>CM035842.1:409945996-411196829 GCA_020510985.1 Pholidichthys leucotaenia | reverse complement strand
AAGCTGGTTACTACAAGAATGTCTATTTGTCGCTGAATGTTAAATTACAAATGATTTAATTGAGTTTTGGGGCTTTTGGTGTCCAGTAAAAATTATTTCATTATTTGGACATTTTCTGGGGGTTTGGTGTCCCATTCGGTGCTGTTTGGCCCCGTTCATTATTTAGTGAAACTGCTCTCAGTGGAGGTTATGGTCGGTGTGTTCACAGGAGTGTATGGAAGTGAGCTGTCCAAGCTGCTTCTCCAATACAGCTGTGAAAGGAAACATCATACATATATACTAACATACTGTCAATTTTTTTAATTGCTGTTTTAGGTCATTTTGACCTATTGTTATTATGATGGGTTGTACTATAATTTATAAATGCCACATTTCCCAGCTTTAATTTTGTTTTTGTTTTATTTTTACTTGACCTTCCCATAACATTGGTGTCCAAAACTCAGAACACAATACGATAAAATTATTGATCCAACAATAGAAAAATGGTTTCATAGGAATCCATGGACTGTTCTGCAAGGGAATGGAATGACTAAAGTGAGTGAGTACAAATTAGCCACTTAACATCTCAGCAGACGTCTAAAATGTTCATTGGTGCAGCAAGTTCCTATATGATAGCGTTGCTATTTCTTTTTCTCTATCATCACGCTCGATGCGTTGTGTCACTGTTGTATGTCTACGTGTGTAAATGGTAAATGGCGTTCACTTATATAGCGCTTTTTTACTCATCTCTGGATGGCCAAAGCTCTTTACAGATCCTGCTATCCACCCTTTCACACACACATTCAGGAGGCGGGTCAGACGAGCGCCTGTGATGTGGGGGTTCAGTGTCTTGCTCAAGGACACTTCATCATGCAGACAGCAGACAGAGCGGGAATCAAACCCCTGACCCTCCCATCAGTAGTCGGCCACACTACACCTGCGCCACACCTGGTGAGGACAAAGTTTGCTTGTTATTGCTATTGTAGTACCATCAGTATTAAACACTGCGTGCAATATTCAACGGGCATCATTATCTATAACAATGCATATACTTTTTTTCTTTGTTTTTCTGCTGCTCCCTTTTGGGGTCGCCACAGCGTATCATCACGTTATACTGCGATGATCCGCTTGTTGATTTGGCAAGGATTTTTACCCCAGATGCACGGCCTGACACAACCCTCCCCATTTATCCGGGCTTGGGACTGACACAGGGAGTACACTGACTTGTGCACCCCCTGTGGCTGGGTAACCAACGTTCCTTCCTCCATTCTATTTTTGCTGAGCACCAAGCTGGAAGGCAGGAAGTACCATTTTTATACGATCATTGGTATGACCTGGGCGGGACTTGAACCCACGACCTCCCACTTGTGGGGTGGTTGCCCCACCACTAGGCTATCACTCTGGTTAAACACATAATGTTTCCAGAAAGTAATTCCTTTTGTCACTCATACTCGTATGAGAACTCAGAAACAAATCTGTTCTCTGTATTTTCACCTGCGGTCTAAAACTTTTGGAACCCCCAGTGCCTGCCAACTTTAGAACACTTTCACCATGTGTCGTTGCATCTCAAGCCATAGTTGTGTTATTTATTGGGAACTTTGGAGACTTTAAGGAGCATTCTGCTCTGTTGAAAATCCTCAGAAGGCACTGCTAAAGCAAAGTCCAGGTGGAGTGACCTTCCACAGACCGCCATCTGTTGCTGCCTCGTCTCTATAGCTGCCGCTTCGTGCCCCGTCGGTGCTGCAGCATCTGACGTGTTGAACTCTAGGGGCCGCAGAGGAAGTCGACGTCTCTAAAAACTTAAAGTTGCCTTAACTTAGTTTCTGGGAGATTGGCCAGCAGGTTGAGCCAGCCTGGAGAGAGCGGCAGAGGTGGGGGGGGCAACAAAGCTGGACCCTTCATTGCTCCATATGGCAGGTTCAAAGAGGTTGCTGTTGGGAGAGAGAGAGAGACAGAGAGAGAGAGAGAGAGAGAGAGAGAGAGACAGACAGAGAGAGAGAGAGAGAGAGAGGCTTGCTGGTGCTCCAATGTAGCCGTCGTACTGCATATGCTGTAAAGTGGAAGTAGATGGAATATTTTGGCTTGTCCTTTTGCACAGTTGCTGTGCAATGAAAATTACAGAGGAAGAAACTGCATACCTTCCTAGGGTAATAAGTTTGCGCTTATAAATAAGATTACAACCGATATCACCATAAGTGGCTGCAGAGAGATATGTAAATCTGAATTATCTTTTTTCAAACTTTTTTCTCATTAATCTGCAACTTTTTTCAAGTAAATTTGCAACTTTTTTTGTCACTTTTTTCATGTAATTTTCAGTTTTTATATATAAATTTGCAACTTTTTTCTCATTAATTTGAATTTTTTTTCATATGTAAATCTGTAGCTTTTTTCTCAGTAATCTACAACTTTTTTCATGTTAATTTGCACCTTTTTTCTCATTAATCTGCAACTTTTTCATATGTAAATTTGTAACTTTTTTCAAGTGAATTTGTAGCTTTTTTCTCAATAACCTGCAACTTTTTTCATGTAAATCTAAATCTTTTTGATGTAAATTTGCAACTTTTTCTCATTAATTTGTAACTTTTTTATCATTAATTTACAACAATTTTTGACATTTTTTTGTAAATTTGCAACTCTTTTCATATAAATGTGCAACTAAATTTTGTCACATTCACATGGATGCTGTGTCACAATTTGAGTGTGAGGGGATTCCACCGGGCTCAAGTAGTTTGCCTTTTTTTCATATTTGTACTGTGTTGTCATTTTGAGTTTTCACCTATCCTATATTGTATCGCAGTATGATTTATTTTCCCGTTTATGTTTGTTATAGTTTGTTTATTGTATTTTTGAGGGTGCTTGTCTCCATTTTCTGCTATCTCGTTATATTTGTATTCTGTTGTGTTCTTTCTCTCAGGGTTGACAGCCGTCAATGGCTTTCTTGGGTTGTGCTCTCCGTGGGCATAGGCATGGCCCTGTCAGCTGTCAGCTCCAATGGCTCCCTCATTATTCCCAGCTGGTCCAAATTGTATCTTTGTTTTCTCCTTCCCACTCACATTACCCACACCTGTTGCTACTTATTTAATTTTTACTGTGACCTTATTTAAGGGGCTGTGCACCATTGTTGGGCGCAGCACCCTACTCGTCTTACGAACATAAGTGTCTCTTTACTTGCCTTCTGTGGGGTCACCCCCCACAGCCTACAGACTAGCAGAGCGCTCAGCGGGAGCAATTGACATAGCAGTGTGATCTATGGACTGATAACAATATGTAGATGTGCCTTGTAACCTCTTTTGTCCTACAGCTCCGGAGCAGAGGTGAATTCCGGCCAGTAATCTTCCTGTTGTTATGTATGACTCAAATGCAAACGTTCATGCTTCCTGCTCTCACTGTGATGCAAATGTCCCATGCCTTTCATGTATTGTCTGTAACTGGGTATAAAAACTGCATTGCTCTGTAACTCTCTCTCTCTCACTGCTCATCTGACTGCACGCATTGCTTATCTGCTGGAGAGCCTCCGGGCTCGCTCTAGCCCGCACCCACAGGGCTGGAGTGAGTTCTCGTGATGGCGGTATGATTAATAAAATCCCTCAAAAACTCTCAGTTCGCTGCATATTATTCTTCCGCTACACCTTCTGTGTTTATCCTAGCATGCGCTCCACGGCTAGTTTCTCCAGGTTTAGCCGGCAACTCCTCTCACCTTAGTGATTGCTATTTTTAGCTTCTCCTGTTGTCTCCTGCTCCTACTAGTTTTTGGTTTGGTCTTATTTGTGCCTTTGTGTTCTTTCACGATTAAATTTTCAAACTCACAGCCAGCGTTGGGCGCCTTTATTCAGCCATGACAAGGGGATTTATGACAGAAGGATACTGCCAGTGTGGGCCACCAGCAGCTGTGAGTTTGCTCTTTTGTTTTTTCCCATGCTTTCTGTTTTTTGTCCAGAAGTTTTGGTGAAATTACTGCCATGGGCTTCCACGTCACTGAGTGAGGAAGAGTGTGCACTGGCGGAACTTATTGTGAATTTTGCCTCAAAGGCTTGAGTCACCCACACTCCCGAAGTCATTTTGGGGTTTGTGGACAGTGCGGCCCAGTTGACTGAGGCATGTCCCAGTCTCTGGAGCTACCCGGGTCTGACTGCTCTCCTCACCACGGTGGTCGAGTCCCAGCGGCGACTCGGTGAGCTGGTGAGGGATTCTTCCTCCGTTCAACCTCCATTCAACCTGGACTGGTGAAGAAACGCTCCCAGGAGTGGAAGGCTCGCCCACCTCACCGGGACCCCGTGTCCTCATCCTCCCGCCAGATGGCCCTAGGAGCTCCCGGAGGGACATTGTCTGATTCTGGAACAGCAGCTGATTCCATCACGCCCCAGAAATTCAGCAAGTGCTTATTCATTCTCTCTCTCGCTCTCTCTCGCTCTCTCTCGTTCTCGGTCTGCTGAAACCTCTTGCCTAATTCCTGGTGGTGAGGTTTAGTTATTACAGTCCACTGGGTCCTCACCATCAACTGCTGTTACCATCTCCTCACCTCCTTCTCCTGTCTCCTTGAAATGTCTGCCAGTCCTGGGAGGGAGCCGCCGGATGATGGATGGGTCTGTGGATTCTGGGACCCTTGGATCGGCTCCACCAACACGTCCAGTGAGGGAGAGGAGTGCCCGCTGTGTCCCAAAGTCGGTGCTGACAAGTGAGCGTCCTCTTGTTTTGGCATCGCAAGATCCAACACCTTCGGTGAGGCATTCCCTGGCTCATTTCCTCGTGGCTAGGGGCCTATCTACGTCGAAGTCGGTGCCAACGATGAAGCACCTCCTGACTCCAGCGCCTCGCCCGCTTTACCAGAAGCCTGTGTCTCCGCCCAATCATCGTGCCTGCAGGTGCGGCACCTCCATGTCCTTCTGGGAGGCCCACAATCGCTGCAGCCACTGAGAGGGATGACCCTGGGCCTGCTGCAGCAAAGACTATCGTGCCCCGGGAATACAGGCAAGTGAATCTTTGTTCTCCATTACCTAAAAATGAATTATCTTGGCTCGTTCCCAGTGATGAAACTCAGTCCTTGCAGTCCATTGATTTTTCACCGCGTGCTGCAGACATTTGTTCCACACCTGCTACCCCCGTGTCTCCTCCTATTTTTCTTTATCTTATTTTATCTTGAGTGCCCGCCGGCCCTGGGATTGTGCCACCAGATGAGGGAGTAGCCTGCGGTCCCGGACGACCTGGTCCCGGCCCCACAGCTACGGTTTGGACGAGAGAAGAATGCTACCAGCAACCTGAAGCCTGTGCCAACAACTGAGCATCCCCGGGCTTCAGCTGCGTAGGATTTGGTGCCAGTGGTGAGGCGACCTCCAGCTACCATGCCCGACGAGCCATCTGCGCCAGGTGTTTCGCTTGGAGGCCCTGGGACTGCAACCACCATCACACCAGCTGCTGGGGTCACTGCAGCAGGTTCGCCGGAGTCCTGGATGGCAACAGAGCTCAAGTTCAGGCAAGTACCCTGTTCTGTTCCTTCTTCTGCAGATTCAGGAAAATCTTGTCTGGCTCAGGGTGGGGGGGAGTCAGGTGCAGAAGTCCTCTGCTCCTGAGATCCCCTCGCCGGACTCTGCTGCTACCGGTGATTCTTCTCCGGCATCTTCTTTGTCTTTTTCTTTCAAGGTGACAATGCCAAGAGTGAACGCCCAGATGGATGGACTCGAGTCACCCCTACCTGGATCGCCGGAGTCCTGGACGGCAGTGGAGTCCAAGACAAGGCAAGTGCTCTGTTCTGTTGTCACCTCATCAGATCTAGAGATTTCTTGTCCTGCCTGGGGTGGGGAGAGCCAGTTTCAGCGGGCAACTGCTTCTGGTCTCTCCTCATTGGGCTCCACTGCTGCCAGTAGTAGTAATCTGGCATGCATTTTCTCTCTCCTGTCTGAGTCCTCATCTGGGTCTGCGGCTGGTCATCCACCTCCTCCTCCTGAGACTATCGTGGATTCCTCTCCACCGGCCAAGGCTGTCGTGGATCTTCTTTCTCTGCCTGAGGGTGCAACATTGGCCCAGTCTGGGTTCACCATGGGTGCAGCATTGGCCCAGTCTGGGTTCACCATGGGTGCAGCATTGGCCCAGCCTGGGCCCATCACAGGTGCAACTTTGCTCCAGCCCAGAGCCTTCATGGGTGCTGCTCCCCCTCCAATACAGGTTGTCACAGGTGCTCCATCCCAGCTTGGGGTCTCCGAGGGTGCAGCATTGGCCCAGTCCGGGCCCACCATGGGTGCAGCATTGCTACAGCCCAGAGCCACGGCGGATGCAGCTCCGCTCCAGCCCGGAGCCGCCAAGGGTGCAGCTCCACTCCAGCCCGGAGCCACTGCAGGTGTAGCTCCGCTCCAGCCCGGAGCCATGGTGGGTGCAGCTCCACTCCAGCCCAGAGCCGTGGCAGGTGCAGCTCTGCTCCAGCCCGGAGCTACCACAGGCACAGCTCTGCTCCTGCCCGGAGCCACCACAGGCACAGCTCTGCTCCTGCCCGGAGCCACCACGGGTGCTGCGATATCCCAGCCCGGGGCCACCATGGGTGCAGCTCTGCTCCAGCCCAGAGCCATTGTGGGTGCAGCTCCGCTCCAGCCCGGAGCCGCTGCAAGTGCAACTCCACTCCAGCCTGGAGCCGTGGCAGGTGCAGCTCCACTCCAGCCCAGAGCCGTGGCGGGTGCGGCTCCGCTGCAGCCCAGAGCCACCACAGGCACAGCTCTGTTCCTGCCTGGAGCCACCATGGATGCTACAATGTCCTAGTCCGGGACCACTGAGGGTGCTACAGGTCTGCCTGATGTTGTTGTGGTTCCCTGTCCTTTGCCTGACATTGTCATGGTGCCCCGTCCTCTGCCTGACTTCATAGGGACTTCCCCTATTCCTCTTCCCTCCTCACTTCGGGTCATCCCAGTTGGGCGGCCTCCCCCTGGCTCACCCTCTCTGTGGTGGTGGCTAAAGAACTCTGGCCAACCACCTGATAGACATTGCCGTTGGGTTGGGTGGCTCACATTCTCTGGCAGACCACCCGACTCTTACCATCTCACTGTCTGCCAGGCCTGGGACTTTGGCCAACCACTAGAACTGCCTTGTTCTTTGGTCTAGGGGGCCTAGGTGCACAGTTTGGTGTGGGTCCTGAGGGGGACTTTGTTTTTGAAGTTTCCCCTCAGTCTGGGCCTTGCTGGGATGCTATCCTGAGAGCATTTCTTGTTCCTTTTGGTTTGGTTTGGTCCCTCTGTGCCTGGGTGCCCCTCCTCCCATCCGGGGTGGGATTGTTTTCTTGTTGGGGTGGGATTTCTGTGTGGGAGGGTTCTTTTTCTTTGATGTTACCCCGGGGTGTCTAGTATCCTCCCCTTGAGGGGAGATCTCTGTCACGATCTGAGTGCGGGGGGATTCCACCAGGTTCAAGTAATTTGCCTTTTTTCATATTTGTACTGTGTTGTCATTTTGAGTTGCCACCTATCCTATATTGTATAGCAGTATGATTTATTTTCCTGTTTATATTCATTAACTAGCAGCAGATGCTAACATTGAGCTGGAGGGTTTCCACTTGATACGGGCAGACCGAACACCAGACAGTGGCAACGCAAGGGGCGGTGGAGTGATAATGTATGTTAACAACAACTGGTGCAGACCGGGACATATCACTGTTAAACAACGACACTGCAGCAAAGACATTGAGTTGCTAGCTGTTAGCATGCGGCCTACATATCTCCCGAGAGAACACTCACACGTGATCTGCATTGTTATTTATGCAAATCCGACGGCGAACGCTGGGACAGCGCGTGACGTCATCCATTCAGTAACTGGTAGGCTGCAGACAGAACACCCAGATGCTCTTCTCCTCATCTCAGGCGATTTCAACCATGTTTCACTGTCTCCCATTCTACCCACGTTTACCCAGTATGTCACATGCCACACTAGAGACAATAAAACACTGGACTTATTCTATGCAAACACTAAGGAGGCGTACACCTCATCACAACTTCCCCCACTCAAGAGATCGGATCACAACTTGGTTCATCTCCGGCCGGTGTACAAACCCCTAGTGCACAGACAACCTCCGGCCATGCACACAGTGAAGTTATGGTCTGAGGAGACAATGGACACTCTAAAGGGCTGTTTTGAAGCCACCGCCTGGAAGCAGCTCTGCGATCCACATGGTGAGGACATCGATGGCCTCACTCACACCTTGACGGACTACCTCAGCTTCTGTGTGGACAAATCCATTCCCACCAAGACCATACGGTGTTGCTCAAACAACAAACCCTGGATCAACCCTGAGATAAAAACACTTCTGAGAGAGAAGAAGAGGATCTTCAGGTCGGGGAATAGGGAGATGCTGAAGTCCGTACAGAGGGAGCTGAGGAGAAAGATCAGAGAAGGCAAGGACAGCTTCAGGAAGAAGATGGAGGACAAGCTGCAACAGGGCGACATCAGCGGGGTCTGGAGAAACCTCAAAACCATCTCTGGGCTCCAGAATACCTCCCCCCAGACCACGGGGGGCAGGGAGTGGGCGAACAACCTGAATCTGTTTTTCAATAGGTTTGACCAACCGCCCTCCCCCCTGACTGCACAACAACCACTGCTGCCTCTAAAGAAATTAAGTCCTGCTGCCCACTCCCCACTCCACCAACACCCCCCAACTCCCAACATACAGCCCCCCATCCTGACCCTGACCAGGACCCAGGTGAGGACGGAGCTGAGGAAGATCAAGGCGAGGAAGGCGTCGGGACCGGACGGTATCAGCGCAAAGCTCCTCAAGTCCTGTGCAGACCAGCTGTGTGGGATTGTGACGTACATCTTCAACCTGAGCCTGAAGCTGGGGAGGGTACCACAGCTGTGGAAAACATCTTGTGTGGTACCTGTACCAAAAACTTCCCACCCCAAAGACCTGAACAGCTACAGACCAGTGGCCTTGACGTCCCACTTGATGAAGACCCTGGAGAGACTGCTCCTTGCTCACCTCTGCCCCCTGGTGGAACCAGCGATGGATCCACTCCAGTTCGCCTACCAGCATGGCATTGGGGTGGAGGATGCGGTGATCTTCCTCCTTCACCGTTCTCTGTCTCACCTGGAGAAGCTAGGGAATATGGTGAGGATCATGTTCTTTGACTTCTCCAGTGCTTTCAACACCATCCAACCGATGATCCTGAAGGACAAGCTGCTGCGCGCAGGGGTGGACCAGCACCTGTCATCATGGATCCTGGACTACCTCACGAACCGGCCTCAGTTTGTGAGAACCCGGGACTGTGTGTCCGACACGATCATCGGTAGCACGGGGGCCCCCCAGGGAACGGTGCTGGCTCCCTTCCTGTTCACTCTTTATACTGCGGACTTCTCACACAACACAACACACTGCCATCTACAGAAGTTCTCTGATGACTCTGCGATCATTGGCTTCATCTCCAATGGAGATGAAGCTGAGTACAGAGGGCTTATCCAGGACTTCGTGGACTGGTGCCATCGGAACTGCCTCCAGATCAACGCGAGGAAAACTAAGGAGCTGGTGGTGGACTGCCGCAGGCATGGACAACCCCTCACAGCACCAGTAAATATACAGGGAACAGACATTGAGATGGTGACATCCTACAAGTACCTGGGTGTTCATCTGAACAATAAACTAGACTGGTCACACAATACTGACGCACTCTACAAGAAGGGACAGCGCAGGCTGTTCCTGCTGAGGAGACTCAGGTCTTTTGGTGTACAAGGGGCGCTGCTGAAGACATTCTATGACACGGTGGTGGCATCAGCCATCACTTTTGGAGTGGTCTGCTGGGGCAGTGGCATTACTGCAGCCGATAGGAAGAGACTGAACAAACTGATCAAGAAAGCTAGCTCTGTCCTGGGGCAGCGCCTTGATCCGGTGGAGGAGATAGGAGAGAGAAGGACGGTGGCTAAACTGTCATCTCTGCTGGAGTCCGAGTTCCACCCTATGCAGGACATACTGAATGCACTGAGGAGCTCATTTAGCAGCAGACTACATCATCCCAGGTGCACAACCGAGAGGTTTCGCAGGTCCTTCCTACCAACGGCTGTCAGACTGTACAACCTAAGCAGGGTTGCTCGCAGAGATAGCAAAAAGACGTAACAAACTAATAGTTTTTTGAATGCAAAAGATGCAATAGACTTACACAATGGTCCCCTCCGGCATACAACTAGGAAAATACCGGTCGCTATGGAGGGTGAGAATATGTATGGGCACATAATCATACCATGTAGGATAACTAAGTAGACGGTTGTGCTGTTTCATCCCATCTAGCAACAATGCTCTGCACTGTGTGTGTTTATATATTTACATATTTATTCCATCTAGCTACAATGCTCCGCACTGGGTGTGTTTATATTTATATATCTATATATTTATTCCATCTAGCTACAATGCTCTGCACTGTGTGTTTATATATCTACAAATTATACGATCTAGCTACATTGCTCCGCACTGTGTGTTTTTATATATTTACATGTTTATTCCACCTAGCTGCAATGCTCCGTACTGTGGGTGTTTATATATCTACATATTTATTCCATCCAGCTACAATGCTCTGCACTGTGTGTGTGTGTATATATACTGTATATTTTATAGTAATATGTACATATGTATATTAGCTGCTCTTGCTTGCTTGCTTTTTTTCTTGCCTTCTGATTGTTGCTCTGAGTGTTGCTATCCCTGTGCTGTTGCAATCCTGGAATTTCCCCATTGTGGGACTAATAAAGGCTTATCTTATCTTATCTTATCTTATAGTTTGTTTATTGTATTTTTGAGGGTGCTTGTCTCCATTTTCTGCTATCTCGTTATATTTGGTTTCTGTTGGGTTCTTTCTCTCGGGGTTGACAGCTGTCAATGGCATTCTGGGGTTTTGCTCTGCATGGGCGTGGCCCTGTCAGCTGTCAGCTCCAGTGGCTGCCTCATTATTCCCAACTGGTCCAAATTGCATCTTTGTTTTCTCCTGCCCACTCACATTACCCACACCTGTTACTACTTGTTTCATTTTGACTGTAGCCTTATTTAAGGGGCTGTGCACCATTGTCGGGCACAGCACCCTACTCTCGTTCTATGCACGTAAGTGTCTCTTTACTTGGTTTATCCTAGCATGCGCTCCACGGCTTGTTTCTCCAGGTTTAGCCAGCAACTCCTCTCACCTTAGCAAATGGACGCTCAGGGCCTTCTCTGCTGGCATAAACACTATCAGAGTTACATTTACAACCTTTACGATATATTTGTTCCATGAGGATGTATTAAATTGTTTCCAATAGTGTATTCTCTTCATTTTGTAGCTTTTCTCTTGGTTGTACTCCTTTCAGTAGTGGAATGCATGTTAGAGGGTTTTTTTTGTCCGATCATATTTCAGCCATCTGTGTTGTCAGGATCAAGCAAATCTGCCTTGGGCCTTCAGGAATTAACAGCGTCACTCTGTAGGTTAAATTAACTGTTAAACTTATCAGAGCCACCACCAGAGTGGTGGCTCAGTTGGTAGAGCATCCGCCCCACACCGGCAGGGGTTCAAATCCTGGCCAGGTCATGCCAAAGACCATATAAAAGCGGAACTTGCTGCCGTCCAGCTTGGTGCTCAGCAATAATGGAATGGAGGAGGGAAATCTGTGGCGGCGCCTTGCATGGCAGCGACCCCTCTGATTCTATATATGGGTGTGTGTGTGATTAACACTGTAGATAAGAGAAACACAATTTCATTCTACTGTACATGATTGGCTGTATGGATTGAATGACAATAAAGGGTGATTTAGATGTCTTCTGTACATCCAGGAGTACGCACAGAAGGCATCTAAGAATGTCAGCATTTTTGTCACCATCTCCCAGTGCGCTTTTACGCAGTGCACGGAGGAGTAGAAGGAAGGCGGATTTACATGCAGGGTTACACCACAAACACATTTATTAAGGAAAGAATGAACAGTTCCCAAAAAGTGCAGACGTACAAAAACAGCAAACGGGGTACACTTACAGGCTTACACGGCCGGACGTGAAGCGGGCAGGCCACAGACTACAGTGGCATGAAAAGCAGCTCATGACAATACAATGATCCAGCAATGGTGGACTGAGAATGAGCTGCTTAAGTACCACCATTGCTGGAAGAGGGAGATTGGGTACATTGGGTATATTGGGTATATTGGGTTTTTTTTCCCTTTTTGCCTTGAGAGAGAGCAGTCGCATTTTTCTTCCCTCCTCCCCTGCCTTCCTGATCTATTCCCAGCTTTTGCAATGTTGCGTTTTTGTCTGTGTTTAGTCGCTCTTCTTCTGCTGAATCTTAAGCTAAACGGAAATTATGGATTTGGAAGCGGCTTAAATGTGCTATTGTCACTATTTTTCAACAAGAATTGGGCCAAGGGGGAGCCCAAGAATTGGAACCTACGAGAGACTCATGGACATTGGAATCCATGCGTCTATGGAAATATTATTGGCTATGATCTCAGGACTTCTATTTTTGGCTGTGGAGTTCCCTGATGCATCAGAAATTGAAGGAAGGTGAGAGAGCGGATCAAGCGGACCCAGCCAGCTCCTTCATCAAATTCGACCAGTTGGGGAGGGCACGAGTAGCGGCAAACGGTGAACTGAATGACAGTGATTCAGTGAAGGAATACATCTGAAGCCCTGTGCTCTCTATGGAAAAACAGTTTAAGCCTGCATATAAAATGGAAGCACAGAATTACACGGGTGAGGACAAAATTCTACTCTCTGAGTGCACTGTGCTGATTTGATTTGATTTGACCTTGTTTGCCCCGTGTTTACATTCCTCCTGACTGAGATTAGCGGAAGAACCGGCTCTTATGTCTACCCATACAATCAACAATCAGTTGTTGTCGTCAGCGGATTGGACTCTCAAGGACAATGCCCATGTGCCTTCTGCAAGCAAGAGAGAGAGAGATAGACTCTGAACTCTGGACTTGTTTATAAGTCACATGATTATAACATCTATCCACTGCCAGGAGGCGCCCTCTGCTGCTCACTAACAACTGTTACATTTACACTACACAATGACATGCAAATATACACACACTGCTCTCCCTCCCTCTGCTGTGTGATTGTCCACTAAATGTCTGCTAAATATGCATTGAGGTTTTTTTTGCCTGCAATCAAAATTTCGCTTACCCATTAAGCGTCAATTTGATAAAACATGTTTTTTTCTCTCGCCTATTGTGTCATATCATTTCTTTTCTTTTTTCTTTTCTTCTTTATGACTGGCGCCTAGCGGCTGCCCCGGCCTTGGATGCGCTCTGTAGAGCGTGCCCAAATGCCAAGTCACGTTTCGTTACCTTGTATTCATACATGTGTAATGACAATAAAGTTGAATCTCATCTCAATCTCATCTCATCTCATTGGGTACACCTGACCAAGGGGCGGGAAAGGTAATCAGCGGGAGTGGAACCAGCTGACCAACATGAGAGAGGGGGCGTGGTCGGACCAGGAAGCTGTCAGAGAGCGCCCACATGAATGTAGGTCAAAGGAGGCTGCCTCACAGCTGCCGGCCAGAAACAGTGGCTACAGGTACAGAAAAGTAACCTAGTGAACACAGACACTACAATAAACTCAAAAGATAACACCATACACAAATACACAGATAACCTGAGCCACAGAAGGTCAGAGCTGAGGCCGAAGGACTACCCGACTCGGTTCATGACAGAGCCCCCCTCTGTAGGGGTGGAGCCCAGACACCCAAGGCAACATCACAAATGAAAGGAAAAACCCTGACACCCCCCCCCCCCCAGCAGGAACAGCAACCAATGAACCCAGGGAGGTAGGGGGAACAGGTAAGGAGGGAACAAAAACAACCCCGCCAGGGCCCACAACAGAAAAAACAATTACCCCCCACCCCCAAGTCCAAAAGTGTGGAGGCTCGGGAGGACGCCCAGAGTCCCATGCCCAGCAGAAGGTCTGGTGGACACAGTCCGGCGGCCGGCCAGGAAACAGGGGAAACATGCCCCAGAGACTCAGTCCTTCCGGCAGCCAGCCAGAGCTGTTGAGCCACCAGGACCGGAGTGGGAAGGCAGGAGGTGGCCTGCCAACTGGGAGGCTCAATGGTGAGTGGCCAGGCCGTAGAAGGGGAACCCCCACGGTGCCTGGAGAGATGAAGGGAACCACGACAGCATCAGGCTGAGGAGTGGAGGCCCCGGCACCCTCAGGCTGACCGTCCGCACCCTCGGTGGTCCCGGCTTGGGGTACAGCTGCACCCATGGTGGACTCCGACTGGAGCTCTGCAGCACACGCGGTGGACTCCGGCTGGAGCTCTGCAGCACCCACGGTGGGCTCTGGCTGGATCTCTGCAGCACCTGCGGAGGGCTCCGGCTGGAGCACCGTTGCACCTGCGATGACCTCACTGCTCCCCTGATGACCTCCCCAGAGAGGGAGGCAGGACTCTCCGCGACCTTTGGCGATGAACCTGGATCTTCGGCAGCTTCTGGTGGAATTGACCACTCTCCGGTGACCCTGGGAGGAAGCTAAGAGACAGTGGAGAAAGAGACAGGGTCATGGTCGCTGGCAACGGCAGAGCCCAGCGAGATGAGCCTGGGTGCAGCGGCTAGCTGCCCCTGGCTCTCCTCCCCAAGAGTCAGACAAGTTTGCTCAGATACTAGTGGGAGAGAAACTAGAGAGTGCACTTGCCTGAATTCAGGCTCCACCGCCATCCAGGACGCCGACGATCCAGGTCGCGGCGGCTGTTCAGGCTGAAGAGAGGCTGCACCCATGGTGGACCCGGCCTGGGCCAACGTAGCCTCCATGGAGGTCCCGGGTTGAGACAGAAACGCCCCCCCCCCCCCCATCGGCCTCTACCGAAGGAGCTGGACCTTCGCTGTCATCGGTGTGTGGGACTGGATCCCTGGTGACCCCCGATGGTGGAGGATCCTCTCTGGCGACCCTAGGTAAATGCTCAGGAATGACAGGAAGCGAGTGCTTAGAGTCGCCGGCAGTGGTGGAGCCTGATGAGGCGAGCTCTGATGCAGCTGAGGGCTGCACCTGTCTCTCCTCACCAAGAGCCCAACAAGATTGCTCCAAATCAAAAGGAAGAAAAACAAATGGGAGCACTCACCTGGACTCAATCTCCACCATCATCCAGGACTCCATCAATCCCGACGACGTCTTGGGTCTGGCCTCATGGAGGTCCAGCTTGATGGGTGACTCTGCTGCGGTGGCCTCCGCAGCAGGCGTGATGGTGATCGCAGTCTCAAGGCTCCCAGGCAATGTCTCCCATGCTAATGATTCATCCGGCATGGCGGCTGGGGGCTGTCTGTCTGCCGACCCCGGGACAGGATCCTCCGCGACCCCAGCTCCTCCTCTGCCTGGCGACTGGGTTCAGGAACCGGCAAACTCACAGATGCACACAAAGAGGACACGGAAGGACAGGTGAGGGGTCGTCACATGCTGCTGGCGGCAAGAACTCATGGGACTGCGGAACCTGTCTCTTGACCAGGGAACAGGCAAAATTGCTCATCAAAAATAGGAGTAGAATGAAAAGGAACTTGCCTGTTCTCCTGGTTATTGATGTCTCCAGCAGCGTCAGAGGTACTTTTATCTCCCTCCGTGTCCACCATGGCCCTGGGCTCCTCTATATGCAGAGGAGAAACCTCCAAAATGGGCAGAGAGGTGGATGAATTCGAGGAAGAAACTGTAGCCCCCACATTGGTGGAGGTAAAAGTTATGGAGGAGGTGGTTGTCGGTGAGGTAGCCGGATGATGCAGTGGCCATGCAGCAGGACTCTCCCCCTCCCATGAAGAGAGGCTCGCTGGCGTGGAAGCAGCAGGATGCTTCTGGCGAGCTCTCCGGGATCGGCGGCGACAAGAGGAAGCAGGCGACGTGAGCTCTGGTTCACTCAGTGACAGCTCCTCCTGCGTCTGGGATTCTCCTCCCGGGGTGGACGATGGCATGGGAGAAACAGGAGAGACAGGTGGACCATCAAGAATGGCAGCTGACAATTCGTCAGGAATCAGGCAAGCAGTTTCAGGTGACAGTAAAAGTGACTGAATAAGCACTTGCCTGAATTCCTGGGAAGTGATGACATCAGCTGTCGTCTCTGGGTTGGGGAGGGGTGGAGTCTTCAAGGTCAGAGCATGCTCATCTTTGAGCTGTAGTTCCAGCTCCCTCGGGGAATACTCCTCCAACCTCCCGGCCAACTCCGGGAGGAGCCACGGCTTTGCCTCCAGGAGGAGGTCAGTCTCTGCCAGGAGAACCAGTCCGCGTTCCTCCAGCTCCTCCGGGGACAGAGCGGGCCACGGCTCGGGAAGAGGAAGCAGGGCCGTCGTCGGAGAGGCTGGAGGTTTCTTTTGGCGAGAGCGTTTCCTCTTTGCTGTGGACCGTTCGAACACGAGATTATCCCCTACTACAAGCACATCACTGGTCGGCGAGTAAGAAATGTGGAGAAACTCATCATCTATTCCTTGCATGGCTGGGCAAGGATGTCCCGGAGAAGCTCCATTGCCTCGGGGTGGTCCCAAAGGCTGTCCCTGTTCATTATCCTCATCGCCGTGTCCCGAGCCCCTCGACCTGTCTTGGGGGAACAGGGCCCCAGCATCCACGAAAGAAGTCCTCCAAGAGACACAGCGAGCGCAGTTCCCTCTCCACCAAATCAGCCATGGCGCCCGGGAAGCAGGTGAGTGATAATTGTCCAAACAAAAAAAAGGGGGGGAGTTTTGTGTGGGTGTAACCCACTAAATCCTTTTACGGCTGGATCATTCTGTCACGATCTCCCGGTGGGCATTTACACAGCACACGGAGAAGTAGAAGGAAGACGGATTTACGTGCAAGGTTACACCACAAACACATTTATTAAGGAAAGAATGAACAGTTCCCAAAAAGTGCAGACATACAAAAACAGCGAACAGGGTACACTTACAGGCTTACATGACCGGACGTGAAGCGGGCAGGCCACAGAGTACAGTGGCATGAACAGCAGCACATGACAATACAATGATCCAGCAATGGTGGGCTGAGAATGAACTGCTTAAGTACCACCATTGCTGGAAGAGGGAGATTGGGTACACCTGACCGAGGAGCGGGAAAGGTAGTCAGCGGGAGTGGAACCAGCTGACCAACATGAGAGAGGGGGCGTGGTCGGACCAGGAAGCTGTCAGAGAGCGCCCACACGAATATAGGTCAAAGGAGGCTGCCTCACAGCTGCCAGCCAGAAACAGTGGCTACAGGTACGAAAAAGTAACCTAGTGAACACAGAGACTACAATAAACTCAAAAGATAACACCATACACAAATACACAGATAACCTGAGCCACAGAAGGTCAGAACCAAGCCCGAAGGACAACCCGACTCGGTTCATGACACATTTTCACGTCTTTTGATTGGATGGTTAGAATCCTCCACCCACAATGCAGAGGATCCTAGCTAGCAAAACACCAGTGCAAGGACTTGTTTAAGCAGCTACAATATAAGATAAGATAAGATAAGATAAGATAAGATAAGCCTTTATTAGTCCCACAATGGGGAAATTCCAGGATTGCAACAGCACAGGGATAGCAACACTCAGAGCAACAATCAGAAGGCAAGAAAAAACAAGAACAGCTAGTATACATATGTACATATTAATATAAATATATATATATATATACAGTATATATATATATATATATATATAGACACAGTGCGGAGCATTGTGGTTGGTGAATGTGCAGCAGAAAGTCTAAGCTCTCTCTCCGCGGATGCGGCGGGCCAGCTCGATGTCTTTGGGCTTGATGGTGACCCTCTTGGCGTGGATGGCGCACAGGTTGGTGTCCTCGAAGAGACCCACCAGGTAGGCCTCGCTGGCCTCCTGCAGAGTCATGACGGCGGAGCTCTGGAAGCACAGGTCGGTCTTGAAGTCCTGAGCGATCTCCCTCACCAGGCGCTGGAAGGGCAGCTTACGGATGAGCAGCTCCGTGGATTTCTGGTAGCAACGGATCTCTCTCAGAGCCATGGTACCGGGCCTGTAACGGTGAGGCTTCTTCACTCAGCCGGTGGCCGGAGCACTTTTCCGAGCAGCCTTGGTGGCTTGCTGCTTCCTGAGGGGCTTTTTCTTCCAGTCTGCTTGGTTCTTGCCATCGCTCTTTATTATTCTGTCTTATATTTCTTGCACGCCGCTTAAACTCCAGCCCGGCACCCGCGTCGTTTTCGCTACAGTTCCCGGTATGTCGAGATTCTCCGTTAGCACCGGGTGGCGGTTGAGTGCTAGCTAGCTCTTCCCTGCTGTATCGTCTCCTGCTGTAAACAGTGGCTCCGTCTGCCGACTCGGGAGACCTTTGGGGCGATCTGTGTGTCCGTGATATATAGAGAGTGAAAGGTGTAGAAAGAAGAAGGAAGATAAAAAAAAAAAAGGCAGTTGCAAAAGGCAGCCAACTTGTGTGGCGCCGCCGGTTCCGGTGGAACCAGAACTGTATATATACTGTATATATACTGTATATATATACTGTATTTGTTTAAATATAATAGATGTTTTTCCACCCATAATGGCTGACAGGGGAGAGGAAAATGATTTGGTTGCTCATATTTAAAAAAAAAAAAAAATCAATTTTCCAGACAGACTTTTCAAGAAAAACTGGTCATTGTGAAGAAAGGTCGGCCAACCCTGAAGCTAGCAGACCTGTCTCAGCTGGGGAAAGGATTTGTCCGTCATTTACATATTAACAATGAGCGGTATCCTTGGATTACAGGCTCCAAGGAGTGCTGCAAATTATCTTGCTGGGAATGCCTTTTTTTTGCAACTGATGGAGTAGATTCTTGGAGCCAGACAGGGTTTGCAAACTTGAGCTGTCTGTCCCACCATGACGATTTAGGCAGCATTTGCCAAACGTATAAAAATTGGTCTAAAATGCTGGGATACGCTGAAATTTTCACTTTGGGCCATATGCATCATCTATGCATAACGACTTGGACATATACTGCTGCACGGTGGCGCAGTGGTTTAGCACTGTGGCAGCACAGTTTTACCCTCGGCCGGGGGATTGCGGGGATCATGAGGTCGTGGGTTCGATCCCAGCCCCCGACCAACAGTGAGCTGTGTGGAGTTTGCATGTTCTCCCCGTGTTGCGTGGGTTTACTCCGGGATTTCTCCGGTTTCCTCCCGCATACCAAAAACATGTAGGTTTAGGGCGCTCGCGCACGCAGCGACCAGCAGCCGGTGGCTTGTCACCAGACTGCAAACCAAGTCTACCTACGGGTACAAATAAGTAACAAAAAAAAAAAAAAAAAAAAAAAAAAAAAAAAAATATACATAATATATTAGTGGGCAGTGGTGGCCTAATGGTTACGGATGAGAACTGGTGAGCGGAGGGTCACGGGTTCGATTCCTGGAGCAGCAGGATTAAATCTGGGTGGGACAGAAAACATAGCAGTGTTTGCCTCACCCTCCTTAATCCCACTGTGGTGCCCTTGAGCAAGGCCTTTAACCCCAACTGCTCCAGTGGAGCTGCTCAGTGGCCACAGGTCCATCTTTGGTTGTACTGGACAGCTTCCAGGTGTGAATGTGTGACTGTGAACAGGGCGTCCTTGAAAAACAGAGGCTTCCTCTCAATGGAATTACCCTGTATAAATAAAGGCTAAATAAAAAATAAAATTAGTAACTTATATAGAATATTTCCATAACTTATAAGCAGCTTAAACCAACTAATGTTTAGCGTGTTGCTGACATTCACAACTTATGCGCAACAATAGTCTAACGTCTGCCTAGCGCAGTCATGCCAAACTGCGGTTGTCTCCTGATCCATGAATCCTAGGTGTGGGAGAGATCATCTCTGTTCAACCAAGATGACTCTCCCCTCCAGAGACCATGGCAGGGGTGTGACCGACCTGGCAGAGCTGTCAAATCTGTCAGATCAGTCACACCCAAAACAGCAGATGTGACACGTCACAAACATCAGTTGTCAACAGTTGTCACAACCTGGCTCAAAAGCATGCGAACTGATGGCGATAAAAAAGTTTATTTTCAATAAAGTGAAAAAACCAAGATAATGCATGGAGTGTGGTTTTACTGGGAGGCACAGCCAATAGCAAAGTGTGATTTATCATGGATAACGGCTGCGCTCTGCGCTTTGGGCGATCAGCTGATTGGATCCTCCTCCTCTGGTGTTCTGACATTTTGGCATATTTATCAGAACAACACTGGATAGCTAATTGTGAAGACTTCAGTCAAATGTAAAAAACATAGGGAAGGGCTAAACAGCGATACGGATCTTAAATCCTGTAGCTTGAAAGTGCTCGGATACATCCTGACAGGTCCCATTATATGAACAAGTACATGTGTTTAACTCTGTGTGTGTGTGTGTGTGTTTATGCGCTGCAGGCAAAGCTCTGTACGGGTTTTTCCTGTGAGCTAACGCTGCAAATATGCCATTATAGGGTAGCTGTAAGTTAGAAACCTATTCAGTAAGTTACACACAAGTTCAAAGAGAGTTACTCATATGTTAGAAATAATTTTTGGGTATACTAGACATTAATCTCAACGTATTTCGACTTTTGAGTAACTATGAGGTGCTGACAAGTAGCGTGTGTGAACGAACACATTACTTCCCCAACAACAATGCAGGACGTATCAGCCATACGCTGG
Organism: Pholidichthys leucotaenia; assembly: GCA_020510985.1. Taxonomy (NCBI): domain Eukaryota; kingdom Metazoa; phylum Chordata; class Actinopteri; order Cichliformes; family Pholidichthyidae; genus Pholidichthys; species Pholidichthys leucotaenia. The sequence goes on along the minus strand of CM035842.1, from coordinate 411,176,334 downwards.
ATACGTCAGAAAGTTTCAGAGGAGCTTGGCGAACTACGCCATATACCAGTGTGCTTCAGCGTTTTTCAGCATGCTCTTAACTTAAACAAAACTTAGCCATAACTGATTCAATGCATGCCAGCATATTCTCCAAATTTTTCATATGTTTTACAAACACTGCCTAAATCATCTAGGTGTGACAGGGCGTTAACTAAGACAGCAGCAAGACACCAAAGCACAGCTGCCTGCAAGAAGCACAGCTGTGCTGCGCAGAGAAATGGGGCTCTACAACGAAATGTAAAGATTTTTAAAACTATAATTTTATTATTAAAGGTATCTTTAACATGCCTTGTGTGGACAGCCCTATAGGCTATTTTTATGGTGCTTGGTATGAATGGCACTTACAATGGTGTGAAAAAGTGTTTGCCCCCTTTCTGATTTCTGATTTCTCATTTTTTTGTATGCTTGTCACACTTAAATGTTTCAGATCATCAAACTAATTTAAATATTAGACCAAGATAACACAAGTAAACACAAAATGCAGTTTTTAATACTCTGTGGACTAATGAAAAAAAAAAGTTGAAGTTTTTGTAAGGTGTGTGTCCCATTACATTTTGCATAAACGTAACAATGACATGGTTTAGGACCCAGGAGACAGACACTGACACGGGCAGATAGTGACAATAATCTTTATTTAAGAGTGAGGGTGTGTAGTGCAAGTGTGAGTGCGTGGATTGAGTTCTGGTCACTGGAGCTGAGCGCCCTGGACGGAGACCCGGCAACCCTGGAACATATAAGCAGAAACAATTACTTTTGTCCCACACTTGTGACAAGCTACGAGTAGAGAGGCTTACTTGGGTGCAGCACAGGCTACGTCCTGCAGAGATCCAGCGGCCGTGCAACGTGGAGGTGAAGGTGTCCGTGAACGTGCTGGAGATACCACCCGTGGCTGTGACGAGGGTAGTCCTTCTGTTGACGCCGGCTGTGACTCCACAGACTGGGACGATGATAATCCTGACGATGACGAGGTGAGTGATTCCACAGAACGTGGTGATGATGATATAGCTGATGCTGTATACAGTGACTCCACTGATAGCGGTGGCCAATACTCCTGTAACTGATATAACAACAGTTCTGGAATTTGAGGAGCAAGACGTACCGGTAGACGTGGTGGTAGCGAAGCGCTACGTGTGCGTGTTGGCGTTACCCCGTCAGCTGGGGACGCAGGTCCGCCGCCAAGGAGGTCCACCTGTGCACAGGGGTAAAGATTTGGAGTAGAGTAACAGATTGTTCTCTTACGTGGCTGACTCTGATGAGAGGTCCCTGAAGAAGTAAGAGAAGTTCCTGACGAGGCCAGAGAAGTTCCTGACGAGACGAGAGAGAATCCTGACGAGGCCAGAGAAGTTCCTGACGAGACGAGAGAGAATCCTGACGAGGCCAGAGAAGTTCCTGACGAGACGAGAGAGAATCCTGACGAGGCCAGAGAGCGGAGTTCAGGCTCATTCTCCGACGAGGAGGACAGACGACTCCGTGCCGGGCTGTCAGCGACGCTGGCTTTTAACAGCAGTTGATTACCACCTGTTGGTCTGTGCGCAGCTGGAGTTGATGCCAATGACGGCCCAGAGGCCACCATGACAAACAAAGCATTTTAGAAAAGGAACATCATACCAACAGTAAAATATGGTGGTGGTAGTGTGATGGTCTGGGGCTGTTTTGCTGCTTCAGGACCTGGAAGACTTGCTGTGGTAAATGGAGCCATGGATTCTGCTGTCTAACAAAAAATCCTGAAGGAGAATGTCCGGCCATCTGTTCGTGACCTCAAGCTGAAGTACATTTGGGTTCTGCAGCAGGACAATGATCCAAAACACACCAGCAAGTCGACCTCTGAATGGCTTAAGAAAAACAAAAAAAAAACTTTGGAGTGGCCTAGTCAAAGTCCTGACCAGAATCTGATTGAGATGCTGTGGCATGACCTTAAAAAGGCGGTTCATGCTTAAAAACCCTCTGCAAACATTTCTGCAAAGATGAGTGGGCCAAAATTCCTCCACAGTGCTGTAAAAGACTCATTGCCAGTTATCACAAATGCTTGATTGCAGTTGTTGCTGCTAAGGGTGACACAGCCAGTTATTAGGTTTAGGGAGCAATCATTTTTTCACACAGGGCCATGAATGTTTGGATTTTTTTCCCCGTAGTAAAAAACACTGTCTTTTAAAAACTGCATTTTGTGTTTACTTGTGTTATCTTTGTCTAATATTTAAATTTGTTTAATGATCTGAAACATTAAACATACAAAAAAAAAGAGAAATCAGGATGGGGGCAAACACTTTTTCACACCACTGTACATTAGTCACAACTGTGCGATCAACTAGAAAAGCCCTCTGCCAAGGCTCCTTCCCTCACTCCTTCCCTTTGTAAATCACTCTGTCAATACCTCCCTGTCTGTTGTGTCCTTATGTTTTTTCCACATTTTACAGGGTTTGAATTCTTCCCCCACTGCAAAATCTTGCATATTTCTCCCCCCAAAACATGGTCCTGACCACAGTAATACTTACAGTGTCCCCCTCAATATTTACTCTTGAGAAAATATTCTGTTTATTGCCCCCTCCCTCCCCCAGCAGTGAAATGAAATATCCACCTATGGGTATAATGGAGTAGAGGTTGTGAAAGTGGATGAGTTTAAATATCTGGGGTCAACCATCCAAAGCAATTGACAGCGCACAAGAGAGGTAAGAAGTAACTCTAGCAATCTCTATTGTCCAATCAAATTGCTCGATAGGAACTGTATAAAGTGATAGAAATTGTGGCTTAAAGACACATTTTCATCCGGTGTCTTTCAAGTCTCAACACGCAGCAACCCATTTGACTTGCCAAGACAGCACAAAGACCAAGTTTCCAGGAGAAGGTGGCATCTGCAAGGTAGCACGTTAAAGGCCAGCTGGCATCTTTACAAACCTCTGAATGTCACGCATCACAGATTGACAAAATAATATGCACCCATCTCTTTTTTTTTTGCCAGCACACGGAAAGAGAATAGGGGGAAAAAACATAAAGGGAAGGACGTGGGGTGCATTTGGGCTTTCTCCCCCCCCCCTCTCTTTTTAATCAGAGGAAGAAGACTGACATGTCCAATCATAACAAAACATCAGCTGGTAAATGGGCCTTCGCAATCACTGTCAGCCAGCCTCCATTAGAGAGACCCCCTTTCCTGGACATCAATCACCGCTTTATGGACTGATTCCTTCATTCATTATTTAATTACAGCTATTTCTTTATTTATTTAAGTGCCGAAGACTTTTTTGTGAGCCTTAATCACTTCTTTGTTGGGAATCACATTTTTATTTCTTGTTTATGTCAATTATTTCCCCTACCCCCACCACACCCCTCCATATCCTTTCTTTTTGGTAATAACTTTGTTCCTCTGTTCTGTCCCCGCCGAACAAAAGCCGAGCGAGAACGGCGGTGCCAGTCCTGTCACTACCAACGACAACTCCGCTGGCTCAAAGGAAAGTGGTCAAAGTGGAGTGTGCATATTTGATCAACTCCGGCAACTCAACAGCATCACTCCACCCCCCTAAAAAACAGTGGCAAGCCTTGTGCTGGAAATTGCATGCAAAATAGCCAACTGTGGAAATGTGGAATTATTTCCTGAAATTAAGCCCATTAGCCATGAAATTATTTGCTTTCATTTAAGAAACCGTGGAATCCAATTTGAGGTGGCACCGGCGTGCTGCATCTCCTTCCCAATTTCCCACTGATCCCGTGGAACCGAACACGCACAAAAGAAGCTGCGTGGGTCACCTAAGTATAGACATAAGAGATGTATCCCACTGAGAATCAGATTGGAATGGAAGATTAGTGAAGCTTTATCAAGATATTCATTCAAATCCCCTCCGGCAGTCAGTCAGTCTTGCTTTTTTTTCTTCTTCCTCCTCCGGTTACCACTTGAGCAAAGTTTTTTTTTTTTTTTTTTTTTTTTCAAAAGGAAGTGAAACTGAAGCCACAAAGCAGAAAGCTGCAGGTAAACCAGTCACCTGATGTATAAATCACGATGGATTTATTGGATGTTCACAGTTCTACATAAATGCAAAGATGGTTTGATCATCTGTAATCATATTAACACTATGCAGTTTGTATAAAACTGCAGTCATAAAGATTCTTACGAACAATAGGTTTGTAAGAATATCCCAGTTCCTACGAATTCTGGAGCTCACCGACATTCATGGAGAGGGTCATAGTTTCTTATGGCTGCCACTCAATTCAATTTATACAACTTGAGAAATGAAGTGCTTTTCTGTCATATGATGGCCCCTAGAGTTCTTACGCTCTTCATAAGGGTGAATTGGGATCTTCCTACGGCATACTTACTGCCATCTTACAAAAATGTGTCATTGGTAGGAAGATCTTATGGTTTTTGGCATATTTTATTAGCACAAATGTTGCAAGAATGACATACTTCCACCTTATGAGAGCCTCACTACTGCCTTACGCATGCTGTAGGAATCTCCTTACAAACAGGGATTCATATGGTGTTTCCTACAACCGCTGTAAGGGGCTCTCAAGAACAACTTAAGGTGTTCTTGAGGCATGCTTATGGCCAACATCTTGTATAGTTTTTATGTTGTTCCTATGACATTCATACAGCCGCCTTACGATGAGGGGTTTTCATGGGGCATTCGTAGAAATCCGGGAGAAGACCATGGACCTGGCCATGGATTTACGAGCAGTCAACGAACACTGGATTCTCCTACGGCCGCCTTTAGAAGGCCATACAAAATGGTCCAAAAATCGTTCATACGGTGTTCACAGTTGTTCATAAGGGTATTTGTCACTGCAGCTTTTGAGTGGCCGGATGCTGGAGGAACAAATGTGCTGCACAATTCTTTTCACAGAGTTCTTTCCTGTAGCTGTTTATTGTTAAAATCATATTCCTTCCGGTTCCAGCGCCACACGAGTTGGCTGCCTTTTGCAACTGCCTTTTTTTTTATTTTTTTTTTTTTATCTTCCTTCTTCTTTCTACACCTTTCACTCTATATATATCACGGACACACAGATCGCCCCAAAGGTCTCCCGAGTCGGCGGACGGAGCCACTGTTTACAGCAGGAGACGATACAGCAGGGAAGAGCTAGCTAGCACTCAACCGCCACCCGGTGCTAACGGAGAAACTCGACATACAGGGAGAACTGAAGCGAAAACGACGCTGGTGCCGGGCTGGAGTTTAGGCGGCGTGCAAGAAATATAAGACAGAATAATAAAGAGCGATGGCAAGAACCAAGCAGACCGCCCGTAAATCTACTGGAGGAAAAGCCCCCAGGAAGCAGCTGGCCACCAAGGCTGCTCGGAAAAGCGCTCCATTCACTGGCGGAGTGAAGAAGCCTCAACGTTACAGGCCCAGTACCGTGGCTCTGAGAGAGATCCGTTGCTACCAGAAATCCACGGAGCTGCTCATCCGTAAGCTGCACTTCCAGCGCCTGGTGAGGGAGATCGCTCTGGACTTCAAGACCGACCTGCGCTTCCAGAGCTCCGCCGTCATGGCTCTGCAGGAGGCCAGCGAGGCCTAGCTGGTGGGTTTCTTCGAGGACACCAACCTGTGTGCCATCCATGCCAAGAGGGTCACCATCAAGCCCAAAGACATCCAGCTGGCCCGCTGCATCCGCGGAGAGAGAGTGCTTAGACTTTCTGCTGCACATCCACCAACCACAATGCTCCGCACTGTGTGTGTATATATATATATATATATACATATTTTGGCGGCACATGGGGAGAGCATAATTGTGTAACATCTTAGACAAGAACAAAGAGCAGAGGTTCCCTGGTGAGATAACAGGGAGGGTGAAGGATGAATGCAGTGTGACCTTTTGTGTGTTAGAAACTTCTAGAGGAATGGTAAAGGATTAAGGAAGTGAATGCAATGTGACCTTTTGTGTGTTAGAAGCTTCTAGAGGAATGAGATGCCATGTTATTTAAGAGAAGAGTCTTTGCTGAGATGTCATTCTGTCTATGCTTCTTGTGTGAGATGTGTAATAAATCATCTGAGCCAAATCCGCCTCGTTATTTACATGCTCCACACTGGTGACCCAAGACGAATCATGGAACAAGATGAAAGATCCCCGGAGCCAACCTCGATGGGAATCCCCAGCCACGCATGTGCTGTCGCGATCAAGCTACCGGATTTTTGGCAGCACAACCCACGCTCCTGGTTCCACCTAGTTGAGGCGCAGTTCGCCCTCCTGGGGATATCGGCGGATGACACAAAGTTCCACTATGTGGTCGCAACGCTCGACGCCTGCATGGCTCAGCACGTAGAGAGCCTGCTCAATCAGCAACCAACCGACGACAAGTACGGCGCACTGAAGGCTGCACTCATCCAGCACTACACACTCTCGGATGGTGAGAGAGCAGAGAGACTCCTGACGTGGACTGGGTTGGGAGACGGGTCGGCCATAGACCTGATGGAGAAGATGCTGAGGTTAAAAGGCAGAGACGACAACCATTTTATTTTTACCCACCTCTTCCTGTGGAACCTTCCGTCAGCGGCGAGAGCGACCCTGGCCAATTCGCCATTGCTGGCCAAGCGGGACTATCGTGCACTACCCCGGGAAGCAAACCGGATCATCGTTGCCACCAGGGAGTTCACGACCATTGCGGCAGCGACGGAGCTCGGCGCGACGACCGGAGGAGGTGAGGAGCCATCGACGGCAGCAGCAGAGCCACTGACAGCAGCAGCAGCAGGGGCCAAGGAACGCGGGGGAGACACGCTTTGCTTCTATCACCGCCGCTTCGCAGAGAGGGCACGCAAATTTATACCACCGTGCCAATTCAAGCGACTCAGGAAACGCCAAGACCGGGGGTCGGTAGCAGCTGCGACCCTCGGGGAGGAGAACAAGCTGCTGTACTTGACGGACGCATGCTCAGGGAGGCATTTCCTCGTGGACACCGGCGCCCAGAAGAGTTTCATCCGGCCGACCTACGCTGACCGGCTGGCAGGATCTTGCGGCCCCGAGATGGCGGCAGCAAACGGCTCGGAGATTAAGACCTTTGGTGAGAGGACTCTACTCTTGTCTCTACACGGCCGTACATTTGAGTGGACTTTTGTCATAGCAGCATTGAATTTCCATATACTGGGGGCTGATTTTCTGTGTGCACATGGTTTGTTGGTAGATGTTGCTAATAGACGCCTGGTTAATGCACTGTCCTTTGGCTCTCTCCCCTTTACAGCTCAAGTGACCCGGCCAACAGCACAAGCCAGTGTCACAGCTGCATGCGGTAAGTTCCACACACTGCTCACTCAGTTCCCAGCACTCACTGTCCCGACGTTTTCAGCAGCCATCGCTAAACACGGGGTGGAGCATTTTATCACCAACACCGGGCCGCCCGTTTTTGCTAAACCTCGGTGCTTGGACGCAGCTAAACTGGCCATAGCGCGCGAGGAGTTCGCCAACCTGGAGAGGTTGGGCATCATCAGGCGCTCAAACAGCCCATGGGCTTTCCCGCTACACATAGTCCCTAAAGCTGAGGGATCGTGGCGACCTTGCAGGGATTTCCGCAGGTTGAACAACGCCACAGTGCACGACCGCTATCCAATTCCTCACATTCAGGATTTTTCCGTTCACCTTGCAGGAGCGCGCATTTTTTCTAAAATAGACCTGGTCCGCAGTTACCACCAAGTCCCAGTGTGCGCTGAGGACATACCCAAAACAGCGGAAATAACTCTGTTCGGTTTATTCAAGTTTTTGCGCATGCCATTTGGGCTTAAAGGGGCTGCACAGACGTTCCAACACATGATGGATGCAGTGCTGCGCGATCTTCCTTTCATGTTCGTCTACCTGGACGATATCTTAGTTGCCAGCGCGTTCGAAGACGAACACGAATCCCACCTCACGACGGATTTCCGGAGGTTGGAAGAGCACGGGTTAATAATCAACCCAGCGAAATGTCAGTTTGGGGTGACGGGGATTGATTTTTTGGGGCACTGCGTCTCTCCCGAAGGAGCGGTCCCGCTGCCTGACAAAGTGTGCGCAGTAGCAGATTTTCCCCAGCCGCAAACGGTCAGGGCGCTACAAGAATTTTGGGGAATGGTGAACTTTTATAACCGTTTCCTTCCCCGCGCAGCGCAGCTCATGCAACCACTGTATGCCGCGCTCAAAAAACAGAAACCCGCGGATAAGGTCGAATGGACCGAGAGCGGGCGTTCTCGGAAGTCAAAGCAGCCTTGGCAAACGCCGCATTGCTGGCACATCCAGACCCAACGGCCCGCATAGCTTTCACCACTGACGCTTCAGATGTGGCCATAGGGGCGGTCGTGGAGCAGCGCGTAGCCGGAGCTTGGCAGCCGCTCGCCTTTTTCAGCAGGACTTTGCGCAACAGTGAACGTAAATACAGCGCGTTCGACGGGGAGTTGCTGGTTCTCCACCTGGCCATTCGCTACTTCCAGTTCTGGCTGGAAGGGTGCAGTTTCACCACGTTCGCTGACCACAAGCCGCTAACATTCGCAATGGCCAAGGTTTCAGTACCGTGGTCGGGCCGGCAGCAGAGACAGCTGGCCGCGATCTTAGAGTTTACTACCGATATTCAGCACGTGTCGGGTAAACTGAATGTAGTGGCAGACTGCCTCTCACGCGCCGTGGTGGCCCCGGTCTGCGTGGGGATAGATTACGCAGCCATGGCCGCGGAGCAGGTTAGTGACGCGGACGTGCGCACGCTCCAATCTGGACCAACAGGGTTAAGGCTGGAGAGCAGGGTGCTGCAAGATGGCATGCCCCCCCTAATCTGCGATGTCTTCACGGGGCGCCCACGTCCCGTGGTCCCGGCCGTGTGGCGCCGCCGTGTGTTTGACTCGATTCATTCTTTGGCGCACCCGGGAGTGCGCGCGTCGGTCAAAATGGTAGGGGAGAAATTCGTGTGGCCGAGCCTTCGCAACCAAGTGAAAGAGTGGGCGGCAGCCTGCGTGGCGTGCCAACGAGCCAAAGTACACAGACACACGAAGGCTCCCTTGGAGCCGTTTCGTATTCCGGCTAAGAGGTTCGACCATGTTCACGTGGACCTCGTGGGCCCCCTCCCGCCATCACAGGGGTGCACACACATCCTGACAATGGTGGACCGCACCACGCGCTGGCCGGAAGCGGTTCCGCTGGCGGCAACCACAGCCGAGGAGGTGGCGCGCGCGTTTTTAACAGCATGGGTGGCGCGTTTTGGAGTCCCGTCGGACATTACGTCCGACAGAGGCCCTCAATTTGTTTCCGAACTCTGGTCAACAATGGCCTGCAGCCTGGGTGTCACAATTCACCGCACAACTGCATACAATCCACAGGCTAATGGGTTATGCGAACGTTTTCATAGATCAGTGAAAGCGGCTCTCAGGGCTTCATTGACAGATGCAAATTGGGTAGACAAGCTACCGTGGGTTTTATTGGGGTTACGTTCTGCGCCTAAAGAGGATCTGAAAGCTTCCCCAGCTGAACTCGTTTTTGCACAACCACTTCGGCTGCCCGGAGAGTTTCTGCCAGATAATCCTGCGCCGGGCAGCTCCCCGTCTCAGCTGTTGCAACGTAGCATAGACACAAGCACGCTGCCGGGCCCTGCCCACCACAGTTTTCCATGCGTTTTTGTGCCTAAAACTTTGAAAAACGCGGATTTCGTGTTTGTCAGACACGACGCACATCGCCCTCCACTGCGCCCACCCTATGATGGACCGTTCAGAGTGCTGGAAACAGGGGACAAGCATTTTTTGCTTTATTTGGGGGGTAGGAGGGAAAAGATTGGCATAGACAGACTCAAACCCACTTTCGTGGTGGCGGACGAGCAAGTGCTGTTGGCGAGGGCCCCTCGGCGTGGAAGACCCCCACGGGGAGCTCCCCAGAGAAAAAATTCCCCAGACCACCCACACGGACAGACAAAAAGTTTTACCCCCCAAACATCAACCCTCCAGCATGACAGCACCGCGGAGGCGGTGAATCCTGGTTACAGCAGATACGGGAGAAGACTGAAGCCCAAGCATGTGGATTGATGTTTAATGGTTCTATCACAGCATACGGACTGTTATTCTATTGTTCTATCCAAGATGCTCAGGGGGGTTGTTTGGCGGCACATGGGGAGAGCATAATTGTGTAACACCTTAGACAAGAACAAAGAGCAGAGGTTCCCTGGTGAGATAACAGGGAGGTGTGAAGGATGAATGCAGTGTGACCTTTTGTGTGTTAGAAACTTCTAGAGGAATGGTAAAGGATTAAGGAAGTGAATGCAATGACCTTTTGTGTGTTTGAAGCTTCTAGAGGAATGCCATGTTATTTAAGAGAAGAGTCTTTGCTGAGATGTCATTCTGTCTATGCTTCTTGTGTGAGATGTGTAATAAATCGTCTGAGCTAAATCCGCCTTGTTATTTACACTTTCCACAATATATATATATATATATATACAGTATATATATATATATATATTTATAGTAATATGTACATATGTATACTAGCTGCTCTTGTTTTTCCTTGCCTTCTGATTGTTGCTCTGAGTGTTGCTATCCCTGTGCTGTTGCAATCCTGGAATTTCCCCATTGTGGGACTAATAAAGGCTTATCTTATCTTATCTTATCTTATTCATTAATTTAGAAATAGCACATTCACCTACATGTAGTAATATATGTGGATAAAATGACTTTTTGAATGAAATGGATACATGCTCCACTGCTTTATGTTGACAAAGCAGTGAAAACAGCAGCATGCGGTGGTTGTGGATAAAAGTGCATGTAGTTGGATGGAAGAGGCATTTTAAAAATGTTTCTAGGGTGTTTTTGCACCTGAACCCCTGGATGAGAAGATGGTAAAGGTGCTAATTTTACACTTTTAGCCAGCAATATTTCCATGTCGACTCATTCTCACTAGCTGTGTGGGTATTCTGTTGGAGGCAGGAGCTGTAAATGTCAAACATGTTTGATATCAAAGATTCAAGATTGCAGATTCAAGATTATGCATATTTGTTGAAAAATAACACTGGTCAACACCAAATTTATTGTCTAAGTTTTTTTTTAGCTGATTTAGGACAATTTTGAGGTGCTGAATCCAAAAATCACATTGGTTTTGGTCAGTCAGGTCAACTTTTTGAACTATGGCCACATGTTTTCTTATGTTTTTGTTTACATGTACGGGTATTTTCGCTTTATATGATGCAAAATTCTTTTTTATTTCTTGAAATTCTCAGAATTTTGAACAATGATGAAGTAACATTCAATTTACATGTACTTACCTTTATCAGTGTCTACTATTCAATTTACAGTACAACTGTACAACTGCTGTACAACTGCTTACAACTTAGCATAAAAACCTAACCTGATCAAGAGAAATGGATGTCATTTTCGGATTCAGCCGAGCAAAATTGTCTTAAATCAGTTGAAAAAACACAGACAACTTACAAAAAAATTATTTTTGTTATGTTGTGTAATCACTCATTGTTGTGGGGGGGAAATTGAGCCACAATTTGGGGATAAAATCCTCCCACGTGTGGCTAACCTTAGGGCATTTTCACATCTTATCCCTAAAACCCCCAAATTGTAGCCTTAACTATCCTTAAATCAGCTTTTTAAAGGTCTTAAAAAATACCTATTGCGGTGTAAAATCTAGGGGTGGGAATTGCGAGGGGCCTCACGATTCGATTCGGATTGCAATACGTGGGTGACTATAACGATTTGTCATGTACGTGCGCTTTTACGCACGCACAAATGGAAAAAGACAAGCCCACTTGCAGGTGAAGAGTGTGCTTTAATAACAAAGAGTAAATAGTACACAAATGTGACCAACAAAAGTAATCAAAATGATCAGCTTCACAGCAGGTGAGCACAGTTCAGCAGAGTCTGGTTTGGCAACGAGAAAAATAGTTCACTTCACACCCCAGGGAAACACTAGCCACTAGGGGAAAATAAGAAATGCAAACCGGGAATGGAGAACTTACATGAAAGTGTCGGAGCGCAGCTGGGCTCTGGGAGAAACAACACCAAACACGGTCCAAGGGGGAAAAATAGTCCAAACACAGCGGGAAGGGTGAACAGAGGGGCTAACTACATGTAGGATGCTGACTAACGCTGTGACAATGAATGAATGAACTGACGGGAAATAAATACACAGTCAATTAATGGTGCAGAGTGAATACAGGTGCGTGACAGTAACAGGTGCACTAATTACAGGCTGCACACTGCAGCGGCAGACTGAGCAGCCAATGGGGAGTGCCTGGAGGAAGAGGGAGAGGCAAAACAGAACACAGAAAATTCTAGCTAATAAGTGGACAAAACAAGGAGACACTGACAACAGTCAGTGTCTGGGGCCCGAAGAGACCAAATCGCCCCAGACACATGACACGATTCAACAATAATCACGATATCATGTATCACAATACCATAGCATTCAAATTTTTTTCACCTTACTCAACTTCAAATCATTTCCAAAGTAAAACTGTTGACGTGTCTTTCATATAATAAAGTATTCTAAGGCTTCATTTTCCACGGAGACACATCTCTGCACACACGGAGGGGGGTGGACGACATTATCCAGAATACAGTAGATTCTCACTCCATCTACAGTATGTTTATCTGACTCTGTGGACTCTTAAAAAGCAACTGAAAACTTTTTTGTTTAAGGAGGTTTTCCGTTGAGTTTCAATTCAACTGATTTTTAATAGTAAGTCTAATATTATTAAATTATTTTAATCTTGTGTTTTAACTTGCTTTTGTATTTTTAAGGGAGGAGGGATTGTTATCAGTGGCGTTGGTTGGTTTGTCTGTTGTCAACACAACTCAAAAAGTTATTAACGGATTTTGATGAAATTTTCAGGAAAGGTCTGTAACGGCACGGGGAACAGGTGATTAGATACATTTTGGTGAGGATTTGAGTATGCATACCTCCACCGAGGCTCTTATCTTCTCACAGAGTGTTAGCAACAACACTTCAAAACTACTGAATGGATTTGGATGAAATTTTTACCAGAGGTGGTTCTTGGGCTACAGACGAACCCATTACATTTTGGTGATGATCTGAGAATGCATACCTCAGCCAAGGCTCTTATCTTCTCACAGTGTGTTAGCAACAATACTCCAAAACTAATGGACAGATTTTGATGCAATTTTCAATTTTCAAAGGGGTTGAAGAGCCCTATGGGTGAGGGCCAAAGGGGGATTATGTTATGGGTCAGACCGTCCGTCCGTCCGCCTGTCCCACTTTTGTGAAATCAACTCCTCCTACAGTTTTTATTCTGATTGTTCTGAAACTTGGTACCAGGGTTTGATATACACTGAGGATGCACATATTGTAATTTGTTTCTGGTTGGATGATTTTTGCAGGAATTGTAGCTCCTGACCTATGACCTCCTGTTCCACCTCACTTCATAGACAGCAACTGCCTTGTGAAATCAACTCCTCCTACAGTTTTGTTCCAATTCTTTTGAAACTTGGTACCATGGTTTAATATACTCTCATGATGCGCATTTGACAATTACATTCTCATCGAATGACCTTGAGGTCAAAAGTAAGAGGTCAGATTTTCCCTAAATCTTCTAAACACAATAACTACTGAAAGAAATTATGTAGGCTTTTCAACTCAATACAGGAGTTGTACCTAATACACATCATGGACAAGTTACACCGTGACCTAACTATGGGTTTGAGGTCAGGGGTCAAAAGTCAAAGTTCAAAGTTAACATTGCAGTTGCACTATGGTAAATGCTGCATTTACTATTACTATAAAACGAGCAAAGCTAGGGCCACCAAACCTGGTACACAGGTTCACCTTGGGATCTTGACCTCTGACTATAGGTTTGGGGTCGAAAGGTCAAAAGTAACATTAACATTCCGTGTATCTCATTACTATACAATGAGTAAAGCTAGGGTCACCAAACTTGGTACACAGGTTCACCCTGTGACCCTGAAGTGTTTGGGGTTTGGAGATCACAAGGTCAAAGGTCAACAACAAAATGGCTTATAAATTATATTTCAACAACAAAGAAAGCTACGGTCACCAAACTTGCTATAGAGGTTCACCTTGGGATCCTAACCTCTGATGATGGCGTTGGGGTCAAAAGGTCAAGGGTCAAAGGTTAACATTCCTTATTGCTGTACAATAAGTAAAGCTAGGGCCACCAAATCTCGTACACAGGTTCAACTTGGGATCCTGACCTCTGACTATGGGTTTGGGGTCAAAGGGTCAAAGGTCAAGGTTAGCATTTCATAGAGAATCTGCCCCACAACCGGGAGGTTGGGGGTTCAAGTCCCGGCCGGGTCATACCAAAGACCATAAAAAAATGTTACTTCCTGCCTTCTAGCTTGGTGCTCAGCATAATGGAATGGGGGAAGAAGTTATTTACAGCGGCAGCTTGCATGGCAGGGACCCCTCTAATTCTACATGTAATTACCATTGCAGATAGGTGAAACGTTGTTTCATTCTACTGTACATGATTGCCTGTATGGACTGAATGACAATAGAGATGGCTTCTTCTTCTTTCTTCTTCTTCACTGTGTGTCTGTGTGTGTATATATATATATATATATATATATATATATATATATATTTATAGTAATATGTACATATGTACTGTATATTAGCTGCTCTTGCTTGCTTGCTTTTTTTTTTTCCCTTGGCTTCTGATTGTTGCTCTGAGTGTTGCTATCCCTGTGCTGTTGCAATCCTGGAATTTCCCCGTTGTGGGACTAATAAAGGCTTATCTTATCTTATCTTATCTTTTTCTATAAAACGAATAAAGCTAGGGCCACCAAACCTGGTACACAGGTTCACCTTGGGACCTGACCTCAGACTATGAGTTTGGGGTCAAAAGGTCAAGGTTATCATTCCCTATGCCTCATTACTGTACAGCGAGTAAAGTTTGGGTCACCAAACTTGGTACACTGGTTCACCCAATGACCCTGATGTGTCACTATGGTTTTGGGATTTCAAGGTCAAAGGTTAACATTAAAATCATTTATAAACTGTATTTCATAAACAAGGAAAGCTAGGGTCACCAAACCTGATACACAGGTTCACTCTGAGGCTATGACCTCTGATTACAGGTTTGGGATCAAAAGGTCATAAGTCAAGGCTGACACTCCTTATGCTCTCTTACTATAGAACGTGTAAAGCTGTCTAGAATCACCAAACTTGCGACACGGGTTCACCTTAGGATTCTGAACTAAAACTATGAGTTGTATACTTTGTTGTATATTTGTGGATGATGGGTTTATTATCCTCTGGCGGTTGAAGCCCAAAGGGGTCAAAGAGCTCTTTGCGCAAAGACCGAAGGGGGGTTATGTTATGGGTCAGTCCATTCGCTCGTCTGTCCATTCATCTATCCCACATTTGTGAAATCAACTCCTCCTACAGTTTTGGTCAGATTGTTTTGAAACTTGGTACCATGGTTTGATATACACTAAGGATGTGCATGTTGCAATTTGGTTCTGATCAGATGATTTTTGTGGGAATTGTAGCTCCTGACCTATGACCGCACTTCAGAGACAGTAATTGTCTTGTGAAATCAACTCATCCTAGTTTTTTTCCGATTGTTTTGAAACTTGGTACCATGGTTTGAGATACTCTGATTATGTGCATATTGCAATTTAATTCTCATCAGATAACCTTGAGGTCAAAGGTCAGAGGTCAGATTTCTCCCTAAATCTTCTAAACACAATAACTACTGAAAAGAAATGATGTAGGCTTTTCAAATCATAACAGTAGTTGTATCTAGTACACATCTTGGACGACTTACACCCTCACCTAACTATGGGTTTGGGGTCAAAGGTCAAAGTTAACATTGCAGTTGCACAATGGTAAATGCTGCATGTACTATTACTATTAAACAAGTAAAGCTAGGGCCACCAAACCTGGTACACAGGTTCACCTTGGGATCCTGACCTCTGACTATAGGTTTGGGGTCAAAAGGTCAAGGTTAGCATTCCATTTGCACTATTACTATAAAATGAGTAAAGCTAAGGCCACCAAATCTGGTCCACAGGTTCATCTTGGGATCCTGACCTCTGACTATGGGTTTGGGGTGAAACAGTCAAAGGTCAAGGTTACCATTCCTTATGCCTTATTACTATACAACCAGTAAAGCTAGCACTACCAAACGTGGTACTGTGGCGGTTTGGGATAACCCCAATAACAGACTGGGACAGGCACAGCAATGTGTGTATTAATGTCTACAGACAGCCCGCTCCTTCTGGCTTTTTCCGGCTCACTACTGTGATGTTAATGTGCCATTCATGCATTGTGTTCATGCTTCCTGTCCTTACTGTGTCTAGACACTGATGACAATATGTAGATGTGCCTTGTAACCTCTTGCAATCTCCTTATTGTTATGTGTGTATCTCAAATGCAAATGCCCATACCTACTGCTGTGAATGCCTTTCATGTATTGTCTGTAGTTGGGTATATAAGCTGCAATATTCTGTAAATCTCTCTCTCATTCTCTGCTACTGCTCATCTGCACACTTTGCTGGACAGCCTCTCTGGGCTCGCTCATGGAGCGAGCCCCGTGACGGCAGTATGATAATAAACCTATTTAAAACCTCACTTCGCTGCCTTTATTTGATCATCCGCCGCACTGGTGACCCTGAGAATGCACACGCTTTGTGCAACGCAACCTTGTTTGGACAGCCACGCTGGTGTCCTATTGGTAACGAACGCAGCACCCGGCGGTGATTCTCCAACGACAAGCGAACGCGGCAGCCTGACTGATCTGCCCTCCCTTCTGCTTCAGGGAGACTTCGACGCAGAGTTTCCAGGCGAAACTCTCCGGAGACCACCCACGACCGGGAAAGCTGAGGAACATTTCATGGTGAGATCTGCACGCCTAGATCGGCATATCCACGCTTGGACCGGCCGCTCTCGCAGCTTCTGACACACGATTCTGTGTCTCCTTACGAGAGCGCACGCACCTCGTCCTTTCTCCACGACGGCGACCTCCACGGCCGACGGAGCACACGTGGACCTGAACGCACCATGACCCATCTACTACAACTACAACAGGGATGATTAAGCTCCCTGACCCTGGCTCTTCCTCTCCAGCAGGCCCACCCACGCACGGAGCCCCGGCACACGCACCGGGGAGTTACGAGGACGGCGCACCATGCACGGGACACATACGGCTCCACAGACCGCCTTCCTTCTTCGCCGCTGCACACTGGCCCTTCAGGCTTGCTCGTACACCTGAGGCACGCACGCAGCTTGCTCACTGGATTTTATGGTCTTAGCCATGGCGCACAATGGGAATTCAGCAGTCTGCGGTCCCCGAAGGCTTTAAGGTTGTGCCCGCACCTAAAGTCAACACGCCAAGTCCCCTTGCTCTTGTTTTTTTTCTTACAGCCACTACGCAGCCTCGTCGCTCCTGTTTTTTTCTTCACGGCCGCTATTAATCCCTGCAGGACTTAATCGCGAGAGGAGCCAGTGACTAATTTTTCTTCTTGTGATCTCCGCACGTTCAACGGGACAGCCCCTCGACATCGCGGACCAACAAGCAATTTTTGCGCGGCTCAGACGATTTCACCGTCTCCGGCCGGCATTTACTACCCCCCATCCCCCTCCACCTCCACCTGCACAAAGCTTTCCCTGCTCGCTGCCAAAACCGGACTATCAAGGCCTCGGCCGCCTACCGAGCCCTCTGGGGGGGAGCGTGTGGCGGTTTGGGATAACCCCCACAACAGACTGGGACAGGCACAGCAATGTGTGTATTAATGTCTACAGACAGCCCGCTCCTTCTGGCTTTTTCCGGCTCATTACTGTGATGTTAATGTGCCATTCACGCATTGTGTTCATGCTTCCTGTCCTTACTGTGTCTAGACACTGATGACAATATGTAGATGTGCCTTGTAACCTCTTGCAATCTCCTTATTGTTATGTGTGTCTCTCAAATGTAAATGTCCATACCTACTGCTGTGAATGCCTTTCATGTATTGTCTGTAGTTGGGTATATAAGCTGCAACATTCTGTAAATCTCTCTCTCATTCTCTGCTACTGCTCATCTGCACACTTTGCTGGACAGCCTCTCTGCGGTATGATAATAAACCTATTTAAAACCTCACTTCGCTACCTTTATTTTATCATCGCCGCAGTACATCGGTTCACCCAGTGACTCTGACGTGTCACTATGGTTTTAGGATTGCAGGGTGAAAGGTCAACAGCAAAATGCCTTATAAACTATCTCTCTCTCTCTTTCTATATACGTATATATATATATATATATATATACTGTGTATATATATATATATATATATATATATATATATATATATATATATATATAAATATACATATAAAGAAAGCTAGGGTCACCAAACCTGGTACATAGGTTCACTCTGAGACCATAACCTCTGACTACAGGTTTGGGGTCAAAAGGTCAAAGGTCAAGGTTGGCACTCCCTATGATCGCTTACAATAGAATGTGTAAAGCTCTCTAGGGTCACCATACTTGCTACATGGGTTCACCTTGGGATCCTCACTTACAACTGTGTGTTGTATACTTTGTTGTATATTTGTGGATGATGGGCTTATCATAATTTGTTCTGCCACAGTAATTGCATTGAAAAGTTGAAAAATGCTCTCTGTCAGTAAGTATTGGGATTGTCAAAGAAAATGGAGGCGGGGAATATTGCACTCACCTCAGCGTGCTCTTGTTTGCTTAGCCGTTGCTAATGCTGCTCCAAGATGTGCGCTAGCCTGCATGTTTTTTCTCGTGCAACACTTCTTGCGCATTGTGTGTTATGTCAAGGTCTTCCAGCTTTGTTATAAAATCCTAAAAAGGCCCGACATTTGCATTAACATTGAGCTAATTGATTCCTAACTTTCAAAGCTCGTTACAAATCTCGCAAGACAAGCTATGACTTCACTTGACTAGGTACTGACTTTGCGCCATCTAGTGGCCTGAAAACGCAATTGGTTGAATACCCAAGAGAGTATGCAACGTTTACATGAATATACATAATTAATAAAAGATTGAGCCATGTGTTTAGGGAATGGTGCATCGTTGCTAGTGTCAAGTATCGCGATCCATCACTGAATCTTTTGTCCCACCCGTAGTAAAATCTTTGTACTCACTTTTGACAATTTGAAGACATTTATTACTTTTTTTCCACATAAATTTGACATTTTTCACCTAAACTTGTTTCAGGGGAATTCTTGTAAATTTGTGTCTTTTGTATTTTTATATTTTTTCATGAAAATTTGGGAAATTTACAGTTTTTACTCATACATTTGCAACTTTTTTTTTCTTGGAAATACGTGAAGATTTTTTTCTTATAAATTTGTGACTTGTTTTCTCCATTAGATTGCTATATTGAGGCCAGTTTTATGTATTGTTAGTCTGTATTAAACATTTGATGTTTAGCTTTGTGACTGTGCTGCAGACTGGACCTTTTAAACTGCAAAGTGACATTATCAGAAAGCAAAAGAAAGTTGTTGGTTTCCCATATTTGTGTCTCTGGTGTCCTTTAGACATTTCTGCCAAATGCTAGTTCCACAGTGGTCACTCATTTTTGTGACTTATAAGCTAAAGTGGAGCCTGATGTACAGGTTGAGTACCAATGGCATGAAGTATTTACACTGCCAAGCAGAAATTGTATCTGTATATGAGTCAGCACCATCCATCCACCCATCTTCTTCCGCTTAATCCTTTTTGGGGGCTGGAGCCTATCCCAGCATCTTTGGCGAGCACCTTCCTTGCTAAATTAATGTAACCAAATGATATCTGTGCTTCCACATACATTCCAACAACCCTGCCTAGAGCCAGTCTCCTAAAAGCTCATTTGGGCGCAGCTGACATGAAGCCGCTCTTATCTTTCGATCAGGAAACCAGCAGGTCCTTGCCGTAGCAAACGGCTCTCACAGGTGCTTGGCGGGCAACCTGTTACCGTGAGCTGTGGTTTGCCGACACAGGATGTTAGGTTCAGATGAATGTGAAGACCAAATGAGTGCAAGCATCCAGTGGTGCAGTGGAACGCATGCAGATATGGGTTGACGAGCCACATCCTGTGACTTGGTGGCCGCACTTGGATGCACTTCAGCGTTGCAAGCTCTCCCATCCAAGGCCGTGTGTGTGTGTGCGCGTGTGTGTGTGTGTGTGTGTGTGTGTGTTAGCAGCATGCTAGCACTGCAGCAGCTCGCAACTTATCGTGATACCAGACGTGACAAACTAGGTGGCGTGTCCTGTGTCGGTTAATGAACACATACACTCAGCCATTGCTTTTCTATTAAATCTGTTAATCTGAGGACAGTTAAATACAAACTGAAGGCACAGCAGACTGAGTTTTTCAGTGCATGGCAAAAAAAAAAAAAGTGTGTGGGTTTTCAGTGGATTGTCCTCTCTTCTCAAAGTTTCGAAGTCCGTTCATGTCTGCGCATTGCATCTGTATGCACTATATTAAACCTATTAAATTCAGCTCAATTGTTCCACCCAATTGTTCAATCATCTCTTAGCATTGTCCTCCATAAAATAACTAACTGGGCATCAACTATAAAAAAAAGCCTGGCTTAATGCCAAACAACCTTACTGCCACATGCATTTTTGCTTACACACTTGCCCCTGTGCATCAAAGGGATGGACAGGAGCACTTTGGATTGGATTTCTCAAAACACACCTCTGAATAATTAGACCAGCCTTTTTACACCTTTAACCCTTTTTAACATTTGCTTGTG
Organism: Pholidichthys leucotaenia; assembly: GCA_020510985.1. Lineage (NCBI taxonomy): Eukaryota > Metazoa > Chordata > Actinopteri > Cichliformes > Pholidichthyidae > Pholidichthys > Pholidichthys leucotaenia. Next base: position 411,155,706 of record CM035842.1, on the reverse strand, counting down.
CATTATACTGGTAAGGAAAAGGTGCCTTAGGTCAAGGGAAAAAATATTATAAAAGGGTTTGTCTCCTTTTTTTAATGCTGCTCCTCGCCATCACGTTCATTAACAACATTGTGTTTGACAGCTAATATTATTCATCCTGGTTTCATATAAGTTGCCGCTTACCAAAGAGTGAAATTCAACTTTAATATCTATAGTAGTGGAGAAAGTTAGGGCATGTTATAATGACATATCAGCAGGCTGAATGGCTTAAAGGTACCATATTGTGTGTGTGGGTTTTTGGGGGGGTGCCTTGTTTTTAGTCTGTTTTTACCATGTTTTCTTCTGGAATTTACCCTACTTTCCCAGAGTTTTTTCTGCACTTACCCCGTACTTACCCCCTTATTTACCACATTTATTCAGCACTTATTCTTTTCTTGTACCTACAGTGTGACCCTGTTTTTTCAGTCTTTACCCTGGGTTTTTTTTTTTTCAATGTTTACCCAGTTATTCCCTGTTTTTTTCCTGTTGCTTACTCTGTACTTACCCTATTTTTAACCTGCTTTTGCCATCCAGGACTTACCCTATACCGAGAATGTATTTGCCCCATTTTATACTGTTATTATCCAGTTATTCCCCTGGTACCTAACATATTTTATACATATACGTAATATGCCACTTACCATGTGTTTTTTTCAGTTTTTACACTCCCTCCACTACTCCCACTTTCCCCCTGTGACTTACTTGTTATGTTTTTACTTGTTTTTCCCTTGTTTCTACCATATCTTTTGCTATTTATGCTGTTTTTTCAGTAGTTACCTGCTATTTCCTTCCTTTTCCCTATTACTTACCCTGTTGTCAACATTATCTTGTTCCATCTTCTCAGCGAATTGTGGAAGCCATGTTTAGCCAGCAGTCCCAATTTAAAGCTGACGTTTTACATTGGTGATAGCTCTTGTTGTCCCAGGTAGTGATATTATCCATCCATTTTCATCTTGCCCTTCCTCTGCTCTGCTTTTCTTCTATTTTGCCTTCTAAAAGTTGTGTTTGGAAATAACTGTCTTATGATATGACCAAAATACCTGTTTTTTCTTTTCATTACATCAATTACTAGTGTACAGTGTTGCTTTGCAATATTTAAAACTTCATCATTAGTTTTTCTTTCTTTCCAGGAAATTTTCATCATTTTCCTCATACACGACATTTGAAAAGCTTGTGTTTTGTTATAGATTTGGAAATGGTTTCTGATCTATAGATCCAGGTCTCTGATCTGTAGAGCAATGTCGATATAATGTAGCACTTCAATAATCTGAATCTTCTCTCTGAGACAATTTTTCCTCTACAGTGGTGTGAAAAAGTGTTTGCCCCTTCCTTCTCATTTTTTTCTATGTTTGTCACACTTTCATGTTTCAGATCATCAAACCAATTTAAATATTAGACAAAGATAACACAAGTAAACACAAAATGCAGTTTTTAAATCAAGGTGTTTATTATTAAGGGTAAAAAAAATCTAAACCTACATGGCCCTGTGTGAAAAAGTGATTGCCACCTAAACCTAATAACTGGTTGGGTCACCCTTAGTCGCAACAACTGCAATCAAGCGTTTGTGGTAACTGGCAATGAGTGTTTTACAGCACTGTGGAGAAATTTTGGCCCACTCATCTTTGCAGAATTGTTGTATTTCAGCCACATAAGAGCGTTTTTGAGCATGAACCGCCTTTTTAAGGTCATGCCACAGCATCTCAATCGGATTCAGGTCAGGACTTTGACTAGGCCACTCCAAAGTCTTCTGTAACACCCACTAACACCTACTTACTTTAGGTGTAGTACCCTTTTGGTAGTGTTGTGTTATGGCAGTGTAGTTACCTTAACTTTACTACCTGGACAAAAAGGATAATTGGGCCAGATCAGACAGATTACAGGGTTCGCAGGAGCCTGGAAGGTGTAACAACAGATGACACAACACAGAAGGTGTATGGAACTTGCAACTATATATATTTCTTTTTACAAATGTGTATTATTTACAGATATGTACATTTAATCAAAAAAACACGCACTTGTCACAAGAATAGACTAGAAAAGCACTCGGAGAGCGCAGACCTCCGCCAAGCGCCGCAGTTCCCCACATACAGTCTTCAGATTCCTTGATCATGAAAACATATGACAAGCAGTGGTTCAGTAGTTATTGCCGAAAATGGCATTTTCCATAATGGTGGCCACAGTTCGTCCCATACAGTGTTTGTGTGTACGTTTTCAGATTCCTTGACCATGAAAACATATGACTAGCAATTGGATTGACAATGATAGGATTAGTGGTTCAGTAGTTATTCACGAAAATGGCATTTTTCATAATGCCGGCCACAGTTCCTCCCATACAGTGTTTGTGTGTACGTTTTCAGATTCCTTGACCATGAAAACATATGACTAGCAATTGGATTGACAATGATAGGATTAGTGGTTCAGTAGTTATTCACGAAAATGGCATTTTCCGTAATGGCGGCCACAGTTCCCCCCATACAGTGTTTGTGTGTACGTTTTCAGATTCCTTGACCATGAAAACATATGACTAGCAATTGGATTGACAATGATAGGATTAGTGGTTCAGTAGTTATTCACGAAAATGGCATTTTCCGTAACGGCGGCCACAGTTCCCCCCATACAGTGTTTGTGTGTACGTTTTCAGATTCCTTGACCATGTAAACATATGACTAGCAATTGGATTGACAATGATAGGATTAGTGGTTCCGTAGTTATTCTGGAAAATGGCATTTTCCATAATGGCGGCCACAGTTCCTCCCATACAGTGTTTGTGTGTACGTTTTCAGATTCCTTGACCATGAAAAGATATGACTAGCAATTGGATTGACAATGATAGGATTAGTGGTTCAGTAGTTATTGACGAAAATGGCATTTTGCATAATGGCGGTTTTCTTGTGGACGGTGATCCGGATCACCACCAAAATGTAATCATCTGTAGGATACCCCATTTCTGACAATCTGTGAAAATTTCATGAAAATCCGTCCATAACTTTTTGATTTATCTTGCTAACAGACAAACAAACAAACAGACAGACAGACAGACAAACAGACAAACAAACAAACAAACAAACAGACAAACCAACGCCGATGATCACATAACCTCCCCCTTTGGCGGAGGTAATAAAAAAATAAAAATAAAATAGAATACCCTGTGGGGCCTTGGGGAAGTCAGTTTATTTAGCATCTCAGAGGGAGACAGTGAATAAGCATGGGAGAACAATGCCCAAGGAGTTCCTGGCGAGATAGCTGGAAGTAGTCAGGGACATAGGGGGTTGAATGCAATGTAATGTAAATTGCCATGAAACGTGTGAAGAGTGATTTGAGTGAAGAGAGGAGAGCTTGTTGAGATCATTCATTCTGTTCTGTGCTTGAGAGATGTGAAGTGTGTAATAAACCGTCTGCCATGAATCAACCTCTTATTTTACACACTCCACACTGGTGACCCAAGACGTATTATGGAACACGAGGCAAGAACCCCGGAGCCGGCCCGGTCGGAAAGCCCCAGCAATGCAGAAGCCATTCCACAGACAGCCCAGACTGGAGCCCCCAGCAACACGTGTGCAGTTTCAGTCAAGCTACCAAACTTCTGGCAGCACAACCCGCGCTCTTGGTTCCACCACACCGAGGCCCAGTTCGCCCTCCGGGGAGTAACGGCAGACGACACCAGATTCTACCATGTGGTCGCAGCGCTGGATGCCTGCACAGCTCAGCAGGTAGCGAGCCTGCTCAATCAGCCGCCAGCCCGCAAATACGAAGGCACTCAAGGCTGCGCTCACCCAGCGCTATACGCTCTCGGAATGTGAGAGAGCGGAGAGGCTCTTGAAGCGGACCGAGTTAGGAGATGGTTCGGCCATCGACCTGATGGAGAAGATGCTGGCATTAATGGGCACGGACGATGGGCACTTTCTGTTTGCCACCTTTTCCTCCGGAATCTTCCAACAGAGGAGCAGTTCTGACCAATTCGCCGTTGCTGGCCGCGAGTGACTACCGTGCGCTAGCCCAGGAGGCAGACAAGATCATCCTCACCACCACGGCAATCACAGTCAACGCGGTGGCGGCGGAGCCCAGCGAGACGACCAGAGGAGGCGAGGAGCCACTGACGGTAGCAGCAGCGGGGGCCAAGGAGCGCCAGAGAGACACACTCTGTTTCTACCACCGCCGCTCCGGAGAGAACGCACGCAGATGTGCGCCACCATGCCAGTTCAAGCGCTCGGGAAAACACCAAGGCCGGCAGTCGGCAGCAGCTGCGACCCTCGGTGAAGCGAACAAGCTGCTCTACATGACGGACGAGCGTTCGGGGAGGCGTTTCTTCGTGGACACTGGAGCCCAGAGGACCATCATTCTGCCATCATTCTGCCAACCTACGCTGACCGGCTGGCAGGACCTAGCGGCCCCGGGATGTTGGCAGCAAACGGCTCGGAAATTAAGACCTTTAGTGAGAGGACACTGATCTTATCTCTACACGGCCGTACATACGAGTGGACTTTTGTCATAGCAACACTGAATTACCATATCCTGGGGGCTGATTTTCTGTGTGCACATGGTTTACTGGTTGATGTTGCTAACAGGCACCTGGTTAATGCACTGTCCTTTGACTCTCTCCCCTGTACAGCTCGAGTGACCCAGCCTGGGACCTTGGGGAAGTCAGATTATTTAGCATCTCAGAGGGAGACAGTGAATAAGCATGGGAGAACCAAGGAGTTCCTGGCGAGATAGCTGGAAGTAGTCAGGGACATACGGGGTTGAATGCAGTGTAATGTAAATTGCCATGAAATGTGTGAAGAGTGATTTGAGTGAAGAGAGGAGAGCTTGTTGAGATCATTCATTCTGTTCTGTGCTTGAGAGATGTGAAGTGTGTAATAAACCGTCTTTAGCAGGAATGTCTCCTTTAAAGAATGTCTTTGGATGGGGAATTTCATAAACTCGAGTGAGCTTTATGGGCGTTTGGATTGGTTCTTCTCTGTACCAATAGACAGCCTCATTTTCCGGTTCTGAATTCTCACATTCCTCACTTTGTTCAGGTGATTGTCTTGTCTTAGGTTTGCGGACACGTTTTGGTTGGACAGGTTCTTCTTCCACAGTGGCAAGAAAACCACAGGGAAGCAAGAGATCGTGGTGAACGGTACGAACAGGACCATCTTTTGTCTCAGGTTTTATCAGAATCAGAATCAGAATCAGCTTTATTGGCCAAGTATGCACAACACATACAAGGAATTTGACTTTGGCTAAAAACTTGCTCTCATTGTTCAGGTGGAGGATATAGTATATAGGATATAGGTTATAGTGTAAACAGGCAAGTCACCTGCTTGGCTCACCACAATGTGGATTTCAGCTTCCCACCTGTCTGCTAGTTTGTGCTTTCCTCTGCAGCGGACTGCATGTACCAAAACTCTGTCGCCTGGTTCTAGTTTTGAGGGTTTCACTCGCATATCAAATCTTGTTTTGTTTCTTTCAGCCATCTTGTTAGCATTTTCTGTTGCTAGTTTGTAGCTTTCTTGTAGAGTTGTCCTCAGTTTTTCAATGTACTGGGAATGTGACTTGAAACTTTTGTTGTGAAACGGGAGCCCAAATGCAAGATCGATTGGCAATCTCGGCTGACGACCGAACATTAACTCATACGAGGCAAAACCAGAAGTGTCATTCTTCGTACAATTGTACGCATATACAAATGGTTTTACATAGTTGTGCCAACGAGATTTGTTCTTTTCCTCCAGAGTACCCAGCATGCTCAATAACGTTCTATTGAAATGTTCTACCGGGTTACCTCGGGGGTGATAGGGTGTCGTCCGGATTTTACGAATGTCCATGATTTTGCAAAGTTCTTTTATGATATGGGACTCAAAATCGGGACCCTGATCACTATGTAACCGTTCGGGTATCCCGTAGTGGACTATAAAGTTGTCCCAAAGTGCCTTTGCAATGGTCTGAGCTTTCTGATTGCTGGTAGGGATGGCTATAGCGTGTTTCATGAAATGATCAGTTAACACGAGCACATCCTTCGTGTTACTTTGATCGGGCTCAATGGACAGGAAATCTATACAGACAAGTTCGAGCGGTCAGGTGGACTTGATATTGACAAGCGGAGCAGCTCGTTCTGGAGCAGTTTTACGTCTTACACAGCGATTACATGTCTTGATCTTCTTTTCAATATCTGCCACCATGCGAGGCCAATAGAACCTTGTTCTGGTGAGATCCAAAGTACGCTCTGTGCCTAAATGGCCCATGTCACAGTGGACGCTTTGAAAGACTGAATTGCGGAGCTGTTCAGGTAAGACGAGCTGGTAAGTAACATTTCCTCCATCTTGGCGAGTGCGGTAGAGGATGTTATTGCAAATTTCAAGTCAACTGAGCTCTCGGAGTAACAAGTTGATGTCAGGAAGTTCAGTTCGTACAGTTGGTGGAACTTTTAGTCCAGTTTCAATTTGTGCAATCACTTCTCCTAAACATGGGTCAGTTCTTTGTTCATTTTGGATCTGTTCAGGAGTCATGTGGAGTACAACTGGAAGACCACCACAGTCATCTTCATCGGCATAGCCATCTGGAATGGCGGCTACAGAGAGGGCTAATGAGTGAACCAAAGGGAAGGTGTTGTCTGGAGAGCTACAGACAAGGTGTTTTTCACATATAGCAGACACTACCTCGGAACTTAAACTGTTTCAGGAAGAGACAAGTGAGTTTGAGTGAACTGCTGTATGCAGTCAAGCTCCTTTTGGGACACTGCGTCATTAAGTAACTCACCATGTGGCCGTCTAGAGAGGCCGTCTGCATCTGAGTTAAGCTTGCCTGCTCTGTATTGGAACTTAAAGTTAAACGTTGACAGAGCAGCTAGCCACCTATAACTCATGGCATCCATCTTAGTAGTAGTTAAAATATACATCAGGGGGTTACTGTCTGTCACGACAGTAAAATGATTGCCATATAAACAGTCTGTGAACTTCTCCGTTACTGCCCACTTTAGAGCTAAAAATTCTAATTTATGGGTGGGGTAACGGGACTCACTTCTAGACAACCCCCGGCTTGCATAAGCTATGACCCTAGTCTGGCCCTCCTGCTCTTGATAGAGGGCGGCGCCAAGCCCTGTAGTGCTGGCGTCAGTATGGAGTGTATATGGCAACTGAGGGTCAACGAAACCCAGGACAGGCGCAGTACTGAGCTTTTCAATGATGATTTTGAATGCAAGATCACAGGAAGAAGTCCATTGCTCGCCAAACGGTGTCTTTGGGTCGTGGTACTGGACAGGCTTAGCTTTGGGCTTTGGGCTTTTTCACAAAGGAGGGTAGCCTGATGTTAAGTCAGTGAGGGGCTTAACGATGCTGGAACAGTTCTTAATGAACCGCCTATAGTACCCTGAAAAGCCTAAGAACGAGCGGAGCTGTTTGAGATCACGGGGCACAGGCCAGGTACTTAGGGCTTTCACTTTTTCAGGGTCAGTCTCAACTCCTTTACTGGACACAATGTGACCGAGGTATCTGACAGAAGTTTGAAAAAATCTGCATTTCTCAGGGGAGAGTTTAAGCCCGTACTCTTTTAGGCGATTGAGAACTTTCATTAAGCGAGCCTCATGTTCTTCGGGCATCTTGGAGAATACAATGATGTCATCGAGGAACACAATCACCTCATGCAGATTCATGTCACCCATACATTTCTTCATGAGGTGCTGGAACGTGCTGGGGGCGTTTGTAATGCCTTGGGGCATTCTATTGAATTCCCAAAAGCCCATGGGACATACGAACGCCGTCTTTGGTTTGTCCAGTTCCTCTACCTCAATTTGGTAGTACCCCGACTATAAATCAAGGATGGAGAACCACTGCGAACCGGTCAAGGTGGAAAACGTTTCCTCCAAGTTGGGGAGGGCGTAAGCATCTTTTACAGTCTGCATGTTAAGCTTCCTGTAATCAATACAAAGGCGGACATCGCCATTTTTCTTTCGCACCACTACAATAGTCGAAGAAAATGGGGAAGTGGACTCTCTTATCACACCTGCTTGTTGGAGTTCTTTGAGATGCTTACGGACCGCATCCAGGTCATTTGGGTGTATGGGACATGCTCTGTGCTTGAACGGTGTTTCATCTGATAATTTGATTGTGTGTTTCACTTGATCCATTTTGCCAAAGTCAAGATCGTTTTGTGCAAATACTTTGGGCATTTGACTGAGTTTTTCTGTTAGGCGCTCTTTCCATTCAGTGTTAATGGGGGAAGAGTCAAAGTTGAACTTCAGAGTGGACTTTTGTTCAGTTTTGGACTTTGTAACTTTCACGGAGTGTTCTTGCGATAGGACTCGTTGATATGCACAGATTTCTCCAATGACACACTTCTGAGGGATTGTCACGTCATGTTCTGATTCATTGGTAAGTACGAATGGAACAAGGTAAGGTGCTCTTTCAGGTAAGTCTATGAGACATGGTTTTACTAGAATACCACCAGGTAAGGCTGACATTAACAGGTGTTCTAACAAGACAGATTTTTCACTGTTGCCGGCTGACACAGCTACAGCGCCATCTAGAACAACTGTTTGGCCTGCAGGAACTAACTGTGGCTCTTTGTTGCGCATAGTCACTAAACCAAGGCTAGTGTCTTTGGACTGTCTGTGCCGTAGCTCAAGGACTTTTAACACTGCCTTATAACCAAGTGACATGGTTGGCTGCAGTTCAGAACATGCATCAGAGCACAGCTCGTAAAGTACATCTAATGTGTTTGTCCCTATTAACACTAAGGACTGATCAGCTGCACGTACATCGGGAACCACTAAGGCAAGCGTTGGCACTTCGGCTTCAATACCGAGAAAGTCTTTTGGGAAAGTGGCATGCATTTCAATGTAGCCTAAGTAAGGTACACTCTGACCGTTAGCTCCATCCACTTCTAACAGCTCAAAAACTGGCTTAATCTCATGGTTGGATAAGTACTGTCTGTAATAGGACTCAGGGACAGTAGTCACCTGGGAACCTGTATCTAACAAACAGCTCACAGTACAGCCATTCACTTTCACTTGTGCTGTACTTTTTGTACCAATTAGACCATTAGGAAAGTTAAAGGAGTCTGTTTTGTAGTGTGACTTCAGTTTAGCATGTGTCTTGAATGGAGCTTTTGGTTTGGGACAGGTCATCTCTGAACTAGCCTCTGTTTGTCCCGCAACAGTGGTAGACTTCAGCTTTAAAGAAGATTGGGGTTCCGACTGTCCCAAATCTGTCTTTTTACTCTTAGTTCTTTGCGTTTTGCAGCTACAAGTGCAGGGTTTGGCTCTGACTCACAAGTGGCTACAATATGCCCATCTTCGCCACAGCGGAAGCAATACCATGGTTTGGGCTTAGTATTGGGACGGCTGGACGAAGGTAAGTCTTCAGGTTTGTCATGGTCAGGTTTTTTATTTCCAGATTTCTTAGTTGGGTCTTTCTTCTGTGGTACTTGTTTCTTTTGTTTCACGACAGCAGCTAATTGGCTTTTTAGATCAGCGACTTCTTTTTTCAGTTCTTTCAGACTGTCAGACTCTACTTCACTATTTGTACTTGTTTCGGTGACTGTTTGTTCGTAGGAGGCTGCTTTTGGTTTTGTGGCACCCAAGTGTTTTTTCATGCAGGTGTTTTTAACTTCTTGTCTGTTTTCAACAGTGCGAAGGTGAAGCAATAACTCTGCATACGCAGGTGGATGTTTATCTTTTAGTTCCAGCTGTAGCTCCTTTAGCAGATTATCATCCCAAAAGCCTCTGTTAAACTGCTTGAGAAGCTGTTTTTCCACTTCCTGTGGCTCTAGACTGCCTCTACGCACTGTGAGATTGAGCACCACCTGCAAACGATGCAGATATGCAGAGGGATTTTCTCCATAATCTTGGAAAGTGTTCATGAATCGCACAAGCAGTTCCTCACCGTCTTCAACAGTCCCAAAAGCTGAGTCCAAAAGCTTGAGATAGTCGGCAGAGGTGGCTTCAGGCCCAAGAGGGCAAATAACATCAGATGCAGGAGCAAGAAGACTTTCAAGGATCTTGCGAGATTTTTCTAAGTCAGACAAAGAAGTATCTTCCATCATCAAGTCAACATGTGAATGCCATGTTTCATAGCAGTATACGGTCTCGGCGTTTTGCCAGAGAAAGCTCTAATTCTCCAAGAGGAATGGGCGTTTGACGGCTTCTCTGCATGTTTAATGACATGCTCGACTACGATTTTCTGAACCTCGGGTGGGTTAAAATCAGCTGGACTCAACATTTGAGGTGTTAAGTTTGGTCTAAGAGGGCATTGGAAGAGTGCTTGAGTGGTTTTAGGGGTGCGAGGCACTTCAACTTGGAGTGGAGGCGAGACTCCACTTTGTGTGGGTTCTACAGTAGGGAAAGCAGGATCAGCATCAGCAGTGACCTTTTCAGCTGTCTCAGCAGCTTCAATAGACTTCCCTATTGTGGACATAACCTCCCGCAACACCTCTTCAAAACCTTTTCCACTTAACTTAGCTAAACCCCTCAGGTTGCTAAGATAAGCCTCAGTAACACTGCCCCCTACAGTTTTAGTGTACACATCAGTTAAGGCTTGAATGCAGTACTTAACATCAGGATTGTCAGTGGATGAAAAGAAGTACGGCAACGCAGGTGCTAATGTTTCAACAGCTAACCCCGACTCGAACTCTACAATGTGACTTTTGTCAAATTCAGACGGGTTATCATCAATGCTAAGTACCCTGCGAATAGTGCCATGTTGCTCTAGGAACTTAAAAACGTCTTTGTCTTTTTCTTTATCAACAACACCACTGACAATGACTGCATTTGGAACTTTGACACCATATTTTTCGACAAATTCCATTTTGACAGTATATTGTGACGTTTGCAGGGTTCACACAAAGAAAATGGAGCAGATGGCTGTGATCAACCGGATTTATTTTCACACACCCCGACCCCCAACCTGCCTCTGTGCTACAGAGTGGAGTGGAGGTCATTCCCCCAGACCCCTGTTTGAATCATGGTTACACACACATGATACATCTTGCCCTAATCCTGCTAAACACTGCTGGGTCATTATAATGCAGTTATAATGACACAGCAGTATAACTCAGAAATAACACATTTAACACACACAGTAACGTTTCAAACTGGCAAAGCATGCTGGGAAATCCCTGGCTCCCTTAAAATGGCCCCGACGTTACACTGCCCCCCCCTGGACTGGTTTCTGTCCCCAGAAAATTCAAAGTCCACTTTCAGAAATCCAACGCGAGTCAGCCCGGTGCCAGGGCGGCATGCACGGGCCATCTGAGTCTCGGTCAGAGTATCTGGTTGGGGTAGGGTTCCGGTTTGGCCATCAGCGGGCGGATGGACACACCTGACAGCCTCTGTAGGACCACGCACAGTCCCTTCCCTGGCAGCGGGAGTCCCAGGCCCGCTCCGGCCGACTCCCACCGCTGCCAGTTCTCCCAGGCGGCCGCTGGCCCGCGTCCATGCGTCCAGCCCTTGCCGCGCCTGGAAAGTGGCCGCATCTTCGTCCTGCTCGCTCCGCTGCGTCTCTCCTGCGCCGAGGGCCTCCGTGACATCACCGAAAGGAAAAGCATCGGGTAGCGGTAGGACACGCACAGTTCCTCCTCTGGCAGCGGGAGTCCCATGACTCCTACCGCTGCCAGGACCTCCCAGTCGGCCGCTGGCCCGCGTCCAGGCGCCCAGCCCCTGCCGATCCCGGGAAAAGACCGGATCTGTCCTGCTCGCTCCACTGCTGCTGCGCTCCAAAGGCCTCTGTGACGTCACCTGCCGGGGGAAGCATCTGCAGGAGGCGGCTTTTTCCCCGTCCATGCCACCTCGCTCTAATTTAACGTCGGCGAGGGGCCAGTTTGTCGTGCGCTGTGTGCGGGGCAGTACCATGCCATGTACCCTGGCTCTGTGCAGCGGAAGCCGTCCTTCCTCGCTTCGCCACGGCTGTTTCCTTCGTGCACGCGCTGCTGTGATCTGCCGTAGCTCCTCCTCCACTCGCTCTCAGCACGGTGGTTTCCTCTGATGATCAGCGCGGCAGCCAACTCGACCTGGGCCAGGCGGTCATCCAACAGGTTCTCGCCGTTGTAGCGGGGAATCTTGGCCCGCTGCTGGATGGATGGGACGGTCATCTCCCGGTCGACTGCCGCTCCTAATCGCTCTGGAATCGCCAGCCCGTCCTGCCCTGAAAAGGGCGGGAAACGGGGCTGGTTTGCTCTGCTCCGTCCATCGCGGCGAAGCTCTCCAGGGGCCGGCGTCTCAGCTCTACACTCCGTTCCCGGCTGAGCGATGAATCGCTCCGGCCACTGTACCTCCGCCTGGATCCTCATCTTGCTCCATATCCCACTTCTGACACCAGTGTGACGTTTGCAGGGTTCACACAAAGAAAATGGAGCAGATGGCTGTGATCAACCGGATTTATTTTCACACACCCCGACCCCCAACCTGCCTCTGTGCTACAGAGTGGAGTGGAGGTCATTCCCCCAGACCCCTGTTTGAATCATGGTTACACACACATGATACATCTTGCCCTCATCCTGCTAAACACTGCTGGGTCATTATAATGCAGTTATAATGACACAGCAGTATAACTCAGAAATAACACATTTAACACACACAGTAACGTTTCAAACTGGCAAAGCATGCTGGGAAATCCCTGGCTCCCTTAAAATGGCCCCGACGTTACACTATGGACTGTTTGGTCAGGGGTCAAAACAGAGTCCACATCTGTTGTCGCAACGCTCCAGGCTCCTGGCTGCCCTCGCCAGATTTTTGTAACACCCACTAACACCTACTTACTTTAGATGTAGTACCCTTTTGGTAGTGTTGTGTTATGGCAGTGTAGTTACCTTAACTTTACTACCTGGACAAAAGGGATAATTGGGCCAGATCAGACAGATTACAGGGTTCGTAGGAGCCTGGGAGGTGTAACAACAGATGACACAACACAGAAGGTGTATGGAACTTGCAACTATATATATTTCTTTTTACAAATGTGTATTATTTACAGATATGTACATTTAATCAAAAAAACACGCACTTGTCACAATAACAGATAAAAAATAAAAATAAAATAGAATACCCAAAATATACTCCAAATATATTTATAATATATACAGTCCTTCTAGTATCTGTCCCAGGTGACCAATTTGATCACCTTTACCAGTCAATCGGGTTCAGGCTTCGGCTCGCCATCCAGATCGGGAGAATCCACGCTTGTAATCCAGTCCAAACAAAAAAACCTGACCATGCTAATCGACACGTGCGTCATGGGGTTCCCGCGCTCAACGGCATTAACAGCCTTTGGATCCAAATCAATCTCAAGTTTTATCCAAGACAAAGACTGCTATTAGCACGTTAGCTCACTGCCTCCGTAAGGGAACGCGTTCTCTCGGTCGATGTCTGCTGCGACTGAAAGCGTTCTTGCTGCCTAACAAAAGACACAGCCATAGGTTGCTCGATATACCAGATGAAAAAATTTGGAACTTTATCAAAACTCCTCAGAAAATGTTCCCTACTGTTTTATGAATACACATCCATCCAAACATTCATCTCCAAATTATTTACTCCCATTGTGAAATGGGTGTTTTTCTTTTTAAAAGCGGTATCAATATTCATATTTTTATTCGCGTTTTTAACACTGGGTTACACTTCACTTTGTTTTTCTTAAGCCATTCAGAGGTGGACTTGCTGGAGTATTTTGGATCATTGTCCTGCTGCAGAACCCAAGTGCACTTCAGCTTGAGGTAATAAACAGATGGTCGGCCATTCTCCTTCAGGATGTTATGGTAGACAGCAGAATTCAAGGTTTCATTTACCACAGCAAGTCTTCCAGGTCCTGAAGCAGCAAAACAGCCCCAGACCATCACACTACCGCCATCATATTTTACTGTTGGTATGATGTTCCTTTTCTGAAATGCTGTGTTACTTTTAGGCCAGATGTAATGGGACACACACCTTCCAAAAACTTCAACATTTGTCTCGTCAGTCCACAAAGTATTTTCCCAAAAGTCTTTGGGATCATCAAGACTTTTTCTGGCAAAACTGAGACTAGTCTTTGTTCTTTTTGCTCAGCAGTGGTTTTTGTCTTGGAACTCTGCCATGTAGGCCATTTTTGCCCAGTCTCTTTCTTATGGTGGAGTCATGAACACTGACCTTAACTGAGGCAAGTGAGGCCTGCAGTTCTTTGGATGTTGGTGTGGGGTCTCTTGTGACCTCTTGGATGAGTTGTCGCTACACTCTTGGGGTAATTTTGGTTGGCCAGCCTCTCCTGTGAAGGTTCACCACTGTTCCATGTTTTCACCATTTGTGGATAATGGCTCTCACTGTGGTTCACTGGAGTCCCAAAGCTTTAGAAATGGCTTTATAACCTTTTCTAGACTGATAGATCTCAATTACTCAATTAAGTAATTGATAGATCTCAATTACTTCTCATTTGTTCCTGAATTTCTTTGGTTTGCAGCATGATGTCTAGCTTTTGAGGATCTTCTGATCCACTTCACTTTGTCAGGTAGGTCCTATTTAAGTTATTTCTTGATAGAGAACAAGTGTGGCAGTAATAAGGTCTGGGTGTGGCTAGAGAAAATGAACTCAGCTTTCCAAAGTTGTGATAAACCACAGTTAATTTATGTTTTAACAGGGGAGCAATCACTTTTTCACACAGGGCCATGTAGGTTTAGATTTTTTTACCCTCAATAACAAACACCTTCATTTAAAAACTGCATTTTGTGTTTACTTGTGTTATCTTTGTCTAATATTTAAATTAGTTTGATGATCTGAAACATTTAAGTGTGACAAACCAGAAATCAGGAAGGGGGCTTTTTCACACCACTGTATGTCAAGATTCAATACATGACAATATATCCTTTCTTGGCAATGGCTGTTCTGCATTTTAGTTCTTTTTCACAGGAACCATCCCTGTACTTACCCTTTTTTTTTTTTGATTCTTTAACCCCATTTTACATTGTTTCTTTTTTACATTGTTTCTTTTTGCGCTTTTTACCTATTTTAATCTTTTTTTTTTTTTCTGGTACTTACCCTGTTTTAACCTGTTTATGTCATGACGCTGAGCACGGGTGGAGAGCAGTGCTCTCACTTTCAGTTTATTTTGTATTATCTTCTGTGCTTTCCTCTTTTCGGGTTTATTTTCTATTTGAGTATAGTCTTGTTTATGAATTTTGTGTATTTTTCAATCATCTTGTATTTCACAATATATTCTCCTGTATTCTGACATGAGCCTTCTCCGCCTTCACCTTCAGTTTTCCCTTTTGTAACTCGGGTATTTAGCAGTATTGTAGTATTTGGTACCTGGTCTTATGAAACGAGACAGCATTCATCCCACTTTGGATGGTGCTTCTCATTTATCTAACAATCTGGCATCTTTTTTATCCAAATTTCCAAAACCCTGACTACTCAGAGTTGGGACCAGGAAGCAGAGTTGCAGTCTTACACGCCTCTCTGCAGCTCCTCTTCATCCACCACCCCTCAGCTTAGCCTCTGTCTTCCCCATCAGAGAATTGTTGTCTGCTCCCTCCAAAGTAAATAAAAATATAATGCATAAGCATCCCAAAGTGATAAAGCAAAATATTGGTAAAACTCAAATTAAACATAAAGCCTCTAAATTGAATGAATTGGCCTCTGTTCCTCCTCATAATTTAAAAATTAAATGTTGTTTATTAAATATTAGGTCTCTAACTCCCAAGTCTCTGTTAGTCCATGATCTGTTAATTGATCATCAGATTGATTTAATTTCCCTTACAGAGACTTGGTTAGGGCAAGAGGATTATGTTGGTTTAAATGAATCAACTCCCTCTGGTTATTTAAACTGTCAAAATCCCAGAAGTTCTGGTCGTGGAGGAGGAGTAGCAACAATTTACCATTCCAAATTACTAGTTAATGTAAAGCAAAAAACATGTTATAATTCCTTTGAGGGCCTGGTCCTCAGTATTGGGCACTTTAGCAATTTTAGGTTAAACCCAATTTTATTTGCCATAGTTTATCGTCCCCCATCAACCTACTCAGAATTTTTATCCGAATTTGCTGATTTCTTAGCTGATTTAGTGCTGAAATCTGATAGAATAATTATAGTAGGGGACTTTAATATACATGTGGATGTAGATAGTGACTGCCTTAATGTGGCATTTAATTCAATATTAGACTCGATTGGGTTTTCTCAGAAAGTAGGAAATTCTACTCATTACCTCCACCATACATTGGACCTTGTTCTGACATATGGCATAGAAATAGAAAATCTTGTAGTGTCTCCTCATAACCCTGTACTGTCAGACCATTGTCTGTTAACCTTTGATTTTACTATTTCTGACTATTTGGCTCCTAAAGAAAAATATTATTACAGTAGATGCCTCTCAGATGATGCTGTTTCCAAATTTATGCAGATTGTTTCCTCTATGCCATGTGTCAACACAACGGAAATAAGCTATAGACAGCTTGCTCTTTCTGTAATTGATAACATGGTGGATAGTGTTTCAGCTTCTCTGCATCAGACTCTAGACTTGGTGGCCCCCTTAAAAAAGAAAAAGTCTAATCAGAGATTTCTAACTCCTTGGTTCAACACAGAAACTCGTAGCTTAAAACAGAAGACTCGTCAATTAGAAAGAAAATGGCGCTCCACTAATTTAGATGAAATCTATTTAGCTTGGAGAAATCATCTTTTAATTTATAAAAAATCTCTTAGAAAAGCTAGAACGAGTTATTACTCTGCATTAATAGAAGAGAACAAGAATAATCCCAGGTTTCTTTTCAGTACTGTAGCCAGGTTGACAAAGAGTCAGGACTCTGTCAATCCTAGCATTCCCTTAGAGCTTACTAGTCAGGACTTTATGAACTTTTTCAATAATAAAATTTCATCCATCAGAGATAAAATCAATCAGATTCTTCCCACAGTTAATTTAAATACTGTAACTACTACAACTCCTTCTATTGATGTCTGTCTTGATGAGTTTACTCCAATCGACCTTTGTGAGTTAGACAAAATAGTTTCCTCATCCAAACCTTCAACTTGTCTTTTAGACCCTATTCCTACCAGGTTATTTAAAGAAGTCTTCCCACTTATTGGTAGCCTTATTCTTCATATAATCAATTCTTCATTAACTTTAGGCCATGTACCGCAGGCTTTTAAAACGGCTGTAATTAAACCCTTACTCAAAAAGCCAACTCTAGATCCAGGAGCTTTAGCTAACTATAGACCAATCTCTAATCTCCCTTTCATTTCAAAAATCTTAGAAAGAGTTGTTGCTACGCAATTATTTGACCACCTACAGGGAAATGGTTTACTTGAAGAGTTTCAGTCTGGGTTTAGAATCCATCATAGTACTGAAACAGCCTTAGCTAAGGTCACTAATGACCTCCTCATTGCATCTGATAATGGACTCGTGTCTGTACTTGTCCTTTTAGACCTTAGTGCAGCTTTTGATACTATCGATCATAATATTCTACTTGATAGATTAGAACACTATGTTGGACTTAATGGAACTTCGTTGCAGTGGTTTAGATCTTATTTATCTGATAGGTTCCAGTTTGTTCATGTAAATAATGAGTTTTCTTTGAACTCAAAGCTCAGTCATGGAGTTCCACAGGGATCTGTGCTGGGCCCTACTCTTTTTAGATTACATATGCTTCTGTTAGGCAACATTATTAGAAAGCACTGTATACATTTTCATTGTTATGCTGATGACACACAATCATACCTGTCAATGAAGCCAGATGATAGTAATCAATTAGCCAAGTTAGAAGCCTGTCTTAAGGAAATCAAAGCTTGGATGACTTGTAATTTCCTGCTATTAAATTCAGATAAGACTGAAGTCATTCTTGTTGGTCCAAAAAACCTTAGAAATTCCTTTCCAAATCAAACTTTCAGTTTGGATGCGGTTACTCTTTCTCTTAATAGCTCTGTGAGGAACCTTGGAGTTATTTTTGATCAGGATTTGTCCTTCAATTCACATATTAAATTTGTTTCTAAGACTGCCTTCTATCATTTGCGTAATATTGCCAAGATTAGGAGCATCTTGTCTCAGAGTGATGCTGAGAAACTGATCCACGCTTTTGTTAGCTCGAGATTAGATTATTGTAATTCTTTATTATCAGGCTGTCCTAAAACATCTTTAAAAAGTCTTCAGCTGATCCAAAATGCTGCAGCAAGAGTTTTAACAGGTACTAGAAAGAGAGATCATATCTCTCCGGTTCTGGCCTCCCTTCACTGGCTTCCCATAGAGTTTAGAATTAAGTTTAAAATCCTTCTTCTTACTTACAAAGCTCTAAACAATCAGGCTCCTTTTTATTTAAAAGATCTGATACTACCGTATTATCCTAACAGAGCACTACGCTCCCAAAATGCAGGATTACTTGTAATACCTAGAATCTCCAAAAGTACAATGGGAGGCAGAGCCTTCAGTTATCAAGCTCCTCTCCTGTGGAATCAGCTGCCAGTCTGGATTCAGGAGTCAGACTCGATCTCTGTTTTTAAGAATAGGGCTAAAACCTACCTTTTTGATATAGCCTACAATTAGGGAGGGATCATGTGTTTCTGAACCCTCCCTTAGTTATGCTGCTAATAGGTTTAGTCAGCCGGGGGACCTCCAGTAATGCACTGGGCCTCACTCCTTTTCTCACTCTCAATGAAATATTTTTTTTGCTGGTCATTAACATTTGTTTGTTCTCTCCCATAGATTGAGTCCCCATCGTGCTGTTTGCTCTCTACATGTCTGTTCTTTTCTTCTTCTCTATCCCCTCACCCCCCAGCCAGTCGCAGCAGATGACTGCTCCTCCCTGAGCCTGGTTCTGCTGGAGGTTTCTTCCTGTTAAAAGGGAGTTTTTCCTCTCCACCGTCGCCAAGTGCTTGCTCACAGGGGATCGCCTGATTGCTGGGGTCTTTCTGCAACTGTGGGGTTTCCCCCTACAGTTGATAGTGCTATGAGATGACTGTTGTTGTGAAATGGCGCTATATAAATAAAGTTGAATTGAATAAAGTTGAATTATTTGGTTTGAATCTTTTTTTTTGGGTTTTTTTTGTATTAGTTCATATTTACCTTTGACATTATTCCTTCTGTGCTTTTACTTTCACAGTACTCTTTATCTACTTCCGTTATCTCAGCTTAATTTTGCGGTTTGTCCCAGCTGTTATTTTGGTCTGATTAATTATCCTCGCTCTGGTTACCCACACCTGTACCTCATTTGTGTTTATGTTCTCCTGCCTATTTAAGGGACGCAGCCCCGCAGTTGGGCGCGACGTCCTTCTCATTTGTTCACTTTGTGTCCGGTCGTGAGCTCCATGTCTAGCCAGTCATCCCAGCATTTCCACAGGCCGTACCTTCGTGTATTCCTGCCTGGTCATTCATGCCTTGTAAGTTTTGTTTGTGCACTGTTGGGACTTTGTTTTTTCATTAAACTTTGACAACTCACAGTTCAGCATCTGGGTCTCCATTCTGACCCTGCCTGGGCAATTTATAACAGTTTATTCCACTATTTATCCTGTTCTTACTAGTTTTTTCTCTAGTTTCTACCCTGATTTTGAGTACTTACCTGTCATTTCCTCTTTTTGTCTGGTACTTACCTTCATGCACTTACAGTGTCTGTACTTGTCTTTTTTCCTTGTTTCTACCATGTTTTTCATACTTGTTTTTAGTACTTCCTGTTGTTTCTCCCCTTTTTCCTGATACTTACCCTGTACTTGCCCTTTTTTCCAGTTTTCAGATTCTTTTTTACCCTATTTTTACATTGTTTCTTTTGATTTTTTTTTCTTTTTTAACCTTTTTCCTGGGACTTATCCAGTTTTTACTCTGTTTATTCCACTACTTACTCTGTTCTCACCAGTTTGGACCAAGCTGCTGTGAGTTTGCTCTTTTCTTTTTCCCTACCTATTTTTGTGTTTTTTTCCGGAGGGAGAGCTGATAGAATGTCACCAGCATGCAGGGGCTCAGCCAACAAAAAGAGATTGGCAGCCGTTGGCCCCAGTGTGGATGAACAATGGGCGGCCTAGTTCATCCAGGAGTTCATCCCCGAAGCTCTTGTCTCCCGGACTTCGAAAAAAGCCCTGGAGAAGGTGGAGCCAGCGGCCGGGATAGTGGAGGTGAATCCCGGGCTAAGGCATTACTCCAAGTATGCAGAGCTTCTGACAACCATCTCCACCCTCCAGATGACATTTCGCGGGCTGGTAAGAGGCTCACTCCCTATTGTACCTGTGCCGACGAGGAAGGGTCCCCTGGTACAGACGTCCTCAGCCTCTCGCCGCTCGTCAGTCTCGGGACACCATCCTCCAGCGCCTGCCTCCATCCCACACCGTTCATCGTCTGTTCCTGAGCCGACAAGAAAGTGTCCCCTGGAACAGATCCGCCAAGCTTTTCACCGCCACCCAGTCGCATCACACCAGAGGAACTCCTTCGCCGCAGCTGCTGTTTCAGCCATTGACATGCCTGCAGTGCTGGCTCCTGCAGCATCTCCATGGGTGACCTCAACCGCTGCAGCCACCGAGAGGAATTTATCTGGGCCTTCTGCAGCAGTTACCGCCGCACCACGGGAATTAAGGCAAGTACATTTTCATTCTCTAACACTTATAGATGAAATGCTTTGCCTTATTTCCAGTGGGAGGGCTCAGCAGCAACCGTACACTTTGGCTGAGCTCTCACCACCTGCTGCTGCAGTTATTTATGTTTCCTCACCTGCTTCTCACATGTCCTCCTCTGTTTTTTCTGTGTGTCCGCCTGTCCTGGGAGGGAGCCACCGGACTGTGGAGGGGCCTGCTGTCCCGGAGACTCCAGTTCCTGTCCCGCAGCAACATCTTGTTTGGGTGAAGAGCACCCCCTGTATCCTGAAGCCTGAGCCGACAACGGCGTGTCCCCTGGTTTCGGCATTGCAAGACTCTGTGTCATTGGTGGGACAATTACCAGCTCCTGCCACCATGTCTGGGGTTCCACCAGCTCCTGCTGCCACGTCTGGGGTTCCGCCAGCTCCTGTCACCATGTCTGGGATTCCACCAGCTCCTACTGCCATGTCTGGGGTTCTGCCAGTCCCTGCCATCAAGCCAGAGGTTCCACCAGTTCCTGTCGTCACGGTTGAAGCTTCATCTGCCATCATGCCCACTGCTTTGGCTGCAGCAGAGTCACCGGTGTCATGGACGGCAGTGGAGCCAGAGTTGAGGCAAGTACTCTTTTTTTGTCTTTACAATATCAGTATTACAGAGATCTTGTCTTGCTCTTGGTGGGGAGAACCAGCTGCAGCTGCCATCTGCTCCTGAGTTTTCCACATCGGGCTTCACTGCTGCCAGTGAACGTGACCCAGTGTTTTTTTCTTCTTCCCTGTCTGTGTCTTTGTCTGGTTCCGCCGATGGTCATCGGCCCACTTCACCTGGTCTCAATGATGGTCATCAGCCCACTTCGACCGGTTTCATCACTGGTCACCAGTCTACCTCGTCTGGTTCCGCTGATGGTCTTCGGTCCACTTTGCCTCGTCTCGCCGATGGTCATCAGCCCACTTTGTCTGGTTTCGTTGCTGATCACCAGTCCACCTTGTCTGGTTCAGCTGTTGGTCTTCGGTCCACTTTGCCTGGTTTCACCGATGGTCATCAGTCCATTTAAGAAACATAAGTTAGGCCTTTATTAGTCCCACAATGGGGAAATTCCAGGATTGCAACAGCACAGGGATAGCAACACTCACAGCAATAATTAAGAAGATAAGGAAAATATAAATAAGAGCAGTGGATATACATACATACACATAAATATATAAATATATATACAAAGTGCGGAGCATTGTAGCAAGATGGAATAAACAGCATAACCGTCTACTTAGTTATCCTACATAGTATGAATATGTACCCATACATATTGTCACCCTCCGTAGCGACTGATATTGTCCTAGTTGTATATTGGAGGGGACCATTTGTGTAAGTCTGTTGCATCTTTTGCATTCAATACTATTAGGTCGTCACGTTTTGGTTTTTTTTTTTGCTATCTCTGCGAGCAGCCCTGCTTAGGTTATACAGTCTGACAGCCGTAGGTAGGAAGGACCTGCGAAACCTATCGGTTGTGCACCTACGATGATGTAGTCTACTGCTAAATGAGCTCCTCAGTGCGTTCAATATGTCCTGCATAGGGTGGGACTCGGACTCCAGCAGAGATGACAGTTTAGCCACCATCCTTCTCTCTCCTATCTCCTCCACTGGGTCAAGGCATTGCCCCAGGACAGATCTAGCTTTCTTGATCAGTTTGTTCAGTCTCTTCCTATCGGCTGCTGTAATGCCGTTGCCCCAGCAGACCACTCCAAAAGTGATGGCTGATGCCACCACCGTGTCGTAGAATGTCTTCAGCAGCGACCCTTGTACACCAAAAGACCTGAGCCTCCTCAGTATGAACAGCCTGCGCTGTCCCTTCTTGTAGAGTGCGTCGGTATTGTGTGACCAGTCTAGTTTATTGTTCAGATGAACACCAAGGTACTTGTATGATGTCACCATCTCAATGTCTGTTCCCTGGATGTTTACTGGTGCTGTGAGGGGTTGTCCTTGCCTGCGGCAGTCCACCACCAGCTCCTTAGTTTTCCTCGCGTTGATCTGGAGGCAGTTCCGATGGCACCAGTCCACGAAGTCCAGGATAAAGTCCTCTGTACTCAGCTTCATCTCCGTTGGAGATGAGGCCGACAATCGCAGAGTCGTCGGAAAACTTCCGTAGATGGCAGTGTGTTGTGTTGTGTGAGAAGTCCACAGTATAAAGGGTGAACAGGAAGGGAGCCAAAACCGTTCCCTGGGGGGCCCCCGTGCTACCGATGATCATGTCAGACACAAAATCTCGGGTTCTCACAAACTGTGGCCGGTTAGTGAGGTAGTCCAGGATCCATGAAGACAGGTGCTGGTCCACCCCTGCGCACAGCAGCTTGTCCTTCAGGATCATCGGTTGGATGGTGTTGAAAGCACTGGAGAAGTCAAAGAACATGATCCTCACCGCATTCCCGGGCTTCTCCAGGTGGGACAGAGAACGGTGAAGGAGGAAGATCACTGCATCCTCCACCCCAATGCCATGCTGGTAGGCGAACTGGAGTGGATCCATCGCTGGTCCCACCAGGTGGCGGAGGTGAGCAAGGAGCAGTCTCTCCAGGGTCTTCATCATGTGAGACATCAGGGCCACTGGTCTGTAGCTGTTCAGATCTTTGGGGTGGGAAGTCTTTGGTACAGGTACCACACAAGATGTTTTCCACAACTGTGGTACCCTCCCCAGCTTCAGGCTCAGGTTGAAGATGTGCTCCACAATCCCACACAGCTGGTCTGCACAGGACTTGAGGAGCTTCGCGCTGATGCCGTCCGGTCCCAAGGCCTTCCTCGCTTTGATCTTCCTCAGCTCCATCCTCACCTGGGTCTTAGTGAGGGTCAGGTTGGGGGGCTGTGTGCTAGGAGTGGGGGGGGGGTGTTGGTGGAGTGGGGTGTGGACAGCAGGTCTCGATGACTTCAGAGGCAGCAGTGGTTGTTGTGCAGTCGGGGGGGGGGGGGGAATTGGTCAAACCTATTAAAAAACAGGTTCAGATTGTTCGCCCACTCCCTGCCCCCCGTGGCCTGGGGGGAGGTATTCTGGAGCCCAGAGATGGTTTTAAGGTTTCTCCAGACCCCGCCGATGTCGCTCTGTTGCAGCTTGTCCTCCGTCTTCTTCCTGAAGCTGTCCTTGCCTTCTCTGATCTTCCTCTTCAGCTCCCTCTGTATGGACTTCAGCATCTCCCTATTCCCCGACCTGAAGATCCTCTTCTCTCTCAGAAGTGTTTTTATCTCAGGGTTGATCCAGGGTTTGTTGTTCAAGCAACACCGTATGGCCTTGGTGGATACGGTGTTGTCCACACAGAAGCTGATGTAGTCCGTGATGGTGTGAGTGAGGCCATCGATGTCCTCACCATGTGGATCGCAGAGCTGCTCCCAGGCAGTGATTTCAAAACAGTCCTTTAGCGCATCCATTGCCTCCTCAGACCATAACTTCACCGTGCGCATGACTGGAGGTTGTCTGTGTACTAGGGGTTTGTACACCGGCAGGAGATGAACCAAGTTGTGATCCGATCTCCCGAGTGGGGGGAGTGGTGATGAGGTGTACGCCTCCTTAGTATTTGCATAAAATAAGTCCAGTGTTTTATTGTCTCTAGTGTGGCATGTGACATACTGGGTGAACGTGGGTAGAATGGGGGACAGTGAAATATGGTTGAAATCACCTGAGATGAGGAGAAGAGCAACTGGGTGTTCTGTCTGCAGCCTGCCAGTTACTGAGTGGATGACATCACACACTATCCCAGCGTTCGCCGTCGGATTTGCATAAATAACAATGCAGATCACGTGTGAGTATTCCCTCGGGAGATATGTAGGCCCATGATAAAAGCTAGCAACTCGATGTCTTTGCTACAGTGCTGTTCCTTCACTGTGATATGTCCCGGTCTGCACCAGTTGTTATTGACATACATTATCACTCCTCCGCCCCTTGTCTTCCCACTGTCTGGTGTTCGGTCTGCCCGTATTGCGTGGAAACCCTCCAGTTCGATGTTAGCATCCGTTGCTAGTTGTGTTAGCCACGTCTCGGTATACAACATCAGACTACTCTCTCTGAAGACACTCTCGTAGCGGGAGATAGCCGCTAGCTCATCAGTCTTACTGAGTAGCGATCAAACATTCCCCATAATAACGGCTGGAAGGACGGGTCTGTACCTTATATTCCTCACCCGCCGTCTTACTCCAGCTCGACACCCACGCCGTTTCCGTCTTATTTCTCCCGGTATGTCGAGCTTTTTTGCTAGCATCGTGGGCCGGTTAAGTGTTAACAGCTGGTCTCTATTGTACTGCCTCCTGCGAGAAACAGTGGCTCCGTCCGCTGGCTCAGGAGACATTTGGGCGATCTATGTGTTCGGATGGAATAAAGGTGACGCTGGATCATAAAGATTGGCAACAGAGCCAGATAGTAAATAGAAATAGACAGAAATTGATCCGCTGTTGCAAAAAGGCAGCCTACTCGTGTGGCGCCGGAAGTAGTCCGGCGCCACATGAGTAGGCATAGGCAAAACCTTTCTTCTGGTTTTGCCTATGGTCATCGGTCTACTTCGCCTGGTTTCTCCGATGGTCATCAGTCTATTTTGTCTGGTTTCGCCAATGGTCATCAGCCCACTCCGCCTGGTTTCGCTGATGGTCATCAGTACTCACTGTCATCTGGTTTCTCCGCTTGTCAGCCATCATTGCCATTTGGGGTCGCCACTGGTCAGCAGTCATCGTCGTCTGGTTTCTCCACTGTCAGCTGCCTTTGCCGTCTGGGGTCGCCGCTGATCAGCAGTCATCGTCATCTTTTTTTCCCGCTGGTCAGCTGTCATTGCCGTCTGGTTTCCTTGCTGGTCAGCCATCTTCATCATCTGGTTTCCCCACTGGTCAGTCGTCTTCTTCGTCTAGTTTCCCTGCTGGTCAGCCGTCTTCATTGTCTGAGTTCTCCGTTGATCAGCCGTCATGGCCGTCTGGTGTCGCCGCTGGTCAGCAGTCATCGTCGGGTGCCAACTCACCTCAGCAACTGACTCATTGGATCCACGCCGCAGCCCGTGCGGTCCATAAAGGGCACATGTTCCAGCTACCGTCTCCAGGAGAGGACATGTTGTGCTCCACAGTCCGTTGGCTCAGGGACGCTGGGAGACCACCCGACAGATCATGTTTCCTGGTCTGTTGGGTTTGGAATGCTGGGAGTCCACCCGATGGACTTAGTCTTCTGCTTGGGTGGCTCAGGAACTCTGGAAGGCCACCCGACTTTTTCCAACTCATGATCTGGTGGTCTTGGGACTCCAGTGGACCACCTGAACTGCATTACTTTCTCGCCCGGTGGTCTTGGGGTTCAGTAGGCCACCTGTTCTGTCCTGTTTTGTGGGTCTTTTGAGTGAGTGTTTTATTTTGTCCCTCCTGACCTGGTTTCCCCCACCACCCTCCCTGGATGGGTTATTGTTTTGTTCCTGTTGGGGAGTGTTTTGGTGTGTTTTCTTTTTCCTTTTGAGGTTATGTTCGGGTGTCTGGAATCCACCCCTTGTCGGTGGGGGGGGGGGGGGCTCTGTCATGACGCTGAGCGCGGGAGGAGAGCTGTGCTCACGCTTTCAGTTTATTTTGTATTATCTTCTCTGCTTTCCTCTTTTTGGGATTATTTTGTATTTGAGTATAGTCTCATTTATGAATTTTATGTATTTTTCACTCATGTTGTATTTCAAATTGTATTCTCCTGTATTCTGACAAGAGCTTTCTCTGCCTTCACATTCAGTTCTCCCTTTTGTAGCTCAGGTATTTAGCAGTATTGTAGTATTTGGTTTCAATCTTGTTTTTGTATCAGTTTGTGGTGACCCATCACACTCTACATGGACAATCCTCACACTCAGCAGGTCCGGAGGAAGCAGAGGACCATTCACATACAGACAGAGAGCCCCTGGGGGACAACCAGAACAATGGACTATTGTTTATACATCCCCGGATTAAAGAGAGGATGTCCGGGCGCCAGTTGGTCATGCTAATCATGTGTATTGACTGATATGCTAATGTGCCATGCATTCTCTTTCTGTATCACTGTATAAAAGAGCTTGTGTGACATGTCTCAGCAGCACAGTAGAGCACAGTAGTGCACAGAGCTACAAAGTGCATCTCATTATGTTGGAGGAAAATAAAACTCTGCAACCTTCCAACTCGTCGCATCTCGCCTGATCTTATTCCTCCACAAGTTCATATTTACCTTTGACATTATTCCTTCTGTGCTTTTACTTTCACAGTACTCTTTATCTACTTCCGTTATCTCAGCTTAATTTTGCGATTTGTCCCAGCTGTTATTTTGGTCTGATTAATTATCCTCGCCCTGGTTACCCACACCTGTACCTCATTTGTGTTTATGTTCTCCTGCCTATTTAAGGGACACTGCCCCGCAGTTGGGCGCGACGTCCTTCTCATTTGTTCACTTTGTCTCCGGATGTGAGCTCCACGTCTAGCCAGTCATCCCAGCATTTCCACAGGCCATACCTTTGTGTATTCCTGCCTGGTCATTCATGCCCTGTAAGTTTTGTTTGTGGACTGTTGGATTTTGTTTTTTCATTAAACTTTGACAACTCACAGTTCAGCATCTGGGTCTCCATTCCGCCCCTGCCTGGGCAATTTTTGTACTTGCCCTTTTTTCCAGTATTTTCAGATTCTTTTTTACAGTATTTTTACATTGTTTCTTGTGAGTTTTTTTCTTTTTTTAAACCTTTTTTCCTGGGACTTATCCGGTTTTTACTCAATTTATTCCACTACTTACTCTGTTCTCACTAGTCCCCCCCCCCCCCAGTTTCTACCTTGTTTTCTAGTACTTACCTGTCTTTTCTCCCTTTCTTTTCCTAGTACTTACCTCCCTGCACTTATCATGTTTGTACTTGTTTTTCCCATTGTTTCTACCATGTTTTTTCTGGTACTTACCCTCTTTTTACCCTGTTTATTCCACTTCTCACCCTGTACTTACCATTTTTCCCCTCTAGTTTCTACCCTGTTTTTTTTTTTTTGCACTTACCTGTTATCCCCCCCTTCCTTTTTTTTTTTTTGGTACTTTTTACCTGTTATTTCACTATTTTGTACTTAACAGTTTTTCCCCTGGTTTCTACCCTGTTTTTTAGTCCTTACTTGTCATTTTCCCCTTTGAATGAATGAATGGATGAATGAATTTATTTCGGATAGTACATTACAGGTTAAAAGAAACTGTATAATATAACAACAAGGTCAAATTAGACAAAGACTCCTTCTACTATACAATTCCACGTGAGTTATCCGAAATGGGTGATGGCTGAAGCCGCAGCTTATATTGCCCACCCATATTCCATCCAAGAATTCAAAGGAGAAAAAAGAGAAAACAAGACAAGAGCGATTACAATTTAAAACAAGGCTAAGACAAAATATGACTGAGAGAAAAAGAAAACTGAGCTAGTCTAAGTTAAGCGGTTACTATTCAAAAACAAATCTAAGATATAGTGTCACAGAGAAAAAAGAAAAACTAAGCTATAACACAACACAGGCTGGAAATGTCAATCCTTATGTGAGTTTACATGTCGTCTTGTAAATATGTTTGGAGTATTTCTTCCTTTAGTTTTTGTTTAAATTGTCCAAGCTTTGTACATGATTTTAATTCAGGTCCAAAATCGTTCCATAATCTGACACCTTGCACTGAAATACAGTGTTGCTTGGTAGTTGTTCTCACTGTAGGCTTTTGAAATATACATGTTCCTCTGAAGTGATATCGTTTCTCCCTTGTTTGGAACAACTTTTGGATATTTGCGGGCAGTGATAGATTCTTCACTTTGAACATTATTATTGCGGTTTTAAAGTCGATCAGATCTTTCAACTTGAGAGTTTTTTGTTTAAGAAAAAGTGGGTTTGTTGGTTCCCTGTAAGCTGCTTTGTTGATTATTCTAATAGCTCTCTTTTGAAGCATAAAGAGTGGATATATGTTTGTTTTATATGTATTTCCCCATACTTCATTACAATATGTCATGTATGGGAGTATTAATGAATGATACAAGGTGTATAGTGTGGGTTGATTCAGCAAATTTTTCACTCTGTGTAATATTGCAATTGATTTGGATACTTTACCTTTTATATAATTAATATGTGGCTTCCAACACAGTTTGTTATCAATTATTACTCCAAGGAATTTAGTTTCGGATACCCTTTCAATCTCTACACCATTTACACTGAGTTTGGGTACTGGGTAGTTGTGATGGTTGTTAAAGACTATAAATTTTGTCTTGCTTAAATTGAGCGTTAATTTGTTTGAATCAAACCACAGTTTCAGCTTTTCTAATTCCTTCCCGAGTGTATCCAGAAGTTGTTCCAAGTTGTTTCCACTGCATAGCAGGTTAGTGTCATCAGCAAACAATATTAAGTCCATTTTTTCTGAAACTTTACATATATCATTTATATACATATTGAATAATAATGGTCCCAAAACTGAACCCTGTGGGACTCCACAGGTGACCTTCAGTAGCTCTGAGTTTTTGTTGTTAACACATACAAACTGATATCTATTCTTTAAGTAACTTCTTAACCAGGACAGTGCTACCCCTCTGATACCACAATTTTGTAGTTTCTTTAATAATAGATTGTGATCTACTGTATCAAATGCTTTTTTAAGATCCAGGAATACTCCAACTGAATACTCTTTATTTTCAATGGCTGTTGATATTTTTTCTGTAAATTCCATTAAGGCATATGCTGTTGTCCTTTTGTGTCTGAACCCATATTGCTGCTCACACAATAAATCATTCTTCAGTATGAAGTTGTCAATTCTCTCATAGAATATTTTTTCAAGTATCTTGGAAAATTGCGGTAATAGTGAAATTGGTCTGTAGTTGGAGAGTTCCCCTCTGTCGCCTGTCTTGTAAATTGGAATTACTTTAGCTATTTTCATTGCATTGGGAAATATACCTGATTGGAGAGACAGGTTACAGATATACGTCAGTGGTTTCACTATGCATTCGATAACAGTTTTGACTAGTAGCATATCAATACCATCGCAGTCAGTAGATGTTTTACTTTTGAACGATTTAACAATTTCAATGACCTCTCTTTCGTCTGTGTTCTTTATGAAGATGGTGTCTTTTACAGCAGTGTTATTGCATATTGAATCACCTGTTGGCACCGTAGTGGGTATTTCTCGGGCCAGTTTAGGTCCAATGTTAACAAAAAAATTATTAAATTCATCTGCAGGTGAAGCTATATTCACATTCGGAGTCGATTTATTATTTTTTGGAGTGTTAGTTGGGTAGCTGGTATTTCTGCTTTTATTTCCAAGGATACTGTTGATTATTGTCCATGTATTTTTAATATTGTCTTTGTTTTTTTCCAGTTCTTTACTGTAATAGTCTCTTTTACTACATCTTATTATATATGTTAACTTATTTTTGTATGTTTTATACCGCTGCTCTGCTTCTTTTGTCCTTTTCTTTATGAAAGCTTTATATAATAAATTTTTCTTTTTACACGCCTTTTGTAGT
Organism: Pholidichthys leucotaenia; assembly: GCA_020510985.1. Taxonomy (NCBI): domain Eukaryota; kingdom Metazoa; phylum Chordata; class Actinopteri; order Cichliformes; family Pholidichthyidae; genus Pholidichthys; species Pholidichthys leucotaenia. The sequence goes on along the minus strand of CM035842.1, from coordinate 411,125,768 downwards.
CCTTTGGTTAGCCATGGTTTGTCAGTAAATTTGTGTTTAAGCTTTTTTTTAACTAATGGGCAGTTTTTTTCATAAAGAGTGGTTACAATGTTTGTAAATGTGTCATAGGCTTCATTTACATCTGATACATAGACTTCTGTCCAGTCTTGCTTCAGCAAGTCCTCTTTAAAAGAACTGATTGCGTTTGGTGATTTGTGTCTGAACGATTTTGAGATTTTTTCTGGGTTGGGCCCCGTGTGGCCATGGATAAGTGCAAAGATTGGCAAGTGGTCGCTTATATCATTTATCAATAATCCACTTTCTATTTTCTTGTCGAGAACATTGACAAACAGGTTGTCAATAAGTGTAGCAGAGTGAGCTGTGATTCTACTGGGATGTGTTATTGTGGGATATAGACTCATGCTGTACATAGAGTTCATGAACTCTGTAACTACATTTTGTTGATGTGGATTAAGTAGGTCAATATTGAAATCTCCACAAATTGCTACCATTTTCTTACTAGTAATATTATTGTACAGCTCGACTAATTTATCTCTGAATGTCTCAATGCAAGTTCCCGGCGTTCTGTATATGCAGCTTATGATTAGATTTTTTGTTTTGTCTAGGTCAATCTCAACAGTAACACATTCCAGAATCCCTGGTAGTGCTAAGGGCATTTCATTTACAAGCTTACATCTATATAGGTCATCAATATACAGTGCAACACCACCACCCTTTTTTTGAGATCTGTTAATGTTAAACATCTGATATCCCTCTATTGCCATCAGGGGAGCCTGGTCTGCATTAAGCCAGGTTTCAGAGACTGCTATAGCTGTGAATTTTCTGTTTAGCTGTTTTAAATAGTCCTGAATCTGTGAGAAGTTTTTGTTAAGACTTCTGCTATTGAAGTGTATTATTGACAGTTTACCATCTAATTGCACTTGACTTTTGAATTGCTTTTCAGTGTAATATTCACAGTGGTTATGAATATTATTGAAAAAGTGGTTATCAGGATCAATATCATTCTCCATCTCTTGTGGTTTATGTTCAGCATAGTGGCATATTTTTAGAGTTTGAGTTTCCTCACTCTGTGTTTCATAGTCAGTGTTCATCTGTATTTATCTAAGTCAGTAGCATCTCTGATCATTATACTTTTTGCTTGCTCAGGTGTTCCATTTAGTTTAATCCAAATTCTACAATTTCTTGTCCAGAAATTGGACAAGAAATTTGTCCACTTACCATGTTTGCACTTACCATGTTCTACCGTGTTTTTTGTACTTACCCTATTTTTAGCACTTCCTGTTGTTTCCTGCTTTTTCTGGTTCTTAACCTGAATTTACCCTTTTTACATTGTTTTTTTTTTCTTTTACTTAGCCCGTATTTAACCTAATAAGGGCAAACAAATTTCCTGATGTCAATAGTTATCATTCTGATCTCCCAGAGGACTGAGCTGACCCCCCCCCCCCACCAGTCTGTGCTACTTATAATATTTGTGCAGCCTAGGATCATAGAAATAATGACACTGCCCTTATGCACCACACAGTATGAGAAGGTCTTTGTGAACAACTTTTAACTCTCTCATCATGGAAACAAAAAATGATGGAAGTTTCTGCCTGTGGAAGCATTCAGCCACTGCCATCTTTTTTTTCATTAGAGTTCAATGAAATAAGCTTTAAGAACCACAAGTAATTGATTCATGTAATCTCTCAAATCTTTTCCACACACACTCAAGACACATTGAAGGAACTGTCCCCTCCATCACACTAATCAATAACCACCTGCCATGAGCAAAGGCAACAGAAAAGAATGATTTACAAAGGAAGTCTTGCATACTAGTGAGTCCAAGTCCCCTTTTTTGTCCAAAAACAACATCAATATTAAACATGGCATTACATATGTCATTAATATATGGACCCATTGACTTTGCCACCTTTATTTCTTCTTCCAAAGCCACTGGACTTGTGTAACTGTGCTGCCGATGCACTGAAGAAGCACAGCTATAACAGACCATTACATTTTCTGTCCACCAGTATTACAGCAAGCCAACCCACTGTCAAACAATGAACGCATCACCTTAGCACCTGCCTGGCCCTCAGCACCCCCCACCCACCTCACCCACAGTCTGGCATTCCCCCTGTACACAGACCGCCCTCTGCCACCCCCCCCCCCCCACACACACACACATATGCCTTAATGATGACCTGCTTAGGACTCCTTTGGCTAAATAAAAAGGGATAATTGGCTATCATTGTCTTCCCTCGGCACCGTGGCAGCAGAACACTGGTGTCCAGATGCCTGGACCCCAGCTCTCGGGGCCTTAATTAGAGTGAACCTGAGGACCAGGAAAAGGCCAATTAGACCCCACCACCCCACCTCACACACTTTCTCATGCACACATACACACAGAAACTGATATCACCCACACCATCTTTTGCTATGTTCTCTTACTACACCGCTGGTCAGTATTGGGCAGAGAGGCCAGAAGTTGTGCTCAAGTAAAAGTAGCATCATATTATGAATCAAAAGTGGTGCCAGTTTAACCATGATTAATCACATCAAGTCAATTAATCGGATTAAATGCATGGAACGTGATATGGCGTCATGCGATCGATCAGTCGCGATCAGCCACAATAAATTGTGATTAAAGTGACACCACTAAGATGCTATTTTCTCAAGCCAGTTGGTCCTTGGCATATAGAAGTGGATTTTACCCTCCTTCTACACCCACCGCTGCCCTTTGTCATGGATTTTCTTTGTATTAATAAATATCCATTTTTGATCTGGTGAATAAATAAAGGTGCAGAGTCAAACATGCCTTTTCTGGGTATTTATTCTTGATCAAGAGGAAGATTTCATGCAGCAGTTCAGAAGAAATGTTCACATGTGTAAAGGTTTGGACATGGCTGCACTCATGTCCTCACCTTATGTTCATGTTTGATCTTTCTGTTATTCTCAGGACATGAGTTCAGTCATGTCCTCGCTCTTTGTTAGTTTGTTTCTCTGTGTTTCCCCTGCCTCAGTTCAGTTGTTCTTTTGGAATTCTCTGTATTTATTATTATTCATTATCATAATCATATTTTTGTTCTCTATTTAGGTCTGAGGTTTGAAGTTAGTTTAGTATTAGGCCATGGGCCAGATAGGTCACTGTGCAACCCCCCCCCCCCACACACACACACACACAAACCCATCTATGAATTTGGTACCATCTGAAAGCTTAGGGTGTCTAAAGTCTGAAAATAAATGTTAATGTTGAAAAAGTTGGGACTCAATTGGTGTTTCAGGCATCTGAATAGACCTACCCCAAAGCAGCATTTTCTCTGATTTTTCATTCAAATGCAAAGCCATTCATGCATGATTCTCAATAAAGTCAGCAGTGTTTAAGATATTTCTTTAAGTAACATACCAAATTGTAACTTTGGCAAAGAGCAATGCAATAAAGACAATTTTTGATATATAGGCTGAATCATTTACATGTTATGGCTATTAATCTAAGAGTACCCTATTTTTCACATATTGTTATTTTATTTTCCACAACTTCAGAGACAACCAGCAGTTTGACAACTGTAGACTACGATCCGGTGATAGCCAGTCCAACTAGAAAAGCACTCGGAGAGCGCAGACCTCCGCCAAGCGCCACAGTTCCCCCCATACAGTGTTTGTGTGTACGTTTTCAGATTCCTTGACCATGAAAACATATGACTAGCAATTGGATTGACAATGATAGGATTAGTTGTTCAGTAGTTATTCACGAAAATGACATTTTCCGTAATGGCGGCCACAGTTCCCCCCATACAGTGTTTGTGTGTATGTTTTCAGATCCCTTGACCACGAAAACATATGACTAGCAATTGGATTGACAATGATAGGATTAGTGGTTCAATAGTTATTCACAAAAATGACATTTTCCATAATGGCGGCCACAGTTCCCCCCATACAGTGTTTGTGTGTACATTTTCAGATTCCTTGACCATGAAAACATATGACTAGCAATTGGATTGACAATGATAGGATTAGTGGTTCAGTGGTTATTCACGAAAATGGCATTTTCCGTAATGGCGGCCACAGTTCCCCCCATACAGTGTTTGTGTGTACGTTTTCAGATTCCTTGACCACGAAAACATATGACTAGCAATTGGATTGACAATGATAGGATTAGTGGTTCAGTAGTTATTCACGAAAATGGCATTTTCCGTAATGGCGGTTTTCTTCTGGACGGTGATCCAGATCAACACCAAAATATAATCATCTGTAGGATACCCCATTTCTGACAATCTGTGAAAATTTCATGAAAATCCGTCCATAACTTTTTGAGTTATCTTGCTAACAAACAAACAAACAGACAGACAAACAGACAAACCAACGACGATGATCACATAACCTCCTTGGCGGAGGTAATAACTGATTACAAAACAGTCCAAGAGTGTCTTAGATTTGCTGAAGATGCCACCAGGGAAGTTGGCCAAGAGTATACCATCACAACATTTGATTTGGGCATCTGCATGAAAGCACTGCCACTTATTTGGAACAGTCCAAGAAAATATGAGAAGCACATTATTCTCATTGGAACCATTCACTTGGCCTGTGCCTATATGAAAATGATGAATGGTTCAGGATTGTCTGACATTCTTTTAGAAGCAGGGCTCATAAGGTCTGGTTCTGTGACAGGTGCTCTTTCAGGAAAAACACCATGACAGAGCTGTTCACTGTCACAAAGTTCTTATGAAAAGTCTTGAGTATTTGATGTTGATGTATTTACTTGACAGTGCATGGAGAAGAAGAAGTTTTCTCCTCTTTGCCAGCAGGTGTTCATGATCTCATTCTAAAACTTTGTCTGAATCTTCTAAAGAAGGAAGAATTGCACTATTTTCCAACAATCATCTACAGCAATACATTGCTAAATACATGAAGTTTCGGGACAACGTTGCTGCAGGGCAATATGGCAAAACTGCCCAGTTATGGATGTCATATCTTAAGCATGTCTGTCTTGTGCTGCCATTCATCCATGCTGGGAAACGCAGTGACTTTCTATCATATTCACAATTACCTTTACCAAATGACAGACTTGTTCTTCAGTTTTGATGGAAAAAACAATGCTAGGTATCTAACATATTTTGCTGCTTTCATTGCAAACATTGAGGCTTCTCATCCTGGGTTGACTGCTCTGCTGAAAAGGGGGAGCTATTAGTGTGACACATTCTTTCATTCCTGGTAACTGGTGTGCTGTTGATAAGACAATGGAAGAAACCTTCATGTGTCATGCAAAATCCCATGGAGCAGCAGGTGGAAGTGGTGCAGGAGTATCAGGTGTTTTATCCAATCATGATGCTTACCAACACTGGGTTAGGACAACCCATGCAAGACCACAGTATGTTCATGCTGCACTATGGATGGCTAACATGGAATTTAGCAGTACTGAAGATGCCAAACACTATGACGCTTGCCCCTCTGAAATAGCCAAGAGCGAGAAGCTAGTGTGCAGAACCAAAGAAGCAATTCAAAGTTTCAGCAACCCATTTTCCATGGAAGCTCAAGATAACTTAGTTATCTTGTTATCAGGCCAAGTGGCATCAACTGCAATAGAAAAGGTCAGCAAAGGATTACTTCATCAAATCATGCTTACAGTCAGGCAAAGATTTCTTCACACCAATCTAGTGTTTGAACTTGAAGTCTTTGGCTGACATGAACAAGAAGATGAAAGTAACAACAACAAAAAACAAAGTCGTCCAGTATCAACAACAGGGAAACATCGCCTTATACCTATTTGTACATTCTCAGGAGCAAGGAACACAGCTTTACTTGAAGGAATAATTGATGTATCCACTTATGCCCATTCCTTACAGTCTTGATACAGCTGTTGGCTTCTTTGGTAAAACTGACAAGTCAAAGTCTTTTCAACACATCATAAAAGATGTAGAAGATGCAGATCAGCCTCCACCAAATGAAATGCTCTGGATCAAAGATGGAAATGCAGTGTTCTACCTCTTAAAAGAGGTACCACAGAACTTCAGCCAAATTTGTCAACAGATATTTGATACACTGATGGAAACAAGCAATGTGATATTTAGCTCTGACTCATATGACCCATGCTTAGCAAAAGCAATGTAAAGAAAATGGAGAGGTCAGCATGAAACATTAATAATAAAATGAGAAAATACCAAAAAGCCAAGTGATTGAAAATTGTTTTTGGCAAATGACAAGAATAAGGAGCATATCATATGTCTCCTTATACAGCTCTGGTTTCAGGGTTTGTATGCTGAGAAGTTTCATGGGAGGAATATAACACTTATCTGTGAAGGTGCTGCATACCTGTTAACATCGGCCAATGGAGAAAACACCACTTGCACTGAGATTCCGGCACGAGCATCTTCCCAGGAAGAAACAGACACATGAATTATTCTCTACTGTGAATACAACCAGGAAAATTATCAGACAATCAGAGTTAGGAATCCTGATTCAGATGTGTTTTTCATTTTACTGAACTACGCTCATTAAATGCAACACACTACCATTCTCTTTGACACTGGAGCAGGAAACAAAACACGGCTGATTAATGATACCAAACTTGGTGTGATAAATATACACAGCAAGAGGCCACAGCTCTGATGACACTTCATGCCTTTACTGGTGCTGACACCACAAGCACATTCAAAGAAATTGGAAAAATATAGCCCCTTAAAGTGCTCTTCAGATATCCAAAGTACATTCCATCATTAGCAAGGCTAGGAGATTCTTGGATGTACCAAAAGACCTATTCAATGAACTGGATTCCTTTACCTGAACCATTTATGGAAAGCCGCAAACAAAGACTGGAAGCAGCTTGAGGTATTCTCGTATACATGAGCTGTATGTGAATAACAAACACTTCCAACCATCAAAAAACTGGCATGAGTCCAATAGCCCCATGTAGAAACAGCCTTGAACAGCATATAAGGAGAGCTACACAACTCACAAAAATTTAGGGATATTTGGCTTTTGGGTGAAATTTATGGAAAATGTAAAAAGTTCACGCTACAGTGATATTATATCATGAAAGCAGGGCATTTAGGTAGAAGCATGCAATGGTGATTTCATCATCTCAAACAATTTATTGAAAAAAAAGCCAACAACAGTGGTGGGTATACCCCAACAAAAAAATGTCGATGTCTCAACAACTTACCATGTGCCCTTGACTGTCAGCAAGACACACTTGTCTTTGTACTCTTCACCTGGTTGCCACCACACACGCTTGACACCATCTGAATCAAATAAGTTTATCTTGGTCTCATCAGACCACAGGGCATTGTTCCAGTAATCCATGTCCTTAGTCTGCTTGTCTTCAGCAAACTATTTGCAGGCTTTCTTGTGCATCATCTTTAAAAAGGGCCTTCCTTCTGGGACGACAGCCATGCAGACCAATTTGATGCAGCGTGCGGCGTATGGTCTGAGCACTGACAGGCTGACCCTCCCACCCCTTCAACTTCTGCAGCAATGCTGGCAGCACTCATACATCTATTTTCAAAAGACAACCTCTGAATATGATGCTGAGCAAGTGCACTCAACTTCTTTGGTCGACCATGGCAAGGCCTATTCGGAGTGGAACCTGTCCTGTTAAACTGCTGTATGGTCTTGGCCACCATGCTGCAGCTCAGTTTCGGGGTGCTGGCAATCTTCTTATAGCCTAGGCCATCTTTATGTAGAGCAACAGTTCTTTTTTTCAGATCCTCAGAGAGTTCTTTGCCATGAGGTGCCATGTTGAACTTCCAGTGACTAGTATGAGAGAGTGTGAGAGCGATAACACCAAATTTAACATGACTGCTCCCCATTCACACCTGAGACCTAGTAACGCTAACGAGTCACATGACACCGGGGAGAGAAAATGGCTAATTGGGCACAATTTGGACATTTTCACTAGGGGAGCACTCACATTTGTTGCCAGCGGTTAGGGGACAGCAAATTTACCCTGTTATACAAGCTGTAAACTGACTACTTTACATTTTATCAAAGTGTCATATCTTCAGTGTTGTCCCATGAAAAGATTTAATAAAACATTTCCAAAAATGTGAGGGGTGTACTCACTTTTGTGAGATACTGAATGTCATTTTCACATACTGATGGCAAATCATTAATATACAAAGTAAACAGCAGTGGACCTAAATTTGAACCTTGTGGTACTCCCATGGTGCATGCCTTTGATTGAGATGCAGTAATGTTTATGCACACACACTGGGAGCGACCAGATAGATAAGATTTTAACCAAATAAGGGTATTCATGGACAGTTTATATCATGATAGTTTAGAAAGAAGGACTGTGTGACTGACTGTATCAAAGGCTTTACACAAGTCTAAAAAGATGTTTCCTACACCGCCCCCCCCCCCCATCCAGACTTTCTTTCAATTTCAATAAAGTAACAACATGCAGTCTCCGTTGAGTGGTTCAACCTGAAACCAAACTGTATGGGATGCAGCAGCTGGGAAGATTCGAAATGTTCCACCAGTTGGTCTACTACTATCTTTTCAATGGCTTTTGACAAAACAGGAAGTATACTTATCGGCCTATAATTACTAATTTCCTGTTTGTCTCCGGCTTTGTGTATGGGGGTTACAGTGGTGGGTTTCAATGCATCAGGGAAGATATTTTCATGTATTGATTGATTTATTAGTTCTGTAATTGGAATTATTAAAGTATCTGTATGTTTTTTCAAGAATACAGTGCCTAGTCCATGAATATCCTTAGCTCTGGAACTTGATAGAGATGATAATATTTTGTTAAGCTTTACCTCATTTGTGGGTTTAAGGTTCAGATCAGTTTCATGATTTATTTTAATTTGGTGCGGGTATGTTTGGGTAAAATTTAGACCCAGTTCTTGTACCAATTTGATAAAACACTCATTAAAATTACTGGCTATATCTAAGCTATCTGGAAGAAGTTTTCCATTCAAATTGAGTTGGATGACTTCACTTTTTGTTTTGCATTTTTTTCCTGTGAGTTAATCAGTACATTTCCAGAGTTTTTTTGTTGTTCCCTTTTGCATTTTTGATTATGTCAAAGAAGTTTGCTTTTGTTTCTACGGAGCTGCATGGTGACTTTATTTCTGAAGCTTTTGAAAATCCGTCTATCCGTACTTAAATCAGTTTTTAGCCATTTTTTAAGAGCTAAATCCCTTTTTTTCATGAGATTCCATAATTTTTCATTTTGTCAAGGTAGATCCTGTTTTCTCTTGTGCATTGATAGTGTTGTTATTTTAGATTTTGAGATAATTTCTTTGATTGTCAATATCACATTTTCGCATGTCTGTTCACAGTTTGTATCAATTTATTTCATTCAACTTTACATGCTGTAACTCATTTTCAAATGATTCTATGTTTTTCTTTGGTATGTACAAAATATATTTTCCAAAATCAGTAGGCTTTTTATGTCATGATTCTGACAATTTGCGTACTACTAAAGTGAGATTATGGTCAGACATGCCAGTAATTAGATTGTATTTTTTTGTTATGCGGTCAGGTTTGTTGGTAAAAATCAAATCAAGGAGAGTTTGAGATGAATGGGTTATTCTAGTTGGGTTACTGATCATTTGATCCATATGAAACTTATTCATGATGTCCTTTAATTTCTGTCTGTGTGTTTTACAAAGCCAATTTAAACTGAAATCACCCATGAGGATTAATTCTTTGCTGCCAAACTGTTTCAGCACATTTGATAGACAATTAAAGAATGTGTCCTTAGAGGATGGAAGTCGATAGATCACAATCAAAGCAAAAGACATTTCTGGTGATAGTACAACTTAAATTCCAACACATCCCAGCGTATTTTCAGCAATGTCAAGTTGTGTACACTGATAACCATCCTTTACATAAATCATGACCCCTCCTCCCCTGCCATCTTTGCTGTCTTGTCTATAGGTAATGTACCCTTATACATTGAAAACAGCTGAAGGTGTTGTTGAGGTTAACTAGGTTTCTGAGAGGCATAGGTAGTCAAGATTTGAATTTGTCAGTAGTTGTTGTATTTGTTCTGTTTTAGAGACAATGCTCGTAATATTGAGATGACCTCCAAACACGCCTTTAGGTTTCATAGTCGGATCCTACAATACCTTGGCATAATTTACAGTTTGAAATACTTTAGTTGTTTGTTGTTTTTCAGCCACAGTTTTTATCCCATACCCTTCCCATTTTGTAACAGTCTTACCAGACTTATGCAGTTTGAGTCTTGTTGCAATAATTTTTCCTGCGTCGATGTCACCGGCATCCCGGGCAACTCCACTGATGCCATTCCCTCTCAGATGGGCAGACACTGCACCGGCGTCTGGGGAAACCTTTTCTGCATTGATATTACTGGTGTGTTTGGAGTACTGACCAATGTCAGCCTCCTCTGGATGGGCTGCTGCTGCATCGGTGTCCAGGACGACGTCAACAGCCAGCTGCTGGGCCACGAATTGTCAACACGGCACAACCCGGTGAACATCCATCATTGAAAGAGCTGTCGCTGCATCAGCGTCCAGGGGAAAATGGTCAAGACCGACATCCAGCCGTTGGGCTCCAGGCCATCAATGCGGCTCCATTTGATGGACATCAAAAAGCCGCCGCTGTACCATCGCCCAGGGGGATCAGGCTGGCACCATCACCTCGCCATTGGGCCACGATTCATCGTCACGACTCCGCCTGGCACATCCACCCCACCAAGTACGCCACTGGAGCACCAACATTCTGGGTGCCTGGGTCGGTGCTAACCTCCGATCGCTGGATGCCGTGCTGTCGGCGTGTGTCTGCCAAAATGGCCGCTGTTACTATATTGGTGTTTGTAGGGACCATGTGCTGTGGATTCCATTGTAAACAGTTTAGCTGTGGTTGCTGAATTAGCCACTCTAGCTGCTGTGCCAGCTGCAGGGGCCAGGTTGGTCATATTTGCTGAAATTGTTCTTCTGGTTGCAATATCCAGGTTTTCCAATTTATTTCCAGTTGTTCGGCTAGCTGTGGTGACCAGGTTGAACAGTTTAGCGGCGATTGTTGGACTGGCTGCTCCGGCCTATTTGGGTTTCCATTGAGAAAATGCTTCTTTGGGGTTGGTCTATTCAGATGTCTTAAACACCTATTGAGTCCCAACTTTTTCAATATTAACATTTATTTTCAGACTCTAGACACCCTAAGTTTTCAGATGGTACAAAATTTATATATGGGTGGGGGAAGGGGGTGCACAATGACCCTATCTGGCCCATGGTTTATATGATTCTCTGCTTGTTGTTATTATTATTTGTCATGGTTGTGTATTCCCTGGTCCTCTGTTCACTTCTCATGTTTACCCCTTTGTCTCAGCACCTTTTGTTTTCCATGCCTATAGCCACTCCCTGCTGTCTCTGACTACCCCTAATTGTACCCACCTGTTCCTCGTTGTCTGCTAATTATTCCCCTGTCTATATATGTGTGTGTCATTCTCTGTCAGTTGTGGCATCCTTGTCTCATGTTGGCGAGATTACACTCTTCTGTCCTGCCTGTTCGTGCCTTAGTCCAGAGTTATCTTGCCTGTTGGAAGTCTGCCATGTTTTTGCCTTTGTTTCAGCCTACGCACTGCTTTATTTTCTGTTCCTGTTCGAGTCTTGCAATAAATTATGATTTATCATATTTGCCTGACTTTTGGGTCCTCATCTTCCCCACTCCAGAGGGGCTCCCGCGACAGACGGATGCCACCAGTCCAGGACCCGCAGGGAAAAAAAGGAGAAAAATGTGGAGTCGGGATGAGCTGGAGGTGGTGGCTATGATTGAGGGCATGGCTGCTGGCGCTCGGAGCAGCTCATCCCGGGATGCTCTGCTTGAGTGGAGTTGCCAACTTGTTCGCAGCCAGACCGAGCATGCACTCTCAACCCCGGGTACAGAACCTCACCCTCCCTCCACTACCACCATTTCCCACCATCTCCTCCTCACCAGATCCAGAAGCCCTCCTGCCACTGTTATCCCCTGCGGAGTCTGCCGCTGAGAATGAAAAGGTTTGAGAATCTCAGTTGGTGTTCGGGGGGTCCAGGTGGAAGAAAGGTGCCAGGAGATGCCACTCTTCTCAATGTCATGTACCTCTGGCTCTGGCTCTTCGTCAGACGAGCTCCAGCATTTCCCTGGAGGACTCGTCCGACTTCCCCACAGCGGTAGAGTGGAAACAGAGGCAAGTACCTTTCCATTTTTTAACATTTGCCACAGAAAAGTCTTGGATGGGGCTGGTGAGGGGGCTCAGCAGCAATTAATTACCACCACTGCTGAGCTTTTTCCACCTGTCTCTGCTGTCAACTCTGCTGCCGCTCCCACACCCTTACCTGCCTTTCCTCTCTCCTCTTCCCCAAGCTCCACGCCCACAGACATTGACCACCACCGAGAGCTGCAAGACTTCATCAGGGATGTGGGAGAGTGCTACACCCAGGGGCGGTCTTAGTCCATGTGGGGCCCAAGGCAAAACCAGAAATTGGGCCCTATTTTTTGTCTTTGTTCTACACTTTCTTTTCTGGCCTTATTGAAATCCTACCTGAAACATATTGTTCTCAGAAGTCTTCAAATGATGATATCATTCAGGCATCAGGAATTACATCTGTAGAAAAACGAAGTTTAACAAACTGAATGTAGACTCTTGTCTATTATTAAAAAAAAAACTAAAAAAAAAACAGCAATTCACGTGGAAGATTTGTTGTTTGTTCACACTTATCAGTCCCTCCAGGATTTTGCGATGTTGTGATCGCACTAATTTGCGCAAAATCAGTGATTGGCCACATCTTTTGTGCAGCCTTGCAACTTTGTCCAATCACCACAACTTTCCGGCAATTTTGGCCAGTCCTCGTCAACTTCCACCAATTTTGCCAATCAAATTTGTCCCAGAGTAGCGCTCAAACGCTCAGTCTAACCAATCAAATGTGTCGCTGTACTGCGCTCACTTCTGTGTTTACAGGGAGTATTAATAGAACACATCACACTGTGTGCGATTTAAAAAAAAAACAAAACACTCACCCGTGTGTTTTCCCACACGACCCTTCCTCCATCTTCTCTGGCTCACCGGTGGACATTTCCCCATGTCTCTGTCTTGACCGCGTGTACGAAGTGCCAGGTTTGTGTTGAAAAAAGTCCATCTGCCTGAAAAGCACCCTGTTGTGGGAGTGCACATGAGGAGAGATGCTGTAAACCACAAACAAACGAGCAAATCTAACACTACAGCCAGTGTTGCGACATTTTATCCATCTTTAGAGGTAAAATCATTACTACATCCTGTCAATGAGTTTTAAAGCTGTGAATCTCTGGTCTGGACACGGGCTAACGTGCCCCCGGCAAACACCCAAGGAGAGCCCCTCCTCCCGTTAAAACTCCTGGTTGATGATTACACTGGTCAACACCAAATTTATTGTCTAAGCTTTTTTTAGCTGATTTAGGACAATGTTGGTGTGCTGAATCCAAAAATCATATTGGTTTTGCTCAATCAGGTCAACTTTTTGAACTATGGCCACATGTTTTTTTATGTTTTTGTTTACAGTGATCCCTCACATGCCACCATCAGTGTGTGAATGTGTGTGTGAATGGGTGAATAGCAGCATCTGTAAAGCGCTTTGGTCATCAAGAGATGAGAATAAAAGCGCTATATAAGTGAGTGCCATTTACCATTTACCATTTTATCGCGGTTAATGGGTTCCAGAACCGACCGCGAAAAGTGAAAAACCGCGAAGTAGCGTCACCCCAATGACGTCATCCATAAATAATATGTACGTTCATTCTCTCACTCTCTCTCTCTCATATGATACGTGTGTGTGTGTGTACGTGTACATACATACGTAGATGTAAATAAAGTGTACATAAATATGTTTTTAGAACTCTTTTATTCTTATAACAAGATACGTAACTCAAGATGAAGATGATTTACTTCACAGGTTAATGAGAGCTTTACTGCTCCTCAGGTGACGCCTCATCGTCAGGTGCTAGAAGCGCAGGATCATCGAGGGCAGCTTCCAATAGAGCTGGAGAAGCTGCAGGAGGCGGCGTAGTGGCTCGACGGGAAGACTATTTCGCACAAAATGGCACAAGAGAACAGCAAAAAGTTCCACGCTGCGAGACTACGTAACACGAGCGATAAAGAGCAATGAATGCGGTCTTCCTTCCCTTCATGGGCGCTCGGCAGGGAGAGGAGGTGGGTGAAACGTCTCGGCCAATCAGCTTGCGGGGTGAAACGTCTCGGCCAATCAGCTTGCGAGATTTCCGAGCCGAGCCAACACGAGAACAGCGAACAGAGAGGTGGATTTTTTGAGTTGTGCGGGCTCTCCGTGTTGATACCTGATGGTCTAATGTAGTCTCCCTGCCTTCTGCTAGCGCCCGCCCATTATTTCTCAATTTTGAATTTTTGATGAATATTTTTGAAAAATCCGCGATGCACTGAGGACGCGAAAGGTGAAGCGCGAAGTAGCGAGGGATCACTGTACATGTACGGGTATTTTTTTTTTGTTTGTTTTTTGTTTACATGTACGGGTATTTTTTTTTTTTCCACAATATCTTTATTGAACCTTTTTTTTTTTTTAACAAACATGATACAAACAATCAAACACTAACGCTAAAGTACTACAAAAAAAAAAATGCACTAAAAACACCAACAACCACCAACAAAATCAAGTCTTCAACAATGCTCCTCTGTTTAGTCTAGACAATCCAATACATAAGTATACATATTATGTTCACCAGTTTGGAATTTACAAGGTCCACACACATCATTCACCTTCTTCTTCAAGAGTTATGTTTAAATTTTTTACATAATCAATAAAAGGTCTCCATATATTCTCAAACACAATTTCCTTTGATTTCAGTATATATGTTATTCTTTCTAATGGAAGGTTTGTTAACATCTGTCTTAACCACTGAGTCACATCTGGTCTATGAGTCTTTTTCCATAATAGTGCAATACATTTTTTGGCATTAAGCAAACTGAGGTCTATGAATGTTCTTTCACTTTTATTAAAATTATGCTTTTCTGGGTACAGACCCAACAAAAACAGTTTAGGATTCAGTATGATTTGTTTTGAGATTATTTTTTCAATTGTTACCCTCACCTCTTCCCAAAACATTCTTATTAATCTACATTCCCATAAACAATGAAATAGGGTTCCTTTACTTTCCATGCATTTTGTGCATGTATCTGGTATATTTTTGTTATATCTATTTAACTCCTCCGGTGTAACATACATCCGCATTAACCATTTGAAATGTATCAATTTAAGGCGTGCATTTATTGATTTGGTTTGAGCTTCTGTACAAGCCAATTCCCATTGTTCCTCCGAAATTTCAATTTGCAGATCTTCTTTCCAGTAGTTTAATCTTTTCAGTGAATTTTCACTTGAAGATAGTGTCAATGAGTTATAAAACTCTGAAATAATACCCTTTCTTTTACTATCTTTCATCATCATTTTTTCCAAGGATGAATAAATAGGTCGAGTGAGAGCTTTATTTTGATTTGATCGAATAAAGTTTCTAAGTTGAAGATATTTAAAAAAATGTGTTCTATTGAGATTAAATTTGATCCTCAGCTCTTCAAAAGACATTATGTTGTCTGCACATGGCAAATATAAATCCTGAATCTTTTGTATCCCTTTTAAATTCCATACTTTAAATACAGCGTCCGCTCTCCCTGGTTTAAAATATTGATTACCCCATATTGGACTAAATTGTGACAATAACTGTGGTTCTTTTAAATAGTTTTTAGCTTCACACCATATTTTGATCATATGCTTTACAAATGGATTTTTAACTTGTTTTTGTAATTTTTTTGCCGAATCTGAGTATATGAATATGGGAAGAGGTAAAGGTAAATTGTATGATTCCATTTCAGTCCAGTGAGGGAGATCATTTGATGAAAAATAATATGTCATAGACCTCAGTTGTGCCGACCAATAATACAACATAAAATTTGGACATTTCAGACCTCCACGATCAAATGGTAAATATAATAAAGACAGACGTAATCTAGCCCTCCTGTTGTTCCATATAAATTCCACTAACTTTTTTTTTATTCTTGAGAATAGATCTAAAGGTGGTGATAAGGGAATGTATTGAAATAAATAAAGTATTTTAGGTAAAATATTACTTTTAAGTATATTGATTCTCCCGATCATCGACATTGGTAGTGACATCCATCTCTGAGTTAACTCATTGATATCTGACATTAAGGCTTCATAGTTGACGCTGGTGACTGATTCTAGCTTAGGCATAATTTGGATTCCTAAATATTTAAACTGATTTACAACATTGAATTGATTTGCCTCAGGGGCTGGGTAATTTCTCTGGGTCTCATTTAGCATTAATATTGAAGATTTAGTTTTATTTATTTTATATCCTGATATTTCCCCAAAATTCTTTATTAAATTCAACAAGGTTGGAATTGATTTTTTTAGATTCGACATAAACAAAATTATATCATCGGCGTACAGGGAGATTTTATGTTCTGTTGGTCCAACTTTAATTCCATATATTTGTGAATGTAAACGTATCGCTATCGCTAAAGGTTCAATTGCCATAGTAAACAGTAAAGGTGAAAGTGGACAGCCTTGTCGACATCCTCTATTGATTTTTATTGGTTTTGAAATATTGTTATTTGTTAGGATTTCTGCTGTAGCATTATTGTATATTATTTGAACCCATTTTATGAAATTATTTCCAAGTCCAAACCTTTGTAAGACTTCAAAAAGAAAGGGCCATTCAACTCTATCAAAGGCCTTTTCGGCGTCCAATGATAGGAGAGCTGTATCCGGTGCTTCTTTATTAAAATAAATAATATTAAATAGTCTTCTTACATTATGGAAGCCTTGTCTACCTTTTATAAAGCCATTCTGATCTCGATTAATAATATTTGGTAAAATTTCTTGTATTCGTCTTGCTAAAATTTTACAGATTATCTTAAGGTCGGCGTTTAATAGGCTTATTGGTCTCATATTTTCACATTTATTAGAGGGCTTACCTGGTTTTGGCAACAGTATAATTAAGGCATTATTTATGTATGATGGTAAATTATTATTTTGAAATGCTTCTAAAACCATTTCCAAAAAAGGTTTTATTAATTTATTCTTAAATTTTTTATAAAGGTCAACTGGAAGACCATCTGGTCCTGCACTTTTTCCTGATTTCATATTATCAATGGCTAGCCCAACTTCTTCTTGACTAATTTTAGACTCCAATATCTCCCTGTTTTCATTTGGTATACACGGTATAGATAGTTCGTTCAAAAACCCATTTAGTTTTGTTAAATCAGGTTCATTTTTGGTATCATATAATTTTTCATAGTAATCTCTAAAGGCTCTATTAATTTCTAAAGGATCTATAACTACCTGTCCGTTACTTATAATACTGGTAATTGGTGTTTTAATTTCCAATTGTTTAATCTGCCATGCTAATAATTTTCCTGATTTTTCACCTTGTTCATAAAAAGATTGTTTCAATCTTAGAAGACTCGAGGCAGCTCTATTCGCTGATTTTTTGTCGTATTCAGCTCTCAAAATCAGTAATTCATTCTCCAACCTTGGGTCACTTCCTGCATACACTTTTTCCTGAAGACTTTTTATTTTATGTTCCAATTTAGCTCTCTCCTCTCGAGTCTTCTTAGATTTTGATCCTGTATAACTAATAATATGTCCCCTAATAAAAGCTTTGAAAGCCTCCCACTTTACACATGCTGATGTTTGTGTAGTATTGATGTCAAAGAACTCGTCTATCTGTTTTTCTATATACTTGACAAATTCCTCATCCTGAAGCCATTTATGCTGAAATTGCCATCTACCTGATTCCTTTGTCAATTTTTTATCTACATATATTAGACAACAGGGTGCATGATCAGAGATCACGATGTTATCATAAAAGCAGTCATAAAAGCAGTTTTGAATCTTGGACCTTAATTCTGTGGAAATCAAAAAATAATCAATACGTGAGAATGTCTTGTAGGTACTGGAATAACAAGAATAGGCTTTAACTTGTGGTTTCATTTCTCTCCATATATCTAACAATCTCAATTCTTTCATAAAATGATTAATAGTCATCCTACATCCAATGTGCGTACAATCCAGTCCTGTTGATCTATCCACACCTGGATTCAATGTACAATTAAAATCCCCTGCTATTATATGTTGCCCTGTAAGTGATGATAAGATGAGAAATAAATTAGCAAAGAACTTCTGATCATCTATATTGGGACCATATAAGTTCACAAGATTTATATTTTCTAATAGCAAAGAACCTTGAATGATTACATATCTTCCAAATTTGTCTCCAATTACATTTTTCACCTGAAAAGGAACTGATTTATGTATGAGAGTCATAACTCCCCTGGCTCGGGATGAAAATGAAGAGGTCTCCAATTACATTTTTCACCTGAAAAGGAACTGATTTATGTATGAGAGTCATAACTCCCCTGGCTCGGGATGAAAATGAAGAGGTGAATACACTTCCCTGCCATCTACTCCTAATTCTTTTAACATCCTCCTCTATCAGATGAGTTTCTTGTAAAAACACAATTCTTGAACCCATGTCCTTTATTTTATTCATAACTTGTTTAAGTTTTTTAAAATTTTGTAGACCTCTGCAATTCCATGAAGTTAAATTAAGATTAACACTTTGGTCCATGATCAATAGAGAGTTTGGGATTACCTTGCAGTGTAAACATGCTCATACAGAGAAGCAAAAACATGAGTGGTTGAACATTCATCCTACAAACTACACACAAACAAATTTCCCCTTCCCACACTTGTGGCAAACCCCCCAAAATCAAAAGAAAAATTCTGTCTCCCGATATAGCCATCGACCGTTCCACACCCACGGGGAACAGCCTAAGCCACTCCTTCTTCATCCTCCCAATCACCCTAACTCTACTGCTTTTAATGACGTAACATTAACTCTCCTCTGTAGTTTTCCAACTTAACTCCAAAATTTTTAACAACTTTGTACATCATAGTTTTTTTTGTTTTGTTTGTTTTGTTTTTGTTTTGTTTTTTTAATATATAATACAATCTATATTTTGTAAACTTACTATTTACTTCAAGTCAGTCAGATGCCTGTGCAAATGCTTAATTATTCTACCTTATATTTTGTTCATGCTTAGCTCCCACCAGTCTCTTCTTCTTCTTTGATCTTCTTGATGAACTCCTGCGCCTCCTCTGGGGTCTTGAAGATGTGGGTTCTGCCCTCATACGTGGTCAGCAGTCTCGCAGGATAGATTACACCATGACGAATCCCAAGGTTGCGCAGCTCCTTACGTACGGGATCAAACTGCTTCCTCAATTGCTGGATTCCTGTGGCCAAATCTGGGTAGAACCGCACCTGCTGGTCCTGGTGTTTAATCTCTCCTTTTTTAGCTCGTGCAGCGTTGAAGATCTTCATCCTGTCTCTGTTGCTAAGAAACTTCATAATTAAGGTCCTCGGCGGTCCCTTATCTCTCCGTGGGCCAATACGATGTGCTTTTTCCAGAATCACTGCTGATTGCAACTCCTCGCTGCCCAGCACCTCCGGAATCCACTTTTCCAGAAAGGAACATACGTCCCGACCTTCTGATTCCTCTGGAAGACCCACCAGCCTCAAATTATTCTGTCTCGACCGAGATTCCAAATCCAAAATATTATCTTCCAGAGATTTATTTTTTTTTTCCAAAGTGCGCACCTTTAATTGAAGACGGGTGACGTCATCTTCAGCACTAGCGAGACGGAGCTCCATCTGCGCCGTTCGTTCTACACAGTCACCCAATTCCTTTCTTATTCCTTCCAACGCTGTCATAATCCCATCAAATCTAGAGGAAAAGTCCGCTCTCATTGAACTCATGGCAGCCATCAGCGCATCTGCGCCATTCCCCGCAGATATCGCAGCGTTGCCAGCCTCCTTCGCCATATATGGAGTTTTGTTTGCTGCGTCACAGACCTGAAAGTCTGTTAATTTGGACTGTTTCGGCGGCTCGCTTTTTCCTTTTCCTGGTTTTCCAGCCTTAGGCTTCGCCGACATATCTTCGCCCAAATGCTGGGATACGTTCTGTCCCAAATGAGAGAGTTATTTGCCGATTTTTTTTTTTCCAGGAGCAGAGCAGAGCGAGACACGTCCGTCCTACGTGGCAGCCATAACCGGAAGTCCATGTACGGGTATTTTTACTTTATATGATGAAAAATTCTTTTTTATTTCTTGAAATTCTCAGAATTTTGTACAATGATGAGATGATGAGATGAGATGACATTCAACTTTATTGTCATTACACATGTATGAATACAAGGTAACGAAACGTGACTTGGCATTTGGGCACGCTCTGCAGAGTGCATGCAAGGCCGGGGCAGCCGCTAGGCGCCAGTCATAGTGGTGATAAAGAAAGAAAAAGGGAGGGGATATGGGATGACACAGTAGGCGAGAGAAAAAAACATGTTTATCAAAATAGCGTTATGATGACATAACATTCAATTTACTTGTACTTACCTTTATCAGTGTCCACTATTCAATTTACAGTACAACTGTACAACTGCTGTACAACTGCTTACAACTTAGCATAAAACCTGACCTGATCAAGAGAAACGGATGTCATTTTCGGATTCAGCGGTGCAAAATTGTCTTAAATCAGTTGAAAAAGCACAGACAACTTACAAAAAAATAATTTTTGTTATGTTGTGTTATCTGATGAGACAGGTGTGTGTCAAGACGTGCAGCAGATAGACAGACAGGTAGGAGTCAGCCAGGAAAAGAGAGAGAATATTCAGTAATTTTTTTTTCAGGAAAAACACAGACTTCAATAGGCAATACAGAGCAACAGAATAAATTATTTCTTTTTCTCTGTTTTCGGTACCGTGTCGTTGGGCACCACTGCAGTTAGGAAGTTTTTAAATGAAGGTGCTGCCATAATTTCCAAATCTATTCTCTTTAACATGCAGTCAATGACATTTAGCAGTTGTAATGGATAATTATTTTTTCATCCTTTTTATTCAAGTTCTCAGCAAGAGTAGCCGACAGTGTTGGTCATTTTTATGACAAATTTATGAGTAGCTACTTCATTCTCACTTAATTGTGTTAAAGTCTGTATTTGCTGTTGCACAAAAGAGTTTTTTCTCTATAGCAGAAGTTTCTGCTTAATTTACAAATCACTGTTTAATAGGAAGTTTTTGACAATCCTGTGCTTTTCCTGTGGTGTTATATAGAATATCATCACAGTAAATTATGGAAAAAGCATCTGCTTTAAAATTTGGAATTCTTCCCTCAACTTCTAGTGAAAAAAAAACAACCTCAAAATATCACAACATATCGCAACCTTTTTAAAAAGCTCTTGTAAACTCAGGCTTTTTGGGTGGCAACAATCATAAAAACATCCCGTGTAATCCTGGAGGGACTGACTTACCCACATTTGCAAGCAGGGTCCGGTTCATGGTCAGCTGACTGGTCCATTTTGCAGAGGATCTATTGTGCTCCCTCCTCTGTACTACGTAGACACAAGGGAGAATATATCACACAAAAAAATATAAGGATAAATACAAAAAATATTAAACCTAATACATCCTTCGAATTTATCCCCTTTTGTCTACTGCCTTTTCCTTTTTGTTCACTTGTGACTTTCTCTTGCTTTTTTCTCATCTTCACCAGTCTTTGTCATTGCTTCCTCTCACTTGTCTTTATTTTTCCTCACTGTTCATCCATCTCTTCTTCTCCCTTCTCTCTTTCTGTCCATTTTATTCTCCATCCCCCTTTTCAATGCTTTTGTTATCATTTAAAGATTATTTGTTGGTCAAGTTTGTTTTATATTCTCTCACCAGTCAACAAGCTATAGAGGGTAATAAAGAACATTCAAAGACAACATTGGGCCTAGGGTTGCCACCTTCAATGACGAAAAATAAAGGACCCTCGCCCTGCCCCGCCCCGCCCCGCCTCGCCCCAAGGTGATGTGTGGGGTGCTAGTTGTGGTTTATCCTAATTTAATCATTGTTTAAATAAAGTATTAACATACATGTCATAAACTGCGCCCCTCCGGGGTGGAATGGAGACCCAAATAGATAGATAGATAGTTTATTTCGAACACAAAAAATATAACAAAAAACAAGCAAATGCAATAAAGTTACAGTATACACTGTTTGAAAGGGAGAAGGAAGAAGTGAACACTTGTTAATTCCAACTCCTCTTTTCCATCGATACACCCATGTGAATTTTATACAAATTATTACCTTTAATACCCCAAGTAAACAATTTACTGTATTTTTTACAGATCAACATTAACACCTGTCCATTCTAACATACAATGAAGTCTATATTTCAAAACCAGTCTCAAACGACACAGATACACACAGTGCTGTCCCACCCACCATTCCTTAGTGTCCCATAATGTCCCAGAGTGAACATAATGAATCGTACATATAAATTCTACCCTTCTAACATATATCCTTTCAACAAATGGTGCTTATACCTCTTTTTAAATTGATTTCTGTTTGTACATAGTTTCAGTTCCGGCTCCAGACTGTTCCACAAATCCACCCCACAGACAGATATGCACATACTTTTCTTGGTTGTACGTATCTTGGGTTTTGTGAAGTTTAAGTCTCCTCTCAAATTATGATCATTGTCTCTTTTTTTTAAAATAATTTTTGTATATTTCATTGTTTATGGGAATGTAGATTAATAAGAATGTTTTGGGAAGAGGTGAGGGTAACAATTGAAAAAATAATCTCAAAACAAATCATATTGAATCCTAAACTGTTTTTGTTGGGTCTGTACCCAGAAAAGCATAATTTTAATAAAAGTGAAAGAACATTCATAGACCTCAGTTTGCTTAATGCCAAAAAATGTATTGCACTATTATGGAAAAAGACTCATAGACCAGATGTGACTCAGTGGTTAAGACAGATGTTAACAAACCTTCCATTAGAAAGAATAACATATATACTGAAATCAAAGGAAATTGTGTTTGAGAATATATGGAGACCTTTTATTGATTATGTAAAAAATTTAAACATAACTCTTGAAGAAGAAGGTGAATGATGTGTGTGGACCTTGTAAATTCCAAACTGGTGAACATAATATGTATACTTATGTATTGGATTGTCTAGACTAAACAGAGGAGCATTGTTGAAGACTTGATTTTGTTGGTGGTTGTTGGTGTTTTTAGTGCATTTTTTTTTTTTTGTAGTACTTTAGTGTTAGTGTTTGATTGTTTGTATCATGTTTGTTAAAAAAAAAAAAAGGTTCAATAAAGATATTATGGAAAAATAATTTTTGTATATTAGTTGGGAGTTGATTGTTAATTGCCCTGTACATTACTTGTGCTGTCTTAAATTTAACTAAATCAATGAACTTTATGACATGTGACTTCAAGAACAACGAATTGGTATGGTCTCTATATCCTGCATTGTTTATTATCCTTATAGCTCTTTTTTGTAATGTGCATATTGCTTGTAGGTTGGTCTTGTAGGTGTTTCCCCAGACTTCTACACAGTAGTTAAGATAAGGTAAAAACAGTGAATTGTACAATAAGACCAATGATTTATAGTCCACGATGTGGCTTGTCTTCCCCAGTATGCCTATACATTTTGCTAATTTAGCCCGGATGTGACTGATGTGAGGTTTCCAGCAGATTTTACTGTCTAGCGTCACCCCCAGAAACTTATTTTCCTGTACTGTTTGTGTTCTGGTATCATCTATCGTTATCATTATTTCATGATTTATTTTATAATTTCCAAACAACATAATCTTTGTTTTTTTTAGATTTAGAGATAATTTATTTTTGTTGAACCACTGCGTTAATTTTTCCATTTCAGTTGTGACCACCTCTAAAACCTGCTGTAAATTCTCACCAGTGCAAAGGATATTTGTGTCATCCGCAAACAAAATAAATTTCAGAATTTTTGATACTTGGCATATGTCATTTATATACAAGATAAAGAGTTTGGGTCCCAAAACTGACCCCTGGGGCACACCACAAGTGATGTCCATGCAGGGTGATTTGTGCTCTCCAATTTGTACAAATTGTTGTCTGTTACTTAAATAACTTCCCACCCAACTCAGTCCTACCCCTCTTATCCCATACCTTTCCAGTTTCCTTAGAAGTATTCTGTGGTCAATGGTGTCAAAAGCTTTCTTTAAGTCTATAAATACTCCTACAGCAACCTTTTTTTTGTCTATACAACTAGTAATTTCTTCTATAAGTTCGATCAGTGCCAAAGATGTAGATTTATCTGCTCTAAAACCATACTGGCTATCTGTAAGGAGGTTGTGTTTTTCAATGAAATCATCCAGTCTCTTAGTGAATATTTTTTCAAGTATTTTGGAGAATTGTGAGAGTAAAGAGACTGGCCTGTAATTTGTGAAACAATGACTGTCTCCTGTTACCAGTTTGAAATGACAGGTTACAGATGTGGGTGAGTGGCTTAACACTTCCCTCAATTACTTTTTTCACTATTGTCATGTCAATTTCATTCCAGTCCGTTGATTTTTTGTTCTTAAATTTACTCACAGTCTCGATAATTTCCTTTTCAGTAACTGCACCCAAAAAGATTGTGTTTGGGTTTCTATCCTCTATTTCATTCACAGAACCACTGTAGTTTGTTTCTGGAGTCACTATTGATTTTGCTAATTCAGGACCAACGTTTACAAAAAATTTATTGAAACCACTGACCACATCTTCCATATTATTAATCAAACTGTCGTTTTCGATAAAATATTCTGGATAATTTGCATACTTAGGACGATTACTAATAATCCCCTTGAGTACTTGCCATATTCCTCTTATATTATTTTTGTTATCCTCTAGTATTCTGTTGTAATATTCTTTCTTACAGGTCCTCATTATAGTGGTAAGCTTATTTTTATATCTTTTATATTTGATCTCAGCTTCCACCATTCTGCATTTAATGAATTGTTTATATAATGTATTCTTCTTTTTACATGCATTTATTAACCCCTTGGTGATCCAAGGAATATTTTTTTGTTGTTGTCTGTCACTGTATTGTTTTATAGGACAGTATTTATTGTACAATGATTGAAATATTTGTAAAAATTTATCATATGCTCCATTTATGTCATTTGCATCATAAACTATCTTCCAATCTTGTATTAATAATTCCTTTGTCAGTAAATACATTGATTCTTCGGTTCTTATTCTTTTATATTTAATATTTTTGGTATACTTTTTCTTCCTATAATCACATTGATAGACAACAAAAATCGGCAGGTGGTCGCTGATATCATTCAATAAAAGCCCACTCCTGATATTATTTTCCATAATGTTTGTGAATATGTTATCTATTAGTGTGGCACTGTGCAACGTGATTCTGCTAGGTCCTGTAATTGCTGAAGGTCCTGTAATTTGTAAATGCTGAAGCTGTTGTTTGCAGTGGTTTAATTAAGGGCAGGAACAGAACTTACAGGGAACAGGCAGGATAACGAACAGGCAGGATTCAAACGGGCAGATCAACCAATGGGTAGAATAATGAACAGGCAGAAGTGTGTGTAACACGCCAGCATGAAAAAATAGTAGGACATCGCCTCAAACTGCGGGGCAGCGTCTCTTAAATAAGGCAAAGAGTAACTAGCCAAAATGAGAAATATGTGTGGTTAATCAAAAGCCAAGAGCAAGGATAGTAGACCAGAATAATGAACAGCTGATTCAAAACAGGACACATGATCTTAGTGTAAAAAACAGGACAATACTTTACAGGACAGGTGGCAACCCTAATTGGGCCGTTGCTCCAATACTGAACAGGGTAAACAGAACAGTGGTTGAACTCTTTCATAGATACTCAAAATTATTATATTTAATCTCATGTAATGTCATTTGCTGTGAGGCTGCAGATATCCTGTGCATGGCCGGGGAGCACAGTTGTTCATATTTACATTTAACCTTGTGTGCATTGGCCTCTGCAAATCTTGCAATTAGAAAAAAAAGTAAAAAATTTAGTTGTTTATCTGTAGTGTAAGCAGCAGGCATCACTGCTGCCTCCTCATTAACAACAGGTGCTTGTCATTGGCATCAAGAACATGTGTGCTGTACAAGCAGCATTTTTCCATCTTTTCCTCAGGATGGTAAGTCTCCTCACTGGATGAAGTGAAAAAGGTTGTTTTGAAAAATATTTCTGTGCTCTTCCCTCTTCCTCCATTTCTCTGCACTGCTCAGATAACTTCATTTCATTTTGTCACTATTCTACACGCTATACAGTTTGTTTACAATGTAACCAAAGATACACGCATGCATGTGGCTCAAAAACAGCATGGAAGAGTCCAACAGTCTGAGGAGAAGGGGGAGAACGTTACATCCATGATTTGATTTGCAGTTTTTGTAAATACTGGTGTTTCTTTATTTTGTCGGGCATCATGTTAAATATGCTAAACATTAATATATATACAGTGGGGCAAAAAGTATTTAGTCAACCACCAATTGTGCAAGTTCTCCCACTTAAAAGATAAGAGAGGTCTCCAATTTTCATCATAGGTATACCTCAACTATGAGAGACAAAATGAGAAAAAAAAAAATCCAGAAAATCACATTGAAGGATTTTTAATGAATTAATTGATAAATTCCTTGGTAAAATAAGTATTTGGTCACCTACAAACAAGCAAGATTTCTGGCTCTCACAGATCTGTAACTTCTTTTTTAACAGGCTCCTCTGTCCTCCACTCATTACCTGTATTAATGGCACCTGTTTGAACTCGTTATCAGTATAAAAGACACCTGTCCACAACCTCAAACAGTCAGACTCCAAACTCCACTATGGCCAAGACCAAAGAGCTGTCAAAGGACACCAGAAACAAAACTGTAGACCTGCACCAGGCTGGGAAGACTGAATCTGCAATAGGTAAGCAGCTTGGTGTGAAGAAATCAACTGTGGGAGCAATTATTAGAAAATGGAAGACATACAAGACCACTGATAATCTCCCTCCATCTGGGGCTCCACGCAAGATCTCACCCCGTGGGGTCAAAATGATCACGAGAACGGTGAGCAAAAATCCCAGAACCACATGGGGGGACCTAGTGAATGACCTGCAGAGAGCTGGGACCCAAGTAACAAAGGCTACCATCAGTAACACACTACGCCGCCAGGGACTCAAATCCTGCAGTGCCAGACGTGTCCCCCTGCTTAAGCCAGTACATGTCCAGGCCCGTCTGAAGTTTGCTAGAGAGCATTTGGATGATCCAGAAGAGGACTGGAAGAATGTCATATGGTCAGATGAAACCAAAATAGAACTTTTTGGTAAAAACTCAACTTGTCGTGTCTGGAGGAGAAAGAACACCATACCTACTGTGAAGCATGGGGGTGAAAACATTTTACTTTGGAGCTGTTTTTCTGCAAAGGGACCAGGACGACAGATCCGTGTAAAGGAAAGAATGAATGGGGCCATGTATCGTGAGATTTTGAGTGAAAACTTCCTTCCATCAGCAAGGGCATTGAAGATGAAACGTGGCTGGGTCTTTCAGCATGACAATGATCCCAAACACACCGCCCGGGCAATGAAGGAGTGGCTTCGTACGAAGCATTTCAAGGTCCTGGAGTGGCCTAGCCAGTCTCCAGATCTCAACCCCATAGAAAATCTTTGGAGGGAGTTGAAAGTCCATGTTGCCCAGCGACAGCCCCAAAACATCACTGCTCTAGAGGAGATCTGCATGGAGGAACGGGCCAAAATACCAGCAACAGTGTGTGAAAACCTTGTGAAGACTTACAGAAAACGTTTGACCTCTGTCATTGCCAACAAAGTATTGAGATGAACTTTTGTTATTGACCAAATACGGTACTTATTTTACCGAGGAATTTACCAATTAATTCATTAAAAATCCTTCAATGTAATTTTCTGGATTTTTTTTTCTTATTTTGTCTCTCATAGTTGAGGTATACCTATGATGAAAATTGGAGACCTCTCTCATCTTTTAAGTGGGAGAACTTGCACAATTGGTGGCTGACTAAATTCTTTTTTACCCCACTATATATACAGTATGTATATACAGTATATATATATATATACTGTGTATATATACTGTATATATATATATATACAGTATGTGTGTGTGTGTGTGTGTGTGTGCGCGTGTGTGTGTATAGGGCTCCTAGTAGATGGGGGCCCTTAGCAGTTCGGAGCCTAAGGCCGTTGCCTACCTTTGCCTAATGGTAAGTCCATCTCTGGCTACACCCTTTGCCTGTGCCTGAATGGGTGGGAGGACGTGGCATGGAGGGATGTGGCATGGAGGCACGCTCTTCAGATCATTGCAGCAAAGTCCCATCTGAGGGGGGACACTCCTGCCTTCCTCAATGATTTCCTGTGGTCCAATGAGTTTCCCTTTGCACCAGAGGAGGAGGAGCCATCATCTGTTCCTCAGGCCAGTGTGCATCAATCATCTGTTCCTGAGGTCGGTGCACAGCCACCGTTTTTTACAGAGGCTGGTGCGCATCCATCATCTGTTTCTGAGGCCGGTGCATACCCGCCGTTTGTTCCAGAGGATGGCGTGCCTTTGCCTGGTGTTCCTGTATTCAGCGTGCCACTGACACCTGCTCCGGAGCCCTGCGAACCACTGTCATCTACTCCTGAGAGTAATGTTTTCCAACCATCTGTTCCTGAGCTCAGTGCGCTGCTCACACCTGCCCCAGAGGACTGCGTGCTGCTGTCACCTGTGCCTGAAGTCAGTGCACCCTTGTCACCAATGCCTGAGGTTAGTGCACAACAATCATCTGTTTCTGAGTTCAGCGCACTCCTGTCAGCTGTTTCTGAGGGCTGCATGCCTCAGCCACTTGCTACGGAGCTAAAAGCGCCTCCATCACCGGCTACGGAACAAATAACTCACCTGTCATCGGTTTGTGAATTAAAAACTTCTGTATTATTGTCCCCTGAGCCAAGAGTTCCTGTATTAGCATCTCCTGAGCTAAAAACTTCCTTGTTATCATCTTCTGAAGCAAAAATTCCTGTGTTGGTAACTCGAGAACTGGAAACTTCTGTGTTATTAGCTCCTGAGCAGGAGACTCCAATGTTACTTTCTGAGTTTATGACCCCCTTGTTGTTGTTTTTTCTGAGCAAAGACCTCCCATGTTGTTTTCTCCAGAGTCTGGAGCTTTTATGCCATTATCCGTTGAGCTTCAAATTTCTGTATTATTTCCAGTGCATAAAGCTCCTATGTTGCTGCCAGAGCCAGAAGTTCTTATGATGTTTAAAACTCCTATGCTGTTGTTCCTGGAGCAAGGAGCTACTTTGTGGTCTCCAGGAAAAATGCTCTTTTGTGGTCTCTAGGGCAAAAGGCTCCTTTGTGGTGTTCAGAGCAAAAAGCTCTCATGTCACCTCCTGAGGTTAAAGTCTCTGTGTTATCATTATCTCCAGAGTTTATGTTGTCATTATTTCCTGCAAAATTCCTGTTTTCATCTCTTGAGCTTCTATGTTGTCAACTTTTGAGCATAAAGTTCCTATGTTAGCTCCTGTGTTAAAAGCTCCTGAGGTCAACGCCCCCAGGTGGAGTCCAGCAAAGGTGAGTGGGATTTATTGAGTGAGGGACGGTGCCTTGGGGAGAAGTGTGGGAGAGGATTAGGTGCACGTTGGTAAGTCGACTTACTTGAGGGGGTGGAGAGTGAAGGTTGGGATCCGGATCCATGGTTTCACAGAGGAGAGAATCCACTCCACCAAGGAAGTCCTGAGGATGATATGGGAGAAGTAGTTAGGTGAGGACAGGTTGCTTACAGCTGTGTGGTAGGAAGGTGTTCAGGCTTGGAGGCTGCGCACGGGGTGTCTAATCCCAGGGCGGTAGGTAGTGAGTCTGACGAGCTCCTGCAGTCTGCAGAATGAAAATCCAATTTAAGGAGTGGAGCTGATTACGGCAGTTGCAGAGCTCAGCTGTGGAGAATGAATAATTAGGAGCAAGGGAGAACAGTGTGCAGCCTGGATCACTACAATAGCAAATTAAAATGAGAAAGGAACTCAGAATTGAGCCACTGCTGCAAAAGGCTGCTGACTCATGTGGTGCCAGAAGTTAAAATCCTTGTAATATTATTTTTATTTAACTATTTAAACTGTTCTTGTGAGCAGCGCGGTGGCGGAGTGGTTAGCACTGCGGCAGCACAGCAACTCACCCTTGGCCGGGGAATCCTGGGTTCGATCCCAGCCCCTGACCAGCAGTGATCTGTGTGGAGTTTGCATGTTCTCCCCATCTCTGCGTGGGTTTACTCCGGGATTTCTCCGGTTTCCTCCCACATGCCAAAAACATGCAAGTTAAGTTAATTGGCATCAACTGGGGATTCTAAATTGTCCTTAGGTATGACTGTGAGAGTGAATGGTTGTCTGTCTCTCTGTGTTGGCCCTGCGATGGACTGGCGATTTGTCCAGGGAGTACCCTGCCTCTCGCCCAGAGATGCTGGGATAGGCTCCAGCCCGCTGTGACGCGAAAAGGATTAAGCAGAAGATGGATGGATGGATGGATGGATGGATGGATGGATGGAACTGTTCTTGTGTAATGTGTTTATTGCAAACACCTGAAACATTTTAAATTTTACCAGTAAACCTAAAATACAATGGGAGTTGCATAATTTTGATTGCAACTGTATCCATCTTTCCTGTTATTATGTACAGTGCTGTCTTCTAGGTATGCTCATTGTGTTTCCTTTGGATTCTGAGTCCATAATCAAGTCTGAATTTAACTGTATGCTTGCTCTTATCATCGTCAAACGCAACACGCATATTTTCCATCTGCATATTTGCAATGTCTCTCCCATATCTGCAATTTGTTATTTGCCTGTTTGCGCTGTCACACCCACAGTAGCTGCCTGTTATTGCATATTTGCTCTTCAGACCATGGACCCAACACCCAGTGCCTTACTGCACTGTATCTAATGTGTGCTGTAGATATTCCTGCTTCTTTATTCATTCTTAGTATCTGTTCTTTCTTTGCACCGTGGGTCAGAGAGAAACAAATCCATTTTACGTCTGTGAAACTGACTATATATATGTGTGTGTGTGTGTGTGTGTGTGTGTGTGTGTGTGTGTGTGTGTGTGTGTGTGTGTTATAACCTGATTTTTAAGTCCAAGCCTAGGTCCAAATAATTTTGCCAAGGAAGAGGATCCATTCCTTGATCTAATATGTTCAAACCAGGTGTAAGAACTGGAAAACACCCTTCGGACCCACCTTCTTAAAAAGGGATCACACTCCTCAGCCTCCCTGGGAAGGTCTATGCCAGGGATCGACAACCTGTGGCTCCGGAGCCGCATGCGGCCCTTCAACCTCTATGCTGTGGCTCCCTGCAGTTATCGCTGAAAACACATGGAAATTAATGAAGGTGATTTTAATTATTTTATTTTTCAAATCATTGTTTATTGGATACATTTTTCAACTGAAACACATACTTTAATGAATGTAAAATATATTCTAAATAGCCACCTCTGCAGGTCCATAAAAAGTCATAAATGTGATTATGTAAAATCAACACCTTAATTATTAATAAGAAACGATCCTTGAATTCTGCTCAATAACGTTAAAATTAGTAGCCTGTGCTATACAGGTCCATCGTAAAAAATTAAAATGTCATCGAAAAGTGGATTTATTTCAGTAAATCAATTTCAAAAAATGAAACTTGTATATTATATAGATTCATAAAACACAGAGTGATATATTTCAAGTGTTTATTTCTTTTAATTTTGATGATTGTGGCTTATAGCTCACAGAACCCCAATTTCAATTTCTCAAAAAATTTGAATATTACATAAAATTAGTTTTTTAAATGGCTTTTTAATAGAAATGTTGGCCAACTGCAAATCCACGTACACACTCAATCCTCGGCGGAGGCTGCTTTTGCTTGAATTACAGCACCAGTGTGGCGTGGCATGGAGCTGATGAGGCTGTGGCACTGCTGAGGTGTTATGGAGGCCCAGGTTGCTTCGATAGCACCACCTCAGCAGAGCCACAGGCTGATCACCTTCAGGCTACGCCACGTTGATGCAGTAATTCATTAAAGTTATATTAATCAGAAAGTTGTGTAGTATTCTTTTTGCTTGATTCCAAAATAAATAAAGATTATGTAGAAGTTATCAGACAACCAATCCATTAGTTACCAAACTGAGAGTCCAGAGAACAGTTGAAGGATACAGCTCATATTAGTAGATCTGAATCAGGAGCATTTTAGAAACATGAAAAGGATGAAAAGTAGCTTCTTGTAAATAAAACTGAAGTTGTGGAGAGAGGAATAACCAGGCATAGCGGTCCAGAACAAAGCAGGCTTTATTAATTTCTCTGTCACACATCATCCAGAATCACAAGCATCAGAAAAAGTCCCAGGTCGCAGGCACCTCTCCTTTTATAGCCTACGACCCGCTCAGTCACCTGCGGTGCTGCAGTAACATGAAAGACTTTGCAATTCCCATTCTCTTTGTCACTGTTTGCATCAACACACCAACCCCTGCATCAACACACCAACACCCCATGACGATTCCCCTTGTCCTTCCGTCTGAGTGGAAACATACTGACATACTGAGTCGGTTCCCACAAAGTCTCTAATTTATTAAAATATCAGGAACTAAAGTTGTGTGATGACTGCTCAAAGTAGGAGATGGATGACATTTTTCAGATTTAAACAATTTATGAATGAACTTATAAGCTCATATTCAGGTATAGCCTTTATTTTTCAGCACAAACTTGAAATCTATTTGTAACACATATATATTCATTCATTCATTCATCTTCTTCCACTTAATCCTTATATATATATATATACACTACCGTTCAAAAGTTTGGGGTCACTTAGAAATTTCCTTATTTTTGAAAGAAAACCACTGGTTTTTTTCAATGAAGATAACTTTAAACTAATCAGAAACACACTCTAATATCTAATATACATTGCTAATGTGGTAAATGACTATTCTAGCTGCAAATGTCTGGTTTTTGGTGTATAGAGGCCCATTTCCAGCAACTATCACTCCAGTGTTCTAATGGTACAATGTGTTTGCTCATTGTGTCAGAAGGCTAATGGATGATTAGAAAACCCTTGTGCAATCATGTTAGCACAGCTGAAAACAGTTTAGCTGGTTAGAGAAGCTATAAAACTGACCTTCCTTTGAGCAGGTTGAGTATCTGGAAAAAATTATTATTTCAAATACAAATCATTATTTCTAAGCTTGTCAATGTCTTGACTATATTTTCTATTCATTTTACAACTCATGGTGGTAAATAAGTGTGACTTTTCATGGAAAACAAGTATTTAGTTAGCCACCAATTGTGCAAGTTCTCCCACTTAAAAGATAAGAGAGGTCTCCAATTTTCATCATAGGTATACCTCAACTATGAGAGACAAAATGAGAAAAAAAAATCTAGAAAATCACATTGAAGGATTTTTAATGAATTAATTGATAAATTCCTTGGTAAAATAAGTATTTGGTCACCTACAAACAAGCAAGATTTCTGGCTCTCACAGACCTGTAACTTCTTCTTTAAGAGGCTCCTCTGTCCTCCACTTGTTACCTGTATTAATGGCACCTGTTTGAACTCCTTATCAGTATAAAAGACACCTGTCCACAACCTCAAACAGTCAGACTCCAAACTTCACTATGGCCAAGACCAAAGAGCTGTCAAAGGACACCAGAAACAAAATTGTAGACCTGCACCAGTCTGGGAAGACTGAATCTGCAATAGGTAAGCAGCTTGGTGTGAAGAAATCAACTGTGGGAGCAATTATTAGAAAATGGAAGACATACAAGACCACTGATAATCTCCCTCCATCTGGGGCTCCACGCAAGATCTCACCCCGTGGGGTTAAAATGATCACGAGAACGGTGAGCAAAAATCCCAGAACCACACGGGGGGACCTAGTGAATGACCTGCAGAGAGCTGGGACCAAAGTAACAAAGGCTACCATCAGTAATACACTACGCCGCCAGGGACTCAAATCCTGCAGTGCCAGACGTGTCCCCCTGCTTAAGCCAGTACATGTCCAGGCCCGTCTGAAGCTTGCTAGAGAGCATTTGGATGATCCAGAAGAGGACTGGGAGAATGTCATATGGTCACATGAAACCAAAATAGAACTTTTTGGTAAAAACTCAACTTGTCGTGTTTGGAGGAGAAAGAACACCATACCTATTGCGAAGCATGGGGGTGGAAACATCATGCTTTGGGGCTGTTTTTCTGCAAAGGGACCAGGACGACTGATCCATGTAAAGGAAAGAATGAATGGGGCCATGTATCGTAAGATTTTCAGTGAAAACTTCCTTCCATCAGCAAGGGCATTGAAGATGAAACGTGGCTGGATCTTTCAGCATGACAATGATCCCAAACACACCACCCGGGCAATGAAGGAGTGGCTTCGTAAGAAGCATTTCAAGGTCCTGGAGTGGCCTAGCCAGTCTCCAGATCTCAACCCCATAGAAAATCTTTGGAGGGAGTTGAAAGTCCGTGTTGCCCAGCGACAGCCCCAAAACATCACTGCTCTAGAGGAGATCTGCATGGAGGAACGGGCCAAAATACCAGCAACAGTGTGTGAAAACCTTGTGAAGACTTACAGAAGAAGTTTGACCTCTGTCATTGCCAACAAAGGGTACATAACAAAGTATTGAGAGGAACTTTTGTTATTGACCAAATACTTATTTTACCGAAGAATTTACCAATTAATTCATTAAAAATCCTTCAATGTGATTTTCTGGATTTTTTTTTCTCATTTTGTCTCTCATAGTTGAGGTATACCTATGATGACAATTGGAGACCTCTCTCATCTTTTAAGTGGGAGAACTTGCACAATTGGTGGCTGACTAAATACTTTTTTGCCCCACTGTAATTGTCTGGGTGACCCCAAACTTTTGAACGGTAGTGTATATATATATATATATATATATATATATATATATATAACACTTTACAAGCAGTATAATCTTTATTTTAAAAGTCAAATTACTGTTGTGGCCCTCAGTTAATTCTATTTTAGTTGAAGACAGGCAAAATGGCTCTTCGGATGGCAAAGGTTGCAGACCCCTGGTCTATGCAAAGGTACTGGAGAAGAGAGTCTGGCCACTGGCCTCTCATCCTGGTCGTGGCACATTGAACCAACTCTTTACCCTCTCAAGGATCTCAAGGGTTTATGGGAGTTTGCCCAACCAATCTACATGTATTTTGTGGACTTGAGAAATGCTTTCAACCCTAGTCCTCTGTGGTTTCTTGTGAGGAGTGCTTTGGAAGTTTGGAGTATCGGGCTTGTTGCAAGAGTTTGGTTCGTATTGCCCTTAATACATCACACTCGTTTCCTGTGAGAGTTGGACTCTGTCAGGGCTGCCCTTTGTCACCGATCCTGTTTACAATATTTATGGACAGGATTTCTAGGTGCAGCCAAGGAACAGAGAGGGTCATGTTCGGTGGCCCCAGGATCTCATCTCAGCTATTTGCAGATGCTGTTCTCCTGTCAGCTTCGTCAAGCCACGGGGACAGTTTACTGCTGACTGTGATGTGGCATGGATGAAAATTGGCACTTCTAAATCTAAGTCCATGTACCTGGGCTGGAAAAGGGTGGATTGTCCTCTCTGGGTTGGGGACAAGATCCTGCTCCAATTGGAGGAGTTCAAGTATCTCAGGGTCTTATTGACAAGTGAGGAGAGAATGGAGCAGGAGATCGACAGACGGATCAGAACAGCATCTGCAGTGATGCAGATAATGTACTGGTCTGTCGCAGTGAAGAAGAAGTTGAGAGCTAATGCAAAGCTGCCCATTTAAAGGTCAATCTATGTTCCTACCCTCGCCTGTAGTCATGAACTTTTAGTAATAGCTAAAAGAATGAGATAATAGATACAAGCGGCTGAAATGAGCTTTCTCCATAGGATTGCTGAACTCACTCTTAGAGATAGGGTGAGGAGCTCAGTTATCTGGCTCAGAGTAGAGCCACTGCTTCTCTACATCGAAAGGAGTTAGTTGAGGTGGTTTGGGCATCTGATCAAGATGCCTCCTGGATGCCTCCCAACTGAGATGTTCCTGGAAGGAGGAGACCCCGGGGCAGATCCAAGACACACTGGAGAGACTTTGTCTCCCAGCTGGCCTGGGAACACCTTGGTGTCCACCCTGTAGACCTGGAGGAGGTGGCTGGGGAGAGGGAAGTTGGGACTTCTCTGCTTCAACTGCTTTCTCCATGACCCGCAACCCTGGAGAAGCAGTAGAAGATGGATGGATGGATGGATGGAGGTCTAAAGGTGCGTTCAGACCAAATGCAAAGCAAATTTTTCACGAGGCACAACAAAGGCAATAGAAAAAGGCAAGCACACGTGAATCTTGTGCATTTGCACATTCACATCCGAGGGATAGCACTAGCTAGTAATGTCCTTTTGCGGCCTGATGTCCCACCTGGGACAAAGAGGATAAGTAAGTAAGTAAGTAATGTCCTTGAGATTCTGCCATCAGGGGAGTAAAAGTATCAACACTAGAGAGTAAACTAGTTTGAAAATGAGACTGACACTCACTTAGAGACAGAAGGACAGGAGTTGTGCAGCTGAATTGGAGTGTCAGAGTTTTTTACCCACGGACTCCTGCCACACATTGCTAGTCTGCTACCCTCACAAGGGTAGCAGACTAGCAATGTAAGCAACACATCATCCAGGTAAAATTTTGGAGGCAGGAACATTTTTTTTCAGGGGAGACCCTGTCAGATAATGTAAATCTAAACATGACAGTGTTTTGGGAATTTCCACAGCAGGTTGAACACAGCTGCAGAAGTTACAAAGGCAGCTTCGCCTGTCTGCAACTCACTCAGACTGTGAATTCATGTCTATTTGCACATTTGCATTGAGTTCCAATGTAATCGTGCCGTGTGAAAAATTTGCCCATTCATGTTTGGTTTGAACGCACCTTGAATATGTTTCTATAGTCCAAAATTGATTTTTAACTTTTTATTAAGCGTGACTTTGATCATTTACACACAGAAAAAAATTGATTATTGCATTAACAAGCAGCTGAATGTCATGATTTCCCCTCCGGGGCAAAAGATAGGACTCATGTTCAGACTTACTTTCTTAGGCATTAATTTAATTTAAAAAAAAAACCAGACTTCCAAGCGAGACAAAAAATCAGACGCAAGAGCTAGCTTAGCAAGAGAACATGAAAACGTGACAGCATGATACGTGGAAGCATGATACCGTGAAAACGTGAAGGCTGCCGTGCAGAAGGCAACACTTGACCTCTATAAATTCATTCATTCATTCATTCATTCATTTAAGGGACAAAATCAAGAACACCCGTAAACAATCAATAATCAAGAAATCAAAAGCAGCCATTAATAACTAACAAAGCAGAAATTCACAAGGTAAAACCTGAAGTATACAAAAGGCACTGTAAAACAAAACCCCGAACCCAAATCATGACAGGAATAACTAGAAAAGGACTCGGAGAGTGCAGACCTCTGCCAAGTACCTCAGTTCCCCCTAATATTGGGATTTTCCCCAAATATAATAGTCCTACATTTATTTTATCTATATTTTCAGATTCCTTGACCATCAAAACACACCTTTAGCAATTGGATTCACATTGATATCTTTATTAGTTCAGTAGTTATTGACACAAATCCCTTTTTCGGTAATGGCGGTTTTCTTCTGGATATAGCTCCATAGCTTTTGAAGATACAACAAATCCATTGGCACACTACTGATTCCTCAGTGTCTTGGCTATATTTTGGTGTTTGTTGTATGTTTATATCTTAATTTGTTACCTTACAGTGATGAAAATTCCGAAGATCCCCTATTATTTCCTGTTCTGGATCACAGTATCTGGATTTTTTGCAGGATCCGGATCAGTCTTTGATATTTCCTAGAACCTATTGGGATCTTATCCTGAATTTTTTTGGCAAGCGTCCTGACCATTTATTGTGGAGTTATATACACATATGGTAAAAATGGCCCTATCTCGCAATAATAAAGAATCCTTTCAAAAATTCCTGGATCTAGAAATTATGAACTAAGACCCAGGTGAGGACGGAGCTGAGGAAGATCAAGGCGAGGAAGGCGTCGGGACCGGACGGCATCAGCGCAAAGCTCCTCAAGTCCTGTGCAGACCAGCTGTGTGGGATTGTGGAGCACATCTTCAACCTGAGCCTGAAGCTGGGGAGGGTACCACAGCTGTGGAAAACATCTTGTGTGGTACCTGTACCAAAGACTTCCCACCCCAAAGACCTGAACAGCTACAGACCAGTGGCCTTGACGTCCCACATGATGAAGACCCTGGAGAGACTGCTCCTTGCTCACCTCCGCCCCCTGGTGGGACCAGCGATGGATCCACTGCAGTTCGCCTACCAGCATGGCATTGGGGTGGAGGATGTGGTGATCTTCCTCCTTCACCGTTCTCTGTCCCACCTGGAGAAGCCCGGGAATGCGGTGAGGATCATGTTCTTTGACTTCTCCAGTGCTTTCAACACCATCCAACCGATGATCCTGAAGGACAAGCTGCTGTGTGCAGGGGTGGACCAGCACCTGTCATCATGGATCCTGGACTACCTCACTAACTGGCCTCAGTTTGTGAGAACCCTGGACTGTGTGTCCGACACGATCATCGGTAGCACGGGGGCCCCCCAGGGAATGGTTTTGGCTCCCTTCCTGTTCACCCTTTATACTGCGGACTTCTCACACAACACAACACACTGCCATCTACAGAAGTTCTCTGACGACTCTGCGATCGTTGGCCTCATCTCCAATGGAGATGAAGCTGAGTACAGAAGGCTTATCCAGGACTTTGTGGACTGGTGCCATCGGAACTGCCTCCAGATCAATGCGAGGAAAACAAAGGAGCTGGTGGTGGACTGCCGCAGGCAAGGACAACCCCTCACAGCACCAGTAAATATACAGGGAACAGACATCGAGATGGTGACATCCTACAAGTACCTGGGTGTTCATCTGAACAATAAACTGGACTGGTCACACAATACTGACGCACTCTACAAGAAGGGACAGCGCAGGCTGTTCCTACTGAGGAGACTCAGGTCTTTTGGTGTACAAGGGGCACTGCTGAAGACATTCTATGACACGGTGGTGGCATCAGCCATCACTTTTGGAGTGGTCTGCTGGGGCAGTGGCATTACGGCAGCCGATAGGAAGAGACTGAACAAACTGATCAAGAAAGCTAGCTCTGTCCTGGGGCAGCGCCTTGACCAAGTGGAGGAGATAGAAGAGAGAAGGACGGTGGCTAAACTGTTATCTCTGCTGGAGGCCGAGTTCCACCCTACGCAGGACATACTGAATGCACTGAGGAGCTCATTTAGCAGCAGACTACATCATCCTAGGTGCACAACCGAGAGGTTTCGCAGGTCCTCCCTACCAACAGCTGTCAGACTGTACAACCTAAGCAGGGCTGCTCGCAGAGACAGCAAAAAGACGTAACAACCTAATAGTTTTTTGAATGCAAAAGACGCAATAGACTTATACAATGGTCCCCTCCGGCATACAACTAGGAAAATACCGGTCGCTATGGAGGGTGAGAATATGTATGGGTACATAATCATACCATGTAGGATAACTAAGTAGACGGTTGTGCTGTTTCATTCCATCTAGCAACAGTGCTATGCACTGTGTGTGTTTATATATTTACATATTTATTCCATCTAGCTACAATGCTCCGCACTGTGTTTATATATCTACATATTATTCCATCTCGCTACAATGCTCCGCACTGTGTGTTTATATATATATATATATATATATATATATATATATATATTTATATTAATATGTACATATGTATACTAGCTGCTCTTGTTTTTTTCTTGCCTTCTGATTGTTGCTCTGAGTGTTGCTATCCCTGTGCTGTTACAATCCTGGAATTTCCCCATTGTGGGACTAATAAAGGCTTATCTTATCTTATCTTATCTTATCTTATCCAGACGGAGAGCCGGATCACTCCCAAAATCTAATCATTTTTTCCTTGTCCCATTTCGGACTTTTCCTGAAAATTTCATCAAAATCTGTTCATAACTTTTTGAGTTATGTTGGTAACAGACAGACAGACAAACAAACCCCGGTAAAAACATAACCTCCTTGGCGGAGGTAAATATGACATAACCATGAAAATAACAATTAACAACACCAAGCAAAACCTTGACCATGATAATAAAACCCAAGCAAAGCCAAAAACACGACACTGTAAATGACGAAAGTCAAAACATGAACTCAAAGCGAGGACATAGCCTGATTCAAATCCAGATAAGACAGGGATAAAAATACCAAACATAACCAAACTAAGCTGAGTAGAGGAGAATACAGAAAAGAACAGAAAAGAACTTAAAACGTGAGCATGGTCCCCTGACCCTGCTCAGAACCTTGACACTGAGTAGGTGTACCTATTAAAGTGATTTTTTAATGCAGTTACTTACAGTTAGATTTAAAAGCATGTATTAATCCATGCTGTCTCATTTCATGCCCCTTCCTGTACTGTGGCTTGCACTGAACTGTCCCGTCATGCTCACATTACTTCTGCATTCACAAAGGCTCAGCTCTATCAGGTATTATGCAAGTGATGGCAAGGCTAACCTGAGGGAATCATTTACTTAATTGTAATTTATAAAGCATAATGTGTTATCAAGTATCAGCAGTAATAAAAGGACCAGGGCCTTCCTTTCCCTTCACAGCATCACAATTATTTTCCACTGAAAATTCATACAAATGCATCTCAGGTTAACGCAGTGGCATGCTGTAAAAAAAAAAAAAAAAAAAGGAAGACCTTTTTAACATGGTAGCCAAGTGCTCTTACATGTGCCTACATTATTCATGAGAATGATTCAGATAATACTGCCTCTGACTATTACGCCCCCTATGGTGTGTTAACATGTATTAAGAGTGATTTGATGAGATGTGGATTCATAGGGAATGGCCTGTCAATTACGGCTGGAGTTAATAGGGTTGAGTGAGCAAATGGTGCGAGCAAATTTCATGCAGTTTGCACTCATGCAACATTAATGTGATTCTTTAGGAACAAGTCTTTTAAATCCCCACACGTTAGCACAGCACACATTTGAGCCAAAGCTGCTACTAATCAATTATGACAAGAGATGAAACCCACAACCCTGCTAGCATGCTAACCTGCGCTTTATTTTGGAAAACATTGAGCTTCTTAGATGTTAATTGGCCTCTCTGGATAAACTACACAGAGCTGAACAAAATGCCATCGTACGTGCCTGTTAACAGAGTTAGCTACAAGCTCATTCATGTACGGAGCATTTTTAATGCAGTCGCTGTCGGTGTCAAATGCAACATGCTACCAACTGCAGCGTCCAGATTTTCCTTTTGTTTAGTGAATAAAAAATTACCTCCCTGTTTTGCTGTCTTGGTATGTCTCATCCTGCCATTTCAAACATGTTCAAAGTGGCAGAGAACATCTCCAAATTTACATTTGTGTTGCCAGGCAATCACCTGAGAGGAACCACAGAAATTTTGAAGATGAGGATATAAAGCTTTACCAAAATCCTTGAGCATCACAAAGACAGATGGGATATATTATGCCCAGGTGTCAGCATCACAGATGTGCAAGTTAACCATGCCATGGGCAGTAAAACACCCCCATACCATCACAGATGCTGGCTTTTTGAACTTTGCACTGATAACAATGGATGGTCTGGATGGTCCTTTTCCTCTTTAGCACAGAGGACATAATGTCCATGGGTGCCTACTAATACACAGAACGAATGGTACGGAATGTTCCGAACACACTGTGTACACGTTCCATGCTGAATATGTTACGTACATGTTCGGTGCGGGACGTCTACCGATCCTGCCTGGTATCAGTTCCAGGTCAATGTGCCTTCATCATGAACCACAGTCTGCACTTAGCATGTTCCGCATATATACTGTATTATGAATGTTCTGCACCTGACGGTTGTAAATAAGTGCAATTACAATTATCAATAAATAAACACATGCAATAAGAAATTACGGTACATACCGTAAGGTTTGTCGGTTGTCAGGTTGCCCGGTTGTGTTCATTCATTAATCCATAAATCTGTCATAATTCAGGACAAGAGAGGCTCAAACGCAGAGCTGCCACACGGAATGAACACTCAGACTCAGATGTAAAAGTTCACCAGTTTATTGTAAAAACAAAACCAACCACACAACTATAAAAGTGCACAACTAATGAAAAGAGCAAAACAAAAACACACGCTTAAATTTACACACAAAAACCGGTGCCCGCTGGAGTGCACCAGCCTACGGGAGGAGAGCAGAGAAGAGATTTTTTTTTTTTTTTTTAGATTTAGTATACTTTATTGATCCCCAGAGGGGAAATTGAGGGTCATCCACCACCTGGATGGATGAAGCAGCCATGATACGGTGCTATCCCTTAACCATTCACACACACATTCACACCTAGGGCCACTTTAGAGTCTCCAATTAACCTAACCTGCATGTTTTTGGCATGTGGGAGGAAACCGGAGAAATCCCGGAGTAAACCCAGGCAAACACGGGGAGAACATGCAAACTCCACACAGATCACTGTTGGTCGGGGGCTGGGATTGAACCCACGATCCCCACGATCCCCCGGCCAAGGGTAAACTGTGCTGCCGCAGTGCTAACCACTGCACCACAGGGACAGAATCTCCTCAAGAGGAGAACAAGACTAGGAGAGCACTCTTACTCAGTGAGAAGAGGAGCCCGGCAGGGAATTCCTGCGTAGACCAGGGAAACAAGGGGAAGACGGTGACCTGGGTGGATGTCCGGCGTCTTCTTGGTCAAGCGAGCGTGATCAGCCCCGGAGTACACACCGCTAAGGTGGCAGCAAACCTGAGGAAACAGAAGGACAAGGGAAGTGAACACACAGGTCAACCAGAGCGAAAATGATATAACGTGGCTTAGACTTCCAGGTAGCCAGTGTTGGGAAAGTTACGAAAAAAGTAGCTAAGTCTAGTAGAAGTAGAAGACTAGTTACAGTTACTAGTTACTTCTTTTCAAAAGTAATTGAGTTACTTTTGAGTTACTGCATGATTAAAGTAACTAGTTACTTGGAAAAGAAACTTTCACATTACTTTTGAATGTACACTTAAATCAGCTTGCACACATAGCAAGATAATTTAATTAATGGATTACATTACGGGCTTATTAATGTAAGGCTGAAAACACTTTCAGACAGAGCTTTTGGAACATGTTCAGTCTGCTTTATCCTGCCTTGAGAGCTCTTAAGGTGCGTTCACATCAAAAGCGAACAGGCGAATTTTCCGCGCAGCACAATTACATTATAACTCAGTGTAAACACGCCAACAGACATGAATAGTGAGATGCAGAGTAGGCGAAGTTGTCTTTAAAACTTCTGCAGTGTGTTCAACCTGCTGTGGAAATTCCCAAA
Organism: Pholidichthys leucotaenia; assembly: GCA_020510985.1. Classification (NCBI taxonomy): domain Eukaryota; kingdom Metazoa; phylum Chordata; class Actinopteri; order Cichliformes; family Pholidichthyidae; genus Pholidichthys; species Pholidichthys leucotaenia. The sequence continues at coordinate 411,082,588 of CM035842.1, read as the reverse complement.
ATAACATCATGATTATGTTTACATTTTCCGACTGGGGGCTCACCTGAAAATGATGTCTCAAGCCTCCAACACTTGACAGATGATCCCATGTTTACGTTGCTAGCTAGCTTGCTAAGACGTCTGTGACCAGAAACTGTGGGTAAATAACTCCAAAAACCCAGTTCAGCTGAAGAGTTCCCGGTCCTCCTGTCTCCCGGTGAGTGAGTTTCATTTTCTAACTAGTTTACTCTGCAACGGTGATAATTTTACTACGTTCGCTAGCTAGCTAGCTGGTAGTGTAGCTACCTGCTAGCATAGCTAGCTAGCAGACGCAAACGTGCGATGATGAAAATTTGCACGTACTCGCGTCTTCCCATTGATTTTCTATGGATTTGCGTTGCCCGTTCACATTTGGTGTGAAAGCAGCTTTATTGTGGGAAAAATCTGAAGAACATCAACACAAAATTGCCAGTCATTTCCTCATTTTGCAGTGAGAAACAGGATTTGTGGAATGAGACAGAGGGAAAAACAATGAGTTGGCAACATTGCATTTGTCAGTTCCTTACTTTTAATATTATGGATTTAATCCGATGTGCAGTGATCTAAAGAAAATGTCCATTATCTACAGTCCAAATGTCTGCTATGACAGAGACACGATCCAGTCCTTTTGGAGGTCAAATCCATTTTTGAATAATCTTTATCCAGGTAGCAAGTAAATGTGTTTTAACTTCAGTGGATAACAGCTGTCTGATGGAAAATGTAATTCTGTAACAACGTATCTGGCAATCAGTCGGTTTAATTCTTGCTGGGTCACCAACGGTCCAGATCATACCTGTGCTCAAAATCCAGCCACTGTACAGATAGCGTAAATGCACTAACACGGTGTTAGTTTAGCATAGCGTAGCACTAGCTTTGCAGGACGTTGTTGCTGTTCTTAGGCACTTCTGGAGATTGCAGTTGGTCTCAAATGCATTTAGTTTGCAACCCACCAATATGCCTTTATCTTTAACCGCAACAAAGAAAAATATTCTGTCTATTTCCATAAAAACAAAGTAGCTTCATCTTTTCCCAGCAGGAGCAAGCGCCATTTGTGACTGCAGCAGTGAAGAGGCTCTTTGACTGATGGCTCGTTAGCTAGATAGGGTCAGTTTGTATTTATTTGCACAAAAATATCTATCCATATTAATAAAACAAGTAACTTGAGTAACGCATCTGATCAAATTTCAGTAACTGTAACTCATTTTTGAATTTTTAAACAGTAATTTCGTTACACAGCACATTACTGCAAAAGTAGTGGCTTTACACTCCCAACACTGCAGGTAGCAAACCTAATGATCCAGCGGTGAGCTCTCCACACGGTGGCTCTTAAATACGCTGAACAATCATGCAGGTCTAGGTAATACTCCGGAGCCAGGAAGACAGGAACAGGAGGGGATGGGGAGCACGCTCGCCTGATCATCACAAACTCACAAAAAGCATATAAGCTTTTTTCCGGTACGTCTGGTTTGATTTTAAAAAATCATTTAAAAACAGACTGTTCCTGAAATGTGTAAAATGCCAAGCAACATGTGAATGTCATATACGTGCGCCTTTACGCGGTGCACGAATGAAAAGAGATGAGCCCATGTGCAAGGTGAAGTGTGTTTATTAGACAAAACGTCAGTGGTACAAAGAGTCCAACATAAACAGTCAAATAATAAGCTAAGCATCACAGGGAACACTGCTAGGCTAGGAGGCGAGTTCACATCACACCCCAGGGTCAGATTGGGGCTGTATATATATGACATGAGATGAGATGAGATTCAACTTTATTGTCATTACACATGTATGAATACAAGGTAACGAAACGTGACTTGGCATTTGGGCACGCTCTGCAGAGCGCATCTAAGGCCGGGGCAGCCGCTAGGCGCAGAAATATTTGGACAGTGACACAATCTTCATGATTTGGGCTCTGCATGCCACCACATTGGATTTGAAATGAAACAACTACAACGGAATTGAAGTGCAGACTTTAAGGTTTAATTCAAGGGGTTGAACAAAAATATATGATTAAACATGTAGGAATTGTAGCTATTTTTATACAAACGCTCCTCATTTCAGGGGCTCAAAAGTAATTGGACAAATAAACATAACCCTAAGTAAAATGTTACTTTTCAATATTTTGTTGAGAATCCTTTGCAGGCAATGACTGCCTGAAGTCTGGAACCCATGGACATCACCAAACGCTGGGTTTCCTCCTTTGTGATGCTTTGCCAGGCCTTTACTGCAGCTGTCTTCAGTTGTTGCTTGTTTGTGGGTCTTTCTGCCTTAAGTTTTGTCTTGAGCAAGTGAAATGCATGCTCGATTGGGTTGAGATCTGGTGATTGACTCGGCCATTGCAGAATATTCCACTTCGTTGCTTTTAAAAACTCCTGGGTTGCTTTTGCAGTATGTTTTGGATCATTGGTGAAGCGCCGTCCAATCAACTTTGCTGCATTTGGCTGAATCTGAGCAGAAAGTATATCCCTATACACTTCAGAATTCATCCGGCTGCTTCTGTCTTTTGTCACATCATCAATAAACACAAGTGACCCAGTGCCATTGGAAACCATGCATGCCCATGCCATCACACTGCCTCCACCATGTTTTACAGAAAATGTAGTGCTTTGGATCATGAGCTGTTCCAATTCTTCTCCAAACTTTCTTCTTCCCATCATTCTGGTACAGGTTGATCTTAGTCTCATCTGTCCAAAGAATGCTGTTCCAGAACTGGGCTGGCTTCTTCAGGTGTTTTTTGGCAAAGTCAATTCTGGCCTTTCTATTTTTGAGGCTGATTCATGGTTTGCACCTTATGGTGAATCCTTTGTATTTACTCTCATGAAGTCTTCTCTTTATGGTAGACTTAGATACTGATACACCTACTTCCTGGAGAGTGTTCTTCACTTGAGTGGATGTTGTGAAGGGGTTGTTCTTCACCATGGAAAGGATTCTGTGATCATCCACCACTGTTGTCTTCCGTGGACGTCCAGGCCTTTTTGAGTTCCCAAGCTCACCAGTGCACTCTTTTTTTTCTCAGAATGTACCAAACTGTTGATTTGGCCACTCCTAACATTTCTGCTATCTCTCTGATGGATTTCTTCTTTTTTTCAACCTCAGGATGGTCTGTTTCACCTCCATTGAGAGCTCCTTTGATTGCATGTTGTGTGCTCACGGCAACAGCTTCCAAATGCAAACGCCACACCTGGAATCAACTCCAGACCTTTTAACTGCTTAATTGATGACAGGTTAACGAGGGAAGAGCCCATGCAGCCTTGTTATTTTTTTTTTGCAGCCTTCTGAGTCAATTGTCCAATTACTTTTGGTCCCTTGAAAAAGAGGCGGCTATGTATTAAAGAGCTGTAATTCCTAAACCCTTGCTCCAATTTGGATGTGAATACTCTCAAATTACAGCTGAGAGTCTGTACTTTAAGCCCATATTGATTATATAATTGTATCCTGAATATGTTTTCGTAAACAGCTAAAATAACAAAACTTGTGTCACTGTCCAAATATTCTTGGGCCTAACTGTGTGTATATATATAAGATAAGATAAGATAAGATAAGCCTTTATTAGTCCCACAACGGGGAAATTCCAGGATTGCAACAGCACAGGGATAGCAACACTCAGAGCAACAATCAGAAGGCAAGAAAAAAAAAAAACAAGCAAGCAAGAGCAGCTAATATACATATGTACATATTACTATAAAATATATATATACACACACACACACACAGACACACAGTGCAGAGCATTGTAGCTAGATGGAATAAATATGTAAATATATAAATACCCACAGTACGGAGCATTGCAGCTTGGTGGAATAAATATGCAAGTATATAAACACACACAGTGCGGAGCAATGTAGCTAGATGGAATAATATGTAGATATATAAAAACACAGTGCGGAGCATTGTAGCTAGATGGAATAAATATATAGATATATAAATATAAACACACCCAGTGCAGAGCATTGTAGCTAGATGGAATAAATATGTAAATATATAAACACACACAGTGCAGAGCATTGTTGCTAGGTGGGATGAAACAGCATAACCGTCTATTTAGTTATCCTACATGGTATGATTATGTGCCCATACATATTCTCACCCTCCATAGCGACCGGTATGTTCCTAGTTGTATGCCGGAGAGGACCATTGTGTAAGTCTATTGCATCTTTTGCATTCAAAAAAAACTATTAGTTTGTTACGTCTTTTTGCTATCTCTGCGAGCAGCCCTGCTTAGGTTGTACAGTCTGACAGCCGTTGGTAGGAAGGACCTACGAAACCTCTCGGTTGTGCACCTGGGATGATGTAGTCTGCTGCTAAATGAGCTCCTCAGTGCATCCAGTATGTCCTGCATAGGGTGGAACTCGGACTCCAGCAGAGATGACAGTTTAGCCACCGTCCTTCTCTCTCCTATCTCCTCCATCGGATCAAGGCGCTGCCCCAGGACAGAGCTAGCTTTCTTAATCAGTTTGTTCAGTCTCTTCCTATCGGCTGCAGTAATGCCACTGCCCCAGCAGACCACTCCAAAAGTGATGGCTGATGCCACCACCGTGTCATAGAATGACTTCAGCAGCGCCCCTTGTACACCAAAAGACCTGAGTCTCCTCAGCAGGAACAGCCTGCGCTGTCCCTTATATATATATATATATATATATATATATATATTCCTGTTAATAAAATACTTGAGTTTGCAGGACTAGCTAGCATTCCATACAGAATGTTCCGTATGTAACGTTACATGTAAAAGTTTATAAAACATTCAAAACCCCTAGCTAATAGGACCGCTAGCTAGCAGGACCACTAGTATTCCATAAGGAATGTTCTGTATCTATGGCACTTGGGAATGGCAGTGTACAGAATGTAGATGGAATATGTACAGAATATGTCTCTCCACCCTACATATTCCATATGTACAGGGATTGATCCCCACAGCGCAGCTGACATGGATACTCATTAAGATACCTCACCTGGTGGCCACACACTGATTAGTCCCCTGGCTATATAGGCACCACGCATGCGTGGCTTGCTCGGTTAACCTTGTTTGGAAAACGTTTCTGAGCAGCCTGGAGCTGGAGAGATAGTCTCTCCACTCACAGAACCTGGGTTGGCTTCCTTGATTCCTTGATTTCTACGGAATTCAGCAGACGTGATATTCATGTGTGAAAAGTATGCTCTTGTAGGTGTGGGAGTTGGTCAACAATAGTAGAGTCCACTTACCTTGTAAGAAAAGAGTTAGTCTACGGCCCCTCTCGGAATTACTGTTGTGCCCCCACACAAGGGCATTAAGGCAAAAGCGTAGCATCTGCCTGGTTGGCTCAGCTGACCGGCTAGCACAGCCATTTCCTGCGGGGAATCCGACCTAGTCAGAGGAAGCGACGGAAGGCTTTCCCTCACACGGAAGGGTGAATAGCAAGTAGAAAGGGTGGTGTGGCAGTTGTCTAACATAGAGCAAACAATCAGCAGAAGCTGATTGCTTTGTAAAGTTTGCTGCTTGCAAAATAAACCAAACAAAAGTGGAGGGAAAGAAAACAGAAGTAAAATAAATGTCATGCCCATAACAGCCGGTATTAGAGTATGGGGTGTGATTTGTGCCACAAGTACATATATCTCCCTAAGAGTGGTATGTTTAATGCCACGTGTACTTAACATACAGTATTAGTAAAGAGGAACGGGGGAAGAGTAATATGGCTAGTCCAGTGGGCCACACCTGTTAAGGCTGTGGGCTTAAGATACCTATGGAAGATGGCCATGATCACTGTGTGAATTATTTAGGCCTGGGGCATGTACGCATGGTTAGCAGGGATCTGCCATCATGCATGGATTGCTTTACTGTATACTGCCAAATAGGGTGAGGGAAGCCAGATTGCTGGCTGTCTCTCGCAAGCATCCAGCCAGTCCCAGGAGGCAGCCACAGCAGGCAAAGCTGCCAAAGGGAGTGCCATGGCCTGGCCAAACTAGGATGGAGTCTCCACTCCATCACCCTCCTTCCATGGAAGGGGTAGCATTGCCCTGCCCAATGGCTTTGGTTCCAACCCCGCCCACTGCCCAGCACCCCACCTTCTCCTTAATAATGCAAGGAAGGTGGGACCTCAGACATCCCACATCGGAGGGGTCAGATGTAGAGGAAATTGATGTCCTGGGCTCTGGTTCAGAGGGTGATGAGCTCCCCCTGGGCCAAGGGGAGATGGAAGCAAAGGAACCAGAGGAGGAGGTGGAAACACGCCCCCCCCCCCCATTAACCAAATGATTGCTAGGGCATCTCCATTCAATGATGACAGTATGAGCCATCCTCACCCCTTTTCAGTACCACTTTTCCCTGATGTGGAGGATGTCGTGGTTAAACAATTTGCTACACAGGTTGGTGTCCTCCACCTGTGCGCCATCCACGCCAAGAGGGTCACCATCATGCCCAAAGACATCCAGCTGGCCTGCCGCATCCGCGGAGAGAGAGCTTAGACTTTCTGCTGCACATCCACCAACCACAATGCTCCGCACTGTGTGTCTACATATATATATATATATATATATACTGTATATATATATATATATATATACACTACCGTTCAAAAGTTTGGGGTCACTTAGAAATTTCCTTATTTTTGAAAGAAAAGTACTTTTTTTCAATGAAGATAACTTTAAACTAATCAGAAATACACTCTATACATTGCTAATGTGGTAAATGACTATTCTAGCTGCAAATGTCTGGTTTTTGGTGCAATATCTACATAGGTGTATAGAGGCCCATTTCCAGCAACTATCACTCCAGTGTTCTAATGGTACAATGTGTTTGCTCATTGCGTCAGAAGGCTAATGGATGATTAGAAAACCCTTGTGCAATCACGTTAGGTCTGCAATGCTGTAATTGCTGCAAATGGAGGATTCTTTGACGAAAGCAAAGTTTGAAGGAAAAAATTATTATTTCAAATACAAATCATTATTTCTAACCTTGTCAATGTCTTGACTATATTTTCTATTCATTTTACAACTCATGGTGGTAAAAAAGTGTGACTTTTCATGGAAAACACAAAATAATTGTCTGGGTGACCCCAAACTTTTGAACGGTAGTGTATATATATATATATATATATATATATATTAATATGTACATATGTATACTAGCTGCTCTTGTTTTTTCTTGCCTTCTGAGTGTTGCTATCCCTGTGCTGTTGCAATCCTGGAATTTCCCCATTGTGGGACTAATAAAGGCTTATCTTATCTTACACCATCCGAAGCCCATCGCTGGTCAGATCTTTGCAGATAGCTGGCAAGTGTACATGGTCTTGAAAGGATCAGCTGCGGTCCTCTCCCTCCTATGGTTCAGGCCTTGGGGGCCTTGGTGTCACCATCTAGTGCTGTCCTTGGCAAGCCGAGTTGCCTGAGTAAGAACACTAAGACAATGGCTGCCATGCTAGCTAGGGTACATAGTGCTATGGTTGTCCAGGCGTGACTAATTAATAAACATGGACACAATTTTGGCACTATACCAGCGCCAGCTGGCTAGGTAGCTGAGTGAAGGTATGGACACAGTGGCTAAGATGCAGCACATTTCATCTCTTTTAGCAAAACTGATGAAAGAGCAGGCAGTGGTAACTGGAAGAGCCATGGCTTCCTTTCGGGGGGCCAGGTACAACCTGTCTAAACCTATTAGCAGCATAACTAAGGGAGGGTTCAGGGGCACATCATCCCTCCCTAATTATAGGCTATATCAAAAACAAAGGTTTTAACCCTGTTCTTAAAAACAGAGATCGAGTCTGACTCCCGAATCCAGATTGGCAGCTGGTTCCACAGGAGAGGAGCTTTGATAACTGAAGGCTCTGCCGCCCATTGTACTTTTGGAGATTCTGGGTATTACAAGTAACCCTGCATTTTGGGAGCATAGTGCTCTGTTAGATTAATAGGGTAGTATCAGATCTTTTAAATAAAAAGGGGCCTGATTGTTTAGAGCTTTGTAAATGAGAAGAAGGATTTTAAACTTAATTCTAAACTCTTTGGGAAGCCAGTGAAGGGAGGCCAAAACCAGAGAGATATGACCTCTCTTTCTAGTTCCTGTTAAAACTCTTGCTGCAGCATTTTGGATCAGCTGAAGACTTTTTAAAGATGTTTTAGGACAACCTGATAATAAAGAGTTACAATAATCTAATCTAGAGCCAACAAAAGCGTGGATTAGTTTCTCAGCATCACTCTGAGACAAGATGCTCCTAATCTTAGCAATATTACGCAAATGATAGAAGGCAGTCTTAGAAACAAGTTTAACATGTGAATTAAAAAAACAGATCTTGATCAAAAATAACTCCAAAGTTCCTCACAGAACTATTAAGAGAAAGAGTAACCACATCCAAACTAAGAGTTTGATTTGGAAAGGTATTTCTAAGGTTTTTTTGGACCAACTAGAATGACTTCAGTCTTATCTGAATTTAATAGCAGGAAATTACATGTCATCCAAGCTTTGATTTCCTTAAGACAAGCCTCTAACTTGGCTAATTGATTACTATCATCTGGCTTCATTGACAGGTATAATTGTGTGTCATCTGCATAACAATGAAAATGTATATAGTGCTTTCTAATAATGTTGCCTAGCAGAAGCATATGTAACCTATAAAGAATAGGGCCTAACACAGATCCCTGTGGAACTCCGTGACTAAACATTGAGTTGGAAGAAAATTCATTATTGACATGAACAAACTGGAACCTATCATATAAATAAGATCTTAACCACTGGAATGAAGTTCCATTAAGTCCAACAGAGTGTTCTAATCTATCAAGTAGAATATTATGATCGATAGTATCAAAAGTTACACTAAGGTCTAAAAGGACAAGTACAGAAACAAGTCCATTATCAGATGCAACAAGGAGGTCATTAGTGACCTTGACTAAGGCTGTTTCAGTACTATGATGGATTCTAAACCCAGATTGAAACTCTTCAAATAAACCATTTCCCTGCAAGTCATCAAATAATTGCGTAGCGACAACTCTTTCTAAGATTTTTGAAATGAAAGGGAGATTAGAGATTGGTCTATAGTTAGCTAAAACTCCTGGATCCAGCGTGGCTTTTTGAGTAAGGGTTTAATTACAGCAGTTTTAAAAGCCTGCGGTACATGGCCTAATGTTAATGAAGAATAGATTATTTGAAGACTAGAGCTACCAATAAATGGGAACACTTCTTTAAATAACCTGGTAGTGTTAAGAACCTCCCTGAAGAGGAGAGAGGAGCCCCAATGAGAGAGGAGCCCCCCACCCGCCCCCCATGGACTCTAGCTGGGGGACAGCTGCACCCGCGGTGGTCCCAGTCCAAGACAACTCTGCACCCATGGTGGACCCCGGCTGGAGCTCTGCTGCACCTGCGGTGGACCCCAGCTGGAGTTCTGCTGCACCTGCGGTGGACCCCGGCAGGAGCTGTGCTGCACCTGCGGTGGAGCAGCTGACAGCAGGGGTAGCTGGAACCTCCGGTGGTGGATCTAGATCATCAGCGCCCTCTGGTGGTGCTGACTCCTCCCCGACGACCCTGGGAGTAAGCTCAGAGATAGCGGAAAAGGGAGAGGGGTCAGGGTCGCCAGCAGCGGCGGAGTCCGGCAAGGCAGTCTCTGGTGCGGCAGGCGGCTGCACCCAGCCCTCCTCACCAACAGCCAGACAAGGATGCTCAGAAACAGGGGAAGGAGAAATAAATGAGATCATTTGCCTGGACTCGGACTCCACCGCTGTTCAGGACTCCGACGATCTAGGGTGCGATGACTCAGTCGGCTCGGGAGGTGATGCATCTGCGTTGGCCTTCATTGGGGAAGCTGGACTCCCGTTGTCGTCCACAAAATCTCCTGGTAACGGTGGATCCTCTCCAGCGACCCTAGGAAGGAGTTCAGGGGTGACAGGAAAGGAACAGTGGTTAGGGTCGCCGGCAGCGGCAGAGAATGAATGAATGAATTTATTTGAATGAATGAATTTATTTATTTCGGATAGTACAGTACAGGTTAAAAGAAACTGTATAATATAACAACAAGGTCAAATTAGACAAAGACTCCTTCTTCTATACAATTCCACATGAGTTATCCGAAATGGGTGATGGCTGAAGCCGCAGCTTATATTGCCCACCCATATTCCATCCAAGAATTCAAAAGAGAAAAAAGAGAAAACAAGACAAGAGCGATTACAATTTAAAACAAAGCTAAGACAAAATGTGACTGAGAGAAAAAAAGAAAACTAAGCTAAGTTAAGCGGTTACTATTCAAAACAAATCTAAGACAAAATGTCACAGAGAAAAAAAGAAAAAAAAACAAAACAAAACAAAAAAAAACAAAAAAAACCCCCAAAAACTAAGCTACAACACAACACAGGCTGGATATGTCAATCCTTATGTGAGACCACCCACAAGTGCGACCTGTGTGACAGGGACTGCCATTCGCGCATCGGCCTGTTCAGCCACAGGCGGTGCTGTTCCAGCAGAGTAGACGTTTAGGATTCTCTTCCATGGTCATCATAGACTGACGGAGGCCGACGACGACGAATGTGAGTTTACATGTAGTCTTGTAAATATGTTTGGAGTATTTCTTCCTTTAGTTTTTGTTTAAATTGTCCAAGCGTTGTACATGATTTTAATTCAGGTCCAAAATCGTTCCATAATCTGACTCCTTGCACTGAAATACAGTGTTGCTTGGTGGTTGTTCTCACTGTAGGCTTTTGAAATATACATGTTCCTCTGAAGTGATATCGTTTCTCCCTTGTTTGGAACAACTTTTGGATATTTGCGGGCAGTGATAAATTCTTCACTTTGAACATTATTATTGCGGTTTTAAAGTCAACCAGATCTTTCAACTTGAGAGTTTTTTGTTTGAGAAAAAGTGGGTTTGTTGGTTCCCTGTAAGCTGCTTTGTTTATTATTCTAATAGCTCTCTTTTGAAGCATAAAGAGTGGATATATGTTTGTTTTATATGTATTTCCCCATACTTCATTACAATATGTCATGTATGGGAGTATTAATGAATGATACAAGGTGTATAGTGTGGGTTGATTCAGCAAATATTTCACTCTGTGTAATATTGCAATTGATTTGGATACTTTACCTTTAATATAATTAATATGTGACTTCCAACACAGTTTGTTATCAATTATTACTCCAAGGAATTTAGTTTCAGATACCCTTTCAATCTCTACACCATTTACATTGAGTTTGGGTACTGGGTTGTTGTGAGAGCCTGGCAGTGCGAGGTCAGATGCAGCTGAGGGCTGCACCTGACTCTCCTCACCAAGAGCCAGGCAAGATTGCTCCAACTCAGTAGGGAGAGCGACAAAAGAGAGCACCTGGACCCAAACTCCACCGCCGTCCAGGACTCCGATGATCCTAATGACAACATCTTGGGTCCAGCCTCTAGGTGGTCCAGTTCGGGAGCCGACTCAGCAGGCATGGTGGTGGTGACAGTCCTAGTTTCCCCAGGTGAATTAACCCATGCAGGTAGTCTCTCTGGCATGGCGGCTGAGGGTCCAGTCTGTGCTGGCTCCGGCCCATGATCCTGCAGAGCCACAAGCTCCTCCACTCTCCAGCGGCTTGGTTTTGGTGGGCACTCAGGAAAAAAGGGAGGAGACACAGAGGGGATAGGTGAGACTTTAATTACAGCAGCAGAAGGAGATCACTCAGGTGACTGCCTAACCTGAGGTTCTCCTCCAGGAGACAGACAAGGTTTATCATTATTAACTGAAATAGAATGAAAACACATTTGCTTGCTCTCCTGGGTCTGGATGTAGACTGCCGCTGACAGTGAGCTGTCACCCTCCTCTGCGTCCACGGCCATCCTAGGCCCCTGAGGATTATGGAGGAGCCGGCTAGGCTGATGCAGGAGTGGGCGTGATGGGGGAAGCCCTGGAGGTCTCCCTGGCGGCAGGATGAGAGGTTTCGTCAGCAGATGCTGCAGTTGAAGCGGGCAGGGCATGGGCTGACGTGACAGCTGGCTCAGAGAAAGGCTTTGCCGCAGAAGTGGACAGGTATGACGTCGGGGATTCAGCCACCAATGAGGTGATGGGCTTCTTGCAGCACGTCGCTGCAGAACGATCTGCCTGCCGTGGTGTTGATTCCTCAAGGTCCCCTGGCTCCCTCAGCGTCTGGCTGCTCCCTCCCAGGACCGGCAGGGAATTAGGGGAGACAGAGGGAGACGATTGAGGAGCGGGGACAGCAGCTGACTGGGGAGCTCCAGTGGGCTGTAAGATCTGGAGCTCCTCCACAGGAATCTGGCAAAAAACATCAGGTGAAAGTGCAAAAGATTGAAGAAGCACTTGCCTGAGTTCCTGACTGGTGATGACATCAGCTACTGTATTGATGTCCTGCTCCGTCTCCCTGGGAGTAGGACGGGAGGTCTGGCGGGGAGAAGAGGACACAGGCTTGGGAGGCAAGTGATGGGTTTTCGGCTTCCGGGAGCGCTTCTTTGGCTGTCTCGATGGTAATGTGGAGGACCCACTTACCACTCCCTCTATGCGCTGCCGTGCATCACACATTTGGGTGAGCAGCGGCGCCAGCCCCAGATAGTTCCAAAGGCTGGGGCACGTCTGCATCAGCCCGACGGCAACGTCCATTAAATAAAAATCCATCTCCAGAGAGTGGGTGGCACAAGCCAGGAAGTGAAGTTAACCACTCGCTCGGCCACCGCACGCTCCTCCGGGTTGAGTCCAAAAAGTGACAAATCTATGATGGAGGGACTACTGACAGGTGAGAAAAAAAGCACTAAAAGTGAATAAACACACACACACACACAACACCTCCGCTAGATTTTAACCTGGCCGGATTATTCTGTTAAGAACCTCCCCATGGGCTTTTACGCCGTGCACGGAGGAAAGAGACAAATCCACTCGCGGGAGACATTGTGTGCAATTTATTGTGCAAAAACAAAAGGCAAACAGTTCAGCAACAACAGAAAATACCAAAAAGGCAAGGAGGCTCTGGGAAGCTCACAAGACGTTCCTCAGCTCGACAGTGAGTAAGCCCAGGGGACCCAAAGAGCTTCAGGCAGAACTGATAGCGGAGGAAGGCGGCCTGGACATCCGAGCGCTTCCACGACGGGACTGGAAGTGGCGGGCACAGGAATGCTCACTGGAGCCGGAGACCGAGACATCCGTGGAGGGAATCCCAGAGCCAGCCTGCAAACAGAAGAGAAAAGGACAAAATGACATGCAGAGCGAAGGGATACCGGAATCAGGCAGGGCGTCTAGTCATGCATGCATCAATAACACTGTGGAGAACACGCAGATCCAAACAATAATCCAGCAGTTTGCTGCCATGGCTAAACGCCTAAAATAATGCCACACATAATGACGGGAGTGAACGCCGGTGTGCGTGATGAGGGCAAAACATGTGAGTGTGTGCGTGCATGTGCATGTGTGCGTGCGTGAAACAATAATGACAGCCAGCTGGCAAAACCTGGCCGGAGAGGGGGCATGGCTGTGAGCTGTCAAAGAGCCGGAAGACCTTAAGGCTCCCAAGGAGATGCCTGATGGAAAAAAGAAAAATCAAAACACACTCCAGACAGGGCAGCCACCGTGCCATGAAGCTGGGATGGAAGTCTACCCCAGTTAATGACAGGTAGGAATAGGGTCTAAAAGAGAAGTTGAAGGCTTGGATGAGGAAATTATTTTATTTAACTCTAAAAGGTCAATTGAAGTAAACTCATCCAAAAAGATATCAATTGAAGGAGTTGTAGTAGTTACTGTATTTAAGTTAACGGTGGGAAAAATCTGACTGATTTTATCTCTGATAGATGAAATTAATTTTATCCACTACAGAACAGTAGCCCTCGTGTGCTCTAGGATGCAGAGACGTGCCCGCCCGCGGTACACCGAAGTGCAACAGGTTAACTAGTAATTTGGAATGGTAAATTGTTGCCACTCCTCCCCCACAACCAGAACTTCTGGGATTTTGACAGTTTAAATAACCAGAGGGAGTTGATTCATTTAAACCAACATAATCCTCTTGCCCTAACCAAGTCTCTGTAAGGGGAATTAAATCAATCTGATGATCAATTAACAGATCACGACTTGGGACTTGAGACCTAATATTTAACAAACCACATTTAATTTTTAAATTATGAGGAGGAACAGAGGCCAAATCATTAACTTTAGAAACTTCATGTTTAATTTGAGTTGCACGGTGCGATGCCAGTCCCTTCACCATTCACACACACACACACACACACACACACACACACACACACACACATTCACACCTAGGGCCACTTTAGAGTCTCCAATGAACTTAACCTGCATGTTTTTGGCCTGTGGGAGGAAAACAGAGTACCCAGAGTAAACTCACGCTGCGCAGACATGGGGAGAACATGCATCCTCCACACAGACCACAAATTAACCTGCTTACCCATGGAATGTTCCAACAAGGTGTTTTTTGAGCACTCCCCAACTTTCCCAGTCTTTTCTTGGTCCTGTCCCAGCTTTTTTGGAACATGTTGCAGGCATCAATGTCAAAATGAGTGAATATTTGCAGCAAAAACAATAAAGTTTATCACTTTGAATACAAATGACCTTCTTATCTTGTATGATGTCACTGCCTGTATAAAAATCTGTGTGGTGTTTTGTCAGAATCCAGAGCACTCCTGAATAAGAGGATGGACAATCACCTTAACTTTTATATATTATATAATGGTATATAATATAGTACTTAATATACAGTTAATGAAATATAATAACTTCATGCCTGGAGACACCAGAGGTCACCTCCAGCAGCTTGAATGGTAGCTCAGCTTTGCAACATTTTATCTACTTAGCATGGGCACGTAGATTCAAATAAAACTGTCAAAGTTTCCTTTTAAGAATAAAGATTATATTTTTTATGCGATTGTATAATCATACATAATTGAAACCAAAAATAACTTGAAACAATATGATGCCACCTATACAGTCATGCATCTACAAAGCGAATTAACTAAAAGCAGGGCGAGCCAAATGTCAACTGGAAAATTGGGATTGAAAACTCCACCATATGCTCGCACTTGCCCTTGGTAACAAGACCTCCGACTGGCTTTTTCATCTGCTAACTCCCCTTTTCATGACTCTCTCTCAAAAGGACAGTCGTTCCGAGTTCTGACACTATCGGCATCATCTTCTGCCAGATGAACACGATGCTTATCTCAATAATGACCATCAAAGTTCTATTTTAATGCTGAGATCGGCTCTGGCAGTTCTACCCTGGGGAAGGACTTTGTAGAAACAAGTGCAACTAGATGTTATCCAGACCGGCGGTTATCAGATGAGCAGCCGAGGATGTGAGGGTTCCCAGACAGGAGAGGGGAAACCACTGCGGCACTGGGGATGGTGAGCGGCAGAGGACATGTGAGGGCAGCGCCGAATGTGCTCAACTCCACGCCATACCGCTCACCCCTCTGGGACAGGCATAAATTGTATGAAAATGTATGCAAATATAATCTATACTTTATAATGTCTGACATAGTAGTTTGAACTCAAACTCCCTCCCCTCACTCCACTTCCCACCCTTCCATTTCTCACATATTCCACGAACAGTACAGCTTCAGAGATGTGGAGCCCTGATCAAAAACCACTGGTGCAGGATAGGAAGCAGATTCCGTCAAACTGTATCAGATAATCTTGATGCCAAGTAGCCTGAGGTAAAAAAATATTTAAGCAGCTGCAGCTGAAGACCCCAAATTAAATATATTTTAGCGGTGAAGCATATTTATTTCTACAGTGGGGGAAATGAGAAACTAGGGTTAAATTTCCTTTTGACGAGTAAAAACAAGCTCCTCCATCCAGTAGGCACCGTGGACGAACACACCACACTTGCTAGAAAAATGCCCACTAGCTTGTTGGGTTTATACACACACACTGCATAACAGTGTATATTCTCGACTGCGAACATACGGGACTTTCACTGTTCTGGTAGCTTAGCAACAAAGGGCCGATGAAAACAACTGTCATTATTGTGTTATGAACTGCTAGCGAGGAGACTTACCTGGATAGTTTTTCCATCTCTGTTGACAGCATTTGTGAAGATTCAGACATGCTATCTTTAACACAAGAAAAATTACACTTTCAGGGTACTTCTTGACTGTTTTGTGTTGTCTGTGGAGCTAAGTGCTGTGCCTTAAACGAAGTCTAGGCCTGTTTGTGGTGGCCGACATTCCATAAGTGAGAGCGGAGTTCCACTGAAATTAATGTTTTTGTCATGTAATATATCAAGGAATTGTATCGCTGTAGGCCTTCATAACCACAGTTTGAAGACGGACAAACAAACCAGTGTCATTTTCTGAGCTGCCAAAGAGACATTTAGAGCCTGAACGAAATGATAATTGACTGAGTGCACAAATAAATGTATCCCCTTTAATCCAATACTTTTTCCTTAATAAAGTTACACTGAATTTACCTGTTACAAATTGATCTGAACATAGTGTCCCATCCTCATTCTTTCTATGAATAACACTCAGCCACTTATGCCTTATGGTGTGTTTGTTTTCATCAGCTCCAATATGTCCACCATGTTAGTATAAGTGTGTGACGTCACACCATGGTTGAGAATAGCACTATTTATAGCCGCCTAAATATTAATAATTACCACAGACACTTTTTGAGAAACAGATAAGCATTGTTACAATTTTTCACCATTCCAACTCAAAAACAATCAGATTCCAGAGTCTTTCTAGGTCTACCCCCGTACCAAGTTTGGTGATTTTATTTTGAGCCGTTTCTATTTTATTGCACAAACATAGACGCACATAAGTGCCCTACCCATACCCTATGGGTGGGTAAGAAAAATGGATCATTGTCTAAATGCATAGAAGAAAAGATTAATCATTACATGAATTAAAAATGTAACCAACATCCATATGAATGTTACAGTTTTACAAGAAAAAAGCTACAAGTTTAAGAGAAAAAAGCATGCAATTTTACAATAAAATGTCACAATACAACACAAGAGCAAGGCTCAAATGCTGAGCTACCACACCAAATGAACACTCAGACTCAGATGGAAAAAGTCTCACCACTTTAATGAAAAAGCAAGCCAACATACGCAACCAGAAGAAAGTGCACAACTAAAGAAAAGCACAAACAAAAACACACACTTAAATTTACACACAAAAGGTGCCCGCTGGAGTGCACTGGGGAGAGAGAGCAGAGAGAGATGATTAGATGCCAAGTCTCCACAAGGGGAGAATAAGAAAAGGAGAACACTTCTTACTACAGTGAGCAGAGGAGCCCAGCAGGGAACTCCTGCATCGACCGGGAGATGACAGGAGGAAGACGGATGACATAGGTGGACATCCGGTGTCTTCAGGTCAGGCGAGCGTGATCAACCCCAGAGTACACACTGCTGAGGTGGCAGCAAACCTGAGGCGAGGAAGAAGACACGGGAGTAAGAAAAACGCAGGTTAACTAGAAGAGTAATAACTAGAGTATAACTAATAATAATAGTAATAACTAGTAATAACTAAAAAGATGGCGACCACCATTAGCGAACATCATTGCTCGCTGTGCTCACGAATGCCGACTTTTCTCCTTTTTTGCATAGTTGCTGTTCTTTCTACAGTGCATAGAGATCATGCACTGCTAGCATATGTCCGACAGACACTACTGGATATCACCAAGTCAAGCAGCCACACGGAGTTTACTGGTTTTATACCACCTGACCTGCAATGCATCGTCCGCCCCCAGGGTAACCATCAGCATCCCCCAGGAAGGCCCCAAAGCACTGAGCCCACATGAGCATGTTGACCCCAAGACAGCGTGTCGGAGGCATGACCGAGGGCACCGATGGAGAGGCAAGAGAGGAGGGCTACATGCTAGGCTAAAGGCTTGCCCTAGTCAGCCACTGCTACCTAGTATCTTAATGGCAAACAGTCTTTGGAAAATAAGTTAGACAAACAAAGAGCAAGGACTGAAAACCAGTGGGAGACAAGAGAGTACTGTGCCTTAATTTTCTGCGAGACCTGGCTTTCAGACAGAGTCCTAGAGAGCACTATTCAGCTACAGACACACTCAACATACCGGGCAGACAGAACAGGAGACTCTGGTAAGACGAGGGGTGGGGGTGGGCGGGTATTTATAAACCACTAGATGTACAAACCGTCTACAAGCACTGCTCGCGCGACGTGGAGTTTTTACTGCTGAAATGCTGTCCCTATTATCTACTTAGGGAATTTACCGCTGTGTTTTTGGCCACTGTATACATTTGTCCACAAAGCAACTACACAGCAGCACTAAACAAACTCCATGACACCATCAGCGCAGTAGAGACAAAACATCCCGGT
Organism: Pholidichthys leucotaenia; assembly: GCA_020510985.1. Taxonomy (NCBI): domain Eukaryota; kingdom Metazoa; phylum Chordata; class Actinopteri; order Cichliformes; family Pholidichthyidae; genus Pholidichthys; species Pholidichthys leucotaenia. The sequence goes on along the minus strand of CM035842.1, from coordinate 411,064,343 downwards.
GCCGTTTTTATTGTTGCTGTTACTGTTAACCAGTACAATTTATGGACTGTACTCCCCAAATATTACCAGCATACTGACATTCCCACCCACCATGAAAACACATTGGATCATGTTTATTCCAACATACGTGGCACCTACAGAGCTGCCCCCTGCCCCCACTTTGGACAGTCAGCTCACATCTCGTTGTTCATGTACCCAGCCTACAGACAAAAGCTGAAACAAACAAACCCTGTTATGAAGCAAATTAAGTGCTGAACCCCAGAGACTGAGAGCACCCTACAAGACTGTTTTGCTTACACGGAATGGGATGTGTTTCAAGCTCCAGCCACCCGAGAGGACTCTTCTGTAAACATACAGGATTATGCTGAATACATGACTGGGTACATCAGCATGTGCGTTGATAAGATAAGATAAGCCTTTATTAGTCCCACAATGGGGAAATTCCAGGATTGCAACAGCACAGGGATAGCAACACTCGGAGCAATAATTAAGAAGATAAGAAAATAAGAGCAGTGAATATACATATGTACACATAAATATATAAATATATATACACAGTGCAGAGCATTGTAGCTAGATGGAATAAACAGCATAACCGTCTATTTAGTTACCCTACATGGTATGAATATGTACCCATACATATTGTCACCCTCCGTAGCGACTGATATTGTCCTAGTTGTATGCTGGAGTGGACCATTTGTGTAAGTCTGTTGCGTCTTTTGCATTCAATACTATTAGGTCGTCACGTTTTTGTTTTGTTTTTTTGCTATCTCTGCGAGCAGCCCTGCTTAGGTTATACAGTCTGACAGCTGTAGGTAGGAAGGACCTGCGAAACCTCTCGGTCGCGCACCTAGGATGATGTAGTCTACTGCTAAATGAGCTCCTCAGTGCATTCAGTATGTCCTGCATAGGGTGGGACAGGGTGGTATAGTTGATACCATCGTACCCACCATACAGGTCAGGAAGATCCCCAACCAGAAGCCCTGGATCAACAGTCAGGTACGTCAGATGCTGCGTGCTTGCTGTAGTGCATTTAAATCAGGCTGTGAGGTCAAGTACAAAGCTGCAACGTATGGACTGAGGAAGGCTATAACAACAGCCAATAGGCAGTACAGAGAAAAGCTGGACAGCCTCTACTCCACTCCTGACCCGAGGCGCATGTGGCAAGGCCTGCAACACATCACAGACTACAAGAGGGCCACTAGCACCACTAGCTCCACAGACAGCCTGCCGGACAATCTCAACAACTTTTACACCAGTTCCGAGACCACCAGCCACAGCACAGAGAAGGGACACACACTCATGCACCCCACCCCACCCCCACCCTACAAAGAGTCTCACCAGGCCAGGTAAACAAAACACTGAGGAATATTAACCCCCGCAAGGCAGCAAGACCAGAAAACATACCAGGGCGGGCCCTCAGAGCATGTGCTGCCGAGCTGACCGACATTCTCACAGCAATCTTCAACCTCTCCCTCAACCAGAACATAGTCCCCTCCTGCTTCAAAACCACAACCATCATCCCCCTCCCCAAAAGGAGCCCGCCGACCTGTCTGAATAATTACAGACCGGTAGCACTCACTCCAATCATCATGAAGTGCTTCGAGAGAGTAGTGCTGCCCCTCATTCAGGACAGCATACCAGGCACCCTGGACTCCCTGCAGTACACCTACCGGCCCAATTGATCTACCTCAGATGCCATCGCTGCAGCACTCCATTATTCTCTCTCCCACCTGGAAGATAAAGACTCCTACATCAGGATGCTCTTTGTCGACTACAGGTCCGCCTTCAACATGGTCATCCCTCACAAACTCACCGAAAAACTGTCTTCATTTGCCCTACACCCCACCCTCTGTGACTGGCTACTGGACTTTCTAACTGGTAGGACCCAGTCTGGCAGGATGGGTAACAGGACCTCAGCCAGCATCATCACAAACACAGGTGTCCCACAGGGTTGTGTTTTCAGCCCCATCCTCTACAGCCTCTTCACCCATGACTGTGTTGCCTCACACAAGGACAACATCATCCTAATGTTCGCGGATGGCACAGCAGTGATAGGACGCATCACTGGTGATGACAAAGCATCCTACAGGAGGGAGGTGGCCAACCTGGTGTCATGGTGTGAGGACAACAACCTCACCATCAACACGGACAAGACAAAGGAGATGATAGTGGACATGAGGAAAGGGAGGAGGAGACCCCATCGGCCACTGTTCATCCGGAACCTTGAGGTGGAGAGGGTGAGCAGCTTTAAATACCTGGGCATCCACATCAGCGAGGACCTTAAGTTGACACACAACACCGCAGCGCTGGTTAAGAGAGCTCAACAGCGACTGTACTTTCTGAGGAGGCTGAAGAAGTTTGACATGTCCTCAAGGATCCTCAACAGTTTCTACAGTTGCATCATCGAGAGCATCCTGACCAACTGCATCACTGTGTGGTACGGCAGCACCACTGCCCTGCACTCCAAACACCTGCAGAGAGTGGTGAAGACAGTGGAGAAGCTCACCAGGACTCCACTCCCCTCTCTGCAGAGCGTCTACCACCACAGAGTCCAGAGGAGAGCTGACACCATCCTCCGGGACCCCACTCACCCCCAGCACAGACTGTTCACACGTCTACCCTCAGGCCGGAGGTACAGAAGTGTGAAATGCAGGACAACCAGACTGAAGAACTCCTTCTTTCCCCACTGCCATCAGACTCCTGAACAGAAAACAACTCCCAAAACTCCGCAACACAGCTTTGCATATAGGAACTCACACACCGGCTGCTAAATTTGCACACTGCTCACCTGTAGTCTCACCTGACTGATGTCCATATCATCTCTGCTGCTAATTATCATCTCTGCTGCTACTTATCATGCACAGTCTGCTGGTACTACCGGTACAGAGATTAGCACTGGGTGCTAATTTGTAATTTGTAATTAAACACTGCTCGTTGCACAGTGCTCATTTGCACACTGTACATAGGTTCATGCCATCTCAGGTTCACATCATCTCCGATATCAATATACCACTATCACTTTAGTCATCCAGTGAATTTTCAGTTTCATTCCTCTTGTCTGACTGCTTTAACTGCTTTAACTGTCCAAACTGCCTAGTGTGTATTATTAGTACTCATTAGTTTTAGTATCGAGTATCAAGGTGTGCTTAAGGAGTCCTAACTGTCTAACTGTGTGTTGGTGTGTGTGTTATTAGCATCCAGTAGTATTAGAATTGAGTTACTGTGTTAGTGTGTCATGATCTTATTAGAATTGTTTCTGTACCTATTACCTTGGCATTCGTTCGGAGAGCAAAGTAAGAATTTCATTGCTCAGGAAATATAGCATTTCTTAACTGTGCACATGATAATAAAGCCTTTGAATTGTGAATCTTGAATCTAGAGACTTTATCTGGGCAGCAATACCCAACGGTCCAGCAGCACTGTATCCACACACTGGACCTTAAGGCGCCAGAGGGCAGCAGGTGCAGCGAATCACACAGGTGTGGTAATTACTCCAGAGCCAGAAAGACAGGAACAGGAGGAGAGGGGGAGCATGCTTGCTTGATCATCACAGTGCCCCCCTCCCCCCAAGGGGCACCTGCTGGCGTCTCTCTGGGCTTCCGCGGGTGCGCCTGATGGAATGCCCGCACCATCTGCTTGTCCAGGATGCTGGAGCCCAGGATCCAGGACCTCTCCTCCGGACTGTACCCTTTCCAGTGGACCAGGTACTGGGAGCCACGACTCCATCGACGGACATCCAATATCTTCTCTTCAGTGTAGGTGGCTTGACCGTCAATGACCCGGGGAGAGGTGGGGGATCCGGAGGAGGGTAGAGAGGGCTGGCGGAAAGGGTCTTAATGTGGAAGACATGGAAGGTGGGATGGATCCGCATCAAACGTGGCAGGTCCAGCTGAAAAGTTACATCATTTTTGATGCGCTTGATGGGAAATGGGCCCAGATGGTGCGGCGACAGCTTCTGGGACTCCGTCATCAGCGGAATCTGCCTGGCAGACAGCCAAACCTTCTGTCCCACTGTGTACTTCGGTGCCGGCGCACATCTGTGGTTTGCGTACTGCTGGCTCTGCTCCACAGAGTGGAGGAGGGCAGCTCTCATGGCCCTCCACGGATGGTGGCAATGACGCCCGTGGATGTTCACAGATGGGACAGCAAAACCCCTCTTCGCCATGGGCAGCAGAGGCAGAGTGTAGTCCATCGAGGCTTCGAATGGTGTCTGCCCAGTGGCGGAGGAGATGGCAGAGTTGTGAGAATACTCCACCCAGGTCAGGTGGGAGCTCCAGGTGGTGGGATTGCAGGACGCTATGCACCTCAGGGTGGCCTCCAAGGATTGATCAGCATGCTCGACATGACTGTTGCTCTGCGGGTGGTATCCGGACGTCAGGCTGGCTGTAGCACCCAGGAATTGACAAAACGCCTTCCACACCTGAGATGTAAACTGGGACCCCCGGTCCAAGGCAATGTCCATGGGGATCCCATGCAAGTGGATAGCATGTTGAGTCAATAAGTCAGCCGTTTCCGCAGCTAATGGCAGTTTTGGGAGAGGGACAAGGTGGATAGCCTTGGAGAAATGGTCAATGATGCAATGGGCTGCACGGTGGCGCAGTAGTTTAGCACTGTGGCAGCACAGTTTACCCTTGGCCGGGGGACCACGGGAATCATGAGATCGTGGGTTCGATCCCAGCCCCCGACCAACAGTGAGCTGTGTGGAGTTTGCATGTTCTCCCCGTGTTGCGTGGGTTTACTCCAGGATTTCTCCGGTTTCCTCCCGCATACCAAAAACATGTAGGTTTAGGGCGCTTGCGCACGCAGCGACCGGCAGCCGGTGGCTTGTCACCAGACTGCAAACCAAATCTACCTACGGGTACAAATAAGTAACAAAAAAAAAAAAAAAAAAAAAAAAAAATGATGGTGAGTATGACTGTGTTACCCTGAGATGGAGCGAGGCCAGTGACAAAGTCCAGAGTAATGTGGGACCACGGATGACTCGGCACCGGGAGAGGATGGAGGAGGCCAGCAAGAGGGGAAGAGTCCGTCTTGTTAGCGGCGCAGGTGTGACAGGCCCTCACGTACTCCCGCACATCCCTCCCTAGTGTGGGCCACCAAAACGCTCTCCTCAGCAGCTTGATGGTCCGGGAAATGCCGGGATGGCAGGTGAAGCAGCTGATGTGCCCCCTCTTAATCACCTCACTGCACAGTGTGGAGGGCACATATAGCCGGTCAGACGGACCTCCTTCCAGGATGGGTTTGGATGACTGGGCCCCCTGGACCTTCTGCTTGATCTCCCATGAGAGCGCCCCGAGAAAGCAGGAGGAAGGGGACAATAGCCTCCGGGGAGATACAGCAGCTGCGGAGGGGGAGGTGGAGGAGGAGGAGTTGGGAGAGAGCTAGCATGAGAGGGCATCAGTCTTGGCATTGCGGGACCCTGGTTGATACGAGATGGAAAGATTGAACCTATTAAAGAACAGGGCCCACCAAGCCTGCTGTGAATTCAACCATCTGACAGATCAAAGTTATTCTAAATTTTTATGATCAGTCCAGACAATGACCGGTTGGCTAGCCCCCTCGAGCCAGTGTCTCCAATCCTCCAACGCCAGCTTAATGGCCAACAGCTCGTGGTCCCCAACATCATAATTCCTCTCGGCTGGCGTTAACCGCCGGGAGAAATACACGCATGGATGGAGCTTCTGGTCAGAGCTGGAGCGCTGGGAGAGGACAGCACCCACCCCCGAATCGGAAGCATCCACCTCAACCACGAACTGCACCAGGGGATCCACCTGCGCCAGGACACGCACGTTGGTGAAGAGGCCTTTCAGGGTCACAAAAGCTCACTTGGCGGCCTTGGACAACTTGAACGGGCTTTTGGTCGACATCAACTTTGTCAGTGGTTGCACCACCTTACTGTAATCATGGATAAATCAGCGGTAAAAGTTGGCAAAGCCCAGGAAGCCTTGGAGATGCTTCCTGGATTGGGATGTAGGCCAGCCTACAACTGCCTTGCTTTTTGCCGGATCGGCCTTTAACGCTCCTTCGGCAATGATGAACCCCATTAAAGAAGTTGAGCGAGTGGTGAATTTGTACTTCTCTGCTTTCACAAAAAGCTGCTTCTGGACGTGGACTACATGCTCCTCCATCGTGCGGGAGAAAATTAGAATATTGTCCAAATAAACGAAAACAAACTGGTTCACCATGTCTTGCAAGATGTCATTGATTAACCGCTGGAAGATGGCAGGGGCATTGGTCAGCCTAAATGGCATGACCAAATACTCAAAATGGCCCAGAGGTGTTTTAAATACCGTCTTCCACTCATCTCCCTAACAAATGCAGACCAAGTGGTACGCATTCCGGAGGTCGAGCTTGGTGAAAAAAATGTGCCCTTTGGAGAAGCTCAAATGCTAAGTTAGTAAGGGGCAGCGGATATTTATCCTTACCAGTAATCGTGTTAAGTTCCTGGTAATCGATACATGGCCGCAATGTCCCATCCTTTTTCCCTACAAAAAAAGTACCCAGTGCTGAGAGGGGTGGACAACAGGCGAATAAGGCCGGCGCTGAGGGAGTCTTTAATGTAGGTCTCTATCACCTCCCTCTCCGGCCCAGATAAACTGTAGAGCCGGCTGGATGGCAGCCGCGCCCACAGGAGGAGGTCAACAGCACAGTCGTAGGGCCGGTGAGGTGGTAACGATAGGGACCTAGACTTTCTAAAGACCTCCCCTAAGTCATGATAAACCTTGGGCACGGAGCTGAGATCCGCCGGCTCAGCCGGAGAGGAGGAGCTTAAGAGAGAGGGCGAGCATGCTGCTGAGCAGAAACATGATGAGAGACAAAAAGAGCTCCAGGATGAAATGGAGCCCTGGCTCCAATTTATTATAGGGTTATGAATTTTGAGCCACTGATAGTAGATTGAGGTAGCACATAGAACTGGACGGTCTCGCAGTGATTGCCAGACAAAATGACCAAAATGGGCTCAGTTTTCTAAGTAATCGCTGCAGCCTGAAACTGCTGAGACATTCAAGGGCATCGGGAGGTTCCTGGTGGGAATCTGAATTTTTCAGACCAGTGCCAGTTAAATGAAATTCTGCTCCACCCCCAAATCAATCAGGGCAGAGGTCTTGAACTCAGCCCCCGGTAACTGAATGAGGGCCGGGAGTTCAAAATGATTGGGAGGATTTTGCAAAGACCCTCCCACCAAACCCCCCATGGCGACTGGCGGGCTGGATCTTTTGGGTTGAATTGGGTTTTTCAATATTGTGTGGCCAGGGACCCCACAATATATACACACCCCCGCCCTCTTGCGGTGCCGGCGTTCCCTCGGAGTCAGGTGGGCCCTACTGAGAACCATCTGCTCTGGAGATGGTGCCGGTAAAACAGCATCAGAGGCTGGAGGGGCTGGCCATGGAGCGAAGGGGAAGCAGTGGCCTTCTGCTCCCTTGCATGCTCCCTAAACCGTTTGTCCACAGACACTGCCTGTGCAATCAGCTCATTCAGAGAGGAGGGGGACACGCACATAGCCAGCTCGTCATGAAGATGCAGATTCAGACCCCAGAGAAAGGTGTTGCATAGAGCAACGTCATTCCATCTAGAGTCAGCCGCAATGACCCGGAACTCAACGGAGAAACTGGCTACAGACCGGTTTCCCCTTCAGAGTCCCATCAGCTAGCTAACGATGTTCCCCTCGCTCCCCGTATGGTCGAAAGCCTCAGAGAATTCCCGCGCAAATCACTCAAATGTGTATTGGGGCCCATCTGGGCTGCTCAAGATGGACTGTGCCCGCTTGAGTGCCCGGTCCCACAGCAACAAGGTCATGAAGTGGATCTTAGCTGAATCATCCCTAATACTCCCCCTCCACCTGCTGGAAATAAAGCCGGCAGTGGAACAGGAACCCTTTGCACCCCCACCCCCCATAGGGGGCAAGCAAAGGAACAGAAATGCTCCTGTAGATGGCAGAAGCTGCCGGAGCAGCAGGTGCAGGGGGAGGCGCTGCACCAGGATGCCGACACAAATGCTCGGTTACGGTTGGCAATTGCTGGGTGATGGTTTGAAGTTGTTCAGAAAACATGACCTGGCATTCCATGGCAGAGTTCCATGGTGGAGTACACACCGCTGAGGTGGCAGCAAACCTGAGGAGAGGAAGAAGACACGGGAGTGAAAAACACAGGTCAACCAAAAGAGCAATAACTAGAGAGTTTATCCAGGCAGCAATACCGAATGGTCCAGCGGCGCTGTATCCACACACTGGACCTTAAATATGCTGAGGCGCCGGAGGGCAGAAGGTGTAGGGAATCACGCAGGTGTGGTAATTACGCCGGAGCCGAGAAGGCAGAAAGAGGAGGGGAGGGGAGCACGCTCGCCTGATCATCACATAAAAAAGTCATTTCATTTCAGAACACTGCAAATTTCAAAGAAAAAAGTTTTTAAAAATTCAATGACAAAAAAATCAACTCTTTTGAGAAAAAAAATGTGCAATTTAACCACTTGCACTCCGTTGTTCTGCGGGCGGGCAAGTCTCTGCGTCCTAGGGCGCATGAGGGCGCACGAAAGCGCACTCGTGCGCCCTCGTGCGCATGACGCATGATAAGGATATTGATGGTGGTGGTGTGGCCTCCAAGCGCCACTGAAAAAAAAATCTGCAAACACACCCGCGAACAGATTAGTTCATCTGATTGACCTCTCATTCGACTAATAAGAACCTTGAATTGGGTTTCTGAAACCTTGAAGAACCAATGAATGAAAACCTAGGAAGGAGGACCCGCCTCCCAACGCTTTGAATGCAGTGAGCCAATTGAAGCAGAGAAGTTCGTGAGCTGTTTTTTTTTTAAGGCTGGGTGAAGACTGGCTGCTGCAGCGGATCAAAAAAGGACACAGGAAGAGCTCCACAGGCCCAGCAGCATGGAGACCATCCACAAATGCAACCTGCGTGACAGGGAGTGCCATTCGTGGATCGGCATGTTCGGCCACAGGCGGTGCTTATTTTGTATTGGTTCCAGCAGAGTAGACGTTATGATTTCTTCCATGGTCATTATAGACCGATGGAGGCTGACGACGAAGGCTGAGTGACACACACGCCTTCGCCAGTCTTTTTTTAATTACTACTGTTATTTGTTTTGAAAAATCGTTCGCCAAAAACCGCAATCATGGAAGCACAAAACTGCAATAATGGAATTATGTTTTGATTGAGTCGCGAGACCAGAACCAGAGCGGACCAGCGTCGCGTTCGTCTGACAGTGAGGAAGAGAAGTTCGCCAAGACTCCGCTGTGAAGAGGTAAGGTGTTATAAGCTAAATTATTCTCTATCCCTGAAAATTGTAATCCAAAATGACTTTTGACCAATCAGTAAATTACAGCTGTGCGGTTCATGAAGTCTGAAGTTCGTGCGCCGCGGTACAAGGGGTTGCTCGCAGTGTACAGGCTGTGAACGCCCCCCCACCCCCGCTATTCTTCTGCAGCGAGGGGGGGGAGCCGCGGTGACTGCACTGCTGTCCTACATCACCACATAAGGCTAATCCGTTGTGTAGCGATGGCTAAAGTCCATCCTCTGTAGCGAGCGGGGGGGGCAACCCCCCCCCCCCCACACACACAGTAGCGGGGGGGGGGAGCCGCTGTGACAGCGTTGCTGTGGAAACATGCAACGAGTGTAATCTGTCATGTAGCGAGGGCCGAACTCTGTCCTTGATAGCGGGGGGGGGACGACCCCCCCCACACACACACACAGACACAGCCCTGAGTGTAACCTTTCCTTTGAGCCTAAAATGAAGCTTCTACATTGAATCATTCAAAAGTTACAGACGTTTTTCCAAACTGTGCCATTTGGCACAATTTGGCACAGTTCCAAAACGCCTGGGAACAGCCTGAGAACAAAGCTGTGTAAAATATTCATTTTTTTGTGGTATTGTTACCAAATTTGGATCTCAGCTGGATAACACTTGGTTCTACATTTCTGTTGCATTTTCCAGCCGGATCGGACAGCTGTGTGTTATTTACAAGCATTTGTATCCAAAAAAACACCCAGGCCAAATTTTTTTTCTTCAAGTTCAGTATGTTTAGATGACTGTAACTCAGTGGCCGGAGCACGTAGAGAGATTATGTTTTTTTTGCCAAAAAATTCGAAGTGTTTTCTTTTAAATGAGACCAACCTCATGAAGATACTGCAAAGGGTTGAAGAACAGCTTTCGATTTACTTTGGGCACGTTATTTTTTGGCATTTTTAGGAAAATTGCCCGGAGTGCAAGTGGTTAAAAAAAAAAAAAAGTTAACTTTATGGGGAAAAAAGTTGCAAAATTCCAAGAAAAAAAAAACAGCACACTTATGAGCAACAATGTTTCATGTTTGTGTGGAAAAAGTCACAAATTTTTAAGAAAAAGTCGAGAAAGTTGCTAACTTAAGATTAAAAAAGTTACAAATTTAAGAGAAAAAGTCAACAGTTTACAAGACAAAAATGCAATTTAACAAGAAAAAGTTAAAGTTATGCAAAAAAAAGTTTAAAATTTATGAGAAAAAGATACAAATGTACAAAAAAAAAATGCAATTTTCCAAGAAAAAAGTAGAAAAGTTTCCATGAAAAAGTCACAGGTGTAGGATAAAGAAGTTGCACATTTACCAGAATAAGGTATGTTTTTAAGTTCAAGAAAAAAGTTACAAGTTTATGAGAAAAAAATGCAACTTTAAAAGAAAAAAGTTGCAAATTTATGAGAAAAAGGTGCAAATTCTTGTAAAATGTAATTTTACAAGAAAAAAGAAAACATTATGAGAAAAAAAACTTCACAAACTTCAAAGAAAAAAGTTTTTAAAAAATCCAAGAAAAGTCACATTTATGAGAAAAAGGTGCAGTTTTACAAGAAAAAAATGCAATTTTACAAGAAAAAAGGCAAATTTATGAGGAAAAAAGTAAAACAAAATTCCAAGAAAAAATTCACAAGTTTACGAGAAAAAAGTTGCAAATTTTAAAAGAAAAACGTCAAATTTTTGAGGGATAAAAACGCATTTTATTAAGTTATGCAACATAACATGAAAAGGTTTATGATAGCATGTGGGGGACAAGCCTCCTTTTTTTCCAGACCCCTTTAATTCACACCCAGGGCTAGAATATTACATTTTTTGGACAGCACAAAAAAAATGCTGTTGGAGCTGATTGATCAGCATCCCAGAGGTGTAGCATTTTTTATTTCCATATACAGTATAAATCTTATGAGATCTGCTGCCAAAAATGTGAACTAATACATTTCCAGATTGGTGCAAGTTTGTAAACGTTTCCAATGAAAGTTTCTGAGCTTTGGTGTTAATGTGCATAAAAATCTGTTTGATTAAACCCATCGTGCAACAGGCACCTGGCTCTTGAAAATATTCCCATTCTTTCACCAATTCAGGGAATTTTTTAAAAAAGCAAAAGTGCACAGAGGGGTGGAGGGAGTGGGGGGGGGGAGGGCGAGTAGGAAGCCTATTTATCAGTCTAATTATGAGACAGATCAGAGGCCTCAGTACATCGTGGGATGGTCTGAGTCAGGAAAAAGGCGCTGGCCAGTCACGCTGAATATTAATGGAAAGGTGTGTGGGGGGGGGACATTTTATTAGAGAGACTAATGGTGAATGCGAGTAAAGCCTTTTTCCAATATCTGGGTTGCTCTGACCCCTCTCATCTCCATGGCCTCTTTTGAATAGAGCAGCTCTCAGATTAGCTGGACCAGCGCGGCCCAACCTTCTCAGATTTCAATATCCGACACTAGATTTTAACCCTCGGTGCAGCGGCGAGGAGAAAATGACGAGAGGCTGCAGTGCTGGGGGTGCAGCATGAATGGCCATTCCTGATCTAATAATAATAACAGCCATATGCATAATCTTTGGTTTTTCTCCCGTGGGGAGCTGCCCTCCATTTTGATTCAGGTTCAGTCCACATTCACAATGCAGGGAAGAATTTTTGACAGCGGTACCTGAAGTTTGTGTCATTGCTGTTGGAAAAAAGCACTTATCTCTATTTTTGATGATTTTTAACCAGAAATCACTTTGGTTAAAAATGATTGTTTGTTTTATTAAGTAGCCTGTTTAACAACAGTCAGTCTGCATCTGAAAGGTCTGGTGTCCGACTCCCGGACAAGCCCCCAATTCAGTACTACTGAGGTAAAAGGTACGACAAAATGAGCACAGCACAGGTTGCATTAAAATATGCATGTACAGTAAATATAAATATTAGTCCTGGACAAATTAACACATTATCGCACAACATTTAACAGTGACAATTTTTTATCACAATTGTTTGAAAAAATTGTGGCCAGTAGGTGATCTGAGGTGGGATGCTATCCCCCTTGTTAGCGAAGTGACCCAAAAACATCCCCCCGACAAACCTGACAGCCTCCATCCCCAGTCATATGCTTAAATTATCAATTTTGAGTCTTTTCTCATAAATTTGCTTTTTTTTTTCTTAAAAATTTGAGACTTTTATTTCATAAATTTGCATTTTTTTTCTTATAAATTTGCAACATTTAGGTTATATATTTTAGGTTATTTATTGGCCAGAGACACTTCCTGCTGACAGCAGTCTGACAACTGATGATGGTGTTTAGATGAACACTGAAATGTCTACTACTTTAATTAGTTTTTAGTCCTGTGTTTTTAAATAAAACTCCTTTTGAAAGTTTATCCAGCATCTGAATGTTTGAAAATGAACTTACATAGACTGAATATGATGGGATCCCACAATTTCTGCAGCAGTGAAGTGTAGTAAGTCCCGGTAATTGTGGCACCAGTTGCAAGGAAAATTCATCATCAATACTCCATGCCGGTCCCAAAACACTGTGAGTATGACCTTGTCAAATGGTCAGGGATGATTTTTTTTTTTTTTTTTGTCTTTCCACAGACCCCACGCCAATCTTGGGCTAGTTGGTGATCCTCCAAAATTTTGGCCTCCACTTGTCAGACGGTGTCTTCATCAGTGGTCCACCTTAGTGCCTGTAAAAGAGAAACGCTTAGGAATTCAGAGCTGCAAATTACCACGTGACCTGCCTAGATATGCATTATACCTGTACCATGTGGGTCATGGGAAATCTTTGTTTTTCTCATAGATTTGTAACTTTTTTCTCAAAAATTTGACCTTTTTTCTCAAATTTGCAACTTTTTTCTCATAAATTGGTGGTTTTTCCTTCATAAATTTGCAAATTCTTTTCATGTCAATTTTCAACTTTTTTCTCATAAATTTGCAACTTTCTTAAAAAATTTCCCTCATAAATCTACACTTTTGTTGTAAATTTACAGCTTTTGTTTTCCCTCATAAATTGACATTTTTTTCTTGTAAATTTATAACTTTTTTCCTGTAAATTTTCAATTTTGTTCTCATAAATTTGCAACTTTCTTAAAAATTTGTGATTTTTCTCATAGAAAAATTTTTCTTGCAAATTGGCAATTTTTTTCCTGCAAATTTTCAACTTGTTCTCATAAATTTGCTAACTTTTGCTTATAAATTTACATTTTTTTCTTAAAAAATTCACGATTGTAACCCATAAATTTGCAAATTTCCTTTTTAAATTTATAGCTTTTTCCTATAAATTTTCAACCTTTTATCAAAAATTTGCAACTTTCTTAAAAATGTGATTTTTCTCAAAATTCACTTTTTTCTTAAAAATGTGATTTTTCTCATAAATTTGAAGTTTTTTTCTTAAAAATCTGTAATTTTCCTTCATAAATTTGCAAATTTACAACTTTTTTCCTGTCAATTTTCAACTTTTTTCTTATAAATTTGCATTTTTAAAAAAAAAAAAAAATTACGATTGCAACTCATAAATTTGCAAATTTCCTTTTTAAATTTACAGCTTTTTCCTATAAATTTTCAACTTTTTATCATAAATTTGCAACTTTCTTAAAAATGTGATTTTTTTCAAAATTCACAACTTTTTTCTTAAAAATGTGATTTTTCTCATAAATTTGCAGTTTTTTTCTTAAAAATTTGTAATTTTCCTTCATAAATTTGCAAATATTAAAATGCAAATATTATATGCAAATATATGTGTCAAATATATGCAAATATTAATACAAATTTTTTCTTGCAAATTTACAACTTTTTTCCTGCCAATTTTCAACTTTTTTTCTTATAAATTTGCAACTTTTTCCTCAAATTTGTGACTTTTTCTGAATTTGCATGTTTTTTTCTAATAAATCTGACTTTTTTTCCTGTAAATTTGAATCTTTTTTACATAGATTTGCAACTTTTTTCTTACAAATTTTCAGTTCTCATCTTTTCTTCTGTTTTCGGCTGCTCCCTTCAGGGGTCTCCACAGCGGACCATCTGCCTCCATCTCACCCCATCCCTTCATCTTCCTCTGTAACTCCAGCCCTCTCCATGTCCTCCTTCACTACATCCATGAATCTTCTCTCTGGTCTTCCTCTTTTCCTCCGGTCTGGCAGCTCCATATATATATATATATATATATACTGTATATATATCTACATATTATTCCATCTAGCTACATTGCTCCGCACTGTGTGTGTTTATATACTTGCATATTTATTCCACCTAGCTGCAATGCTCCATACTGTGGGTGTTTATATATTTACATATTTATTCCATCTAGCTACAATGCTCTGCACTGTGTGTTCATATATTCATATATTTATTCCATCCAGCTACAATGCTCTGCACTGTGTGTCTGTGTGTGTGTGTATATATATATATATTTTATAGTAATATGTACATATGTATATTAGCTGCTCTTGCTTGCTTGTTTTTTCTTGCCTTCTGATTGTTGCTCTGAGTGTTGCTATCCCTGTGCTGTTGCAATCCTGGAATTTCCCCGTTGTGGGACTAATAAAGGCTTATCTTATCTTATCTTATCTTAACACCCTTTATGCCCACTCTCCCTCCTCATGTCTGTATGTGACATTTCAGCCTCCTACAGTAACTGGAAGTGGGTCAGGGGAAATCTTTAATGATCAGCACCTTGTACACATAATAATGTTTATTATGCAGGGTGCTGAACAGAGCACAGTGAAAGAAATGTGAATGGCAACAATGCAAACATGGATTGCACTTCTATTGAGGCTTTTTCGCCTTATTCTAATTTGTTGATGTTTTTCATCTGCCGCGTTTCTGCAAGATGACGAGCACCTTGTAATTAGTTGCTAATTTACAACCGAATGGATCTGCATCGAGGAGGTTAATGCCACCTGATTCCACAGGAAATAACTGGCCGGGCTCCAATTGGGAGCGTGGGCCTCGGCGTCACATCTTCCCTCCCCAAGGAAGAAGCAGTAACATTAGTAATTACCTCCCGGACTATGAGGCCAGATATCTGTCCACCTTTTTATGAAGTCCACAAATTGAGGTCAGTTAGGGAGGGAGAAACGCTACAAGGTGTACACCACTGCTTGGCGGTTGGGGGGGGGGGGGTATTGTTGAAAATGCAGATGCGCCGAGTAAATGTCCTCGATTAAAATACTGCATTTCAATCTCGCCCCCTTTCTGTTTGTAATCTCGGCTATATTTGTCACGTTGTGTGGAAGCCGCTGCAATTATCTAGAGAGGCCCGAGGGTTGGAGACGGGTGACGGGATCGTTTGGCCTGATGGGAAAGACGGCAGTAGAAACATTAAAAATTCAGGCGCCATGACTCTTATTGCTCCAGGTCTGCTGCTGACAAGCCTCAAAACACCAACCTGCAATTAGAACAATGAAGTTAGCAGCAAACGCTTCCTACAATATTCCTGTCATCATGGCCGACCTGGTGACACCTGACGGTCTGAATGCAACAATCTGACTTTGTGGTTTTACCATAGTACATAAAAAAACAAACAAGAAAAGCCTTCTTATCCCTACAAAAAAAAAAAAAAAATCTGCAATCAGTGGTGTGCTCCTGAGGGCAGTGAACACATGGGGTCAGACCAAAATAACAGACTGGAAAAATAACAGGGAGGCCTTCCATTCATTGTGGATCCGTTTCATCCTGCAGCAACCAGAACTACATCTGGTTACAAACCTACAAACCGCCGCTCACTGGCAGGTGGCCAGTACCAGAGAACACAGTGTGCAGTCAGCGGTCCACTGGAAGCAGTTAGGTTTAAAGCCAAGCAACGATGTTGGTACTGGACGTGGTCTTCATTTGTGGGTAAAGGATAATAAAGTTGTTGGGTATTGTCAGTAGGCGAGTGGCTTTTTTCTTTTAACAAAGGGGATGGGGGGTACTCACACACTGATCAAGAGGTATAAGTATAAATAAGGTACACGTTTGCAAGAATGGGATAAATGCTAATTTACAATTTAAAAAAAATCAGTAGTTACAATTCAGTTGCATAGCGTAAAAAAATTAATCAGCATCTGGATGAAAATTGCAAATCTACAAGAAAAAAGTTGAAAATTTGCAAGAAAGTTGCACATTTACGAAAACAAAGTTGCAAATTTACATGAAGTTCCAAATTTATGAGAGAAGAGTTGCAAATTTATGACAAAAATTGCAAATTTACAACAAAAGTTGCAAATATGCGAGGAAGAAAGTTGTACATTTGTCAGGAAAATGTTGCACATTTACGAGGAAAGAATTGCAAGTTTATGAGACAAAAGTTTGCTTTCGGCAACTGCGGGTTCATTTAAAGCCTTCAACATGTCAAAAATAACAACCATCCAGAACATTCTCAAAAAAACCCTCATAAGTACAGAAATGCTGTATATGTGAAGAGATCCAGTGACCACTTCAGCACCACCACACCAGCCGTCATCCCACCAGTTGTCACGCCAGTTGCATCTCTCACTTCCCCCTTCGATGTGAGCTCCAGTAGTAGGCAGTCCAGCCTGTTCAGAGGGGCGGACATCCACGAAGAAAACTGATGGAAGTTGCACTCGCCCGGAACCAGCCCCTAGCTAAGCTGTTAGCCCTTAGCCAGCGTTTTTTAAGAAAACAACTGAAAGTTTGAGAAAAGCTGAAAATATACAGCCCCCCCCCCAAAAAAAATGCAAGTTTACAAGAAAAAAAGTTGCAAATTTGAGGAAAAAAAAGTTGAAAATCTATAGGAAAAATGTTGCAAATTTGCAAGAAAAATTTGCAAATTTATGACACATTTTTAAGAATGTTCCAAATTTATGAGAAAAAAGTTGCAAACTTATGAGGAAAAAACTGAAAATTTCTCTTTTTTTGCCTTTCTGCTTAGAATCAGTTGTTCAAAGTCATGTTATTCAGTTACGTAATATGATACAGAAAGGTTTATGATGATATTGGTGGATGGGGGAATGGCAAGTTAACAAGGGGGATGATTTTGGGTCATTTTGCTAACTAGGGGAATAGCATCTATCCCCCCCCCCCCATCACCTACTGGCTGCAGCTAATGAGACACAGGTGGATAATGAGAACAGCTGGACAACATCAGGTAATTAGCAGTGAAACGTGAACAAACCTGAGACACTACAAGTCTATATTTTTGCATTATATAGCTGATGGAAACGTTATTTTGCATCTTCTTTAATCAAACAATACACTGTTTAAAATGCTAAAATCTCAAATGGATTCTAGAATTAAAGCTAGACAGAATCATTCCCTAACTGTGCAGCTGCACAAATCATATCATTGGACTGTGGGAGGAAAGCTGAGACATTCCACAACAGCAAATTCCACACTGTGAGGCAACAGTGCTGACCTCTTCCCCACTCTGTTAAGGCACTTCTCCATCTCTTAAATACAGTCTGTGATGACAACATTAAGAAAAATTCTGTTTCATGCAAAACTACGCTAAAGCTCCGCACCATCATGCCTGGTAATAATGTTGCACCCCCTCGTTGTGGACACAAACGGCTAACCCAAGATGCTCTGGATATTTGCTGTGAGGGATTATCCGGTGGCAACGGCACTGAAAATCTCTCTCGAGATGTTGTTTGTGGACAAGCAGGTAAAGTGGATTATAGACATCCGGCGTAATCCACGGGGTCTCTTATCTGTTCAGAGGAATCACCATCACTCTTTGTCTCATGAGTCAACACTCCGTCAGGTTCCTGCAACAACTTCCTTTGGCCCTGCACTTACAATGTGCAAAGTGGTTTCTATCCAGAGCAGGTTCATTGGTCTAATTGAAGCACAGTGAAAAGAAAAGACAAATAACTGCAGGACAGGTGGGACGTGTGGTTGGACTTGCTAAGCAGTAGGTGATTTGAGGGGGATGAAGGGGGATGCTCTCCCTATTATTATCAAAATGACCCCAAACCACCCCCCTTGTTAACCTGCCATCCCTCCATCCTCATTCATAGGTGTAAATCGAGGAGGAGACAGGGGGACACTGTCGCCCCAACCTGGAAAAAAAGAGAAATGTCCCTCCAATGTCCAATATCTTTATATATCATGTTACAGAACTGGATAGAATTACTTTAAACCACCAATTCTAAGCAGAAATACATGTAAAAAAAAAAAAAAATCATATCTTGCAACTATTTCCTAAAAATTTTCAACTGTTTTCTCATAAATTTCCAGCTTTCTAAAGTAGTAACAAGTTTTTTCTGGAAAATTTGTGATTTTTTGGTGGGGGCAAATTTGTAACTCATTTTTTGTAGGTTAGCAGCTTTTTCAGAAGAAATTTCAACTTTTCTCTCATCAGTTAGCAAATTTTTTCATGTACATTTGAAATTTTTTCTTATGAATTTGCTACTTTTTTCCTCATAAATTTGCATTGCCCCCTCATGGATCACCACCTTATCGTAGTGGGGGTCCCTGAGCCCTCGTGATCCCGGGAGCTGTGTTGCTGGGGGTAATTTGCCTCTGGTAGGGTCTTCCAAGACAAACTGGTCTTGGGTGAAGGGCCAGACAAAGAGCGATCCAAAAGACTCTCATGATGAATGTTCAAACAAGGATTCAGTGTATCCCGGTCAGTATGAAGTTACAGGGGCCATGCCCTGGAGCCACGCCCGGGGAAGTACCTTAACGGCAAGTCCCTGGTGGCCAGGTTTCTGCCCATGGGACCCACCCGGGCTCGGCCCAAATGAGCCACATGGGTCCACCCTCCAGTGGGTTCACCACCCGCAGGAGGGACCATGGGGGTCAGGTACTATGTGCATCGGGTGGCAGTCGAAGGCAGAGACCTTGGTGGTCCGATCCCCAACTTACTAAACTAGCTTTTGGAATATGGAATGTTACTTCTCTGTTGGGGAAAGAGCTTGAACTGGTGCACAAGGTTGAGAGATACCAGCTAGATATACTCAGGCTCACTTTGATGCACAGCTCGGGTTCTGGAACCAATCTCCTGGAAACGAGTTGAGCCATGGCCTTTTCTGGAGTTGGCCTGGGTGAGAGGTGGCGAGCAGGGGTGGGTATTCTTGTATCCCCCCATCTGGCCTCCTCTGTGTTGGTGTTCTCCCCGATGGGCGAAAGGGTAGGTTTCCTGCACCTTCAGGTTGGGAAACGGGTCCTGACCAACATTTGTGCTTATGCACCAAATGATGGTTCGGAGTACCCACCCTTTTTGGAGTCTCTGACTGGAGTGCTGGAAAGTGCTCCTCTTGGCGACTCCATTGTCCTACTGGGGGACTTCAATGTGCACGTGGGCAATGACAACTAAACCTAGAGGGGACTCAGAAGGGGGAAGCAGCTCCCTGTCCACACTGTGTATGGTGCAGATGGGGTGCTGCTGATTTCGACTGTGGACATTGTCAAGTGGTGGAAGGAATACTTCAAGGATCTCCTCTATCTCACTGATATGTCTTCCGTTGTGGAAGCAGAGCTTGAGGACAACGGGGACGACTCGCCCATCACAGGGGCTGAGGTCACCAAAGTCGTTAAACTCTTTGGTGGCAGGGCCCCAGGGGTGGATGAGATTTGCCCTGAGTACCTCAAGGCTCTGGATATTGTAGGGCTGTCATGGTTAATACACCGTTGCAACATTGCGTGGAGGTCGGGGACAGTAGCTCCAGTGGAGCTGCTCAGTGGCCACAGGTCAGTCTGTGGTTGGACTGGGCAGCTTCCTGGTGTGAATGTGTAACTGTGTGAGTGTGAACAGGCATCCTTGAAAAAGAGAGGTTGCCTCTCAGTGGAACTCCCCTGTATAAGTAAAGGTTAAATAATACAAAAATTAATAATAAATAAATAAATATGCCTCCATCCCCCTTGTTAAAAAGTAATAAATCCCCCCACTGTTGCTAAGGATTGAAGATTCTGGGGTCCTGGATGGATTTAATCCTGTGTTTGTTCCTTTTCACAATTCCACTAGAACATTCTATAACTTTTGTATTCGAGGTGATATTGTAGATAAGTTTATCTGCCACTGTTCACGGTTCTCGCACAATAAAAAAAAAAAAGAATAAAAAGTAAGAATGCTGAAAATGAAGCCGTTTTCTGTTTTCATATACCTTCTACTCCCCTCATCACATCTGCAGTTTACTCAGCACAGACACCCCACTGGCCAATCAGCAGTGAGATCCATAGTCTCATAAGTTTCTAAAGATCGGACTGTTGCCACGGTACTTCTGGCCTCTGAAAGTTTGAAATTTTGACCTTTAATTAAGACGCCTCCTGCTAGGCCAATCAGCCGAATGCTTAGAGCGTCAGGAGCACAAATATACCATCAGTCCTGCCGTTATCCAAATCTAAGCAGCAGCCTGATGTCATTTGCACTAAAAACATTGACATTTAATCAGAGCGCCCTCATTAGGTCAATCAGTGTAGTTTTTCCATTTTCTCGCCTTTTGAGTGACTCAGTATTATGCCACACAGGATCAAACCCTCACAAAGATTTGCATTTGACTAATTGTGATAGTTTTAGTGTTATGAGAAACAAAAACTTGAAGTTGAGACGAGTCTGAATGCTAATAAATTAACGGCTTGGGAGGTCTCAGCATTAAATATCCTCCAAAGCACTGATTGTTTGGACAATGTCGTGGTCAAAAGGATTCCTTGAAAACTCCTTTTGAAGAGGTACAAAAGGGTGCTTTGTGGAAAATGGAATCTATTTTAATGTGGAATTTGGATTTTTCCTTTTCTTCCCTGCTATGATGTATGGTTTAGAGACGGTGGTGCTGACAAAAAGACAGGAAGCCGAGCTGGAGGTAGAAGAGTTGAAGATTGGTAGTGACTACGAGGGACAGGATTAGAAACGAGTATATGGGAGGGACAGCTCAGGTGGAGCAGTTTGGAGACAAAGTAAGAGAAGCAAGGCTGAGATGGTTTGGACATGTGCAGAGGAGGAATAGTGGAGATATTGGACAAAGGATGTTGAAGATGGAGCTGCCAGGCAGGAGGAGAAGAGGAAGACCACAGGGGAGAGTCATGGATGCAGTGAAGGAGGACATGGAGAGGGTTGGTGAGATGGAGGCAGATGATCCACCATGGAGTGCCCTGAAGGGAGCAGCCGAAAGAAGAAGGAAAAGGTAACCATCATCCAGATGTGGAAAAAAGTGTCAAATCTATGGGAAAAAAGATGCAAATTTACAGGAAAAAAGTCAAATTTATGAGAAAAAAAAACTTGCAAATTCAGAAAAAGTCAGAAATTCTTGAAAAATTTTCAGATTTACAAGAATTTCTGAGAAATCCCAAATTTTTAAGAAAAAAAAATACAAATTTATGAAAAAAGGTAAAATTTTTGAGAAAAAAGTTACAAGTATATGAAGAAAAAAATGAAAATTTACAGGAAAAACTTGCACATATACAAGGAAAAAAACCACAAATTTACAAGAAAAAAGTTACAAATTTATGAGAAAAAGTTGAAAATTTACAGGAAAAAAGTCACAAATTTGCAAGAAAAAAATACAAATTTATGAAAAAATGTCACATTTTTGAGAAAAAGTTACAAATATATGAGGAAAAAATGGGAAAATTTTCAAGAAAACCTGCAAATTTACAAGAAAAAATGTGCAAATTTATGATAACGGCCAAATTTAAAAAATAAATAAATAAATAAAATCCATGAGGAAAAAAATTGTAAATTTACAAAAAAAAAAAAGGTGCAAATTTATGAGAAAAAAAGTCAACTTTTTGAGAAAAAAGTTGCAAATCTATGAGGAAAAAAGTTGAAAGCTTACAGGAAAATCTTGTAAATTTACATATAAAAAACCCTGCAAATTTACAAAAAATATGCAAATTTATGAGGAAAAAAAAGTCAGATTTTTGAGAAAGTTACAAATCTATGAGGAAAAAAGCTGAAAATTTACAGGAAAAACTTACAGGATTTACAGGAAAAAAAAAGTTATAAATTGTCAGAAAAATGTCCCAAATTATGAGAAAAAAGTCACAAATTCTGGAGCAAAAACTTGCAAATTCAGATAGTTGCAAATTTTTCGTGAATAAGTTGCAAATTCACAAGAAGAATTTGGAAATTTATGAGAAAAGGTCAAATTTGAGAGAAAAGTTGCAAATCTATGAGAAAAAAGTTGAAAATTTACAGGAAAAAGCTGCAAATTTACAAGAAAACAGTTGTAAATCTGAAAAAGCTGCAAATCTATGAGGAACAAGTTGAAAATGTATACGACCGCTTCGAACTGGTTGTTCAGTCATTCAGTCATGTATCATGATATAGAAGGTTCATGATGATCTTGGGGGAACAATTCTTTTTTCTTCCAGGTTGGGAATGACTTGGCGGGGGGGGTGGGTGTATCAAGGCGGGAGGGAGATGGGTGAGAGAGATTAGCAAAGACAGAGGAAGAGTGAGAGGGAAAGGATGCAGGAAGATAGAGAGAAGCAATCTAAAGGAGACAGACGGGCGGGGGGGGGGGGGAAAATAAGGGAGACAGTTGACATGGGGAGGAGGTTGTGTGCGCGTGCACGTGTGCATCTACACCTGCTCTCCACACAGCGACTAAAAATACGCCGTCCCTGTGCAAGAACTGATGTGAAAACAAGGCAGACAGAGAAAGCCTTTGTTTTCTTCTGCTGTACACTTGCAGCAAATTACTATTCATAATGTTCCAAAGTGTCTCCTAGCAGCTGTGATCAAGTATCCTCACCACCTCACTTCATCAGTGCTTTGGTTTTGAAAGGCTGCTACAGATTTCTCTCCAGATTATGCAGCATGTTAAATGTGAGTGCAGAAATGCATTGATCATATACATCTAGTTCCATGGGCGGATATTTCATTTCACTGTTGGGGGGGAAGGGGGGGGGGGTAAACAGGACATTTTCACCAGAGTAAAGACTGAGAGGGCAGTATACAGTTAGGCCCAGAAATATTTGGACAGTGACACAATCTTCATGATTTGGGCTCTGCATGCCACCACATTGGATTTGAAATGAAACAACTACAACGGAATTGAAGTGCAGACTTTAAGGTTTAATTCAAGGGGTTGAACAAAAATATATGATTAAACATGTAGGAATTTTAGCTATTTTTATACAAACGCTCCTCATTTCAGGGGCTCAAAAGTAATTGGACAAATAAACATAACCCTAAGTAAAATGTTACTTTTCAATATTTTGTTGAGAATCCTTTGCAGGCAATGACTGCCTGAAGTCTGGAGCCCATGGACATCACCAAACGCTGGGTTTCCTCCTTTGTGATGCTTTGCCAGGCCTTTACTGCAGCTGTCTTCAGTTGTTGCTTGTTTGTGGGTCTTTCTGCCTTAAGTTTTGTCTTGAGCAAGTGAAATGCATGCTCGATTGGGTTGAGATCTGGTGATTGACTCGGCCATTGCAGAATATTCCACTTCTTTGCTTTAAAAAACTCCTGGGTTGCTTTTGCAGTATGTTTTGGATCATTGGTGAAGCACCGTCCAATCAACTTTGCTGCATTTGGCTGAATCTGAGCAGAAAGTATATCCCTATACACTTCAGAATTCATCCGGCTGCTTCTGTCTTTTGACACATCATCAATAAACACAAGTGACCCAGTGCCATTGGAAACCATGCATGCCCATGCCATCACACTGCCTCCACCATGTTTTACAGAAGATGTAGTGCTTTGGATCATGAGCTGTTCCAATTCTTCTCCAAACTTTCTTCTTCCCATCATTCTGGTACAGGTTGATCTTAGTCTCATCTGTCCAAAGAATGCTGTTCCAGAACTGGGCTGGCTTCTTCAGGTGTTTTTTTCTGGCCTTTCTATTTTTGAGGCTGATTAATGGTTTGCACCTTGTGGTGAATCCTTTGTATTTGTTCTCATGAAGTCTTCTCTTTATGGTAGACTTAGATACTGATACACCTACTTCCTGGAGAGTGTTCTTCACTTGAGTGGATGTTGTGAAGGGGTTGTTCTTCACCATGGAAAGGATTCTGCAATCATCCACCACTGTTGTCTTCCGTGGACGTCCAGGCCTTTTTGAGTTCCCAAGCTCACCAGTGCACTCTTTTTTTCTCAGAATGTACCAAACTGTTGATTTGGCCACTCCTAACATTTCTGCTATCTCTCTGATGGATTTCTTTTTTTTCAACCTCAGGATGGTCACCTCCATCGAGAGCTCCTTTGATTGCATGTTGTGTGTTCACAGCAACAGCTTCCAAATGCAAACGCCACACCTGGAATCAACTCCAGACCTTTTAACTGCTTAATTGATGACAGGTTAACGAGGGAAGAGCCCATGCAGCCTTGTTTTTTTTTTTCCACAATATCTTTATTGAACCTTTTTTTTTTTTTAACAAACATGATACAAACAATCAAACCCTAACACTAAAGTACTACAAAAAAAAAAAAAATGCACTAAAAACACCAACAACCACCAACAAAATCAAGTCTTCAACAATGCTCCTCTGTTTAGTCTAGACAATCCAATACATAAGTATACATATTATGTTCACCAGTTTGGAATTTACAAGGTCCACACACATCATTCACCTTCTTCTTCAAGAGTTATGTTTAAATTTTTTACATAATCAATAAAAGGTCTCCATATATTCTCAAACACAATTTCCTTTGATTTCAGTATATATGTTATTCTTTCTAATGGAAGGTTTGTTAACATCTGTCTTAACCACTGAGTCACATCTGGTCTATGAGTCTTTTTCCATAATAGTGCAATACATTTTTTGGCATTAAGCAAACTGAGGTCTATGAATGTTCTTTCACTTTTATTAAAATTATGCTTTTCTGGGTACAGACCCAACAAAAACAGTTTAGGATTCAATATGATTTGTTTTGAGATTATTTTTTCAATTGTTACCCTCACCTCTTCCCAAAACATTCTTATTAATCTACATTCCCATAAACAATGAAATAGGGTTCCTTTACTTTCCATGCATTTTGTGCATGTATCTGGTATATTTTTGTTATATCTATTTAACTCCTCCGGTGTAACATACATCCGCATTAACCATTTGAAATGTATCAATTTAAGGCGTGCATTTATTGATTTGGTTTGAGCTTCTGTACAAGCCAATTCCCATTGTTCCTCTGAAATTTCAGTTTGCAGATCTTCTTTCCAGTAGTTTAATCTTTTCAGTGAATTTTCACTTGAAGATAGTGTCAATGAGTTATAAAACTCTGAAATAATACCCTTTCTTTTACTATCTTTCATCATCATTTTTTCCAAGGATGAATAAATAGGTCGAGTGAGAGCTTTATTTTGATTTGATCGAATAAAGTTTCTAAGTTGAAGATATTTAAAAAAAATGTGTTCTATTGAGATTAAATTTGATCCTCAGCTCTTCAAAAGACATTATGTTGTCTGCACATGGCAAATATAAATCCTGAATCTTTTGTATCCCTTTTAAATTCCATACTTTAAATACAGCGTCCGCTCTCCCTGGTTTAAAATATTGATTACCCCATATTGGACTAAATTGTGACAATAACTGTGGTTCTTTTAAATAGTTTTTAGCTTCACACCATATTTTGATCATATGCTTTACAAATGGATTTTTAACTTGTTTTTGTAATTTTTTTGCCGAATCTGAGTATATGAATATGGGAAGAGGTAAAGGTAAATTGTATGATTCCATTTCAGTCCAGTGAGGGAGATCATTTGATGAAAAATAATATGTCATAGACCTCAGTTGTGCCGACCAATAATACAACATAAAATTTGGACATTTCAGACCTCCACGATCAAATGGTAAATATAATAAAGACAAACGTAATCTAGCCCTCCTGTTGTTCCATATAAATTCCACTAACTTTTTTTTTATTCTTGAGAATAGATCTAAAGGTGGTGATAAGGGAATGTATTGAAATAAATAAAGTATTTTAGGTAAAATATTACTTTTAAGTATATTGATTCTCCCGATCATCGACATTGGTAGTGACATCCATCTCTGAGTTAACTCATTGATATCTGACATTAAGGCTTCATAGTTGACGCTGGCGACTGATTCTAGCTTAGGCATAATTTGGATTCCTAAATATTTAAACTGATTTACAACATTGAATTGATTTACCTCAGGGGCTGGGTAATTTCTCTGGGTCTCATTTAGCATTAATATTGAAGATTTAGTTTTATTTATTTTATATCCTGATATTTCCCCAAAATTCTTTATTAAATTCAACAAGGTTGGAATTGATTTTTTTAGATTCGACATAAACAAAATTATATCATCGGCGTACAGGGAGATTTTATGTTCTGTTGGTCCAACTTTAATTCCATATATTTGTGAATGTAAACGTATCGCTATCGCTAAAGGTTCAATTGCCATAGTAAACAGTAAAGGTGAAAGTGGACAGCCTTGTCGACATCCTCTATTGATTTTTATTGGTTTTGAAATATTGTTATTTGTTAGGATTTCTGCTGTAGCATTATTGTATATTATTTGAACCCATTTTATGAAATTATTTCCAAGTCCAAACCTTTGTAGGACTTCAAAAAGAAAGGGCCATTCAACTCTATCAAAGGCCTTTTCGGCGTCCAATGATAGGAGAGCTGTATCCGGTGCTTCTTTATTAAAATAAATAATATTAAATAGTCTTCTTACATTATGGAAGCCTTGTCTACCCTTTATAAAGCCATTCTGATCTCGATTAATAATATTTGGTAAAATTTCTTGTATTCGTCTTGCTAAAATTTTACAGATTATCTTAAGGTCGGCGTTTAATAGGCTTATTGGTCTCATATTTTCACATTTATTAGAGGGCTTACCTGGTTTTGGCAGCAGTATAATTAAGGCATTATTTATGTATGATGGTAAATTATTATTTTGAAATGCTTCTAAAACCATTTCCAAAAAAGGTTTTATTAATTTATTCTTAAATTTTTTATAAAGGTCAACTGGAAGACCATCTGGTCCTGCACTTTTTCCTGATTTCATATTATCAATGGCTAGCCCAACTTCTTCTTGACTAATTTTAGACTCCAATATCTCCCTGTTTTCATTTGGAATACACGGTATAGATAGTTCGTTCAAAAACCCATTTAGTTTTGTTAAATCAGGTTCATTTTTGGTATCATATAATTTTTCATAGTAATCTCTAAAGGCTCTATTAATTTCTAAAGGATCTATAACTACCTGTCCATTACTTATAATACTGGTAATTGGTGTTTTAATTTCCAATTGTTTAATCTGCCATGCTAATAATTTTCCTGATTTTTCACCTTGTTCATAAAAAGATTGTTTCAATCTTAGAAGACTCGAGGCAGCTCTATTCGCTGATTTTTTGTCGTATTCAGCTCTCAAAATCAGTAATTCATTCTCCAACCTTGGGTCACTTCCTGCATACACTTTTTCCTGAAGACTTTTTATTTTATGTTCCAATTTAGCTCTCTCCTCTCGAGTCTTCTTAGATTTTGATCCTGTATAACTAATAATATGTCCCCTAATAAAAGCTTTGAAAGCCTCCCACTTTACACATGCTGATGTTTGTGTAGTATTGATGTCAAAGAACTCGTCTATCTGTTTTTCTATATACTTGACAAATTCCTCATCCTGAAGCCATTTATGCTGAAATTGCCATCTACCTGATTCCTTTGTCAATTTTTTATCTACATATATTAGACAACAGGGTGCATGATCAGAGATCACGATGTTATCATAAAAGCAGTTTTGAATCTTGGACCTTAATTCTGTGGAAATCAAAAAATAATCAATACGTGAGAATGTCTTGTAGGTACTGGAATAACAAGAATAGGCTTTAACTTGTGGTTTCATTTCTCTCCATATATCTAACAATCTCAATTCTTTCATAAAATGATTAATAGTCATCCTACATCCAATGTGCGTACAATCCAGTCCTGTTGATCTATCCACACCTGGATTCAATGTACAATTAAAATCCCCTGCTATTATATGTTGCCCTGTAAGTGATGATAAGATGAGAAATAAATTAGCAAAGAACTTCTGATCATCTATATTGGGACCATATAAGTTCACAAGATTTATATTTTCTAATAGCAAAGAACCTTGAATGATTACATATCTTCCAAATTTGTCTGCAATTACATTTTTCACTTGAAAAGGAACTGGTTTATGTATGAGAGTCATAACTCCCCTGGCTCGGGATGAAAATGAAGAGGTGAATACACTTCCCTGCCATCTACTCCTAATTCTTTTAACATCCTCCTCTATCAGATGAGTTTCTTGTAAAAACACAATTCTTGAACCCATGTCCTTTATTTTATTCATAACTTGTTTAAGTTTTTTTAAATTTTGTAGACCTCTGCAATTCCATGAAGTTAAATTAAGATTAACACTTTGGTCCATGATCAATAGAGAGTTTGGGATTACCTTGCAGTGTAAACATGCTCATACAGAGAAGCAAAAACATGAGTGGTTGAACATTCATCCTACAAACTACACACAAACAAATTTCCCCTTCCCACACTTGTGGCAAACCCCCCAAAATCAAAAGAAAAATTCTGTCTCCCGATATAGCCATCGACCGTTCCACACCCACGGGGAACAGCCTAAGCCACTCCTTCTTCATCCTCCCAATCACCCTAACTCTACTGCTTTTAATGACGTAACATTAACTCTCCTCTGTAGTTTTCCAACTTAACTCCAAAATTTTTAACAACTTTGTACATCATAGTTTTTTTTTTGTTTGTTTTGTTTTTGTTTTGTTTTTTTAATATATAATACAATCTATATTTTGTAAACTTACTATTTACTTCAAGTCAGTCAGATGCCTGTGCAAATGCTTAATTATTCTACCTTATATTTTGTTCATGCTTAGCTCCCACCAGTCTCTTCTTCTTCTTTGATCTTCTTGATGAACTCCTGCGCCTCCTCTGGGGTCTTGAAGATGTGGGTTCTGCCCTCATACGTGGTCAGCAGTCTCGCAGGATAGATTACACCATGACGAATCCCAAGGTTGCGCAGCTCCTTACGTACGGGATCAAACTGCTTCCTCAATTGCTGGATTCCTGTGGCCAAATCTGGGTAGAACCGCACCTGCTGGTCCTGGTGTTTAATCTCTCCTTTAGCACGTGCAGCGTTGAAGATCTTCATCAGAATCAGAATCAGAATCAGAATCAGCTTTATTGCCAAGTATATTTACAAGTAAACACACAAGGAATTTGACTTGACATTAGACGCGCACGTTAGGCGCATCCAATGACGCGTCGCCATACAAGGCGCCTGTCAACAGTGGAGGTAAAGAGGGGAGAGGAGGGGGAGGAAAACACAATAGGAGAGAGAAAAAACATAGTAATCAGAATAAACGCTCATATGTGAGCCAAATTTTGACTACACAGAAAAAATCATCCTGTCTCTGTTGCTAAGAAACTTCATAATTAAGGTCCTCGGCGGTCCCTTATCTCTCCGTGGGCCAATACGATGTGCTTTTTCCAGAATCACTGCTGATTGCAACTCCTCGCTGCCCAGCACCTCCGGAATCCACTTTTCCAGAAAGGAACATACGTCCCGACCTTCTGATTCCTCTGGAAGACCCACCAGCCTCAAATTATTCTGTCTCGACCGAGATTCCAAATCCAAAATATTATCTTCCAGAGATTTATTTTTTTTTCCAAAGTGCACATCTTTAATTGAAGACGGGTGACGTCATCTTCAGCACTAGCGAGACGGAGCTCCATCTGCGCCGTTCGTTCTACACAGTCACCCAATTCCTTTCTTATTCCTTCCAACGCTGTCATAATCCCATCAAATCTAGAGGAAAAGTCCGCTCTCATTGAACTCATGGCAGCCATCAGCGCATCTGCGCCATTCCCCGCAGATTTCGCACCGTTGCCAGCCTCCTCCGCCATATATGGAGTTTTGTTTGCTGCGTCACAGACCTGAAAGTCCGTTAATTTGGACTGTTTCGGCGGCTCGCTTTTTCCTTTTCCTGGTTTTCCAGCCTTAGGCTTCGCCGACATATCCTCGCCCAAATGCTGGGATACGTTCTGTCCCAAATGAGAGAGTTATTTGCCGATTTTTTTTTTCCAGGAGCAGAGCAGAGCGAGACACGTCCGTCCTACGTGGCAGCCATAACCGGAAGTCCCATGCAGCCTTGTTATTTTTTTTTTTTGCAACCTTCTGAGTCAATTGTCCAATTACTTTTGTCCCTTGAAAAAGAGGTGGCTACGTATTAAAGAGCTGTAATTCCTAAACCCTTGCTCCAATTTGGATGTGAATACTCTCAAATTACAGCTGAGAGTCTGCACTTTAAGCCCATATTGATTATATAATTGTATCCTGAATATGTTTTCGTAAACAGCTAAAATAACAAAACTTGTGTCAATGTCCAAATATTTTTGGGCCTAACTGTAGGTGTTGTAGTTGGGGCTCTATATTTTTTTAACAGGGAAGGGTTCAAACCCTTAAAAATGAAAACATTACAAAAACTTGAGGCATTATCTAGATCAGGGGTGTCAAACTCATTTTAGCTTGGGGGCCACATACCACTGCATTTAATGTCAAGTGGGCCGGACCAGTAAAATAATAGCAAAACAACCTAATGGAGACTCCAATTTAGTACAAAGAAGTACAAGTACATTATGAAATGTTTACATTTATTGAACTATTGATCTTTTACAAAACATGAACAACCTGAATGATGAATCTTCATCAAAGTATGAACAACCTAAATTTTTTTCTTTTCTGCTCTGTTTCAAACTGGAGCTGCTGAGAAACAATATTTCACGATAAAAACAAATGCCATTTAAGGAACCAGATATATCTCTGCCATCTAATGTTTAGTCCTGGAACTGGTTTATATTTTGAACAATAACCCCAGTTACATGGTCACAATAAATCGATTACTGGCAATAAACTGATAATGCCAATAATCAGTTTTCTCGTGTTTATTACTGGACTACTGGAGGGTAAACCGCTTGAGTTAATGCCCCCAGTTACATGGCCTTTATTGGCTTATTCTGTTTACATGGCCACTTAAATAATCAGATAACTGCAGAAATCCAATCATAACCAGTTTATGCATGTGCATGTAAACATGATCATTGGCCATGTGACTGGAGTTCCAATCCAGATTAAAACCTTTAATCAATCAATCTTACACTCATACTGCCACACTCAGACTCATTCACTCTCACCCACTCCCATATTTGTCCAGTCTCGCTCCCATTCCCACTCGCCCTCACAGTCGTTCTCAGTCACACATGCTTCCTTCCGCTCACACTCACTCATATATACACCCTCATTTGCGCTCTGACTCACTCACAGTTACTCTTGCTCTCTCTTACACACTCACACTTATTCAACTTCAGTTCAATTCACCTTTATTTATATAGCGCCATTTCACAACAACAGTCATCTCATAGCACTTTCAAATGTAGGGGAAACCCCCACAATTGCAGAAAGACCCCAGTAATCAGGCGATCCCCTGTGAGCAAGCGCTTGGCGAAGGTGGAGAGGAAAAACTCCCTTTTAACAGGAAGAAACCTCTAGCAGAAC
Organism: Pholidichthys leucotaenia; assembly: GCA_020510985.1. Taxonomy (NCBI): domain Eukaryota; kingdom Metazoa; phylum Chordata; class Actinopteri; order Cichliformes; family Pholidichthyidae; genus Pholidichthys; species Pholidichthys leucotaenia. The sequence continues at coordinate 411,032,704 of CM035842.1, read as the reverse complement.
CAGGCTCAGGGAGGGGTAGTCATCTGCTGCGACTGGCTGGGGGGGTGAGGGGATAGAGAAGATGAAAAGAACAGACACATAGAGAGCAAACATTAAAGGAGTGAAGCCAAGTACATTATTGGAGGTCCCCTGACAGTCTAAATCTATTAGCAACAGAACTAAGGAAGGGTTTAGAGACACATGATCCCTCCCTAATCGTAGGCTATATCAAAAAGGAAGGTTTTTACCCTATTCTTAAAAACAGAGATCGAGTCTGACTCCCGAATCCAGATTGGTAACTGGTTCCACAGGAAAGGAGCTTGATAACTGAAAGCTCTGCCTCCCATTGTACTTTTGGAGATTCTAGGTATTACAAGTAATCCAGCATTTTGGGAGCGTAGTGCTCTGTTAGGATAATAGGGTAGTATCAGATCTTTTAAATAAAAAGGGGCCTGGTTGTTTAGAGCTTTGTAAGTGAGAAGAAGGATTTTAAACTTAATTCTAAACTCTATGGGAAGCCAATGAAGGGAGGCCAAAACCAGAGAGATGTGATTTCTCTTTCTAGTACCTGTTAAAACTCTTGCTGCAGCATTTTGGATCAACTGAAGACTTTTTAAAGATATTTTAGGACAACCTGATAATAAAGAGTTACAATAATCTAATCTAGAGTTAACAAATGCATGGATCAGTTTCTCAGCATCACTCTGAGACAAGATGCTCCTAATCTTGGCAATATTACGCAAATGATAGAAGGCAGTCTTAGAAACAAATTTAATATGTGAACTGAAAAACAGATCTTGATCAAAAATAACTCCAAGGTTCCTCACAGAACTATTCAGTGAAAGAGTAACTGCATCCAAACTAAGACTTTGATTTGGAAAGGTATTTCTATGTTTTTTTGGACCAACAAGAATGACTTCAGTCTTATCTGAATTTAATAGCAGAAAATTACAAGTCACCCAAGCTTTGATTTCATTAAGACAGGTGTCTAATTTGACTAATTGACTACTATCATCTGGCTTCATTGACAAGTATAATTGTGTGTCATCTGCATAACAATGCAAATGTATACAGTGCTTTCTAATGATGTTGCATAACAGAAGCATATATAAACTAAAAAGAGTAGGGCCTAGCACAGATCCCTGTGGAACTCCATGACTGAGCTTAGAGTTGGAAGAAAACTCATTATTGACATGAACAAACTGAAGCCTATCAGACAAATAAGATCTATTTGTCCGATTCATCCTTAACACTTGGGGTGGCCATGGTGCAGATGCAGTGGGCATGAATGTGCATCAATGCCCGGCAGCGGCCGGGGAGGCCGCCGGCGTGGACCAGCAGCCACACCCCCACCAACCCACCCCAGGGCAGCTGCAGCCACAGAAGCAGCCCACCACCACCAATGCCCTCCCAGAGCAAACAACCAATGGACCCACCACAAGCACCCAGAGATGCCACCCGACATGCAAAACACCACACAAATCCAACCCACCACCACCATCACTACTCATCACTCCCTCACTCTCACTTACTCACTTGCTCACTCCCTTGCTCGTACCTATTCACTCACAGTAGAACACTGGGATTTTTTTTATTTATTGTATTTGTTTATTTGTCAGGGACAGTGCAATAAACATAGACAAAAAAGAAAATCTGATGTGTTGCACAGAGAGTGTATAGCATTAAGCTAGTTTGCAACTCTTGTCCCTGGATGGGCTTTAGAGAAAGACGACAGCATGACAGGTCCCAGGTCAAAAGCGAGGCTCCAGACCCCAGGCCCCTGGCAGAAGGAGGGCAGCAGGGGTGGAGGAAGACCCCCACCCCTCCATGTGCGAATCGCAATGGGTGAGTGTTAGTTGTGTGGTGTCATAGGGTGCAGGTGTGTGAACAACCAAACTGCAGTTAAAATTGGGGGTATAGTGTGATAGGGCATCGCTACCCACTGCTATTGGCAGCAGAACTCCCATCCCCCCAAGCCCTCAGTGTCTACAGTTCAATTAAAATTGAAGTGATGGTAGCCCCACAGTGCAGTAGTACACAGAAGGATCCTCTTCACTGACACCGTACGGCACACCCCCACCCCAAAACCCTAAGTGTTTCAAATAAGATGTATGATCCACCCAGAATTGGAGGGGGGAGTTAAGATGGGGGGAGGGGGGTCCCAGAAGGAGCCTGTACCCCCCCAGGGGCCAGCTCCTAAACTGGCTCTGGAAGCCACCCACCACCCTCAGATCCCATCCCAGGGCGAGGGGTGCCAGGCTGTGCAACCCAGGGCCCGCCAATGTCGTACCCCAGCGCTCTCCAGCACCACAGGCATGATGGGGCAGCCACACTCACTCGCACTCTCACACTTCTTGTACACACCCTGTATGCACGTATACAAAAATACAGTGCACCCGGAAGGTATTCACAACGCTTCGCTTTTCCACATTTTGTAATGTTACAGCCTTATTCAAAAATGGATTAAATTCATTTTTCCTCAAAATTCTACACACAATACCCCATAATAACAACATGAAAAAGTTTTTGAGAGTTTTGCAAATTTATTAAAAATAAAAAACTAAGATATCACATGTACATACGTAAGTATTCACAGCCTTTACTCAATACTTTGTTGATGCACCTTTGGCAGCAATTACAGCCTCAAGTCTTTTTGAATATGATGCCACAAGCTTGGCACACCTATCTTTGGGCAGTTTGGCCCATTTCTCTGTGCATCACCTCTCAAGCTCCATCAGGTTGGATGGGAAGCGTCAGTAAGTAGACATTTTCAGATCTCTCCAGAGATGTTCAATTGGATTCAAGTCCGGGCTCTGGCTGGGCCACTCAAGGACATTCACAGAGTTGTCCTAAAGCCACTCCTTCGATATCTTGGCTGTGTGCTTAGGGTCGTTGTCCTGCTGAAAGATGAACAGTCGCCCCAGTCTGAGGTCAAGAGCACTCTGGAGCAGGTTTTCATCCGGGATGTCTCTGTATATTGCTGCATTCACCTTTCCCTCTATCCTGACTAATCTCCCAGTTCCTGCCACTGAAAAACATCCTCACAGCATGATATGCTGCCACCACCATGCTTCACTGTAGGGATGGTATTGGCCTGGTGATGAGCAGTACTTGGTTTCCTCCAAATGTGATGCCTGGCATTTACGCCAAAGAGTTCAATCTTTGTCTCATCATACCAGAGAATTTTATTTCTCATGGTCTGAGAGTCCTTCAGGTGCCTTTTGGCAAACTCCAGGTGGGTTGCCATGTGCCTTTTAGCTAAGAAGTGGCTTCCGTCTGGCCACTCTACCATACAGGCCTTATTGGTGGATTGCTGCAGAGATTGTTGTCCTTCTGGAAGGTTCTCCCCTGTCCACAGAGGAACACTGGAGCTCTGACAGAGTGACCATCGGATCGTTGGTCGCCTCCCTCACTAAGGCCCTTCTCCCTTGATTGCTCAGTTTAGACAGCCGTCCAGCACTAAGAAGAGTCCTGGTGGTTCTGAACTTCTTCCATTTACAGATGATGGAGGCCACTGTGCTCATTGAGACCTTCAAAGCAGCAGAAATTTTTCTGTACCCTTCCCCAGATTTGTGCCTCAAGTCAATCCTGTCTCGGAGGTCTACAGACAATTCCTTTGACTTCATGCTTGGTTTGTGCTCTGACATGCACTGTGTCAGCTGTGGGACCTTATACAGGCAGGTGTGTGTCTTTCCACATCATGTCCAATCAACTGAATTTACCACAGGTAGAATCCAATTAAGCTGTAGAAACATCTCAAAGATGATCAGTGAAAACAGGATGCACCTTAGCTCAATTTTGAGCTTCATGGCAAAGGCTGTGAATACTTATGTACATGTGATTTCTTAGTTTTTTTACTTTTAATAAATTTGCAAAAATTTCAAGAAACTTTTTCTACATTGTCATTTTGGGGTATTGCGTGTAGAATTTTGAGGGAAAAAAAAGAATTTAATCCATTTTGGAATAAGGCTGTAACATAACAAAATGTGGAAAAAGTGAAGCGCTGTGAAGACTTTCTGGATGCGCTGTATATAATCACCTCACCCTATCAGCATCTCAGCATCACCCTGTGATGCTGAGGTACACAACTGACAATGTGTTCTGGCGGTGAAGCCTTATTGCAGCCATCTCTCAAGAACTCCCCACAGACTCAGAAGTGGTGCAAACATCAGGGATTGTAACAGCTAGTCCTTTGATTGAACCATAATCGTAGGATGATCCAGATGTCAAGCAATGTCCCAAAGTGCCCCCTGCGAGCCCACCTACCGTCCACCCCAGCCAGACATTGCTGACGGTAGGCTACCCCCGCAGCCACAGCCACCCTGGAGCAAACTGACAGAAACGCGGCCGCCAACCTGCGCCAACGGCCCCACGACCGCCAGCGAACACCCGCAATCACCCATACCCAGCACCACAGCCACCTGAAGCAGTGCGGGCAAAGCACCCCGCCCCGGGACCCACCGGTAGGACGGCCAGGGAAAGTGGAAACTGAACCACTATTCCCCCAGCCACCAGACAGCCCACACCACCCCCCGCCCCCCAACAAGGTCTTCCCCTCACATACACACCCTCCACAACCATGTGTCCACCCGCAGGTACTTGCCCCCCCCCCCACACACACACACATGCCCACCCTCATGTGTACACACATACAGTGGATATATAAAGTCTACATACCCCTGTTCAAATGCCAGGTTTTTGTGATGTAAAAAATGAGACCAAGATAAATCATTTCAAAACTTTTTCCACCATTAATGTGATCTATAACCTGTACAACCCAATTGAAAAACAAATTGAAATCTTTCAAGGGGAAAAATAAAAAACAAAAAACTTACAATAGCCTGGTTGCATAAATATGCACACCCTTAAACTAATACTTTGTTGCAGCACCTTTGGCTTTTATTACAGCACTCAATTTTTTTGGGTAGGAGTCTATCAGCGTGGCATATCTTGATGTGGCAATATTTGCCCACTCTTATTTGTAAAAACACTCCAAATCTGTCAGATTGTGAGGGCATCTCCTGTGCACAGCCCTCTTCAGATCACCCCACAGATGTTTGATCAGATTCAGGTCTGGACTCTGGCTGGTCCATTCCAAAACCTTAATCTTCTTCTAGTGAAGCCATTCTTTTGTTGATTTCTATGTGTACTTTGGGTCATTGTCATGCTGAAAGAAGAAGTTCCTCTTCATCTTCAGCTTTCTTTTCACTATCTGAGCACGGGGGGATTCCACCGTGCTCTGTCTCTTTGCCATTTTTGTTCCTTATTTGTATAATGTTGTATTTTTGAGTTCTAATTCCTGTTATGTTATCTTTAGTTTGTTTTCACATATTCTGTTGTTTCTTAGTATGATTTATTTTCCTGTTCACATTCATTGTAGTTTTGTTATTTACATATTTGGGTTTATTTGTCTTTATATGTTACCACATTGTATTTGCCGGTTGTCTTCTCTTTCTTTCTGTCTCTGGAGTTCCATCTGTCATAGGCACTTCCAGGTTTTTTCCTGGTTGTGGGTGGTGCCCCTGTCAAGCTGTCAGCCCCGTCTCCTCTCCTTACGATTCACAGCTGATTGTCATCTTCTCCCCAGCCCGCTCGTGTGATTAGCAACGGTTATCATTTGAGTTTAATTATTTTTGGCCCTATTTAAGGGCGGTTATTTCTTTTCTGTTGGCTGGTGTCTCAAGATTCATTTACGTCCCTGTTCCGTTCTGACGTTTGTATCCTGTTTTCTCCTGGTTGCTCGTAAGTTTTGTTTTATTCACTTTTGGATCTTTGTTTTAGCACACTGTTTGGACTTTTGGGGATTTTTTTTTTTTTTTTTTGTTAATGAATATCACAAACTGCAGTCACCCTCAGAGATAGGGTGAGGAGCTCAGTCATCCAGGAGAGGCTCAGAGTAGAACCGCTGCTCCTCCACATTGAAAGGAGTCAGTTGAGGTGGTTTGGGCATCTGATCAGGATGCCTCCTGGACGCCTCCCAGTTGAGGTGTTTCAGGCACGTCCCACTGGGAGGAGACCCCGGGGCAGACCCAGGACTCGGTGGAGAGACTATGTCTCCCAGCTGGTCTGGGAACACCTTGGTATCCTCTCTGAAGAGCTGGAGCAGGTGGCTGGGGAGAGGGAAGTCTGGGCTTCTCTGCTTGAACTGCTGCCTCCGCGACCTGGACCTCCGAAAAAGCGGTAGAAGATGGATGGATGGATGGACAAACTGCAGTCCAGCGTGTGGGTCTCTCCTCTCTGCCCCGAGGGGCAATTCATGACATTTCTATCAGAAGCCTGAAGGTTCTGTGCCAACACTGACTGGTATTAACATTAATACCAGTCAATATTAATTTGCTGGTCATTAACATTTGTTTGTTCTCTCCCATAGATTGAGTCCCCATCGTGCTGTTTGCTCTCTACATGTCTGTTCTTTTCTTCTTCTCTGTCCCCTCACCCCCCAGCCAGTCGCAGCAGATGACTGCCCCTCCCTGAGCCTGGTTCTGCTGGAGGTTTCTTCCTGTTAAAAGGGAGTTTTTCCTCTCCACCGTCGCCAAGTGCTTGCTCACAGGGGATCGCCGGATTGCTGGGGTCTTTCTGCAACTGTGGGGGTCCTCCCTACAGTTGATAGTGCTATGAGATGACTGTTGTTGTGAAATGGCGCTATATAAATAAAGTTGAATTGAATTGAATTGAATTGAATTATTTGGAACTGTTCATAATTCCCTCCACCTTGACTAAGGCCCCAGTCCCAGCTGAAGGAAAACAGTCCCAAAGGATGATGGTACCACCACCATGCTTCAATGTAGGTATGGTGTTCTTTTGGTGATGAGCAGTGTTATATTTGAGCCAAATATACCTTTTGGAATTATGGCCAAAAAGTTCAACCTTGGTTTCATCGGACCATAACACATTTTCCCACATGCGTTTTGGAGATTTCAAATGTGTTTTTGCAAAATGTAGCCAGGCTTGGATGTTTTTCTTCATAATGCTTCTGTTCTTGCCACTTTAGATGGGAGATTGTTGTCACATGTACTTAACAGCCAGTACTTGCCAGAAATTCCTGCAGCTATTTCAGTGTTGCTGTCGGCCTCTTGGCAGACTCCCTGACCAGTCTTCTCATCTTTTCATCAGTTTTAGAGGGACATCCATCTCTTGGTAATGTCACTGTTGTGCCATATTTTCTCCACTTGATGATGACTGTCTTCACTGTTACATGGTGTATTTAATGCCTTGGAAATTCTTTTGTACCCTTCTCCTGACTGATACCGTTGAACAATGAGATCCCTCTGATGCTTTGGAAGCTCTCTGCAGACCATGGCTATTGCTGTAAGATGTGACTACAAAAGGAGCTCATTTAGCAGTAGACTACATCATCCTAGGTGCGCAACTGAGAGGTTTCGCAGGTCCTTCCTACCTACGGCTGTCAGACTGTATCACCTAAGCAGGGCTGCTCGCAGAGATAGCAAAAAACCGTGACAACCTAATAGTATTGAATGCAAAAGACGCAATAGACTTACACAAATGGTCCCCTCCAGTATACAACTAGGACAATATCAGTCGCTACGGAGGGTGACAATATGTATGGGTACATATTCATACTATGTAGGATAACTAAGTAGACGGTTATGCTGTTTATTCCATCTAGCTACAATGCTCCGCACTGTGTATATATATTTATATATTTATGTGTACGTATGTATATTCACTGCTCTTATTTTTATTTTTCTTATCTTCTTAATTATTGCTCTGAGTGTTGCTATCCCTGTGCTGTGCTGTTGCAATCCTGGAATTTCCCCACTGTGGGACTAATAAAGGCTTATCTTATCTTATCTAAAAATGTCAAGAAAAGCCTACTAGAACAGCTGAACTCTATTTGGGGTTAATCAGAGGCACTTTAAATGGTGGCAGGTGTGCGCTGACTCCCATTTAACATGAGTTTGAATATGATTGGTTAATTCTGAACACAGCCATGCCATCAGTTATAACAGGGTGTGCATATTTATGCAGCCAGGTTATTGTAAGTTTTTTTATTTTTCCCCTTGAAAGATTTCAGTTTGTTTTTCAATTGGGTTGTACAGGTTATAGGTCACATTAATGGTGGAAAAAGTTTTGAAATTATTTATCTTGGTCTCATTTTTTTTTTACATCACAAAAACCTGGCATTTGAACAGGGGTGTGTAGACTTTTTATATTCACTGTACCTACCATCACATATGTGCACCTACAGTCATGTGAAAAAATTAAGACATCTTGTATAAGCCTGTATGTTTAACATATTTGGACATATGGATATTTAATATCAGTGTTAAAAATACTGGGTGATTCACATAATACAACTAAACAATTAAAAATGAATTAAACACTTTTTTCAAATTTTCTGTAAAATGTAATTCTAAACAAATAGGGATAAATTAGGACACCTCCTATCTTTTTAGGACACCTTCACATTAATTCCCACTTAAAATGGTTAAAATATATTTGAAAAAATGCAAATAAAAACAAAAACAAGGTTAGACATAGATATGTGAACATTTCTTAATAAAGAACTGAATATTTAAAGGGATGTCCAAATTTTTTTCACATGACTGTACACACTGAGTTTGGTTCATATTGCCAACACTCGGTCGGACTCTTTCCCAGTGAGAGTTGGACTCCGCCAAAGCTGCCCTTTGTCACCGATCCTGTTCATAATTTTTATGGACAGGATTTCTAGGCGCAGCCAGGGAATGGAGGGTGTCATGCTTGGTGACCACAGGATCTCATCTCTGTTGTTTGCAGATGATGTTGTCCTGCTGGCTTCATCCAGCAATGACCTACAGGTCTTACTGGGATGGTTTGCCGCTGAATGTGAAGTGACTGGGATGAGAATCAGCACCTCCAAATCCGAGTCCATGGTCCTCAGCTGGAAAAAGGTGGATTGTCCTCTCTGGGTTGGGGACAAGCTCCTGCCCCAAGTGGAGGAGTTTAAGTATCTTGGGGTCTTATTCACGAGTGAGGGGAGAAAGGAGCGAGAGATTGACAGATGGATCAGAGCAGCATCTGCAGTGGTGCGGACGTTTTACCAGTCCGTTGTGGTGAAGATGGAGCTAAGCTCTAAGGCAAAGCTGTTGATTTACCAGTCAGTCTATGTTTCTACCCTCACCTACGGTCATGAGCTTTGGGTAATGACCGAAACAATGAGATGAGTGAGTGCCTGTGAGTGCATGAGAGTGAATGTATGTGCTGGTGGGGGGTGCTGGACTGAGGGGATGGCACCTCCTGATACCTCCTGGCCACTTGGGCTCACTTGGATTGGGGGCTTGCCCCCCGTGGGACTCCCCATGCCTTTCTGCCACCTTCCCTGGGCGTGGGGACTTGGGGGCTCCTGGGGCGTGGGTCGGGGGCGCTGGGGTTGGCGTGGGCCCACTGTCACTGTGGAGGAGGTGCGTGTTGGGGGCACAGGCAGGGGGGGTTGGCCTTCTGGTGTCTGGGGCCATGCTGTGCTGGCCTCCCTCACCGTCCTTCCTGGGGTGGTTGCATGGCTATCCTGGAGCTTGCTGGCTTACCGGGTACAGGAGTGAGAGAGAGTGGGTGGATCCGGGAGTGCGAGTGTGGGATTGTGTGGGGGAGTGGGCGAGCGAGAGTGAGTGAGTGCATGTGGGTGCGTATGAGAGCATGAGGGTGTGAATGCGTGGGAATGGGTGTGTCTGCTGGTCGGGAGGTGCTGGATTGAGGGGGTAGTGCCTCTTGGCTACATGGGCTCCCCTGGACATGGGGACCTTCTTTGGGCGTGGGGGTCCCCGGGGTGTGTGGCAGTGGCGCTGGGGTGGGGGCGGGCCCGCTGTGGGGGTGCCTGGGGGGGTCCGTGCCAGGGATGCAGACCAGTCTCCGGCCCGGGGGTGGGGGCGCTGGCCTCCTGGCACCTGAGGCCTGGGGGCTGGCGTTGGCCCTGCTGGGGGGTGGAGGGTTGGCAGGTCCGGGGGTGTGGGCCTGCTGCGCCGGCCGCCTGGCAGCCTGGCATCCCTCAGCCATCCCTCCTGGGATGGATGCCTGGCTTTCCTGGGGCTTGTTGGCCTCAGACATTTGTGCTCTGCGGGGGTTGGTGGCATTGTCCTGCTTTCTCGGGGCTTCCGGGGGGGAGTTGCTGTGACCTGTCGCCCTCTTCATATGTTTCCTGAAAAACCACTCTCATGCACACACTTATTTTGTGTGTTCTCATACACACACACATGGATGCACACAGACAAATGTCTCCTTTAACAGGTGCGGATACCAGACTCATGTTGAGACATCTTCGGTGGAAGAAACAGTCTGTCTTCTGTTTGTTTTAGTTGCTGGTTTGTTTGCCTTCTTTATCTGTTCCCCTCCCTTTTCTTTCCCCCTCCCCACACCTCCTTTCCCCATTCCACATCCTGTCGGGTCCTTCATGGGTAAAATAATTTAAATAAAGTATTAAATGTTATTACAAGAGGAGTTTACAGCAATATACAGTACACATATAGGTACTGTATAAAGTTTCTTTTGTAAAAGTAAATCTGTTTGGCATAATAAGGGTAGCAGATTTCTGTTCTGCTCACCTAGCTGCCTGACAGGACAAGGGGGAAAAAAGGTGAGCCGACATTTATTCTGTTATCTTCACCGTATGCAGGGGGTGGGGCAGCTGCACTGAGCTAGTGAGCTTCCGCTGTCAGCAGTGGGCAGCAGCAGCTCATTTTAACATGATAAATATTCGAGCATCCAGGAGATAATGATTTATGTACTGATACAAAGAACATTTTCGGAATATCACCCAGCCTTGGCTGAGGTATGCATTCTCAGATCATCACCAAAATGCAATGGGTCCCTCTGTAGCCCAAGAACCACCTCTGGTGAAAATTTCATCCAAATCCATCTAGCAGTTTTGGAGTATTGTTGCTAAATCTCTGTGAGAAGATAAGAGCCTTGGCAAAGGAATACGCTCTCAGATCATCACCAAAGTCTAATCATCTGTTCCCCATGCCATTACACACCTTTCCGGAAAATTTTATCAAAATCCGTTCATAACTTGTTGAGTAATGTTGCTAACAGACAGACAGGCAAACAAACCAATGCTGGCAAAATCATTACCTCCTCGGGGGAGGTGATAATAAAAGCTGCAAGTTTACAAAAAACATTGCAGATTTAAAATTGGTGCTTCAGATGCATTGATTTACAGTTCTTAAAAAAAAAAAAAAACACTGCCTATATATTGCTGCTGCCTGTGATTAGTCGGTGTTGCTCTTCCAGGTTTGCTACAGAACATCATGAAGAGGTCAATCCTGCCTTCATACCTGCCTGCTGATCTGTTATTGGCCAGCTTAACTGATCCAATCCAGCCCTGTTTCCTTAACTTCAATGCTGTAAGTGCTACTAGGGAGTTGGCTTAGCAAGTGTGGTTTATATTGTTATTGTCTTTAAATTTACTTAGTTCTAACACATCCCTGTTTCCATCTGCTTCACTAATCCTAAGTTGATAATATATCTCATGTCATTCTTGTTTATTTTGTTATATTTTTACCATGATGCTACGTCGAACTGTTAGCATTACCTTGGCTGTCAGTCACTCAGTCTAACCGCATGATAATAATAATAATAACAATAATAATAATGGATTGCATATATATTGTGCTTTTCATGGCACCCAAAGACGCTTTACAGTGAGTCCATTATTCATTCAATCCACAGACAATGGCCATGGTAAGCTACTTCCGTAGCCACAGCTGCTCTGGGGCAGACTGACAGAAGAATGGCTGCCAATCCGTGCCATCGGCCTCTCCGACCACCACCACCACATTTATTCACATTCATCATTCAACATTCAGCGTCGCATTAGAGCTCACCTCAGCCGTTGGAGACTGACTAAAAGGTTGCGAGGTGTTAGCTTAACTGTCGATCCAGCCAGTTTGCTATTTTCTATAAATTCTTGTCACCCCCACTGGAATCCTTGTTCATCTATCAACATTTGACCATATACAGTACACCTATGGCTAGTTCCATAAACATTTGGACAGTGACAGTTTTTATGGTTTTCCCTCTGTACATGATGACCACAGTGGCATTTAAATCAATAAACAATTAAGCTGTGATTGAAATGCAGATGTTCACCTTTAACCCCTTAAGCCCCAAGGGTATTTTGACATATTCCTTGCCAGTACTGTGTCCATGGAGCTTAAGGGTTAACAGAAAAGGCTTAACTAAAAAAAATGCATAACTTGTTGCAATACAAATTGCAGACATGTCAATTTTTAGTCAACTCTAAAAATTGACTGAAGTTTCTCATCACAGAATAAAGCCAAATATACTGTGTACGTCTCCCTTTGGAGAGAGCTCAAATCTGAGGTCTTGGGGGCGAACGTTACTTTGCTGTCAATCTCAGTATTGGCAGTCTGTCTCTGCGTCGCTGATTCTGGTCTTTGCTCATTAAATGTATGTTTGTGGGTGCTTAAAATTCCAGTAATAGTTAAAGTTTGCTGAAAAACTGTGGACTGCCATTTTTCATTAGGTGAGGGTTGTTCCAGATTTGTCTTCAGTAATTAGAGAGTCTGAATGGAGTGGGAGAGGGTGCTCCGGGCCCCAGGATTCTGTGGGTTAGAATATTGCAATATAGTGCTCTGACTGACTTGAGAAAGTATGGTGGATTTCCGGGTTGTGGTTCCACCAGGTAGGCTTCCAAGTCCGCCAAACAAACGGTAACTCATAGACATCCTAGGGGATTTAGAGGCAGAGGGAAAGGTGAGATTTTGAAAAGTTTGTTCTTTACGGTTTCCAGCGTTAAGAGAAGGTGAGGAGGAAGGGATGAGTGTGCTTCAGGTTTGCACACAGTAGATAGCACACCACTCTGCTAACATTCCCATACTGAGAAAGGGGGGACCGCCCCCTTATAAAGGCTGCAGCTGATGAAACATAGGTGGTCAATTAGAGTAGCTGGAAGAAATCAGGTAATCAGCAGTGGAAAGTGTGCACAAACCTGAGACACTACAGAGGATTACTGTGTTAGTGCCTATAAGGAGTAAAAATTTTCCTACCGCTGACCTTGAGCACAACCTGGATGCAAACACACCTGAGGATCATTGCGAGTGAGTTTAGCGAGCATCCAGGGAATTGCCTAGCAGTAGCAGTGACTCCCATGTATTTTCTTTATACTTGAGAAATAAATATAAGATAACACTACCTTTACTACAATACACTTTCTAGCCATCTGGTAATGTGTGATTATCTACACTATATTTTTCATCACTGGATGCTGTTCTTTTCTTTAAATGCTCTTTAACCCTTTGATGTTCCGCTTTCATAAGACATCGGCATTACCTGCTGTCCCTGGCGCAGTTCTGTGCCTGTCAGGTGACGGGTCCCAAAAGCACAGAAAACCCAGTTGTAACAAGCATTTCACATCACAAGATGTCAGACACGTATAGCTTACTGCTCTTCACTGGAAGACTGGAGGACTTCACCCAACGAACCATCGCAAACATCATTTACGGTAACGCAAAGAACAGAATGTAAGCAAAGGCTCCATCTCAACATATATTTTCACACTGAGGAAGTGTTTGCTCCAAATTTTGCCAACTATGATTTTAAAAAGAGATTATTTAGCTTCTGAAGGGAAGTATTTATCTTTTGTGAAAGAAGAAGACGTCTGGAGCATGTCCACTTTCATCTGCCATCAATGGACCTGCACGTGACGACAGAGAACAATAGCGCCAGTTCGGCAGCGTTATTGTAACTGAAATTGTGGTGGAATAATTCATAACATACATGTGACAGTTTCTGGATGTGGGAAAGAAAGCAAAAATGACTGGCAGAAGACAAAATAAAGACCATTGATGACGAAAATGGACGAATGAAGACATGACGAGTGGTAGGTCTGACCGGTTTTTATCGTTTTGTGTACATTCCACTGATTTTCTGGTTCATGTACTTTTAAGATAAGATAACAAAAAAACAAAAACGAAGACAAAAAACAAAACCATCCTTTGTGTAAATATGTCCAAAGGCCACTTTTGACCAAAAGTTATGTAATTCAATACGGCTGCCATTGCATTATGCTAATTAGATGCATAAATTTACTCTTATATCAAACTTTGGATCATATTCTACATCTTTCTAATTGACAGTAAGCCATTATCTCTTACCACTTTCAAGTTACAGCCTTTGGAATGTCTGATATCCAAACTGAATATTTTCTTCAAAAAAGCCTTGACCACCAGAGGGGGGACGCCGATGGGCGCACTGTTGCGCCACAGAATTTTAAGAGGTTAATGTACCTTCCTACACATACATTTCTCTGTTTTCTCTTTTTTATGATAAGAGTAAATCAAACAACACAGCAAAGATCAGCCCGTCTGACCCAGCTCACTTTTTGCTGAAAGGCCTCCTCTTGTAATCACGGCCAGTGTTCGAAATAAAGGCGGTGAAACAAGGCTGGAGCAGAGCGATAATGGCGCCGATAGCGTCACTCAGGCTTCACCTCTCTCTCTCCATGTCTCTCTTGCCCCATAATCTCTGTTTTCCCCCTGTAACCTCCTATGTATTTCAAAGCCCAAAAAATTGCCTTCAGTGGTCAGATCTATCTGATCCTATCTCCTTTCTTGCTAGCTTTAATGTAAGCAGATTCCCAATCAGCGAGGATGAATCCAATCAACGAGAAGGGGGGGGAGGCACAACAATCTAGGGCACTTTTCCCAATGACTGCTGCAGGCTGGGAGATTAGAGGACGGAGTGAGCGAGGCGACGAGGGCGGGTGGTTAGAAAGCCTGAATTTCTAGAAATAAGAAGCTGCTCGTTATTCCAGTAAAGGTCCACGTTCTAGTGGAGTCAGTATTCCTAATGAGATGTTTACATGTGGATTTCATCCTAAATTAATAAATGTCCCTTGTTGATCTGGTGAATAAATAAAGTGCAGAGTCAAAGATGCCTTTTCTGGGTATTTATCTTGGCCAAGGAGGGAAAATGTTGTGTCCCACATGCAGGCAAATGCCACAAAAATCAGCATGTTCCAAATAAACCAGTGATGTAGACCAGTTGTGATTTTTTGATGAGTTCACCCCCTTGCAGGATTAATTCAGGCGCCATCTAAGGAAAACATCTTATTTCGCTTTTTTTTTTTATCTCAGAAAGATAATTATTTGATATTTATATTTCAGGCTTAAGTAGTTTTAAAAGACTGACTCATTCAGCCCCATAGCATTCCAAGCAGTTTCCCTAAATTTAGCATACACAAAGAAAATCAAATTCTTTCTTCACTGAATGTCAATAGAAAGTTTGAAACATCCTGCTGGCGGAACACTGGAATTTTCACTGGAACACTGGATCTATTGATCATAATATTTTACTTGATAGATTAGAACACCATGTTGGACTTAATGGAACTTATGTTCGAATGTGCACTGCATCATTACGAGTTACAGGCACGAGAAGTCATAAATCATGACTCTTTCTTCGTTTGCTAGCAGCAAGTCCATGGAAAACCCCCATGAGGTCCTGGTATCATTGTAAATCTTAGAAATCGTACTTACTAAAAATACATGTGTTTTGGTGGAAGACGTAACTCCCAACCGATTGAACGCGAGTTTTAACCCCTTGCACTCTGGTCAATTTCCCTAAAAACGCCTAAAAATAACGTACCCAAAGTAAATCAAAAGCTGTTCTTCAACCCTTTGCAGCATCTTCATGGGGTTGGTCTCATTTAAAAGAAAACACTTTGAATTTTTTGGCAAAACAGTCATAATCTCTCTAAGTGCTCCTGCCACTGAGTAACAGTCATCTAAACATACTGAACTTGAAGAAAATAAATTTCGCCTGGGTGTTTTTTTGGATACAAACGCTTGCAAGTAACATACAGCTGTCAGATCCGGGCTGGAAAATACAACAGAAATGTAGAACCAAGTGTTATCCAGCTGAGGTCAAAATTTTGTAACAATACCACAAAAAATGAATATATTACACAGCTTTTTTCTTAGGTTGTTCCCAGGCGTTTTTGAACTGTGCCAAATTGTGCCAAATGGCACAGTTTGGAAAAACGTCTGTAACTTTTGAATGATTCAATATAGAAGCTTCATCTTGGGCTCTAATGAAAGGTGAAGGGCTGTGTGTGTGGGGGGGGGGGGGTTGTTTATTCATTCATGAATGAATGAATGAACAAACAAGCCCTGGGCTGCACGGTGGCGCAGTAGTTAGCACTGTGGCAGCACAGTTTACCCTCGGCCGGGGGATCGTGGGGATCGTGAGATCGCGGGTTCGATCCCTGCCCCCGGCCAACAGTGATCTGTGTGGAGTTTGCATGTTCTCCCTGTGTTGCGTGGGTTTACTCCGGGATTTCTCCGGTTTCCTCCCACATGCCAAAAACATGTAGGTTAGGGATAAGGGGCACTTGCGCACGCAGCGACCGGCAGCTGGTGGCTTGTCACCAGACTGCAAAACAAATCTACCTACGGGTACAAAATAAGTAATAAAAAAAAAAAAATAAAAAAAAGCCCCCACACACAAAGAAGCATGCCACGTAAAAAATGTGTGGCTTTTTTTTTTTACAAGAAAAAATAACCTACAGTGCACTAAAAATTATACTAGAATATCTGTAATGTAGAAGACAACAACTCCCACCCACCCCGCTACAGAGGACGGACATCGCCCATCGCTACATGACGGAAAGCGGTGACGGTGCGCCGCGGTCTAATACGCACAGTTGCACTAAAATATCTGCAATATATCTGCAATCCGCTACAGAAGAGTAGCAGGGGGGGCTGTTCACAACATGACGGGGGGGCCGTTCGCAACATGACGGTAATTTACCGATCGGTCAAAAGTCATTTAGATTACAATTTTCAGGGATAAAGAATAATTTACCTTATAACACTTACCTGTCCACAACAGAAATGTCGCTGGCGAACTTCTCTTCCTCATTGTCAGACGAACATGACGCTGGTCCGCTTGTTATGGACTCGTGGTTCTGGTCACGCGACCCGGTCGAACCATAATTCCATTATTGCGGTTTTGCGCTTCCATGATTGCGGTTTTGGTGAACGATTTTTCAAAACAAATAAGAACAGTAGTTAAAAAAAAGACTGGCGAACGCCTGTGTGTCACCCAGCCTTACACAAAACAGCTTTCGAACTTCTGTGCTTCAATTGGCTGGCTGTATTCGCAGCCGTTGGTAGGCGGGTCCTTCTTGCTAGGTTTTCAGTCATTGGTCCTTCAAGGTTTCAGAAACCCAATTCAAGGCTCTTATTAGTCGAATGAGAGGTCAATCACATCTAAACCAATCAAAGCACTCCTTTGGCTTTCTGTTCGCGGCTGTGTCTGTAGTGGAACGGAAATGCAGCTTTTTTTTTCAGTGCGCTCTAGGACGCAGAGACGTGTCCGCCCGCGGTACACCGGAGTGCAACAGGTTAAACCTAGCCAAAATATAAACAAATCGTCTTTTTCCGGGTCCGTTTTTGCGCACTTCCTCCAAATTAAATATCATTTTGAAGGTCTTTCAATACAGAATATGGAAAAAATGTTACCTTGTGGAGGTAAAAGATCAGGCGAGATGCGACGAGCTGGAAGGTTGCAGGGTTTTATTTCCTCCAACATAATGAGACACACATTGTAGCTAAGTGAGCTACTGTGCTGGTGAGGCATGTCACACAAGCTTTTTTTATACAGTGATACAGACAGAGAGAATGCATGGCACATTAGCATATCAGTCAATACATATCATTAGCGTGACCAACTGGCGCCCGGATGTCCTCTCCCTCATCCAGGGGATGTATACACAACAGTTAAGATAAGATAAGATAAGCCTTTATTAGTCCCACAATGGGGAAATTCCAGGATTGCAACAGCACAGGGATAGCAACACTCTAAATCAACACTAATCTTCTAAATCAACACTAATTTAGAAGATAAGAAAATAAGAGCAGTGAATATACATATGTACACATAAATATATAAATATATATACACAGTGCGGAGCATTGTAGCTAGATGGACTAAACAGCATAACCGTCTATTTAGTTACCCTACATGGTATGAATATGTACCCATACATATTGTCACCCTCCATAGCGACTGATATTTATTTCCCAGTTATGGGATCAATAAAGTACATCTATCTATCTATATTGTCCTAGTTGTATACTGGAGGGGACCATTTGTGTGAGTCTGTTGCGTCTTTTGCATTCAATACTATTAGGTTGTCACATTTTTTTGCTATCTCTGCGAGCAGCCCTGCTTCGGTTATACAGTCTGACAGCCGTAGATAGGAAGGACCAGCGAAACCTCTCGGTCACACATCTAGGATGATGTAGTCTACTGCTAAATGAGCTCCTCAGTGCGTTCAGTATGTCCTGCATAGGGTGGGACTCGGACTCCAGCAGAGATGACAGTTTAGCCACCATCCTTCTCTCTCCTATCTCCTCCACTGGGTCAAGGCGCTGCCCCAGGACAGAGCTAGCTTTCTTGATCAGTTTGTTCAGTCTCTTCCTATCAGCTGCTGTAATGCTGCTGCCCCAGCAGACCACTCCAAAAGTGATGGCTGATGCCACCACCGTGTCGTAGAATGTCTTCAACAGCACCCCTTGTACACCAAAAGACCTGAGCCTCCTCAGTAGAAACAGCCTGCGCTGTCCCTTCTTGTAGAGTGCGTCGGTATTGTGTGACCAGTCTAGTTTATTGTTCAGATGAACACCCAGGTACTTGTAGGATGTCACCATCTCAATGTCTGTTCCCTGGATGTTTACTGGTGCTGTGAGGGGTTGTCCTTGCCTGCGGCAGTCCACCACCAGCTCCTTAGTTTTCCTCGCATTGATCTGGAGGCAGTTCCGATGGCACCAGTCCACGAAGTCCTGGATAAGTCCACTGTACTCAGCTTCATCTCCGTTGGAGATGAGGCCGACGATCGCAGAGTCGTCAGAGAACTTCTGTAGATGGCAGTGTGTTGTGTTGTGTGAGAAGTCCGCAGTATAAAGGGTGAACAGGAAGAGAGCCAAAACCCTTCCCTGGGAGGCCCCTGTGCTGCCGATGATCGTGTCCGACACACAATCCCGGGTTCTCACAAACTGTGGCCGGTTAGTGAGGTAGTCCAGGATCCATGATGACAGGTGCTGGTCCACCCCTGCGCACAGCAGCTTGTCCTTCAGGATCATCGGTTGGATGGTGTTGAAAGCACTGGAGAAGTCAAAGAACATGATCCTCACCGCATTCCCATGCTTCTCCAGGTGGGACAGGGAATGGTGAAGGAGGAAGATCACTGCATCCTCCACCCCAATGCCATGCTGGGAGGCGAACTGGAGTGGATCCATCGCTGGTCCCACCAGGGGGTGGAGGTGAGCAAGGAGCAGTCTCTCCAGGATCTTCATCATGTTGGACGTCAGGGCCACTGGTCTGTAGCTGTTCAGGTCTTTGGTGTGGGAAGTCTTTGGTACAGGTACCACACAAGATGTTTTCCACAACTGTGGTACCCTCCCCAGCTTCAGGCTCAGCTTGAAGATGTGCTCTACAATCCCACACAGCTGGTCTGCACAGGACTTGAGGAGCTTCGCGCTGATGCCATCCGGTCCCGATGCCTTCCTCACCTTTATCTTCCTCAGCTCCGTCCTCACCTGGGTCTTAGTGAGGGTCAAGTTGGGGGGCTGTGTGCTGGGAGTGGGGGGGTGTTGGTGGAGTGGGGTGTGGACAGCAGGTCTCGATGACTTTAGAGGCAGCAGTGGTTGGTGTGCAGTCGGGGGAGAGGCAGTTGGTCAAACCTAATAAAAAACAGGTTCAGATTGTTCGCCCACTCCCTGCCCCCTGTGGCCTGGGAGGAGGTATTCTGGAGCCCAGAGATGGTTTTGGGGTTTCTCCAGACCCCACTGATGTCGCTCTGTTGCAGCTTGTCCTCCATCTTCTTCCTGAAGCTGTCCTTGCCTTCTCTGATCTTCCTCCTCAGCTCTCTCTGTACGGACTTCAGCATCTCCCTGTTCCCCGACCTGAAGATCCTCTTCTTCTCTCTCAGAAGTGTTTTTATCTCAGGGTTGATCCAGGGTTTGTTGTTCGAGCAACACCGTATGGTCTTGGTGGGTACGGTGTTGTCCACACAGAAGTTGATGTAGTCCGTAATGGTGTGAGGCCATCGATGTCCTCACCATGTGGATCGCAGAGCTGCTCCCAGGCAGTCGTTTCAAGACAGTCCTTTAAAGCGTCCATTGCCTCCTCAGACCATAACTTCACCGTGCGCATGACCGGAGGTTGTCTGTGTACTGGGGTTTGTACACCGGCAGGAGATGAACCAAGTTGTGATCCGATCTCCCAAGTGGGGGGAGTGGTGATGAGGTGTACGCCTCCTTAGTGTTAGCATAGCATAAGTCCAGTGTTTTATTGTCTCTAGTGTGGCATGTGACATACTGGGTGAATGTGGGTAGAATGGGCAGAGTTCATTGTTCTGATTGCCAGGGGCTCTCTGTCCGTATGTAAATTGTCCTCTGTTTCCTCCAGCCGTGTCCATCTGCAGTGTGCTGGGTCACCACAACCTCAGTTTTGATTATTTCCTCAAAGTGACTTATTTTCCCAGCACAGGTCATATATGGCTTTGGCTTTGCATGGTAGAGTTTTAACTTGCACTTGTAAATGTAGCGACAAACTGACAATGGTTTTCTGAAATGTTCCTGACCCCACATGGTAATATCCTTTATAGAATGATGTTGGTTTTTAATGCAGTGCCACATGAGTTATTGAAGGTTACCGGCATTCATTGTTGGTTTTTAGCCTTGTCGCTTACACGCTGAAATTTCTCCAGATTCCCTGAATCTTTTATGATATTAGGAACTGCAGATGATGAAATCCCTAAATTCCTTGCAATTGTATGCTGAGAAACGTTGTTCTTAAACTGTTGCACTATTTGACAAAGTGGTGAACCTTGCCCATCCTTGCTTGTGAACAACTAAGCCTTTCAAGGATGCTCCTTTTATACCCAGTCATGACACTTACCTGTTTCCAATTAACCTGATCACCTGTGGAATGTTCCAGAAAGGTGTTTTTGTTTTTTTGGCATTCCACAACTTTTCCATTCTTTTCTTGCCCGTCACAGCTTTTTTGGAACGTGCTGCAGACATCAAAGTCAAAATGAGTAAATATTTGCAAAAAAATATATCCGTTTCAACATGAAATATCTTGTCTTTGTAGCATATTTAAATGTATATAGGTTGAAAAGAATTTGCAAATCATTGTATTCTGTTTTTATTTACGTTTTACACAATGACCCAACTTTGTACTTCCACAGCAAAAGTCTCCTGGGATCAAGTTCAGTGCGGATACTTTTTCACCTGTTACAAATGTTCCACAGTGGTGTGAACATGCTACAGTCATGGGGCTGCAGACTGGTACCAGTCCATGGACCACTTCGCCACAGAGAAAAATCAATTATTGTGTATTGTATTCTTGCACTGACTGTCAAAGTGTTGATTTGGAAAATTTATTCTCTTCCTATCTGACTTCCTGCCTGTCGTGTGTGTGCGGTCTTGACACATAACTATCTTGGCAAAGAGCGGTGATGGTCGAAAATTAAACCCACAAGCTAGCTAGTCAAAATGAATTTAAAAAACAGACTGTTATAGAGTTTGAACCTCACTCTCTGACAACTCCCACAGACCATCAAGAAGTCGAGCCAAGAACCTCAATGCTCTCACTGAAGGTGAGGGTTTTTTTTCTTAACACTTTATTTTTGTTTGTATTCCATCTGTAACCCCTGACCATTACTGGTCCGTGAGTGATTAACTGAATTCAAACTGAAACCAATGGTCGGGATGCAGAACCGACATTATCTTGCCCATGTCCGTTATTTTGATTCTTCCCTTCTTTCTGTTCTGTGCCTGTGTATATAAGAGCTTTCATGTACTGCACGGCTGAATTGTCTAATTAAGACTCTTGTCAGTGAACTATAAGGGAGAAAAAAGGAGCAAAAAAATGCTGGTTTAATGTCAAACTGCCAGCCCTCGGACCACTGTGCTACATTGTAAAAATGGTTGAGAAAGCTCCAAATTGCAAGGCAACTTACTTTCAGTAGATTTCTGAATTTTGAGGCTTTTAATTACTTATATCTTCCTTAATCTAAATTTAATGTGTATAAAAAAACGTTCTAAAAATGAGACACTGAGTTCTATCTATCTAGTACTGAGGATCTTGTCATGGAAATTATTGTTGTTGTTAGAGTATTAAAGAATCAACACATTTTTTCTTTTGTCATTTTTTTCTTGCACAAGAGAGACAACTGGTCACACAGAGGCCATAAAACAACAAAAACGTATATATGTCTCGCTATTCTGTTAATCAGTGACAGACAAACACTACACAGGAAACCAGTCAACCCCCTCCAGCTCTCCCCATCCTGGATCATAAACCTCCTTGACCAGAACTCTGGTTTACAACAGGCAATATCCTCCAACTTCTTCAGACAAAGAAAAGGAGAACTATACAAAACATTACTATTAAAAGAGTTTAAAAAAAACATACAAATTTCTCTTACAATCTGAACACACTTGCTGAGAAAACCAGCACAAAAACACCTTCACCTCCGTTTCTAACATTTTAAAAACTGTATTTCCACTACAGTAGGGGCACCAGTGGAAAAAGGAACAGCGTTTCTTCAAGTCAGCACGCCTGTGAGTTGATTCCTCTTCGAACTTTTTCCTCCCCTCCATCTCTTCATCCCTCCACCACCGCCAACGCCCGGTGACGGCTCTCTTCCTTCCTCTTCTCCCCCCTTCTCATTTCCAAAGCTTAACTTCATTGTCTCAAGCCCCTCTCCGCTTTCATCTTAAGACAAAGATTTATGTAAATCTTTGGGCCGGCGTTAATGCGGAGCGCTGTGTGAGAAATAGCATCCCTAAATCGCGGCATTGTTGTTGAAAATGACAAGGCAGGCCCGTTAATCCTACAATGCGATCATCCAAATGTGTCATAATGCTGTGTGTAGGCAGGCGAATCTGAATATCAAAAAAAAAGACACGGCGCACCTCTTATGCCGCTGCTGCGCCTTCAGGACTTCCGCAGCTAACGCACTCCTATCTCCCTCTTTCTCTTCCATCCCTTTTTTATTTATCTTCTTTTAAAGAAGTCACCCCGCTCATCACTTCACTCGCATTCAGACTGGCAGAACAACACACGCACGCACGCACACCGCAAGCCTCGAGTTCGTTGCCATCACATTTCGCTTGTTTTCTCCCACATGTAAGGCGTTGAATCGTCCAGATAATGACAAACTACTCAAGTGGCTGTGATTGGGAGGTAAAATAAAAAAGATAGCCCTCTCAGTGGGTGATTTATTGCTTTTTAACAAGGAGGAGAGGGGCTGTTCACACATGTATGTATAAATGTGAGATAGGTAACAATTTGCAACAGTAAAAGGTGCAAAATTATGATAAAAGATGCCAATTTGAACATTTAAAAAGGTTGCAAATTACAGCTGGACAGAATAAAAATTTAATCAGCATAAAGATGAACATTGCAAATTTATGAGAAAAAAGTTGAAATTTTACAGGAAAAAATATGTAAATTTACCAGAAAAAAATATGCAAATTTAGGGGAAAAAAGTTAAAAACTTGCAAGAAAAAAGCTGCCAATTTATGAGAAAAAAGTTGCAAATTTAAGCGAAAAATCACAAATTTCTAAGAGAAAAAATTAAAAATTTACAAGAAAAAAGTTATCAGTTTATGAGAAAAATCACAAATTTATGATAAAAAGTTACAAATTTAAGAGAAAAATCATAAATTTACAAGAGAAAGATTAAAAAAAAGCAATTTTTTGAGAAAGTTATGTTTTTCTGCATTTCTGCTTAGAATTGTCGCTTCAAACTCATTTTACCGAGTTCTGTAACGTGATCTAGAAATGTTTATGGTGATATTGGGGGGGGGGGGGCAGTTCTCTCTTTTTTGCAGGTTTGGTGGGGGAAGTGTCCCTCGTGTCCCCCGTTTGATTACACCTATGAATTTGGATGGGGACAGGGGAACGGCACTTTAACACGGGACTGAATGATTTCGGGTCATTTTGCTAACACGGGGGACGGCACCCCACCTCGTCCACCTTCAAATCACCTACTGGCCCCCGTTTGTTGTGAACACTTGTGCTGTGGTGGTTTAACAAGATACAAAGGGAAACGAATGTGAGTGGAGCAACGACATATTTAGCGTGTTCAGCTAACAGTCTGCTACCTTGGGCTCCTTCACAGAGGAGGTTGTGCCGGCTCTGCTTCTGTATTTGAAGCTGGTGCAAGTCTGATGAGGACTCATTTGCCTGGGGAAATTGACAGTGGAAGTGTGGTGGAGACCAAAGAGCATGATAACTGCCTTTTTTTTATTTTTCAGAAAGAGCCATGAAACAGGCATGCCAATCAATTGGACAGGGGACAAGGCTGCTGAATGATAATGCTAATAATTACCAGCAATGCCGGGGGACTCCTCCCCGACGGGCCATGAAACCTGCACTACAATCAGAAACCAGCAGCACCGAGCATTTCTGCCCCCTTCCTCCTTCCTTCTTTCCTCCTTCCTTCCTTCCTCCTTCCTTCGCCCTTCTTTCCTTTCTTCTTCCTTCCTCCTTTCTTCCTTCTTTCCTCTTTCCTTCCTTCCTTCCTTCTTTCTTCTCAGTTTTTAACCTCCTGACACTGCAACACCTCCCCACCTGCACTGAGGGATTTATTTTCTTAACAAGGGGGGGTGGAGGGTATTCAAAAATTTAGCATAAATTACATTAGTTGCAGATTTGTAAGAATAAAGGTGCAAAAATATGATAAAAGATGCCAATTTTAAAAATTAAAAAGCTGCAAATTACAATTTAAATATATAGAATAAAAATTCAGCAGGCATCCAGATGAACTTTGCAAATTTACAGTGAAAAAGTTGCCAATTTTCAAGAAAAAAAATGCAAAAATAAATAAGAAAAAAAACCTGAAATTCTTTTGAAAAAGAGTTGCAAATCTATGAGTAAAAAGTTTCAAATTTGTAAAAAAAGAATTTTCCAAATTTGTGAGAAAAAGCTGCAAATTTATTAAAAAAAATGTAAATTTTATGAGGAAAAAGTAGCAAATTTACAAGAGAAAAATCACAAATTTATGAGAAAAAAGTTGAAATTTTCTTGACAAAAAGTTGTAAATCCATCTTCTAGCACTTTTCTGGAGGTCCGGGCTACAGAGGCAGCAGTTCAAGCAGAGAAGCCCAGATTCCCTCCCTCCAGCCACCTGCTCCAGCTCTTCAGAGAGGATACCAAGGCGTTCCCAGACCAGCTGGGAGATGTAGTCTCTGAGGCGTGTCCTGGGTCTGCCCCGGGGTCTCCTCCCTGTGGGACGTGCCCAGAACACCTCAAGTGGGAGGCGTCCAGGAGGCATCCTGATCAGATGCCCAAACCACCTCAACTGGCTCCTTTCATTGTGGAGGAGCAGCGGTTCTACTCTGAGCCTCTCCTGGATGACTGAGCTCCTCACCCTATCGCTAAAGGTGAGTCCAGCAATCCTATGGAGAAAGCTCATTTCAGCCGCTTGTATCCATGATCTCGTTCTTTTAGTCATTACCCAAAGCTCATGACCGTAGGTGAGGGTAGGAACGTAGATTGACCAGTAAATCGACAGTTTTGTCTTAGAGCTCAGCTCCCTCTTCACCACGACAGACCGGTAAAACATCCACATCACTGCAGATGCTGCTCCGATCCGTCTGTCCGAGCAAATCTATAAGGAAGAAGTTGTAAATTTGCAAAAAAAAAGAAATTCACAAATTTGTGAGAAAAAGTTGCAAATTTATGAGAAAAAAGTAGCAAATTCACAAAAGAAAAATCACAAATTTAGGAGAAAAAAGTTGCAACTTGATGAGAAAAAAATTGCAGATTACTTTGGAAAAAGTTGCAAATTTATCAAAAAGGAGGAAGTTCATGAGAAAAAAAAATTTGCAAATCTACCAGAAAAAAGTTGCAAATTTGCAAAAAAAAAAATAAATTCACAACTTTGTGAGGAAAAAGTGTCAATTCCCTGAGAAAAAGGTGCAAATTTATGAGAAAAAAGTAGGAAATTTATTAGGAAAAAGGATTCAAAGGCTTTATTATCATATCAGAGTTAAGAAATGCAACATTTCCTGAGCGATGAAATTCTTACTCTGCTGTCCGCGACAAATGCCAAGGTAATAAATACACATCAATACTAATACTAATAAAGGTAATAAACACACCTTAATACTAATGAGAGGTGTGGTAGCGCAGTGGTTATCACTGTGGAAGCACAGCAACTCACCCTTGGCCATGGGATCCCAGGTTCAATCCCACAGTGATCTGTGTGGAGTTTGCATGTTCTCCCCATGTCTGTGTGGGTTTACCCCGGGATTTCTCCGGTTTCCTCCCACAGGCCAGAAACATGCAGGTTAGGTTAACTGGAGACTCTAAAGTGGCCCTAGGTGTGAATGGTGAAGGGATAGCGCCATACCGTGGCTGCTTCATCCATCCAGGTGGATGCCCTGAATTTCCCCTCTGGGGATCAATAAAGTACTACTACTAATACTAATAAATTGTAGAGGGTGTAAGGAAAGGATGTGGAGGCGAGGCATGAGCGTAGGTCGACACAGGTTCTTTATTGACCCTCTAACATAAATATAGCCGGTGGACCCCAGCGTTGCCCACTGGGGCCGAGTGTCTGGTAGGAGAGTTTCTGCGTTGCTGAGGCATGTATAACAAGCTCTTTTATGCAGTTATACAGACAGAGAGAATGCATGGCACATTAGAATAGTGATATACATATCAGTCAATACATATCATTAGCATGACCAGCTGGCGCCCGGATGTCCTCTCCGTCGTCCGGGGACGTATACATAGCAGTCCATTGTTCTGCCCCTCTTCCTTCTTCTGGGTGTGAGAAGAATGTCCACCCACTGTGTCTAATGTCACCACAAAATACACATTAAAAGCAACTAGGACAGTTAAAGCAGTTAAGACTAAAGGAAACAAGAAGAGTGAAAATTCACTGGGTGACTATAACTTGTCCCTGGGTAAAATAAAAATTCACTGAGTATGACTTGTCTCTGATAATACCCAATAGACTGTACAATGATAATTTAGCAGCAGAGGTGATACAGACGTGAGATGAGGTGAGACTATGTGCAGTGTGCAAATGAACAATGTGCAAATTTAGCATCCAATGTGTGAATTCCTATTTGCAAAGCTGTGTCTGGAATTGCGTTATTTGTTCAGGAGTCTGATGGCAGTGGGAAAGAAGGAGTTTTTTAGTCTGGATGTCCTGCATTTCACACTTCTGTACCTCCGGCCTGAGGGTAAAAGTGTGAACATTCTGTGCTGGGGGTGGGTGGGGTCCTGGAGTATGGCGTCAGCTCTCCTTTGGACTCTGTGTGATCGATGCTCTGCAGAGAGGGGAGTGGAGTCCTGATGATCTTCTCCACTGTCTTCACCACTCTCTGCAGGCATTTGCGCTCCAGGGCAGTGGTGCTGCCGTACCACGCAGTGATGCAGTTGGTCAAGATGCTCTTAATGATGCAGCTGTAGAAATTGTTGAGAATCTTGGGAGACATGCCAAACTTCCTCAGCCTCCTCAGAAAGTACAGCTGCTGTTGAGCTCTCTTAACCAGCTCTGTGGTGTTAAGTGCCCACGTAAGGTCCTCACTGATGTGGATGCCCAGGTATTTAAAGCTGCTCACCATCTCCACCTCAAGCTTCTGGATGAACAGTGGCTGATGAGGTCTCCCCCACCTTCCCCATGTCCACTATCATCTCCTTCATCTTGTCCGTGTTGAAGGTGAGGTTGTTGTCCTCACACCATGACACCAGGCTGGGCACCTCCCTCCTGTCGGACACTTCATCGCCACCAGTGATGCGTCCTATCACTGCTGTGTCTTCTGCGAACTTTAAGATGACATTGTCCTTGTGGGAGGCAACATAGTCATGGGTGAAGAGACTGCAGAGGATGGGGCTGAGAACACAACCCTGTGGGACACCTGTGTTTGTGATGATGCTGGCTGAGATCCTGTTACCAATCCTGACAGACTGAGGCCTGCCAGTCAGAAAGTTCAGTAGTCAGTGACAGAGGGTGGGGTGCAGGCCAAGTGAAGACAGTTTGTAGGTGAGTTTGTGGGGGATGACCGTGTTGAAGGCAGAGCTGTAGTCGACAAAGAGCATCCTGATGTAGGAGTCTTTATCTTCCAGGTGGGACAGGGAATAATGGAGTGCTGCAGTGATGGCATCTGAGGTGGACCTGTTGGGTCGGTAGGCGTACTGTAGGGGGTCCAGGGGGTCTGGTATGCTGTCCTGAATGAGGGCAAACACCACTCTCTTGAAGCACTTCATGATGATTTGAGTGAGTGCTATTGACTTGTAATCATTCAGGCAGGTTGGCGGGCTTTTTTGGGGGAGATGGATGATGGTTGTGGTTTTGAAGTAGGAGGGGACTAAGTTCTGGTTGAGGGAAAGGTTATAGATGGTTGTGAGAACATCAGTCAGATCGGCAGCACATGCTCTGAGGCCCCGCCCAGGGATGTTGTCTGGTCCTGCCTCCTTGCGGGAGTTGATATTCCTCAGTGCTTTGTTTATATGGCCTGATGAGACTTTTAGTTGAGGATGAGGGTGCGCGTGTGTGTCTCCTCTCTGCACTGAAGCTGGAGGTCTCAAAGTGGGTGTAAAAGGTGTTGAGATCATCCGGCAGGCTGTCTGTGGAGTTAGTGGTGTTGCTCTTTGGTCCTCTTGTAGTCTGTGATGTGTTGCAGGCCTTGCCACATGCGTCCAGGGTCAGGAGTGGAGTCGAGGCTGTCCAGCCTTTCTCTGTACTGCCTCTTGGCTGTTGTTATGGCCTTGCTCAGTCCATACTTTGCAGCTTTGTACTCAGCCTCATTGCCCTGATTTAAATGCAAGAGAGCGAGCACGCAGCATCTGACGTACCTGATTGTTTATCCAGGGCTTCGGGTTGGGGAACTTCCTGACTTGTATGGTGGGTACGATGGTATCAATACAAGCTCTAATGTACCCAGTCACATGCTCAGCAAAGTCCTGTATGTTTACAGGAGAGTACTCCCGTACGGCAGCAGCTTTAAACACATCCCAGTCTGTCCGAGCAAAGCAGTCTTGCAGGGTTCTCTCAGCCTCTGGAGTCCAGCGTTTAATTTGTTTAATAACAGGGTTTGTTTGTTTCAGTCTTTCTCTGTAGGCCGAGTACACAAACAATGAGATGTAGTCTGACTGTCCGAAGTGAGGGCTGGGTGCTGCTCTGTATGCACCACATATGTGGGTGTAAGCATGGTCCAGTGTGTTCTTAACACGGGTGAGAATGTCCACTTGCTGGTAATATTTGTGAAGTACAGTCCATAAATTGCACTGGTTAAAGTGAGCAGCAACAATAAAAACAGCATTGGGATGAGATGTCTCTAATGCGCTGATGATGTCATGGAGTTTGAGGAGCGCTGCTGTGTAGCTCCCTTGCGGGGGAAATGTAAACAGTGTGGTGACCCACCACAATCTACAGGGGCATTCATCCTCACACTCAGAAGGTCCGAAAGAAGCAGAGGACCATTTGCATACGGACAGAGAGCCCCTGGGGGGACAACCAGAACAATGGACTATTGTTTATACATCCTGGGATTAAGGAGAAGACGTCCGGGCGCCAGTTGGTCAGGCTAATCATATGTATTGACTGATATGTACAGTATATGTGCCATGCATTCTCTCTGTTTGTATAACATATAAAAAGAGCTGACGATACATGCCTCAAACACGACACAGCAGCACAGCACAGTAGCGCACAGCGCTACAAGTGCGTCTCATTTTGATGGAGGAAATAAAACTCTGCAACCTTCCAGCTCGTCATATCTCGCCTGAACTTATTCCTCCACAACAGTGGCTAAAAACACAGCAATGAATTCCCTTGGTAGAAAATAAGGAAGGCATTTCAATAGTAAAAACTCCATGTCAGGCTAACAGGCTAACAGTCTGTACAACTCCACACCATGACTTCTTTATAGACACACACACGTCCCCCCCCCCCCGTCATGCCCACAGCTGATGTCCTGTCTGCCTGATATATGGAGTGGGTCTGTAGCTGAATGGCACACTCAGGGACTTTGTCTGAGAGCCAGGTCTCACAGAAAATTAGAGTGCAGCGCTCGCTTATCTCTCGCTGGTCTTTGATCCTTACTCTTAGCTCGTCGAGTTTGTTTTCCAGAGACCGCACGTTGGCTAACAGGAGGCTGGGTAGCGGTGGCCAGCTAGCGAGAGCTCTTAGCGTAGTATGGAGCTCTCCCAATCTTGCCTTGCTTACGGCACCATTTCCAAAGTGCTCTCTTGGGCAAAACGTTCTAAGTTTGAGAAAAAATTTAAAATTTATGAGAAAATTGCAAATTTATTAGGAAAAAGTCATAAATTTATGAGGAAAAAGTTGCAAATTTATTAAGAAAAAGTTGTAAGATTTTGAGAAAAAAAAGTAGCAACTTTATGAGTAAAAAGTAGGAA
Organism: Pholidichthys leucotaenia; assembly: GCA_020510985.1. Taxonomy (NCBI): domain Eukaryota; kingdom Metazoa; phylum Chordata; class Actinopteri; order Cichliformes; family Pholidichthyidae; genus Pholidichthys; species Pholidichthys leucotaenia. Next base: position 411,002,314 of record CM035842.1, on the reverse strand, counting down.
AATTACAAGAGAAAAATCACAAATTTATGAGAACGAAGTTGTAAATTTATTAGGAAAAAGTTGCAAATTTATGAAAAAAGTCAGATATTTGTGACAAAAAAGTTGTAAATTTATTAGGAAAAAATTCCAAATTTATGAGGAAAAAATCATTAATTTATGAAAAAAAAGTTGGAAATTTATTGCATAAAAGTTGTAAATTCTTGAGAAAAGAGTTGCAAAATTGAGGAAAAAAGTTGCAAATTTATTAGGAAAATGTTGCAAATTTTTGAGAAAAAAAAATTGCAAATCTACAAGCAAAAAGTTGCAAATTTGCAAAAAAAAAAAAAAAAAATCACAAATTTGTGAGAAAAAGTGTCAAATCCCAGAGAAAAAAGTACCAAATTTATGAGACAAAAGAGTTGCAAATTTATTGGGAAAAAGTTGCAAATTTATGAGAAAAGTTGGAAAGTATGATTTCTTTTTTGCCTTCTTGGTAGTTCAGAGCCATTTTCTCCAGTTCTGTCACATGATATAGGAAGATTTATGATGATACTGGAGGGACAATTTTCTCTTGGGTCTTGAATCAGAGCACTGCAGAGGAACTCTGTGGCCTACGTCTTCTCCACCAGACCTCCACACTGCTCAACTGCAGACTCGACTGCTGTGTTTCATCCCAAATGGAGACACCGTAGGCGGTGTGAGCGGCAACAAAAGAGAGGTAAACACGGAGGTATCCGAACGAAGCTAACCCTAGTCCGCACAGACTCCAGGTTCCTTCCCTCATTCTCGCCAATATACGCTGACTAGACAACAAAATAGACCACATACAGCTCCTGAGAACTATGCAACATGATGCGCGGAACTGCTGTGTTTTTATCTTTACGAAAACGTGGTTAAATGACAATATACTCTGCCATTCACTTAGCAGGGCTATCATGCTATCATAGTGACAGAGTGTTCACGGAAGGAGGGAAAACGCAAGGCGGAGGAGTCTGTGTCTACATCAGTGCCGTGATGCAACTGTTGTGCATAAACACTGTTCTCCATTGGTGGAGTTTATGATCATCAAGTGCCAACCCTTTTACATTCCAAGAGAATTTTCATTCATCCTGTTAGTCACCGTGTATGCCCCGCCCACTGTCATCCGCAGGAGGCGTAAAGCACTAAATGAACTCTATGAGACCATCAGTGAGACACAAACAACGCATCCAGACGGATTCCTCATCACAGCAGGAGACTTCAACCATGCAGATTTAAAGGCCCTCCTACCAAAACTACACTAACATGTGGACTTTACAACAAGAGGAGACAATTTGCTGGACCTGGTGTACACAATTCAATTCAGTTCAGTTCTTTATTTATATGGCACCATTTCACAACAACAGTCATCTCATAACACTTTCAACTGTAGGGGAAACCCCCACAACTGCAGAAAGACTCCAGCAATCAGGTGATCCCTGTGAGCAAGCACTTAGTGACAGTGGAGAGGAAAAACTCCCTTTTAACAAGAAGAAACCTCCAGCAGAACCAGGCTCAGGGAGGCGCAGTCATCTGCTGCGACTGGCTGGGGGATGAGGAGATAGAGAAGAAGAAGAAAAGAACAGATATGTAGAGAGCAAACAGCTTGATGGGGACTCAATCTATGGGAGAGAACAAACAGATGTTAATGACCAGCAAAAATATTTCATTGAAAGTGAGGAAAGGAGTGAAGCCCAGTGCATTGTTGGAGGTCCCCCGGCTGTCTAAACCTAATAGCAGCATAACTAAGGGAGGGTTCAGGGGCACATGATCCCTCCCTAATTGTAGGCTATATCAAAAAGGAAGGTTTTAACCCTATTCTTAAAAACAGAGCTCGAGTCTGACTCCCAAATCTAGATTGGAAGCTGGTTCCACAGGAGAGGAGCTTGATAACTGAAGGCTCTGCCTCCCATTGTACTTTTGGAGATTCAAGGTATTACAAGTAATTTCTGCATTTTGGGAGTGTAGTGCTCTGTCAGGATGATAGGTTAGTATCAGATCTTTTAAATAAAAAGGGGCCTTATTATTTACAGCTTTGTAAGTGAGAAGAAGGATTTTAAACTTAATTCTAAACTCTATGGGAAGCCAATGAAGGGAGGCCAGAACTGGAGAGATATGATCTCTCTTTCTAGTACCTGTTAAAACTCTTGCTCCAGCATCAACTCACAAGAAAGCATACAGAGCCTCCCTCCTTCCCCACCTTGGTCTCTCTGATCACGTCACCATCTTGTTAAGGCCGGCATACACACCCAGAGTGAAAACAATCAGACCAACAAAAAAGTAGGTACGTGTGTGGTCAGAGGGGGCCTCTGATGCTCTGAAAGACTGCTTCACCATTACAGACTGGGACACTTTAAAGCATGCAGCCACTCACAATGGACACACAAACCTAGAGGAGTACTCTGAACTTGTTGTAGCATACATAGCTGAATGCACTGATAATGTTAAATGTTCATTGCAAAACCATCACTGTTCGCACCAACCAAAAGCCATGGATGACAGCAGAGGTCCACAGGCTCCTGAGGACTCGGGACGCAGCCTTCAGGGCCGGCGACACTGCAGGACTAACAACAGCTAGGGCCAACCTGTCCCGTGGCATCAAGGAGGCAAAACGACACAACAGCAAGAAAATATCCGGCCACTTCAGCAACATCAGAGATGCACGTTCCCTCTGGCGTGGCATACAGACCCTAACCAACTACAAACCTCCACCACAGACCTGTGCGAGTGATATCACACTGCTTAACAACCTAAATGACTTCTTTGGCAGATTTGAAGCACAAAACAGCACATCAGCACAGAAAACCTCACATCCTCCAGACGAGGAGTCCAACCATTAGTCTGGATCTGGCTAGTGGGAAGAGGACCCTCTGCAGGATCAACCCACGCAAGGCAGCTGGACTAGACAACATACCGGGTCACGTTCTGAAGGATTGTGCAGAGGAGATCAAGAATGTCCTGGCTGACATCTTCAACATCTCCCTGAGTCAAGCTGTTGTTCCCACATGCTTCAAAAAACTGCTACCATAATACCAGTCCCAAAGAAGCCCGTCCCATCTGGCTACAATGATTACCGGCCCAAAGCACTGACCCCCATCATAATGAAGTACTTTGAGGGGCTGGTCATGCAGAACATCAAGTCCATCCTCCCTCCCTCCCACGACCCATCTCAGTTTGCATACAGGTCAAACAGATCCACAGAAAATGCCATCGCTGCTGCTCTCCATCCAGCTCTCACCCACCTGGACTCAAAGAATTCCTACTGTTCTTGGACTTCAGTTCAGAATTTAACACAATCATCCCCCAGCACCTAATACAAAAACGCAGATCCTTGGGACTCAAAACCTCTCTCTGTAACTGGGTGCTGGACTTCCTCACAGGGAGGCTACAGAATGTACGGCTTGGCAGCAACACCTCCAAGACCAACACACTGAGAACAGGGGCCCCACAAGGGTGTGTGCTCAGCCCGCTGCTCTTCACCCTCCTGACCCATGACTGCGTACCAGCCTACAGCACCAACCACATCATCAAGTTTGAGGACGACACAACGGTGGTGGGCCTCATCACCAGCGATGAAGAGGCCAACTTCAGAAATGAGGTGAGCCAATTGGTCCAGTGGTGTAAAGAGAATAATCTCTTCCCGAACGTATGAAAAACCAAGGAGATTGCGGTCGACTTGAGGAGAGGACACACACAGCATTCCCCTCTGATCATCAATGGTGCAGCTGTGGAGAGGGTGAGCAGCACCAAGTTCCTGGGGGTGCACATCTCTGAGGACCTCTCCTGGTCCAACAACACCACCCTGGCCAAGAAACTCACCTCCATTTCCTCCGCAAACTGAGGAGAGCACAAGTCCCACCCCCCATCATGTGTTCATTCTACCGGGGCACCTTTGAGAGTATCCTCACCAGCTGCATCACGGTGTGGTATGGAAGCTGCACCGCCTCCTGCCGGAAGACACTACAACACACAGTGAAAGCAGCCAGCAAGATCATTGGTGCCCCTCTGCCCCCCCTCTCAGATATCTACCTCACCCACCTCACCCGCAGAGCCATCAACATTGCAGGCGACACCTCTCATCCCCATACTCCCTCTTCAGTCCCCTGCCCTCAGGGAAAAGTTACTGGAGCCTCCAGGCCCGCTCCACAAGACTGCTAAACAGCTTTGTTCATCAGGCCATCAGGACCCTGAACTCTGCCCACCCACCCCACCCCCCGGACAGTAACGCACTCACACACACAAAAACTACCTCAGCTGTTGGCACAGAAAGACTGGCACACCACAGTAATACATCTGCTGCTGTATGTCTCTGCACCTTACTGCAGCCATTTGCACAAATGTCATATCTGCTGCTGTCTGTCTGTCATTGCAATACTGATCATGTGCAGTCCTATCAGTCACTGTTTGCACCTACACTACCGCATTGAACTTGCAACTAGGAGTATTACTGCTCTACTTTTCTGTATATAGGATTGCTGGTTTCATTGTTTGTCTTTATTTGAACTGTGGGATGTCTGGGTTTTACCTTTTGTCACTATTTGCTCTACGGGTAGCATTACTGTCCATAGACTGCTGTTGTTGTTTTTCCAGCCTTATTCCTTTGTTCTTTTTGTATTGTGCACACTACTGAAGAGAGAGAAATGCCATTCTCCTGTATGCCCTGTACAGTACGTATAGTAGTATTGACAAATAAAATCTTTGAATCTTGAAATGCCACCCCCCAACCCCTCCTTGATTTACCCCTATGAATGTGGCTGGTGATGGGGGGAGGTTGCTTTTGTCATTTTGCTAACAAGGAGGATAGCACCCCCCCCATCCCTCTTCAAATCACCTACTACCCACCTGACCCCTTTCTTCTACTCCACCCCCCCCCCCCCCCCAACACACACACACACACACACACCACCACCACCACCCACTTCCCTTCTTCCATTCCTTTGCCATCCAGTTGTGGGGAGGAGCCCCATGGGGTGGGGTGGTGGATTTTGTCAGGGAGAATAGTGGCGTTGATCTTGAAGGCTTAAGACTCCACTGTACCTGTCAACAGTGTGGCTTTGGAGCTGACGACCAGCAGCTTAAGTCATCTGAAGTTTCCCTTTTTTCCTTTTTTTTTTTTTTTTAAATGAAGGGGAGGAGGCGCAGGGAACGCTGACAGCCAGTCAGGGTCTTGAAATAATTCCATCCCTCTGAATAACCAGAGGTGTCTGTCTGACTTAATCCCCCCCCCCCCCCACACACACACACACACACCACAGTTAGTTGGTTATAACAGCAGGTCTCAGGGCTGATAACGGCATAGAGGGGAACAGCCCGGTCTTGTCAGCCCCAAATCCAGCTGGATGTGGATTGACTCAATAAATCAAGTAAACAGAGTTCCTCTGCTCTGAACAACAAATGTAGTCGTGTGAATTTAAATGTTTTCTTTAAAAAACGAAACATTGTACACAAGGGTGGATATTTAATTTAATTGTTGGGGGGGTGGGGAATAAGCAAAATGACCCCAAACTATCCCCCCCGTTAACCCGCCATTTGCTCATCATCATAAAGAGTGTAACGATAATCAGTGAGAGTACAGTAGACAAAAAAGTAGAATTTTCATGAGGAAAAAGTTTCAGATTTATGACAAATTAATCACAAAAACTGACAAATTTATAATAAAAAAGCAAAAAAAGTTGACAATTACGAGGAAAAATGTCACAAATTTACATGAAAAAAGTTGCAAATTTATGTGGAAAAAAGCTGCAAATTTTTGAGAAAAAAAAATTTGTGAGGAGGAAAGTTGCAAAGTTAAGTTGAAAAAAGTTGAAATTTATGAACAAGAAGTTGCAAATTTATGCGAAAAAAGCTGCATATTTATGAGGAAAAAAATATATAATTTGTGAGGGAAAAAAGCTGTAAAGTTAGAAGAAAAAAGTTGAAATTTATGAGAAAGAAAGTGCAGATTTACGTGAAAAAAGCTGCAAATTTACAAAAAAAAAAAGTCACAACTTTTGGAGAGGAAAAAAATCACAAAATTCCAAGGAAAAAAAACTTTTTTAAGAAAAAGTATAAAAATTAGTAGTGTTGGTGTTATTGTGGGCAGCGCGGTGGCGGAGTGGTACAGCAACTCACCCTTGGCTGGGAGATCCTGGGTTCGATCCCGGCCCCCGACCAACAGTGATCTGTGTGGAGTTTGCATGTTCTCCCCGTGTCTGCGTGGGTTTACTCCAGTTTCCTCCCACATGCCAAAAACATGCAAGTTAGGTTAATTGGCATCAAACTGGGGATTCTAAATTGTCCTTAGGTCTGACTGTGAGAGTGAATGGTTGTCTGTCTCTCTGTGTTGGCCCTGCGATGGACTGGCGATCTGTCCAGGGTGGACCCTGCCTCTCGCCCAAAGATGCTGGGATAGACTCCAGCCCCCTGCGACCCGAAAAGGATTAAGCGGAAGAAGATGGATGGATGGATGGATGGTGTTATTGTGTTAATGGCAGCTACATGCTAGGTTGTAGCTGACGTCCAGCAGCTGACACGGACAGAAAATCGCCTGTTTTCATCCTCATAGCTTTGGGTCCAACTGCTGGTGAGTACCAGTCTAAAAAAATTCTCAAGCTGTGTTGGTAATGTCCATTCACTCCCCCGACATTTTTGCAGCACAGTGGGGTGTCATCACGGGCGAGATAGTTGTTTGTTTATGTTTGCAATTTTTTTGCTTAAAGGGAAATTGTGTCTGTTGTGACACACGAGGTCCATGGTTTTGTGTTGATCTGCTTAAAAGTGGTGGATGTTGGTTGTGGGAGAAAGACCAAGCTCCATTTGTGGCTGCTGGCTGGTTGGGTGCTGAGTTGTGTTGCAGTGACATTAATGAGCCCTGGCATTCCATTGTTTGCACATGCAACCTATTTTTGAGAATTTTCTGGAGAGTATTGTGGATAGTTTTTGTCATTTTGGATATGTTGAGAGCTTTAATAAACCTGCCGGTGAAGACAGCAAGCATATTTGTCTCTGCTTGCTGAGACAAATATGCTCGCTGTTCATAACACTGGCACTCCCATGTTCATAACAGTATGACAAACTTGAAAAATTACCAACTTAAGGTACACTGTATCTGTATGGAAAAACAAGATTAACACGTTATTAATCCCGATTAACTGAACATTTCAAAAGATTAATCGAGATTTAAAAATTTTAATCGTCTGACACCACTAAATAAATGTATAAAAGGAAAAAAATAAAAATTTATAAGAAAGAAACTACACATTTATAAAACAAAACTTGAACTTTTGCAAGGAAAGAATACAATTTTAAGAGAAATGTAGGTAATGCAGGTTTTCTTGTAAACTTGTAACATTTTTCTTGGAAATTTATAACTTTTTCCTGGCAAATTTGCAACTTTTCAAATAAATTTAGTACTTTTTTTGCATATAAATTTGCCACTTTTTCTGAAAAATATGATCCCCTTTTTGTACACAAGAATTTTTATATATATGTACTCATAAACTGAACAATTTTTTTCTATTGAATTTACAGTTTTTTTCTTTCCTTTTTTTGTGCATTTGCAACAATACTCTGACACATTCTGTTGTATTATTATTGCACTCTTTATGGGGATGGGGGATCATAGGTGTAAAGCAAGGGGGGCACAGGGGGGACATGTCTCCTCCAACCTGGAAAAGAACAGAGAACCCCCCCCCCCTCCCCAGTATCATCATAAACCTTAACCATCATAAACCATAAGACTTTGAAGCACCACTGCTAAATGAAAAAAAAGGCTTACAAATTTGGAACATTTCTCGTAAATTTGCAGTCTTTTTCTTTTAAATCTGCAACTTTTTTCTCATAAATGTTCACCTTTTTTCTTGTAAATTTGCAAATTTTTCTTCTAACGTTTTTCATAAATTTGCTACTTTTTTGTTGTAAAGTTGCAACTTTTTTAGTATACTTTTATTAATCCCAGAGGGAAATTCAGGGATCCACCTGGATGGATGAGGCAGCCACAGTACGGCGCTATCCCTTCACCATTCACACCTAGGGCCACTTTAGAGTCTCCAATTAATCTAACTTGCATGTTTTTGCCCTGTGGGAGGAAACTGGAGTACCCGGGGTAAACCCACGCAGACACGGGGAGAACATGCAAACTCCACACAGAAGGGTCACTGATGGTCAGGGGGTGGGATCGATCCTATGGCCTTTTTACTGTGCTGCCACAGTACTAACCACTGTTCCACCGAGCTGCCCAAGTCGCCACTCCCCTTGTTAGCAATGACACAAAAATCACCCCCAAATCCCTCTCAATATCATCATAAACCTTTTTACGTATATCATATAATAGAACTGAATTGTGTGTTCAGAAGGTGGAAGGAGTACGTTGAGGAGCTGGTGAAGAAGAAAAATGAGAGAGAGGGAAGGATGGATGAAGGAAAGATGGTGGCAAGGAAGTCCCGAGGATTAGCAAGGTGGAAGTGAGGGCAGCTTTGAAGAGGATGAAGAATGGAAAGGCGGTTGGTCCAGATGACATACCAGTGGAGGTATGGAGATGTTTAGGAGAGATGGCAGTGGACTTTTTAATCAGATTGTTTAACGCAGTCTTGGAGAGTGAGAGGATGCCTGAGGAGTGGAGAAGAAGTGTTTTGGTACCAGTTTTGAAGAACAAAGGTGATGCTCAGAGCTGTAGTAACGATAGAGGCATAAAGTTGATCAGCCACACTATGAAGATATGGGAAAGAGCTGTTGAAGCCAGGTTAAGAGGAGCGGTGACAATCAGTGAGCAGCAGTACGGTTTCATTCCGAGAAAGAGTACTACAGATGCAATGTTTGCTCTGAGTGTTGATGGAGAAGTATAGAGAAGGTCAGAAGGAGTTGCACTGTGTCTTTGTGGATCTAGAGAAAGCAGATGATAGGGTGCCAAGAGAGGAAGTGGGGTACTGTATGAGAAAGTCAGGAGTGGAAGTTAGAAGTATGTGAGGGTGGTGCAGGGCATGTATGAGGACAGCGAGATGGTGGCGAGGTGTGCTGCAGGAGTGACAGATGGATTCAAGGTGGGGGTGGGGTTACATCTGGAATCAGCTCTGAGCCCCTTCTGGCATTTGAGCAGGGGTGTGTGGACTTTTTATATCCTCTGTATATTGTCCCCCTCAATTGTTACTCTGGAGAAAATGTTCTGTTTATCCCCCACATCAAATATCTGCCCATGTGGGGGATAGCAGTTTAACAAGAGGGATGGTTTTTGGTCGCTTTTGCTAACAAGGGGATAGCATCCCGCCACCCCCCTCAAATCAGGCACTGCAGATAATCAAATATTTGGCTACAGCTGTAATTAATACTGTAAACATCAAAGGTGTTTTCTTTTTTCACTTTTGTGATTGCAGTCATAGATTAATTTTGCATCAATCAAATTATCGCCACATTGATTAATTAAGCTCGAACATTCATGTCCGAGCGCCGTTGTTTCCGATGGGTGAGGTTCGTTTGTGCTGTTGTTGTTGTTGTTGTTCCTGCGATACCAATCTGCTATTTTAAAATGAATGATTTGATTTTTAATCTCTCTCCTCAGCGAGGCTTCACTCTCTGCTTTTTCCTCACTCTCTCTTCCTATTTGGGTCTCATTACTTTGCTTTCGCTGTCTTTTCTCTTGGCTGGGATAATCCCCCCTGTAGGGGACTTCAAAGTGCAGGCCGGCCAGGGAAAAGCTTTAATTACCCATTTGCCTTGAAACTGGAGCCAAATCACAACTCGCCCGGGTCCGTTCGACTCCGCGCTCCTGCCTCCCTCGGACTAATTGTGGGTCTGGATTTCTTTCTCTACCTCTTTTTCTTCTTTTTTCCTTCCTTCTCTGCTGTGGAAATGGGAGGAAGAAATTAAATCAGAAATAAGAGCAAGAATGTGAAAATGTTTAAGCAGGTGATGAGAGCTTTAACGACCTTATTCCCATGAAATGTGCATCGGTGAAACCTGCCAATGCACAGAGTCATTATCTTAGCGACTGTGCTGCTATCATGTAGATTTTTTTGTATTTTCACTGCAAACGCTGCCATTTAAAACCATAGGAGAGTGGTTCTCTGTGAGATAAAAACAAAAAATTATCTTCTCATGTCCAGATTTAATAGAAAAGCTGCCCTTCATGTGCCCGGAGATTCCTTCCGTTTCTTTGAATCGGATTTAATTATCCCGACATGTCACTTATTCACTTCCTGTCTTTGAAAAATATTGAGCCTCCCCCCGATTGATGGCGAGGTTCAACATTTTAACAAGTAGTAGAGCCACCTCTTGTGTGGCACGGCTCCTTTTGACAAGGGGTGTCAATCAGAGCATCAGATTGAGAAAAGATGTGGATGATAATTGCATCTGCTGCAGTTCCAGATTAGCCGAATAAACCAGTGAGTCTTTGGTGAACGTTTCAGTTTTACTTGAAGGATTAAAGATGAATCCAGATCAGAGCCAAAATAGCCTGGCCTCCAACAGAAAACACTCTTTAATGTAGTTTTACCGGCATGGTTTATGAACTGCATGTACGTTTCTGACATTTAGCAATCTCTAGTGGTGGTGTTAATAATGACATGAAGTGACATGAGCGCTGTGATATGATGATATATATCAGATGACAAGATAAAAATGTCTATCGCTTCATATAAAACTATCGTTTAAATCAGGATTTTTGCAAAAGTAGTCCTCCAGCAAAGCTGCTCACCCACTGCTTGTCAGTGTCCTGCCTCCCCCTCACAGCTGTGTCGCTTTGCTAGGCGTCTCTCTGGTGGTTGGCACAGCTAAATAGCTAAAAAAAAACAAAACAAAAAAAATGCTTACAAATTTGGAACATTTCTTGTGAATTTGTAGTTTTTTCGTTTAAATCTGCAATTTATTTTCTCAAATGTTTGACTTTTTTTCTTGTAAATTTGCCATTTTTTTCTCATAAATTGGCATTTTTTTCTTTTAAGTCTGCAACATTTCTTCATAAATTTACTACTTTTTTGATGTAAAGTTGAAACTTTTTTTAAATTGTGACTTTCTTGTGAATTTGATACTTTTTTCATAATTTTTTTTTTACTTTTTTCTGAAAAAAATTGCTACTTTTTCTTGTAAATTTGCAACTTTTTTCTCATAGATTTGCAACTTTTTCTGAAAAATTTCCCAATTTTCTTGTAAATTATAATTTTTTTTTAAATTTACAACTTTTTTTACTGTACATTTCCAACTTTTTCAAAATTAATCAGCAAATAAATTTGTGATTTTTCTCTTGTAAATTTGCAACTTTTTCCTCATAAAGCTGCAGCTTTTTTTTCTCGTGAATTTGCGACTTATAGCCACTACTTCTGTTTGCCAGGGTTGTGGGACTGTTTTCCACCATACTGCATCAGAGAGGATAGTCCACTGACCCCGTTTTAATTGGAGATAAATAACGTTAACGCCATGTCGCTCTTATCATTGTAAAACAGCAAATGCTAAATGACGATGCTGAGTCGTTGCTAAAAGGAAATGTTATTAATGTATCAGACCATTGTTTCTTTGCTTTAAATTACTGCTGAGTTTCTGAGTTTTGTCTGAAAAAAATTATATTAAAGCTGAAAAACTGTGATAGTGGCACACGCATATACAAAAAAAATAAATAAAGTAAAATGTGTCCGAGGAGCAAACTGGCTCTTAATGCAATTTATTCGATTTCTTATCATTTTAATTAGTCAAGTAGCGATAAGGAATGAAGCTGAAGTCATCACATGCATTTTTTTATATTTTGTGTGTTTGATTTTCAGATCATGGCCAGTCTGAAATATGTTTATAAAGAAGCAAATTCCACAGGTTTAAATCAGGCCAGAATGGCAGTCTTCAGGCTGTGGATCTACACTTAAATTTTTATTAATTTATTTGTTTCAGTTATATTTTTATTTATTTAGATTTTTGCAGGCACGATAATTAATAAAGATAACTGCACCAAAGTAAACAAGCAGCTAATTTACATCTGTACATGGCAGTAATAGGTAATTTTCTCATTTTCAGACTGACATTATTATTGTTATTATTATGATTATGATTATGATTATTATTATTTATCCCACACTGGGGGGAGGGTGTTATGTTATGGGTCAGTCTGTCCATCTGTCCATCCCACTTTTGTGGAATCAACTCCTCCTACAGTTTTGTCTCAAATGCACATTAAAAAATACAATTTTATAAAATCACTGCAAAAATTGAGGGTGATGACGTCAGGCGGGCTATGGCTAGAGAATATATTGAGTTGTTTTTATAATAAAGTCAGTTCAGTGCTCAGTTGAATGCGGCTTCAGTCTCACATTATTCCGACATAACATTTTGGCAATGAGAATAAACTATGAGAGCGTGCATTAGACCGCCACCTCCATTTTTACAGTCTCCGGGCATGCCAGCTATACCATGGGGTCACTGACGGGAGACATTCGAAGTGTATGAGGCCGCGGCCGGTCTGAGCGGCGCTGATGAAGAGAGACGGAGGAGGCTACTTTTTCACTGTCTCAGTGAGGAGGGCCAACAGATATTTTTTGGGCTGGGTGGCAACAGCTCACTGAAGGGATGTTTGGACTTAATGGGCTATTTCTTCAGAGACCATTATAACATCACGGTGCGAAGATATGTTTTTTGACCACTGACAGCAAGCTGGTGAGTCCACCCAGTCCTTCATTATGGAACTCTGTAGCTTAGCAAGAGAGTGTGCCTTCGGGCCTATCGAGGAGGAGCTATGTAGTCTGGGACAAGCTAGTTCACGTACAACAAACGAGTGGCTGAAGGACAAGCTGACGCTGACTGCGGATGTCCTCACACTAGAGAAGGTGGTTGAACTGATTAAAACTGAGTCCACCGTCCAACTGGACCTGCCGGTATTGGCTAAAGAGAGCGTAGCTACTCAAGTTTTTCCTCCAAGCCTGGACATTAGCAACGTAGCTAACTCTTCCGGGCAAACCCTCAAAAGACGGCAGACTGTGGCATGGAACAGGGCCAGCTCTATCACTATTAAACCATCGGCGGTGGAGCCCAAGGGCATGACGCAGGTGTGTGTACACACATGGACAAAATTGTTGGTACCCCTCTGTTAATGAAAGAAAAACCCACAATGGTCACAGAAATAACTTGAATCTGACAAAAGTGGTAATAAATAAAAATTCTATGAAAATTAACCAGTGAAAATCAGACAATGCTTTTGAATTGTGGTTCAACAGAATTATTTTAAAAAACAAATTCATGAAACAGGCCTGGACAAAAATGATGGTACCCTTAACTTAATATTTTGTTGCACAACCTTTTGAGGCAATCACTGCAATCAAACCATTTCTGTAACTGTCAGTGAGACTTCTGCACCTCTCAGCAGGTATTTTGGTCCACTCCTCTTGAACAAATTGCTCCAGTTGTCTCAGGTTTGAAGGGTGCCTTCTCCAGACGGCATGTTTCAGCTCCTTCCACAGATGTTCAATAGCATTTAGATCAGGGCTCATAGAAGGCCACTTTAGAATAGTCCAATGTTTGGCTCTTAGCCATTCGTGGGTGTTTTTAGCTGTGTGTTTTGGGTCATTATCCTGTAGCAAGACCCATGACCTGTGACTGAGACCAAGCTATCTGACACTGGGCAGCACATTTCTCTCTAGAATACCCTGATAGTCTTGAGATTTCATTGTACCCTGCACAGATTCAAGACACCCTGTGCCAGATGCAGCAAAGCAGCCCCAGAACATAACAGAACCTCCTCCATGTTTCACAGTAGGGACAGTGTTCTTTTCTTGGTATGCTTCATTTTTGCGTCTGTGAACATAGAGCTGATGTGCCTTGCCAAAAAGTTCCAGTTTTGTCTCGTCTGTCCATAGGACATTCTCCCAGAAGCTTTGTGGCTTGTCAACATGCAGTTTGGCAAATTCCAGTCTGGCTTTTTTATGATTTGTTTTCAACAGTGGTGTCCTCCTTGGTCGTCTCCCATGAAGTCCACTTTGGCTCAAACATCGACGGATGGTGCGATCTGACACTGATGTACCTTGACCTTGGATGACCACCATGAATGTGTTTAGAGGTTGTTCTGGGCTCTTTTGTTACCATTCATATTATCCGTCTCCTCCTGCGGCCACGTCCAGGGAGGTTGGCTACAGTCCAGTGGATCTTAAATTTCTGGATAATATGTGGAACTGTAGTCACAGGAACATCAAGCTGCTTGAAGATGGCCTTATAGCCTTTACCTTTAACATGCTTGTCTATAATTTTCTTTCTAATCTCCTGAGACAACTCTCTCCTTTGCTTCCTCTGGTCCATGTTTAGTGTGGTACACACCATGTCACCAAACAGCACAGTGACTACTTGTCACCCTTTAAATAGGCCGACTGACTGATTACAAGTTTGTAGACACCTGTGATGTTAATTAGAGGGCACATCTTGGTTGAACATGTCCCTATGGTCACATTATTTTCAATCTTTTCTAGGGGTACCATCATTTTTGTCTAGGCCTGTTTCATGAGTTTGTTTTTTAAAATAATTCCGTTGAACCACAATTCAAAAGCACTGTCTAATTTTCATTGGTTAATTTTCAAAGTATTTTTATTTATTACCATTTTTGTCAGATTCAAGTTATTTCTGTGACCATTGTGGGTTTTTCTTTCATTAACAGAGGGGTACCAACAATTTTGTCCATGGCTGTAGCGGGCGCAAATAAGGGACCGTTAAAGTTGTATGTCCTGCCACTGGACGGAGTTGATGTACTGTTTATGGTGGACTTAGGAGCCGGTAAGTCCATGTTAAGTATAGCTACGTTGAAAAGATTTTTCCTGGGCAAAACCATCAATGCAGGGGCAGTGAAAATGTTTGGGTACAGTCACGCCAAAATTGAAATGGCGGGCACGGTCAGCTTCTTGGTGAAATGTGGGTTAAAGATTGTTCCCGCATTCACCTTTCAGGTTTCATGCCAGGGGGCTGACTTGCTGGAGATCGAGCTGCTGGGTGAACTGGGATTCTCCATCACGGACCCAGAGGGCTCAACGGCGCTGACGGTGTTCCCTGAATGGGGTGTCCACTGGCCGGCGTTGTTCATGGGCCTTGGATGCATTAACGCGTTCTACCACCGCCTGCTCATCGATCCACGCGTGACACCGAAAATTCAAGCATTATGGTGGCTTCCCTCGCTCTGCGGGACAATGTCATGATGGAACTGAACAGACTGCTTGAAGCTGACATTATTGAGAGGGTGGCCGCTTCACCCTGGATATCAAACATCATGGTGGCCAGGAGAAAGACAGGTGGCATTCGGCCGTATATTGACCTTAGGATGGTGAATAGGGCGATCGTTCCGGCCAACTACCCACTTCCCACAATTGAGGAACTCACCACAACATTCAACGGCTCAAAGGTGTTCACAAAGCTGGATTTTCGCCAGGGTTACCTGCAGGTGCCCCTTTACCCAGCCAGCAGGAATCTGATAGCATTTGTGACCCACATGGGCGTTTTCAGGTACACCCGCATGCCTTTTGATCTGAGCTCAGCACCCAGCTGTTTTCATGTCCACGATTCCAGCCAGCCTCAAGGGTGTGATGGCATACCTGGATGACATTGTGGTGCACGGCGCATCGCGGAAGGAGCACGATGGTCATTTGGGCCGGGCAATGGAGGTACTACAGGAGCACGGAGTCACACTGAACAGGGAAAAGTGCATCTTCGCGGCGGACTCCATCAAGTTTGTGGGATTCCGGCTGGTGACAGAGAGTCTAAGACCCCTACATTCGAACGTGGAGGCGGTTCTGTGCCTTCCAGATCCCACGACACCCGCACAGATTTCCTCATTCTTGGGCATGGTGAACTTTTACGGACGTTTTATTCCGCATTACGCCGAGACAATCGAACCACTCTGGGCCCTTCTGAAACAGGATGCACCGTGGCAGTGGACCCCGGCCTGTTCAGTGGCGGTCGCTAAGCTGAAGTCTCAACTCCCCTCCCCTCCAGTGTTGGCCCACTTTGATCCAAAATGGCCAACATTTGTGACCTGTGACACATCTGGTTCGGCAGTGGGGGCGGTTATGTCTCAGGTACAAGATGGTACCAAGCGCCCAGCGGTGTTCGCATCGAGGTCTCTTTCAGCGGCTGAACAAAAATATGCCGTGGGTGAGAGGGAGGCACTCGCCTGTGTCTGGGCATGTGAACGGTGGGACAGCTATCTCTACGGGCTCCACTTCACCCTGCGGACAGACCACCAGGTGCTGACAACACTACTGGAGATGACGGGCTTGGGACACAGACCCCTACGGATCCACAGGTGGACGGAGCGGCTGAAGGCCTACAACTTTATTACTCAGTTCACCCCTGGAAAAGAGAACATAGTGGCGGACCTCCTGTCCCATGCCACAACCAACACCGCGCAACCAGACGATGACATTGACGACCCCACAGAGATGGATCTGGTCAGCACGCTGCACAGACGCCTTGGGGACATGGTATCCCTCCAAGAGCTCCACACAGAATCGGAATGGGACTCCACATTGTCACAACTGTGCTCGGTCATCAGGGATGGTTGGCCTGCGAAAGTACAGGGCGAGCTGGCACCTTTTCTTCGGTTTAGGGATGAACTGAGCTGTTGGAATGGTATGTGTGGCGAGGGGACACTGTACGTTAATCCCGGTGTCTCTGAGATCACGAGTTCTGGCAATGCTCCATGAGGGTCACCTGGGCATGGTCAGGGTGAAGCAGCATTGCAGGGACTCACTTTGGTGGCCTGGTATTGATAAGGACATTGAAACCATGGTAAGGAATTGTGTCTCGTGCTTGGAGAGCGGAAAGACTGGCGGACCACCCCCTCCACCCCTGCGTCCATTACGGTACCCAGAGGGCCCTTGGAAGCACATCCAATTAGACATCTGCGGTGAACTGCATACAGCACCCCCAAACATCCGGTTTCTGCTTGTGGTCTACGATCTGTTTTCAAAATGGCCGGAGGTGTTGCCCACTTATTCAGCCATGACGAATGTGGTTACGGGCTTCCTCTCATCACTGTTTGCCAGATGGGGGGGTCCCGAATGCAGTCACTACAGACAATGGCCTACAGTTCACCTCTGGGGTGTTTGAGGAGTTTTTGGGGGTTAGGGGTGTGGAACACATCAAAACCGTGTTCTATCACCCCTAAGTCAATGGGTGCGTAGAGCGTTTCAACAAGACTCTGACAAACGGACTGAGAGCTCACTTGGCGGACAGCTTCACATTTCTGGATGCCCTCCAGCACACACTCCACTACAGGGCAACGCCCCATGCTCCAACACGGTGCTCCCCGGTGAAACTCATGCTGGGGAGCGAACTCTACCTGCCTTTGGACCGACTGAGACCATCCACGACCCCTTCTCCAGGGAGCATGGATTCTCCACGGGACTGGATCATTGCTCAACTGCGAAAGATGAAGCAACGGTTTGACAGGAAGTACAGGGGGAGAGCTCACATCCTAATCGCACGCATAAGCTGCAACCTTTCTGGATGGAGCCCCTACAGATTGTGAGGCGGCAGAGCCGGGACACATTCGAGCTTTCGGACAGGCCATGGTGGCACTCCAGTCGACTCAGGAGGTCCCCGCCTGAACAGAGTCCAGGAGCTACGGCGGAACGGACTGGTGTGGGTTGGGACTCATTGGATACGGGTGTTAAGGACTCGTAGGTGCAGCTAATGGTGCCTGAAGCAGGGTCCCCTTCTAGGGTACACTCAGCTAGAACACGTCAGAGGCCCAGGTACCTGAAGGACTATGTGTTAAAGACAGCATTAACTAAAGCGCGTTGGGAATGGCCGGCAGAATAATCCGCCCCAACACGGGGGAGGCGTTCTGGTAGTCTACCCAGATGCCCATTTGGTTGACTGAGTTTTGGCTGTTCAGTTGGGGAAAAAAAAGCACGTCTGTAGTTTATATCCTGGAGGTTCTCCATTTTTGTGTGGGGGGGGGGATGTTGTGTGAAGATTTGACTTTTGGGGCTTGCCGTAGCCTGGCCAGGAGGTTGAGGGTGATGACGTCAGACAGGCTACGGCTAGAGAATATATTGAGTTGTTTTTATAATAAAGTCTGTTTAGTGGTCAGTTGAATGCGGCTTCAGTCTCATGTCATTCCAACATAACAGGCGGGAGTGGCGCAGGTGTAGTGTGGCCGACTACTGATTGGAGGGTCAGGAGTTTGATTCCCGCTCTGTCTGCAGTCTGCATGTCGAAGTGTCCTTGAGCAGGACACTGAGCCCCCAGTTGCTCCTGGTGGGTCAGGCCAGCACCTGTGCATGGCAGCTCCACCGCTGTCAGTGTGTGAATGGGTGGATAGCAGGATCTGTAAAGTGCTTTGGTCATCTAGAGATGAGAAAAAGGGCTATATAAATGAACGCCATTTACCTTTTTTTTTTTTTTTTTTTTTTTAAAGAGAGACGGTCCTTTTTATGTGGTTATAATAGGTAACTAGAATTTACAGAAAATGTACACTCACCGGCCACTTTATTAGGTACACCATGCTAGTAACGGGTTGGACCCCCTTTTGCCTTCAGAACTGCCTCAATTCTTCGTGGCATAGATTCAACAAGGTGCTGGAAGCATTCCTCAGAGAGTTTGGTCCATATTGACATGATGGCATCACACAGTTGGCGCAGATTTGTCGGCTGCACATCCATGATGCGAATCTCCCGTTCCACCACATCCCAAAGATGCTCTATTGGATTGAGATCTGGTGACTGTGGAGGCCATTTGAGTACAGTGAACTCATTGTCATGTTCAAGAAACCAGTCTGAGATGATTCCAGCTTTATGACATGGCGCATTATCCTGCTGAAAGTAGCCATCAGAAGTTGGGTACATTGTGGTCATAAAGGGATGGACATGGTCAGCAACAATACTCAGGTAGGCTGTAGCGTTGCAATGATGCTCAATTGGTACCAAGGGGCCCAAAGAGTGCCAAGAAAATATTCCCCACACCATTACACCACCACCACCAGCCTGAACCATTGATACAAGGCAGGATGGATCCATGCTTTCATGTTGTTGACGCCAAATTCTGACCCTACCATCCGAATGTCGCAGCAGAAATCGAGACTCATCAGACCAGGCAACGTTTTTCCAATCTTCTATTGTCCAATTTCGATGAGCTTGTGCAAATTGTAGCCTCAGTTTCCTGTTCTTAGCTGAAAGGAGTGGCACCCGGCGTGGTCTTCTGCTGCTGTAGCCCATCTGCCTCAAAGTTCGACGTACTGTGCGTTCAGAGATGCTCTTCTGCCTACCTTGGTTGTAACGGGTGGTTATTTGAGTCACTGTTGCCTTTCTATCAGCTCGAACCAGTCTGGCCATTCTCCTCTGACCTCTGGCATCAACAAGGCATTTCCGCCCACAGAACTGCCGCTCACTGGATATTTTTTCTTTTTCGGACCATTCTCTGTAAACCCTAGAGATGGTTGTGCGTGAAAATCCCAGTAGATCAGCAGTTTCTGAAATACTCAGACCAGCCCTTCTGGCACCAACAACCATGCCACGTTCAAAGTCACTCAAATCACCTTTCTTCCCCATACTGATGCTCGGTTTGAACTGCAGGAGATTGTCTTGACCATGTCTACATGCCTAAATGCACTGAGTTGCCGCCATGTGATTGGCTGATTAGAAATTAAGTGTTAACGAGCAGTTGGACAGGTGTACCTAATAAAGTGGCCGGTGAGTGTATATTGGAATATATATCTTTATATAAGATGTGTCTAATGTGAATACATCTACTGTTTTTGTTAGCAACATTTGGTAACTAATTTTTTCACGATTGACAAATAGTATATTAATAAATCAACAAACAAAATGTCACTTATTAGTGTTGACTTATTATATACAACCTTTATTTAACCCCATTCTCCTTCATTTCATGATTGATATACAGTGTTGTGAAAAAGTATTTGCCCCCTTCCTGATTTCTTATATTTTCACACAGTTGTCATACTTAAATGTTTCAAATCCTCAAACAAATTTTAATATCAGACAAAGATAACCTGAATAAATACGAAATGCAGTTTTAAGGGGGAAAAAAAACCTATTCAAATCTAGCTGGTCCTATGTGGAAAGATTAATCGTCCTCAGGAATTAGCTGTGATTGACCACATTTTTGGAAAGCTGAGTTCAATTTCACCAGCCACACCCAGGCCTGATCACTGCCAGACCTGTTGAATCAAGAAATCACTTAAATAGAACCTGTCTGACAAAGTGAAGTAGGCTAAAAGTTCTCAGAAAAGCAACACATCATGCCACAATCTAAAGAAATTCAAGAACAGATGAGAAGCAAAAAAATGAAAAACAAAACAGAAGAACATCTAAAGAACTGCAGGCCTCACTTGCCTCAGTTTGGACACTGGTCGATGATTCAACAATAAGAAAGAGACTGGGAAAAAACAGCATCCATCAGCGTGTGTCCCGTTACATCTGGCATAAAACTATCACAGCATTTCATAAAAAGAACATCATACCAACAGTCAAACACGGTCATGGTAGCGTCATGGCCTGGGTTTGCTTTGCTGCTTTACGACCTGGACAATTTGCCATAATTGATGAAACCATGAATTCTACTCTCTACCAGAAAATCCTGAAAGAGAATCTCTGGCCATCAGTTTATGACCTCCAGTTCAAACTCTCCAATGTGGCTGAATTAAAACAATTCTGCAATTAACTCTGACCACCTACTGTGCTGCTCCCATAGGGCTTAATGAAATCTTTTTGACATATTTTGGTCAAATTGCATTTAATCTTTCAATTATTGCAGCATCATTGTGAATTGCCTTTTGCAGCCTTCCTTAGAATGATTTGTTTCAGTGCATGTTTCTTTAAATGCCCGTGCACTGCAGTTAACCCTCCCTCTTTTGTCTTTACTGCTACTCCTAGCTGGCTAGCTCCCAGCTCAGGTAGCAAACCTGACCCAACTAATGTAAATTCTGCATAAAGAATGAATGAAATAAAGCATCACTGGTGTACACAAGTGTGTGGTTTCAGTGGTCGATAGGATATGACCAGTCACTGGAGTACAATAAGGCAAGAAACATTTGCGAATGAGTAATTGGTGGTCCAAGGTGGCTAGCTGATACTAGCCAGCTGCTGGTGGAAGCTAGCCACCTCTGGTTTTGGCTAGAAAAATAAAAGTATAGTAAACTAAGCTAAAATAATGTGTAAGAATGATGCATGTGGTCAAATGTTGATAGACGAACAAGGATTCCAGTAGGGGTGACAAGAATTTATAGAAAATAGCAAACCGGCTAGATCGACAGTTAAGCTAACGCCTGGCAACCTGTTTGTCAGTCTCTCCCGGCTGAGGTGAGCTCTAACGCGACACGGGTGTAAGAATGTTAATAAATATTTGGTGGTGGTCGGAGAGGCCGTTGGCATGGATTGGCAGCCCCGTTTCCGTCAGTCTGCCCCAGGGCAGCTGTGGCTACAGAAGTAGCTTACCACAACCGTTGTCTGTGGAGTGAAAGAATAATGGACTCATTGTAAAGCATCTTCGGGTATCATGAAAAGCACTATATAAATGCAGTCCATTGTTATTATTATTATTATTATTATTATGTAGTTAGGCTGACTGACTTTGGCCACCCAGCCAAGGTAATGCTAACAGTTCAACATAGCATCATGGCAAAAATATAACAAAATAAGCGAGACTGACGCAAGATATATTATCGACTGTGGATTAGTTAAGCAGATGGAAACAGGGATGTGTTACAACTAAGTATATTTAAAGAAAATAACAATATAAACCACACTTGGTAAGCTAGCTCCCTAGTAGCATGAACCGCATTGAAGTTAAGGAAACAGGGCCGGATTGGATCAGTTAAGCTGGCCAATAATAAAGCAGCAGGTGGGTATGAAGGCAGGATTTAGCTTTTCATGATGTTCCGTAGCAAACCTGTGAGAGGAACACCGTGACTGATCGCAGGCAGAAACAATATATAGGCGTGGTTTTTTTGAACAACTGAGTGCTTTGATGTTTTTTGATAAGCACATGACCAAAAAACACATTTCAGAGGGTTAAAACCTACAAAAACACCACTACAAATTCAAACGTGTCCTACAAATCAGTAATTTTTTTAAAAGCTCATTTATTATTTTTTTTAATTTCATTACACCCAAGGCAGAATAAAAGTTACTAAAACTGAAGACTTTTACAGTTACAGTGACAAAAACAGTTTAAGAGACCCACAATTTAAATTGGACTGTAAAATCAGAAATTAAAATTTAAAAAAACAACCTTTTTTTTATAGTTTTGTAAAATGCCCAGGCATTCTCCAATATTACAAATACTGGTATACTTTTACAGTAAACAAGAAAAATGTAATATATATATTCATATTTATTTATATATATATACCAAAACCCCATCACCAAAGGAAAGAAACGAAAGGAAAAGAATAAAATAATTTACACATTGCCACTTTGGCATTCAGAGAACGTTCAGAAGCAAACCTGAAGAAAAATGTTTCAAACACACATACACACAAATATTATTTTACCCTTGTACTTGTATCAATACTGTAAACTCATTTTTAAAACAGAGTGCACTAATTTTTTTTTATTTTTTTTTTGTAGTTTCTGCGTTTCCTGATTTTTGTCCAGCCTTGTCCTCGACCTTTAGGTTTTCTTTTTTTGTGTGTGTTTGTGGCTTTTGTCCACTCTTGGAATTTCCGGTTAAGGGACAGACTCTGGCTCTGGACATGAGGAATTTGATAAAGATCTCTTATATTATAAGTTTGTGCCTTTATATGTACATATGCATACATATATACACACACAGACACGTCGATATTGTGCTGGGTGCTCCAGAATCTAAACTCAGCGTTGTTTCCGTTTGTGTTCGTCGAATTTGATGCCTGATATAATAAATAGAAAGATCATTGCTCAAGGCACACTCATGTCATATTGAATGGCAGTACAGAAACTGTCCCAAATAAATAGGTGTAATTCATAATTTTTAGAGTGCCAGTGGTGGGGAAGCCAAGCCTGCAACAACCCTGGGCACTTCAGTAGGAGGAGATCCCAAGTTCCAGACCCCCGTAGGATGTCTTCAGTCCAGCTCTTTACGTGTGTAAGGAGGATTGTAAAGTCCAAGTCTGTTGCTCAGAGCTACAATTTTGTATGATTTTTTGTCTTACTTTGAAGGGACAATGTATGAAAGCAAATGAGGATTACTTAAAATGTGAGTGTTCAGATCTCCTGACTGCTGACCTTGGCCTTGAACACAACCTAGATGTTGAATGACTTGAGGATCATTGTGCGTTAAGTTGGCTGAACATTGAGGAAACTGGCCATCTTGGTGAAATCATAAATGGACCGATCTCCCAACCTTTGACAATGACCTTGAGCTCAGTCTGGACGCAGACCTACCTGAGTATCACTATGTGTGAGTTTGGCAAGAATTAGGGCAATTGCCTGGGAGGAATATTGATTTTTTTCTGAAATTCTGTAAGTTCTCAGAGCTACTGACCTTTGAGTTCAACCTCGAGCACAACCTGGATGCAGACCCAACTCAGCAAGCATTGCGAGTGAGTTTGATGACCATCGGGGCAATTGCCTAGGAGCAGTAGCGATTCCTGTGAAATATGGATGGACGGACAGATGCCGTGCCATCGCATTACCCCAACAGCACACATACATCTGGCCTATGCCAGCCAATGTACAAAGTTTGCATCAGGAATACATCTTATAGAGGTTGTTTGCACATTGGCAAGATGTCTAGCCTATGTCTTGCCAGTGTGCAGACGGCCTCTATAAGATGTATTCCTGATGCAAACCTGCTGACATTGGCCCAACATATGTGTGCTGTTGGGGTAGCTTCTTTTGACTAAAAAGGCCATGGAGCAAACTGATGCCATTTGTCTTAAGTCATTTTTTTTATTATTTCAGCAAACACTGATTTCTTTTTCATCTACAACAGTGAAAATCCAACTGCCTTCATCAAGCCTCTACAACCAGAAAACAGAATCACCAGAATATTACAAGTCAAATTCCAACTATATCATTTTAACAAACCGTAATATAGTTTTGCACAAAATGCATAGGAATGTTGATTTACATATTTTTAAACAATAGAATTTGAGCAATAAATTATCTGCAGAGATGTGGTGGCATTGGCCGTGCATGCACAAAATATTGAGCCCCCCCCAAAAAAAAAATTAATGATAGAATAAGTAACAGCACCATCAGATGTACGTACGTCAATGTGTATTATGAAATGGTGAGGAATGCTACAGAGAATGAAGACGCTTTCTTAAGACTGGTAGAAAAATGCTTGAAAGTAGTTTACCAGCTGGCATTAAAAAGACTTACTGGGTAAATAAAGTGGTGAAGTTTACCCTGAGATATCTGTGCTATTTCTTTATCGTCTTTTCATTTCTGTCTGTGCATACTGGCTATGAATCCATGCTTCTAATAAATAATGTAGCTTAGACCAGGGTACTGCAGCCTCTACTACCTTTAGAGCAATTTGTGGCAAGCACCGTTAAGTTATAAGTAGGGCCAACAACTGTATCCAACATAATTATTCTATATCTGTACACAATAGGACCAAAGACCATATAAAAGTGGTACTTTCTGCCTTCTAGCTTGGTGCTCAGGATAATAGAATGGGGAAAGGAAAGTTAATGCACAGAGCTACCAGAGGACTGACTCCCCACTGTAGCTTTCACTACTCACAGTAGCTGCGTGGCCTAGGGTCAGTGAAACGGAGAAAGGTGCCGTCCCATACACCACATGGTGTCCCATTTGCTGTGGAAGGGAATTAACTTAATACACAATAGGGCTGGGTGATGTACTGAATATATTCGATGTATCGGTGCATTTGCCTGCCCATGATCCATAAAATGCCTATATCATGCATATCAAGTATAGTCTGTCACGTTAATATGAGCTGGGGCTTCACTCTATGCATTAAATGATTTTTTCTAATTAAAATGTAAGTAAAAGCAAATTTTAAAGGACATTCAGTGCACGAAATACATATCACGATATATATCATTAAGTACAGTAAGTTTTGATGACTTACTGTATTGCTGTGTCGTGTAAATTAATTTCAACAGTGACGCATTGTTTGAAAAAAAAGACAGCCTTAATTATTTTTAAAATTGTGCTAAACTCTGGGTTTGTGCTAAGTTATAGTTGTTGTTAGCGTACCTTCGAAATGAATAACTGCACAGTTTAGATTAAATCTTC
Organism: Pholidichthys leucotaenia; assembly: GCA_020510985.1. Classification (NCBI taxonomy): domain Eukaryota; kingdom Metazoa; phylum Chordata; class Actinopteri; order Cichliformes; family Pholidichthyidae; genus Pholidichthys; species Pholidichthys leucotaenia. The sequence continues at coordinate 410,977,181 of CM035842.1, read as the reverse complement.
AGTTTACAGCTTCTACTGAAGCTTTACAATATAATGCATGCTTCTGATTATTTATCTCATCTAAAGATGCCTATAAGAAGCCTGTAAAAAGAACATAAACAAAAGCGGAGATATGGGTTATGCACTAGCTAGCTAGACTATTCAGCTAAAGGGGCTGAGCCATTGGCTCTGGAAAAGTATCTCAACAATGGCTGGTGGACAGCAGAAAATTTCGGTGAAGTTGTGTAAAAATTCTATATTGGGCTTGTTAGCAACATTTGAGAACAGAAGTTTATTCGGTACTTGTAGTAATACTAATCATGGTGGACCTATATAACGTGTTGTTGTTTATTACTGTTAACTCAAACTGTGTTTGTGGAACTGTTGTATCGAAGCCATATTACATTTGAGGTCATGTGGTATCATGAATAGCACCTGAATTGGTTGTAGGCTCAACAGGCAGGGGTGGGGCACTATCATGATCTTGTGATACACTCAGTATTGCAATATCATATATTGCCATTTCCTATCCAGATCTTTCTCTTGTTCAATTGCCAGCTAAATCGCACGAGTCAATCCGTTGCCGTGCTGATCTAACCAGACAGTAAGCGTTTAGTGCCATCTAATGGACTGAAAAGTCAACTGGTTTTTATTACTCTGGTACCTAAATAGGTAAGGTTGTGTTTGCAGCATTTATTATTTGATTCTTAATAAAGTATCACAATACTAGTATCTCTAAATCGATATAATATCACCACCACAAAGTATCATGATACTATGATGTATTGATTTTTTTTTTCTGTTCCCCACCGCTAACACCTAGCGGACAGCTGAACACAGTCGCTATAGTGTTTATTCATGATACTGCACTCCCTGTCATGTAATGTTGCTTAAATATATTATTGGAAAGTGGACTGACTTTTCAAATGTGTGTGGGGGGGTTTTACATACAGTACATACAGAGAATGCTCCATTTGTTTCTAAAAGAAGAGTTTACCACACATAATCATTACTTTGATAGGCTGTCCAGCTCACACTTACTTTGAATATTTGCACAGATTGAACAAGAGATAGATGCTTTTACTTTTAAAGTTCACATGTGGTAGCACAGATCTTTCCTGTTCCTAACCCTAACCCAATCCAAACTTAAAATGCATCGATATATCCTCAAAACTTGATATAGTGACCAGCCCTAATTATAACTATACGTTGGTTGATTTGTGAATATTAACAGGCAAGTTGTTTTCTCCTAAAATACGGAGATTTATGGCCTAGAAAACACGGAACCCTTCTCTTCAAACATATATGACTTTTTTTTTATACATTTGCAGCTTTTTAGCATTTTTTGGTTCAAATTTTTTCTCCTAAATTTACATTGTTTTTCTTGAAAAATTGAAATCCAATTTATGCATGTTTACATAGCATTGTAGCAAAGACCTCATCAAGACCACAGCCTCCCAAGGCCAAGTCAAGACTTAAAACCTACATACAGCATACAGTGGTCTTGGTCTCAACCCCGTAAAGTCTCGGTCATTTTTCACTCTGGTCTCAGTCTGTTTATGACTATGACACTACATTTACAACATTATTTTCTTGGCAAATGGCAACTTTTTTCCTCTTTTTCCCATAAATTTGTAGCTTTTTGTTGTGAAGTTGTGGGGTTTTCTGCCATTGGTTGATGACTAAAGACTTGCGTCTGGCTTCAGGGTGGTACCAAAGTGGTACCACCCTGAAGTGGTGACCTAGTGGTACAGCATCCGCCCCACAGCCGGGCCAAGTATCATATAAAAATGGTACTTCATGCCTTGGTGCTCATCAAAATAGAATGAGAGAAGGAAAAGTTGCATGGCAGCGGCCCTTCCAATAGAGAGGGGTAATTTCGTTCTACTGTACATCCTTGGCTGTATGACTTGAATGAAAATAAGCTACGCTTTCGATTTCAGGTTGCAGACCCCTGGCCAAGATTGCATGGCTTCATGCTATTAAAGAGAATGTGTGTGAGGATGGAGGTTAGTATGAGGATGGTGGCTGGGGAAGGTAGAAGAAACAAAGATAGTTGTCGTAGCGTTCTCAGAGCTTGGCATTATGTACCAGTCAGCAGCTGCCTTGTCTAGAATTGTTTTTCTGGATGTTCTTATCAGGGGACAGACCTACGTATTTCTTGGCTGTTCTCATCAGGGGACAGACCTTTTTTTGGCTGTTCTCATCAGGAGACAGGGCTCATGAACCTTGGGATCCTCTTATCATTTTTCATTTACTGTCAAATATGACACTCAGTGCTACACACCTCCAATTACATTGACACGTTTTTAGAGTCAGTACATGCTACAGTGCCAAAGGATTGTTGTCCGCGTTTCGTCATCACACAAAATAGACTAACTCTAGCATTCTCAGTTAACGCCACTTTCAAATTGGAGATTGAATTCAGCATCTTTTCAAGAAATTACACAGTTAGCTTAATATACAATTTCCTACAAGCAGTGGCCCCAAATGAAGGAAAAAAAATAGACAGAATGGATTTCTGTCATCTTAAAAACTCTCAGGATATTATGTGGGTTCATTTAAAAAAATAAAACACAGTAATGCAAAACCAAAGAAAAACAATAACAATTAAAAAAAAGCCTAATAAAATGTACCTGCACATGCCAAAATACAAAAATCCAATAAATACAGAAATTATTGCACAGTTAAAGGCTCCACATATTTTCGAACTCAACTGACTGATTGTTTAAAAATGAATTGCCAAATGAGGCAGTTTAGACAGCTTCAGTTGATGTTAAGATTTCTTTTTTTTCCTTCTCAGTTGGCAGTTTTTAATCAAAAACACAAACTTGACATTTCATTAAAAAAGTATCCAGCTACCCCATTTTGTTCATTTTTAAAGTCAAAGTGTGGCGCAGGGTTTGGGGAATTGGAGGTTGGGGACCTAGTTCTAGGCTCTCTCTGCTTGTTCAATTTTGACTTCGCTGGTCATCAAATGTTCTCCGTGCCACTTTTTCATATGTTTCTCCAGGGTGCTGTAGACGCTGAACGGCATTTGGCAAATGTCACAGCGGTACACCTCCTTACCCAGTTGGCCGTGCGTCTTCATGTGGCGCGTCAGCTTGGAGCTCTGGGCACAGGCGTAGTTGCAGAGTTCGCACTTGTAGGGTCGTTCGCCGGTGTGGCTGCGCCGGTGCACCGTCAAGTTGCTACAGTTCTTGAACACCTTGCCGCAGTACTCGCAGGTGTCGCACCTCTTGCTGTCCTTGGAGCTCGGCCGGCCTGGACCGGGGCCTCCGCCCAGATGGGGTGTGCTGCCCCCGCTGACCGTTCCACTGCGGCCGGACAGACCCCCGTCCAGCAGGTCACCAGGAGGGGTCGAGAACCGCAGGCTTCCGTTCTCGGACGAGTGTTCGGAGGACGTGGCGAATGGTGATTGTCTGGAGTCAGTGAAGCCCAGGAAAGGGTCTTTGATGAAGTGGCGTGAGGCGGCGTAGCCCACCAACCACTGGGAGTACACGTTCTCAGAGGGGATGTGGGGTGCCGGGGGGATGTCCAAGTCCTTCTCGATCTTGATCCTCTTGTTCGAGGAGGTGGATAGGGTGGGGCTGGTGATGGGGGTGGGCTTACGGGGGAACAAACCTGAGAAAGAGTCACCGGAGCCACAGTTCCGGCCATTAATGGTTGTCCTCTCTTCCTGCTGGTGGTGATCCATTTCCCCAGCCACTGAATCCTCATCTCCAGTGTCCCGCTGGCCGTCTGAACCCCTGTTTGAGAAGGGCATCCGTTTACGATTGTCAACTATTAAATTATTGTACTGCTGTATAGAGTTAAGCCCACCACCATCCACCATCTTTTCAAGGCCCAGTGATGATTTCTCTTCTGAAGGAGGTTTGGGACCATTCTCCCTGTTCCGGTAGAACTCCGACTCCATACTGAAGTTCGATTCCGGTCTACTTTCGTTCTCAAGTTCTTCTTCCTCTTCCTCCTCTTCATCTTCCTCATTACCTTCCCCCTGAAAGTCGCCATCTCGATTTTTCATCCCCTCCCCTGTTACATCACTGGTGCCCGGCTCAGGGGAGCTCGTGGTGGACAGACCATCGTCCGAGCGTCCCGTCAGGGATCCTGCCTTGTGCATGTGGGTCTTCATGTGTCGCTTGAGCTTGCTCGCCTGAGAACAGGCGTGGTCACACAGCTGGCACTTGTATGGTTTCTCCCCAGTATGGCTGCGGCGGTGGACTATCAGGTTGCTCTGGAACTTGAACGTCTTGCCGCAGAACTCGCAGGATTTGACCTTGTTCTGTGTCTGGTCGGGGGTAGTGCTGTTTGGGGGCATCGGCGGCAGAGGAGGGGTGCTCAGAAAGGGCGACTTGGGGCCGGGTTGGAAAGGATTCGGGTTTAGTAGTCGGTGCATAGGGTTGGGCCTGCTGGGTGACAGTGGCGGTGTGGTGCTGTTAGTGTTCCCGGCCAGCTCACGTAGCCGCCGAGAGAAGTCCATGGACTGGGACTCGATGGCCATAGGCGTTAGCCGCATCACCCTCTCAAAGGCACTGGGGTGCTGGGAGATGAGGCCCATTTCCTCGGCGCTAAGACGTTCCAGTCGATGGGGATCGAAGTGGTGGCGGGGAGGCGGGCTGACAAAGGGAGGCGTGTTGGGCAGGCGGCCCTCCATGAAGCCCGGCGGGGGCTCCCGAAGCAGGGGCCCTGTCATCTTCAGGAGGTGGAAGGGGTTGTTCTCCCCGAGGAAGTTGGTAAGGGGCGACTGCGGGATGGAGTCATTGGTCATGGGCGGTGGCATAGTGAGGCGAGGGGTTAGTGCCGTGGTGGAGGGGTTGGACTCCAGGTAAATACGGATGCCATGAGTGTTCTGGGCATGCTGCAGCAGGAACCAGGCACTGGGGAAGGGCTGCTTACAGGTGGTACATATGTAGCTAGAGGGCTCATCTCTGCCACCTGCAACACACAGGAGAGAAAAAACATGAAATATTTCAGCTGAGACACATTCTTTTTTTCTTTTTTTATTTAAGGACCTCACTGGGTAAGTTAAGTATGTGTTCACTCACAATTTCAAATTGTCATTAACAAAAGCCTTTTTGATAACAGCTTATTTGCATTGTGCAAACTTTTCTTGAGTGAAAGGCAGTGGGACGTGATAAGTGCTTTATACTCCTCCTAACACAGTAGCTGGAAAGGCCACGGCTCCTCATCTTGTCACATAAACGCCTCACACGTCTCTCTCTCTCTCTTTTGACAAGTTCATTTTTTTTTTTTACAAGTCGAGCTGAATCGTCCGACACCGAATCCACATTCTAGGAGGTACTTAATCGCTCACTCCGCACAGAGTTGATATCACTCTAAAAACTCCAGAATTATCACAGTGAGCGCACATCGGCCGCGTTCGAGCATCATGGTGAATGAGCGTGAGGCTGTCATGTGTGCAGAATTGCGGAAGCTGGACTCTCATTGGTAGAGAGCTGCAGAAGAAAGGCCAATCATGCACGAGCTAATCTCAGTCCTTAGCACTTAATAATGTGGGTTAGAGTTTAGAGTTAATGAAGGCAATCAATTACAAGTATGTATTGTATAAAATAACAGAGATCTTCTGTACGTAAAGGACACCAAACGGCACTTGTGTCCCAACCCCGCAACAACTACCACACACAGATAATGATAATTGTGCTCCTTTATTTATTCAACAGACACTCACAGTCTTGACCTAGTAAACTAATTTAAAATACAAGGCAAAACATGTGCCGCTCTAATTGTTCTCCTTATTGTGTTTGTGTGCACGTGTGTGTGTGCACAAATATGGGTCTGTCTGCCGTCTGCACACACTCAGACACGTACAGGCATGCATGCATAATAATGTTACAATGTAGCAGTAATACAGAGGTCACGTTAACTGAATATTGTCTGTCATTGACAGACATCTCAAGGCTGTCTGTAATTTTGACAGCTCACACTGAGGATGATCTATTGTAAATCTTATTTGAATTTCCCCTTTTTTTTTAGTGCATATTATTAAAATAGTGATTATCCAGAATCGTCTCAAAAGACTGCAAATTTATGAGAAAAAAGTAGCAAATTTGCAAGGAAAAAAGTCACAAATTAATGGCAAGTGTCAAATTTACAAGCAAGAAGTTGCAAATTTATGATGAAAAAAGTCGTGAATTGATGACAAAAGAGTTGCAAATTTACATGAAAATAGTCACAAAATTATGAGGATTTTTTTTTTCTAGGTCGGGGCTACGTGCAGCCTCTGTTCATCAGTTCAGTTAATGAACAAATAAATCTATAATCTGCATCCTGTCCATTCATGAAGAAAATGAAACGTGAACAAAAACAAAAGCTATTTAGCTTCTTATATGAAAATTCAAATAAGGGGCAATAAAAGATGACAGAATTTGACAACCCTGTCTGTCAAAATGGCATGAGGAGGTGTAGACTAGAACGCATTCAAAAGTACTTAAAATTAATTCCAGGTAAAATTAACGATTCTCTCAACAGATCCAAAATACTTCAAACCACTCAGTCCACAATTCAGCCTGAGCACGCCATTAATAAATCAATCAATATTTACGATTCCCCCTCGCGTGCCCGCTGCAGTGCACCCTCGTGCGTGGGCATTTAAGGGAGAGCGGCGAGAGACGGCGCAGCTGTTCACCTCCGCCGCGCCGTAGAGCCTTTTGGACTTGATTACTGTGGACGGTGATTTCACACATAGACTAATGCGTGCGCACGATGAAAATAACAGCTCGCCTTTCTGTCCGCATGTTTTTTCTTCCCTCACAAACACTCGCTCACACATTCACACAAGCTGTTTTAATGTGGAAGAGAAAAAATCACGACCTCGATCTGAGAGCAATAACAAAGAAACAGACGGAGGGAGAGAGGGAGAGGACAATCATTCCGTCCCCCTTTTCCCCAAAACTTCTCGCCCGCCGACATAGGACATTGAGGGAGGGGCGGAATGGTGGGGGGGGGGGGGGAAGGGGAGGGTTGACGTTCATTTCTCTCAACACTTAACACCGATGGAGTGCATGAGAATGGCGCTCCTCTGTGGTTGTAGTGGAAGGAGGAGGCCGCCACCGCCGCAACCACAGTGGTTTTTGTTTGGCCTGTGCATGTGCATGAGCGTGCGCGTCGTGTGGGGCTGGGTGGGGTGGGGACCTCCCGGGGGAAGGGGGAGTCCAACGCAGATGGCAAATAAAGTATGCAGCCCGAGGCGAGAGCACATTATGCTAATTCTAATGTCAGCTGTACTTTAATATACGACTCTATTTAATCACCCCATTATTTCCTATTTCCATATGAAAAAACAGAGCGAGGGGGCCGCTCGCCGTAGCTTTATTTGGTAGGGTGCGTGTGTGTGTTGGGGGGGTGCTTTATGTAGTGAATAAGAAAACACACTCACACCCACACCCACTTCAGCATCTGTACGGACACTTTCTTCCCTTCCCTGATGCCGTCTGAGTTATGACCTAGTGTACGTGTATTTACAGTAAAGCGTGCGCCTGCAAAGGTTATGTCGGTTCACCCCCCCCCCCCCACGTCCCCACCCCCTCAGACGAATAAACCGTAACGCAAGGAGACAAATTACGGCGTTATCCAATGCCTCTGCCTCCACTGTTCACCGTCCATCTGTCGGGTGAGCGTTGCCTTCCTTCCTGTTGTGCGGCCCGCTGTTTTAAAAGCCCGGCCTTCACTCGGAACATGACGTGTGTGAGAACTCATCAGATTCTTCTTTTTCTTTGGCATTAACAGGCATTAATGTAGCAGTGATGCTTAGCGTGACGTTTCTGTGTCGGGCACTGACAGCGTACACGCTTTAAATGGAACATGGCAATTACAGCCATTATGGGATACAACTGTCGACGTCATGCTGTGTCATTTTACTACATTCTGACTTTTTCTATAGTAAGTTTAGTGCATTCCTATCTCTCAGACCACCAGTCAATTCGTATCCCAAACTGTCCACCAGTGTGTCAAAATGTTTTCTTGTTAAATCTGCTGAAAATGAACTTATGATGATGCAGCAGCTTTTTGCAGTTATGCAGTGCATTTATACTCAATACTGGACAACCATAAATGTTTTTAAAAAGCCACTCAAAACCCATTTTTCTGGTCTTGCTTTAAGTTTCAAATTTTTTGGTCTTTTATAATCACAATTTTAATGTGGACCATGATGTTTGCAGACGACACTGTGATTTGTAGTGAGAGTAGGGAGCAGGTGGAAGAGAAACTGGGGAGGTGGAGGTATGTACTGAGGAAAAGTTGCAAATTTATGAGAACAAAGTTGCACAAAGTTATGAGAAAAGGGTTGTAGATTTGAGAAAAAAATTGCAAATTTACAAGAAAAGAATCGCAAATTTATGAGAAATAAACTACAAGTTTATGAGAAAGTCACAAATTTATGAGGGAAAAAGTTGCACAAATTTGAGAAAAAAAATTGCAGATATGACAAAAAGTTGCAAATTTACAAGAAAAAACTGCAAATTTATGAGAAAAAGTTAAAAATTTATGAGGAAAAAAGTTACAAATTTATGAGAAAAGGGACACAAATTTTTAAGAAAAAGTTGCAAATTTACAAGAAAAAAATTCACAAATTTATGAGAAAAAGTTGCAGATTTATGAGAAAAAAAATGCAAATTTACAACAAAAAAATTTGCAAATTTGTGAGGAAAAAAGTTGCAAATGGATGTGTGTGAATGAGAGGATGGCAGGCGTAAGGAGTGAAGGTGGTGAAGGCAGATGAGCTTAAACACCTGGAGGAGAAACGTCAGTTGGCTCTACTGTACGTGACTGGCCGTACGGACTGAACGACAGTACAGATGGCTGCTGCTTCTTCTTGGCATTCCAGCCAATTTCCGTAACTTCAGCATACTCAAAGAAAATCCAATTCTTTCTTCACTGAGTGGTAGTAGAAAAAGTATTGCCCCCCCCAACGAAACACCAGAATTTTACGAGGTTAAATTTGAAACCTTTTTTCACCTCAAGTTGCAGACTTTTCTCTCAAAAATTAGCAATTTTTTTTCTTGTAAATTTGTAACTTTTTTAGTCAAATGATAGAAACTAATCTGATATCTGACTACCAGTAGGGGTGGGACAATACGATAAGTACCGTACTGTAAAACTTGGGTCACGATGCAGTACATCCTGATACTACGGTTCCTTAAGTGTTGCGACACCATGTGCCCCCCCCCCCAGTCAATGTCAAATTTTGTCCCCAAAGTACAACTGTCAATATCTGTCTTGTACAAGTTTTCAGTCTTTTCAACTGAGCTCGGCCGCTTTTGTTTCCAGTAGCTTGTCTGATGGACTGAAAAGTCGATTGTTTAGCTAACTAGGTAAGTTTGAATTTGTAACATTTATTAATAATCTTCAATAAAGTATCACGATGCTGTGTCTCTGAATCGACACAGAATCACCACCACAAAGTATTGCGATACTACACTGGATCGATTTCCCCACCCCTAACTACCAGTACAAAAAAGTCTAAAAATATGATCATTTCAGTTTCTCAAACATAAAAATTTGTGGCTTTCCTTGTGTTTGCATTATAAGATGAACTTGAAAATCTGGCATTTTTCAGGAATATTTCAGAAACCAGGAAAAAAAATCAAAATTTTGAATAGAAGCATAAATCTCCAAAGCAACACATGCATTTTGATATGCAGTTCTCAGAAATTAACAAATTTAGGAGAAAAAAGTTGCAGATTTATGAGAAAGAAAATTCAAATTTACAAGAAAAAATAGCAAATTTGTGGGGAAAAATCACAAATTTTTGACAGAAAAGTTGCAAATTACAAGAAAAAATTTGAAAATTTACAGGACAGAAGTTGAAAATTTAAAGGAAAAAAACTGCAAATTTACAGGAAAAAAATTGCAAATTTATGAGAAAGCCAAAAAGTTTAAGAGAAAAAGTTGCACAAATTTATAGGAAAAAAGTTGCACATTTATGAGAAAAAAGTTGCAAATTTTCAAGAAATTGCAAAATGAGAAAAATATGAAATATATGAGAAAAATATGAGAAAAAATACTAAATTATGAGAAAAAAGGCAGAAATTTGAGAAAAAAAGAAAAAGCTTCAAACTTATGAGAAAAGTTACAAATTCATAACAAGTCGCACAAATTTTTGAGAAAAAAGCTGGAGATTTATGAGAAAAAAATTTGCAAATTTAAGAGAAAAAAATTGCAGATTTAGAAAAAAGTCACAAATTTATGAGAAAAAAGTTGCAGATGATGAGAAAATAGTTGCAAATTTATGAGAAAGTTACAAATTCTTGACAAAAGCTGCACAAATTTATGAGGAAAAAGTTGTAGATTTGAGGAAAAAAATTGCAAATTTACAAGAAAAAAACTCAGAAAGAAAAAAGTCACAAATTTATGAGAAAAAAGTTGCAGATGATGAGAAAATAATTGCAAATTTATGAGAAAGTTACAAATTCTTGACAAAAGCTGCACAAAATTATGAGGAAAAAGTTGTAGATTTGATGAAAAAAACTGCAAATTTACAAGAAAAAAACTCAAAGAAAAAAAGTCACAAATTTATGACAAAAAAGTTGCAGATTGATGGGAAAAAATGCAAATTTATGATAAAAGTTACAAATTCGTGACAAAAAATTGCACAAGTTTGAGAAAAAAGTTGTAGATTTATGAGAAAAAAATGCAAATTTATGAGAAAAAATTCACAAATGTATGAGAAAAAGTTGCAGATTGATGAGAAAAAAGTTGCAAATTCACAAGAACAAATTGCAAAGTAATCAGAAAAAAGTTAGAAATTTATGAGGGGAAAAAGGCACAAATTTATGAGAAAAAAGTTGCAGATTTATGAGGGAAAAAAGTAGCAGATTTGAGAAAAAAGCTGTAGACTTATGTGAAAAAAATGCAAATTTACAAGAAAAAATTTGCAAATTTGTGACAGAAAAAAGAGGAGATAGGCACCAAAATTTGGCAGAAAAAGGAAAATAACTATATTGAGCTGGAATAAATTTGGAGCAGTGTTTCCCATGCAGTGATTAAACCATGATGGCCCACCATTCTATACATATATACTGTATATATAATTACACTTGTCATTATAGCAAAAAACAGTTGTTCATATATAAATATACATTTTTATTTTTTCTGGGGTACTTTTGGAAACACTTTTGAGAAAACAATAGAGTGTTCTAATATTGTTTGACAAGCAGACATTTGATGAGGTCTACTTGAATAGGGCTGGGCGATATAGCAAAAAAATGTATTGCGATGAATATTTTAATTGTGATACATGATGCTTATTACAATATACAGCTGTGTGAAGAAGTGTTTGCCCCCTTCCTGATTTCTCATTTTTTTGTATGTCTGTCTTAAATGCTTCAGATCATCAAACAAATTTAAATATTAGACAAAAATGGCAAGAGTAAACACAAAATGCAGTTTTTAAATGAAGGTGTTTATTATTAAGGGTAAAAAAACAATCCAAACCTACATGGCCCTGTGTGCAAAAGTGATGGCCCCCATCCCCATTAAAACATAAATTAACTGTGGTTTATCACATCTTTGGAAAGCTGAGTTCAGTTTCTCCAGCCACACCCAGGCCTGATTACTGCCACACCTGTTCTCAATCAAGAAATCACTTAAATAGAACCTGCCTGACAAAGTGAAGTAGACCAAAAGATCCTCAAAAGCTAGACATCATGCTGCGATCCAGAGAATTCAGGAACAAGTGAGAAACAAAGTGATTGCGATCTATCAGTCTGGAAAAAGGTTATAAAGCCATTTCTAAAGCTTTGGGACTCCAGTGAACCACAGTGAGAGCCATTATTCACAAATAGCAAAAACATGGAACAGTGTTGAACCTTCCCAGGAGTGGCTGGCCAACCAAAATTACCCCAAAAGTGCAGCGACGACTCATCCAAGAGGTCACAAAAGACCCCACAACAACATCCAAAGAACTGCAGGCCTCACTTGCCTCAGTTAAGGTCAGTGTTCATGACTCCACCATAAGAAAGAGACTGGGCACAAATGGCCTGCATGGCAGAATTCCAAGACGAAAACCACTGCTGAGCAAAAAGAACATCTGCCAAGATTCTGAAGATAAAGGGGGGTGGACATTTCAGCAAGACAATGATCCCAAACACACAGCCAAGGAAACTCTCAACTGGCTCCAGAGAAAGAAAATAAAGCTGCTAGAATGGCCCAGTCAGTCACCTGACCTGAATCCAATTGAAAATCTATGCAACAAACTGAAGATCAGAGTTCATAGAAGACACCCACACACCTATGGAACCTTCAAGATTTGAAGACAGTTTGTGAGGAAGAATGGGCTAAAATCACTCCTGACCAATGCCTGCACTTAGTTTCTACATACAGGAGGCATCTGGAAGCTGTTATTACGAACAAAGGTTTTTCTACTAAATATTAAATGAATTTCACCAAGTGTGTTGAATACTTATTCCCTGTGTCATTCCACTTTATTAAATATAACTTGTTTTGTGAACACAGTTGCCTTGATTTCTGTGTATGTATGGATTACTTGGGTTGTTACTGATATCTGGTGAAAATCTCAGGTCAATGGCTCCATCAGAAATATGTTTAATGAGAAAAATGTTGATGTGTTAAATACTTATTTTCCATCTAGAGGCATGGGGGTTGGCGATTTGGGGCCTGCTTGTCCCAGCCGCCCTGCTGTTGTCTCACGGGGCGGGGCGCTTTGTCGCACTGCCCCTGGTGTCATTGGCGTCGGGTGTGTATGGATGCTCGGGGGTGGACGGGGGGGCTGCTGGTGCGGGTTGGTGGCCAGGTTGCCGTTGGGCTGCTCCGGGTGGCTGTGGCTGCGGGGCAGCTTGCTGCTGTCGGCGTACGTCTGGGGTGGGTGGTCAGTGGGCTTGCGGTAGGCGCTCAGGGGTATCGCTTGGCATGCGGGGCGCTGTGTGGGTCCGGCCCATTGTTCACTATTGTGACTTGTTGTTGTGCACGTTTGTGTGTGCAAGATGAATGGGAATGGGTGCGGCTGCTCCATCATGTTTGTGGTGCTGGGCGCGCCAGGGCGCGACGCTGGTGGGTCCTGGGCTGCTTGGCCTGGCAGCCCTCGCCCTGAGTTTGGATTTGGAGGCAGTGGGTGGCCTCCTGAACCAGTTTGCGAGCTGGCTTCTGGAGGGACAGCCTCGCTTTTGGACCGCCTCCCTCTCAGTCTTACCACCCCCCCCCCCACCCAATTCCGGGTGGCATATAAATATCCTTGGATACATTTAGAGCTTTGCGGCGGGGGGGGGGGGTGCCACACTGTGTTGGTGAAGGGGATACTTATGCTGTGCAGTGGGGCTGACCTCACCTCAATTTTAATTGTATTTTAGACGCTGAGGACTTGGGGGGATGGGGGCCCCGCTGCCTATCGCAGTGGCTAGTGGTGCTCCAACCACCATCCCCCAATTTTAACTGCACTATGGTAGTCCACACATTTACACACAATCACATCATACAACCGACATACACCTACCATGTTTTGTGCAAGGGGGAGGAGGGTGGGGGTCTTCCCCCACCCCTGTTGCCCTCCTCCTGCTGGGGGCCCAGCGGGGAGCCTGGGACCCGTCATGTTGTCAAAATCCCTGGGTGCTGCTGAATGTATAAATGCAAGCAAGGGAGTGAGAGAGGGACTGGATAAGAGAGGAAGCGAGAGTGAGGGAGTGATGAATGGAGGTGGTGATGGTGGGTCGGTTTTGAGTTGCGCTTTGCGTGTCGGGTGGCATCTTGGGGTGCCTGTGGTGATCTGCTGATCAGTTGCTCAGGTGGGCACTGGGGGTGGGGGTCTGCTTCTGTAGTTGCAGCCACCCTGGGGTGGGTTGGCAGGGGTGTGGTCACTGGCCTGCGCCAGCGGTCTTCCTGGCCGCTGCCGGGCATTGGCGCGCTTTCAGGTTTGCTGCATCTGCATCGCAGTCGCCCTGAGAAATAAGGGTGAATGAGAGTGGGTGAGTGTGACGGGGAGAGCACGAATGTATATGAGTAGGTCGGAGTGTGGGCTCCCCTGGGGGGGGTGCTTCTTTGGACATGGGGGTCCAAAGAAGCCCTGGAGGGGGCAGACCCGCTGTGGGGGTGTCTGGGGGGGCTCGCGTCAGGAGGTGTGGGCCAGTCTCCAGCCCGGGGGTAGGGATGCTGGCCTCCTGGCGCCTGGGGCACAGGGGCTGGCATTGGCCCCGCTGGGGGGGGGGTGGGGGGTTCGTGAGCCTGGGTTTGTGGGCCCGCTACGCCGGCAGCCTGGCCTCCCTTGATCTTCCCTCTGGGGGCGGATGCCTGGCTTCCGCTTGCTGACCTCGGGCATTTGTGCCCTGTGGGGGATGGTGGCACTGCCTTGCCTGCTCAGGATTCCCGGGGTGTGGGGGGGGGGGGGGGTTTGCTGCAACTGGCCCCCCTCTTCGTATGTTTCCTGACAAACCACTCACATGCACACACTTATATTATGCACGCTCTCATATATATGCACACGGACGTACACACACAAATGTCTTTCCTTTAACAGGTGTGGATACCAGACTCGTGTTGAGACCTCTTCGGGGGAAGAAGCAGTCTGTTTTCTGTTTGTTTTAGTTGTTGGTTTGTTTGTCTTTTTGTCTGTTCCCCTCCCTTTTCGTTCCCCCTCTACACACTTCCTTTCCCCATTCCCCATCCTGTCAGATCCTCCATGGGTAAAATAATTTAAATAAAGTATTAAAAGTTATTACAGGAGGAGTTTACAACAATATACAGTATATAGTTAGGTACTGTATAAAGCTCCTTTTAGCAAAGTAAATCTGTTTTGGCACAATAAGGGTAACAGATCTCTGTTCTGCTTACCTAGCTGCCTGACAGGACAATGGGAAAAAATATGTTTAATAAGAAAAATGTTGATGTGTTCAATATATATATATATATATATATATATATATATATTAGGGATGAGCTGATCCGATCTGCCATATCGGTATCAGGTTGAATTCTGAATTCGGCTGAATTCTGTTAAGAACCGAGCAGAATGAAGTGTGTTGTGCATCAGCAGCTGCTGCTTTTCCAGCTTGGAGGCTGGAAGATTCTAAAAGTGAAACTAAAAGAATGAAACTGAAAGTAAACCAGATGGGAGCTGGAAATCAACAGGAACGAAGACATAACATGGGTTTACCTTTCGGCAAAGAGAGGTAGGTGACAGAAACATAAATAGCAAATTCTAACAGTGAACTGGGAAGCAGGACTACAGGAACAAGGCTACAGTATATGAAATGGAACAGGAATGACTTCAAAATGGTTCCGGTTCCGGACCGCCGGACCGCCGGCGCCACACGAGTCGGCTGCCTGTTGCAACAGCCTTTTTTTTTATCTTCCTTCTTCTTTCTACACCTTTCACTCTGTATATATATCACGGACGCACGGATCACCCCGGGGGTCTCCCGGGTCGGCGGACGGAGCCACGGTTTGCAGCGGGAGACGTTACAGCGGGGAGGAGCTAATGCTAGCTAGCACTTGGCCGCCGCCCGGTGCTAATGGGAAACTCGACATACCGGGAGCTGTAGCGAAAATGACGCGGGTGCCGGGCTGGAGTTTAGGCGGCGTGAAAGAAATATAAGACAGAATAATAAAGAGCGATGGCAAGAACCAAGCAGACCGCCCGTAAAATCTACTGGAGGAAGAAGCCCCCCCCCCCCCCCCCCCCCCCCCAGGAGACAGCTAGCCACCAGGGCTGCTCGGAGAGGCGCTCCGGCCACCGGCAGAGTGAAGAGGCCTCGCCGTCACAGGCCCGTGGCTCTGAGAGAGATCTGTCGCTGCCAGAAATCCACGGAGCTGCTCATCCGTAAGCTGCCCGTCCAGCGCCTGGTGAGGGAGATCGCTCAGGACTTCAAGACCGTCCTGCGTTTCCTGAGCTTCGCCGTCATGGCTCTGCAGGAGACCAGCGAGGCCCACCTGGTGGTCTCTTCTTCGCTAAGGGGGTCACCATCATGCCCAAAGACTTCCAGCTGGCCCGCTGCATCCGCGGAGAGAGAGCTTAGACTTTCTGCTGCACATTCACCAGCCATAATGCTCTGCACTGTGTGTCTATATATATACATTTATAGTAATATGGACATATGTTTACTAGATGTTGTTTTTTCTTGCCTTCTGATTGTTGCTCTGAGTGTTGCTATCCCTATGCTGTTGCAATCCTGGAATTTCCCCATTGTGGGACTAATAAAGGCTTATCTTATCTTATCTTATCTTAAAATAAGAGCAAACCTAAAAACTAAGAATGGACAGAGAACAATATCAGAAACACTACTAAATATACCGAGGACCAGGGGAATACTTATGATAATGATAATAATGGATGACAAAAATATTAGTTCCTTTATTTTCAGATCTACATCATTTTTTATCTCATGCATAAAGTGGCACTTTGAATTTCATCTGAATGTGTATTCAATACTCATCTTTAAAGTGTTGTATAAACCTGCATTTAAGACTTCAGAATGCATGTTTACCTGGTCCTGACCACTGAAATGCTGCCAGTGTTACAAAGTTTAAAATAAAAAAAGCAGCGGCGTTGCTGAACTGAGTGAAATCTGTAATATATTCTTTGACTTCTAGATTAATGTTTTTATATGTGTGCAAAATGCAACCAGTCATTACCAAAGTATGTTCTGTACTTTTGTTGTTTTAAATAAGAGAGACTGTATTGGGTTTGGATCGGTACTGGTCAATACGCAAAGTCACAGTATCGGTATCGGACTTGAAAAGGTGGTATTGGCTCATCCCTTATATATACATGTATATATATACTGTATATATACACACACACGTATATTAGCAGATCTTGTGACTTTTTCTTGCAAATATGTCAGGATTTTTCCCCTTGTTTGTGGAAGAAATTCTCAGCTATTCTCAAGATAATTTTTTTTTAAATTTATTATCTTTCATGGGTAAAACAGTAGCATTTTTTTACAGTTTTTTTTTTTTACATTTTTCTCCAAAAACTACATTTTTTCCACAATTTTTTGTGACATTAATTGCAAATTCATTGTTATATTTTTTGTCATAAAACTGCTAATTTTTTCTCTAATTTTTTTGCATACATTTTCAGGTTTCCTCATTTTCGGCTTCTTATGGTGTTGTTTTTTCACAAGAATGTGCAATGTTGGGATGTTCTTCACAACAACATGTAATTGATTTGTTTTTTTTTTCCCCTAACAAAACTCACATTATCAGTAATCAAATTTATCTACATAGGCTGAACTATTTCAGTTTACCACACACAGTTACTTGGTGGGCAGAAGCATAATTTGTCACTTATTTTTTGTTTCAACGGATGGATTGGATGGTGGATTTTTGAGCAGGATGGCCTTCCATACAAACGGAAGCGAGACGTCCATTCAGTAGTTTGGGCGATTGGCGGCGGACGCGGAACGGTCCGACTGCTGCCTCACAAGTCGATGTCATAAAGCATTTCCAACATTAATACAAAAAACTTGAAAGTGTCAATGTACGAAAGTAATTGCCTGAAGAAAGACGTTCCCTGAGCTGCAGTTTAAAATGCATCGTGAGGAGACAGACAAGTCAGCCAAATCACATCGCCGGGTTACGTTAATGTGACAAGTTATATTCAATAGGTGCAATATGGGCATTTTTATACATCACGCATGGTCAAATGTGTCAAACATACACTAAGTATATTCGATATATTGCCCAGCCTGACCTTGAGCCTTAGCTTTCTGACTGTTTTTAAATATTTTACAGACCAAATGTTGCGGCCCTACAGCAAAAGCTGCAAAATTTCAACTACTAGCAACCACATGTAGCTCCTAGCAACTATACAACTCAACAATATAGACTCAGTTATAGTGTATCAGTATATTACGACCCGTCGTACTTTTAGCCTCTTACAATTCTGCTGGTGCAACGTTTCAAATTTTCTACTGCCACTCAGTGAAGAAAGAATTAGATTTTCTTTGCGTTTGCTACATTTAGGCCTTTTGAAGAAAACTGACTCGATAAATTAGTTTGTGAAGTTTTCCATGCAAATTTGGGGCGTTTTTCCAATCCATTTTGTGAATACTTTTCATGTAAATTTGGAACTTTTTGGAGTTAATTTTGTGAAGTTTTTCATGTAAATTTGGGACTTTTTTTCCATATAAATTCTGGTGTTCTGCCCGCGGGCTGTTTCAGTTTTTTCACTGCCACTCAGTGAAGAAAGAATATGATTTTCTTTGCGTACACTAAATTTAGGCCTTTTTAGGGAAACTGGCTGGAACGCTAAGGGGTTAAAGAGTGAAAAAATTCAAAGCAAACAGGAACAATAGTGTAAAATAAACTGAAATTACAGCTGTTACCAGATCTGCCCGTCAGCATATACAGCATCTTAGCTGTGAAACGTCTGTGTGCGATGGTGGGAAGTGCAGCCTGGCTCCCTGCCCGTGTTTGGCTTGGCTCTCAACACTCGCACGCACGGGCACACAAATCACGGCGCTGCTGACATAACATCACATTTCCTCATGGACGCTGGATTTTCTCCTCAGCCACTGCAATGAACAGAGGCGCACGACCGTAGGAGGATCAAACCAGGAGAACGACAATCTCTCCTGTGTGTGCACGTGTGTGTGTGCATTGGGGGGGGTTGTAGCACCACAGGCGACTGTGAGCGCACGCGTCCAGCGGCAGCCATATGGAGGAAGGACATCCAACACACGCTGGCATTCACTCGTCACGTCCACGCCTCCCTCCCCTTCCCCTCCATCGCTCAGCGGCCCGGCACTTTAAGGTAATCTCTTCCTCGGCGTTCCTTTTCCCCCCCGATTCGCTTTCACATGGCATAAAACTCTCATTACTGTCGGATTCCAGTTTTCGCTATGATTCAATTTGCCATAATTACTGCTGCTGCCGCTAATAAAAAGAAAAAAGAGGGAAGAGCGGGGAGCAGCTAGAAAAGCAAAAGGTGCAAAGGTCAACTGGCAGTTAGCGGCGTTCATTTTCATCTCGGCGTATTCATCTGGGGCGGCTAATGGCCCAATTTTCTCCCCCTCGGTCCTCAATAAATATTGCCGGAATTACAGGTTAAATAGCTAAATTAAATCACAACTATTACATGAAGGAGGGAGGACAAGAGGGGGGGGCAGCGCACACATCAGTGCAAAAGTGTGAGATAAATGCAGCGGGTGTCAAGCGGAGCGCCGACGGATTATTACACCAAATAATTACATAGATCATTTTTCTCTGCGGCCAGCAGCCAGGAAACAGGAGCACGGCGAGCTGGGAGGGGAGGCGGGGGGGGGGGGGAGATGGCAGCCACAACAGCTTCTTTTTTTCAGATTTGGTGCCCGCTTAAACAATTCACATCAAGATTTAGTGTTACGATTTGCTATTTTTTAACAAGGGGGTAATCACAAATTTAGGTACAAATGTATAAATCTAAGATAAGTTAACATTTTCAAGCACAAAGGTGGAATAATATGACAAAAGATGCAAATTAACAATTAAAAGTCACCATAAATTTATGAGAAAAATGTTATAAATCAGAGGAAAACTTATGAAGAAGGAAAAACATATTTCCAAGAAAAAAAAACCCTCACATTTACAAGAAAAGGTTGCAGATTTATGAGGAAAAAAGCTGCAAATTTACAAAAAAAATCACAAATTTATACAAAAAATTAATTTACAAAAAAGTCTAAAATTTATAAGAAAAAGCTACAAATTTATAAGAAAAAAAAATCCACAATTTTACAGGAAAAGGGTAAAAAAAATTGTAATCAAAAGCTGAAAATTTATAAGGAAAAAAAATCACAAATTTATGAGAAAAATTTTATAAATCTGAGGAAAACTTATGAATGAGGAAAAAAAACACATTTCCAAGAAAAAAAAAAACTCATCGAAATTGTTTACCTGAAAAAGTTCCAAATTTTAAGGAAAAAAGCTGCAAATTTACAAAAAAGGTAAAAAAAAAAAATTATGATCAAAAGTTGAAAATTTATAAGGAAAAAAATCACAAATTTCTGAAAAACAAATGCATAAATCTGAAGGAAAAAATTATGAATGAGAAAAAAAAACTATGAGAAAAGGTTGCAAAAAAGCAGCAATTTAAAAAAAATTGTTAAAAAAATGTAATTTTAAAAAAGAAAAAGCTACAAATTTATAAGGGAAAAAAAATCACAAATACATGAGAAAAAGTTGCAAATATAAAAGGAAAAAATCACAAATTTACAAAAAAAAACTTGCAAATTTGCAAGAAAGGTAAAAAAAATAGAATAAAAACATGCAAGTTTACAATAAAAATTCATGAGAAAAAAATAGCAAATTTGAAAGAACAAAAGCTGCACATTTATATAACTTTTTTGGACTCTCCCCCTTTTTTAAACCAATTTTTGACACTTTTCTTGCAAACTTTTAACTTTTTTAGTGATTAATGTACAACTTTTTCCCCTCCATTTTGTCCCATATTTGTGACTTTCCAAATTAATTTTTGTACTTTTTTACCACAAATTTGTGCCACTTTTTGTGACAAATTTGTTACCGTTTTCCAAACAAAAATGAACATCTATATACTCATAAATTTTGTTCTCTGTCATGAATCAGCTTCAGAAAGTTCTCTCTGAGTGAATCTTGATAGAACATATGAACACAGTCCTGTGCTCAGCAACACTGACTGTGAATTTAGTCATTCTGACAAATTTTGTTGGACTGAAAAAAAAATGCCCTGTCAAGATTATCAGTAGCAGTGGTGCCTGGTTAGCGGATTTCCTGGGAAATTGAGCCACTTTTCAGATATTGCTGCAGGGGGTGGGGGGCAGTTGTTGTCCATAGGTTTAGGAGACCTTGTCTACGCTGACAAGGTTTCTATAATGGCTCTGAATTAAAAGGAACTGAATGAAATTAAGAGCCCGAGATTCACTAAACTGTACCAGTCATAGTCCCTACATTTACAGTCCCTACTCTCACCTCCACATTGCTGTCTTTCCCTTTCTCTCTCTTCCTCCAAATTAAATTATACGCAGTAGGGAAAATAAGTATTGAGCACATCAACATTTTTCTCACTGAACATATTTCTGATGGAGCCACTGACCTGAGATTTTCACCAGATATCAGTAACAACCCAAGTAATCCATACATGCAAAGAAATCATGGCAACTGTGTTCACAAAACAAGTTATATTTAATAAAGTGGAGTGACACAGGGAATAAGTATTAAACACGTGAAGAAAAAGAGGTGTAAAAAGGCACAGAAAGCCAAGAAACCTGAAATCCATCAGAATTTAGGAAGCCATCCAATCCCCCATCAGTGCAAATTAATCTCAGCTGGTGAAGTCCTGACTGATAGCCTTTAAAACGGTCTGTGAATATCAGATTGCTACACCACAAAGAACTCATGAGAGGTAAAAGCAAACAGCTCTCTGTAGACCTTTGCAACCTTATTGTTACAAAACATAATGATGGCATGGTTACAGGAGCATTTCTAAACTGCTGAATGTTCCACTGAGCACTGTTGGAGCCATCATTCGGAAGTGGAAAGAACATCATTTTACCATAAACCGGCCATGACTAGGAGCTCCTCACGTATCAGGAGTCAAAAGAATTATCAGAAGAGTTATCCATGAGCCAAAGACCACCCGTAGAGAGCTGCTAAAAGACCTGGAGTTAGCAGGTGCTGCTGTTTCAAAGAAAACAATAAGTAATACACTCAACCGACATGGGCTCTATGCCCACTCACCTTGCAAGACTCCATTGCTGAAGAAAAAGCATGTCAAAGCTCATTTAAAGTTTACTGCACAACATTTAGGCAAGCCAGCAAAATACTGGGAGAATATAGTCTGGTCAGATGAGACCAAAACTGAACTTTGTGGATGCTACAACACACAGCATGTTTGGAGCAGAAATGGCACTGCACATCAGCCCCAAAACACCATGCCAACAGTGAAGTCTGGAGGTGGGAGCATCATGGTGTGGGAGTGTTTTTCAAGATGCTGAGGATGAAATGAGGGTGAACATTTCAGCAAGACAATGATCCCAAACACACAGCCAAGGAAACTCTCAACTGGCTCCAGAGAAGGAAAATTAAGCTGCTAGAATGACCCAGTCAGTCAGCTGACCTGAATCCAATTGAGAATCTATAGGAGGAATTAAAGATCAGAGTTCATAGAAGACACCCACAGAACCTTCAAGATTTGACAGTTTGTGTGGAAGAATGGGCTAAAATCACTCCTGGCCAATGCCTGCGCCTAGTTTCTCCATACAGGAGGCGTCTGGAAGCTGTTATTACCAACAAAGACTTTTCTACTAAACATTAAATGAATTTCACCAAGCGTGTTCAATACTTATTCCCTGTGTCATTCCGCTTTATTAAATATAACTTGTTTTGTGAACATAATTGCCTGCTGTTGTTTTTCCAGCCTTATTCCTCTTGTTTACCTCCACCAAGGAGGTAATGTTTTTGCCGGGGTTTGTCTGTCTGTCTGTCTATTTGTCTGTCTGTTGGTTAGCAAGATAACTCAAAAAGTTTTGGAAGGATTTCGATGAAACTTTCAGGCGTTGTTGGAAATGGTACAAGGAAGAACTGATTAAATTTTGGTGGTGATCCGGATCACCGTCCAGAAGAAAACCGCCATTACGGAAAATGCCATTTTCGTGAATAACTACTGAACCAATAATCATATCATTGTCAATCCAATTGCTAGTCATATGTTTTCATGGTCAAGGAATCTGAAAACGTACACACAAACACTGTATGGGCAGAACTGTGGCCGCCATTACGGAAAATGTCATTTTCGGGAATAACTACTGAACCACTAATCCTATCATTGTCAATCCATTGTCAATCCAATTGCTAGTCATATGTTTTCGTGGTCAAGGAATCTGAAAACGTACACACAAACACTGTATGGGCGGAACTGTGGCCGCCATTACGGAAAATGTCATTTTCGTGAATAACTACTCAACCAATAATCCTATCATTGTCAATCCAATTGCTAGTCATATGTTTTCATGGTCAAGGAATCTAAAAACGTACACACAAACACTGTATGGGGGGAACTGTAGCGCTTGGCGGAGGTCTGCGCTCTCCGAGTGCTTTTCTAGTTTTTATACTGTGCACACCACTGAAGAGAGACAGAAACGCCATTTCAATTTTCCTGTATGTCCTGTACGTACAGTAGTATTGACAAATAAAATGTTTGAATTTTGAATCTTGAAATCTCAGGTCAATGGCTCCATCATCATTAAATATGTTTAATGAGAAAAATGTTGATGTGTTCAATACTTGCAGTATTTGAAGAGAGAGTCCTGTAACAAATTCTGATGGACGATAAATTTTCCCCAAATTTATTGAGATAAATGATACTATGGAGACCATTTTACAACTCGGATCAAGTGATATAATGATAACAGTCTGTGAACTGTTTGTCAAAGCAAAACTGTGAAAATGTAAGTCAGTCAACAAATTGTGAAAAATGTAAGTCAAAAAAACTGCAAAAAATGTGAGTCAACAATTCGCAAAAAGTCAGTCAAAAAATTGCGAAAAATGTAAGACAAAAAAATTGTGAAAAATGTAAGTCTGTCCAAAAAATTGCAGAATTTTCACAAGGAGGACAAAGTTGCAAATTTATGAGGTAAACCAAAGTCACAAATGCACAGAATGAAATGGAAAAATCAGAAATTTATGAGGGTGCACAAAGATATTGCCGATTTACACGGGACAAGAGGGGGGCGAAAGTCGCAAATTTATAATGGGGGGGGGGGAACAGATTTAAGAAAGGAAACAGAAAAATGACAGATTTATAAGAGTTCACAATAAACTGCAAATTTAGAACGGAGGGAATGTAGCAAAAACGCTCGTGGGGCTAAAAGAGCTACAAATGTGTTAGCAGGCCAGAGGAAGAATCCTGATCCCGACGTGTGGTTTATGTCACGGCTCTCAGCCGCTGTGTCGCCCGTACGCACGCTGGCATTTTCAGCATCTGCAGTCAGGGAACGCACTGCGGGGGCTGGTGGGTCACTGAGGCATTTGCATACTGAAGTGAGCTGATGGCGGCGGCGGTGTGCGAGTTCTCCTCTTGGCCTTGCGTCCTACTTGTACAATGTTTCCTGACATATCTTTTCTGCATTCCTAAGCAGTGTTATTATGATCGCTGTGACCCCCCGCCGTATTCAGCTCAGATATGCACTTGGGCGCCGTTCCTCAGTCGATTCATCACCAACACAGTGACAATTACATGCAAATAACGCGTGTGAGAGCCACCCCCCCCCCCCCACATGTGTATCCACCATATCTTGTTTTTGCATGTGGGAAATGAAGAGGTGTTTATTTAGTGTGCGTCTCCACCTAATGAGATCACTTTAAATAGCTGGGCTCATTCGGCGCCGGGCTGCCGCTACTCTTTAAGTAGTCTGTTAGCTTTGAATGAAGTGGTTGGAGCACAGAGTTTTAAAGTCCTCCAACACATTTTATATCGGGGTTTAATAGCTCGCGACTACCATCGCCACAGGACCACACAGCAGCAGTTTTAATTAAATCACCCAGGCTGGAGGGACGTGGAGGGCCCCGCGGTCCTCCTCCAGCACCCGGGTTTATCTGCCGCATCTGGAGCCCCCGAGATCCACAGCAGCTTCCTTCAAAGCTCCCGGAGTGTCGGTCAGTCACACTAAAAAAATTCCTTGTGGGGGGACTGAGTCATCTCCAAGCCCGGCTCGCCAAAGACACCGCTGGCCGAGGACCAAGCAGCAAACCCCAAACGCTTGCCGTCAGTGGCAGCCTGCGCGCCGCCGGCCATGTTTCTGTGGGCTGGATCGACGTGTCCAAAGCGAAAAGCTGAATGGAAAGTTTGGTGTTTGCTTTGGGAGGATTTGAAGCGGCAGTCGCTTCACACGGAATCAAGAGATAAATCTCAGCGGCTGGGAGCGGTTTGTGTGTCGAGCTTCGGCTCAGTGAGCAGCTTCCTCCTCCTCCTCCTCCTCCTCCTGCTCCAAATCAGCTGATTTTGTTCCTGTTTAGTGGACGTTTGTCAGCAGGCGCCTCTGAATGCAGCGTGACTTCTTCAGTCTCACCTGCACTGAGACTTCTTTAGGTTTCAAAAAGTCCTGTGTCAACTGTCGTTTCCCACAGAATTCCAAGGAGCAATTCCTGAAGAAGACGTGCACACTTCCCCCATTCATAGGTGTAAATCACCCAACCTAATAAAACAAGAACTGACCCCCCCCCCCATATCATCATAAACCTTTCTATACATTACACAACTGAATGTCATCAATCTGAATAACCAGTTCTAAGAAGAAATGAAAAAATCTTAAAATTTTTAACTTTTTCTCAGAGATTTGCAACATTTTCCCTCAAAAATGTGTGGCTTTTTTTCCCTCGCAATTTTGCAATTTTTTTCTTGTAAATTTTCAACTTTTTCCAGTAAATTAGTGCCTTTTTCCTTAAAAATATGCAACTTTTTTCCTCATAAATTTGTGACTTTTTGTTCTTATAAATTTGCAATTTTTTTCTTGTAAATTTAAAAATTTTTTCTTGTAGATTTGGAACTTTTCTCTCAAAAATTTGTGACTTTCTCACAAATTTGCTAATGTTTTCCTATAAATTTGCATTTTTTTCTCATAAATCCATAACTTTTTTTGCATAAATTTGTGCCTTTTTTCTCATAAATCTGCAATTTTTTTTCTTAAAATTTGTAATTTTTTCCTCAAATCTGCAACTTTTTTCTCATAAATTTGTAACTTTTTCTTGGAAATTTTCAACTTTTTCTCAGAGATTTGCATCATTTTCCCTCAAAAATGTGTGGCTTTTTTTTCCTCGCAATTTTTTTCTTGTAAATTTTTAACTTTTTCCTGTAAATTAGTGCCTTTTTTCCTCAAAAATATGCAACTTTTTTCCTCATAAATTTGTGACTTTTTGTTCTTATAAATTTGCAATTTTTTTCTTGTAAATTTTAAAAATTTTTCTTGTAGATTTGGAACTTTTCTCTCAAAAATTTGTGACTTTCTCACACATTTGCTAATGTTTTCCTATAAATTTGCATTTTTTCTCATAAATCCATAACTTTTTTTTGGCATAAATTTGTGCCTTTTTTCTCATAAATCTGCAATTTTTTTTCTTAAAATTTGCAATTTTTTCCTCAAATCTGCAACTTTTTTCTCATAAATTTGTAACTTTTTCTTGGAAATTTGCAACTTTTTTTCTTATAAATTTGTCCCTTTTTTCTTGTAAATTAGCAATTTTTTCATATAAATTTGCAGGGTTTTTTTTTTCTTATAAATTTGCAACTTTTCTTAAAAATTTGTGACATTTTTCCTCAAATTTGTGACGTTTTTCTCATAAATGTGCAATTTTTCTCTCAAAAATTTATGACTTTCTTACAAATTTGCTAATGTTTTCCTAAAAATTTGCATTTTTTTTCTCATAAATCCATAACTTTTTTTGCATAAATTTGTGCCTTTTTTTCTCATAAATCTGCAATTTTTTTTCTTAAAATTTGCAATTTTTCCTCAAATCTGCAACTTTTTTCCTCATAAATTTGTAACTTTTTCTTGGAAATTTGCAACTTTTTTTTCTTATAAATTTGTCCCTTTTTTCTTGTAAATTAGCAATTTTTTCATGTAAATTTGCAGGTTTTTTTTTTCTTATAAATTTACAACTTTTCTTAAAAATTTGCAGCATTTTTCCTCAAATTTGTGACGTTTTTCTCATAAATGTGCAATTTTTCTCTCAAAAATTTGTGACTTTCTTACAAATTTGCTAATGTTTTCCTAAAAATTTGCATTTTTTTCTCATAAATCCATAACTTTTTTTGCATAAATTTGTGCCTTTTTTTCTCATAAATCTGCAATTTTTTTTCTTAAAATTTGCAATTTTTCCTCAAATCTGCAACTTTTTTCCTCATAAATTTGTAACTTTTTCTTGGAAATTTGCAACTTTTTTTTCTTATAAATTTGTCCCTTTTTTCTTGTAAATTAGCAATTTTTTCATGTAAATTTGCAGGGTTTTTTTTTCTTATAAATTTACAACTTTTCTTAAAAATTTGCAGCATTTTTCCTCAAATTTGTGACGTTTTTCTCATAAATGTGCAATTTTTCTCTCAAAAATTTGTGACTTTCTTACAAATTTGCTAATGTTTTCCTAAAAATTTGCAGCATTTTTCCTCAAATTTGTGACGTTTTTCTCATAAATGTGCAATTTTTCTCTCAAAAATTTGTGACTTTCTTACAAATTTGCTAATGTTTTCCTCAAATTTGTGACGTTTTTCTCATAAATGTGCAATTTTTCTCTCAAAAATTTGTGACTTTCTTTCTCAAATTGGCAACACTCATCTGGATGCTGGTTAAACTTTTGTTCAATGTAAACAAACTGTAATTTGTGCCTTTTTAAATTTTTAAACTGGCATCTCTTTTCATATCTTTGCACCTTTATTCTTGCAAATTCGTACCAATTTACACTTGCTACCTATACCCCCATCCCCCTTATTAAAGCATTAGAAAGTGGCTAATATACCACTATATTCTGCAGTAACGTGGGTAGTAACGTCAGTATGCCTGTGCTTCCGTGGTGGTAAAGAACACAGAAGGATGTTTCTCTGTGTCTGCGTCACCAGTGGGCATCCCGCACTCAATTAAGCAGCACCATCTCCAGAAGTTCACATGAATTTAGCTTGACGTGTGGTCAGAACAAAACAAGCGTTGACGTCCAGCAGCGTGGGCTGATCTCGCCAGGACTAATGCAGATGGAAAGAAGCCACACGAGCTGCATTTATTTTCCTTTCCCCGCTCTCCTCGCTGCTACTTTGTCCTCAACTCTGCCTCTGCGTCCTCCTCTCATCCCAGCGTGTGCTGAACTTTAGCGCTGCCCCATCTTCTCTGCATGTCATCCGGCCAACAAAGGATTATCAGTGTGCAAGGTGTGCGTCTGCATGTGTGTGTATGCGAGGCCTACACTCGTGACAAGACAAGGCGGTGGGGGTGGGGGGGTAGGTGTTCTTGGTATGTTATGAATGCTAAAGGAAGGCTTAGCTGCTCCTCGTCAAACGAGAACGTGTTCAGCTCGTTAAGGGGGAGAGGAGCGGCAGCATGGAGAGGGAAGGGGAGGTGACAGAGAGGAGATCCTCCATCCCTCACGCCAAAACGACGAGTGGTCCTGTCGTCGACAAGCGCTCCAAAACAAACTACTGCCCCCCCCCCCCCAATCTCTGTGCCCTGTTAACAAATTAGAGGGATTACCAGAAGAGAGTGCCAGAGCATACCGGCTAATCCCACACAGTGGCCCGCACCAGTGCACCTGGGGAGGGCTGGCATTTGTGTGAGGAGATATGGTGGTGGTGGTGGTGGTGGTGGGGGGCTCTTCCTGCCACGAGTATCCCCCCCACACACACACACAAGGCTCCGTCCTCCCTGGTCGCAGTGTCTGGAGTGGGTGGGAGGAGGCAGGATAATCCTGGGACTGTGTAAAAAGTATAGGGAGGGTGCACTAGGGCCAACAGTAGGGTTTTATTTTGGCGTGGGAATAAATAGAGTTGTAGTCAACACCGCACCAGCATCAGAGTGTACTGAGGCCCAGCAGGTGACTTGTTAGCAAAATGACCCAATATCTTCCCCCTTGTGATCCTGCCATCCCCCCATCCCCGTTCATAGGTGTAAATCGGGGGGGAGGGCTGCCCCTCCCAACCTGGGAAAAAAGAGAGACATGTCCCCCCAGTATCATCATAAACCTTTCTATATCATGTTACGTAAATGTGACTTTGAATGGCCATTTCTGAACAAAAATGGGAAAAACATCATAAATTTACAACTTTTTCCTCATAGATTTTAAACTTTGTCAAAATTTGTGACTTCTCAAAAGTTTGCAACTTTTTTCTTGTAAACTGGCATTTTTCCTGTAGATTTTCCACTTATTGTAGATTTGAAAGATTTTTTTTTCTCAAAAAAATTGACTTTTTGTCATAAATTTGCAGCTATTTCCTGTCAATTTTCATATTTTTCCTCAAAATGTTTCCTGTAGAATTTACACCGATTGTAGATTTGCAACTTTTTTCTCAAAAATTTGTGACTTTTTTTTCATAAATTTGCAACTTTTTTCTCATAAATTTGCAACTTTTTTCTTGAAAAATTGTGATTTTCTCCTGTAAATATTCTTATTTTTCTCATAAATTTGCAACTTTTTTGTGATAAATTTTTGACTTTTTTTCTCACAAATTTACATTTTTTCTCACAAATTTGCAATTTTTTTCCTGCAGATTTTCAACACAAAAAAGTCACAAAAAAATTTGTGACTTTTTCTCATAAATTTGCAACTTTGTTTCATAAATTTGTGACTTTTTTCTAGTAATTTTTTTCCCTCAAAATCGTGCAACTTTTTTCTTGTAAATATGCAAATTTATTCCTCAAAAATTTTCAATTTTTTCCCTGTAAATTTTCTACTTTTTTCCCCATAAATCTGCAACACTCACCTGGATGCTGGCTAAATTTTTTTATTCTGTGTAATTAAATTGAAAATTGTGTTTGTTTGTTTTTTAAATTAAATCAGCATCTTTTATCACATCTTTGTGCCTTTATTCTTTCAAATTTGAACCAGATTTTACATTTATACATTTGTACCTTATGCTAAAACAGTGAATACCCCCCATCCCCTGTGCTAAGAAATAATTAATTGCCTACTGCCAAGACCACAAACAGCCTTGGTCTCAACATGTGTTCCTCTTACCCTTAGTGGGGGGGGATCAAAGATCGGGGGGGGGGAGAAGTTACAGGCTTACAAATGTGGTGCAGACTTGCAAATTCAGGAAAATGTCATAAATTTACACGACCAGGAAAAAAAGTTGCAAATTTATGAGACTTCAGGAATAATTTGACAATTTCGAAGAGAGCTGAAAACTTGCAAGTTGAGGTTAAGAAGTCACAAATTTATAAGTGTGTGTGTGTGTGGGGGGGGGGGCAAATCTACGAGATTTGTGTTTGCCCACTTGGACTTTACTTGTGGCACAGGTACGTGGATAAGCTCACTACCCAGTCGAACCCCACTGGGCCCCACATGGGTTTAACGTGGGTGAGCAGGTTTCTGTAACACTGGTGAGTGAAAGTCACAAATTTAGGGAAAAGTTGCAAATGTAAGAGAGTCAGGGGAAAAAAAAAGAAAATATTTTAGGGGGCTGGTCATTAATCGGCCCCTAGGCCTTAAAGTCTGTTTCTGTGCACCCTGGCCTCAGTCTGGTCTTGACTACAAACCTAGAAACCGGAAAATTACCATAGTAAATACTGATGGTGTGACAATATAGCTGTTGCCCGGTGATGTTGCTTTTAAGTCAAGAGGACCTAATGTAAATCAGAAGGTGCTGATTCGACTCTACCTTTCTTACTGTAAAAAGTGAGATTTTGTAAAAACAGGTCGAACAAACTAAATGACTTCTTTGGCCGATTTGAAGCACAAAACAGCACATCAGCACAGAAGACCACTCCTCCCCCACACGAGCAGGCTGTAAGGGTCTGGATCCAGCTAGCAAGAAGAGGACCCTCTGCAGGATCACCTCACGCATGGTAGCTGGACCAGACAACATACCAGGTCATGTTCTGAAGGACTGTGCAGAGGAGCTGAAGAACGTCCTGGCCGACATCTTCAACATCTCCCTGACTCAAGCTGTTGTCTCCACGTGTTTCAAAACTGCTGCCATAATACCAGTCCCAAAGAAGCCCGTCCCATCCAGCTACAACAATTACCGATCTGTAGCACTGACCTCCATCATAATGAAGTGCTTCGAGCAGCTGGTCATGCAGAACATCAAGTCCACCCTCCCTCCCTCCCGCCCTCCCATGACCCATCTCAATTCCATACAGGTCAAACAGATCCACAGAAGATGCCATCTCTGCTGCTCTCCATCCAGCCCTCACCCACCTGAACTCAAAGATCTCCTATGTGAGAATGCTGTTCTTGGACTTCAGTTCAACATTCAACACAATCATCCCCAGCACCTAACACAAAAACTCAGACACCTGGGACTCAAAACCTCTCTCTGTAACTGGGTGCTGGAGATTCTCACAGAGAGGCCACAGAACGTGTGGGTTGGCAGCAACACCTCAAAGACCATCACACTGAGCACAGGGGCCCCACAAGGGTGTGTGCTCAGCCCGCTGCTCTTCACCCTGCTGACCCATGACTGTGTCCCAGCCTACAACAACAACCACATCATCAAGTTTGCGGATGACACGATGGTGGTGGGCCTCATCACCAACAATGAAGAGGCCAATTACAGAAATAAGGTGAGCCAATTGGTCCAGTGATGTAAGGACAATAATCTCTTCCTGAACATGGGAAAAACCAAGGAGACTGTGGTCGACTACAGGAGGGGTCACACACAGCACCCCCGTCTGATCATTGATGGTGCAGCTGTGGAGAGGGTGAGCAGCACCAAGTTCCTGTGGGTTCACATCTCTGAGGTCCTCTCCTGGTCCAACAACACCACATCACTGGCCAAGAAGGCTCAAACTCGCCTCTATTTCCTCTGCAAATTGAGGAGAGCACGAGTCCAACCCCCTATCATGTGCTTTTTCTACCGGGGAACCATTGAGAGCATCCTCACCAGCTGCATCACGGTGTGGTATGGAAGCTGCACCGCTGCTTGCCAGAAGACACTACAATGCACAGTGAAAGCAGCCAGCAAGATCATCGGTGCCCCTCTGCCCCCCCTTTCGGACATCTACCACACCCGCCTCACCTACAGAGCCATTAACATTGCAGGTGACACCTCCCACCCTTCACAGTCCCTCTTCAGCCCCCTGCCCTCAGGGAAAAGGTTCCAGAGCCTCTGGGCCCGCTCCACAAGACTGTTAAACAGCTTTGTTTACCAGGCCATCAGGACCCGGAACACTGTCCACTTCCTCCCCACCCCCACCCCTGGACCGTAACACACTCACCCACACAATAACTACCTCAGCTGTTTGCACAGAAAGACTTGGCACACCAACAGTAATACATCTGCTGCTGTATGTCTCTGCACCTTACTGCATCTATTTGCACAAATGCAATACCTGCTGCTGTCTGTTATTGCAATATTGATCATGTGTAGTCCTATCTGTCACTGTCTGCACCTACACTACCGCATTGAACTTGCAACTATGAGTACTACTGCTCTACTTTTCTGTATATAGGATTGCTGGGTTTTATCGTTTGTCTTTATTTGCACTACAGGTAGCATTACTGTACATAGACTGCAGTTGTTTTTCATCCTTATTCCTTCTTTTCTTACATATTGTGCACACAACTAAGAAAGGGAGAAACGACATTTCAATTCTCCTGTATGTCTTGTACGTATAGAGGTACTGACAAAAATCTTTGAATCTTTGAATAGCAGAACTGAAATCAGCAAATAAAATAAAATCCAAAAAAAGGTCAGTGTCGACAAACAGCAGTGGTATTTAGTGAAATCAAAGAGAATGCCCCACAGTGTGAAGCAAAATTGAGTTTCTGTGACACAGTATGGTGCAGGGTAGCGGTTTCTAAAATCCTGGGGATTCTGAAAGTTTTTGCTAAAACTCTCCATTCATTTCAGTGGGGAAAAATGCTCTTTTTGGGCTAATATTTCAGCAACCGTGTGGAAAATTCAAATATGAATCCAGATTTAGCCAAACATTTTGATATAACACTTGTGTGGTTTCTCTCATAAATGCGGGAACTTTTGTCAGAAGAAGAAAACAACTTTACTCTTTAACAAATAAGGAAAGAATAAGTCTCAACAGCGTTGGGTTATGCAGAAGAGGAAGGCTTGGACAGTCCCGTGGAGGTTAAGTCATCGACATCTTGTCAGGTGAAGAGCTGGCGCCCGGTCTCCATAGCCACAATAGAGGAGCTCTGCCATGCGCTTGATTTGACGCAGGACGGTGGTCCAAGACGTTCTTGGATCCCTCTCTTTCTCCTCGACATCTCCCTGTCACCTGTCCCATCCAAATCCTCTCCCACTCCCTCTTCCCTCTCCCACCTCATATAAAGCTCGTCCAAATTGCGCAGTGCCAAGTGGGGAGTCTCCTGGAACACGCACACAGACACTCGCGCTCGAGTTCCATCCAAGACTGTGATGCAGCGGTGCCCCCCTTTGCCTGTCTGAATAAGACGCATCACAGCTTGGCTTCAACACTTTGAACGTGGGCCCAAGTTTATGAATTCAACATTACGCTGTCTGATCGGTTTCACCTCTACCAGCTATTTAAACGTTGTCTTCCCCAAAACCACGAGTGAACTGAGTCATGGGAGAGTCAAGTGGAAGAGGTGAGAAAATGTTTTGGTCAGACCCCCCTTTGTTTATAGAGAAGTGATGAGTAGGAGCAGAGAAGAGAGCGGGCAGGTCGGGGACAAGAGCCAGACCCGAAGAGGGGTTAGAAAAGGGCGAGCATGGAGGGATGAGGGGACAAGTCTGCGCTGGAAGCCCTTATAAGGCCTGCAGGACTGGAGAGTTCTGGAGAGGTGGTGGAGTCACCGCTGAGGCAGGCAGAGACGGAGGAGCCCACCGTGTTAACATCAGTGGCTGATATGAAGGCACATCATCTAAACCCTGTTTCTCAGTCATGTTTCATAGCTGAAGAAGATGTATTTCAAGTGCCAATTCAAAGCAGAAATGCAAAAAGAGTAAATTTGCAACTTTTTTGCTGTAAATTTTCAACTTTTATCTTGTAAACTTGCAAAAAAAAATTTCTCATAAATTTCAAACTTTTTCTTGTAAATTTGATTTTTCTCATAAATTTTCCACATTTTCCTGTAAATGTGAAACATACCTGTAAATTTGCAAAATTTTTCTCATAGATTTGCTACTATTTTCTCATAGATTTTTGAGTGTTTTCCCATAAATTTGCAACTTTTCTCCTTTAAATTTGCAACTTTTTTCCTGTAAATTTGTAACTTTCTCCTGCAAAATTGCAACTTTTTCTATTAAATTTGAAACCTTTTTCTTGTAAATTTGTGATTTTTCCCTTGTAGATTTGCCAGTTGTACCTGTAAAGTAAACTTTTTTCCTGTAAATTTTCAACTTTTTTCCTGTAAATTTACAACTTTTTTCCTGTAAAACTGCAACTTTTTTTCTTGTAAATTTGCAACTTTTTTCCTGTTAATTTACAACTTTTTTCCTGTAAAACTGCAACTTTTGTTCCTGCAAATTTGCAACTTTTTTCCTGTAAATTTGCAACTTTTTTTTCCTTTAAATTTACTACTTTTTTCCTGTAAATTTACAATTTTTTCCTGTAAATTTGCAACTTTTTTCCTGTACATTTGCTACTTTGTTCCTGTAAATTTTCAACTTTTTTCCTGTAAATTTGCAACTTTTTTCTTGTAAATCTGCAACTTTTTCCTGTTAATTTGCAATTTTTGTTCCTACAAATTTGCAACTTTTTTCCTGTAAATTTACTACTTTTTTCCTGTAAATTTACTACTTTTTCCTGTAAATTTGCAACTTTTTTCCTGTAAATTTACTACTTTTTTCCTGTAAATTTACTATTTTTTCCTGTAAATTTGCAACTTTTTTCCTGTACATTTGCTACTTTGTTCCTGTAAATTTTCAACTTTTTTCCTGTAAATTTGCAACTTTTTTCTTGTAAATCTGCAACGTTTTCCTGTTAATTTGCAATTTTTGTTCCTACAAATTTGCAACTTTTTTCCTGTAAATTTACTACTTTTTTCCTGTAAATTTACTACTTTTTCCTGTAAATTTGCAACTTTTTTCCTTTAAATTTACTACTTTTTTCCTGTAAATTTACTATTTTTTCCTGTAAATTTGCAACTTTTTTCCTGTACATTTGCTACTTTGTTCCTGTAAATTTTCAACTTTTTTCCTGTAAATCTGCAACTTTTTTTCTTGTAAATTTGCAACTTCTTTTTCCTTTAAATTTACTACTTTTTTCCTGTAAATTTACTGTTTTTTCCTGTAAATTTGCAACTTTTTTCCTGTACATTTGCTACTTTGTTCCTGTAAATTTTCAACTTTTTTCCTGTAAATCTGCAACTTTTTTTCTTGTAAATTTGCAACTTTTTCCTGTTAATTTGCAATTTTTGTTCCTACAAATTTGCAACTTTTTTCCTGTAAATTTACTACTTTTTTCCTGTAAATTTGCTAATTTTCCTGTAAATTTGCAACTTTTTTCTTGTAAATTTGCTAATTGTTTCCTGTAAATTTGCAACTTTTATCTTGTAAATTTATGATTTTTCCTCTTGTAGATTTGCCACTTTTACCTGTAAATTTGCAACTTCTTTTGTAGATTTGAAACTTGAATCTTGAACACCCCCCACCCCCCGAAAACAAACATGAAAGGGTCAGTTAACCATGATGGTGATCTAGGGTCAAATTGCCCAGCTCTATGTTCTACTCCTTTGAAACATCTCCTGCATGCATGATCACATGACTCTGCAACCCGGAAGTGGCACAGGCATATTACACATAGCTGCTCAGAAGCAGAACACAACGGAAAAAAGCGCTCTGCAACGAAAAGAAATGCAGCATAACAATTTAACCAGCATCCAGATGAAAATTGTAACTCTAACAAAAAAGTTGAAAACGTATGTAAGAAAGCTGCAATTTTACAAAAATAAATAAATGAAAAAATAAAAAACACAATTTTTTTAGGAAAAACTTGCAAAGTTTTCAGAAAAAAAACCCAAATTTTTGAGAAAAAGTTGCAAATTTCTGAGAAAAAAGTTGCAAATTTAGAAGAAAGGTGTTGGAAATTTACAG
The DNA here is from genome assembly GCA_020510985.1 of Pholidichthys leucotaenia. NCBI lineage: Eukaryota > Metazoa > Chordata > Actinopteri > Cichliformes > Pholidichthyidae > Pholidichthys > Pholidichthys leucotaenia. Next base: position 410,941,570 of record CM035842.1, on the reverse strand, counting down.
CAAAAAAGTTGAAAATAGACAAATTACAAGAAAACAGTTGCAATTTTGCTAAAAAGTCACTAATTTATAAGAAAACAGTTGCAACTTTATGAGAAAAAGGTTGCACTTTTTTGAGATAAAACTGTTGCAAATTTATGAGAAAAGAGTTTGTAATCCCTATGTGGTGACAACACAATCATTCCTGCAAAAAGGACTCCCTCAACCGAGCTAACAGGCTTAACTGGGATCCACTGGGGCAGATCACGTGACCCACAAAACCTCAACAGGTATGTGTATAAACACTGACTCCTGCACTGGACAATATTTAATTTGGTTACATGAGTGTGTGTGAAATAACAACAGGCCTATTCTTTATTAAACTACAGTATGCTCATTTACAACTGTAGTGATACATTCATTGATACCATACTTTCACATCAATGAACTAACTGACGTTAAAGGTTCAATTAACCACAATCTTGATTTAAGATCAAATCGCCCAGCCCTGCCATATAAATAATGTTAGAATTATGTCTTGATTCATGCGTGATTTAGGGAAAATTAAGTTTGGAATAACAGCAAGAGACGAATATTTGGATGAATACAAAGATGAGTTCTTATGGATAAACGGACTCACAAAGCTACACGGGTCACTTCCATGGCACAAGTTAAGGCAAGCCTGCGGGACACCTCTTTTACCGAGTAAAAAAAATGCAGCAGCATCAGATAATGTATGTGAGGCATGGAGGCTGCAGACAGAGGGAGAAGGTCAGGGGTGTGAGGAGAGGACAGGCTCCCTGTCAACGCAGTGTTGCTGTTTAGCAGCGGCCAAACAATGAGTGAGTGAACGAGGAATGCTTTTAAGTCATCTCTGAGACGCAACACAGTGTTTTGGCTACAGTGGAGATGGGACTGTTTGCTCTGTGACCTCACGGCGAGAACTTTTTTGAAGAACAGTGTGTGCGTTGTCATGAACATATAGATATGCATACCTTCTCTTTAATTTCTATTTTGTACCATAAATCAGTGTTTTCCCAATTTCTGGAGCAGCTGCAAATTCAGTAAACTCTTGTGTTATCTAATAACACTGTGGGAGGAAAAAGTACCAAATCTATGCCGAAAACTTCTGCACCAAACCTCTTTTTTTGGAGATAAAAGTGTAATGACAAAAGAATCAGAAACTGCAACACTACACATCTGATTCACTGTGAGAAAACAATCAAGAACTCGTGTGGCTTAAAAAAGAGGCATTTTAATGCCTTTCATTCTCTGCACATGTGTACCTAACAGCCGTCTACAAACACCAAAAGTAAACTACAGTACTTGGCTCATTATACCAGGAACGTACAGTATGCAGAGTGAAGTTACTTCAAAGGCCTTGATACTCTTCAGACAGTGCTGCAGATGAATAGTTAATTACCAAAGAAACTCTGTGGGTTCCTCAAAGTATTTGTCAAAGATCTAGTGATGATGCTTTCTTTCAAGTGGCGATTCACTGATATATACTTTTTAAAACCAAAAGAAAACGATGAAACACTCAAACCTTATAGGCTTCAAATGAGCAAACAAGCTCAGAAAAGAGAAGAACCAGTTGTCGGTCATGTTAGTGCTATAATTAGGACAAGACAATGGAGATTTCAGTACCGCAGCCATCAAAAAAGGACAAGTGCTTAAGTCAGCTGTGATAAATGCTAAAATTTTCATGGAGAGATGTCTTTACCCCCGTATCTCACGGAGCGGCAAATGCTGAGGAACGTTCACGAATGTTGCTGTTATGCATGAATAAGAGACAGGAGCCGTGCTGAACTGAGCAGCGAACCACTCTTTATTATCAGAACACAGAATTATATACACCAGCGGCCGTGCCCGCCTGACGTCACCCTGTGGGCGGGTACGGCATCACACACACACACACACTACAATCATGACACCACACTTCCCCTCCCCCTTACAAAATGCAAAACCACACACACAGTCAAGGCCCTCCCCAATTTAGGACCCGAATCATGCACTAAGAAAACAGGGGAACAATTAACTGTAATAAAATAACCTACCACATTCACACAAAACAACTAAAACTGGACGAAGTCTCTAAAATACGTAAACTAATCCCAAAACACACCACATACATACTCTCATGCACACCAGCACCATGTACATGTATTTACATTTGACAGTGTTCAAGTCACACCTCTGTCCACTGGCAGCCAGCAGTAAAACCGGCCCAGGGGCCCAGGGCAGCCCCAAATCATACATGCCCCTGGCCGCTGAAGATAAGACCGGCTCGGAGGCCCTGGGCAGCCCCACGACATGTGCGCTCGTGGGCGCTGTCTGCCTCCAGGATCAAAAACAATCTCTCTTGCCATAATGTCCCTCTTCACCGCCAACTGTGTCACTCCTCGGGACCCGCCGTGCTGCTGTCCGGCACACTGTCCCTCCGTGCTCGTCGGTCCGCTTGCTGCGTTGGGCGCCTCGCCATACTGCCCAGTGCCCACGTCCAGAGCGCATTGAGCTCCGGCACTGAGACACTGCCTGACCTCCGTGGCGCACAGCTGCTGCTGTTCATTCCCAGGGTCCACAGCATCTCTCTCGTTGGCGTCGTTCTCTAACCCAGGCGCTTCATCGCTGCTCTCAGCACCCTCATCCCAGGTGCTCTGCTGCGTCGTCTCCATGCCCAGCCATAGCTGTTCTCTCCCAGGGCTCTCAGCTTTGCTCTTGTCAGCGTCACTCTCCAACCTGGGCGTTTCGTCACTGCTCTTGGCACCCTCATCCCAGGCGCTCCACTGCATTGTCTCCATGCCCGGCTGTCACTGCTTTTCCCCGGGGCTGTCAGCCTCCACAGTCCCGCTCACTGTCTGCCTAGCCTCCAGCTGCGGGGATGACTCCTGCTGCTCTCCCTCTCCGCTGTCGTTGCACACCACGCTGTCCAACTCATCAGCGCTCCGGTTCTCCACCTTCCTGTGCTTCGCGGCCGGCCTGCCGTCTTCAGTGACCGGGGACTCCTCCAGTCCCACCTTGAAGCCCAGCTGGTAGCTTGAAGCCCTCTTTTGGCACGCAGTTAGCTTTGTGGCTAGCCCGTCCATAGACACTGACTGTGCTGTTAGCTTCTCCCAGCTAACTAGCTTAGCCTCGTTTAGCACCAACACTCCCGCCACCCACTACATTGTGGTCCTTGTTTGCCTGGCGAAAAAAATCCGCCAACTGCTCGACAGAATCCTCGTAGCACTCTGTCTCTCCCAACGTACCGAGAATTCTTCGGCCCTCCGCGCCGAGATGATGGGCCAGGAGCGCTCGTAGTCTTCTCCCGTCGAGTCCACCTAGGCCCAGTGCCCCAATGTAACCCTCAAACATGGCCCTCCACTTCAGCCACAGGATCACCGGCTCTCCCATGTACTCCAGAAACGGCACTCGAGGTTGAGGAAGCCCATACGCTGCCATAACTATCCTCGTCGCCAAAATGTTATGTATGAATAATAAGAGACAGGAGCCATGCTGAACTGAACAGCAAACTACTCTTTATTATCAGAACACAGAATTATATACACCAGTGGTCGTGCCCGCCTGACGTCACCCTGTGGGCGGGTACGGCATCACACACACATTACACTCACAACACCACAGCTGTATCTTTTGGGTTTCGTCAAAAGGTTGCCAAACAGTTCTCCAACAGTTTTTCTTGTCTGCAAAAAAATTTTGAACACGTACAAAAATATTTCTGCGAATGTATTTTTTCACAAACAGTTACAAAATAGTTGTAAGTGTGGTGCTAAGGTTCTTCGTTCACCTAGTAACTGCTTAAGACCCTTAATGGCAAACTGTCTTGCAAAGCTTTAACGGAGCCTGGCAAAACCCAAAAAGCACAGCATTCGTGAATGTTCCTCAGCTCTTGCTGCTCTGTGAGATGCTAGCATGCTTTTCACCAGCATTCATCAGAACAGTCAGAGAATCCAAATACCGCCAGGTTTGTCAGCATTCCCCACTTCATCAGATACTATCCTTACAGTCAAAATCTTCTCAGCTCAAATCTCTTTAATGTTGTGTGTTTTCCGTGTTCCCGTATGGATTTAACTGTAGGAACTCCAATTTCCATCCACAAGTTAGACATGTATGTGGTTGTATGGATAATAATTAGCTGTAAGAAATTGACCGCAGAGGTCTAGGGTCAGAGAATACAGGATGGTTATAACAAACAGCTATAAGCAATTTGACCTGTCATTCAGGCTAGAGAAGCTCAGTTCCAGAAATTAGTAAAGTCATGCTAAAACTGTGGTTGACCAAAATACCAGTTTTGGGTCCTTGAATACTGTGTCTGTTTTCAGAAATATAACATTACTTATACACCGCATTCCAAATTATTATGCAAACAGGATTTTAGTGTCATAAACAGTGTTGGTTACTTTGTAACGCGTTACTGTAATGCCACAACTTTTGCAATAACGTGCTCTGTAATGAAATTACTGTTTAAAAATTCAGTAATATGTTACAGTTACTGAAATGTGATCAGATGTGTTACTCATTACTTGTTTTATTTATATAGATAGATATTTTTAGTACAAATAAATGAATATACAAACTGACCCTACCATAGCTGACACGTAGCCATCAGTCGACGTGACCTGTTGCAGAGAGCTGAGTCTTCACTACTGAGCGGAGGAAGAGATTAAGCTACTTTGTTTTTGTGGAAACAGACAGATTATTTTTCCTTTGTCATAGTTAAGGACAAAAGCATATTGGTGGGTTGCAAGCTAAAGTGCCAGTTGAGACCTACTGCAACCTTGAGAAGCACTTGAAAACAGCAACAAAGCTCTGACAAAGCTAGTGCTAAGTAATGGCTGGCTATGCTAACAACACTGTGTTAGTGGATCTATGCTATCTGAACAGCCACGCTGAATGTAAAGTGGAAATACTCTTATCTCAACAGCCACGGCTGGATTTTCAAGCACAGGTATACATCTGGACAGTTTGCGACCCAGCAAGAGTTAAACTGACTGATTGCCAGATATGTCGTTACGGACTGAAGACATGATAGAAACAGTGACTTTCCATCAGACAGCTGAGACTGTGATCCACTGAAGTTAAAACACATTTACTTGCTACCTGGATAAAGATTATTCAAAAATGGATTTTGATCTCCAAAAGGAATTTGAGGGACTGGATCATGTCTCTGTCACAGCAGACATTTGGACTGTGGATAATGGACATTTTTGGATCACTGCACATCGGATTAAATCCATATCATAAAGGTAAGATAAACACGGACAGCTTCATGCAGTGTTGCCAACTCTCACTCCAAACTGAGGATATTACTGGCAATATCATGTTGCTTTTCTTCAGATTTTTCTCACAGTAAGAGCTCTCAAGGCAGGATAAAGCAGACTGAACATGTTCTAAAAACTGTCTGGAACAGTCTGTTTTCAGCCTGACATTAATAAGCCCGTAATGTAATTCATTAAGTGAATTATCTTGCTATGTGTGCAAGATGACTTAAGTATGCATTTAAAAGTAATGTGAAAGTTACTTTTCCAAATAACTAGTTACTATAATCATGCAGTAACTGGTAAAGTAACTCAATTATTTTTGAAAAGAAGCAACTAGTAACTGTAATCAGTTGCCATTTTTAGAAACTTGCCCAACACTGTCATAAACATTCAATTTTTTGTTTTTCAATTAAACTCATGGATGGTATTGTGTCTCAAGGCTCTTTGGATCACTGATATCAATCTGAGATACCTGTCATAATTAGTCTGCCAGGTGAGTCCAATTAAATTAAAACTACTTAAGAAGGATGTTCCACATTATTAAACATGCCACAGGTTTCAATCAATATGGGAAAGAAAAAGGATCTCTCTGCTGCCAAAAAGCGTCAAATAGTGCAATGCCTTGGACAAGGTATGAAAACATTAGATATTTCCTGAAAACTTAAGCGTGATCATTGTACTATGAAAATATTTGTGGCTGATTCAAAGCACAGACAGGTTCATGCAGATAAAGGCATAATGAGGAAGGTTTCTACCAGACAAATTCATCAGATTTAGAGAACAGCTGCTAAAATGCCATTACAAAGCAGCAAACAGGTATTTGAAGCTGCTGGTGCCTCTAGAGTACCACAAAACTCAAGGTGTAGTATCCTCCATATGCTTGCAGTTGTGCATAAACCTACTATTCCGCCACTCCTAACCAATGCTCACAAGCAGAAATGGTTGCAGTGTGCCCAGAAATACATGAAGACTAATTTTCACAGTTTTGTTTACTGATGAGTGCCGTGCAACCCTGGATGGTCCAGATGGATGGAGTAGTGGATGGTTGGTGGATGGCCACCATGTCCCAACAAGGCTGCGAAATCAGCAAGGAGGTGGCAGAGTCACGTTTTGGTCCAGAATCATGGGGAGAGAGCTGGTAGGCCCCTTTAGGGTCCCTGAAGGTGTGAAAATGACCTCGGCAAAGTATACAGAGTTTCTAACTGACCACTTTCTTCCATGGTACAAAAAGAAGAACCGTGCCTTCTGTAGCAAAATTATCTTCATGCATGACAATGCACCATCTCATGCTGCAAAGAACACCTCTGTGTCATTGGCTGCTATGGGCATAAAAGGAGAGAAACTCATGGTGTGGCCCCCATCCTCCCCTGACCTCAACCTTATTGAGAACCTCTGGAGCATCCTCAAGCAAAAGATCTATGAGGGTGGGAGGCAGTTCACATCAAAACAGCAGCTGTGGGAGGCTATTCTGATATCTTGCAAAGAAATTCAAGCAGAAACTCTAAAAAAAACTCACAAGTTCAATGGATGCAAAAATTGTGAAGGTTATATCAAAGAAGGGGTCCTATGTTAACATGTAACTTGGGCTGTTAAGATGTTTTTAATTGAAATAGCTTTTGATTTCAGTAAATATGACCTCCTAACGCTGCAAATTCAACAAATGACGATTTTCAGTTCTTTACAACCACTAAAATGTTTTGAAACTCTGTTGTGCATAATAATTTGGAACAGTGCATTTGGAGGTTTTTTTTAATTTTTGCATAAAAATAGTTATCATTGGGAGGTTTGTTCAATAAAATTTGAATTAATAATTAATAAAATAACGGTTGATGACTTGAAAATTACACTGACTGTCATTTGCATCGACTATTTAGGAAAATCAGAGACAAAAATATAATTTGCATAATAATTTGGAATGCGGTGTAAAGCTGGACATTCTTATTAATTTGAAAATCTGCAACTCTTTTCCTTAATTTTGTAGCTTTCTTTATTAATTAAAGGTCATTCATATAGTTTAATTTATTAATAAAAGGAACAATGCATATTAATGAACATATACATGTGAATATACAAGATTATAGCCAGGGCTAATTTCCATCTCCGGTCCCTTGACAGGCCAATGCCTGCCACATTAAAAGCAACCCAATACAATACAACAATAACAACAGCAGCAGAAGGAGATTAAAGTGCACAATAATGATATTTTTAAAAAATGTTAAAAAAGAAATATTGTTGATCTCAGACCAGGTAAAAATCGCCAGAGTGATCAGGATCTTTGGATGTTAAAGTTCAACGTGCTAAAGTGCATTACACAATTTAAAAAAGCACATTAATAAAATTACACTGATGATCTTGCACATCGTCCAGTTTCGCAGAATTTTAAAGTGCTCAGTGGATTGCATGATGCATGTGTGTGTGTGTGTGTGTGCGCCAATAATATTGCACCAGGTTTGCATATGAAGTTAAACCCAGGTATGCAGGATCATGTAAATTAACATAGGTCACATGATGTCATGAATCTGGACCAAGGTGAACCTGTGTGCCAAGTTTGGTGACCCTAGTTTTACTCGTTGTACAGTAATAAGGCATAGGGAATGTTAACCTTGACCTTTGGACCCCAAACCTACAGTCAGAGGTCAGGATCCCAAGTTGAACCTGTGTACCAGGTTTGGTGGCCCTAGCTTTACTCATTTTATAGTAATAGTAAATTTACCATTTACCATAGTGCAAATGGAATGTTGACTTTGACCTTTTAACCCCAAACCCATAAAGACGCATCTTGGACGACTTACACCCTGACCTGACTATGGGTTTAGGGTCAAAAGGTCAAAGGTCAAGGTTAACATTCCCTTTGCCCTCTTACTGTGGAAGCTCTCTAGGGTCACCAAACTTGCTACACAGGTTCACCTTGGGATCCTGACCAAAAACTATGGTTTGTATACAACTGTTCTTGTTGTATATTCATGTATGATAGGCTTATCATAATTTGGTTCTGCCCCAATAAGTATATGGAAATGTTGAAAACTGTTTTTTTCAGTAACATTCAGATCTTCAAAGAAAACGCTGGCGGGTGATACTGCACTCGCCTCTGAGTGCTCTTGTTCCTCATTTTTCAGCGACACCACATAAATTTGTGGCTTTATAATCAAGATTTTTTTTTTAAATGTACTGTACATTTGTGGGATTTTCCCCCTAAATTTGTTAGGAGGTTCTCTGGTAAATTTGGTAAAAAAAAAAAAAAATGCCTTTATTAAAATGAAGCAGTTTAAGTGGAAAAGTGAATATCTGAATTTCAAAATTGTATGCCAGTGTAGTGAGAAACATAGCCTTGATCAGCCAAGCATGGGAAAACGAGATGATATGAATTGTAGCTTCTGCCAAACAAGAACACAAAGAGCGGCTACCGTTTCCTGCACAGGACGTCCATGTCGCACACAGTCTGCCTGAGATCCGAGCACGCCTCGCTGCTCATTAGACTGGAGTACTGACCATTTAGGTCAAGGCCTCCGCTGCTGGTTCTGCTCTGCTTACAAGTCTCCAGGCGGGCTCTCAACAAGTTCCCCTCAGACACGTCGATGTGATTTCCTCTCCCTGTGAGACTCCCCACCGCAGCTGGCCGGAGGGCGTGCCAAGCTCACAACCATGATGACCAGGGCTGGCTAGCAGCAGGTTGGCCTTTATCCACTGTCCAACCGCCACTGAGCTCGTGGTCACTGTGAACGTCTTTATAGCAGGGGCAGAATACTCTAGTCCAGCAGGTGGTTTATTATGGTTTTAAGGAAGGAGATAGGGGTATTCCCAAATTTAGCATAAGGTACAAATGTAGAAATGTACATACAAATGTGCAAGAATAAAAGTGCAAAAATATGACAAAAGATGCTAATTTACAATTAAAAAGTCACAGATTACAATCACATAACAATTTAATCAGCATCCAGATGAAAATTGTAAATTTTAAAAAGTTGCAACTTTGCAAAAAAGTTGCAAATTTATGAGAAAAAAGTTGAAGATTTTTAAGAAAAAATTTGGAAACAAACAGAAGACAGAAAAACAAAAAAAAAGAGAAAAAGAAAAAAGTTTGGAAATTTACAAGAAAAGCATTGAAAATTTACAACAAACAAGTAGAAAATCAACAAGGAAAAATTATGAGGAAAAAGTTACAATTTTGCTAACAAGTTGCAAATTTATGAAAAAAGTTACAAATTCACAAGACAAAAATTGAAAATTTCCACAAAAAAAGTTGTAGATTCACAGGAAAAAAATTTGAAAATCGGCAAGAAAAAATTACGAGAAAAAAATTGCATTTGTCTAAAAAGACAAGACATTTCTGAGAAAAAGGCTGCACAATTTTGAGAAAAAGGTTACAAATTCACAAGAAAAAATATGAAAGTTTACAGGAAAAAAGCTGAACATTTATGAAGAAAAAAGTTGCAATTTTGGAAAAAAAAGCAAAAAAAAAATTTGGAGGAAAAAAGTTGCAAATTTATGAGAAAAACAGTGGCAAATTTACAGAAAAAATATGCAAATTTTCAAGAAAAAGTTGCAAATTTATGAGAACAATATTGCAAATTTATTTCTTGTAAATGTTTCGTGCATTCCTGCTCAGAATGGGTGCTTTAAAATAATTGTATTCAGTTCTGTAATGTGATATAGTTATAGGTCTATGATTTTTTTTTTTTTGTGGGGGGGGTGATAGATTAATAAGGCGGATGGTTAGGGGTCATTTTCCTAACAATGGGGAGGATGGCAACCCCGCCCGTCCCTCTTCAAATCACCTACCGCCCGAACCTCTCGATGATGCAACAATGGCGGCAGAGAAATCCCGTGGTGATAAAACACGTCCCCGCCAACTGGGCAATTTTTTCCCAGGTCTGCCTTTTATTTGCCGTCCTGCACGGGCATTCTTGGTGATACTGGACAGCACATGTGAAATTTAAACTCAGGTACAGTAACGTAAGAGAGGAGCAGTTCTTTTCCTTCTGAAAGTCTCCCTCCAGCTTTTATCGGCACATGAAGGCGAGCGAGAAGAAACACCGAGGATCTGCCTGTTTCTAATCAGAGAGGGTGCTGCCAGTTATTGGCCCACAGCCAGCATTGTTTAGCCGGCCAACCCCCAGCCTCGCTTCTTGATGGCAAATTATCCCAGCGATGGGCAATTTTAGCCCAACCAACAGGTAGAAAAGAGCGTTCCCACATGGGAAAGCTCCCATAGACACATGCTTCCACTACCTAAATAACAGCAATAAAAACTATAATATGAATGCATTAGTTGCTTTCCTGGGAAACAGGACACAGGTTGCTTTCTCAGGAGGAAAAAAAACTACACATGTTATTGATTTATCTACAGATGAGGAAAAAAAAGAAAAACAAGAGTCGGCAGCAGCTCGGCTCCTCTCCTCCAGCCTTCTTTCTGTTATCTGTGATGTTGCCCAGAGAAATCAATAGAACAACTGTAGCTAGCCAGCTTTGTTTATCTTTTCCTCTAAGTGAATAATTCAGGGGTGTCAGCGGGGGTGAGGCAGAGCTTTGATACAAACGAAAAAGGGGTTTGGTGTTCGGGGTGGGGGGGAATCTAACTCCCTATTTATCCTCCTATTTTTCCCTCCAACGTCTGGAGGAGAAGAAAGGAGTTAAAAGAATAAATAAAAAAAAATAATCGGGTTCTTGCTAGCAGACAGACTAGCTGTTGCCCCCGGTTTACAATACCAGAGAATGTCGTTCAGATAAAATAAGGTGATAGGAGACAAAAACATTGGTTTAATATTGGAGAAACTTTTAGAGAGATTGAGGCTGAGGGTTTGGAAATGCTACAAGAATTCCAGCAACTTTCCATTCAACAACACTGTACTTCCCCTAAAGGACACGGGCCCAATGGAATACCACTACATTTTCTTCTCCTTTTGGTTGTTCCTATTAAGGGTCGCCACTCGTCACACTGGATTATCCACCTCCCTTACATCCTCTTCTGTCACATTAACACATCTTCATAGTTCCTACATTTAATGTCATTCTTTCCTACATTCATGAATCTTCATAGTCCCTAGATTTAATGTCCTTCATCACTATATCCATAAATCTTCATGGTCCCTATATTTAATGCTCTTTTTCACTAACTCCATAAATCTTCCTAGTCCCTACATTTAATGTCCTTCACTACATCTATGAATCTTCATAGTCCCTGCATTTAATGTCCTCTTCACTACATTCATAAGTCTTCATGGTCCTTACACTTAATGTGCTCCTTCACTACATCCATGAAATAGTCATTACAATTAATAGTCCTAACATTTAAAGTCCCTATTCTCACCTCCACAATCCTGCCTTTCCTTTCTCTCTCTGCCTCCAAACATGCTTTCCACCTCTACTCCTTGATCTTCAACCAACAGTAGCCCAATTTCCACCAGCACCTGTCCGTCAACAGCACAGGTAGTATTCATTGTTAACGACTACTACTACTAGTATAAACTGATACGTTCATTGTGCAAAACTTGACACATGTCTTGTCCTTAAACCGATGCAGCACATGTTAAATTAGAATGAAATATGTGTCAATTTTAACATATCACTTAAAGAGTTTACGTTAGAGTATTCGCTGATACCCATAAATACCCATATTGAACTGAAATTCTAGTTCTGGCTTTTTGCTTGTTGTCATATTTTCATAATTCTGACAAATGCAACATATACTGTCTGGGTACATATTCATATTCTGCAGAGTAATTTAACAAACCGTAATGATGTTTATTCCATCTAGCTGCAATGCTCCTGCACTGTGTATAAATCTGTGTACATATGTACAGTGATCCCTCACTTATCGCGGTTAATGGGTTCCAGAACCGACCGCGAAAAGTGAAAAACCGCGAAGTAGCGTCACCCCTAATGACGCCATCCATAAATAATACGTACGTTCATTCTCCCACTCTCTCTCTCTCATATGATACGTGTGTGTGTGCACGTGTACATACATACGTAGATGTAAACAAAGTGTACATAAATATGTTTTTAGAACTCTTTTATTCTTATAACAAGATACGTAACTCAAGATGAAAATGATTTACTGCACAGGTTAATGAGAGCTTTACTGCTCCTCAGGTGACGCCTCATCGTGAGGTGCTGGAGGCTCAGGATCATCGAGGGCAGCTTCCGATAGAGCTGAAGCTGCAGGAGGCGGCGTAGTGGCTCGACGGGAAGACTATTTCGCACAAAATGGCACAAGAGAACAGCAAAAAGTTCCACGCGGCGAGACTAAGTAACACGAGCGATAAAAAGCAATGAATGCGGTCTTCCTTCCCTTCATGGGTGCTTGGCAGGGAGAGGAGGTGGGTGAAACGTCTCGGCCAATCAGCTTGCGGGGTGAAACGTCTCGGCCAATCAGCTTGCGAGATTTCCGAGCCGAGCAAACACGAGAACAGCGAACAGAGAGTTGTGCTGCTCTCCGTGTTGACACCTGATGGTCTAATGTAGTCTCCCTGCCTTCTGCTAGCGCCCGCCCATTATTTCTCAATTTTGAATTTTTGATGAATATTTTTGAAAAATCCACGATGCACTGAGGGCGCGAAAGGTGAAGCGCGAAGTAGCGAGGGATCACTGTATATTCATCTACAGCTTTGGCTAACCAGTTCATGTTATCTTATTAACTATTGCTCTGAGTGCTGCTATCCCTTTGCTGCTGTAATCCTGGAATTTCCCCACTGTGGGACTAATAAAGGCTTATCTTATCTTATCTTATTTCTGTGGAACTGTTCTACTGAGTAGTCAAGGGATGGGAAACAGTTTTTGGCAATACCTTGGTGTTCTCTGACAGAGGTTGGGTTAACCCAACTATAGCTACATTCCGATCCACAGTGTACTTCAACTGTATTCCCTACGCCCTGCTCCGTTCTCAGGGAATATCAGTTAACTTCCCTTCACAAAATTTCTCCATTTGAAACACCTTGTAACTGTCGGCCCCCTCCTCCGTGCGTTACCACAGTAACCATAGACACATTGGAGGCTTTACCTCCAACCAGCATCTTCAACAGCAGATTTCACTGAACTTCTTCCCACTGATTGCTGATCAGTGAAAAAACCTGTTGAAGAGACTGGATAGAAGAGAAAACCTGCAGGATATTAGCCCTCCATGGCACATGATTGGACACCCCTGGTTTAACTCGTATTTGAGGTGCAATGGCTTATGGGTAATCTTCTTGTCAACTTCCGGTGAAGTGATGTACGGTTGTTCACTTCTTCCCTGCTCAGATCTCAGTTCCCTTTGAACTGATAACTGTTCACTCCCCTCAGTTTAGAATCTCATTTAATTTGGCAGAATACCCTGTGCAGTCCTCTTTGGAGTACACTATTGGGTGATCAGAACACACCTTCAGTCAATATCAAGGTTCTGGGACCAGATGCAGCCCTCCAGTATGTTTCATCTGACCTGCTGTGACTTTGTGTCTAAGCTAGCATAAGTAATGGACAAAAAGTAAACAATGACCATATTTACATGGATACAAGTAACCGGATTAAAAGCCTGATCGGAATAAAAATACTTCACGTAAACACGCCAATCTGAATATTCTGACCTGATCACGCTCATTCGGATCAAAATTTAATTCCGATTGAGACAGGTGGGTTATGCTGATTGTTAATCCGAATGGTGCGCATGAAAACACTTATTCCGAAGGCTGGGCAGAAAATATGTTTACTGCGCATGTCTGTACACCAGCTACACATTGATGTGATGTATTTCCGCCTTTACAGCAGCTAGCAGAAAACATAGCAGGAGTAAAACAAAACTGGTCTGTATCGTCCTGCTGTCTCCCTCTGTTCGTCATATGCAGAAGTATGTACTTGTAGCTTCATTACGGAGACCAGCAGAAGCAAAAGTACAGTCTGAATAACACAATACAGGTCCATTTCGACATGAAGCAGGGCTTGCTAACACCGGAAGTTGCTTCTTCTTCTGCTATTTTCGTAATGTCGAAATGTCGACATGCGCATGTCAAAATGATTTATTCCGTTCAAAAGTGTGACATATGGAAACGCACGTCCTAATTGGATCAGCTTTTTCAGGATCCATGTAAACAGTAAAATTCTGATCTGAATTAAGATAAGATAAGATAAGATAAGCCTTTATTAGTCCCACAACGGGGAAATTCCAGGATTGCAACAGCACAGGGATAGCAACACTCAGAGCAACAGTCAGAAGGCAAGAAAAAACAAGCAAGCAAGGGCAGCTAATATACATATGTACATATTACTATAAAATATATATATACACACACACACACACAGACACACAGTGCAGAGCATTGTAGCTGGATGGAATAAATATATGAATATATGAACACACAGTGCAGAGCATTGTAGCTAGATGGAATAAATATGTAAATATATAAACACCCACAGTATGGAGCATTGCAGCTAGGTGGAATAAATATGCAAGTATATAAACACACACAGTGCGGAGCAATGTAGCTAGATGGAATAATATGTAGATATATAAAAACACAGTGCGGAGCATTGTAGCTAGATGGAATAAATATATAGATATATAAATATAAACACACCCAGTGCAGAGCATTGTAGCTAGATGGAATAAATATGTAAATATATAAACACACACAGTGCAGAGCATTGTTGCTAGGTGGGATGAAACAGCATAACCGTCTATTTAGTTATCCTACATGGTATGATTATGTGCCCATACATATTCTCACCCTCCATAGCGACCGGTATGTTCCTAGTTGTATGCCGGAGAGGACCATTGTGTAAGTCTATTGCATCTTTTGCATTCAAAAAAAAAAAAAAAAACTATTAGTTTGTTACGTCTTTTGTATTGTAATTGTAATCAGATTGAAGAAATTTTGCCCATGTAACCGTGGCCAGTGATTACTGATGAGGTCATCAAAACAGACTATGCATTTGCATCTTTTAAAATTTAACTATAAGCATATTCAATCAGTGCGATGAAGGGCTACAAAGATTTTTAAAGGTCCCATGTTGTGCAAAATGGTGTTTTTGTGGGTAAATCATATTTACCACTAAAATATTAAAACTATCACTTTATAAAGAAATAAACACTGCTGATATTTATGCAAACTTAAAAAATAAATCAATGGAATGTACTTCCTTTGTTTTGCGATGTCACAACTGAACAAGCCCCACCTTCACTTCTCTACATTAGTAAACTAAACACATAAATGCTGCACTGATTAGTCCATTAATCAAGCAGTCTGTCACCTATAGCCCCTTTTGAGCCATTCTGGGAATTCCAGGTTCTTGAGTAAGAGCAAAACTGCTGCTTTTTTTTTTGGGGGGGGGGGGGGTTGTATTACAAGTTGAATAATTGCAGTTTTTGTAATATATGACAAATCAAGGCATCTGATGATGTCACTTTGAGATTATATTTTATAGACCATATGTTTATCAACTAATCAATAAAAAAAGCAAATTAATTGGTAGGGGTGGGAATTGCAAAGGACCTCACAATATGTTGTGTATGGCAGTACTTGGGTCGTAATGCAATACTAATGTCGATACTACGATTCCTTAAGTATTGCAATACTATATATATATATATATATATATATATAAAAGCAGTAGGCAATTTTTTTGTTTTTAACAAGGAGGATTGATGCTTTTCACCAATTTTGCATAAGGTGTGCAAGAATAAAGGTGCAGAGATATGATAAAAGATGCCAATTTAAAAATTTACAATTTAATGACACGGAATAAAAATTTAATCAGCATCCAGATAAACAGTGTATATTTACAAGAAAAAAAAAGTTGAAAGTTTATGAGAAAAAAGTTCAACATTTAGGAAAAAAAGTTACAAATTTTGGGGGCAAAAGTAGCAAATCTATAAGAAAAAAAAGTTTAAATTTTACAGGAAAACCACTGCAAACTTACAAGAATTTTTTTTTTTTTCAAATTTATGAGGGAAAAAAGTTGTGACTTTGTGAGAAAAAAAGTCACATTTATGAGAAAAAAGTTGCAGATTTATGAAAAAAAAGTTACAAAATTAAAATACAAAAGATTGAACATTTCTAGGAAAAAAGTTGCAAATTCACCCAAATTTTTTTTGCAAATTTTTGAGGAAAAAGTCAAAAAATTTTAAGTAAACCTATGCAAATTTATAAGAAAAACACTCCAGATTTGTGAAGGGGAAAAAAAGCTGCAAATCTACAATAAAAAGTTGAAAGATTTTTATTTTTTCACATTTTTGCTTAGAATTTGTGGTTCAGAAGGATCCTCTCTTTTCCAGGTTGGGAAGGCAAGGGTCCCCCCTTTCATTTCCAACTATGAATGGGGATGACAGATTAACAATTGGGCAATTTTGCTAGCAAGGAGGGTAACATCCCCCCTCAAACCACCTACTCTACATAATCAATAAAAGATTGGTGCGTGCATTTAGGAAACGGGGCATCATCTCAAGTGTCAAGTACTGCAATACTACGTCGAATCAGTCTTTGGCCCCGTCCCTAGCGCCATCTAATGGACTAAAAAGTCAAATGGCTTTTATTACTCTGGTACCTAAATAGTTACCTCCGCCAAGGAGGTTATGTTTTCATCGGCGTTGGTTGGTTTGTTTGTTTGTTAGCAACATAACTCAAAAAGTTATGGACGGATTTTCATGAAATTTTCACAGATTGTCAGAAATGGGGTATCCTACAGATGATTAGATTTTGGTAGTGATCCGGATCACCGTCCAGAAGAAAACCACCATTACGGAAAATGCGATTTTCGTGAATAACTACTGAACCACTAATCCTATCATTGTGAATCCAATTGCTAGTCATATGTTTTCATTGTCAAGGAATCTGAAAACGTACACACAAACACTGTATGGGGGGAACTGTGGCGCTTGGCGGAGGTCTGCGCTCTCCAAGTGCTTTTCTAGTTAAGTTTGTATTTGTAACATTTAAAAGTAATTTATTAATAATTTTTAATAAAGTATCACAAATCGATACAGTATCACCACCACAATGTATCGTGATACTATGATGTATTCAGAGGTGCTGCATGCCGACAGGCAAAGCAAGCAAACGCTTGGGGCCCCGAGAGGGCTGACCAACTTTGAATACCTATCGTAATGACAATGTTTGCAATGAGCATGGGTAGGCCTACGTAGAACTCCCCTAAAGGGACCCAACCTGCTCTTGCAAGTACCAGTGTGCGTCTTCTGTGAACAAATGAGAGTGGCTGTATCAAAATGAAGCAAAGTTATCTGCTTATTTGTGACTGGATGACAGAAAAAATATAAACCTTTACTCAGTCAGATTAGAGGCTCATTAATATTAATGAGCAGACTGACAGACAGCTTTTTGGTCTTTATATATGCTGTATGCCCTTGAAGACAACAAAACTTCAAATTGGTCCCTGGAAAATGAATGATACGGGACCTTTAAAGGAGTTTTACATTGATCAAAAGCTGCTACAGCCAGAAAACACAACAGCACACTGCTCGTCTCAGTCAGTCAACACTAACAGGAAGGGTTTTCCTTTCTGATTCAGCATTGGTTGTGACTGCATGTCATACCTCTTCATGTATAGCTCGAGCAGTAAGTATGTGAAACTAGGGAGATTTAAACCCTCCTAAACAAGGGGATCAACATGTATTTGTCAGGCTAAGTCACCCTCAGCCACACACACCTACACACGGTGGTGGCGGCAAACATTTTCATCCACGTCGCTAAACCTCAGCATCCCACCTTCCACTGCGGACATGACAAAAGCCCTCGGTCCCTTGTAATTGAGGTTTAAATCCTTTCCTAACATCCCTCCATCCCTCACTCTTCAACCAAACATGGATTGGGCCAACACAGGGCCCCTAATCCTTCCCAGTTTAACCAAGTGAGAAATTAGCTTTTGTTAAGTGGTGATTTGGCCAGCGCTAAACGCCAACAGACTATTGTAGAGGAGAGGGGCAGTCATGAGTTCCCCCACCCCGAACTCAGTGAAATACAGTGGTAATCCTATCGTGGGTGTGTATATGTTTGTGTGTGTGTGTGTGGCCGGACTGGGAAGCATGTGCTAGTGTGCAGTGACAATACTATCAAATTATTTTTAGTCAAGTGCCGAGTCCCAAACCCTGTTTGTTCGAGAAAGGGTTGAGGCGTCACTGTGTCAGCTTAGCAAGAAAGCCCCGCTGTGTCGCATTACCTGTCACTGAGGGGCTGTGTCTGTTTTGCTCCAAACACCCCCCCCCCACACACACATACACACACACACACACTCAGAGCCACATTCTCTTGCTGCCATCGCTGACTTTACAAGATCAAATCTCCTATGCAGAGTTGTAGCGAAAGCCACCGGTGTCAAGCTGATAGACGATGCTCAAAGCGGGCTGAGAAGGAGCTGGGCCCTGCGCAGTGGGGGAACGAGGAGTTAATTCAGAGAGGTTTGTCATGGCAGGGTGCTGTGAATGATAAAAGGCTTGCCACGGAGTGAGGCAGCTGGTGATGACTGGCCGGCGTGCCGGAGATTTTTAGAACCAATTTAAGGGCAGATGAATGTCACAGCGGTGGAAAGAATGTATCGCACATGGGGGATAGTTTGTAGGTAGGTATGCCTTCTCAAGAACACTCAATCTGGTGACGAGTGCCTCTTTCCTCCTCCATCTATTCCAACATATGTGGAGCTTCCTGTCTGCAGAGTCTTTGAAGGGAACACCTTCCAGACACCAGGAACTGTACGTGAAGCAGGACTGTAGCTCTCGTTAGCATCCCTTTGCAGTTATTCTTTGTTGTGCAAAAATTGGAACACTTTTACATATTTGAGCAACTTCCAAGTGCCTTTTGAGACATACAATTGTGGAAAAAGTTTGGGCACTAATGAAAACCAGGAATTCCAGTGGAAAAATTGCTGTGCTAGTTGTGTTTTAGATGCAATTAAAATATTGTCAGTTCATAGCAACTTGATGAGTAACCAATATCTGTGCAACATCACCACTTTTGTTCTCTTAATCTGTACATTGCGGTTTTGGTCGTTCTTCAATAAAGAGGAAAGGATACGTTTGGTTGTAGCACAAAAATAGTGAAACTAGTCCTGTTGGCCAATCACAAGACTTTATCTTACTGTCAGCCAAAAGGCTAGGATATCATATCGTTGCTGTTGGGCGAGAATCTTGCACCTCCAAAACAGACATTTTTCAGGAAATTACAAAAACTCTGCATTTTCTGAATGATTTAGTGATTACAAAATGTGTTCACGTGGCTTTTCTAATGTTTATCATTGTTTGATATCAGTAGAAACATCCAAAAAAACATAAAGGTTGGCCAAAAGACGACAATGACATTACATCCTATCCTACAATTCAACAGGAGCCATCACTGATCTTCTGCACAATCTGGTTTTCTTTATCAGATAATGGCCGTTATCTGCTTATGAGAAATCAGATAAACACACCTAGTTTATTGCCCAATAATCAATTTATTTAAAGAATGTAAACCCGTCACATCTGATTACCATTACCTAATAATTATTCCGACCTTGCAAAGGTAACTGAAACAGTATGGCTGAAGCAACACCCACCCTACAGCTGTGGAAGGAGAAACTGACCAGGGTATACACCACGGACAAGATCACAGCAAAGCTCCAGATGTTCAAAGTGATGCTTAACAATTAATCAACTTTCAAATGTCAATAAGAATTTAGTCGACAAAATTAAATTAGTTGCCAATTAACCAATAACTTGGCAGTTGGCATTTATTTTATAAAATATAGCATCGTTGTCAGTCCAGGTGGGATGCACACGGTCACCCATTGCCGCCTTCCAACCACAACAAAAGAAAAACAGCAGAAGACGCCAACCCCCTGGAAGTCTGTGCTTGTTCACCACAGCGCCACTTCCAAAGTGAATCGGACAAACAAAAAAATATTTTGGAAGTTAGCAGATAAAGAACATTTCTGTGACTCGTCCTATCCCTGTTAATTGCATAGATTGTCAAATGATGCTTAGCAGCGGTGGTCAGACATACCGTTTTTCTCTCGCGTCATTTTTTTTTTTTTTTTTTGCAGCGATAGTTTAAAAGTTGTTGTTTTTTTACATTTATTAGCTCCAACTCCATCACAATCTGCCCATCTGTCACTATTTAATAAACAAAAACAAAAACACAACAAACATAAAACACTCTGCAAATCGGCAGAAATACGTTTTGGCAACGCATTGGTGACGTGCATCGGCAACATCTTTAGTCAGCCAGTGCACAAATTTTTCATGTTAAAGTAGACTAAAGTTTGAATTTATTTTTCTGAGTTTATTTTATTTTATTGTTATGGTTTAACATGCAACAGATGATAATAAAAATCAATAAGTCCCTGAGGAATTTGAAGTGAATTTTTTTGTTCAATATATCGTGAACAACAATTAGCTTTTTCTATTATAGATACACCGTATTGATGCCAAGGGAAATTCAAATTCTCAGGAAAAGCACCACTTACCAATTAATCGTTAATCGATTGATAAGGTGAATCAACTAGCGCTGGGCTATAAATCGATTTTAAATCGGTATTGGAATAATTTTGTCTGGAAGACTTTTTAAAATGAGAATCGACTGTATTGATTTTTTTCCTCCACAAAAAAAATCTATCTATATATATATATATATATATATACAGTATATATATACAGTATATATATATATATACACTACCGTTCAAAAGTTTGGGGTCACCCAGACAATTATTTTGTGTTTTCCATGAAAAGTCACACTTATTTACCACCATGAGTTGTAAAATGAATAGAAAATATAGTCAAGACATTGACAAGGTTAGAAATAATGATTTGTATTTGAAATAATAATTTTTTCCAGATACTCAACCTGCTCAAAGGAAGGTCAGTTTTATAGCTTCTCTAACCAGCTAAACTCTTTTCAGCTGTGCTAACGTGATTGCACAAGGGTTTTCTAATCATCCATTAGCCTTCTGACGCAATGAGCAAACACATTGTACCATTAGAACACTGGAGTGATAGTTGCTGGAAAAGGGCCTCTATACACCTATGTAGATATTGCACCAAAAACCAGACATTTGCAGCTAGAATAGTCATTTACCACATTAGTGATGTATATTAGATATTAGAGTGTATTTCTGATTAGTTTAAAGTAATCTTCATTGAAAAAAACAGTGCTTTTCTTTCAAAAATAAGGACATTTCTAAGTGACCCCAAACTTTTGAACGGTAGTGTATATATACTGTATATATATATATATATACACTATTCACAAAAAGTTAGGGGTATTTGACTTTTGCGTGAAATTTAAGGATGACCCTAAAATACACTATAACTTTTACAGGTGAACTTAATTTGACCTTCTCTCTTCTGCACATGTCCAGCTGTTTAATGTTTCAGTACTTTCTGCATAACTTGCTGTTTTCTAACAAGGTGCTTAATGACAAAATTCACAACAGGTGTTTGATCCATGAATTGACCAATAAATTTTCTGGTTCAGTTAGAATTGGTATTTATTGGTATTTGTCCCTCCGGGGGTGGATGCCTGGCTTTCCTGGGGCTTGATGACCTCGGACGTTTGTGCCCTGTGGGGGTTGGTGGCGCTGCCTTGCCTGCTCAGGGTTCCCGGGGGGACAGCTGCTGCGACCAGCTCTCCGCTTCGTATGTTTCCTGACAAACCACTCACATGCACACACTTATTTTGAGCGCATTCTCATATATATGCACACAGATATACACGCACAAGTGTCTCTCCTTTAACAGGTGCGGAAACCAGACTCGTGTTGAGACATCTTCAGTGGAAGAAGCAGTTTGTCTTTTGTTTGTTTTAGTTGTTGGTTTGTTTGGTTTTTTTTGTCTGTTCCCCTCCCTTTTCTTCTCCCCCTCCACACACACCCTTTCCCTCTTTCCCATCCTGTTGGGTCTTCCATAAGTAAAATAATTAAAATAAAGTATTAAAAGTAATTACAGGAGGAGTTTACAACAATATACAATACACAGTTAGGTACTGTATAAGCTCCTCTTGGCAAAGTAAATCTGTTTTGGCACAATAAGGGTGGCAGATCCCTGTTCTGTTTGCCTAGCTGCCTGAGAGGACAAGGGGAGGGGGGGAAATGGTATTTAAAGAGTCCTCTTCATCATGCTGTTCACATTTTGACATCATGAGACCAAGACGACACCTACCAATTGATCAATAGTACCTTGTCATTGCAAGGCTTCAAACAGGATGTTCTCAGAGGGTAGTGGCCACTGAGCTTAGAGTGTCATCAGCAGGTTGCAACAGAGATACAGAGAGACTGGAAGAGTCACATTAAGGCATAGAAGTGGACGCCCTTTGGCCACATCCCACGCTGATGACCACTTCATTGTGAACAGTGCCCTGTTGAACTGGATGATGAATACCATTCAACTCTAGGCACATTTAAGAGAAGTGAGAGACACCCAAGTGTCATGTCAGACCATTCAAAACCGTTTACATCAGCATGGTCTGCATGCTAGATGACCTGCAAGGGTACCCGACCACACCACCAGGCACAGGCGTCATCATCTTGCATGGGCCAGGGAGCATTTACGCTGGACAAGGGACCAGTGGGCCTCAATGCTGTTCTCTGATGAAAGTCGATTCACACTGGCCAGAAATGATGGCCGCCATCGATGTTGAAGATGTCAAGGAAAGCGCTATGCATCGACCACTGTTGTCACCATGTTACAGTCTGGGCAGGTGTGTCTAGTCAATACAGAACTGCCCTACACCTTGTGAATGGTACAGTGACAAGCTGATACAACCTGAATAACAAAATTAATCCAGTCATTGTGCCCCTGCATGAACAACACAGGCCTAATTTCATCTTCATGGCCAGCAATGCTCCAGCTCATCAAGGTTGCATCATTAGAGAACGACTTCTGGGGGCTGGGGTACCTCCAATGGAGTAGCCTGCACTTTCTCCAGACCTGAATCCCATAGAAAACCTATGGGATCAGCTGAGTCGCCATGTAGAGGCTCGTAACCCTGCACCCCACAACCTCAATGACCTGAGGGCCACCTTTCAAGAAGAGAGGAATGCCATGCCTCAGCAGACAATAAGCTGACTTGTGAACAGCAGGAGACGTCGTTGTCAAGCTGGAATTGATGCTCAAGAGCACATGACAAGTTATTGAGACACTGACATTTTTTGCTGTGGTATATCCACCACTGTTATTTGCTTTTGTTTCAATAAACTGTTTTGAGACGAGGAAAGCGCCATTGCATGCTTCTACTTAAATGCCCTACTTTCATGATATAATATCACTGTAGTGTCAACTTTTTACATTTTCCACGAATTTCACCCAAAAGCCAAATGTCCCTAACTTTTTGTGAGTAATGTAGGTGTATTTATGTGTGTGTGTGTGTGTGTGTGTGTGTGTGTGTACACACATATATATGTATGTATATGTATATATATACACACACACACACACACAGAGTCATGTGAAAAATTAGGACACCCTGTATAATCCTGTTTTTTTAAAACATATTTGGACATATGGATATTTAACATCAATGTTAAAAAATACTGGGAGTTTCGTGTAATACAACTAAACAATTAAAAATGAAAGGCTTTTTTCAAATTTTCTGTAAAATGTAATTCTAAACAAATAGTGAGGAATAAATTAAGACACCCCCATCTTTTTTAGGACACCCCCACATTCATTTCTACTGAAAATGCCTAAAATAAATGTTAAAAAAATGCAGATAAAAAACAAAAACAAGGTTAGACATAGATATGTAAACATTCCTTAATAAAGAACTGAATATTTAATGGGGTGTCCTAATTTTTTCACATGACTGTATGTATCCATCCATCCATCCATCCATCTTCTACAGCTTTTCCGGAGGTCCGGGTCTCGGAGGCAGCAGTTCAAGCAGAGAAGCCCAGACTTCCCTCTCCCCAGCCACCTGCTACAGCTCTTCAGAGAGGATACCAAGGCGTTCCCAGACCAGCTGGGAGACATAGTCTTTCCACCGAGTCCCGGGTCTGCCCCGGGGTCTCCTCCCAGTGGGACATGCCCGAAACACCTCAAGTGGGAGGTGTCCTTTTTGACTGTATGTATGTGTATATACTGTATATATATATATATATATACAGTATATATATATATATATATATATATATGAATAATTTTCATTTTTCCCCATTTTTGCTAGAGTAATTAAAGCAGCCTCCAGCGCTAAGCACCTCCCCCACCCCATCTCTCTCAAACACAAACACATGGCTACGTTCACAAAGATTCTTACGACCAATGGATTCATAAGAACCTCCCAGTTCTTCCCAGTTCTGGAGTTTGCAGACATTCGTGGAGGGGTCATAGTTTCTTACGGCTGCTATTCAATTCACAAGGACAACTTCCGGCATTCTTGAGAAATGAAGTGTTTTTCTGTCATACAATGGCTCTAGAGTTCTTTTGTTCTTCATAAAGGTGCCTTGGGTACTTACTGCCATCTCACCAAAATTTCTGTGCAACATGCCACTCTCAAGTCGTTGGTAGAAAGCTTACAGCTTTCGGCATATTTTGTTGGCACAAATGCCACATGAATGATGTACTTCTGCCTCATGAGCACCTCACTACTGCCTTATGCACGCTGTACGAATCTCCATACAAATGAGCATTTGTACGGTGTTTCCTAAGACGGGGCCCTTAAGAACAACTTAAGGTGTTCTTGAAGCATACTTACGGCCAACATCTTGCATAGTTCTTATGTTGTTCCTATGGCATTCATACAGCTGCCCTACAATGAGGGGTTTTCGTGGGGCATTCGTATGGTCTACAAACACTGAATTCTCCTACGGCCTCCTTAAGAAGGCAGTACGAAATGGTCCAAAAATTGTTCGTATGGTGGTCACAGCCATTCGTAAGGGTATTTGTGACCATAGCTTCACCTCTGTCATATAGAATTGGTTTGGGTTCACACTGATAATAAACATTTCTTTACTGGAGTCTGAAGTGTCCATTCACAAACTGAAAGTAAGCTGAATTAGTGTAAAAAAAATTCCCATAGACTGTACAAGACTCAACCCATCCTGAGTTATTTCAAAATAAAAGACCTCTATAGCGATTCAAGTAGAATGGCTGTTTCTGTTATGTGCTTTTAGAGTGAAATGCCATCAACCAGATATACGTGTCTGAAAACTACCAGCAAGCCAACAGTTGTCCTCACAAGTTCTAAATAATCAAAAAAAATGTCATAAAGACC
The DNA here is from genome assembly GCA_020510985.1 of Pholidichthys leucotaenia. Classification (NCBI taxonomy): domain Eukaryota; kingdom Metazoa; phylum Chordata; class Actinopteri; order Cichliformes; family Pholidichthyidae; genus Pholidichthys; species Pholidichthys leucotaenia. The sequence continues at coordinate 410,916,168 of CM035842.1, read as the reverse complement.
TTCAAATGAAGAACAAGAGAAGGAAAGGTGAACCTTTTATTTTAAAGATGCTTTATCAACTTTTTCTCTACAGGGGAACTGTAGTAAGTTAATTTCATGAAAGGTTAGCACTTTATTTTAAATTTGTGGATCCATCTTTGATCAAAGCTTTATTTAAAAGGTTTTGCTTGGATTGCACTTGATTCTCATATGGAACATTTGACTATTTGAAATAAAAAGAACAGGTTTACTATACTGTAATTCCTTGTCTTTTGTAGTTTATTTCTCTCTCTCGCAACTGAATCAAATCGTGAATCAAATGTGGCATGAAAAGAAAAAAGAACTTGGGGATTTTTTTTTATTTTTTGGGGGGGGAGGGTATCGCCCAGCCCTAGAATCAACTAATGATTAATGAATTAATCAATGACTTATCCTTATTTTTTTGGATTAACATAAGTATGACATCACAACGGTGTCATACTTATGACACCTTTTTTGTACTATAACCCATCTAGTGTTCCAGCCAATTTCCTTAAATTTAGCATACACACAGGAAATCTAATTCTTTGTCCATTGAATGGCAGCAGAAAATCTGAAACGTCCCGGCAGCAAAACACTGAAATTTTAAGAGGTTAAATTTGCAACTTTTTTCTCAAAAAATTGCAGCTTTTTCTTTCAAATGTGCAACTTTTTTTTTCTCAAAAATTGGCAACTTTTTGCACCTTTTTTCCAGTAAATTTCCACTTTTTTCCTTGTAGATTTTAAACTTTTCCTTTAAATTTCCATCTTTTTTCTCCTCAATTTGCAACTTTTTGCTCAAAAACTTGCAACTTTTTTCTTGTAAATTTGCAACTTTTTTTTTTCAAAAAAATTTGCAGCTTTTTCTTTCAAATTTGCAACTTTCTTCTCAAAATTTGCAACCTTTTTCTTGTAAATTTTTTACTTTTTTCCAAATATTTGCACTGAACTTTTTCTTGTAGATTTTAAATTTCTTTTAAATTTGCATCTTTTTTCTCCTCAATTTGCAATTTTTTTCTTAAAAATTTACATCTTTTTTCTCACAAGTATGCAACTTTTTTCTCAAAATTTTGCAACTTTTTCCTTTAAATTTGCAACCTTTTTCTTGTAAATCTGCAACTTTTTTATTGCAAATTTGCAACTTTTTTTCTTCTGAATTTGACACTTTTCTTTCAGTCCTTCAGCATTCCAGCCAATTTCCCTAAATTTAGTATATGTGAAGAAAATCAAATTCTTTCTTCACTGAGTAACAGCAGAAAATGTAAATGTCATGGTGGCGGTACACCAGAATTTTAAGAGGTTAAAGGGCGATTGAGGTATATGTTTTATGTTTAACGTATCCGCACCTCATGCTATACATGATTTAGAATAAGTAGGCCTACAAACATGTTCTGTGACTCTTGTTCTGAAAACTTAAGTAAAGATATGTTGCTTAAAAAAAGATGTGCTGTTTGTCTGAAGATCAGCCATAAAAGACCCCTGCAAGCACTTGGAAACAATGCAGCATAAATATGGATATTGCAAATGTGTACTGAGAGACAAAACTGCAGTGTAATCACAGGCATACACACACACACACACACACCAAAAAAAAAAAAAAACCCTGACAGTAAACTCAAAGCAGCAGACACAGTTTCACCGTCGACACAGATGCGCACAATGCAATGAATGAATGGATGAATGCAGTCTTTCCTGGAGGGCCCGTGTCCTCAGATATCACCACAGCAGCGAGTACATCTGTGGAGTATAGATTTGCATCCCACCATTGTCACCTCTCAGAACCCCCCCCACAATCGTCTTTCTCCTCTTTGTCTGTTCACTTTCACAGCAGAAAACAAAAGTGCACAGGGCACATTTATCATAACTTGATCTGATCGCTCGATGTCACAAAAAAGCCAGTGCGTTACATCAACCCCTCCTTCGTCCATCAAACGAGAAGGGCTCGCTCACAACAGGAAGCTCCCGGTTCATAAAAAGAATCCATTTCCCCCCCGAAGCCACCATGACGGCTCCGGTGACACTCGGGAGTGAACGGTGTCGATTTTCTTACCCCGATGTTCTGTTTTTGTGGGCTGTTAGCAGAGGTGGGGAGTAGCTGGTCACATTTACTCAAGTACTTTAGTGAGTAGTTTTGTTGTAGGGTACTTTTTAGACTTAGGTGGGTACATTTATGAAGAAAAAACTGTCAATTTGGTTGCTCCCTTTCAGATGCTCTTGATTTTGCGACTTGCAAATTGATTAGAAATGTGCTTGGTAAATAGTTTAACAACTTGGTTTTACCAGAAAATACTCCACATTTCTAGCTCAGTTTTAACCCTCTGAGTGTGTATGTTGCCGAACTGCAACATCACCCCTAGTGGTCAAGAGTGGTAAATATTTTTTGTCAATAAAATAGTTCAGATTTCCAAGGCTATAACTTGAAAGTTGCAAGAGATAATGGCTTACTGTCAATTAGAAAGATGTAAAATATGATCCAAAGTTTCAGATAGGAATAAATTTATGCATCTAATTTGCATAATGTCGCGGCACCTCTTTAAATTCCATAACTCAGTCAAAACTGGACTTTGGACGTATTTACACAAAAAATAGTTCAGTCTTATGACACCTTTTTTTACAGAGGTACCTCATCATCTTATCTTCAAAGTATATGAACAAGAAATCAATACATTTCATAAAAAAAACAAAATAAGTCACTTACTGTTGACAAAGGGGGGCTGGCTGGCTGGCTGGGCGAGTGGCTGGTGTGGTCGTGCGTTTTCACACATCATGGTCCATATTTTGCATTCTGTCGGTAATTTAAAGTCTGTACCACATCTACAAAGTCTTATGATTATCCCACATAAATTTCACTTGTATCCCACGGCTATTTTCGGCATACAAAGCCGGAAAAGTGACGTGACAATCGCGGACATATTAGCTTTCTGGGCTAAATGCTAAAACAGGAAAAGGAAATGAGGAGTTCTTCTTCTTTGGTGTATTACGTGTCATCCACTGAGTCCTCCAATGGATTTCTGCCACCTTTTGAAATTGGCAAATCAGTACAATTCCCCAAGGCAGGCGATCATGTCAGAGTGAGAAGACAGGCACAGTGCCGCGCTCTGCCACTAGGGGCACAGAAGTTCTCACACTCAAAGAGTTAAGAGCAAGAAAAAAAATGTTTTGAATTTATCCCAACAGAATACATATGTTTATCCTACGCCTGCCCAATGTACAAAGTGTGCATCAGGAATACATTTTATAGAGGTCGTTTGCACATTGGCAAGACACTGGCTAGACATCGGTATTACGATGCAAAGTGTTAACCCTTTAACTGCCCAGATTAAATGGACGGGTCACGCACCCCCAGTGGCACAGCGCAGCAACTGCACGTGTCAACTTATTGACGTCCCTCGGCTATACTAAGAATTTGTACTAATCTCTATTGATCTTACAGTTTAGAAGGTGGCAGACATGCACCAAAGGAATCATGGCTGACATGGAATATAGCAAAGAAGAAATCCTCATCTTCCTTTTTCCGCTTTGAGCTCACACGCCAATGTGTCTGCCTCCACGATCGGTCATTGCGGCAGCGATAATGACGGAAACTGCATGAAACAGGAAAAATAGCCGCGTAATACAAACAAAATTCATGTGGGATAATCATAAGAGTTTGTAGATGTGGTACACAGGTGTAAATTATTAAGTAAACATGTAACATCGAGGTCGATGTAACAAAAAACTGAGCTCCCCATGCCAAGATGGCAGCGCCCATGGGCGGCATGGATTCCTACAGGAAAAAAGCACCAAGCAGAAAAAATAGCCACGTAATACAAACGAAATTCACGTGGGGTAATCATAAGAGTTTGTAGATGTGGTACACTGTGTAAATGGCTGAGTAAACAGAAACATCGGCTATGATGGACAAAAACGGACTGGTCACGTGGGCAGGCGAGCCCCCATCCCTTCAACACGTAAGAGAAAAATATGTTTTTTTGACATTTTATTGATTTTCTGGTTCATATACTTTGAAGATTAGATAAAAACATACCCCTGTAGACAAATCAGCATAAAAAAATGGACCATTCTTTATGTAAATGTGTCCAAAGTCCACTTTTGACTGAGTTATGTAATTTATATAGCTGCTGCGACATTATGCAAATTAGATGCATAAATTTATTCCTATCTGAAACTTTGGATTATATTCTACATCTTTCTAATTGACAGTGAGCCATTATCTCTTGTAACTTTTAAGTTATAGCCTTGGAAATCTGAACTATTTTATTGACAAATTTATTTACCACTCTTGACCACTAGGGGTGGCCTTGAGTTTCCCCAGGCGCCACATGGCACCTAGGGCAGTTAAAGGGTTAAATTTGTTAAATATCTCAATATCATGAGAAAAACTTTACACATTTATTGCCAGAAATATACAAAAACAATCAAGAATGTACAACCCAAAAATGGAAACTGATGAGAATAAAAGCTGAAAATTTATGAGTAAAAATGTTAAATTATGTATTAAATTAACATGAAATTTAAATTATCATATACATCAACTGCTCATTTGTGAAAAAAATTAAATTTGAAAAGAAAACAGTTTTGGCAATGACTCATACTTGAATAATTAATGTAAGGTAATGCTACTTTTACTTGAGTGCAGTTTCTGGATACTCTACCCGCCTATGGATGTTGTAGTATTAGTTGTAGTAATAGGTTGTTGTAGTTTACGACAAGTGTACGTATTCGTAATTTTGGGGTGAACAGCCTTTTCCCCTCAGAATCCACACTGATACCTACGGGCTACTGTCGTAGTCAAGACCATTCCAAGACCAGACTGTAGAAAGACCAAAACCTTAAACGGTGGCGACCAAGTCAAGACCAAGACCACTGTGTATGTAGGTCTACAGTGGTCTTGGTCTTGACCTCTTATTGTGCGTTCAGACCGAACGCGAAGAGAAAATTTGTGTTGCTCAATTTGCTTGGTGGAGGGGCGGAGTTGCCTTCATAACTTCTGCAGCTGCTTCATACATCCCCCAAATGCTGTCACCTTTAGGTTATCCAACAGGGCACATAGTTGGGAAAATGGCACTGCCTCCTCTAGAAACTGCACCTGGATAATGGTTGTTTTAAGCACTAAACTAAAGCTGGAGGCTGTCCAGTTTCAAGAGCTGCTAGACCTTGGGTGGATACCAACTACAGACACTCCGTCTCAGCTGCCAAGCTCGGGTCTATCTGTCTCCAGTGAGTGCCAGCCTCATTTTCATACTAGTTTACTCTCTATTTTTGATACTCACTCTAGTGATGGTGAATCTCAACGTTGATTGGCTATCGTCCAACTAGCTCAGACATGCCATCCAAAAAATTCTTCATGTCTGGTCTGAATGCATCACAACAGTCTTGGTCTTGACTCCAACACTCAAACTTGGGTTCATTTTCTCCTTTCGTCCTCAGGGCTTGAAAGCATATCGGCAAAAGTGGTCAATCAGACACCTGAAACATCTTTGGAATCTTTCTCAACGACTTCATGTGTTTATATTTCTCATTACCATGGCAGCAATCTGACCAGAGGACATTCTTGCATAGTTTGAAATGACTCCTTTTGGTACACTTGGATTTCTGTCCGTGTGAAAGAAAACCGAACCAACAGGGAAACAAGCAAAGTTTTTCAAAATCCTGAAGTGACTCGGATTAAAGCAAACAAACTTAGGTGTGAAACCCCCCTAGAGTAAGGAAATTTGTACACTGGTTAGCTGGATAAAAATATCTGGCTAATATGGACGCCATCTGAGAACGATACCAACAGCAGCCAACCGCTGAAGAACAAGTCCTGAAGCTCAGAATGCGGTGGCTCGGCCATGTTTAGAGGATGAGCACTGACCGGCTATCGCAACAACCCACACACTGGAGAATCCAACACGATGCACTGACCTCGGCACCTTGACCTCGGTCAAACTAAGGCCAGTACCATGGACCATAAAGCATGGGAGAGCATCACCAACAGCATGCGACAACCTGCGGCACCCACAGCCTAGAAGAATATTGAAAAGAGCAATAATCCAATAATCTCAGTATTATGCCGACATCTAGCCAATGTCTTGCCAATGTGCAAACAACCTCTATAAGATGTATTCCTGATGCAAACTTTGTACATTGGGCAGATGTACAGTCATGTGAAAAAATTAGGACACCCCTTTAAATATTCAGTTCTTTATTAAGAAATGTTCGCATATCTATGTCTAACCTTGTTTTTGTTTTTATTTGCATGTTTTGAAATTTATTTTAGCCATTGTAAATGGGAATGAATGTGGGGGTGCCCTAAAAAAGATGGAGGGTGCCCTAATTTATTCCTCACTATTTGTTTAGAATTACATTTTACAGAAAATTTGAAAAAAAGTCTTTAATTCATTTTTAGTTGTTTAGTTGTATTACGTGACTCTCCCAGTATTTTTAACATTGATATTAAATATCCATATGTCCAAATATGTAAAAAAAAAAAAAAAAAACACACACACAGGCTTATACAGGGTGTCCTAATTTTTTCACATGACTGTATGTGTGCTGTTGGGACAGTTTTATCAATTTAAGTAGCCTACATCTTCTAACTTTCCAGACAGGCACCACTGCATTCATTAGGCACTGACACACTGGGTTGGAATTAATAACAGAAAATTAGCCTTGAGATTCCTTCAACATAACTGTGCCTCTGAGGAGCCAGACTGAGGTGGTCCGGGGGCTCGCTCTCACGACCTCTGTAGACTAATGGGCATCTCCAATAAGAGTTTTGGGCCATTCGAGCTTCAGAGGGGTTTTTAAGTTTTCACATGTCGCGGTCTCCATGCCAGGGCTAGCAGCATTAACTGTGACACACTGAGTTTAAGTGCTATTGCCTGAAAGTAAATCACAGCAATTAACACTGATGCAGAATGAATAATGTTGAATGTCTGCTACTTATTTCAGTGGCACTTTGGTGTTTATTCTTCTCCCTTTATTACCATATAAACAGAGCAAAGTAAAATTCATATTAATTGCTATACTGATTTGACTATACTGGTTGACCAGTTGTGATATTTTGTTTGACAGGCTTTGAGGTAGTTTTATATTTCTTTAAGTAACAGCTGCTCCTTTAATGTTAGCCCCATTGTCATCAAACACTGTAAAGGAGCTTCAGTATAGCTAAGAAAATTTATTTAATAAACCATAAAAAAACATGAACAGAATAAGGTGGAAAAACTGGCTTCTCCAACAATAATTTTAAAGCCATACTCCCAGTTAAAAAGCTCACAGGAAGGCAAATGTAAATTAATTATAAATTTTTAAGAATAAAGGTGGAAAAATATGGTAAAAGATGCAAACTGACAATTAAAAAAAAGACACAAACCTACCTTAAGCAAGTCCCAAATTTACAAAAAAAAAAGTTACAAATTAGTGAGAGAAAAACGAGCTCATAAATTTGGGGGGATGACACATTTACAAAAAAAAAGTCAGAAATTTACAAGAAAAAATTTGCGAATTTACAAGAACAAAAGCTTGTATCAACTTTTGACTTTATTTTTCTCACAAATTTATCTTTTATGCCAGTTTGCTTTATTGTAAACTTGTTACATTTTTTCCTTGGGCATTCTAAACTTTTTGGATAAATTTTGCAACATTTTCCCACCAAATTTGTGACTTTTCTAATAATTTATAAAAACCTTTTTTCCTATAAACTTGCCACTTTTTACGATGAATTAACTAAAACAATATACTCATAAATTTGCATCTTTTTTGTTCAATTTGCAACTTATTTCTCATAGATTTTCAACATTTTTTCTTGTATACTGTGCAACTACACTCTCACTGCCTCTTATTACTGTATACACTACCCTTGCTCTTTTTATGGGGATGAGGGAATGGCAAGCCAACAAGGAACGTTTTAGCTCATTCAAATCACCTGCTGAGTATTAGTATTGCAATAGCATATATCAATTTTCCATCCTCATATTTGCCTTGTCCAAATAACTCCATTGCTATGATAACCAAACCAGACAGTGAGCATGATGTAGCAGCGTCTAGGGCTGACAGGTCATTTGGGTTTTACAACTCCAGCATCCAAAAATCAGCATTTATTAATACTTTCATTTAAGAAAGAGCAGAAAAAAGTAAAACGGCTTGTAACGAAAAAGAAAGTGGTCTCCGTTGTCATAGTACGTAATGATTGACTATTTCACCAGAAGATGCAAAGAAAAAAAGTAAAGTGAGCAGAAGCCAACACGTAGACGCCTGAAGCTAAGTTGCTGTTAGTCTCTAATGGCTAGCCACGTCACCTCAACCTGTTTTTCCTCCCGGGACGGACGTGTAGGGCTGCAACTGATGACTACTTTGGCAGTCAAATAATCTAACAACTATTTTTTTGATTAGCCGACTAATCACGATTATTACTGTCATGTCCACCATCTCTGGTTCCTGTTGGCACGGCTTCTATTTGGGGCTCTAATGCACGTTTTACCTCACCCATTTAAGTCTGCACACCTGAGAATATCACCTTGTTGTTAGTCTCTGCCTTAATATGTTTTATAACAAGGTCCTCACAGCTGCATAAACATGAGTTTGAAACTTGAAAATGATAGCTTAAGCTATGGTCACAAAGATTCTTACGAATAATGGGCTTGTGGAGGGGGCATAGTTTCATTTTTACGGCTGCCATTCAATTCGCAAGAGCAACTTCCCGAAAAGGATCAAGCAGAAGAAGATGAATGAATGAATGAACTTGAGGCTTTGTTGAGAAATGAGGCACTTTTCTGTCGTACAATGGCCCTAGAGTTCTTAGTTAAGATAAGATAAGATAAGATAAGATAAGCCTTTATTAGTCCCACAACGGGGAAATTCCAGGATTGCAACAGCACAGGGATAGCAACACTCAGAGCAACAATCAGAAGGCAAGAAAAAACAAGCAAGCAAGAGCAGCTAATATACATATGTACATATTACTATAAAATATATATATACACACACACACACACACAGACACACAGTGCAGAGCATTGTAGCTGGATGGAATAAATATATGAATATATGAACACAGGGTTATAAGGGTGCCTTGGGATCTTCCTACGGCATACTTACTGCCATCTGAAGAAAATTTTTGTGCAACTCACGGCACTCTCGAGTCGTTGGTAGGAAAATCTTAAGGATAAGCTATCTTTATTATCATTCAAATTCATACAGCCAATCATATACAGTAGAACGAAACTATGTTTCTCTTATCTACAATGTTAATCACACATATATATAGAATTAGACAGGTCGCTGCCATGCAAGGTGCCGCTGCAAATTTCCCTCCTCCGTTCCATTATTGCTGAGTACCAAGCTGGATGGCAGGAAGTTCTGCTTTTAAATGGTCTTCGACATGACCAGGCTGGGATTCGAACCCCGGCCTCCTGGGTGTGGGGCAGATGCTCTACCAACTGAGCCACCACTCTGGATCTTCCGGCTTTCGGTACATTTTGTCAGCAAATATTGCACGAATGGCATACGTCCGCCTAATACATGCTGTATGAAAAATCCGTACGAACAGAGATTCATATAGCAACTGCTGTAAGGGGCCCTTAAGAACAGCTAAAGGTGTTTTGTGACTGTAGCTTGAATCAAAAGTGTTTGTAGCAACACAATTGTCAGACCTTATAAAACAATAATTTATTTAACTCATAATGCACAAACAAGAAAAGTGGCAATTTTTCATGTTTTAGAACCTGAAATATTACTTTTTTTGAGAATTTTTCTTGGAAAAGGGTACACAGGCAATTAGTCAACGATCAAATTAGTTGACAATTTTCTGACGATCGACTAGTCGGTTATTGGACTAATCATTGCAGCACTAGTCAGGTGACTCACGAATAGTATGTAAACAGACAGACGTCTGTAGTGGACAGTGTTTAAAGTGACAATGCCAAAAATCAGGGTTTTTTTCTTGTTAACATGTCTGCAACATGTTTTTTTATGACTTACAAGACGCATCAAGACCCCGTGGAGGTCGGGGGCAGTGCCTTTGGCATGGCAAACCGGGGTGCTGGTTCCTCTCTTCAAAAAAGGGGACCGGAGGGTGTGCTCCAACTTTAGAGGGATCATACTCCTCAGCCTCCCTGGGAAGGTCTATGCCAAGGTACTGAAGAGGAGAGTCCGGCCGTTGGTTGAACCTCGGATTCAGGACGAGCAATGTGGTTTTCGTCCTGGCCGTGGCACATCGGACCAGCTCTTTACCCTCTCGAGAATTCTCGAGGGTTTGTGGGAGTTTGCCCAACCAGTTTACATGTGTTTTGTGGACTTGGAGAAGGCATTTGACCGCGTCCCTCATGGTTTTTTGTGGGGGGTGCTTCGGGAGTATGGGGTATCGGGCTTGTTGTTACGAGCTATTCAGTCTCCGTACGACCATTGTGAGAGTTTGGTTCGTATTGCCAACACTCGGTCGGACTCATTCCCAGTGAGAGTTGGACTCCGCCAGGGCTGCCTTTTGTCACCGATCCTGTTCATAATTTTTATGGACAGGATTTCTAGGTGCAGCCAGGGAACGGAGGGTGTCATGCTTGGTGACCACAGGATCTCATCTCTGTTGTTTGCAGATGATGTTGTCCTGTTGGCTTCATCAAGCAATGACCTACAGCTCTTGCTGGGACGGTTTGCCGCTGAGTGTGAAGCGGCTGGGATGAGAATCAGCACCTTCAAGTCCGAGTCCATGGTCCTCAGCCGGAAAAAGGTGGATTGTCCTCTCTGGGTTGGGGACAGGCTCCTGCCCCAAGTGGAGGAGTTTAAGTATCTCGGGGTCTTATTCACGAGTGAGGGGAAAATGGAGCGAAAGATTGACAGATGGATCAGAGCAGCATCTGCAGTAATGCAGACGTTGTACCGGTCTGTTGTGGTGAAGAGGGAGCTTAGTTCTAAGGCAAAGCTGTCGATTTACCAGTCAACCTATGTTCCTACTCTCACCTATGGTCACGAGCTTTGGGTAATGACCGAAAGAACGAGATCACGGATACAAGCCGCTGAAATGAGCTTTCTCCGTAGGATTGCTGGACTCACCCTCAGAGACACGGTGAGGAGCTCAGTCATCCGGGAGAGGCTCAGAGTAGAACCGCTGCTCCTCTACATTGAAAGGAGTCAGTTGTGGTGGTTTGGGCATCTGATTAGGATGCCTCCTGGACGCCTCCCACTTGAGGTGTTTCAGGCATGTCCCACTGGGAGGAGACCCCGGGGCAGACCCAGGACTCGGTGGAGAGACTATGTCTCCCAGCTGGTCTGGGAACGCCTTGGTATCCTCTCTGAAGGGCTGGAGCAGGTGGCTGGGGAGAGGGAAGTCCGGGCTTCTCTGCTTGAACTGCTGCCTCCGCAACCCGGACCTCCGGAAAAGTGGTAGAAGATGGATGGATGGATGGATGGATGGATGGATGGATGGAAGACGCATCAAGAGCAAAATCACTCCAATGTCTCATATCTCTGCTTTTTTGCTGTGAAGTTTCACTTAAGCCCTGGCCCCTCAAAAAAGTCAAGTTGAAACAAAGCATTTTTGGTGACATAGATATAGAGAGCCTAAGTCATGCCCCCTCTACTTCCGCATATGGGACCTTAAATCGGAAAAATTCTCCATTGAAATGAATGGCAAGAGCAAAATTATCTTTTGATCCCGATCGAATTTTGCCACAAGTTACACATATGGTGCTTGTCAGTTTAAAAGATAATTTTCCACATAATTAAAGTTGTCGGTTGTCATATCAATAGAAGCTACGGGTCCTGATGGCATTTCCGCCTGGATCCTGAGGACCTGTGCCAACCAGCTAGCTCTGGTACTGAAACACCTGTACAACCTGAGTCTGGAGAGAGTACCGGTGCTGTGGACTAGTTCCTGTCCCCAAGAAGTCATCTCCATCTAACCTGACTGACTATCAACCAGTTGCCCTCGCATCACATGTGATGAAGGTCCTAGAGAGACTGATCTTAGCCCACCTGAGGCCGCAGGTGAAGACGTGGCTGGACCCTCTGCAGTTTGCATATCAGCCCCATTTAGGAGTTGAAGACTCTGTCATCTACCTGCCGCAACGAGCCCATTTGCACCCGGATGGTGAAGGAGACACTGTGAGGATCACGTTCTTTGTTTTCTCCAGTGCCTTTAATACCATCCAGCCACTGCTGTTGGGTGAGAAGCTGCGGGGGATGGGGGTCGACAGCTCTATGATCTCCTGGATTACTGATTACCTGACAGGCAGGCCACAGTTTGTCCAGCTGGGCAGTATCTTGTCTAATTTTTTAAAAATTTTATTTTATTTAACCAGGCAAGACAGATTAAGAACATATTCTTATTTACAACTATGGCCTGGGGGGGAAAGGACAAGGGACAACTCACATTCATACTTCCCCAGCTGTTGTCAATTAACCTAACCTGCATGTTTTTGGCATGCATGTTTTGATGTGGTGGTTAGTAATACAGGAGCTCCACAGGGGACTATGCTTTCTCCTTTATCTTCACTTTATACACCACTGACTTACAGTAAAACACCGAGTCATGCCACCTGCAGAAATTCTTTGATGACTCAGCTGTTGGTGGGTGTATAAGAGGGGGAGAGGAGGGAGAGTACAGGGCACTGGTAGATGGATCTGTGGAGTGGACCGAGCAGAATCACCTGAGGCTGAATGTCAGCAAGACAAGAGAGATGGTGATTGACTTCAGGAAGAAGAGGACGCCTTCATAGCCATTGCTGATTAGGGGAGAGGATGCGGAGGTAGTGGAGGACTACAAATACCTGGGTGTCGAGATCAGCAGTGGACTGGACTGGAAATCTAACACCGATGCTTCGTATAAGAAGGGGATGAGCAGAACCTACTTTCTGAGGAAGCTGAGATTCTTAAACATGTGCAACAGGATGCTGGAGCTTTTCTACCAGGCTGTTGTTGCCAGCGCCATCTTCTTTGCTGCTGTCTGTTGGGGTAACAGCATCACAGCCAGTGACACCAACAGACTTGACAATATTGTTAAGAACGCTGGCTATGTGATTGGTCTCAGGCTGGAGACTTTTGAAAATGTGGTGGAAAGGAGTACATTGAACAAATTGGTATCCATCATGGACAATCCTGATCACCCCCTCCACCACACGCTGGACAGACAGTGGAGCACTTTCTCCAGCAGACTGTTACAGCTTCGCTGCCGAGCGGTTAGGTACAGGAAATCTTTCCAACCACATGCCATTTTACTGTACAATAACTTAATATAATGTTGAATTCTGGTCATAACAATGCTGCCATACTGCACCTTGCAGTCTAATTGGTACCTCACATTTCACCCTGCACTGATAGTTCTGCATTGTACAGCGGGTACGATTCATGTATCCATACGAGTCATCATCTGTGATGTATATAAAATTATATAGGCAGTTTTTACTTTCCCTGGGTAATTCCTTTTTCTATTATGATGTGTGCGTTTCTGTCGTTTTGATCATCTTCTGTCATGCTGCTGTTACACAGTAATTTCCCAGTTTGGAATCAATAAAGTACATCCATCCACGCATCCATCCATTTATCTATCTATCAATCATAACAGAGTAATATTACTTTTTGTGAAAATGATTAGCCGACAACACCTCCCATCATCCCACATCACCAAACATCATCACGGCAGGAGATTACTTAAACCTCACCTCCTGTTTCCTGACTGATGAAAGAAGGATCCAATGAGGAGAAAAATAACACAAAGGCATTGTTTTGTATTTTGAGAGCTGCAACTGATCCTTAGGACTGTTAGTTACTTCACCCTGGGTGCACTTTGAACACATGATGTCAGGTACGTGCCTCTGTGTTTATAGTCTTTTAATTTGCATACTTTCATAACCTTATACCTTAGAAGTTAGACAACAACCTACATCATTATTTACGTAGAAAATTATCTTTTAAATTGATAAACATCATATGTGTAACTTATGGCAAAATTCGATTGGGATCAAAAGATAATTTCACTTTTGCCTTTCATTTCAATGGAGATTTTTTTCTGATTTAAGGTCCCATGTGTGGAAGTATGGGGGCGTGACTTAGGCTCTCTATGTACAGTACAGCCACTGGCACGTGAGTAGTGTTGAGCCAATCAGGACTCTCTAGCCTAACTGAAGTTAGCCTCCATGGCCAGTTACCATTTTTGGGCTAGCTGCTTTGAAAACTTGATACAAATTAAGATGGGTTTTACCATTAAAACTGCTTTTAAGGACTGATGCAGTTTCAGTCATTATCTTGGATCACCGTTCACATAACTGGGCATGTCCTTTGACCGGTAAGTTGTTTTATCACAGGATTTATGCTGTTTAATGCAGCACTAGCCACTATTTAAAGATTTTGACACAAAATTGTAAGACAATGAAAGGTTTTGCTTGTAGAAAAAAGGGCATAAGATACCATTTTAGACAATGTAAATTTGTTTTATAGAGAATTTATAGCCACTGGACAGTGTCTTTAATTTATGTATGAAAAAACAATAGGTCTATTCTTTATTCTATTATGCTCATTTACTGCCGCACCACAGTCATTTGATACTGCACTCTTGTGTAATACTGCTTAATTACAAGCCTTGTCAGCGAACTATAAGAGAGAAGGGGGGGTGCTGATTTAAGGTCTAGATTCAATATAGTATCTTTGAACTGAAGTACCAGGATACTACGCTGTATTGGCCCCCCCCCCCAAAAAAAATAAATAAAAAAAAAATAAAAATTAAAAGACCAGTGCCAAAATCACAAGCACAACATGTGAATAACCACCTCAACTTGGAAGCCACCATGAAGAAACTCTAACTGGTTTAGCGGGAGGTTTGTTAAACCTGATCGGCCCTGAGGGGGATTCAAATGAGCTCGTCCTTGAGGGAAAAGCCTTAAATAAATGGAAAGCTCCATTCACTTAGACGCTGTTTTTTTTTCCACTAAAGGTAAGCTGGTTTTCTAAAGCTATTAAAGGCCAAATGGAGAAGCAGTCGTGACTACCAAAGTGCTCCTCAAAAGTGGGGTCCAGGGGCCCTCAGGGGTCCTTTTAACCGTATTCCAATAAAGCTCCAATAAATGTGGCTGTATCACTGTACAAGGAATCTGATATTTAACCGTAATCCACCACTCACACACACGGAACATAAACAGTCATTAAAATGAAATGAAATTCTTATTAGAAATCATGAAAAAAAGGCCCAGCGTATTATCCAATGTTGATCAAACCCAGTACAGTTTGAGAAGTCTCTGTTGTTTGAAATGAAGAACTGAGAGTAAACAATAGATCCGCAAATGGCAGCCAGCCAGTGTCTGCGAGAGCGCAAGCGTGTGTGCACGAGTAGCACAACAAAATCAGGAGAGGATTTTACTGAAAAGCGTCTCTCTCTCTCTCTCCCCCCTCTTCCCACTTGACAATTAAAGGAGATTCTATAAAAGTTACGGGCAGAAACAGAGAGAGCCGCTGGCCGCCTGAAATGCAAACCGCACCAATCTGCCATCTTTCCCGCGCTTTGATAATGCCCCCCAAAACACCCCCCACCCAGCTACTCCTCCTCCACGCCTCACCTTCATCATCATCTCCACCCTTCTTCATCCACACATGCACACACACACACGCAAACACGGGGGCCTCTCCGCCACCAATCTCATCGCAGACGCTAGGACATCAATTTTTGCAAGTCGCCTAAAAATTACCATGCATGAATGCAAAAAAGGGCTGATCAGGAGTAATTAACACGGCTTCATATGCAAATTTTATTAATGCAGAACTACAAAGTCATTATGCAAATGAGGGTTTTCGTCGAGCCTCTTGACAAATACTCCCGGGCTGCAGCCATCCAGCAGCTCGGGATGGATGACAAGCCTGCTCGCTCGGTTTAGACTGGAGGGGCGCCTGTGTGTTTTAGTCTGGTTACTGGATTAGAACTGGTTAGTGCTGGTGGCTACCTCCATGCACACACGTGTGTATATGTGTGTGCGTGTCCATGGATATGCAGGCTGGCCCGCGTGTGTAAACTGTGTGATTAGGGAAGTGGCTAATGGCTGTGTAGCAGAGTAATGAACCTGAGATCCAGGGGATGGAGGCATGGGGTGGGTGGGTGGGTGGAGGGGTAGGATGATATGAATATGCATGATGCTCAGTGGCTTTGATGATTAAAGAAAATTTTAATATTTAAATGAGTGCATGCAAAGTGATTAACGCAGCGAAGAGGCGACGAGGCGAAAATCGCAAAAAAAAGGGGATTTTTGAAAATGCTAAGACACGCGTGAGATGAGACGCTCTATTAATGGCGAAGACACACGCCGTCTTTCTTTGAATCACATGTGTCTCTCTGTCTCAGCCATTCGTTGCCTTTTCAAATATTCGTATCTCACTGGTGTTGCTCTGGGTGTCTGGTTTGTGTCCAGGACGACGGATTTGCGGAGAAGACGGGAGGAAGACAAACTCGGGACCAGCGATGAAGACATCCCACGTCCTTTTCTAACACTGTTATGCAAATGTAATTTATTTATGGATGGTAATAAGCAACAACAGGTTAGGATTTGTTTGCTTATTTAATGTAATGTTCCACCAAGATCAGTGTCGCTATGCGAAAACAAGTAGTTCCACACTGCTATATTTAAATGTTGCTTAAAGGAAGCATCGCAACTAGCTGGAGATGCAAAATTGCGAGAAAATAAGCAACTTTTTGAGACAATTTTCCCTTGGAATTACACTGATGTGGGACTTACAACCAGTAGGTGATTTGTTATGGTGGTATTCACAAATTTGGCATAAGATATAAACATATAATTAAGCAATATTACTGGAGCGGGAGTACGGTATATGGCTATAGTAACTCTGGGTGTGGAACGGCAGAGGGCATCAGAGTGCCACACCCGTAGTTAGTATATTCATGATACTGTAACGACCTCGAGCATAATACTGCTGTCATACAACAGTTCCACAAGCACAATTTATTAAGTGACAGCAACACTGGACAAAATATTACGATTTATTTGTTTAACCAGTTATTTTAGCTGAGAAAAAAATAGTCCCTTCTAAATGTAGCCAGTAACTGTTGCTAAACATCTCAATCAGCATGAAGACTTCTATTGTCATTTCACACACATGTAAACAAATTAGATATTGTCAAGTGCAAAGGTTCGTGTTTATAAAATATACCTGTTGAGTTGGCACTGCAGAAGACCCAAGATCCAAAACGTGGGCCACAACACTGGTAGCTAGCTGATGGCTCGTAGTTAGCATGCTAGCAATTTCTTTGGCACTCTTTGCGTGCTTTGCTTGGCATTTTCAGATGAACCAAAGAGTTCATCATCACAAAAGTATTGTGGTTTTACCGTGTTATCTTCATTTTTGCTTTTGTCCAGGTCAGCTGATGAAATTCTTGCACACCGGGAGGTTTCCATGGAAATAGCCTGGCTTCTTGCCTTCTCCTCCTCTTCTGACGACCACTCATAATTTAACTCAATGTTATACTTGGAAAAATGTCCATCATTTTGCCGTATTCCATTAATGTTGCCTTAAAGTGCCAACCAGGAGTGGACAATAAATAATGGTTAGTAATTAACGGTTACTAGCACACCTCTGAAGCGGAGTGATACATATCCGGTGAAACTGGAGTACAATTATCATGGATTTTAATAACTCCTGGAATCCCTGTTGTCCAATCAAATCACTCGGCCAGAACTAACTGTTGTATAAAAGTAAATTAACTACAAATTTATAAGAATAAAAGTGCAAAAATAAGATAAAAGATGCTAATTCACAATTAAAAAAATGTATACACAAATTTATAAGACAAAAGTTTGAGGGAAAAATAGCAAAATTATGAGAGAAAACAGTTTGTAAAAATTTATGAGTAAAGTTGCACATTCAAAAGAAAAAAAGAGTCATATTTATGAGAAAAAAGTTGCAAACTTATGAGAAAACTCAAAATCACAAGAAAGACTTACAAATTTACAGGAAAAAAGTTAAAAAAAAATCAAAGAAAAAATTAAGTTGCATATTAATAAGACAAAACTTGAAAATTTACAAGAATAAAAAAACTTAAGAGAAAATGTAGGTAAATTCATGACAGAAACTTGAGGTTTTCTTGGGAACTTTTTCCTTAGAAATTTATAACTTTTCTTGGCAAATTTTCTAATAAATTCAGTACTTTTTGCCTGTAAATTGACCACTTTTTGTGATAAATCTGTTACCCCCCCCCCCAAGATTTACATGTATATGCACATAACTTGATTTTTTTTCTATCAAATTTGCAACTTTTTTCTAATAAATTTTCAATATTTTTCTTGTACATTTGCAACTAGAAAAGCACTCGGAGAGCGCAGACCTCCGCCAAGCGCCACAGTTCCCCCCATACAGTGTTTGTGTGTACGTTTTCAGATTCCTTGACCACGAAAACATATGACTAGCAATTGGATTGACAATGATAGGATTAGTGGTTCAGTAGTTATTCACGAAAATGACATTTTCCATAATGGCAGCCACAGTTCCGCCCATACAGTGTTTGTGTGTACGTTTTCAGATTCCTTGACCATGAAAACATATGACTAGCAATTGGATTGACAATGATAGGATTAGTGGTTCAGTAGTTATTGATGAAAATGGCATTTTCCATAATGGCGGTTTTCTTCTGGACGGTGATCCGGATCATCCCCAAAATTTAATCAGTTCTTCCTTGTACCATTTCCAACAACACCTGAAAGTTTCATCGAAATCCGTCCAAAACTTTTTGAGTTATCTTGCTAACCAACAGACAAGCAAACAGACAGACAAACCCCGGCAAAAACATTACCTCCTGGCGGAAGTAACTATACTCAAGCATCCCCCCTCAACCCCGCCTCAAATCACCTACTGCTTAAAACACATTTGCGTAAGTTGCACGAATTATGAAACTGAAAAAAAAAAGCGACATTCATGCAAATGTGATGCAAATTTTTGGTTGCAATTTAGACAGTGTCTTAGTCATGTTGCAATTTATTCTCCATTGATTTGCAATTTTGTCTCGTTCCCAGGGGTTCCAAGACAGTCTGTGTCTGTCTTGCGCCTGGAATGTCAGATTTTCATTTTTGTCTCCAATCAGTCACGATTTAGTTTCACAAAGTTGCTTCACATTTCAGGTTCAAGACAGGTTTGAGACACCCATGACAACTCTCTGAATATTTCGAGAGAAAATATGTTGCACAAATATTTTGAACATATTCAAATTAGGGATGCAAGTTATCAATTAATTCATTAATTGATAATTGATTCACCTTATTGGTTGATTAATGATTAATTGATAAGCTGTGTTTTTCCTGAGAATTTGAATTTCCCTCGGTACAATACAGTCTATCTTTAACATATAAAAAATTGCTGTTTTTTCATATTCTGAATAAAACATGAAAATCATATTCCTCAATGATTTACTGTACCATTTGCATTTTCTTTAACTACAGACAATGGCATTTTTTTGTAGTTTAACAAATTTTGCACTGTATACTGTATACTATGTGCTGGTATATCTCAGTAAATTACAAATGTCATGATTTTTATTTATTTGTTTTAAAAACTACTACCAATATCATAAAATTTTTCTTTTTTAGTTATATTAAAAAAAACTTTCACATTCTAATTTACTGAGATGCATTGGTAGTCTGTTTCTACAGGAAAATAAATTGTGAGCTGCTTCATCTGTTGCATGTTAAACTTTATCACAGTACCCCGGTAATCCAGGCAAACCCAGAACGATCTGGGCTCCCTCTGCTGTCTGTTACCTCAGTGGTGACTTAAGACCGGTCTGCTTTCCTGTCTAGCAGGGATGGGTTTTTGCGCTCGTGTAGCCTTCTGCAGTCCGTTTCTCCGCCCTGTTGATTTGAAGTCGGCGGGTGGACATTGGAACGTGCCACTGGAACTTGTTGTGGCTCTCCGACGTAACCTGGAAGGGTGAGGTTTTTTTCCGCTCTGCACAGCGCATGCGCTCTGGGGGCTTACCGTCTTCTTCTGCTTTTTCAGTTGAAATGTGGAAGTGGGTGACCGCGTGCGCCCCCGCCTGGACAGTGAAGCCACTACATTTCATAGAATAAGCTCCCATTGAAAAGGACTGCTGAGCTATCAATTAATTGACAACTAATTTAATTTAGTAGAATAAATTCTTATTGAAAATTAATCAAAAGTCAATTAATCATTAACATCCCTAATTCAAACTGCCAGCAACACAAGAGTGAGGCCCTGCGACTCTTGCGAGGAAACTGAGAACCCCTGCGAACGTTTTGAGACATTTTGGAAATTCTCTCATGAATATGGTTCACAATTTGTCACCAACAGTCATCAACACTGAACATATTTTACACGTTTGTGTAAGGTTATAATTAATATACAATGCCTTTCAAGAGTATGTCACACTAGTTGCTTTGATAAAGTAACTAGCTAACTAACTAGCTAACTCGGTAGCTGTGTTTGGAATTCCTGAATTTGATTATTAATTCACACAGCTAGCTCGAGGAGCAGGAATTGGTGATAAATCCAACCTCGGGACAACCATCTTGTGCGTAAGGGGTCTCATGGTTGCAAGAAAAATTTGGGGAAGCTGTGTGCAAAAGTTTTTCCGGTATCTTCGATTTTGTTTAGGTTCTCTTTGCCGCCATTTTATCAGTATCCTCAGATGAAATAAAATGTAAAAAAATGTTGTGAGACTTCATTAGAAACTGTATACTTTGGCGTGACTACTTTTAAGAGTAAAATAACACAGTTAACTAGGCTAACTATGAGCATAAATCTAGAGCACAGCAACACAACCGTCTCTTTTCAAACTCACAGTGGAAATTAACAACACATTATACGAGGCCATAGACAGTCAATGTAATAACTTATTAGAACAACTCTGAAGTGGAGAGATATGCCTGAGTGCAGTTATCAGCAACTCTAATAACTCCTGGAATCCCTGTTGTCCAATCAAATTGCCCAGGTAGACCTAATCTGGATAAGCTTTTATGAAGAAGTTTCACATCAACTTTAAATCCCAGCAATTTACTGTCACTTCTGAATTTTGACAGGTCAGTTTCTGGACATCCAACCATCTCCAACAACGCATTGGCGTTGTTCGGAGAAGTCTAGCTAGTTCAGGTTAGGCATCAAAACTAGCTGCTTAAGTTTTTAAAAGACAATAAAAGGTATCAAGTGCATTTCAGTCTGTATAATCTGTATCTTTTTTTCAGCAGAGCAATGTAATTAGCAGTGGATTATCCTCTGTTATTTGTAGGTAATTCCAACATTGATGACAGCTATTTTTTTTTTTTAGAAAGCCTGAAAAGCAGAACAAAAACTAGCCCTATTTCAGGTAGAATTGGAGTCGGTTCTCAGGAAGCGGGACTCACTGGAGAGTATGTACCCCTGCAACTAATACATATTCAGTCGAACCCTGTGGGGACCAGTGCAGCATCAGCAATGTATAGGGCTAAAGTGGCTGTTTACGGTGAGAGTGTACCTTCTAGGTAGATGCTTAGAGACAAGAAAGTTTGGGTTCTGTTTCTACACATCTTAAGCAGAAGGACATTGATCAACATTATGCTAGCCTACAAAATATGTTTGTAACTCTCCTTTCAAATTATAAGTATGAAGCAAACACAAAAAGCTTACATTAACTAACAAGAAATCCTTTAGGTTATTTGTTATTTAGCATAACCAAAGCATGTACACTCATTTACAATGAGCTTAGAGGATGTGTACATGTTCTTTCAAATATATTGAATTCACTGCATAAAACGGAGCCTAGATATCGGTGGGAACCCCTCCACCAGGCGGTTTCCATCAGTGTGAACTCTTCAGGGGAATAAAAGGTAACTGTTATACTTCTGGAGCTGCGGCGTCAATATATGTAGTTCAATTACAGCGTCTTACTTATTCTCACTCCTGATGCTACACGATGTAAATGCTCGGACGGTAGCCCGCCAAATGAGAAGAGGAGGAAAGCAGCAGCGCATTTGTGAGAAAACAGTCACAAATGTGCAAGAAAAGCACTCAAAAATTCAAGAAGATTTCTAGAAAAGGCAACAAATTTCGGTCAAAGTCGCAAAATTTCAAGAAATTTAGGACTTCACGCCCTTTCATTCGTATTAAAAAAAAAAATGCATCAAGACTGTAGTGTGGGAAGACACAAACACACCCAAAGACAGACTACTATCCCCCCCCCCCCCCCCAACACACACACAAATACAGAGGGCGAGAGAGACAGAGAGAGAGTGAGGGCGGGGAGAGCAAGCAGTGGCGGTACAAGCCGGCATAATTACCACTTCAAAAAAGGCCGTCGCTCCATCCGAGAGAGCCTCCCAGCTTTATTGAAACAACGCAAAAAAACAAGAGCAGCGGGCGCCGTAATGCCGCTAAAGTACAGGCTGTTACACACACACACAAACACACACACACACAGAACACCAGAGCTCTTTGTTAAACTCTTTTCGTGCAGTTTCATTGGGAAGATAAATAAGCATATGGTAAATATTTTAGGGACACGCCACTGTGCTCCGTCATTATTTATTGAGGATGTGTGTGTCTGGGCGAATAATATTTACATAAGATTTAAACATGCACCCTTTTTTTTCCTCCCCAGCTTTCTTTCTTTCTTCCTTTCTCTTACTCTGCAAATTGTGCGTCCCCCGTGAAATGACGCACGCTAATTATTTTCTTTTTTGTCTGATAGTCAAATTGTGACCGCGCGAGTGTGTGAGACGGAGAGAGAGAGAGAGAGAGAGCATCTTGTCTAAATGTGTACAAGCAACCATCTGTGTGCGAAAGACAGAGAGGACGGACTGGAACAAACAGACAAAAAAGAGAGAGACTGGGGGAGAAGGAGAAGAGGGAGAAGGACGGAAACGGTGGGTGTGAAGGCAGAGGTAAAGCTAGGCAGCTGGTGCACACACACAGCCTGTCAAAAGGCTCTGTCAGATTAAAAAGGTGTCACTGAGTTATCTGAGTTTGTCAGAACTCTTTAACTACCCGCGTGTGCACCCCCCCCCCCACACACACACACACACACAACTCCAACTGGACTTATGGGTATGAATTAAAGCCTGGCTGACAAGGCTTTGAGGGCTGCGCAACACGGTGTCAGGTGGCGTTAAACACTCCTCAGTGATAAGTGGGCACGGCATAAGCAAGTATGTGTGTGTGGGGGAGAGAGAGAGAGAGAATCCCTTACATTTTAAAAAAATGTAAAAATAAAAAGTGACACGCTTCCTTCTCTTTCTCTAATCCGAACCCCGGCTCTGCAGAGCTGCCAGCTAACATAAACGGTCACCTGAGAAGGCTAGCTCGTGTGTTTGTGTGGCCTTAGGTTGAAGTCCCCAACCCCAGATGGTGTTTTATTGTTTATAGTGGTTAAGGCCATACTGAAATACAGTCAGAAAGATAGTCCCCCTTGTTAGCAAAGTGACCCAAATGACCCCCTCCCACCGTTAAGCTGCCATAAAGAGTGCAAGGACAGGCAGTGCAGCCAAATACCACTAAGAGTACAGTTGCAAGTGTACAAAAAAAGGTGAAATTTTATGAGAAACAAAGTCAGACCAGGAAAAAAAAAAAAATAACAGAGCACTGTCAAATCTTTCTTAAATTAGCATCTCTACATGCATGTCAGCCATTCAACTCGAGTTGAATTCCAACACTGGGACACCTCAATCTACTGATTAGGTGGTCGTGCAAGCATGGTAAGACACATGAAAGCTGTGAATAATAATCAGAGTTATTACACAAGCACAGATTTCTAAGTTCTTCTGAAGTTAAAACTGTATTGCATTAAGAA
Organism: Pholidichthys leucotaenia; assembly: GCA_020510985.1. Lineage (NCBI taxonomy): Eukaryota > Metazoa > Chordata > Actinopteri > Cichliformes > Pholidichthyidae > Pholidichthys > Pholidichthys leucotaenia. The sequence goes on along the minus strand of CM035842.1, from coordinate 410,892,431 downwards.
TGAACATGAACTTGTTCTCTTTGCATTGTTTGATCTAAACGCACATCAAAAAATATTAATATCAATATAAAAATATTGTTGTTTTGGCCAGTTGTCATTTTCTATAAATAAATGCTCTAAATGACGATATTTTGACTTGGAATTTGGGTGAGTTGTCAGTAGGTTAGAGAATAAAAGAAAATTGTTCATTTTACTCAAACACATATGTATAAATTGTAAGATCCAATAAAGTTATAATTTTGCAGTGGTCTCTCTTGTGTGTTCTGGTCAGAACTGTATATAGATATAAATTTATGTGAGTGGGGGAGCTAATACATTTATCAAAAAAGTGTCAAATTTATTCCTCTGCAGCGCAGTGGCGGAGTGGTCAGCACTGCGGCAGCACAGCAACTCACCCTTGGCCGGGGGATCCTGGGTTCGATCCCAGCCCCTGACCAACAGTGATCTGTGTGGAGTTTGTATGTTCTCCCCGTGTCTGCGTGGGTTTACTCCGGGATTTCTCCGGTTTCCTCCCACATGCCAAAAACATGCAAGTTAGGTTAACTGGCATCAAACTGGAAATTCTAAATTGTCCTTAGGTATGACTCTGAGAGTGAATGCTGCAATGGACTGGCGATCTGTCCAGGGTGTACCCTGCCTCTCGCCCAAAGATGGTGAGATAGGCTCCAGCCCCCCCCGCGACCCGAAAAGGATTAAGCGGAAGAAGATGGATGGATGGATGGATGGATGGATGGTGTTACTCGTTTTATTAATATGGACAGATATTTTTAGCGCAAATAAATGAATATACAAACTGACCCTATCGTAGCTGAGGCTTAGCCGTCAGTTGACGTGACCTGTTGCAGAGAGTCGAGTCTTCACTACTGAGCGGAGGAAGAGATGAAGCTACTTTGTTTATGTGGACATAGACAGATTATTTTTCCTTTGTCTCGGTTAAGGACAAAAGCATATTGGTGGGTTGGAAGCTAAGTGTCGGTTGAGACCTACTGCAATCTTCAGAGGCGCTTGAAAACAGCAACAAAGCCCTGACAAAGCTAGTGCTAAGTAACGGCAAGCTATGCCAACAACACCGTGTTAGTGGATTTACACTATCTGAACAGCCACAGCTGGATGTAAGGTGGAAATACGCTTGTCTCAACAGCCACGACTGGAGTTCAACCACAGGTATGCATCTGGACAGTTTGTGACCCAGCAAGAATTAAAACGACTGATTGCCAGACACGTTGTTACAGACTGAAGACATCAGACAGTTGAGACTGATCCACTAAAGTTAAAACACATTTACTTGCTACCTGAATAAAGATTATTCAAAAATGGAGGAATTTGAGGGACTGGATCATGTCTCTGTCACAGTAGTCATTTGGACTGTGGATAATGGACATTTTCTTTGGATCACTGCACATCAGATTAAATCCATAATCATAAAGATAAGATAAACATGGACAGCTTCATGCAGTGTTGCCAACTCTCACTTCAAACTGAGGAAATTACTAGCAATATCATGTTGGTTTTCTTCAGATTTTTCCCACGATAAGAACTTTGAGGGCAGGATAAAGCAGACTGAACATGTTCTAAAAGGTCTGTCTGAAACAGTCTGTTTCAGCCTGACATTAATAAGCCCGTAATGTAATCCATTAATTAGAAAACATTAGATAAAAAGCTTATCACATACCACCACTGCAATATTCTACCTAGGTACAACCTCCCGTTCTTTGAGAATTTTAAAAAATTTAAAACAGCCTGCTTGATGTATAAAATCCTACATGATCTGTCTCCACCACCCCCCCCCCCCACCCCCCCGGAATGAATACATCAAAGACAGAGTGAGTAGCACTCATGGTCTGTCCACCAGGGCTTCCTCCAGAGGTGATTGAGTGATACCCCTCCATAAAACCCCTTTTGGTCAAAATGTTTTTTTCATTTCATGGTAGTACTTTATGGAACACCATACCGCTTCCTGTCAGGGAAAGCTCCAGCTTTGCCACCTTTGAGAGTGAAGTGAAGGAGTGGCTCATATCGTCTCAGACCTGTGTTCATGTCTAATACCAGTGACTCATATGTAGGAATTATGTGTTAACTTGTTGAAAACAGACCAGATTTATGATCATCATATGGCCTAGGCATGTTTGTGTGTACGTATGCTTGTATGCTAATTTGCATAACTTCAATAACCCTGTGTACATGGGTTTAACCATGTATGCAAACCAAGTGCAGTATCATTAGCACACACACATCTGTATGTGCTGAAACGTGCAATAGAGCCGTGTGCAGTTCACTAAGCACTTCTAAATTCATGCATCATATAATTCTACAAACGCACTTTACCAAACTACACGACGCACCTGAGCACTTTACACTTAAACATCCCGAGTAACACCTTGGTCATTGTGGTGCTTTTTACTGGTCTGAGATCAGCGATATTCATTTTAACTTTATTCATTTGTTTCTCTCTTCCTATCAGTGCACAATCCTGCTGCTGTTGTTATTATTGTTGTATTGCGTTATTTGTTTTATGTGGCTGGTACTGGGTGGCCAGGGGACATGAGATGGAAATTAGCTTCAGCTATAATCTTGTATGTGGCATATTTACACATTTTATGTTCATTAATATGCACTGTCCCTTTTATAAATAAACATAAACATAATTAAATTATCTTGCTATGTGTGTAAGATGATTTAAGTATGCATTTAAAAGTAATATAAAAGTTACTCTTCCAAGTAACTAGTTACTTTAATCATGCAGTAATTGGTAAAGTAACTCAGTTACTTTTGAAAAGAAGTAACTAGTAACTGTAATTAGTTACTGTTTTTTAGTAACTTACCCAACACTGGTCTTGACACACACCTGTCAAAGTAATTAGCGGTGATGCAAAAAAATTAAACCCACAAGCTAGCTAGCTAACCAAAAGTTTCCAACATTAGCGGGGTTTTGGAAGAAACTGGGTTTAGGCATTCCTTCTACCAGCTTGTTCGTGATCACCTATCTCTGCTTTCACAAGAGTTTGAGCATTACTTCCCGACCAAAAAAGACCCACAGGACTGTGAAGGAGTGGATCCATAACCCTTTCATAAGCATGTCACGTGAGTCCAAGAAGAAGCAAGTGCAAAAAGATCAGCTGCTTGAGATTTCAAATGACGGCGGACTTAATGTTTGAGGCAACGTCCTCACTGCTGACATCCTGAGATTGCCATAAAAGCACCAAAAACCCTGCTCCCATTTCCAACTTCCTATCTTTCTGAAGTGGAATTATGAAACAGTAGTGGAAAACAAAACAAAATATTGGTGTAGACTGGACATAAGGAACATACTTCACAGTGTCACTCCCTCCCCTATATGGGACCCGCTCCATGCAGAGAAACAAGCTCAGGGCTCCTACTGGAGGTGAGTTTTTTTAATCACACACTTCATTGTTAAACTGATGTATTGCTGATTTCTGGGATTTTTTTTGTATATAGATTTCATGTTTTGCATTGTGACCCTTTTTGTTAAATACTGTCTACATTGTTAGCCGGTCAGCTGATCCAGCTAACATTAGCCATTAGAGTGACGAAAAGTGCTGTTGAGTTTATGAGAAGAAGGTGACCTCTAGAGTATATCTCAGTCACTCCTTTCTCTTCATCGGCCAAGTCCTCGAGCATAACTTTTCAGGCTCTCCCAGCTGAAGCTGATCTCAGAGCAAAGTGGAAAGGTAATATTCGAAGAGAAAAATTCACCACCAATCAGTCCAGGATGTGTAGCGGAGGATAAGATTGAGACTCTGCGAGGTAGCATGATGCTACATGCTACAGGTAAATTGATTCAAGTCACTATGATTCTAAAAATATTTACGTGAAACATAACTCCCTCTGTCTCTCTACACATGCATACACACACACACACACACACACACACACACACACACACACACACACACACACACACACACACACACAGAGTGGTGTGATAAAGTGTTTGCCCCCTTCCTGATTTCTCATTTTTTTGTATGTTTGTCACACTTAAATGTTTCAGATCATCAAACAAATTTAAATATTAGACAACGATAACACAAGTAAACATAAAATGTATTTTTTAAATGAAGGTGTTTATTATTAAGGGAAAAAAAATCCAAACCTACATGGCCCTGTGTGAAAAAGTGATTGTCCCCCATTAAAACATAAATTAACTGTGGTTTATCACATCTTTGGAAAGCTGAGTTCAATTTCTGTAGCCACACCCAGGCCTGATTACTGCCACACCTGTTCTCAGTCAAGAAATTACTTAAATAGGGCCTGCCTGACAAAGTGAAGTGGACCAAAAGATCCTCAAAAGTTAGACATCATGTTGCGATCCAAAGAAATTCAGGAACAAATGAGAAACAAAGTAATTGAGATCTATCAGTCTGGAAAAGGTTATAAAACCATTTCTAAAGCTTTGGGACTCCAGTGAACCACAGTGACAGCCATCCATCCATCCATCCATCTTCTTCCGCTTAATCCTTTTCGGGTCACGGGGGGGCTGGAGCCTATCCCAGCATCTTTGGGCGAGAGGCAGGGTCCACCCTGGACAGATCGCCAGTCCATCGCAGGGCCAACACAGAGAGACAGAAAACCATTCACTCTCACAGTCATACCTAAGGACAATTTAGAATCCCCAGTTTTGATGCCAATTAACCTAACTTGCATGTTTTTGGCATGTGGGAGGAAACCGGAGAAATCCCGGAGTAAACCCACGCAGACACGGGGAGAACATGCAAACTCCACACAGATCACTGTTGGTCGGGGGCTGGGATCGAACCCTGGATCCCCCGGCCAAGGGTGAGTACAGTGACAGCCATTATCCATAAATAGCGAAAACATGGAACAGTTGTGAACCTTCCCAGGAGTGGCCGGCCAACCAAAATTACCACAAAAGTGCAGCAACGACTCATCCAAGAGGTCACAAAAGACCCCACAACAACATCCAAAGAACTGCAGGCCTCACTTGCCTCAGTGAAGCTCAGTGTTCACGACTCCACCATAAGAAAGGGACTGGGCAAAAATGGCCTGCATGGCAGAATTCCAAGACAAAAACAACTGCTGACCAAAAAGAACATAAAGGCTCATCTCAGTTTTGCCAGAAAACATCTTGATGATCCCCAAGACTTTTGGGAAAATACTCTGTGGACTGACGAGACAAAAGTTGAACTTTTTGGAAGGTGTGTGTCCCATTACATCTGACATAAAAGTAACACAGCATTTCAGAAAAGGAACATCATACCAACAGTAAAATATGGTGCTGGTACTGTGATGGTCTGGGGCTCTTTTGCTGCTTCAGGACCTGGAAAACTTGCTGTGGTAAATGGAACCATGAATTCTGCTGTCTAACAAAAAATCCTGAAGGAGAATGTCCGGCCATCTGTTTGTGACCTTAAGCTGAAGTACACTTGGGTTCTGCAGCAGGACAATGATCTGAAACACACCAGCAAGTCCACCTCTGAATGGCTTAAGAAAAACAAAATGAAGACTTTGGAGTGGCCTAGTCAAAGTCCTGACCTGAATCCGATTGAGATGCTGTGGCATAACCTTAAAAAGGCGGTTCATGCTCGAAAACCCTCCAATGTGTCTGAATTACAACAATTTTGCAAAGACGAGTGGGCCAAAATTCCTCCACAGCGCTGTAAAAGACTCATTGCCAGTTATTGAAAACGCTTGATTGCAGTTGTTGCTGCTAAGGGTGGCCCAACCAGTTGTTAGGTTTAGGAGGCAATCACTTTTTCACACAGGGCCATGTAGGTTTGGATTTTTTTTTTCCCTTAATAATAAACACCTTCATTTAAAAACTGCATTTTGTGTTTACTTGTGTTACCTTTGTCTAATATTTAAATTTGTTTGATGATCTGAAACATTTAAGTGTGACAAACATACAAAAAAATGAGAAATCAGGAAGGGGGCAAACACTTTTTCACACCTCTGTGTGTGTGTGTGTGTGTGTGTGTGTGTGTGTGTGTGTGTGTGTGTGTGTGTGTGTGTGTGTGTGTGTGTGTGTGTGTGTAAACCTAAGTGATAAAAATGATAAAAAGTGACAAAACATAAGATTGTCCAAGTCCACTTGGTTTTTATCAAGGCAGTCGGTTTCCAGGTGTAGGTAAGGTTAACTATTTGAGTTTTTACAATGTATATATTCAGTTGTAAACTGCTCATTAAAAATACATTTTAAAAAAGAAAATAATGTACTTTTTATGCTTTGTGCTCTAACAACACTGACCCTGGGGTGCTGACCAAAGGTGAAGTGGGCACATAAACTAAATGTACTGCTCCTGATTTTCTCTCTTTTTTTGAACAGTAAGTTCTTTTCCTGGTCACGACAGCGTTGGCACATGTGATAAACTATGATCGCCTAACAACTGAAAACAAAAGGTAACCAAAAATGATGAAAGCGAAGTTCAATGAATGTGGGACTCCCCTCATCTAACGCCGTCCCCTACGCCTTGTACTGATGAACACAATTTCTGCATTTTCTCAAATCGTGGCCTTTATTCACTCAATAAGTAGAAATACAAATAGAAAACATTTTATTTCAACCAGTCTTTGATTGGAACCTGAGTTTACATATTTCTCAGTTTCATCCCCATAACACTGTTGTGCACACTAGTTCTCCGCATGTCCAGTGGGAATTATTAGTGATTAATTTCTCTGGAGGGTGGTGTAAAAATATTGTAAAAAGGAACAAAACAGCAGAGTCAAGCTTCATTTTGACACTTAACATTAATACTGAGCGGGGCTAACATTGTCAAATAGTGGATAAATGCTCATGTAATGTGTGAATATAATAATAATAAGATTGCTCATCAACAGGAAGTTGCCACTCACAAGAGCCTCAATCAGGATCCAGTTATAATAATAGTTTACTTACAACTATTGTTATTACCTCCCTAATAAGCTTCTTTTTCTACAACATGAAGATACTTTGTCTAATTCATTCACAATATTAACAGGATTACTGTCAAAATGACCCTGTATTTATTTGGGTGGACGAAGCTGCCTGTCAAAAATTTGGGGGACTTCTGCAAAAAACTGTGCCACATGTTACAGATCTTTTTAAAAATGAGACTCTGGCATTAACAACATGAGGAATGCTAAAATAAATCTGAATCAGTCGTGGTATGATACCTTCTCAATAATAAGTAGCAAGTATTCAATATTCGAATACCTGGATAGTCATTTGTTGCATTAGTTTTTGGGGGTTTTTTAATTCAGTGTTTACCATGTTTCAATGTTTATTTTTTTTTCTTTTTACATGAATAAATGTGCAAACATATAAGAAAAAAAAACTTAAAATGATGCAAAGCTGCAAACTTTACAAGGAGAAAATGAAGTTATATAAAAAAATGTAAATTTTCCATAAGAAAGGTGTCAAATTTACAACCAAAGCAGCAAATGTATAATGAAAACAAATTGCAAATTTACACAAAAAAAGGTTGAAATTTATGAAAAAAGTCACATTTCTGAAAACCACACAAAAAAGATCAAATGCATTCTACAAACAAACTGGATCACTCACGAATATTCTGTATGGTATCCCGGAAAATTTGCAAGAAAAAGAATCTCCAACTCCGAAGAAAAGCTGAAAATTTATGACAAAAAAAGTAGCAAATTTAAATAAGAAAGTTCCACATTTATAACAAAAGTCACATTTCTGAAAAGCATTGATGCTGTGTAGTCCACTGAGGGAGAGGAAAGACTGGCCAGAATATTCGGTTATTCTATCTGGATCTCTCCCGAATATTTCGAATCCCAAACCTGGCATTTGTGGTAGCTAAGTGGCACAATGTAAAGTTTTAATTTTCTTGTAAATCATGTCATCTTCTAGAATCATACTAATATTCTTTATAATGTATTAAAGGCAAGCAGCATAATGAAACTGCCATTTCTGACTGAGGTGAGGAACATGAATAACGAGACGGCATCTTTTCTAATTTGGGGCACTTGTGTAACGTACAATTGTGCACTGGCTCTATTTCACAGGGAGAGCCAACACAAGTGAAAAGCTTGTGGATACTGCAGTGGTTTGACCTGCTGGGAGCCAATTACGAAGCGTTGTCATCGGCGGCAGGGCGCTCAGCTGATATTCAAACTCCCCAATCGTCCTCCATCCTCTCCACTCTCCTACAGCTCCTCTTTTCCTCCGCCTCTTCCACCAGGTAATGAACAGAGCAAAAAAAAAAAATCAAATGTGGGGAAAAACTCAGTCTAAATTCTGCCAACTGTATTTCAATCCCCCCAGTGATCACAAGCAGCCTGATTTGCCCCTCCACCACCAACCTTCTCCAAATTAAACTCCGGCTTGATTAATAAACCGTTCCTGTCCTCTCCCCGTGTTAATAAGGTGCTAGTTGGACATATTTCATGTGGAAATTGTGAAACACCGAGGGTAATTCCAAACATAAAACGTTATTAGAGCAATATAGTTTACAGTTGCCGCAGTGCACGTCCAATTGAGCCACTAATATGTTTTTGCTTTTAATGTGAAAATTATTGCGCTTTCCGTTATAAAGAAATATCGCACAATTACAGTTTGAAGCCTTCCAACGCTGTACATGTGGGGCTGATTTCACAGGAGGATTGCAGTTAGATATATTGCAAGCATTTAGACGCTGTGGGAAAATATATATTTATGCCCGTAAACATGAATAATGGCGACCTAATGGCGTGACCGGTGCCAGTCAATTAGCGAGCGCAGCCGTGCTGTTTTGTGAGATATTTGCCGCCAGACCGGTACCAGAGCATGGCGGTGAGCTTTCAGAGGTATAGGTGTCTGTGCACGGTTGTAACAGCCTGGTGAAATATTGATGAATTTCAGGCCCAAACAAAGTGTTTACAGCACAGGCGAAACCGCAGACTGACAAGTTCAACGGGGCTCCGTAAAGGAGTGTTACCTGTGAGTGCATTTCCTCACATGGCTTTGGGCCAGGATTCTCTTCTAAATTTAGAGCGCCAATGCTGCTGCTGCTCGCTAATCTACTTCTGTTTACGTCCAAACGTCTCGGATTTTAAACAAAGCCCTGAAATGATTTCATGAAACAGAAACAGTCAGAGTATGCACTGCAATAATGACAAATACTAAACTGGTCAGCTGCTAAGCATACAGCTTCAGAGATGTTGGTATTTGCTGAATATAATGTACTTCATGTTTAAGTAGATGTCATGCAGTGATCACTAATCACTAGGTCTGTCCCAAAAACCAGTGGTGGAGCTCTATATATCCGTGAGCAATTCACAGCGATCATCTGGATATTCTCTACAGTGTTTTTCAGAAATGTGTCTTTCCTGCAAATCTACCAGGGCTGTCCTGAATACCAGTGTTTAGGCTCCAAATAGTCGGGAGTGATCCAGAGCAAATTTTCAAATATTCTGTCCAGTGTACATCAATATTACTGTTCTTCAAAAATGTGACTTCTCTAATGTGAAACTTTCTCATCTAACTTTGCTACTTTTCTGTCATAAATGTTCTGCTTTTCCGGTAAACTGGAGACCATTTTTCTTGCAACTCTACCAGGGCTGCTTCAAATACCAGTCTTTGGTCTCCGAATATTCTCGAGCGGCCCAGAGCAGCTATCCAAACTTTCCAGTCTTTCTTCTCAGTGGACGTTAACAATGTTCTTCAGAATGTGACTTCTTTTAAATGTTCAGCTTACTGCTCACTGGCCATAGATGTGTACCTTCTCTTTTAAATTTGAAACAGTTCTTCTTGCAAATCTACCTGGACTGTCTCAGCTACCAGTTTTGGGGCTCTGAAAATTCTGAAGTGATCAGAGCAAATATTTGAATATTCTGTCCAGTCTACGTCAACATATACTGTAAATGTAGAACTCTTATCTAATTCTGCAACTTGTCTGTCATAAACTTCATCTTTTCATGTATATCTGAGACCGTTCTTCTTGCAAATCTACCAGGGGTGTCTCAGCTACCAATTCAAGAGGGATCCAGAGCTGATATTTGAATATTCTGTCCAGTCTACATCAACAAATAATGTGGAAGTTTCCATCTAAATTTGTTACTTTTTGTCATAAATGTTCTGCCTTTCTTGTAAATTTTATTCAGTTTTTCCTGCAAATCTACCAGGGCTGTCCCGAATACCAGTGTTTAGGCTCCAAATATTAAGGAGCAATCCAAAGAAAATTTTTGAATATTCTGTCCAGTGTACATCAACATCACCGTTCTTCAAAAATGTCACTTCTCTAATGTGGAACTTTCTCATCTAAATTTGTTACTTTCCTGTCATACATTTTCTGCTTTTCTTGTAAATTTGAGACCATTTTTCTTGCAACTCCACCAGGGTTGCTTGAGTTTCCAAGTCAGGAGCGATCCAGAACAAATCAGAGTATTCTGTCCAGTCTATGTCATCAAATATATGTGGAACTTTCCAAATTTGGTACTTTTTTGTCATAAATTTTCTTACTTTCTTGTAAATTTTAGACTGTTTTCTTGCAAATCTACTAGCGCTGTTCTGAACACCAGTCATTGGGATCTGAATTAGGAATGGGCATATTGATACTCTAGTATTGATACTTTGATACCAACTCGTCAATATTTTGGAGTCGATACTTTTTTAAATATAGCGATACCACCGTGTTGATACAAAACGTGCAATTTGTTTTCCCTTCTGAGAGTTTTAGGCACTAAATTTATGTGTGAAAAACTAGCCCAGGTATATTTTAGAGATGGTCTGCCGTGTCACATGATTATGGCACCCCATCAGGTGTCAGAGCCGAAGACTCACTGCGCAGCCTCAAGAGTGAGCTCTGCAGTGTCGCGGGCAGAAAGAAGTATGGATGGCCGAGACAGCAGTTTGGATGGGCCTGAGTGAAAAAGAAGTGCAGTGTGGTGCTACTTTTCTCCCATGACCAAAGGAAATGCCATGCGCTCCATCTGTAGTAAAGTGGTGCCACATAGCAGCTGGCTCTTGCTTAGGGACAGGAGGTGTTGTTCATACTGTAGTTCACACAAGGGTTGATGAGAAGTTAGAATAAGTCAATATCCGAATTCTTTCATTCTAATAAAAATGAGTGAAATTATCATTTAGCATTTTATTGTTTTGAATATAACGTTGTTGCTGCCGATACTGAGGATGATAATGATGCTGCTAGTGATGGCAATGATGGTTTAATGCAGGTTCTTGTGTAATATGTTGATCTTTCAATTTAAGAAATTGAATACTGTATGAAAGCTCAGTCAAGTCAACTGGATTAAAGTATGTTTTACTTCTGAAATGTTACACCATTCATCCAAATTCTATGGTAATACCAAGCAGCATAATTTTGAAAAATATACTAAATGAAAGCACCAAGGTGCTGATGCCTTGGTGCCAGAGCCTTGGCGAAGGTATGCATTGTCGGATCATTACCAAAATGTTATGGGTTCCTCTCTAGCCCAAGGACCACCGCTAGTAAAAATTTCATCCAAATCCATCCAGTAGTTTTGGAGTGCATGCATGTGCAGTGAAAATAATCAGCAGTTCACTTGCTCGTACTGTTGGCAGCCAAGACCCATCAAACTGATTTGAACAGCTGCAATCCAAACACAGAAGAAGAGCACAGTGACAGATGTTTTACATGGTGGAAGCAATGGAGTTACTGTACGTGAATACAATGACAATCAAGACGAACAGGAGCGTTTGCTGTTTCGTGACCGAGGAAGAAAACAGATGGTCAAAAAGACAGACATTTGTTCACCCAGTATTGATGAATTGCTCAGTACTTCCCTCTGGCAGGAGTTTGTGGGAGCATGCGCAGTTCACTGCGACCATTTGTAGCGCCCAGTGGGGCTGTAATAAAGGCACACTGCCACCTCTACTGGGCCGACATAGGCATTACAATGATGTTTCAGCTGCATTGATGGTAAAGGTGAGCTATTTTTGTGTTTATTTCGAAAACAAAGCCTTATCTCGAAATTCTGGTAAATTAAAAGTCGAGAAAAATATGGCCATACAATGACACAAGCCTTTAGTTGCACTTAGTTTTCACTGGGTGGGCTGAAACAGACAGGCGGCCAGACAGATCCACACACATGCACACACACACACACACAGATGCATCGAGTGATTACCATGTGCCTCCATTTTCACCGAGGCACAATAAGCACTATTTAAGTTTGTAAAATAATAGCGTAAAAATAAATAAATAATAAAATAAAAATTTTAAAAACATTGCATTGTGAAAAAAAATTCCACATATATGCTGCTTGGTATTCCCACAGAATTTGGATGAATGGTGAAACATTTCAGAAGTAAAACATACTTGAATCCAGTTGACTTGACTGAGCTTAAATACAGCATACCGACCCACCTGGATGACTGAGAATCTTCACCAAATTAAGAAATTGAATTAATTTTGCATTCATTTTAAGTCTTAATTATTTTTAATATAATTTAAAAAAAATCATTTTATTTTTATTTACTTTGCTCATTGTTCTACTTTATTATCATTTTATATGCATTTCTTTTAAGTATTTATGTTCATGAGTTTTATCCATATTTCATATTGCCCTTGCAATCAAGTTGTTTAATGAAACCGCAGTCATGTGATTTTCCTTTAAGGGGCAAAAAGTATCGGTATCGAAGAAAAAGTCCCATAAATTAATGGTATCGTATTGAAAGGAAAAATGCTGGTATCACCCATTCTTACTCTGAATATTCGAGAATGACCTGGAGCGAATATCCGAGTACTCTGACCAGTCGTTCTTCTCCCTCGGTGGACTGTGGCAACATCACTGTCCTTCAGAAATATGATTTTTCTTATAAAAGTGCAGCTGCAACATTTTTTTTTTGTCATAAATTTGCAACTTTTCATGTAAATTTGACAGCTCTTTCCCCTTGTGAAATCACATCATTAAAATTACAAATATGCAACTTTATCCTTCTAAACTTAAAGTGTTAAAACACAATTAACTGAACCGCATGCAGGAAAAAAGGATGAGCTAAATTCAGGACAAACATTAGTAGTAGTTATGGATGCTTTTTTGTTTTATTTTAAGTAGAAACCATCAGATTGGACTCTGCCACAGTGAAAGGCGTCTATGCAGCCTGCTAACAGCGGCCTCTGTGGAAAGCAGCTGTTGTGGCACACCAACATTTTCTAGTCTCTCTTTATGAGCCCCTTGACTGGTTTGAGAGATAACTGCTGGTGCCCCCCCCACCCCCCCAACCGAAGCTCTCCTGCTAAACTGCCTCTTTACCTTCCTGAATGGGGAAGAAACTAGCCTCTGTTTAATCCCTCTCTCTGTCTTTCTCCTTCTTCCACTAGTGGTGGTTTTTTTTCCTCTCATCCTTGGCTTTGCTTATTTGAATTTTAATGAGCTTTTCACCTTTTTAAGCAGATGGCTTAGACTGGATTTCTCCATGAAAGTCGGGGTGAGTCTCTCCGTCACGTTTTTGCACAATTTGTTTCAACTAGCCCGAGTCCTTGAGGGGGTTTAGAGCTTTGAGTGGCTAATGTGCCTGTCTCGCCTGCCTCTTCCTCTTCCCGCCTTCCTCTCACTCTCTCTGTTGTCCTCGCCCTCTAACCAAATGAGCATCTCTCGGTAGTGCTGAGGACTCCACCAAAACTAAGCCAACAAATATGTTCAAGTCTATGCACGGTATTGGGAGAAGTAGAAGATATTTAGTGATAGAAAAACTGCAGGTTGCATTGGTTATTCAGCTTTCAAAATTGGCGTTGGCATATAGAGTTGCTTCTAACTAGCTGCTTGTTTGTAATGAAGGTGAATTAAGAATATTTGGCGCTCTAAAACGAATGTTCCTCCTGGCAACATAAACGACAGATGAGTCATGGAAGAAACTAAATTAGGAAAAACTGTATTTCTTAATAATACATACTAGCATATTTTCCAATCCAGATGTAACATATATTGCCATTCAGTCACAGCCATGAGTGTGAAGTTGTAGTTAGGTGTTTAATTGAACAATAAAGTCATAAAAATGTCAAAAGGGTGATGAATCTGGTCCGTCCTGAATGAGATATAAAACTGCACAATGGGTTTTTTTTTAAGCTTGTGTTTTGACTTTCACTTTCACTCACCCATTAGGTTTAGTCACTAAAAACACTTTATTGGGTTGTGACAGTCAAGCTTTCTTTATTAGAGTTTGGAAAAGACTTTAGGTTCACTAAAGCCTACGTATTGTTATATGGTGCCTTGCCGTACCTGAATATTCCCCTAGTTGGATATTCATTTTTTCCCCAAACAGTATGATTTTAAAAGTAAAACTGGCAATGAAGAAAAAGTCTACAGACATGTTTGGTTAACTGCTGGTTCAAAATTGAGTTACTGTAGCACAGCAGGTCTTTAAAAGACATTTAAGTGGTCAGTGAAATCAGAAAAGTGCCTTAAAAATACAGCTCCTTATCAGTGTTGCCAGGTTTCATGAGAGAAACAAGCAACCAGCTCTATGGAAACAAGCCTAAAAAAGCCCAACAGGCAACCTACCACACTGTGTGAAAGAGAAGCTGCTTGATAGCATATATTGATATATAGATTTACTTTGGTTTGCAGTGAATTAACTGCAAACACAATTTTATAAACTCTAATTAAAGGAAAATACATATGCATTCTGCATAAACAACCGCAAATTTATAGCAAACACAGTCAACATAAAAACTTTGAATAAATTAAATGTTTAAACTCTGATCAGAAGAAAAGACGTGCATCCTGCATCAGTAACAGCACTAAACACGATTACAGTTTAGTGATGTGGGATGATGGGAGTTGTTGTCCGCTAGTCCTTTAAACAAAACTAAATATTACTCTGTTTTTACACAACAGCCGACAACTTTAATTATGTGGAAAATTATCTTTTAAATTGACAAACATCATATTTGTAACTCGTGGCAAAATTTGATTGGGATCAAAAGATAATTTTGCTCTTGCCATTCATTTCAATAGAGATTTTTTTTTTTTTAATTTAAGGTCCCATATGCACTGATGTGTATAAAAAAAAAAAACCTGGATAGCTCACGCCCCATTAGCGAGTACAGAGCAGAGTGGAGTCAGGCGGGCCACTGATCTCTATAGAAAAACTGGATGGATCATTGGCCACCAGGAGCCCCTGGCCGGCCACTTTTACCTCAGTAACTTCCCCAGAATTAACAGATTTTGAACTTCTTGGTATGGAGACACAGCTTATAATCTTGTGCAACCGGTGAACTATAGAAATCGAGTTGACATTATGTTTAGTGGCCATCGATTTGGGTGTACTAGTGTTTTGGGAGAACTAATATGGCAGCCAGGTGGCTTCACTTCTGGCAGCCAATGATCCATCTAGTTTTTCTACAGAGATCAGTGGGGCGGGTGCGGTGACCAGGAAACGGGGGTGTGGATGGGTCTTGTAAACAAACTAACTATAGCGCTTGTGTTTTGTGGGGAGCTGGGAGAGCTGTCACACAGACAGCAAAGCAAGCCCAAATAAGCAACTACCTGTTAAAAAACAAGCCCAAAAAGGTTGCGACTGACGAGATTTGCAAGCGACTTTGGAGAAAAACAAGCCCAAAGTCGTTTATAATAAGTGGACTTGGCAACTATGCTCCTTATACCACACCTTTCGCAACCTATATAGAGAGCTTAAGTCCCGCCCCCTCTACTTTCACATATGTGACCTTAAATCAAAAAAATTCTCCATTGAAATGAATGGCAAGAGCAAAATTATCCTTTGATCCCAATCAAATATTGCCACGAGTTACACATATGATGTTTGTCAATTTAAAAGATAATTTTCCATGTAATTAAAGTTTTTGGTTGTCGTATAATAGCAGAGTAATATTTAGTTTTTGTTTAAACGATTAGCGGACAGCAACTCCCATCATCCCACATCACTGAACACGGTCATGGCGAGAGAGTATTGAAACCTCACCTCCTGTTTCCTGACCGATAAAAGAAGGATCCAAAGAGGAGAAAAACGACACAAAGGTGTTGTTTTGTATTGTGAGAGCTGCAGCTGAACCAGAGGACTGTTAGGCTGCGGTCATACTGCAGGTCTTAGTGCTCAATTCCAATTTTTTGCCGAGATCCGATTTTTTTGTGGGGGCATTCACATTATAATTTAAATGTGACTCCCTTCAGACTCCAGGGTGAACGGTCTACAGCCATGAAGTGACCCGATGCGCAGCAGAAAACGTATCAGACACAGTGTTATGTTTACCAAAGTAAATATGAGCCCCGAACATTGAGGGGTACAGAACTTCTTCATTTTGATGCAGCGCAGCAAAATAAAATGTTAAAATCGTTCAGAAATGATTATGCACAAAATAAAGGAGATCAGTTTCATTCCTCTACAGGCCAGATGACGGCTGTGATCAGCTCTGCTTTAACAGAACTGATCGATTAAACAGCTCTTGAAAATGAGACCCCGTGTGTCAATGGGATTACCTGTATAAATAAGGTTAATATCAAATAGAGTGCGGCTAGAACTAGCAGTGTAACACCGGTCCCACACAGGAAGGAGAACCCGTCACAGACTCCCCTCTCCTGGACGGTGTGGCCTCGTATCCCTGTATCTGATCATTCCGCTCCAGTCATGTCGGTATTAACTTTACATTTTAGATATTACAACGGCCAGGACTCATGGTGAGCTGTTAACAGGAAAAAAGGAATTTGCAGCATCCAGTAAATGTGCCGCTACTGTGCGCCTGCTTGTCTGACGGTTTCAGCCCCCACCCACCCCCCAAAAAAAAAAAATTTTGAAAGTGTTGCGCAATCGGAGTCAGCAAAATTACAATGCAGTGATAAAGGGAAGAAGACTGATTAAAAAGAGAGCACAGATCAGCTGTGTCTGCCATGCTTGCTGCATCCTCCACCACAGAATTGTAGTGTCTGTCTCACTTCAGTGAGGAAAAAGTCAGATGAACAGCGACATGACCATTCAGACTGAGGTCGCTTTGGAAAATATCAGATATGTATCCGAATTAGGACCACGTATGAAAGTGGCCTGGGTCTGGTGTGAAAAAAATCAGATGTGTGCTGTTCAGACTGTCATTAAAAAAATCAGATATGGGTCACACGTGTGCAAAAAAATCAGAATAGAGTATTAAAACCTGCAGTGTGAATGTAGCCTTAAGGTGCTTTCACACCTACAGGCTTTAATTCATTTCAATCAAACTCAAGTTCGTTTTCTCTGTTAGTGCCATTCATTTTGTCTGGTGAGAACACGGTAATTGCGCTCAGGTGCGCACCAAAGGAACCGAACCGAGACCTAGGTGGTCTCGATTCGAATCACTTGTCAAACTGGTGCGGTCCTGCAGGTGAGAAAGGGACCGTACTAAAACAGGACCAGCGGCAAACAGTAAAACATTTTATGTCACTGTACATACCTGATGGATCTTTGAAAATCTCTGTGGCTGAGCATGTCATGGTTCTGGAGGATTAATGAATGTGAACATGTCATTTTCCTTCCATAGCCACGCTTCATTTTCAAAATGTACGATTTGCCGAAACTGGTATGTGCACGTATGTGATAAATGATAACCAAGGTGATGAAAAAACCCCATAGATTACGGTACGATTTGTATTATTTCCTCCCCAGAAATGCATAAATACACAGTAGTCATCCTACTTCCTGTATTTACCTTCCCTGTTCTCGTGGCAAAAAAATCTGACCAATAAGAGCACAGAACGTTCTGACGTAAGTCTCACAGGATTTAACGTGATGCAGTTTGGTCTGCTTGACTTTCTGCCTGTGTGAAAGAGAACTGAACCAAGGAGAAAATGGTACAAAGTAACAAACCTGTCAACTGATTCGGACCAATGTAAAAGAATTTAGGTGTGAAAGTACCCTTAGCTACTTCACCCTGGGCGCGCTTTGAAGAGATGACGTAAACTCTGTCCATCTGTGTTTGTAGTTTTTTAATTTACGTATTTTCACAACATTATACCTAAACAGTTAGACAACAACCTACACCGTTATTTACGTGGAAAATTACCTTTTAAATTGACAAATTTGATAGTTTGGTCAGATAAAACTGAAAGAGAGGAAATCCTTGGATCAGGTAGTTAGATGGTCCAGTCGTTTGCTTGGTGAGTCACAGCTGAGCCTGACATCCCTGTACACCAGACAGGTACAGAGGATGGCTGCCTCCATTTTAGATGATGACTTCCACCCTTTGCACTGCAACTTTCAGCTTCTTCCCTCCAGACGGAGGTTTGTTGTCCCAAAAAGTAAAACCCAGCGCTACAAAAACAGCTTTGATCCTGCTGCTGTCAAAGAGTTTAACAAGACGTAGCAATATATTGCACATAATTTAGTTATCTATTCATTAATTTTTATTTTATATTTGCTTATTTTTTATTTGCATTTTAAATTTTTTATTGAGTTTTAGACTTCAGACTTTTATTGAGTTTTTAATCTCTTTGACTTAGTTTTTAACATTTTTAATATGACCCTTCTCTCTTATCTCTTTGTCTTACGTCCTGATTGGTGGAGCCTTGAGTACTTTTATCGTGTTTTGTTTATAGTCAGCTTCATATGTGTCTGTGTTTGTGTTCATGTTGAATGTAATTGTGGTTTGTAAATATGTGTCTAAAAGGATGTCACCTGACTGCAAAACAAATCTACCTACAGGTACAAATAAAGTAACCTGAACCTGAACCTATGTGTAACTCGTGGCGAAGTTTGATCGGGATTAAAAGATAAGTTTGCTCTTGCCATTCAATGGAGAATTTTTCCTATTTAAAGTCCCATGCAGAAGTAGAGGGGGCATGACTTAGGCATGACTTTGGCATCTCTATTGATGCCAAGGGCTCTGACTGAACAGCAATATATTGCATCTCCAGAATGACATCAAGTGCTGTAAATGAGCTCATTTAATAATCAAATAACGGTAATCATCACATTTATTGTGTTTACATGCACTGAATAATTTGATTATGGAGCCTTCAGCTACTTCTGTTTTTGTGGTTTCTCATAAAGTGATGATGGCTTTTATCCAGTTACTCTGTTACACGGCTACTCGAATAATCAGACAAATCCTGAAATCCAGTTATAATCTGGTTATGTGTGCATGTAAACATAGCCAATAAGGATTTGCTTGTACAACATTCAAGTCTTTACTTAGAAAAAGCATACAGTTGGATTGCCTTGAAAAAAATAAGTAGTTTAAACTAATTGGCTAGTGTACAGGTACATCTCAAAAAATTAGAATATCATGAAAAAGTTCAATATTTTTTGGTCACTCATTTCAGAAAGTGAAACCCATATATTATATAGATTCATTACACAGAGAGTGATATATTTCAAGTGTTTATTTATTTTAATTTTGATGATTATGGCTTACAGCCCATGAAAACCCCAAATGCAGTTTCTCAAAAAATTAGAATATTACGTAAAATTAATTTTAAAAAATAGTTTTTTAATAGAAATGTGAACCGACTGAAAAGTATGTCCATGGACACATTCAATACTTGGTCGGGGCTCCTTTTGGATTAATTACTGTATCAATGTGGCGTGGCATGGAGGTGATCAGCCTGTGGCACTGCTGAGGTGTTATGAAGGTCCAGGTTGCTTTGATAGTGACCTTCAGCTCGTCTGCATTGTTGGGTCTGGTGTCTCTCATCTTCCTCTTGACAATCCTCCATAGATTCTCTATGGGGTTTAGGTCAGGAGAGTTTGCTGGCCAATCAAACACAGTGATGCCATGGTCATTAAACCAGGTTTGGATACTTTTGCCAGTGTGGGGGGTACCAAGTCCTGCTGGAAAATGAAATCAGCTTCTCCATAAAGCTGATTTTCCAACACCAGCAGATGACATGGTTCCTCAAATTATCACTGACTGTGGAAACTTCACACTAAACCTCAAGCAACTTAGATTCTGTGCCTCTCCACTCTTTCTCCAGACTCTGGGACTTTGATTTCCAAATGAAATGCAAAATTTACTTTTATCTGAACAGAGGTCATCTGCTGGTGTTGGTCCACTGTGTTTTATCAAGAACAAAGTCAGCGCAGTCGTCTACCAGGAAATTTTAGAGCACTTCATGCTTCCCTCTGCTGACAAGCTTTATGGAGAAGCTGATTTCATTTTCCAGCAGGACTTGGTACCCCCCACACTGGCAAAAGTATCCAAACCTGGTTTAATGACCATGGCATCACTGTGTTTGATTGGCCAGCAAACTCTCCTGACCTAAACCCCATAGAGAATCTATGGAGGATTGTCAAGAGGAAGATGAGAGACACCAGACCCAACAATACAGACGAGCTGAAGGCCACTATCAAAGCAACCTGGACCTTCATAACACCTCAGCAGTGCCACAGGCTGATCACCTCCATGCCACGCCACATTGATACAGTAATTAATCCAAAAGGAGCCCCGACCCAGTATTGAGTGGTACATGGACATACTTTTCAGTCAGCCCACATTTCTATTAAATAACTATTTTTTAAAATTAATTTGACGTAATATTCTAATTTTTTGAGAAACTGCATTTGGGGTTTTAATGGGCTGTAAGCCACAATAATCAAAATTAAAATAAATAAACACTTGAAATATATCACTCTCTGTGTAATGAATCTACAGTATATAATATATGGGTTTCACCTTCTGAAATGAGTGACAAAAAATATTGAACTTTTTCATGATATTCTAATTTTTTGAGATGTACCTGTATGCAAGGTAACATTTTGATGGGCAGTATCACAAGTAAAGTTCCTCTATATTAAACTACAATAAAGCATGTTCTGAATGTTATGGGCCAACATATAACAGATAAAACTAATCTAAATCTTGGTCACGCTCTGGCTTAGATGTAGAATGTAAACTTTTAACATATTACTACAAAAAAGTAGAATGATAGTGTTTTCCATATACAGTGTTTAGCCTCATGTAGTTGAACAAGGTCAACTTGTCTAGACAGCCTTCAAGGTGTTGGTCAGTGGTTTACAGAATTTTGGAGAACCATCTCCAGCCTGTAAATCTAATTTTCATCTCAGGTAAGCAGGTCCGGGGTGTACCTCCCAGGAAATCTCTCTAAAAATTTGTGTTTGTCAAACCTACCCAACGGTGTGCTCTCCTGCTTCGGGCAAATTCCTTTGGTGGGCGTCTTCTCTCCCTTCTCTCCTCCTTCCCGTCCTCCTCCTCTCGCCGTCTCCTCCTCCTCCTCTGGCGTCACCTGGATGCCCACCTCCACTGGCTCCACCACCTTCCTCAGCTCCACCCGCCCTGCATAGTGGTGAAGGCTTTGCAGGGTGGGACACCCACCACCTTGTCCTCCTCCCCCTCCACCGCCTCCGTTCATCTTCTCGTAGCAGCCGTTGGGCAATAGCGGCGTCTGGCACTGCTTCTTCTTGTGCTCGATGAATATCAGGATGTCGCCCAGCGGGAAGGTCATCTGGCACTGGCCGCAGGTCAGCAGGTCGTGGTCGGCGTGCAGGCCCGGCGGCAGGGCATGATGGCCCAAGCTGGGGTCCAGAGGGTGGGGAAGCAGGCCGAGCGGGTTGGTGGGAAGGGAGTCAGAGAGCAGAGGGCCATCGGGATGCTCAACCTCCGCTGTCAGAGGGAGAAAAAAAAGAAATGTCAAAGGCTTCAAATGCTCTGTGAATCAGTGCTGGTAGTGCCTTATCTAATTTCAAACCAATCATCCAACTTTTATTCACCTTCTGTACAGGAACGAGCTAGATTTGTGAAACTCAAAAAGGCAGATTTGCCCCCCCTTTTGGACCTAAGTGCAACTATTCTAAAGACTTTGTTAGTTTTTTTTTAATGTATTGTATGAACCACAGCAGATAATCAGATTAAAGATTGTGACTTTCAGGGCTGTCCCAAATACAAGCTCTGAGGTTCCAAATACTCTGCACTAATCCAGAGTGAGTAAATGAATATTCTGTTATTGTCCTATAAGAAATATGTGACTTCTCTTTGAATTTGTTCTGTTTTGGGTGCTTTTTGCACCTTCTCTAAAACAAGAACAAGGGTTTTCGTATAAACTTCTTGATTTTTACTTGCAAATTTTTAAATTTATGAGAAAATTTTCAGATTTTCAGTTTCTTTACACAACTTTTTTCTTGTACTTTTGCTATTGTTTTCAAGTAAATCTGCAACTTTTTATCACACCAATTTGCTATTGTTACCTTCCAGATTTGGAGAATAAAAAAAACTCACAAATTTAGGATATTTTAGAAATTCGAAAAACAAATTTAAACTAGAAAAGCACTCGGAGAGCGCAGACCTCCGCCAAGCACCACAGTTCCCCCCATACAGTGTGTGTACGTTTTCAGATTCCTTGACCATGAAAACATATGACTAGCAATTGGATTGACAATGATAGGATTAGTGGTTCAGTAGTTATTCACGAAAATCGCATTTTCCGTAATGGCGGTTTTCGTCACAGTTCCCCCCATACAGTGTTTGTGTGTACGTTTTCAGATTCCTTGACCATGAAAACATATGACTAGCAATTGGATTCACAATGATAGGATTAGTGGTTCAGTAGTTTTTCACGAAAATCACATTTTCCGTAATGGCGGTTTTCTTCTGGACGGTGATCCAGATCACCACCAAAATCTAATCATCTGTAGGATACCCCATTTGTGACAATCTGTGAAAATTTCATGAAAATCTGTCCATAACTTTTTGAGTTATCTTGCTAACAAACAAACAAACAAACAGACAGACAAACCAACGCCGATGAAAACATAACCTCCTTGGTGGAGGTAATGAAGCAACCGAATATTCATAAAAGTGAATATTTGGGTACAGTCCTCGTGATGTGAGTACATAGATCACAACTGGGAAAAAGTAACACCCCTGAGCAATTGAAAGATGGTCCCCAATGTCCTAAAAAGAAACTAAACCAGCTCTCGCAAAAAAAAAAAAAAAATCTCTCAGATAAAGTGAGAAGATGGGGAGACAAGGGTTAAGCCCAATTTTTGTTTCAGAGTCAACCCAACATCATAGCCTATGCACATGGCCTAGGCCGTTATAAGTAATTTTTATTTGTGCACTGGTTTAAGACGTTGTTACATTGGGAAAAAGGGTTTCTGGCGATGTATAGAATGATTTGTGTTTGTTGTATGTTTTTTTTTTCTTATTGAATAGCGACAGACAAGAGCGGACTGTGATGAAGTTGAAGCTAATAAATGTTTTTAAAAAAAGCAACCTTTCATACGATCGCTGCAATGAAGAAAAGAAAGAAGGCATTGGAGAAAACAGTATGCTCCCCAACAGCACACATACGTCGGACCAACGTACAAAGTTTACATGAGGAATACATCTCAGTGTTTCCTCTGGCTAAAAGACCTTGGCACGGTGGCAACATATTTTTCCCGGCGGGGGGGAGAGACATACTGGAATGTGTTAATTTTATACTATTTATTTCTTTTTAAAATTTTACACAGTAACGTTGCATATGGAACTTAGCATTTGAAGTATTGTACAACCGAGGCTTGAATATTGGGCCAGTTGGGGTCCCACCCAGACATCCTGTGTTTAGACTTTTTAGTGGTGTTATTCTCCTCTCCTTCCTCTGCCTGAACACGTTCCTCTCCTTGGCTCCTCTCTTCTGTCTCATCTTGCCCTCTCTGAGCTCTGTCTAATTCAGGTTCTCTCTCTGTCTATGGTGGGATACAAACAGGTTAGAAAATATCAGGTGTCATGTTTTGTCCTGCAGGCTTTTTTTGTCATGGTTTACATAAATGACAAAAATATGTGTATTTTTTGTATTTGTATTCTAGTGTTTCTATTTTTCCATTGATAGAGTAGAGAAGGGAAAGAAACATTTATAATAGTAACATACTCATGCATACTTAAATTATATGATCAGGTGGGTATAGTAACCAGAAATTCTACACATGTAAAAGCAGTGCTTTGAAATTAATAATTAAAAGTAGACAACCAAAAATTTCTAACTGAGTTAAGGGTACAAAGAGCACCCACTTAAAAACTTGAGTAATGGCTTCAGTCTTGAAGGTTTGAGGTTTTTCTCAAAAATTTATAACAAATTTCTTATGGTTTTCTACTTTTCTCTGTAAATCTAAAGTTGAAACCATGTTCCTCAAATTTGTAATTTCCTCTTGTAAAATTTACTTTTCTTGTACATTTGAAACTTTATTATAAATTTGTGGATTATTTTATGACTAGTTTTTGTCAGTTTTTTAAAATAAAATTAGTTTTTGGTTTCTTTTTTTAGATAAATTTGAAACAAGACTGTGGTAATATTTTTTACTTTTTCCTTATAACAATTTACATTTTTTACCATAATTTTGCAGTCAGAACAGAACAATAATTTAACTCTGATTACAAAGAAAAAATATTAATAAAATTATATTTAATGAAATAAATTAACTTAAATGACCAAGGACGCCGTTATTTCTGTTTTAATATTTCTTTATATTTATAGGGGATTTTTTAGAAATCCCTTCACCACCCAGACAGCAGGAAAAACTTCCCTTATTTTGAAATCCAAATGTTGGCACGTTTAGTTTGTCTGAAGGCTGCTGATGGATTAAAGTCACTGACTTTGTGAATTTCGGTCATCTTAACCTGCCAGGTACATAATAGGGAACTGTAGCGGACTCTAAAGACATAATTCACTACAATATGTGTTCATGTACAGAATGATCTGTTTAGGCAGTTACAGTTATGCTCTCAGGCTTTCTCATCAGGCACCTCTCTAGGCAGCCGCTGAAGGACCTCCATTTTAGAGTGAAAAGAGGGCTAGCGTTTTTAGCTGTTGCTTTTTTGTCACTGCCGCTGGAGAATAAAAACGGCACGCCTACTAGTGTGAGAAAAGAGAGAAATTGCCAGTCTCTTCATTCCTGCAATTCCTACAGAACATAACTTAATATTGTAGTGGCTGGTGAACTATATCCTCAGCAATTCATCAGACCCCCTTGCCTTTCCCTTCATATGAAGCTGACTGCATATGAATTCTAACCACATCTCTTAGCTAAGCGACTCTTCCATTATTGCTCCCGTTTCCAGAGGGTTCAAACCATGATAAATGCCTCCAGTGCTTACATACCTCTAATGGTTTTTTTTCCGCATTTAAAGTACTTTAACAAACTCATGTTTCTGTCGGACAGTTGCGCTTAGCGAGACACCGTTTGCTGACTGACTGGAAAACTCGCGTGGGCGGGGCGCTTTTAAACTCCACGCGGATGACGGCCACGCGGGTTGTTCGTGTGCGCGCTTGCAGAAAGTCATTGCTTCATATATTTTTCTTAATAAATTCATATCTCCTTGGCGTGGCAGTAAAATTTCTTGCACAGCAGGCCGCCACTGAGAACTGTTACCAGAGGAAACCCTGCATCTTATAGACGTTGTGTGCACTTTGGATAGACATCACTATTAGGACGACGTCTATCCAATGACTTCCCAATGTGCAAACAACCCTTAGGCCTGATGTTTGTGTGCTGTTGTGGTATGCCCACCGCCGCTGCAGTCATTTGACAAACTACGTATGTAATCAGTGGGGTTAGGACAAGTCATACAAATGCTCTTTATCTGCTAACTTCCTCAATATTTTTTGACTGCTGCTTATCTTTTTTTTTATCTTTTTTTTTTTCCCGGTTCCGGTTCCGCTGGACCGGTGGCACCACACTAGTTGGCTGCCCGTTGCAAAAGCCTTTTTTTTATCTTCCTTCTTCTTTCTACACCTTTCACTCTATATATATATATCACGGACACACAGATCGCCCCAAAGGTCTCCCGAGTCAGCGGACGGAGCCACTGTTTACAGCAGGAGACGTTACAGCAGGAAGAGCTAGTGCTAGCTAGCACTCAACCGCCACCCGGTGCTAACGGTGAAACTCGACATACCGGGAACTGTAGTGAAAATGACGCGGGTGCCGGGCTGGAGTTTAGGTGGCGTGCAAGAAATATAAGACAGAATAATAAAGAGCGATGGCAAGAACCAAGCAGACTGCCCGTAAAATCTACTGGAGGAAAAAGCCCCCCAGGAAGCAGCTAGCCACCAAGGCTGCTCGGAAAAGCGCTCCGGCCACCGGCGGAGTGAAGAAGCCTCACCGTCACAGGCCCGTGGCTCTGAGAGAGATCCGTCGCTACCAGAAATCCACGGAGCTGCTCATCCGTAAGCTGCCCATCCAGCGCCTGGTGAGGGAGATCGCTCAGGACTTCAAGACCGACCTGCGCTTCCTGAGCTTCGCCGTCATGGCTCTGCAGGAGACCAGCGAGGCCTACCTGGTGGGTCTCTTCTTCGCTAAGAGGGTCACCATCATGCCCAAAGACATCCAGCTGGCCCGCCGCATCCGCGGAGAGAGAGCTTAGACTTTCTGCTGCACATTCACCAACCATAATGCTCCGCACTGTGTCTATATATATATATTTATAGTAATATGTACATATGTTTACTAGCTGTTCTTGTTTTTTCTTGCCTTCTGATTGTTGCTCTGAGTGTTGCTATCCCTGTGCTGTTGCAATCCTGGAATTTCCCCGTTGTGGGACTAATAAAGGCTTATCTTATCTTATCTTATCTGACTCGCTTTGGAAGAACCAGGAAATGTATAGGATGAGACAAAGCGGACCAATTGCAGCTCTTGTGGTCTGCGTTGCTGCAACGTGCAGTTACACTTCTGGAGAGGCGCACGTCAGGCTATGCAGCAGGGTAGGATGTAGCTGCTGCATTGGGTATACAGCCACACTGTTGCTATAGCGTTGTTTTGATGCAGAGGCATAAATTAGGCTTTAAAATGAGAGACGGAAGGAGTGATATGAGGAAACAACGAGAAAGGGAAAGGAGTCAGGTGGTAAGATAGGAGATGAGAGAAGAATGGGCAAATCAAAGGTATAAGATGGAAGGAGGGAGGTCATAAGAAATGGGGGAGGAGAATGTTGGAGGATAGGAGGAAGTAGATGGAAAACAGAAAAGAGGGAGGAAAGAAAGAGGAGATGAGGAATAGAGGAACATGGAGAAAGAAAAGATGAGGAAAAGGAACTGGAAGAGGAGACAAGTTAGGTGTATACAGTGGTGTGAAAAAGTGTTTGCCCCCTTCCTGATTTCTCTTTTTTTTTGTATGTTTGTCACACTTAAATGTTTCAGATCATCAAACAAATTTAAACATTAGACAAAGATAACACAAGTAAGCACAAAATGCAGTTTCTAAATGAAGGTGTTTATTATTAAGGGGGGGGGGAATCCAAACCTATATGACCCTGTGTGAAAAAGTGACCCCCCGCCCCCCTGTAAAAACATAAATTAACTGTGGTTTATCACATCTTTGGAAAGCTGAGTTCAATTTCTCTAGCCACACCCAGGCCTGATTACTGCCACACCTGTTCTCAATCAAGAAATCACTTAAATAGGACCTGCCTAACAAAGTGAAGTAGACCAAAAGATCCTCAAAAGCTAGACATCATGCTGCAATCCAAAGAAATTCAGAAACAAATGAGAAACAAAGTAATTGAGATCTGTCAGTCTGAAAAAGGTTATAAAGCCATTTCTAAAGCTTTGGGACTCCAGCGAAATACAGTGAGAGCCATTATCTACAAATGGTGAAAACATGGAACAGTGGTGACCCTTCCCAGGAGTGGCCGGCCGACCAAAATTATCCCAAGAGTGCAGCAACGACTCATCCAAGAGGTCACAAAAGATGCCACAACAACATTCAAAGAACTGCAGGCCTCACTTGCCTCAGTTAGGCTGCGTGTCCAACAAAGGCATTTTTTTCCACTCTGGGTGGCTATTTTCCATTCATTCTCTATGTAGTCCAGCATTTACAGCGCTGAGTGCCCTCGGCGCAGAAACGCTCTCGGCGGTGGCCGTTTTTTGTCGCAGCGCTTAGGGTGCTCAGAGCTGAAAAAAGTTCAACTTTTCAGAGACTGCAGCTGAGCTCGTCAATCAGACCAAGCAGCCAATTAGAACTGTTGTGTGGGCGGGACCTAGGGCGCTGGTACTAGTCGGTACTCAGACTCCTGCTTTCCATGTCATCATATTTTACATCCAGAGCTGCTAGAAAAGTTTCCTATCTATTATTATTTAGAGACTGCTATTAAAAAATCAGTAGAAAGTCTGACAATAGGAAAAGCGGAAGTGCTGAGCTGAAAATGACAAGCTGTTGCTGGGACACAGGGCACAGACTTTTTTTTTTTCACAGAGCACCGCACACAAGCACTGAAAAAAAATGCTCAGAGTGGCCGGTGGACACGCAACCTTAAGGTCAGTGTTCATGACTCCACCATAAGAAAGAGACTGGGCCAAAATGGCCTGCATGGTAGAGTTGCAAGACAGAAACCACTGCTGAGCAAAAAGAACATAAAGGCTCATCTCAGTTTTGCCAGAAAACATCTTGATGATCCCAAGACTTTTGGGAAAATACTCTGTGGACTGGCGAGACAAAAGTTGAACTTTTGGAAGGTGTGTGTCCCATTACATCTGGCATAAAAGTAGCACAGCATTTCAGAAAATGAACATCATACCAACAGTAAAATATGGTGGTGGTAGTGTGATGGTCTGGAGCTGTTTTGCTGCTTCAGGACCTGGAAAACTTGCTGTGGTAAATAGAACCATGAATTCTGCTGTCTACCAAAAAATCCTGAAGGACAATGTCCGGCCATCTGTTCATGACCTCAGACTGAAGCGCACTTGGGTTCTGCAGCAGGACAATGATCCAAAACACACCAGCAAGTCCATCTCTGAATGGCTTAAGAAAACCAAAATGAAGACTTTGGAGTGGCCTAGTCAAAGTCCTGACCTGAATCCGAAGAAGTCGATTGGAGTAAATGGCCAGCAGGTAGTGTTCAAAGCGAGGGAGGACGGGCAGCGGGTTCCGCGGTCGCGCGGGGGGCGAAGGCCCGTTTACACCTGCCTGCAGGTTTAATTTTTGCATGTCCATAAACAAAATACTTGAAAAAATATTCACTAAGAGACTGGATGATTTCATTGAAAAACACAACCTCCTTACAGATAGCCAGTATGGTTTTAGAGCAGATAAATCTACATCTTTGGCACTGATCGAACTTATAGAAGAAATTACTAGTTGTATAGACAAAAAAAAGGTTGCTGTAGGAGTATTTATAGACTTAAAGAAAGCTTTTGACACCATTGACCACAGAATACTTCTAAGGAAACTGGAAAGGTATGGGATAAGAGGGGTAGGACTGAGTTGGGTGGAAAGTTATTTAAGTAACAGACAACAATTTGTACAAATTGGAGAGCACAAATCACCCTGCATGGACATCACTTGTGGTGTGCCCCAGGGGTCAGTTTTGGGACCCAAACTCTTTATCTTGTATATAAATGACATATGCCAAGTATCAAAAATTCTGAAATTTATTTTGTTTGCGGATGACACAAATATCCTTTGCACTGGTGAGAATTTGCAGCAGGTTTTAGAGGTGGTCACAACTGAAATGGAAAAATTAACGCAGTGGTTCAACAAAAATAAATTATCTCTAAATCTAAAAAAAACAAAGATTATGTTGTTTGGAAATTATAAAATAAATCATGAAATAATGATAACGATAGATGATACCAGAATACAAACAGTACAGGAAAATAAGTTTCTGGGGGTGACGCTAGACAGTAAAATCTGCTGGAAACCTCACATCAGTCACATCCGGGCTAAATTAGCAAAATGTACAGTATAGGCATACTGGGGAAGACAAGACACATCGTGGACTATAAATCATTGGTCTTATTGTACAATTCACTGTTTTTACCTTATCTTAACTACT
The DNA here is from genome assembly GCA_020510985.1 of Pholidichthys leucotaenia. Taxonomy (NCBI): domain Eukaryota; kingdom Metazoa; phylum Chordata; class Actinopteri; order Cichliformes; family Pholidichthyidae; genus Pholidichthys; species Pholidichthys leucotaenia. The sequence goes on along the minus strand of CM035842.1, from coordinate 410,862,810 downwards.
GTGTAGAAGTCTGGGGAAACACCTACAAGACCAACCTACAAGCAATATGCACATTACAAAAAAGAGCTATAAGGATAATAAACAATGCAGGATATACCAATTCGTTGTTCTTGAAGTCACATGTCATAAAGTTCATCGATTTAGTTAAATTTAAGACAGCACAAGTAATGTACAGGGCAATTAACAATCAACTCCCAACTAATATACAAAAAATATTTAAAAAAAGAGACAATGATCATAATTTGAGAGGAGACTTAAACTTCACAAAACCCAAGATACGTACTACCAAGAAAAGTATGTGCATATCTGTCTGTGGGGTGGATTTGTGGAACAGTCTGGAGCCGGAACTGAAACTATGTACAAACAGAAATCAATTTAAAAAGAGGTATAAGCACCATTTGTTGAAAGGATATATGTTAGAAGGGTAGAATTTATATGTACGATTCATTATGTCCACTCTGGGACATTATGGGACACTATGGAATGGTGGGTGGGACAGCACTGTGTGTATCTGTGTCGTTTGAGACTGGTTTTGAAATATAGACTTCATTGTATGTTAGAATGGGCAGGTGTTAATGTGGATCTGAAAAAAATACAGTAAATTGTTTACTTGGGGTATTAAAGGCAGTAATTTGTATAAAATTCACATGGGTGTATCGATGGAAAAGAGGAGTTGGAATTAATAAGTGTTCACTTCTTCCTTCTCCCTTTCGAACAGTGTATACTGTAACTTTATTGCATTTGCTATTTGCTTGTTTTTTTTGTTATATTTTTTGTGTTCGAAATAAACTATCTATCTATCTATCTATCTAGATGCTGTGGCATGACCTTAAAAAGGCGGTTCATGCTTGAAAACTCTCCAATGTGGCTGAATTACAACAATTCTGCAAAGATGAGTGGGCCAAAATTCCTCCACAGCGCTGTAAAAGACTCATTGCCAGTTATCGCAAATGCTTGATTGCAGTTGATGCTGCAAAGGGTGGCCCAACCAGTTATTAGGTTTAGGGGGCAATCACTTTTTCACACAGCCATGTAGGTTTGGATTTTTTTTTCCCTTAATAATAAACACCTTCATTTAAAAACTGTATTTTGTGTTTACTTGTGTTATCTTTGTCTAATATTTAAATTTGTTTGATCTGAAACATTTAAGTGTGACAAACATACAAAAAAACTGAAAAATCAGGAAGGGGCAAACACTTTTTCACACCACTGTATTTGTTCGTAACCATGTTTTAATCTGCAGTGTGGCCCCTTGCTTGCTGCTCTACATCAGTGTGGCCCTCTTGAAAACCTGCTGCAATAGACACTTCCTCCGTCTTGTAAACTTTTAGAACAGCTGCTGTCAAATTCCTTTCAGGAACAACTCCAACACTAAAATCACATTTACACACTTCCTCTGGTGGTTTAGCTTAATTTGTTCATATTAAATGTTTTGGTGTGACATGCCTGATTTTTGAGGAAAGCAAACCAAACAAAAGTTCCTGCACAAAACTGGCTAACAAGCAGGTCTGTATTTTTTCAAGAAGATTTCTTTTAAGAGACACTGCTGTGGAGATTTTACAAACACAAAGCGTGACATTTAGGACTCCACTTTTCAACAGAATACTGTGCATCTCACGCTTTAAGCCTCGCATAGACGAAACAATTTTAAGCCTGATTTTCAAGTCAGCTACAGATTCTAAGACTATTTGCAGAAGGCACTTTCAAAAAGCAATTATGGGCCACTTTTGCTCAAACATAAAAGAAAATGCATGGGAACGGAAAGCATACTTAAGCCTGAAAATAAGGGTAAAAAAAGATGAGATATAAACATAAACATGTTTGTAAACATTAGAAACAGGAGAGCTTTTTTCTATCAAATATGCATTTTTTGGGGAGTGTTTTCCTCTGTGAACAGCCAGCTTTATCCACTCATTTTTTTCACAGGTTATGGTGCAGTAGAGCTGCATGTAGCTGAGGTTGCAGGCCGATGATTTAGAAAAATAGTCCCACAGGTCAGAGGAAACATACTCAGGCTTAATTTGGACATTGAGGTGTAGTCTGTATTTGTGTGGGAAGAAAAACAATTCAAGAAAGAAGAGACAGCAAAATCCTTTGTTTCAAAGCTTAAAACATATCAAATTTATTTGTGCATTGCAGAAGGTACATTTGCAATCTGTTTAATTAACCTTACTTAAAAACAGCATGCAGACGGATTGTATTATAAGAACTAAGTAAAGTGGAATTGAAATTGCATGCTGTAAATAAGCATTTGTTTATACAACATGCACTTTCTATTCCGCTTTTGTTTTTTCAAGGCAGTTGGTTTGCCCATACTTTGTAAGTAAGGTTAGCTAACTACATTTTGCAGTGCGATTGTTTCACCAAACAATCAGAGCTGGATTCATAGTAGCATGTCTGTGATTGCTTACGTGCAACTGGACAGTAGAGCTGTGCGATATGACAAAAATTTCATTGCTCAGTTTAAGTCATCTTATATTATGATAAGGATATATCTCATGACACACGTTTTCTGTAAATTCTACAGTTCAGATAATCACATAAAAGGACCATCTCTTTTTTTACATGCACCTTTGCCCCTCATAATTTTGCAGTTGTTATACAATAGTTTTTAATGTGCATTTGAGACTTGATTCTCATAAATTTCAGGTTTTTCTTTTAAATCATATCATATGAATAAAAAGTAAACATCAATAAGTTGAATATTTCCTGAGTCAGAGGAGAATAGCAAAAAAAAAAACAACAACATGTAAAAAATGTATGAAAATAAGAAAATTACCCATCGCTGCCATCTACAGATATAAATTAGCTGCTAGTTTATGTCATTGAAAATTTAAGTGTAGATCCACAGCCTGCAGCCTGCTATTCTGGTCTGATTTAACCGGTTTGCTTCTTAGTAATAAAAATATTTCAAATTGGTCATGATCTGAAAATCAAAGACACAAAAGGTAATGTAATAAAATACATCTGATGACTTTAACTTTTTTCATTATCACTACTTGATTTGACCAACTTGCTCCTCCAACCCGTTTTAATTTATTTATTATTTATTCTATTATTCATTTTGCATACGTGCCACCATCATGCACTTTTGCAGCTTTAACAAAAAAAATTTCCGACAAAACTAAGAAACTCAGCAGTAATTTAAACCAAAGAAACAATGGTCGAATACACTATAATGTTTCCCGTTAGCACAACTTAGCATCATTTAGCATTTGACGTTTTATAATTAGACACGGTGTTAACGTTACTTACCTCCTATTAAAACGAGGTTAGCGGACTATCCTCTCTGACGCAGTACAAAGGAAAACAGTCCTACATCCCTGACAAACAAGAGTAGCAGCTATTTGACCAAACCAGTAATTTGGTCAAATAGCTGCGGGACAGAGGCAGGGCACTGACAAGTAGTGGGTGAGGAGCTTTGTTCAAGAAATGGGAGTATGTGCATTTTAAATCACGATATAAATGATAGGGTATTCTATGAAATGATGGATGTTTTTATATCGTCATTCGATATACAGCGTCATATCGCACAGCCCTACCGCACAGTGCAAGTGATGTAAATTTTGTCATCCTCCAGTTAGTGGTGGGAATTGCCATTAGGCAATATCTTCTGATACAATACCATGTGTTGTGATTTCCCAATGTTTGACTTGTACAACTCCTGGCTATATCTCATGGCTCATTCCTTTGTTGCATTGACCTAATCAGATGGTGAGCCTTTAGCACCACCTAGTGAATTGAGAAGTCAGCTGTTTTTTTTTATCATTTGGTACCCAAACAGCTAAGTTTGCAATATTTAAAGGTGCCTTTATTAAAATATTGTGATACAGGTGTCTCTGGGTTGATACAATATCAAGTAAGTACGGTATACTCTGTATTAATTTTGTCCCCCCCCCCATGCCTACTTCCAGTATACCAAGGCTCTGTGCACACCTGTGGAAAGCCCCATACAGCTCAAAAATTCTGACCATGTGGCTAGAACGCAATGGGTCCCCAGTCCCTGGTACTACAATTCTGCAAGGGTGGCAGTAGTTAGCCTTAAATGTCGTTTAACCACCACTTTCCAGAGTAGAGAAGAAAGAACAAGATGAGCTACGTTCCGATCCCCAGTGTACTTCAACGGTACTCCCTGCTCTGTTCACAGGGAATATCATTTAACTGCCCGTTACAAAATTTTTCCATTTGAAGCACCCTGCAATGTCGTCTTCCTCCTCTGTGCGTTACCATGGTAACCATCGACACGGACTAATGCTACTGTGGACATTTTAAACTTCTTAAATAAGATATTAATATATTTTTTTTTATCATTATCAATTGATTTAAATAGTAACCGCTAGTTTAGCTTGTTAATAACGTTAGCAACAATAGTTTGTTTTATTCATATTTGAGGTGCAATGACTTATGGGTAATCTTCTTGTCAGCTTCCTGTGAAGTAATGTGTGGTTGTTCACTTCTTCCTTACACAGTTCTCAGTTCCCTTTTAACAGAACATCTTTCACTCCCTTCGGTTTGGAATCTCCCTTAATATGGCGGAACACCCTTTGCAGTCCACTTCGAAGCACACTATTGGGCGATCGGACCCCACCTACGGACGCCTGTCTGTGCTGTGTGTTCTTCTTCTTCATCGGTTTGTTTGATTCTGGGTGGCCAAACTGGTTTGCCAACGCATCAATGCCATCTTCTGTTCGGGCGTATGAGTACCAGATTATGCTCAATGTGCAAAACTGAAACACAATTGTATAACAGGCAGTTTCATGCCTAAAAACTGACTATGAACAGAGCATTCTCTGTGTGCATGTTTTGTCAGTCGGGACAAGATGAACTGGGACTAGGAACACTAAGGTAGTCAACAGGTAAAAGTTATGAATGACTTCTCTTTTGCCATTTGTGAATGAACACAAATATGGAAACAGAAGGCAGGATTTGTGGGTGGGATCATTAACATAAACATATTAATGAGAATACTGATTTGGGACTCACTGGGGAAGAAGCTGACCCACAGAGGAAAAACGAGAGAGAAAGAGCACGATGATGAAGAGTGTGCATGCCACCAACCATCCAAACGTACACACACCACCCTCTAAAAACAAGATGATGGATTAGCAGCAGGTTGGCCATTTGTCTCAGCCCCCGCATTAGAAATGCAAACAGATTTGGGATGTCAAATGCAGATGAAGGTTCCAGATGGAGCGGCCCACCCCGCTCCAGCACACACCAACCCCACCCCAACTCCACCCTGTACCTGCTTAAGGTCTGCTTTTAGATGCACGGAAACACATCTATTATCTGCTCTAGAGACTGAAGGAACCACATGGGGTGCGTGTGTGTTCGTGTGGTTCTTGCAGGGGTCTATAACCTCTGGGTTCAAAACTGTTCAAAGTATAAAGAGACAGAGTTTACATACTTACATGAAAAACTGTCATGAGTATTTTTAGCGTAAGAAACTTGCATTTAATGTTCGCAGTTGTGTAAATGTTTAACTTGTGTAACTGTGTAACTTTTCTTACCGCACAGAGAAAAAGTGACTGTGATTTGTTTCAGTACAGAACAGCTTCTTAAGGTGAACTTTCATTTATCTATGCTTTCTGCTTTATTTTATCTTATTCATTTACATGCTGTTGTGATATGCAGTTATTTCATGGAGGTAAATCCTCTAAATCTGCGTTTTTAATGGGCTGGTCCAAGGGTGTCAAACGTATGGCTCGTGGGCCAAAAACGGTCCACTAGGGGGTCCAAAGTTTTCTCTGTGAACTTACAGTTTTATTTCTAATAAATTTCTGACTTTCTACTGGTTACAATAGTTTATGTAAATCTGAGACATTTTTTCTCTGTAAGATGAGACTTTTTTCCTCATCAGTTTTCTTTTTCTTCTGATGAGAACAAGGGGGCCTTGATCTTGCTGTGTGTGCAAGATAATTTAAGTATGCATTTAAAAGTAACGTGAAAGTTACTTTTCCAAGTAACTAGTTACTTTAATCATGCAGTAACTGGTAAGTAACTCAGTTACTTTTGAAAAGAAGTAACTAGTAACTGTAACTAGTTACGATTTTTAGTAACTTGCCCAACACTGATTGTCACTGTCCATACAATAGTATAAAAACAGGAAGAGTACACCAACAATACCAATTCCAGCAGAACACTCACTCTGACATAGTTTAAAAAATATTACAACCATCTCAGTCACCATTAAGGTCAGTAGTACTGTATGTTGTCTGGAAATAAATGGAGGATTACTTCGGGTTTTTTTGTACTTTACTGTGCTGAGATAATTTAAAATGTTATCTTATGTAGCGGAGTGGTTAGCACTGCGGCAGCACAGCAACTCACCCTTGGCCGGGGGGTCCTGGGTTCGATCCCAGCCCCCGACCAACAGTGATCTGTGTGGAGTTTGCATGTTCTCCCCGTGTCTGCATGGGTTTACGCCGTGATTTCTCCGCTTTCCTCCCACATGCCAAAAACATGCAAGTTAGGTTAATTGGCATCAATCTGGGGATTCTAAATTGTCCTTAGGTGTGACTGTGAGAGTGAATGGTTGTCTGTCTCTCTGTGTTGGCCCTGTGATGGACTGACGATCTGTTCAGGGTGGACCCTGCCTCTCATCCAAAGATGCTGGGATAGGCTCCAGCCGCCCCCCCCCCCCACCCCGCGACCCGAAAAGGATTAAGCGGAAGAAGATGGATGGATGGATCTTATGTAGAAGCATTGACTTCCTCTCTGACATTTCAAAATAAAATAGGAAATAAAAATCTTAAAAATGGTAGTTTCAAAATTAATTGGGGACTCCTGTTGAATATGAGAGTGATGTAGATTATATATATACAGATTTTAAATCTCTTAAAGGTTCCTTAAAGTTCCTTCTTTTTCATTGTTTCTTAATTGTAATTTTAGTGATTAATTGCCATTTATTATAGAAATATGTGCAATTAATGAGTTAAAATTTTTAATTGATGCACCCCCTCTAGTGAATTTACAAGAAAAGTTGCAAATTTATTAATCTGATTGCAAATATATAATTATAATGTTGCAGAACTTCAGAAATGTATGAGTAAAATGTTGCAATTTTATTCAAAATAAGTAAATTTTACAACTAAAAGATGGAAAACTGACATGGAAAAATTGCTGCAAATTTAACCCTATAATGCCAGCATCAAGAAATAATAAACAGAAATTTTTAATTTTTTTGACTCTGAACCCTTTATTTGGCCCTTTAACAAAATGTAAAAAAAAATAAATAAACATAAATCATTTGCGCATATGTTTTTTGTTTGTATCATATGTGATACATTGGGGATTACATGCAATTCGGGCAATAACAAGAACTTTTCTCCTTGGCCATCTGTAACATCTGTATCTTTATTTTTTCAAGCAGCTGCCGTTTTTTCAGTCCTTTTCTTTAATTTTACAATGTGGTAACCAGGCAGTAAATTAAATTTGGGCAACAACAATTACAAAAATCTTTGTTTCTTGGCCATCGGAGTGGTGGCCTACAGGCAGAGCATCCACCCCACAACCGGGAAGTCGGGATTCAAGTCCGGGCCAGGTCATACCAAAGACCATATAAAAATGGAACTTCCTGTTGTCCAGCTTGGTGCTCAGCCAAAATGGAACGGAGGAGGGAAATGTGAGCGGCAGTGGCTCAGGAGGTAGAACGGGTCATCCAATAACCAGAGGATTGGTGGTTTGAATCCCGTTCTCCCCAGACATCCTGCCGTTGTGTCCCTGGGCAAGACACTTTGCCCACCTTGCCTCCAGTGTCTATGACACTGGGTATGAATGTGTATAAATCTTCAGTAGTGGTCAGAGAGGTCGTTGGCACGGATTGGCAGCCACGTTTCCGTCAGTTTGCCCCAGGGCAGCTGTGGCTACAGTAGTAGCTTACCACTATCAATGTCTGTCTGTGGAGTGAATGAATAAGCACTGAATAAGCACTGTGAGCGAATAAGTGAATAAGCACTGTGAGCGCTTTGAGATGTCACTTGACATGTAAAGCGTCATAAAAATCTAATCCATTATTATTATCTGTAACATCTACATCTTTATTTTTTCAAACTGCTATCTTTTTCAATCTCTTCTTTTATTTTGCCAAGTAGTAAGCGAGAAAATAGTTCCTGTCCTTGTTTAGGCAGAGGTGGACATTGTATTTTGCACAGAACACATGGGAAAGTGAGGAGTTTCTTTGCAATGCTAGCACCTTTGTCATCGTGCCCAGGTTGGGGAGTGGCCGACCTCATCTCGGCTCACATCTGGAGGCACACTGTACGATGGCCTCTTACATGGTGGTGGTGGTGGTGGTGAGGAGGAGTGTGGTGGAAAGGACAGTGGTCTGCCCATCCTGACTTTTCCTTTTCCTGTAGTTATCAGGCAAGAGCCAACTAAGGCCTGGAACTTTCTCAGTTAGGCTTGTGCTGCTGTTGGACCCTCTTCTTCTGTGTTCGTCTGGTCAACACTTTGATCAAATTCAGCAGCTGCATGTGTCTTTCTCCCCTCCTCTTTACTTTTCACCTTTGCCTCTTCCACGCTGCTTTGTTGCCTGTGTCACTATTGGACCCACTTCTTCCTCTTCAATCATCTGGTCAATGCTTTTGTCTTCCTCATTGCTACTATTAGAGCTTTCTTCATCATGTTCTGCAGTGTGAGTCCAGTCCTTATCTTCCACTTCACCATCTGCCTCCATGTACTCCTATGTCACTCAAATTGCCATCAAGGAAGTACAGGACATCTTCAGTACTGTACTTCCTTTTAGCTATCTAAAATATAGGTTTATCAGTTTTGAGTTCAATTATTTGTTATAAAAGCCACATTTAAATCTGTAACTTGTGTAACTGATTCATCAAAACATTGTTTTATGCACTATGGTAGACATAATGTATATTACACCAACAAAAAGGTACAATGACAATTGGGGAATTTACCAATATATATTCCCCTTTGTACCTGCTAGGGATGTTAATGATTAATTGACTTTAGATTAACTGTCGATAAGAATTTAGTTGACTAAATTAAATTGGTTGTCATTTAATTGATAACTCAGAAGTCCTTTTCAATGGGAGCTTATCCTATGAAATGTAGTGACTTCGCTGTCCAGGTGGGGACACACGCGGTCACCCACTGCCGCATTTCAACCGAAAAAGCAGAAGAAGACCCTAAGCCCCCAGAGCGCATGTGTTGTGCTGAGTGAAAAAACTTGCCCTTCCGGGTTACGTTAGAGAGCCACAACAAGTTCCAGTGGCACGTTCCAGTGTCCACCCGCCTACTTCAAATCAACAGGGTGGAGAAACGGACTGCAGCAGGCCATACAAGCGCAAAAACCTATCCCCGCTGCCTTCAACCTGCCGCTAGACGGGAAAGCAGACCGGACTCAAGCTGCCACAGAGGTAACAGACAGCAGAGGGAGCCCAGATCGTTCTGGGTTTGCCTGGATTGCCGGGGTACTGTGATAAAGTTTAACATGCAACAGATGAAGCAGCTCACAATTTATTTTCCTGTTAAAACAGTCTACCAGTGCATCTCAGTAAATTGGAACGTGAACTTTTTTTTAATATAACTAAAAAAGATAAATTTGATGATATTGGTAATAGTTTTTTAAAATAAATTTAAAAAAAACATGACATTTTCAATTTACTGAAATGTTCCAGTGCATAGTACACAGTATACAGTGCAAAATCTGTTAAACTACAAAAAATGTAATTGTCTGTAGTAAAAAAAAAATGCAAATGGTACAATAAATCATTGAGGAATATGATGTTCATGTTTTATTCAGTATTTGAAAAAACAGCAACTTTTTATATGTTAAAATCAGGCCATATTATACCAAAAAATTCAGATTCTCAGGAAAAACACGGTTTATCAATTAATCATTAATCAATCGATAAGGTGAATCAATTATCAGTTAATGAAATTCATCGATTACTTGCATCCCTAGTACCTGCTGTGTCAAATTTGATACAAGTATTTTCTGTATGTTTTTACTCTAAACTAAAATGCAATAAATGAAGTAATTATAAGTTGCTTCAATAGAGTAAGTGTTCATTTTAAAATATTCGTTAATATGTGTAAGAAAATCTCACCATAAAGTCTTCAAAATAGTATTATGTTTCTCCTTGAGACAACTGACTGAATACTTAAGCTGGATTCATGCTGCAATTCCCCTCTGGTCCACTTTGGTCCGCATGTGCTTTGGACGAGCCTAGCGCGCACGCAGTGCAAAGGTGCTGTACATGCTCACTTCTGTCATCTACCAGGCTGACGCACGCACACAACTGTTGTCTGTAGTTTCGCCCCAGCCCTATGGGTAGCGCAAATGCGCTAACACTCCAGTTTGTTCACTGGCTATAAATGTGAGACGGCGCACATTTTTTTTTTGTAGGAACAACAATGGTGTTGTTTCAAGGAAAAAGAAGAATTACCGTTTTCCAGTGCTCTTCTCCGTTCAAGCTGCTGCTGCTGCTGCAAAACGATTCATGTATGTTTATTCTCGTCTTCTGCTTCCTCTTCGTCTTCTTCGTCTACTTTGACTTTGTATGCTGTGTTGGTAGCGCCACCTCATGCCTCGTGCCACCTCTTGCGCATGTGCAGTTAACGTGGTCAGGCCGTGCGGTCAGAAAATTTGGGCTGCACGCGGTTGTCCGCAAAGGAGCTCTGTGGACACTAGTAGACTCAAGGATATGACATGAATTTCATCACACAAGCCTTCCGGTTGCGCGTACGTGGACAACAAAGGTGCAGCATGAATCCAGCTTCATGGGTTTCAGCCATTTTGGATTGAACCATGTGATGTGTCAGAATTATTGTAGTGTAAAAGGTATCATTCACCAGTGGGCAGAAGACAAGTATCAGATTATATACAATGGGGTTTTGAGCAAAGTTTTTTTCATATGGTTATACAATAGATCTCAGAAATGTACGTATTAAATGTGATACCTGCGGCACTAAAGGGTTAAGAAAGAGAATGTCTTCAAATTAAAACATCAAAATACAAGTTTGCAAGGAAAAAACAGCAAACCTATAAGAAAAAAAGCAGTACATCACCAAAAAAGAAAGAGTTACTATACTAGTGAAAAGCCACAAATTTTCAAGAACAAATACACATTTATGAGAACTCTGAATATCTAAAGAGGGGGAAACTCTTCTAACTACTGAAGCTGACAAAAAGTTTACACTTCAGAATCAAAATGTGTTTTCTGGACAAAAATGAATCAAAGCAGCTCTTCCCACAGTAGAACTCGATGGCCTTTGGCCCGTCTGCTGCAGCTGACACACTGGCTGCATCGCAGAAGAAACCTGAGGAAGTGCAGCGTTCATTTATTATAAAATCGACTGACGAAATGCTTTTCTGTTGCTTCGAAAAAAAACCCAAAAACCTGCAGATCTCCTGCTTGCAGTTCAGAGAGCATTTTGAAGAAACTGGGTTACACTCACCCCCAAAATCCACACTGTTCTAATTTGCAAATTTGTGCGGCTGCTTCGTCTACTGTATGTTGGTTTGTCTATCTTTTAGGTTATATATAGTTTGTTGCTACAGTTACAGGAAATGTTTGCGTGTTTTCATGTGCGAGCAGGTGTGAGATATCTGAACCTGCACGACCAACGGTGCAAAAGTGACTATATGGTCAGATGGCTGAGATGCAGAATGAAACAAACGGAATAAAACGACGAAAACAAAGTGCGTGTGTTTGTACGTGTGTGTGTGTGGTGCCTACGGGCCGCAGCCATCTGTCCTCCCTTACTGAAGTGAACAGCCATGTACAGTAAAGATTGTGCGTTCTCCTCGCTCATAAACACTGTAGGACAGAGCGAAGCCCGGTGAGATGACCTGGAACAAATCCAATCCACGCTTACAGTGGCTCCGCTTCGTCACCAAGGTTCATTATCACCGTGGTAGGATGAAGAAAAAGACCCCAGACACACACAGCGCACTTCCTCAGCGCATTATCTTAACACCACAAATTTATTGTCAGAAATTAACAGCAGAAATGCTCACATTTTACATGTTCGCATCATATCTCTGACGAGCAGCCGACAAATGAAATGACGACGGAAGAGGGCGTCACTGTGGCCTGATTTGCCCAAATAAGGCTTTGGCGCGTTAGACGAGGAAGCCTATCGCAGTTTGCGCCACTGAGGAAGAGGAGGAAAAAGTTGAAACATTATCAACCAAAGAGAAATTAGTCAAAATTTGTTCCTGTCAAGGAAAAAAAGGTTAAATATCTGGGGTACTTTCTACTCTAATTTCTAATGCAAGTAAAAATAAACTTCAATAATCATTAAAAACTAAGAAAATAAGTCTATTTTATTTAAAAGCATCAACATTAGCATTATTGTGTACAGCAGTGGCTCTCAACCCCCCAGAGGTTGGGGTTGTGCATCCATCCATCTTCTTCCGTTTAATCCTTTTCGGGTCGCGGGGGGGCTGGATGCTAAATTAAAATATCATAGCCATACACTCAACTGGACAATGAAAAATCTGTATAAAACAACTAAAAGCTTATAATAATAATAATAATAATAATAAAAATTGGAGCTGTCCTTAATACTAATTTTGGGGATCCAAATATTCTGTCCATTTTTTTCTTATAAACTGCATTAATGTTGTTTAGCAGTGTGACTTTTCCAATAAAAATGTGACTTTTTCATGTGTGTGCAACTTTTTGAGACATTTTTCTTATATTTTTTGTATAAATATAGTTTTTTCCTCATGCAACCCCCCCCCAGTTTGCAATTTCTGTTTTGTACATAAAATTATTAATTTCAATTTGTGACTTTTTTTGATTCATTTCTTAACCGTCATTACGTTGCTGCTTTTTTCCTTTAAATCTAAACTATTTTTTCTAAATGTGTTGTTTACCTTTAATAAAATCAAGCAGCACATCCCAACGTTGAAAACAAGTATCCAGATTACTGAACATTTGGGTGCAGCCTTACTTATGCATATTAAAACATATTTTTGTTGAATGAATCTTGGACACACAAGTAAGGTGGGGGGGCTCCATGGAAAAAAGGTTTGGAACCATCACCATCAAAACCATTTATCTCAAAAACTTTAATAACTATGTTCCTTTATTAAAAAAAAAAAACCTGAAATACTTTCCAATTGTTTTTAACCAGAGTGGCAGTTAACTGGCATTTTTGTTGATAATCCAATCATGATTAAGTGTGTTTAAGCAGATTTCCCCCTCTGCCTCTTACTCGTACCGTTAAACCCCAAACCTGTAATAAAATAACTGCCAGTTGAACATTTTTTTGCATGTTGAGGTATTTGAATTCTTTCACTGAAGGTGGAGAGAGTGATAATGGTGTGTGATTCTCCGTGTGTGTGTGTGTGTGTGTGTGTGTGTGTGTGTGTGTGTGTGTACAGGAAGAGAGAGGAAGACTGGGATGAAAAACCTAATCAAACTCGACTTTGTGTCTTCAGGTTTTTACCGTTTCCTCTAACACACACACAGCTGCACAGACAGTCGAGAATCAAAACCCATTCTCTGTCTCACATGCACGGACCGCACTCTGACATTCGCCCACGCCGTTAACGTATATCCACACGCACGCAGCTTACTATCTCTGATTCTTTTTTTAAAAAAAAAACATTTATTTAATCCGTTGCCACATTTCTGCTTGCGTCTTCAAATGCTCGCAGCACACAGCAGCGCGCACATGCACGACGCTGGTGATAGTCGAAGTGCATCTTGATTGATGGAAAGTGATGTGCCGCCAGCATCACGCCTTGCCCCCCCCAGAACACTTTAGTCTAAACAGGAAGTGGCTTTCCAGATAAAGTTGAGTTTAGAAGCGATCTCGGTTATCGGAGAGCACCTTCTTAAAAGCTACATCTGAACTGTTTTCAATCCATTAGTTTTTCTTATACATGTCTGTCAGATTTACTTGATTAACTTTATAAATTTCAGTACACACTCACTCACTCGAGGGTGTCGGAAGAGGAATACACACAGACGCAAAGACTGCTTGAATTATTTGCAGATATGAGGCACAGGGTGGTCGCAGCAGGTGTTTCAACCCGCAGGCTGACTGAAATCTTGACGTGGTTGTGCAGGAAAAGGACTTCAAATGTGAAAACAAGGGTAGCGACTCGCAGCCCAGTTTTTGTGGATTAAAACCTGTTTGCTAAAAGTTCACCATGAGCCGGGCAAGTGTGGATTTACAAATTATTCTGAGCTTCAGCGCCAGATCAGTATTCACTCTCACACACACGGTCACCTCTGAAATGTAAAAAAAAAAAAAAAGAAAAAAAAAAAAAAGATTTTTGTGCCGTTTTTCAACCAATTTAAAAGATAATGTCTGCTTGATATAGGCCACAGGTAAAATGAGCAGGAAAGAGTAACTGAAAACTTGTAGGGGTGTACCCAAATATTACAATATGCAGATATTCATCTGATGTATCTGTATCGTACTTTCATAGTTGTTAGTAGGATATTCAGCTTTTTTCACATTTGCTGCCCATTTTTTAAAATACCACAGCTAAGAGAAGAACCTCACAAATACATCAAATATGCAAGAAAAACAAGTAGGAAATTGGTAATTAAAATCAACAGATTTGCATGAATGCAATATGAAGATGTTTTTATGTTTAGGTTTGTTTGGCTTTTCTTAGTTCTTTTACAGCGCTTCTTCATTTCAGCTTTTTATTCATGCGTTACTTCCACTGGGCCTTGAGTGCCGACATTTCATTCTTTATATGTGCAACGTGTTTTTTGGAATGATGATAAATGAAACTGGAAATGTGCAAGAAAAATATGGTCAGTAACGTCAAGAAATTGAAAATTTGTGAGAAAAAAATAGTGTGAAATAGAAGTTTAAGGGGAAAAAAAGGCAACACATAAGGAGTCGCCTTTAGAGAAAAAATAGGTGCAAGTTCTAAAGAAAAAGTCACAATTTGCTGCTAAGATACACGTGATGCTGATGCCGTCTAGAATATTTGGATGTTCTTTCTGGATTACTAAAGAATATTTGGAGTCTCAGAACTGGGATTTGGGTCAACCATAAAAACGTGCGACTCAAACCGAAGACATGAAATTCTCAGAAATGGAAAAATTTGGGAACTAAATTAAGTCTGAATTCCACTGACAGAAGAAATTCTGCACAGGATATTCAGATATTCTCTCTGGATCACCGCTAAATATTCAGGTCAAATCAAACACACAAAATTCTCAGAAATGAAATAAGCGCAGGGAACTAAATTAACCTTTAGTCCAATCATATCAGTTGTTTTCCTCTGAGGGAGAACAAATTCAGCACAGAATATTGGGATATTCTCTCTGGACGACTACTGAATATTCACAAAACTGGTGTTCAGCACAGCCCTGAAAGCGTGCGACTCGTGGCAAGCATTTCTGCGTGCAAACCAAACGCACGAAATCCTCAGAAATAAAACAGGAATTAAAAGTGTTCTCCATGTCAGCCGGTGCGGTGCACGCTTTAAATAAGAGGTGCCCCAGAAGAGGCGGAGAGCTGGGTGTGCAGCTGTTGACAGTTAAAGAGGTGAATGTGGTCTTTGGGCATTGATGTCATCGGATTAACACACACACACACACACACACACACACACACACTGCAGCACACACAAACACGCTGCTCAGTTGGTTGAGCGGGCGGCGGCGCTGACAGCCTGAGAGCTCCCCCTAGCAGGAGCAGACAGACAGACAGAGAGAAGTAGAGAGAAGTGGGGTCCAAGGAGGAGTGGCGACAGACAGTTTACCCAGCCTCAGCCGAGGCGGACCCACTGTTGTGGTATGCAGACGGTCCACAGATGAGTCCGGGCTTGCTTTGTGAGACGTGAAACGCTACCCCTGCCCCTGCCCCGCCACCTGCGCTCACCTCCTCGCGGTCACGCCTTCCCAACACAAATGGATGAAGATGAGATGCTTCCAATTTTGTCACCTTTTCTGTTTTGAGTTTCTCGCCTTGCAAGAACATTTTGGGAACGGCTCGGTGATAAATCCTGGTGCACGTGTGGGCTACCGTGAAAAATAACGGGAAGACATGACAGACTGGGAGCACCGAAGGTTATCGTACGAAAATCCCTCTTCATTTATGTCAGCGCCAATCCCTTAAACTGGAAAAAGACTTTTGAGGAAATAATAAAGAATGACACGACTACTATTAAAAGTTTCATTGGGCATTCACCTCTAATAAAAGCACAGTGCAAGAAGCGATGATTGGAATTTTTTTTAAAGCATTTCTAGAATGCTTTAGTGCATGAAAAGAAGGAGGTTTTGGCTGCTCTCCTCCCTGTCTCTAACAAAGACTTCGCCCCAGCAGGGTGCACGGCTATTTGACAAGCCAAAGGGAAACATGCATCTCAAGTGGGCGACTGCAATTTACACGCATCTCTCTCTCTCTCTCTCTCTCTCTCTCTCTCTCTCTCTCTGCTGCATGTGCACGTGGCTGCAACCATCCCTCCGCTGGCGTCTCTTCACACCGAATGAGCCCCTCGGAAAAAGGGGGGTGGTGATGGTGGTAGTGGGAGGGGAGCCTGGCTTGTTTTTGCGGCGAGCGAGAAGCAGAAGACACTCTTGTCTGCACCTCCGGGTGTAAACCGTCTTGGAGAGCCGACATTTGTCTGTCCGACAAACATGAAAATATAGATCTCCGGTGATATGATCTTTCCCACAAGTCTCTGGGAGGTCGTGGGGGTGGGGGGGGGGAGGTTGAGTTCCTCTGTATCTCGACGCTCGGGGCGGAACGTTTGATTTCAGGGAAATGGGGGGGGGGATGAAGGTGTTGCACGGTGGCGTGTCGGACTGTGGGAAAAGACAATAAATGTGCAAATAAATTGTTAGAGGTGGATTTTACAGCCATGAGAGGAAGAAGTTGTGCACACCTGTTAAAAAACACTCGGTATGGAAAAGGCCTGTGATGAGATTTAAAAAAGAAAGGTGAGCTAACCTTCATCTTTCCCGACTAAAAATCACAAAACAAAGGAGGCGCAGCGCTCCCAAAACTGTACACGGAGCCGGCTGATGCTTCAAGTTGCAAGACTGGAATTAAAAATGCGGCACGTTATAAGCCGGTTCAGATGGGTTTTATCACCTGACAGCTCGAAGAATTATGGAGATTTTGTTTTTGTTTTTTTGAGGTAGGGCAGACGAAGGGAGGATCACATGTGTGCATTTGCATATGTGCGCTCCGTGTCCATTCTCATACATACATACATGTGTGTGTGTGTGTGTGTGTGTGTGTGTGTGTACTCAAGCATAGTAAATCTGGGAGCTTCTCTTACACATAAATTATGGCGTGCACGGGGCCGTGCTGCACCCTGGGATGGTGATAAATCAGACAGGCAGTCAGTTAGGTCGGACCTGCCCGGTGGAACCACAAACTCCACACCCACACCCAGCGTGAGCACACAGTGGAGCACCCGAATGTTCCGGACTCGTTCCCGTCCGCCTGTCTGTTGGGGGGAGACGCGCAGGTTCATTCGCGTACGGTGTGCACGCACAGCGTGGCTCGTTTTTTTAGGTATGGGATGCTGTGAAACGACAAAACAGCAGCGCCTGCGGGCGTGCAGGCCTCGCGGCAGAGCCGGGCTGCCGGGCCCACGCCGCCACCACTGCCGCCGCCACTGTGCGAGGACCCGAAGGTGAGCAGCCGTCCCCACCTGTCACCCCCCCCAAATAAAAGCTGGAGGGAGCTGACCTTCCACCGTGGCAGGACAGCCAGAAACCTTCAGCGTTCCAGCACCGTCTCACAGCTGAGGAGGAATGCTTCATGTTTTACAGTCACCGAAGCTAATTAAAAGAGCCAGTGTGACAGAAGCGGCCTTCACTGATCTGCTGATTCTTGTTTTTATTATTAAAAACTGGAGCCATGTGCAAGAAGAAGTTTGCTGTCCTCGCTTTAATTCCAAACCAGTCTTCTTTTAATCCTCTTCAGTTTTATCTTTACACTACCTGTGTCTTATTGTGTTATTCTGCACAATTTGGCCGTTAAACAATCCAAACCTGTCATTATTATTATTATTATTATTATTATTATTAATGCTCCAGCAGCGGGAAGAAAGAAGCGCCAACCGTGAACACACCAGGCTGCACTAATTAAAGCCGGAGGACTGGCGGGGAAAACACCTTCAAACCTGAGGCACCATGAAGCCCCAGCAAACCCAGCAGCTTGTCTGGCTTTTCACGAGCACATAAAAAAATACAAATAAGCTTCATAAAGTGTTCTGCTGGATTATGATTAAAATAACAGCAACACTAAGACTCTTAAACCTGTCAGAGTAAACATGAAGGAGGCTCTCTTTAACGGTGTGTGCGCAATTTGGTGCGTAAAGTTTGAAATTAAGAAAAAGAACTGAAACTCATTTCAAATGTAAAATTGATTCGAACTCAAGAGCAGTTTGTGTTTCATTAGTTGTGCTTATTCTTGATTATAAACCTAAATTAACAACTTTAAATTAGACACAAGGTTCTCTCTCTCCTGTGTGCTGAATTTGTGGCGTAAAAGTCCGACATGCACTTGGATACTTTTCATTCTGTGGCCCCGCGTGGAGCGTCACTGTGGCATTAAAGGTTAGGGATTGTATAATCACAAAAGCAATAAATAAAGAAAGTTAAATTTTTTTAAAAAAACTGCCTCTTTAAAGTTTCGGCACCATGTTTTATTAAAAATGTTCATTCCTCAAACTGACCACAAAAGGGGAAAATAGCCAAAGTGAAGTTAATGGAAGCAGAGAAGTGCAGCGGTGGCGTCTTCAGGCGCACTTACGTGTGATTTCTCTCTGGGACAGGTGCTGCGGGTTCCCCTGCTTGCGTCGGGACATCGCCCTGGCATTTACACTGGCATCGCCCGGAGCGCGGCGCTGGAAGAAGGGTCGTCTCTCCTCCTCCTTCTCTCCCCGCGGCTGCTCCTCCTCAAACCGGCCGAAATGGCCAAAAAGCGGCCCGTCGCTGACCAGACGCCCCACACTGAGCGCTACGCGCCGGCCCAGAGCGTGCTCCCCCCCCCTCCCTCCCTGGATCTCTCTCTCTCTCTCTCTCTTCAGCGGCTCCTGCGCTCCGCGGTGACCGGCCGTGGCGCAGCGGCTTGGGGCGCCCGCTCGGTACCAAAGTGGCTGCGCGCCTCCCCCGTTCTTCGTCGAAGGTGAGGGAGGAGGGGGGGGCGGTACGAGCGTCTCTTTTCCCTTCACTCCATCTGACAGAGAGGAGCCGCGGAAAAATGTGGGGAGCGCAGCGGAGGGGAACGGAGACGCGGCGGAGACGCGTGAGTTGGGCCGGTCAGACAGTCAGCACCTGTGGTCCACTTATCCGGCCACCCTTGGACAGGACATCGCCCGGTCCCGCGTGGAGGAAACGGGTGACGATGTGTCAACTGAGAAGAAGAAAAAAATAAGAATCCAGTTTTGTTTGCGGGACGTGGGCACTTCTGCGCTCCGCTGACAGCGCCGGCCGGCCGGGTTCACACTTCAACTGCGGGAAGTCAAAGCCCAGCGGAGCGGCGTGTGGACTGGAGGGCGGACGGGCGCCCCGCTCCCTTCCTTCTTTTGTCTCTGTGCTCTACGGCAGCGACAGCGGCGCGTCACCCCCGGACCGTGCGCGGCTCTCTGTGGCTCTCCGGCTTGTAACGACGGGGAGAAAACTCAAGTTCAAGTGCGGACGTGACGTTCAGTGTGCAGTGAGAAGGGAGAGTGGAGACTGAAGAGCACTGGGGGCGACTAGTGGTAGCTTTCACACACACGTACACACACGCACACACACACACACTCACGCCCTCGCACACACCCGGGCGTGTGGCGCGCACGGCGGCAGTGGTCAGAGTGGCTCTGCGCAGACATCTACCGCTGACGGGCGCGTCGGCGTGGGACGGAGCTGCGTTACCGGAGTGACCCCCCCCCCCCCCCCGAAACACACACACACACACACGCACACACACGCGCGCGCGCGGGAGGGGGAAGGTGCTTCCGGACCTGAACCACGGGCGCGCTGGACACTTTTTGCGCGAGCTCGGGTTGACGTTTAAAAGCGAACAGCGGTGCTGATTCGTGGCAGCCGCGTGCGCTGCTCGTTCCGCGCGGGCACATTTGGAGGAAAAGCAGTTAATTTGTTGAATTATAATTTTTGTTGAAAAATGTATTCATTTCTTTTGTTTTTGTATATTCATGTGTAAAAAGCTGACAAGCCCGCCACGTCCACGTGCACGTTTGGCTCCTTCAGTTAAAAGGCCTGACGCGCTCCAAATCTGTGACTTTAATTTTTTTTTTTAATTATGGTTTATTTTTCAATCAGATGCCACTGTTTGGTTTATATATTTGCCACGGGATTGGACGTTTCTTACAATATCATTTAAGGTTTAATTAACGTTACATCAGTCCCTTTGTGGCCTCAATGAAGGCAAAGAAGGGCAATTTAAACTGCGCACATTTTACACCTCATATATTTTTAATAACATATATATATATATTAGTAATGATGTAAAAGTGCCTGGATAGATTGTGGTTTCTAAATACACATACACCACTCTCTGTGATGGCATTAATTAATGAATGAATTAATTCTGGAATTTTAGGGTCAAGTCTGTTATCTTTTGGTGAGAAATATGAGAAACAACCGTTTAATTATTTCTCATTTCTTGAAAGACGTCCTAGCAAACAGTACCGAAGAGAGCAGCCTCCATATTGTGTGTGTGTGTGTGTGTGTGCACGTGTGTGTGTGCGCCATGTGGACTTTGCAGGCTGATGATGGATAAGTGGTTCTGGTGGCTGCGGAGCCTCTGCACGCCGCCCCGCCGCCCGCCCGCCCGCCTCCCAGAGAGGCCGGTGTACAGTAGAGGAGCCTCGGGTTTCCATCCTCACACTTCCCCTCACAGGAGAGGAAGAAGAAGAGGCAGAAGAGTGTGTGTGTGTGTGTGTGGGGGGGGGGGGGGTGGCACTAACTTTGACAAACCTGGATTAGCTGCCATCTTCACATCCCTCCATCATCTATCCTCCACCCTGCGGCGTGTGGTGTAGAGTGAGGGCTGCTGGTGCTCGTGGTGCAGGAGGAAGGCCTCGAGGTGGGTTTCATCGGCGGGGCCAGGTGTTGTCAGAGCATCTCAGGCTTTTGTGTATGGATTCTCCGCTGTACTTTTTCAACCGCATCGCCTCAGGTGCTCGACACCCCCCACCCCCCACCCCCTTCCCGTCCCTCTCCTTTCCTTCTACATCTTCACGGGGCTCACTCACAGCTCGGGCTGTCTCCCAACAAGCCCAGCAGCCTCTCCTCCGTTCCACCAGTGGCACCGTAGGAGGACATAAATAGATTTCCCATGCTCATTTACAAGGGGGAGGGGGGGGGGGTGGCACGTTTGTCCAAGTGTCTTTGTGGCACGCACAACAGAACACCCACTTTCATTTTTTGGTGGGGTGTGGGGGTGCTTTGTCACAATAACAGGCGACAGAGAGAATTACGTTGAAATGTAAATCATTGTCAGCTTTAAGGAGCAACTCGGTGCCAGAGTCGTCGTCGTCTTTTCTTTTTTAAATGAAGATATGAGATTAAAGCAGCTTGACGGAGGGAGGAAAAGAAAGAAGGAAGAAGGTGGTGTCTTTATTGTCGCTCATTTTTTTTCAGTCCTCGTACACACACACACACACACACACGCACACACATGCACGAGGTAAGCCTGAGGTTTGCAGGTTCTTCCTGTTATCAGTTTGTAAGTAATAACTCAACTCCAATTGCTGCTTTTAAGCCGCGGCGTCGACTTGTCTAAGCTCTGAAATCCTCCGCCTTTCGTTTAAGAAAAATAAAAATCACGAGTGCCTTCCGGGCACGGAGTGACACTCCAGGCCAACACCACTATCTCTGGATGTGCTCCCATGTCCTTGCAACCTGATTGGCTCATTAGTCAGATGGGCGACAGGTGCATCATTCCGCTTTCTTATTGGACGTTTTCTCGACGGCGATTTCTCACTTAAAGGCCATCAGCGTGAGTTATGGCGGACGGCTCGCGGCATCCCGCTCTTGCCCTCCCTTCATTTGCATATATATATGCGGCTGTTTGTTTTTATGTTAATGCTAAATAAGCCTTTTCTCCCCCACCCCGCCATCCTCTCTCACCCATCGCCTCTGCTGGGCGGTTAAATTTTAATTAGAGGGACGTGGAGGTGTCCTTTAGAGTTTTAAGATCACTTTGCCAACAACTGTTCACCACTAAACTGCTAATATTGATGTTTATGTGTGGAAGACGCGGGCTGGCAGATAAAGGAGAGGGGTGGAGGGGAACAAATGTGCACCGCCAGCTCACGACGGCCTTTCACAAAGGAACTACGACAGAAGTGCTACGTCTTATCTCCTTCTCAGAAAATCTGGTTTGTTTTAATGGGTTGATAGCCAATCGAGAATGTCGTAGACTTGAGTTAAACGCGGCCTGTATTGCTGATGTTTTCATTCTCAGTTCTCGCTTCCATCTCAAGTTCTTGGACTTGTCCACACTAAGGGAAAATGGTGTTGTAGACCGGTGCACACCAAGACTTTAAGGGTCCAAGATCACTGTAAGTCTCGGTCCAGTCTTGCCTACAGCAATAGAGCAAACTCAGAGTAAAGCTGACCTCAAAGAAGAAGAAAGTGTCTTTAAATTAATAACAGTTGTTCCAACATTTTATTTATTTTAAGGCTGGACAAAAGTTACAGAATAAGACATCATCTGCGCCTCTCTTTGTAGCATGGGCATTACCAGCGAGCAGCTGACAAGTCCTTTTTAACGGCCGCCATCAAGTCTTAATGTCATCTTCATCCATTAAAGGGGTGATTGTCTTTTTTTATCCAGTCATCAGTAATGAAAAGCAGATTAGGAAGGCAGGTGCTGCAGTGATGAGCTCCGTTCTCTCCCCTCCTCGCTCTCTGAATGATGACCCTCGGAGCTCAGACCAGCAATGCAACACCACCCTCTATTGGCCGTACAAAGGTACAAGCAAATAAAAAGGCCCCACTGTGACATAGGAATGTGTTCCTACAGAGAGAGGGAAAAGTCCACAGTTTATTAGCAGTCTTTTTGGTTTTTGATTGATTTTTAATCGTTGTTATGGTGGCTAAGCCTGTCTGAACGAGTGATGTATTCAGATCGGCAATGTACTGTAAAGATGTTGTGGTTTTAATTGACTAAGGTTTGAGTTGACCTGATCAGAAAATTTAGAAAAGGGGTATTTTCACACCTAAAGACCAGACCAAGGTTCATATTTTTTGTTCCATTGTCTACATTTGGTCCAGCTACAGCGCATCCGGAAAGTCTTCACAGCACTTCACTTTTTCCCACATTTTGTTTACAGCCTTATTCCAAAATGGATTAAATTCTTTTTTTCACTCAAAATTCTACACACAATACTCCATAATGACAATGCGAAAAAAAAAGTTTTTTGAGATTTTTGCAAATTTATTAAAAATAAAAAACTAAGAAATCACATGTACATAAGTATTCACAGCCTTTGCCATAAACCTCAAAATTGAGCTCGGGTGCATCCTGTTTCCACTGATCACCCTTCAGATGTTTCTACAGCTTAACTGGAGTCCACCTGTGATAAATTCAGTTGATTGGACATGATGTGGAAAGGCACACACCTGTCTATATAAGGTCCCACAGTTGACAGTGCATGTCAGAGCACAAACCAAGCATGAAGTCAAAGGAATTGTTTGTAGACCTCCAAGACAGGATTGTCTTGAGGCACAAATCTGGGGAAGGGTACAGAAAAATTTATGCTGCTTTGAAGGTCCCAATGAGCACAATGGCCTCCGTCATCCATAAATGGAAGAAGTTTGAAACCACCGGGACTCTTCCTAGAGCTGGCCGGCCATCTAAACTGAGCAATCGGAAGAGAAGGGCCTTAGTCAGGGAGGTGACCAAGAACCCGATGGTCACTCTGTCAGAGCTCCAGCGTTCCTCTGTGGAGAGAGGAGAACCTTCCAGAAGGACAACCATCTCTGCAGCAATCCACCAGTCACGACTGTATGGTACAGTGGCCAGACGGAAGCCACTCCTTAGTAAAAGGCACATGGTAGCCTGCCTGGAGTTTGCCAAAAGGCACCTGAACGACTGTCAGACCATGACAAACAAAATTCTCTGGTCTGATGAGACAAAGATTGAACTCTTTGATGTGAATGCCAGGTGTCATGTTTGGAGGAAACCAGGCACCTCTCATAACCAGGCCAATACCATCCTACAGTGAAGCATGGTGGTGGCAGCATTGTGCTGTGGCGATCTTTATCAGCGGCAGGAACTGGGAGACTAGTCAGGATAGAGGGAAAGATGAATGCAGCAATGTACAGAGA
This sequence comes from Pholidichthys leucotaenia, assembly GCA_020510985.1. Taxonomy (NCBI): domain Eukaryota; kingdom Metazoa; phylum Chordata; class Actinopteri; order Cichliformes; family Pholidichthyidae; genus Pholidichthys; species Pholidichthys leucotaenia. The sequence goes on along the minus strand of CM035842.1, from coordinate 410,838,559 downwards.
TATCCTGGATGAAAACCTGCTCCAGAGTGCTCTTGACCTCAGACTGGGGTGACGGTTCATCTTTCAGCAGGACAGCGACCCTAAGCACACAGCCACAATATCAAAGGAGTGGCTTCAGGACAACTCTGTGAATGTCCTTGAGTGGCCCCGCCAGAGCCCAGACTTGAATCCAACTGAACATCTCTGGAGAGATCTGAAAATGGCTGTGCGCCTACGCTTCCCATCCAACCTGATGGAGCATGAGAGGTGCTGCAAAGAGGAATGGGACAAACTGCTCAAAGATAGGAGTGCCAAGCTTCTGGCATCATATTCAAAAAGTCTTGAGGCTGTAATTGCTGGCAAAGGTGCATCAACAAAGTATTGAGTAAAGGCTGTGAATACTTATGTACATATGATTTCTTAGTTTTTTATTTTTAATAAATTTGCAAAAATCTCAAAAAAAAATTCACGTTGTCATTATGGGGTATTGTGTGTAGAATTTTGAGGAAAAATGAATTTAATCCATTTTGGAATAAGGCTATAACATAACAAAATGTGGAAAAAGTGAAGCACTGTGAATACTTTCCAGATGCACTGCAGGTTTGGTTTTACGACGCTCCTTTTACAAATGAACTAAACAACTTTATGAGACGCAGCTATGTGTTACTGTCAAGATGACATTTGTGTTGTTGGCACAGACCGGTAGTTAGCAAACATGCTATTCACCCTTCAAGATGTTTTCCTCTTTCCTTTTCTCCTCTGGACACATTGGTAACGGCACTTTAAGTGTAAACTGGTCCAGAATCCATCATATTAGTCAGTGGACTAGTTTAGTGAGGCTAGAATATTATCCCGGTCTTGTCCTTCTCATCGGCTGTGATGATTTCCATGTGCTATTGCGCATTCATTTTTTTCAAAAACGCTTTTGCGTTCTCTCCTTTGCATTTTTATGATTTTTTTTCACTTTACTATTTATGCTGCTAACAGCCATATTTCCTCTTTCTGAGCGCTACCATGGCTTATTTTCCCTCTTACTGGCTGCCTTAACTTTCTGTGTTTGGTACAAAAGTTGAACCTTTCTGAAAACTGCATTCACACTCTAACGAACCGGACCAAGGTTCAGTTTGATCTGAACCAAGACCACCTTGGTTCAGAAGTGGTCCTCCCATATTGACACTGTCCGGAAAAAGGCCCAGCAGAGGTTGTTTTTTCTGCGTCAGCTCAAGAAGTTTGATTTGCCTCAGGAGCTGCTGGTTGTCTTCTACACCGCCATCATCCAATCTGTCCTCTGCTTTTCCATCACTGTCTGGTTTGGATCTGCCACTAAACAGGACAAGACCAGACTGCAGCGGATCATTAAGTCTGCGGAGAGGATCATTGGTACCGACCTACCCTCCATTGAGAACTTATATCGGTCCATAACCAGGAAACGGGCGGGAAACATCTGTGCTGACCCATCACACCCCGGCCACAAACTGTTTGAACTTCTATCTTCTGGTCGTCGTTACAGATCACTGAAGGTCAAAACCACCCGTCACAGGAACAGTTTCTTTCCTCAAGCCATCACTCTGATGAACTCCTAACATTCACCTAGTCCTACCTGTTGCTGTACTCATGACTTTTCATCCATTATTACATTGCACATAACTCTCACACTGCTTTTTACTTCATTCACATTATATCACTGAATCTGAGTCCACATTGAAATACTGTGTGACTGTATATTTTTTCATATATTTCTGCAAAGTGTGGTTAGTCCGAGTAAATAACTGCATATATTCCTGTATATATTTGCATCCTTTTATAGAAACGTGGACAGACTGTAATTTACTGTACATACTCTGGTTGTCATTGAATCCTTATTTAAATCCTTCACCTGAACAACGAGAGCAAGTTTTTAGCCAAAGTCAAATTCCTTGTATGTGTTGTGCATACTTGGCCAATAAAGCTGATTCTGATTCTGATTCTGATTCTGATTCTGATTCTGACCTCTGTTTGCTGGACCAGATTTTGACTTTTTGGTCTGGATCGTGGTTTATTGGAGGTTTCACACCTAAAGTTTTCATACCAACCAAACGGAAAAGTCCAAAAGTCTGGGCCAAACGGCTTAGGTGTGAAAGCCTCTTAAACCAATAGACAGCAAAAACAAATATATACTCAAGAGATTTAATAATGCACCACTCTATTTTTGGCACAGTTTGGGAAGAGCTTTTCTCTGTTAAGAAAACAAGTTGTACAAATGCATGTAGGGTAATTCCCAACATCTGTGATTTGGTCATGCCTGAGAGATTATTGTGAGTATTTCTGTATCTCAAACACAATTTTGGGAATGTCACAATACCTCAATGTATGGTGCTTATGTTTCTTGACAATGTTTTTGTTTGTTTGTTTTGTCATTGATTAACTTAGGATATTCATTAAAAGGTAATGAGAAGCAGTATATGAGTGGTCATTTGCATACAACACAAGCTACACAAGGGGATAAGGACCTGTACTTATATAGCTCTTTTTCTAGTCTCAAAGACCACTCAAAGCACTTCACTAGTACTAACCCTCTATTCTAAAGGCCTATAGGAGACAGATATCTAGGGACAATTTAGAACAACCAATTAACCTAACATGCATGTCTTTGGATTGTGGGAGGAAACCGGAGCCCCCGGAGTAAACCCACGCAGCACAGGGAGAACATGCAAACTCCACACAGAAAGGTTCCTACCCCTGCCAGCCTGGGGATTTGAGTAGTGGCGTGTTATTAAATCCCTTGAGTGTACTAGTGCATCTTCTTTTCTTCTTTCAGCTGCCATGAATCTTCTCTGTGGTCTTCCACTTTTCCTCCTGCCTGGCAGCTCCAGCTTCAGCATCCTTGTCTAATATATCCACTATCCCACCTCTGCACATGTCCAAACCATCTCAGCCTTGACTCTCTTACTTTGTCTCCAAACCATTCAACTTGAGCTGTCCCTCTGATATTGATATATGATTTCTAATCCTGTCCCTCCTCGTCACTCCCAATGAGAATTTTAGTATCTTCAACTCTGCCACCTCCAGCTCTGCCTCCTGTCTTTTTGTCAGTGCCACTGTCTTCAAACCATACAGCATATCAGGTCTCACTACCATCTTGTAAATTCATTGATGTCCAATCATGTGCCATGGAGGGCTAAGACCCTGCAGGTTTTCTCTTCTACCCAGTCTCTTCAGCAGGTGTTTTCACTTATCAGCAATCAGTGGGAAGAAATTCAGCAAAATCTGCTGGTGAAGACACTTGTTGGAGGTAAAGCCTGCAGGGTCTTGGCCCTCCATGGCACATGACTGGACACCCCTGGACACCCCCTACTAGTGCATCTCAAAAATTAAATATCATGGTTCAGTAGTTTAATTGGAAGAGCTACGTCATAATCATCAACATTTAAAACAAAAATGCTTGAGCTCATTTGACAAGGAAAATATGAAATTTTACCTTTTTAGTATTCTAACATTTTGAGATACACTAGTATAGTGATTATAGAGACTACTGGCCAAAGATGTTCAGAAGTCGGCTGATATAGTTTTGCTAAAAGTGTGTTTAAGGGCACACTGACATTAGATAATCCGTACTGTCCACAAGCACATTTGAGCATCTAAGTCCAGATTGTTTGGAGGCTACTAGAATCTGGAAACAACTTGTGCAGTGGTCGTCCTGTCCAACCAGACAGAATTACCTTGTCTTTATAAAACAGCTGATAAAGACATTTCAATTCAATTCAATTCAACTTTATTTATATAGCGCCATTTCACAACAACAGTCATCTCATAGCACTATCAACTGTAGGGGGAACCCCCACAGTTGCAGAAAGACCCCAGCAATCAGGCGATCCCCTGTGAGCAAGCACTTGGCGACGGTGGAGAGGAAAAACTCCCTTTTAACAGGAAGAAACCTCCAGCAGAACCAGGCTCAGGGAGGGGCAGTCATCTGCTGCAACTGGCTGGGGGGTGAGGGGATAGAGAAGAAGAAAAGAACAGACATGTAGAGAGCAAACAGCACGATGGGGACTTAATCTATGGGAGAGAACAAACAAATGTTAATGACCAGCAAAAAAAATATTTCATTGAGAGTGAGAAAAGGAGTGAGGCCCAGTGCATTACTGGAGGTCCCCCGGCTGACTAAACCTATTAGCAGCATAACTAAGGGAGGGTTCAGAAACACATGATCCCTCCCTAATTGTAGGCTATATCAAAAAGGAAGGTTTTAGCCCTATTCTTAAAAACAGAGATCGAGTCTGACTCCCGAATCCAGATTGGCAGCTGATTCCACAGGAGAGGAGCTTGATAACTGAAGGCTCTGCCTCCCATTGTACTTTTGGAGATTCTAGGTATTACAAGTAATCCTGCATTTTGGGAGCGTAGTGCTCTGTTAGGATAATACGGTAGTATCAGATCTTTTAGATAAAAAGGAGCCTGATTGTTTAGAGCTTTGTAAGTAAGAAGAAGGATTTTAAACTTAATTCTAAACTCTATGGGAAGCCAATGAAGGGAGGCCAGAACCGGAGAGATATGATCTCTCTTTCTAGTTCCTGTTAAAACTCTTGCTGCAGCATTTTGGATCAGCTGAAGACTTTTTAAAGATGTTTTAGGACAGCCTGATAATAAAGAATTACAATAATCTAATCTCGAGCTAACAAAAGCGTGGATCAGCTTCTCAGCATCACTCTGAGACAAGATGCTCCTAATCTTGGCAATATTATGCAAATGATAAAAGGCAGTCTTAGAAACAAATTTAATATGTGAATTGAAGGACAAATCCTGATCAAAAATAACTCCAAGGTTCCTCACAGAGCTATTAACAGAAAGAGCAACCGCATCCAAACTGAAAGTTTGATTTGGAAAGGAATTTCTAAGGTTTTTTGGACCAACAAGAATGACTTCGGTCTTATCTGAATTTAATAGCAGGAAATTACAAGTCATCCAAGCTTTGATTTCCTTAAGACAGGCTTCTAACTTGGCTAATTGATTACTATCATCTGGCTTCATTGACAGGTATAATTGTGTGTCATCAGAATAACAATGAAAATGTATACAGTGCTTTCTAATAATGTTGCCTAACAGAAGCATATATAAACTAAAAAGAGTAGGGCCTAGCACAGATCCCTGTGGAACTCCATGACTAAGCTTTGAATTGAAAGAAAACTCATTATTTACATGAACAAACTGGAACCTATCAGATAAATAAGATCTAAACCACTGCAACGACGTTCCATTAAGTCCAACATAGTGTTCTAATCTATCAAGTAGAATATTATGATCGATAGTATCAAAAGCTGCACTAAGGTCTAAAAGGACAAGTACAGAAACTAGTCCATTATCAGATGCAATGAGGAGGTCGTTAGTGACCTTCGCTAAGGCTGTTTCAGTACTATGATGGATTCTAAACCCAGATTGAAACTCTTCAAGTAAACCATTTCCCTGCAGGTGGTCAAATAATTGCGTAGCAACAACTCTTTCTAAGATTTCTGAAATGAAAGGGAGATTAGAGATTGGTCTATAGTTAGCTAAACCTCCTGGATCTAGCGTTGGCTTTTTGAGTAAGGGTTTAATTACAGCCATTTTAAAAGCCTGCGGTACATGGCCTAAAGTTAATGAAGAATTGATTATATGAAGAATAAGGCTACCAATAAGTGGGAAGACTTCTTTAAATAACCTGGTAGGAATAGGGTCTAAAAGACAAGTTGAAGGTTTGGATGAGGAAACTATTTTGTCTAACTCACAAAGGTCGATTGGAGTAAACTCATCAAGACAGACATCAATAGAAGGAGTTGAAGTAGTTACAGTATTTAAGTTAACTGTGGGAAGAATCTGATTGATTTTATCTATGATGGATGAAATTTTATTATTGAAAAAGTTCATAAAGTCCTGACTAGTAAGCTCTAAGGGAATGCTAGGATTGACAGAGTCCTGACTCTTTGTCAACCTGGCTACAGTACTGAAAAGAAACCTGGGATTATTCTTGTTCTCTTCTATTAATGCAGAGTAATAACTCGTTCTAGCTTTTCTAAGAGATTTTTTATAAATTAAAAGATGATTTCTCCAAGCTAAATAGATTTCATCTAAATTAGTGGAGCGCCATTTTCTTTCTAATTGACGAGTCTTCTGTTTTAAGCTATGAGTTTCTGTGTTGAACCAAGGAGTTAGAAATCTCTGATTAGACTTTTTCTTTTTTAAGGGGGCCACCAAGTCTAGAGTCTGATGCAGAGAAGCTGAAACACTATCCACCATGTTATCAATTACATAAGGAGCAAGCTGTCTATAGCTTATTTCCGTTGTGTTGACACATGGCATAGAGGAGACAATCTGTATAAATTTGGTAACAGCATCATCTGAGAGGCATCTACTGTAATAATATTTTTCTTTAGGAGCCAAATAGTCAGAAATAGTAAAATCAAAGGTTAACAGACAATGGTCTGACAGTACAGGGTTATGAGGAGACACTACAAGATTTTCTATTTCTATGCCATATGTCAGAACAAGGTCCAATGTATGGTGGAGGTAATGAGTAGAATTTCCTACTTTCTGAGAAAACCCAATCGAGTCTAATATTGAATTAAATGCCACATTAAGGCAGTCACTATCTACATCCACATGTATATTAAAGTCCCCTACTATAATTATTCTATCAGATTTCAGCACTAAATCAGCTAAGAAATCAGCAAATTCGGATAAAAATTCTGAGTAGGTTGATGGGGGACGATAAACTATGGCAAATAAAATTGGGTTTAACCTAAAATTGCTAAAGTGCCCAATACTGAGGACCAGGCCCTCAAAGGAATTATAACGTTTTTTGCTTTACATTAACTAGTAATTTGGAATGGTAAATTGTAGCTACTCCTCCTCCACGACCAGAACTTCTGGGATTTTGACAGTTTAAATAACCAGAGGGAGTTGATTCATTTAAACCAACATAATCCTCTTGCCCTAACCAAGTCTCTGTAAGGGAAATTAAATCAATCTGATGATCAATTAACAGATCATGGACTAACAGAGACTTGGGAGTTAGAGACCTAATATTTAATAAACCACATTTAATTTTTAAATTATGAGGAGGAACAGAGGCCAAATCATTCAATTTAGAGGCTTTATGTTTAATTTGAGTTTTACCAATATTTTGCTTTATCACTTTGGGATGCTTATGCATTATATTTTTATTTAGAGGGAGCAGACAACGATTCTCTGATGGGGAAGACAGGGGCTAAGTTGTTGTTGTTTTCACAACAACATCACATGACCCTTCTCATGAAGGCAGCAGAAATAGTTACCGAAACAGATGAAGGAAAATGAAAATCCTATTTCACAAGTCTGCTGGTAAGATAAAGAGCTAAAGAAATTGTTTGCGTACAGGGTTGTATGTTGACTTTTTTTTGCCTGTCGCTCTGGTGCCACAGAGGCTAATAATCATACAGGCCAAGACAAAAACTTGTAGCATGAAATATAAAACGTCAGTTGCATCGCTAAATCCAACAACTAGTAATGCAGTTTATCATTAAAACAGGTTGTGGCATTCGACACACGGAGCAGACCAGAGAGGATAGCTAACAACCATGCAAGCTAAAGCTAATACAAATACCCAGAAAAAAAATGAACAAAGAAGTGATGAGTGCAGTTTAATGTCAAGGAACATATATGCTTCTGATAGAAAAGCCTTGTTAAGACACCCATGAGAGTCTACATATAAATACTGTGTGGATATTAATAAAACAGTAAACCACAATAGAAACAAAGTACCAGAGTCAAGAGAGTAACCAGGAAGTTCAATTACATCTTACCCAGGATTTCCACGGACTCCGGATCTGGTCTGTTACGGCTGCAATATGATTTGAGCCAAGCGTCCATCTCTACCAGTTCCATTTGTGTTTTGAAGTGGCACGGATAAGAACAGATTTTGAAATGCGCAGTCGCATGAGAATTATATAAAATAACACAAGCTCTCAAGAAAGACCCAAGAGAGACCGAGGAGGACCGACTGCAATCAAGCAATACCAACAAAAAAGCGCGATGTACCGCTTTCCTCTGCATTTGTATGCTCTAATAATACGCAAGTATCCCCTTAATTTTAATTATGTGAAGTGTTTATAAGTTATGTAAAAGTTTTTATCTTCTCTGACACAGTGGCGGAGGAGTAGACCTCAGAAAATAAGGATGGTGATAAATACAGTAGATACTGGGGCATTTCCTTGTGGACTGGATTTCCTTGTGGACTCATCATGTATTTTTAGCGATCCAAATTTGACAAGCCGGATTTGTTCCACAATGGTCCGGAACAGGTGGGGAGCAGAACATTAACAAGGGGAACTATTTTCTGTGGAGACCAGATCACAAACGCAACAGACCACATCTGGACTCAGTGGAAATCCTGGGTTACCTGCAGTCCACTGCTGAGGACAGCAAATGAATTCTGGTACTGGTGTTGGATGTACAGATTCAAGGCAGGTAGGGAATCAAATAACAGATTATACAGTATCTACCAGGTACTTTAGTGATGCACTCAAAAAGTGGCTCTGTCCCGGTAATGGTCATTTATAGCACAAATTTTCCTGCAGCATGTCCAAATATTCAATTATCCATGTATTTATGTTATTCCACTCTCAAATTCCATCTAGAGATTTGCTTTATCCCCCAGACTACTCAATTTTTTTTTCCACAATATTTTTTATTGAACCTTTTTTTACAAACATAGCACAAACAATCAGACACTAACACTAAAATAATTTAAAAATTAAAAAAAAAGACTAACAACAACAACAAAAAAATATACTAAAAACAACAACAACCATTAACAAAAGTAAGTCAACAACAATGCTCCTCTGTTTAGTCTAGGTAATCTATTACATAAGAATACATAATATACATTCACCAGTTTGGAATTTGCAAGGTCCACACATATCATTCACCTTCTTCTTCAGAAGTTATGTTTAATTTCTTTACATAATCAATGAAAGGTCTCCATATATTCTCAAACACATTTTCCTTTAATTTCAGTATATATGACATATATACTGAAATTATATATTGTAGAATATTATATATATTTCATATATACTGAAATTATATATACTGAAGGTTTGTTAACATCTGTCTTAACCACTGAGTCACATCTGGTTTATGAGTCTTTTTCCACAGTAGTGCAATACATTTTTTGGCGTTAAGCAAACCAAGGTCTATGAATGCTCTTTCACTCTTATTAAAGTTATGTTTTTCTGGATACAGACCCAACAAAAACAGTTTAGGGTTCAATGTGAATTGTTTTGAAATTATTTTTTCAATTGTTACCCTCACCTCTTCCCAAAACATTCTTTTTCTACATTCCCCTAAACAATGAAATAGGGTTCCTTTACTTTCCATACATTTTATGCATGTATCTGGTATGTTTTTGTTATATCTATTTAATTCCACTGGTGTAACATACATCCGCATTAACCATTTAAAATGTATCAGTTTAAGACGTACATTTATTGATTTGGTTTGAGCTCCTGCACAAGCCATTTCCCATTGTTCCTCTGAAATTTCAATTTGCAGATCTTCTTTCCAATAATTCAGTCTTTTCTGTGAGTTTTCACTTGAGAATAGTGTCAATGAGTTATAAAACTCTGAAATAATACCCTTTCTCTTACTATCTTTCGTCAAAATTTTTTCCAAGGATGAATAAGTAGGTCGGGTGAGAGCATTATTTTGATTTGATCGAATAAAATTTCTAAGCTGAAGATATTTTAAAAAAATGTGTTCTATTAAGATTGAATTTAATCCTCAGTTCTTCAAAAGACATTATGTTATCTGAGCGTGACAAATATAAGTCTTGAATCTTTTGAATCCCTTTTAAATTCCATACTTTAAATACAGCATCCGCTCTCCCTGGTGTAAAATATTGATTACCCCATATTGGGCTAAATTGTGACAGTAAGTGTGGTTCTTTTAAATATTTTGTGGTTTCACACCATATTTTGATCATGTGCTTTACAATTGGATTTTTAACTTGTTTCTGTAATTTTTTAGCCGAGTCTGAGTATATGAATAAGGGAAGAGGTAAAGGTAAATTGTATGATTCCATTTCAGTCCAGTGAGGGAGATCATTTGATGAAAAATAATATGTCATAGACCTCAGTTGTGCTGACCAGTAATATAACATAAAGTTTGGACATTTCAGACCTCCACGATCAAATGGTAAATAGTAAGGACAGACGTAATCTAGCCTTCCTATTGTTCCATATAAATTCCACTAACTTTTTTTTAATTCTCGAGAATAGATCTGAAGGTGGTGGTAAAGGAATGTTTTGAAATAAATAAAGTATTTTTGGTAAGATATTACTTTTAAGTATATTAATTCTCCCGATCATCGACATTGGTAGTGGCATCCATCTCTGAAGTAACTCATTAATATCTGTCATTAAGGCTTCATAGTTGGCACTGGCGACTGATTCTAGCTTAGGCAAAATTTGCATTCCTAAATATTTAAACTGATTTACAACATTGAATTGATTTACCTCAGGAGTTGGGTGATTTCTCTGGGTCTCATTTAGCATTAATATTGAAGATTTAGTTTTATTTATTTTATATCCTGATATTTCCCCAAAGTTGTTTATTAAATTTAACAAGGTTGGAATTGATTTTTTAAAAATCGACATAAACAAAATTATGTCATCGGCATACAGGGAGATTTTATGTTCTGTTGGTCCTACTTTAATTCCATATATTTGTGGATGTAAACATACTGCCATCGCTAAAGGTTCAATTGCCATAGTAAACAGTAAAGGTGAAAGTGGACAGCCTTGTCGACATCCTCTATTGATTTTTCAGACTACTCAATTTTAATAGATACTTTAAAACATTTTCCTTAAAAAAAATCACAAGTTTACCAAAAAGCTCACACATTTTTATAACAACAAAGAGACTCCAAATCATGTGGCATGTCTTAAATTTTTGTGAAAACAGTCATAGAATATCCAAGAAAAGTTGTAAAATTAAGCAAAACACTGGATTTGAGAGGAAAAAAATTACAGTTAAAACAATGTATGTCTGTGAGGAAAAGGATCAAATATTCAAGAAAAGCTGTATATTCATTTTAAATAAATGAAAGAGTTCCAGATTGAAAAGAAAATACAACATTGTGATATTTGATGCAATACGATATACTTTTATTATCCCTGTAGGGAAATTCGTCTTGGGCTTAATCGTAGTGCTGCTGCATACATTGCAATAAATAGGAGTTGACGTTTGACATTGATGTCAATACATTTTACTGAGGTGAGGAAAAATTCTGAACAAAATATTTGGATACTTGTTTTAGATTAATCCCAAATATTTAAAGCCCCCAAACTGGTATTGGGAACAACTCCAGTCACCACGTGGCTCTGATGATGCAATACATATTGGGAACGAAAGCGGAGTTGATAAAGGTAGGACTTTTATTTATTTTTTAAAAAAAAATTAGCGGTAGAATCTCGGGGAACGTGTGACATACCACAGATATAAAGGTATGCTATGAGTAATGACATGAGCAGCCACCTGTAGTAACAAATGAGGGCGTTTTTCACACCTCAAGGTTGACACAAGGTCCGGACCAAGGTTCATATTTTTGTTCCATTTTCTACAGTTGGTTCTGTTACGTTTGGTTTCCAGTGTAATGCGTTACTGTAACTCCACTACTTTTGCAGTAATGTGTTGTGTAATGAAATTACTGTTTAAAAATTCAGTAATGCATTACAATTACTGAAATTTGATCAGATGCGTTACTCGTTTTATTACTATGGAGAGATATTTTTAGCACTAATAAATGAATATACAAACTGACACTACGTAGATGACACAGCAGTCAGTCGACGTGACCTGTTGCAGAGAGCCGAGTCTTCACTACTGAGCGGAGGAAAAGATGAAGCTACTTTGTTTTTGTGGAAACAGATTATTTTTCCTTTGTCACGGTTAAAGCCAAAAGCATATTGGTGGGTTGGAAGCTAAGTGCCAGTTGAGACCTACTGCAATCTTCAGAAGCACTTGAAACAGCAACGAAGCTCTGACAAAGCTAGTGCTAAGTAACAGCTGGGTATGCTAACGACACACCATACTAGTGGATCTACGCTATATGAACAGCCACGGCTGGATGTGAAGTGGAAATACTCTTGTCTCAACAGCTACGGCTGGATTTCAAGCACAGGTATGCATCTGGACAGTTTGTGACCCAGCAAGAATTAAACTGACTGATTGCAAGATATGTTGTTATGGACTGAAGACGTGATAACAGTCACTTTTCATCAGACAGCTGGACTATGAGCCACTGAAATTAAAACACGTTTACTTGCTACCTGGATAAAGACTATTCAACAATGGACTTTGATCTCCAAAAGGAATTTGAAGGACTGGATCATGTCTCTGTCACAGCAGACATTTGGACTGTGGATAATGGATATTTTCTGTGGATCACTGCATATCAGATTAAATCCATATCATAGAGGTAAAATGAATATGTACAGCTTTATGCAGTGTTGCCAACTCTCACTCCAAAATGAGGAAATTACTGGCAATATCATGATGATTTTCTTCAGATTTTTTTCCACAATAAGAGCTCTCAAGGCAGAATAAAGCAGACTGAACATGTTCTAAAAGCTCTGTCTGAAACAGTTTGTTTTCAGCCTGACATTAATGAGCCCATCATGTAATCAATTAATTAAATTATCTCACTATGTGTGCAAAATAATTTAAGTATGCATTTAAAAGTAACGTCATTTGTGTTGTTAGGACAGACCAGTAGTTAGCAGACATGCTATGCACCACCAGTGTTACCTATTCTATTCTATTCATTGACGGCAGCTCAGTGGCGCAGTGGTTAGCACTGTGGCAGCACAGTAAGAAGGTCAGGGGATTGATTCCACTCCTGACCATCATGGGTTCGATCTCACCCCCTGACCATCGGTGACCCTTCTGTGTGGAGTCTGCATATTCTCCCTGTGTCTGCGTGAGTTTATCCTGGGTACTCTGGTTTCCTCCCACAGGCCAAAAACATGCAGGTTAGGTTCATTGGCGACTCAAAAGTGGCCCTAGGTGTGAATGTGTGTGTGAATGGTGAAGGGATGTGGTGCTCTGCCATGGCTGCCTTATCCATTCAGGTGGATGCCCTGAATTTCCCTCTGGGATTAATAAAGTATACGAAATTTAAAAAAAAAAAAATTCTCCAGCGCTGAAACGATTTGAGCGGTGGCCACTTTTTGTCGCAGTGCTCAGGGCTGAAAAAAGTCCAACTTGTCAGACTGCTGTACAGCTGTGCTCATCAATGTCAGACCTTTCTAAGCAGCCTATCAGAATTAAGGAAGGGCAGGACATAGGACGCCGATACAGGAATATGAGAATGATAGGGGATGGACGGTGGAAAGGCTGAACTTTGCTGCATCAAACAACCCAGTACCCTTTGATCTGAGACTTAAAGGATATCATGGTCAAAATGTGAATGCAAACACTTGGAGGATCGCCATGAGGACGCCGGGGTCCCCTTCTCCTCCCAGTCCTATGCCATGGGAGTTCCCTCCCTTCGGTCTGGTCACCCACCTGCGAGCTTCCCGGTAGGCAAGCCGCCTCCCGTCTCATCCCGCCGGCCCTGGTGGACGAACAACGCTGGCTGGCCGCCGGAAGGATTGACTCTCCAGGTCTGGTGGCCCATGTGTTTCGGCAGATCGCCGGATTCCATTCACCAGACCTTCTGCTGGGCCTGGGACTCTGGGCAGCCTCCTGAACCCCAACATCCGTAGACTTGGGGGGTTAATTGTGGTCCCTGGGCGGGGAGTTGTGTTCCCACCTTTCCTGTTCCCCCTACCTCTCACCCAGGTTTGTGTTGTTTGTTCTTGTTGGGGGGGGGGGGTGTTTATTTGGGTGTCTGGGTATCCACCCCTTAGGAGGGGGGGGCGGCTCTGTCAGGAATCGAGCCGGCTTGGTTTCCCCCGGCTCGACCCTGGCCTCTCTGTGGGTACGTGCCATGTTGTATGTGTGTTAATATGTATTTCTGTGTACTCTGCCGTACCCATAGTCACTGCTGTCTGGCCGGCAGCAGTGAGGCAGCCTCTTGGGCTCATGCTGGAGTGAGTGCTGTCTAACTGTCTGCCGGTTGGACCACGCCCCCTCTCTATTACTGCCAGCTGTTCCCACTCCCATGCGCCATCTCCCCACTCCTCACCCAGGTGTGATCAATTTGTGGATCCAGCAATGCATGTACTTAAGGAGCCTTTTTCCAGTCATGCATTGCTGGGTCATTGTACTTCATTAATGATCAGCACTCATTGAATGAAATCTCATCGAAAGGACTGTGTCACTCGGTGCTGTTGGACTTACTCGGACAGGCTCCAGTCATGTGAGTATAATCTGTGTGTGTGCTTTCCCCGGTATTCTCACTTCTAACTGTTGAGCATCCTGGAGGACTCCTGAGCCATAGTGATTTGTAGACACTGCAACTGTGTATCAGTGTGTTGAACTTAATAAATGTGTGTGTGGTGTAACCCAGCGCATAAATCCTCGTCCTTTTTCCCCTCCTCCGTGCGCTGTGGAAAAGCACACGAGGAGTTCATGACATTTGTCACTCTTAAATATTTCAGATCAAACAAATTTAAATATTAGACAAAGATAACACAAGTAAACACAAAATTCAGTTTTTAAATTAAGGTGTTTATTATTAAGGGTAAAAAAAAATCCAAACCTATATGGCCCTGTGTGAAAAAGTGATTGCCCCCCCCGTTAAAACATAAATTAATTGTGGTTTATCACATCTTCTGTTCTCAATCAAGAAATCACTTAAATAGGACCTGCCTGACAAAGTGAAGTAGACCAAAGATCCTCAAGAGCTAGACATCATGCTGCAATCCAAAGAAATTCAGGAACAAATGAGAAACAAAGTAATTGAGATCTATCAGTCTGGAAAAGGTTATAAAGCCATTTCTAAAGCTTTGGGACTCCAGCAAACCACACTGAGAGCCATTATCCACAAATGCCAAAAACATGGAACACTGGTGAACTTTCCCAGGAGTGGCCGGCCGTCCAAAATTTTCCCAAGAGCGCAGCGACGACTCATCCAAGAGGTCACAAAAGACCCCATAACAACATCAAAAGAACTGCAGGCCTCACTTGTCTCAGTTAAGGTCAGTGCTCATGACTCCCCCATAAGAAAGAGACTGGGCAAAAATGGCCTGCATGGCAGAGTTACAAGACAAAAACCACTGCTGAGCAAAAAGAACATAGGGGCTCATTTCAGTTTTGCCAGAAAACATCTTGATGATCCCCAAAACTTTTTGGAAAATAATCTGTGAACTGACGAGACAAAAAATTAAACTTTTTGGAAGGTGTGTGTCCCATTACATCTGGCGCAACAGTAACACAGCATTTCAGAAAAGGAACATCATACCAAGAGTAAAAAATGGTGGTGGTAGTGTGACGGTCTGAGGCTGTTTTGCTGCTTCAGGACCTGGAAAACTTGCTGTGGTAAATGGAACCATGAATTCTGCTGTCTACCAAAAAATCCTGAAGGACAATGTCCGACCATCTGTTGGTGACCTCAAGCTGAAGCGCACTTGGGTTCTGCAGCAGGGCAATGATCTAAAACACACCAGCAAGTCCACCTCTGAATGGCTTAAAAAAAAACAAAATGAAGACTTTGGAGTGGCCTAGTCAAAGTCTTGACCTGAATCCGATTGAGATGCTGTGGCATGACCTTAAAAAGGCAGTTCATGCTCAAAAACCCTCCAATGTGGCTGAATTCTAACAATTCTGCAAAGTTGAGTGGGCTAAAATTCCTCTACAGCGCTGTAAAAGACTCATTGCCAGTTATTGCAAACATTTGATTGCTGTTGTTGCTGCTAAGGGTGGCCCAACCAGTTATTAGGTTTAGGGGGAAATCACTTTTTCACACAGGGCCATGTAGGTTTGGATTTTTCCCCCTTAATAATAAAAACCTTCATTTAAAAACTGCATTTTGTGTTTACTTGTGTTATCTTTGTCTAATATTTAAATTTGTTTGATGATCTAAAACATTTAAGTGTGACAAATATACAAAAAATGAGAAATCAGGAAGGGGGAAACACTTTTTCACACCACTGAAATATGGATACTATGTGAATTTGTAGTTGATAACTGCAAAAAAAATGGAATGATACTGCACTGTTGTTTAATATTGCTTAATAATTATGAACCTTGTCAGAGCTATGTTGTCCGGGGCAATTTGCCTCTGATAGGGTCTCCCAAGACAAACTGGTCCTGGGTGAAGGGCCAGACTAAGAACGATCCAACAGACTCTCATGATAAATTGTATATCAAGGATTCAGTGTACCCCGCCCGGTATGGGGTTACCGGGGCCCCACCCTGGAGCCAGGCCTGGGGGAGGGGCTCGAAGGCTAGCGTCTGGTGGCCAGGTTTCCACCCATGGGACCCGGCCGGGCTCAGCCCGAAGGAGTTACATGGGTCCGCCCTCCAGTAGGTTCACCACCTGCAGGAGGGATCATGGAAGTCCGGTGCTATGTGGATTAGGTAGCAGTCAAAGGCGGAGACCTTGGCGGACTGATCCCAAGCTTTCTAAACTGGCTTTTGGTACGTGGAATGTCACCTCTCTGGTGGGGAAGGAGCCTGAGCTGGTGTACGAGATTGAGCGATACCGGCTAGATATAGTCGGCCTCACCTCAACACACAGCTCCGGTTCCGGAACCAGTCTCCTGGAGAGGGGCTGGAGCTTGGCCTTTTCTGGAGTTGCCCCGGGCGAGAGGCGACGAGCAGGGGTAGGTATTCTTGTATCGCCCCACCTTGCTGCCTCTATATTGGAGTTTTCCCCGGTGGACGAAAGGGTTGCTTCCCTGCGCCTTCGGGTTGGGAAACGGGTCCTGACCATCATTTGTGCCTATGCACCAAATGATGTTTCAGAGTACCCACCCTTTTTGGAGTCTGTGACTGGGGTGCTGGAGGGTGCTCCTCCTGGAGACTCCATTGTCCTACTGGGGGACTTCAATGCGCACGTGGGCAACGACAGTGAAACCTGGAGGGGGGTGATTGGGAGGAACGGCCTGCCCGATCTGAACCCGAGTGGTGTTCAGTTATTGGACTTCTGTGCTAACCACAGTCTGTCCATAACGAACACCATGTTCAAGCATAAGGGTGTCCATATGTGCACCTGGCACCAGGACACCCTAGGCCGCAGGTCGATGATCGATTTTGTTATCGTATCATCAGACCTGCGACCGTATGTCTTGGACACCCGAGTAAAGAGAGGTGCAGAGCTGTCAACTGATCACCACCTGGTGGTGAGTTGGATCCGATGGCAGGGGAGGAAGCCATTCAGACCTGGTAGACCCAAACGTATAGTGAGGGTGTGCTGGGAGCGTCTGGCTGAGGCCCCTGTCCGGGAGGTCTTCAACTCCCACCTCCGGAAGAACTTCAACCACATTCCGAGGGAGTCTGGAGACATGGAGTCTGAATGGGCCATGTTCTCCACCTCTGTTGTTGAAGCGGCGGCCCAGAGCTGCGGCCGCAAGGTGGTCGGTGCATCTCGTGGTGGCAACCCCCGAACCAAGTGGTGGACACCAGTGGTGAGGGGGGCCATTAAGCTGAAGAAGGAGTCCTATCAAGCTTGGTTGGCTTGTGGGACTCCCGAAGCAGCTGAGGTGTACCGGCAGGCCAAGCGGAGTGCAGCTCGGGTGGTTGCTGAAGCAAAAACCCGGGTATGGGAGGAGTTCGGTGAGGCCATGGAACAAGATTTTCGGTCGGCTTCAAAGAGATTCTGGCAAACTGTTCGGCGGCTCAGGAGGGGAAAGCAGCTCCCCGTCCACACTGTGTATGGTGCGGATGGGACACTGTTGACTTCAACTGGGGATATCGTCGGGCGGTGGAAGGAATACTTCGAGGATCTCCTCAATCCCACTGATACGCCTTCCACAGAGGAAGCAGGGTTTGGGGACAAGGCGGATGACTCGCCTATCACAGGGGCTGAGGTCGCCAAGGTGGTTAAAAATCTCCTTGGTGGCCGGGCCCCGGGGGTGGACGAGATTCGCCCCGAGTACCTCAAGGCCCTGGATGTTGTTGGGCTGTCATGGTTGACACGCCTCTGCAACATTGCGTGGAGGTCGGGGGCAGTGCCTTTGGCATGGCAAACCGGGGTGGTGGTTCCTCTCTTCAAAAAAGGGGACCGGAGGGTGTGCTCCAACTTTAGAGGGATCACACTCCTCAGCCTCCCTGGGAAGGTCTATGCCAAGGTACTGGAGAGGAGAGTCCGGCCGTTGGTCGAACCTCGGATTCAGGAGGAGCAATGTGGTTTTCGTCCTGGCCGTGGCACATCGGACCAGCTCTTTACCCTCTCGAGAATTCTTGAGGGTTCGTGGGAGTTTGCCCAACCAGTTTACATGTGTTTTGTGGACTTGGAGAAGGCATTTGACCGCGTCCCTCGTGGATTTTTGTGGGGGGTGCTTCGGGAGTATGGGGTATCGGGCTTGTTGTTACGAGCTATTCGGTCTCTGTACGACCGTTGTGAGAGTTTAGTTCGTATTGCCAACACTCGGTCGGAGTCATTCCCAGTGAGAGTTGGACTCCGCCAGGGCTGCCCTTTGTCACCGGTCCTGTTCATAATTTTTATGGACAGGATTTCTAGGCGCAGCCAGGGAATGGAGGGTGTCATACTTGGTGACCACAGGATCTCATCTCTGTTGTTTGCAGATGATGTTGTCCTGTTGGCTTCATCCAGCAATGACCTACAGCTCTTGCTGGGACGGTTTGCCGCTGAGTGTGAAGCGGCTGGGATGAGAATCAGCACCTCCAAGTCCGAGTACATGGTCCTCAGCCGGAAAAAGGTGGATTGTCCTCTCCGGGTTGGGGACAGGCTCCTGCCCCAAGTGGAGGAGTTTAAGTATCTTGGGGTCTTGTTCACGAGTGAGGGGAAAATGGAGCGAGAGATCGACAGACGGATTGGAGCAGCATCTGCAGTGATGCGGACGTTGTACCGGTCTGTTGTGGTGAAGAGGGAGCTTAGTTCTAAGGCAAAGCTGTCGATTTACCAGTCAATCTACGTTCCTACTCTCACCTATGGTCACGAGCTTTGGGTAATGACCGAAAGAACGAGATCGCGGATACAAGCGGCTGAAATGAGCTTTCTCCGTAGGATTGCTGGACTCACCCTCAGAGATAGGGTGAGGAGCTCAGTCATCCGGGAGAGGCTCAGAGTAGAACCGCTGCTCCTCCACATTGAAAGGAGTCAGTTGAGGTGGTATGGGCATCTGATTAGGATGCCTCCTGGACGTCTCCCACTTGAGGTGTTTCAGGCACGTCCCACTGGGAGGAGACCCCGGGGCAGACCCAGGACTCGGTGGAGAGACTATGTCTCCCAGCTAGTCTGGGAACGCCTTGGTATCCCCTCTGAAGAGCTGGAGCAGGTGGCTGGGGAGAGGGAAGTCTGGGCTTCTCTGCTTGAACTGCTGCCTCCGCGACCCGGACCTCCGGAAAAGCGGTAGAAGATGGATGGATGGATGGATGGTCAGTAAGCTGTAATGGAGAAGAGAGGAGGGAAAAAAAAAACAACACAAAAACCGACCTGAAAGATTCAATAAACCATGATGCTGATCTAAGGTGGAATTGCCCAGCCCCAGTGTATGGTCACTACAATTATGACAGTCTTGTTATTATTATTATTATTATGTAGTCATATTGTTTTTACTGTTGTTTCTGTCTGTTAATAATAAGAAGCCATCTCTATTGTCCTTCAGTCCATACAGGCAATCATGTAGAGTAGAACGAAACTGCGTTTTTCCTATCTACAATGTCAATCACATGTAGAATCAGAGACGTCGCTGCCGTGCAAGGTGCCGCCCCAAACAACTTTTCCTTCCCCCATCACTTTGACCTTGAGATAAGAAGATCCAGCATGGAGCAGTACGACAGAAGTTTCAACTCCTTCCTCCTCCTTCTTTCTCTCTCTCTCTTCTTCTCACTCACCCAAAACATGTTGTCATTGTTCATGTAAAAAGACTAGTTGTTAAAAGACTTGTTGTTATTGTGACACTTCGGCGCGCTCTCAGCAATAAAGGATGGGCAATCACTTTAAACTTTTCTAAGACTCATTATCTCTGACAGCCATTGAAGAGATGAGCTAAAAGATGATTTAAAATTTAATCTATTTAGTGAAAATTCATGCTTAATAAATTATTTTCTTAAGTCATGATAACCATAATTAATATTTGAATTAGCTATGGCTAAGTGTGATTTAATAGTGGAAAATATTTTATATAAGTATGGTTTAAGGATTATTTTCCCCCCTAGAAATAGGGTTTAATTGTTGGAAATATATACATATAATGCAGTGTATAGGCTGACATCAGCACATACCTTAACTGCAGCCTCTCTATGTCTTAGCGGTTTTTCGGTGGGCCCACAGGTAGCCTACAGATGTTACCGTTAAGTGAATAAAGCACCACTGTGATACCCTCCGCATGGGCTGAAGAGCGAGCGTTTGAGTGCTTGTGGAGGAGCGCAGAAGCCCTTAAGCACAATTAAGGATATCAAAGTTGAAATTATTCCGTTTAAAGGGAAAATGCTAATGATAGATTTATTTAGAGCAAGTTAGCACTGCTGAACTCTCATTACCAACGCACACGCAGGCTTTCACACAAACATATGTGCGCTCTCAATTCAAGACCTTTTACTCTCTGCTCTTTTTATTCTTTCCTCCTTTTGTTTTCAAAGAGATTTATTTTCAGAATCATTAATTCCGCCACAATTACGGCAGTGGTTAATGTATATGTTGGTCATTATTCATTCTCATATAATGAGGCAGAGAGAGGCAACACGAAAAAAAAGATGTTCTCATTCTCAGTGTGTAGCGTCCTAATTAGCTTTGCCTTTCAATTAGAGAATATAGTGGAGCAGGCCAGCCCTCTTAATTTAATATACCAGGGAAAACCTGAAGCCATATTCATAATAAAAATGTAAAATATATATGTTTTATTCGGGCTAAAGTTTGCGCGGAGGGTATATTTTGAATACATTTGTTAAAGCCGAGTGCTTGTGGGTATTTAAAATCCCAGTTTCATTTTCGCTATCAAGTTTTTTTTTACCATTTAAAGAGGGAAGTCATTTTCAGCTTTTAAAAGAGCATTTACATATGAAGCATACTCACGTTGGTCAAACTCAACATAAAAAACAATCATAAATACATACAGTTTGTTTTGTCATTGTATAGAACTCAATAAATACAGTTACCCGCTTTATTTCAAAAGTAGCGTTAAGGTAAAATTCTGGTAAAAAATTAACATCTAATATAAAGAAGTTAAAGAAGTACTTTGTGTGTCTTAAGCCCTAAGCTTTGATTTTCCTTCAAACTGTTTGTGATATCTGAGAGACAGCAGCAATTGTAGAATCCTGCAGGCTGGGGGACCATGGAGCCGTTCATGTGCCATCCATCAAAACACAAGTATCTAAATCCTGGAGGGAGGAGGCAGCACCAAGTTGCCTGCAGGCTAAATAGGATCAAAAGCAGACTGCCCGCTGGGGTTAGTTTAGGATCCCTGAAACTGAAGACGGCCAGCCACCAGGCAGAGGCCAGTAGCCACTGGTCATTGGGCCAAACCTTATTGTGCCGCAGAAGGGAAAAAAAATGGCTAAATCAGGTTTTCTTGGCAGTCGGATTGTAGGCCTTCTTCCACCAGAATCCCCAAAGGGAGAGAGAAAGCAAACATTAAGAGAATGAACGTGCACCAATGTTGGCCTCTGATAGAGGAATCCGGCAGTCGGCTTTGTATTCACCACAATTAGTTTTGTCTTGAGATGCTCATCCAAACCCAAGTCCTGTTAGTCCTTTGTGAGCCAAGCCCTCACTTTGGAAGGTAAAGAACCTCTTGTGGCATTTTACACCAACAGTGTGAACATCATTTTTTTTGGCCGTCTAAACACCACACTTGCTGTGTGACCTGTTGTGGACAAAAGGCAACAAGGCACTGAAAATTCAGAGCCAAATAACACCAGTCGACTCCCATTTTACAGAAAGGATGCTTAATTATTCCAGGCCCAAGCTCAAGTTATGAACCCATTACTTGAGCCACTTCTTGAAAACAAGTGCCTTACCCTGAACTGAACTGCCAGTAGCAGAGTCCTTATTGCTCCAGTGTAAATAAATGAGAATAAAGTTTTAAAAGGCTGAAGCCTCATGCTGAACATTTTGGCAGTTGCAATCTTAAGCCCCTTTCTCACTGGGCTGCAACTGTTGGCGGAAAATTGCGAACGGCATTTGTGAGGGAGTTTCCAAAATATCTTGAAAACTTTGCAGGGGGTTCTCAGTTTGCTCGTGTGAATCACAGGCCAACAAATTTTCTGTCAAAAATAGTCACAGAGTCGTCATGGATGTCTTGAACCCATCTCAGACCCTTCTCAGTTTAGTTTCCATGAGTTCAGAAAGTGCAAAAAATGTGAGACAACTTTGTGAGGGGTTGGCAACCTATGAAAATAATTGTGACTGATTGGAGACAAAAATGAGAATCAGACATTCCAGACGTGAGACGGGTGCAAACTCATGTTGACACAACAGAGATCGACAGTGTCACCATGCCACCCAAGGGCAAGAAAGGCAGGGATAAGGAAAGGGGGCTGCTGCTGCTGCCGCTGCCCCACGGGCCCCTACAGAGGAAGCAGAGCCAGTCCCAGGGCATGTTGTGTCTAATGAGGCTTTCTTCCTCCAATCAGTCATAATTTAATGTTATAGGTCGCCAACCCCTCACAAAGTCATCTCACATTTCTCGCACTGACTCACAGAAGCTAAAAGGTTTAAGACACCCTCAAAGACAAGAGAAAACTTGTTGTTTGAATTTTTTGACTGTTTGAAATTCCAGCGACATGAGAGTGAGGTCCTGCAACTCACGCAAGGAAACCAAGAACTCCCACGGACGTTTCAAGACATTTTGGAAACTCCCTTGCAAATGCCGTTCACAGTCGCCAACTGTCGTATATTTTCTCGCAATACAAAAAGTTGCGAGTTGTCGCAGCCCAGTCAGCTACAGGCTTTACATTTTTGAAATCAACAGTGACCATCATAAGGGAAGTCCACCCTACGTGGTCTCACCATGAAATAAAGAGAATTTCAGTTCAGTTAGAGCTGTTCTTGTCAGTCAAAGCCCGTTTTCTTCAAACAGCGATAGACTGCATGGACAGTGATATTACTAATGTTTAAAGCAAAACCACAATCTATTTCTAACCTGACTGAGAACAAAATTAAACATCCCTGGCCCTGAACTTCATTAAAAACTGGGGGCTGAGCTGAAGAAGAGATTCCACTAAAGGGCTGAGGACACTGCACTACACGGAGAGATTCTGTGAAGAGGAATGCTCCCAGATTACTCTGTATTGTTCAAAATGTTACAGATCAAGACTAGAAACTAAAGAACAATATCTCCTTCAATACCTTGGTGAGAGATTTGTTCTTCTCTGAATAATGTAAATTAAGATGCTTTGCCAGAAGGTGGATTTCAAGTCAGTTTAAGTCCTCCCCGATGGTAAGAACCTCAGTTCTGAACCCTGTCACCCCATGTCATTTGAATGTGTGATTTGTAACTCACTGAAGATTGCTCCATGTTTGCAACAAAAACACTCCATACATCAAAAATCCTCCCAGACCTTTAACCCTTACAAGACTAAGAAAGAGCTGAGATATTAGGAGGTGGTTAATTAAACAGCTGTGGTTGGTTTGCTGTCCTCCGCTGCCCTCTCTTGGTCACACGGTCCTCAGATTGGACATGTAGTACTGCCACTTTACTGTCTTTACCTCTCCTACATTTTTTCCTAAGCCTTTAGCACCATGGCATCTGTTAAGTCTGCAGATTTTCAGACTCTTGCTGGGTTTACACTCTAAATAGTGTTTAGTCTGCTAAACCAGTGTCTCCCAACCTGGGGTCGGCACCCCCCCGGTGGGGTGCCTGAGCCCACGGGGGGGCGCAGAGCTCCGTCTGTTTTGAGGTCATGAAATGCGTGGGTAAAAAAAAAATATGCACGAATGACATCAAATAAAGAAAGATGATGGTGTGGTGGACACAATACACATGGGACTCCACCCAGTACAGGGGGTTGGTGGGGGAGAAGATAGTTAGAGATGCTAATGGAGAAAAGGCGAGAGGAGCCAAACAAAGACTTGCCTTTTGCCCCCGCAGTGCCAGGTTCGCACCTGAGGACACAAGGGTGCGAATGTATTGTAGCAAGACCTGCTCTGTGACGTGTGTGTCAATATGTTAATGTGTGTACATGTCTCTCAGTTTGTATGTTAATGTGTTTACCCTGTGTGCCAAAGGCGGGAATAAAAGTGTATAAAGGAGTTCGCTCAGGCACTCAGGGTTATTCTGTTCTATTCTGTGTTGGAGGAGAAATAAAGTTCTGTGTCGTGCAGCTTGCTGTCTCATCTGATTCCATCCTCCACAATGGCTGAGAAACATAAATGTGAGGAGGACCCCGTGGAGTTAAAAAAGAAAAAAAAAACAATATATTGACAGTTACCTGAACTATGGATTTATAGAAGCGCAGGACTCTTTTCAGCCAAAATGTGTTATTTGTGGTGAAAAGCTAGCTAATGACAGCATGAAGCCCAGCAAACTGAGATGGCATCAGGAGACTCAACACCAAGAGACCATTGGTGCAAATCGGGATTTTTTTTTGAGAGAAAACGGCACCTGGCGCTTTCAAGGAGACACGGGGATATCAGAAAATCCTTTGAACGGGCAGGTAGTGATTTACTCAGAGCCACTGAAGCATCATTTGACTGTGTGCTGCTCATTGTGAAGGCAAAAAAGCCGCACAATATTGGTGAGCAACTGATCATGCCCGCATGGCTGTCACCACAATCACTCCAAACATCGCATCACTGGTCAGAGACATGCAAGCTCAAGGTGCACTTTAATATTCTTTTATGAATCAACAGACTGGAGAGAGTAAAAAGCAAAGAATCACTGAATTATTTTTTGCAATGTTAATTGCTGGGTAGTGTTATGAGAAAGAGCAGTCAAGGATATTTGTTCTTTGTGTATGACGGGTGTTTTTAGGCCTACTGCCATTAGGCCCACACTGACTGACTTTTAGACCTTTACTGATTTATGCAGTCATGTGTGTGTATACCCACTATTTTGGTTGTTAGAAATTTTTGCTTTCACAAGGGACATGTTCTTGTTAACATTTCTGTTTCATACCTCTGGCAAAGATGAAAACTTTATGTTGCTGACAATGAACAATGAAGACTCGGGACGGCCTTCTGGTGTCAAAAAGGCCATGTTTAAAAGTAATGCTGTCTTAAAACAAAAGGACAAATATTTTAATACCACTGCAGTCATTTGCCACATTTATTTTTTTGTCTGTGTGTGATACACATGTTCATATAATTCAATTTATTTTTAAGTATAAAGGAAAACAAATCTACATTTTAAAACAAATGGAATAGGTTAAGCACAAAACTGATGTTATTTTTTTCCTAAATAAATGTTCTAAAATGACTTGATTCCTCTGGTGTGATTGTGTGGGCTGGGGGGGGAGGGGCTCCTGGGAAAAAGGTTGGGAACCACTGTGCTAAACCATAACTGTAATATCATAGTTTTGTTGTTCAGCGCTCAACTCATTACTTTTACATCTTCCTATCACTTTCTCTTCTCCCCTTGTTCTTTCCTCCTTGTCCCTCTTCTTCAGATATCTGGCCTGACAGTCAGGATACTGGGCAGGAGAGCCCACTGTTGCCAAAAGCCATTATGTCACACTTTCTCCGTCCACCTGAGCAGCCGAGGCCACAGCCGCAGTAATCACTGATGTGGTCAGAAGAAGCACAGACACACAGAGAGAGAAGGAGGGAGGCAGAGGAAGCCGGTGTGGCAGGTCTGGAGGATTCTGGGTCAGGGCTGGGAGGTCTGATGAAGATAAGGTGGGACACCAACAGTGGGCCTCTTCACCGCTCACTGGTCAGCACACCGCTGCGTGGCCGCCGCGTGTGAGGAGATCAGGTCTGAT
Organism: Pholidichthys leucotaenia; assembly: GCA_020510985.1. NCBI lineage: Eukaryota > Metazoa > Chordata > Actinopteri > Cichliformes > Pholidichthyidae > Pholidichthys > Pholidichthys leucotaenia. Next base: position 410,812,597 of record CM035842.1, on the reverse strand, counting down.
CTGAGCTGATTTTGTCGACTCTTCAGTCCTCTCAGTGGAGTCTCCTGACAGGCTGTCACACCATAACCAGGACAAAGACCAGAGGGGGTGGGTAGGATGTGGAGAAACCAAGGACAGGGAAGTCGTGTGCACCTCTATGGTCCGCTAATGAACTCTGAGCGGTGTTCAGCACAGGTCCAGCTTTTTTCTGAATTTCAGTTTAAAATGCAGCAGGGATCACTGTAGAGGTGCATCTCAAAAAATCAGAATGTTGTAAAATTTTTCATTTATATTTATTAATTAAATTCCAAAACTATATTCCTTACAATTAAAGAGAACCATTTCAAACCTTTTTTGTTTTAATATTGAGGATTATTAATTATATCTTATGAAAATCAGGTTTGGTTTCACACTGCCCTGTTACAAGGGTACAAAATAACTGCCTGATGTATGTTACTCACTGTTTGAAGAGTTTTCTGCAGCTCTGGCCATATCTGTAGCAAGTCTCCACCACCTTGAGGCTGTGTGTCCACAGAAAATGTTTTTTTCTCTCACCAGAAACACTGTAGACCTATGTTTCAGGGCACTTCACAGGTGCTCTGAAAAAAGGCCTCTGCCCTGTATCCTAGCTGTTAAGTAGTTTGTGTTGTTTTGCATTCAAACGCTCTATTAATTACGCTATACAGCAACAAACTGGTAAGAACCCCACCCCCCCAAGCTTTTGCTTTAAAACCTTGATCATGGTGTCATTTTAGTCTAATTACAGTTGGCTGGTTAGAGAGTTGTGCTGCTGACGAGAGACGTGGGGCTCCAAAGGTTGAGCTTTTTTCAACTCTCAGTGCTCTGAACGCAGCAACAAAAACCACTCACCGCCGAGAGCGTTTTTGCACCAAAAGCGCACAAAGGGGGTAGTTGAGCTCATTAAATGCTCAACTACATTAAAAAGGAACAGAAAACAGACGCTTTCTAGTGGAAAAAAGAAGGAAAATATGCTCTCTGTGCACATGCCAGTGAGTGCTAGATTGCTATCCAGATGTCATTGCTCGTCTGACTTCTATAAGATAAACCTTGATTAGTCCCACAATGGGGAAATTTACAGTATTGCAACAGTGAAGCACTCAGAGCAATAATAAATAAAATATGGCAGAAAGAGTATATCCATCCATCCATCCATCTTCTACCGCTTTTCCGGAGGTCCGGGTCGCGGAGGCAGCAGTTCAAGCAGAGAAGCCCAGACTTCCCTCTCCCCAGCCACCTGCTCCAGCTCTTCAGAGGGGATACCAAGGCGTTCCCAGACCAGCTGGGAGACATAGTCTCTCCACCGAGTCCTGGGTCTGCCCCGGGGTCTCCTCCCAGTGGGACGTGCCTGAAACACCTCAAGTGGGAGGCGTCCAGGAGGCATCCTAATCAGATGCCCATACCACCTCAACTGACTCCTTTCAATGTGGAGGAGCAGCGGTTCTACTCTGAGCCTCTCCCGGATGACTGAGCTCCTCACCCTATCTCTGAGGGTGAGTCCAGCAATCCTACGGAGAAAGCTCATTTCAGCCGCTTGTATCCGCGATCTCGTTCTTTCGGTCATTACCCAAAGCTCGTGACCATAGGTGAGAGTAGGAACGTAGATTGACTGGTAAATCGACAGCTTTGCCTTAGAACTAAGCTCCCTCTTCACCACAACAGACCGGTACAACGTCCGCATCACTGCAGATGCTGCTCCAATCCGTCTGTCGATCTCTCGCTCCATTTTCCCCTCACTCGTGAACAAGACCCCAAGATACTTAAACTCCTCCACTTGGGGCAGGAGCCTGTCCCCAACCCGGAGAGGACAATCCACCTTTTTCCGGCTGAGGACCATGGACTCGGACTTGGAGGTGCTGATTCTCATCCCAGCCGCTTCACACTCAGCGGAAAACCGTCCCAGCAAGAGCTGTAGGTCATTGCTGGATGAAGCCAACAGGACAACATCATCTGCAAACAACAGAGATGAGATCCTGTGGTCACCAAGCATGACACCCTCCATTCCCTGGCTGCGCCTAGAAATCCTGTCCATAAAAATTATGAACAGGACCGGTGACAAAGGGCAGCCCTGGCGGAGTCCAACTCTCACTGGGAATGACTCCGACCGAGTGTTGGCAATGCGAACTAAACTCTCACAACGGTCGTACAGAGACCGAATAGCTCGTAACAACAAGCCCGATACCCCATACTCCCGAAGCACCCCCCACAAAAATCCACGAGGGACGCGGTCAAATGCCTTCTCCAAGTCCACAAAACACATGTAAACTGGTTGGGCAAACTCCCACGAACCCTCAAGAATTCTCGAGAGGGTAAAGAGCTGGTCCGATGTGCCACGGCCAGGACGAAAACCACATTGCTCCTCCTGAATCCGAGGTTCGACCAACGGCCGGACTCTCCTCTCCAGTACCTTGGCATAGACCTTCCCAGGGAGGCTGAGGAAAAACTCTGAGAAAGAGTATATACATAGTGTAAATTAAATTATTCAGCAATATATATACAGTATTAGCATATATTTCACAGTTGAACAAGTACAATGGTGTTGCAACCTTTAATAATTATAAGGTTAGCAGTGGATGGAAAGAAACATTCATTATTTGTGCAAAGTAGCAGTGCTATGTGCAGTCTCTGAGCAGTACAGACTAAAGTCTGACAGCAGCAGGTAGGAAGTACTTTTCAGCAGCCTGGTGCTAAACGAGCTGCTCAGTGGCCTTCTTGATCAGCGTGTTCAGTCGCTTCCTGTCAGCAGCTGTGATGCTGCTGCCCCAGCAGACCACTCATTTTTTTTTTTTTTAAGTTGGCCTCTTATCACGCTATTGGACCACATTTCCATTAAAAATAACATGCCTTAGTCTCATCAACTGCTACTTTAATTAATTTTTCCCCTTTCATCTGCTGTAGCTTCCCATTTTGTCCAAAAGACAGAATTCTTTCAAAATCTGCTTTCACTCTAGAAATGATCCAGATTAAGGTCTAGTTTGACCTAGAAAAAGACAACCTCTTTTGGTCAAAACAATTTTCAGATTGTTGGTTGAAGGGAGGTTTTACATCTGTCATTTTGGGCCAGATCAAACTGAAAACTCTGAAAGACCCACACAAACACACATGACTATACATATCTATACCGACTACATGACACCAGCAGTAGGACAGCAGATCCATCAATGCAGGCCGACGTCACATGCACAGACGCACACACACATATGCAAAACAAGGACACTGCATGTGTGTGCACGTGTGTGGGTGACTCAGATGTCCTCTACTACACACCTTGTTAAGGGTATTAGGGATCAGCTAAATGATTGATCTGCATGTCAGGCGACAAAGTAGGGCTGCTGTCCACACCACAGGTCAATTAGGGGTATACAGTATCTCACAAAAGTGAGTACACCCCTCACATTTTTGTAAAGATTTATTTATACCTTTTCAAGGGACAACACTGAAGATATGATACTTTGATACAGTGTAGTCAGTGTACAGCTTGTGTAACAGCAAATTTGCTGTCCCCTCAAAATAACACACAGCCATTAATGTCTAAACCGCTGGCAACAAAAGTGAGTACACCCTTAAATGAAAATGTCCAAATTGCGCCCAAAGTGTCAATATTTTGTGTGGCCACCATTATTTTCCAGCACTGCCTTAACTCTCTTGGGCATGGAGTTCTCTAGAGTTTCACCGGTTGCCACTGGAATCCTCTTCCACTCCTCCATGATGACATCATGGTGTGAGGAAACCTTGCGCTCCTCCACCTTCTGTTTGAGGATGCTCCACAGATGCTCAATAGGGTTAATGTCTGGAGACATGCTTGGAGGTGTGTTTGGGGTGGTTGTCATGTTGGAATACCGCCTTGCGGCCCAGTTTCCGAAGGGAGGGGATCATGCTCTGCTTCAGTATGTCACAGTACATGTTGGCATTCATGGTTCCCTCAGTGAAGTGTAGCTCCCCAGTGCCAGCAGCACTCATGCAGCCCTAAACTATGACACTCCCACCACCATGCTTGACTGTAGGCAAGACATACTTGTCTTTGTACTCCTCACCTGGTTGCTGCCACACACACTTGACACCATCTGAATCAACTAAGTTTATCTTGGTCTCATCAGACCACAGGACATGGTTCCAGTAATCCATGTCCTTAATTTGCTTGTCTTCAGCAAACTGGGTTTTTTTTGGTTTTTTTTTTTAGTTACTTATTTGTACCCGTAGGTAGATTTGGTTTGCAGTCTGGTGACAAGCCACCGGCTGCCGGTCGCTGTGTGCGCGAGCGCCCTAAACCTACATGTTTTTGGTATGTGGGAGGAAACCGGAGAAATCCCGGAGTAAACCCACGCAACACGGGGAGAACATGCAAACTCCACACAGCTCACTGTTGGTCGGGGGCTGGGATCTAACCCACGATCTCGTGATCCTCGCGATCCCCCGGCCGAGGGTAAACTGTGCTGCCACAGTGCTAAACCACTGCGCCACCGTGCAGCTTTGCGGGCTTTCTTATGCATCATCTTTAAAAGGGGCTTCCTTCTGGGACGACAGCCATGCAGACCAATTTGATGCAGTGTGCAGCGTATGGTCTGAGCACTGACAGGCTGACCCCCCACCCCTCAACCTCTGCAGCAATGCTGGCAGCACTCATATGTCTATTTTCAAAAGACAACCTCTGGATATGACGCTGAGCATGTGCACTCAACGTTTTTGGTCGACCATGGTGAGGCCTGTTCTGAGAGGAACCTGTCCTGTTAAACCACTGTATGGTCTTGGTCGCCGTGCTGCAGCTCAGTTTCAGGGTGTTGGCAATCTTCTTTTGACCTAGGCTATCTTTATGTAGAGCAACAATTCTTTTTTTCAGATCCTCAGAAAGTTCTTTGCCATGAGGTGCCATGTTGAACTTCCAGTGACCAGTATGAGAAAGTGTGAGAGTGATAACACCAAAGTTAACACACCTGCTCCCCAATCATACTTGAGACCTTGTAACACTAACGAGTCACATGACACCGGGGAGGGAAAATGGCTATTTGGGAACAATTTGGACATTTTCACTAGGGGTGTACTCACTTTTGTTGCCAGCGGTTTAGACACTAATGGCTGTGTGTTGAGTTATTTTGAGGGGACAGCAAATTTACCCTGTTATACAAGCTGTACACTGACTACTTTACATTGTATCAAAGTGTCATATCTTCAGTGTTGTTCCATGAAAAGATATAAAATACTTACAAAAATGTGAGGGGTGTACTCACTTTTGTGAGATTCTGTATGTGTGGTGGGAGAAAAATTATCAAGGATGCATATAGAGAATGGGTGCGTGACATCACCCGATAGAAAAACCACAAGGAATTCAAAGCTCAGTCATGGAGTTCCACAGGGATCTGTGCAAGGTCCTACTCTTTTTAGTTTAGTTTTTTTTTTTTTTTTTTGTATACTTTATTGATCCCCAGAGGGGAAATTGAAATAGAGGGCATCCACCTGGATGGATGATGATTTATATATGCTTCCATTAGATAACATTATTAGAAAGAACTGTATACATTTTCATTGTTATGCAGATGACACACAATTATACCTGTCAATGAAGCCAGATGATAGTAATCAATTAGCCAAGTTAGAAGCCTGTCTTAAGGAAATCAAAGCTTGGATGACTTGTAATTTCCTGCTATTAAATTCAGATAAGACTGAAGTCGGCAGTACAGCAACTCACCCTTGGCCAGGGGATCCTGGGTTCGATCCCAGCCACCGACCAACAGTGATCTGTGTGGAGTTTGCATGTTTTCCCCATGTCTGCGTGGGTTTACTCCGGGATTTATCCAGTTTCCTCCCACATGCCAAAAACATGCAAGTTGGGTTAATTGGCATCAAACTGGGGATTCTAAATTGTCCTTAGGTATGACTGTGAGAGTGAATGGTTGTCTGTCTCTCCGTGTTGGCCCTGCGATGGACGGGCGATCTGTCCAGGGTGTACCCTGCCTCCAGCCCAAAGATGCTGGGATAGGCTCCAGCACCCCCCGCGACCCGAAAAGGATTAAGTGGAAGAAGATGAATGAATAAATGAATGAAGACTGAAGTCATTCTTGTTGGTCCAAAAAACCTTAGAAATACTTTCCAAATCAAACTCTTAGTTTGGATGTGGTTACTCTTTCTCTTAATAGTTCTGTGAGGAATCTTGGAGTTATTTTTGATCAAGATCTGTTTTTCAGTGGACGAGTTTAAGTATCTTGCGGTCTTATTTACGAGTGAGGGGAGAATGGAGCGAGAGATTGACAGATGGATCGGAGCAGCATCTGCTTTGATGTGGACGTTGTACCAGTCTGTTAAGGAGCTGAGTTCTAAGGCAAAGCTGTTGATTTACCAGTCAATCTATGTTCCTTCTCTCACCTATGGTCACGAGCTTTGGGTAATGACTGAAAGAACGAGATTGCAGATACAAGTGGCTGAAATGAGCTTTTTCCATAGGATTGCTGGACTCACCCTCAGAGATAGAGTGAGGAGCTCAGTCATCCGGGAGACGCTCAGAGTAGAACCACTGCTCCTTCACATTGAAAGGAGTCAGTTGAGGTGGTATGGGCATCTGATCAGGATGCCTCCTGGACGCCTCCCACTTGAGGTGTTTCGGGCACGTCCCACTAGAAGGAGACCCCTGGGACAGACCCAGGACTCGCTGGAGAGACTATGTCTCCCAGCTGGTCTGGGAACGCCTTGGTATCCTCTCTGAAGAGCTGGAGCAGGTGGCTGGGGAGAGGGAAGTCTGGGCTTCTTTGCTTGAACTGCTGCCTCCGCGACCCGGACCTCCAGAAAAGCAGTAGAAGATGGATGGATGGATGGATGGATGGATCTGTTTTTCAATTCACATATTAAATTTGTTTCTAAGACTGCCTTTTATCATTTGCGTAATATTGCCAAGATTAGGAGCATCTCGTCTCTGAGTGATGCTGAGAAACTGATCCACGCTTTTGTTAGCTCGAGATTAGATTATTGTAACTCTTTATTATCAGGTTGCCCTAAAATATCTTTAAAAAGTCTTCAGTTGATCCAAAATGCTGCAGCAAGAGTTTTAACAGGTACTAGAAAGAGAGATCATATCTCTCCGGTTCTGGCCTCCCTTCATTGGCTTCCCATAGAGTTTAGAATTAAGTTTAAAATCCTTCTTCTCACTTACAAAAGCTCTAAACAATCAGGCCCCTTTTTATTTAAAAGATCTGATACTACCGTATTATCCTAACAGAGCACTACGCTCCCAAAATGCAGGATTACTTGTAATACCTAGAATCTCCAAAAGTACAATGGGAGGCAGAGCCTTCAGTTATCAAGCTCCTCTCCTGTGGAATCAGCTGCCAATCTGGATTCGGGAGTCAGACTCGATCTCTGTTTTTAAGAATAGGGCTAAAACCTACCTTTTTGATATAGCCTACAATTAGGGAGGGATCATGTGTTTCTGAACCCTCCCTTAGTTATGCTGCTAATAGGTTTAGTCAGCCGGGGGACCTCCAGTAATGCACTGGGCCTCACTCCTTTTCTCACTCTCTATGAAATTTTTTTTTGCTGGTCATTAACATTTGTTTGTTCTCTCCCATAGATTGAGTCCCCATCGTGCTGTTTGCTCTCTACATGTCTGTTCTTTTCTTCTTCTCTATCCCCTCACCCCCCAGCCAGTCGCAGCAGATGACTGCCCCTCCCTGAGCCTGGTTCTGCTGTAGGTTTCTTCCTGTTAAAAGGGAGTTTTTCCTCTCCACCGTCGCCAAGCGCTTGCTCACAGGGGATCGCCTGATTGCTGGGGTCTTTCTGCAACTGTGGGGTTTTCTCTACAGTTGAAAGTGCTATGAGATGACTGTTGTTGTGAAATGGCACTATATAAATAAAGTTGAATTGAATTGTGGGACAAGTGCTCTCTACCTGTCGTTGTTTAGTAGTGGGTGACGAATGCAGTTAAACTGAAGTTTTTGAGAGGGTTGTTTCAGTGTGTTATTATTCATCTGAATACCACGCAATGTCAGAATGGCGAAGTTTTGCTGCGTTATCAAATGCAACAACCGTTCTCAGGACTGGCGTAGGGAAAAGATTGATAACGGCGTATGCTTTTTTAACTTCCCGACTTGGAAGAAAAGTGGAGAGAATCAGGTCTCCAAGCTAATGAAGAGGTGTTGGATGGAATGGATTGCAGCGGTCAGAAGGAAAGACATCAGCTCCGACAATATTCTTGGACACATGGTCGTGTGCTCACGGCATTTTCACAGAGGTAAGTTGTGATTTAAAAAATAATAAAGACGACATGTACATCACACAGTCCATCTGGTCGAGTGCTGGATCCCCAAAAAACCTCAGAAAAATCAAAGAAGATCCACTCACCGAAAAGCTCCTATTAAGTATTTATCAGTAACGTTTCTTTCCGAGGAAGGGCAGGTGGCCCGAAATGTTAGTGATAAATAAATACTTAATGGGAGCTTTTTGGTGTGCGGCTCTTTGATTTTTTTGAAGTTGTGATTTAAACACATATAAAGATTACTTGTATGTGCATGGAGTTGTTGCTAATTTTTAACAAGTTGGCTGCACGTCTACATACAGTGAAGTGAAAAAGTGTTTTGCCCCCTTCCTGATATCTCATTTTTTTTGTATGTTTGTCACACTTATAAATGTTTCAGATCATCAAACTAATTTAAATATTAGACAAAGATAACACAAGTAAACACAAAATGCAGTTTTTAAATGAAGGTGTTTATTAAGGGGAAAAAAAAATCCAAATCAACATGGCCCTGTGGGAAAAAAGTGCTTGCCCCCCCCCCCCCGCCATTAAAACATAACTGTTTTATCACATATTTGGGAAGATGAGTCCAATTTCTCTAGCCATACCCAGGCCTGATTACTGCCACACCTGTTCTCAGTCAAGAAATCACTTTAATAGGACCTGCCTGACAAAGTGAAGTAGACCAAAAGATCCTCAAAAGCTAGACATTATGTTGTAATCCAAAGAAATTCAGGAACAAATGAGAAACAAAGTGATTGACATCTATCAGTCTGGAAAAGGTTATAAAGCCATTTCTAAAGCTTTGGGACTCCAGTGAACCACAGTGAGAGCCATTATCCAAAAATGACAAAAATATGGAACAGTGGTGAACCTTCCCAGGAGCGGCCAGCCAACCAAAATTACCCCAAGAGCACAGCGACGACTCATCCAAGAGGTCACAAAAGACCCCACAACAACATCCAAAGAATCTCACTTGCCTCAGTTAAGGTCAGTGTTCATGACTCCCCCATAAAAAAGAGACTGGGCAAAAATGGCCTGCATGACAGAGTTCCAAGACGAAAACCACTGCTGAGCAAAAAGAACATAAAGGCTCATCTCAGTTTTGCCAGAAAGCATCTTGATGATCCCCAAGACTTTTGGGAAAATACTCTGTGGACTGACGAGACAAAAGTTGAACTTTTTGGTAGGTGTATGTCATATTACATCTGGCGTAAAAGTAACACAGCATTTCAGAAAAGGAATATCATACCAACAGTAAAGTATGGTGGTGGTAGTGTCATGGTCTGGGGCTGTTTTGCTGCTTCAGGACCTGGAAGACTTGCTGTGGTAAATGGAACCATGAATTCAGCAGTCTACCAAAAAATCCTGAAGGACAATGTCTGGCCATCTGTTCGTGACCTCAAGCTGAAGTGCACTTGGGTTCTGCAGCAGGACAATGATCCAAAACACATCAGCAAGTCCACCTCTGAATGGCTTAAGAAATACAAAATGAAGACTTTGGAGTGGCCTAGTCAAAGTCCTGACCTGAATCCAATTGAGATGCTGTGGCATGACCTTAAAAAGGCAGTTCATGCTTGAAAATCCTCCAATGTGGCTGAATTCCAACAATTCTGCAAAGATGAGTGGGCCAAAATTCCTCTACAGTGCTTTAAAAGACTCATTGCCAGTTATTACAAACGCTTGATTGCAGTTGTTGCTGCTAAGGGTGGTCCAACCAGTTATTAGGTTTGGGGGCAATCACTTTTTCACAAAGGGCCATGGTGGTTTGGATTTATTTTCCCTTAATAATAAACACCTTCATTTAAAAACTGCATTTTGTGTTTACTTGTATTATCTTTGTCTAACATTTAAATTTGTTTGATGATCTGAAACATTTAAGTGTGACAAACATACAAAAAAGTGGGAAAAAAGGAAGGGGGCAAACACTTTTTCACACCACTGTATCTAATCAAAGTCATCATTTTTGGTGCAGGCAAACCAGCCTATGAAATATTCGACTGCCATCACGATTGCGTGCCATCATTACATCTCTGTAATGAAGTGAAAAAAAAACGCACACTGAGCAGTCAGAGATGACTGAAGCTGCACCACCAGTTGTTGCTGAGCAGAGCTCACAGGTACATAAAGCAAATTCTTCTGAGCTTACCAAGATGTAAAAGCTTACATTTGAAAATATGCCATTAATCATATAGGAATAGAAGTTATTTATTTGTTTATGTCTTTTATCTTTCTAACTTATTTATTTCCCATTAAATAAAATTTTCTTACTGTATGGACAGATAATTTCTCTTGAATTAAGTGATTTTATCCTTACAGTGTTTATTTCTTGTGTTTTGGCTGATCATTTTTGCCGTGTACACGACCAGATGAGGTTGCTCTGCGGTCACAGGAGGATGCTGCCCCACCAAATGAAGATGCACTGGGTCACAGGTGAAGGGGTGGACGATGCTGCTCCAAAGGACAAAACCGGAGAAATGCAGTTTATGTAGCGGCAGGCTGGTCTTGTACATGCTTATTGTACCCCATGTTTCACAAAAATAAAACAAAGAAGACATTTACTGCAGTTCTCACTCTCTTTATTTGTGTTACGGTAATGTAATATTTTCCAGTGTATGTAGAATGTAATGCAGTATAATGACATTAGAAATAAAATAATATAAAATATAGCTCTGTGAGGTGTGACACAATGTAAACAATACATGCATGTGCCGTGTGTGGACTCCACTTGGCTGCTGGAGCTGAGGATCACCCATGGCTTGAGGAGTTTCATTTAGGCGTCGAGAGTGCAACAAAGTACATTTCATCTCATTTATAAGATCTATAACTTAAATAAATAAAAGGATAGCAATAAAAGTAAATAAATGACAAAATTATATGGTGAAAGAATTTGATTTGAAACAATGTCATTGTTATGTGTGGAAATGATGGGTACTGACACATCCACGTGCTGAGGTTAGCTTTACTCAATATTAGCTTAACAAGCTAGAGAGGAGTACATAGTGCAGGTGTTCTGGAAGGGCGGAGCACCAAAAAGAGCAGCTGGCCCTGGGTAGCCAACTAATATACTCTCCGGCGTGATAATGTCACATGTGCGTACGTGCCACCGCAGTGTGGTGTGTCATGCCGTTTTCCATATATCACATTTACTCCCCCCCGAAAAGCTTAGAACTATATCTGGAAATTAGCCTTAATAAGGGCAGCAAGTAAATACACAAAAATTGGCATATCGACTGGTGTAAAGTTTAAACACACACATGATGTGGCCAAACAGGCCAATATGACAATTAGTATATTGCCTGATATAAAACAAAGTGTTTTCTTAACTGGACCACTGTAGAGAACCACCTAAGGCATATTTCAAACCATAACATTTTATTATTTTATATTTGTTTTAACCTGGGTAACCGGGTAGACTGCCAGTGCACCCGCATGATCGTGAGGGTTATTCTGCCTCTTTGAACGGACCATGCCCTGACTGAACAAGTAGTTATGAACTTTAGAGTCAGTGACAAGTCAGAGTTCAGCAGGACCTCTGTCGAGCCCGTGGTGGGCATGGCCCTGGGGGCGCTAGCTCAGGCAATTTTGGGAGCCACCTTGCTGGAATTGTGGCTTGCTCATCAACAAAGTCCCAGTACAGATCCCATACTGGCTGGGTCAGCTCTGTTGCTGTTACTTGGTCCGGGGCAGGCGGTGGTGTTACCTTTCTCAGACAGCTGGCATGCCATCGTGACCCATCAGCCATCTGGAAGGTGGCTGGTCCAAGTTGAGCAATGATCTGCATCGGAGGTGACTGGAACATCTGCAGCTCAATGCGGGTGGTTGGATCGCCGGATCTGGACCCAGTCGAGCATCATGAGCGATGGTTTTTTCCGCTTCATGATTTGCTGCTGCTCCCTTGTCCCATGGCTGGTGAAAGGCGCTATTGCTGGGGCGCCGTCTAACAGCATGAGTGGGTTGTAGGCTGTCGTAGAGGCGAGCTGGTCTCACCGTTGACAGGGTGAACTCTACATTCTCCCGGGTTCTGTGTTGATACAGACCGGCACTCCTACGGCGGGGCGGCAGCTCAGGGAGGCTTACGCCATGCAAGGATCAGTTCCCAGTCTCCTGTGCTCTGCTCATTGTGTGGTGTGAAGCAGGAAGCAGCTGTGCCCACGCCTGGGTGAAGCAGACTCGGGCCGTCAGTGGCCAAACAGAATCTCAAGTGATCTGTGATGGAAATGCCCAACTCGTGGAATAGATCACATCCCAAGATGTTGTCACCAAGGTGCGTCATTTGAAACGTGAACACTGGGAGGACTCTTGACCCGTAGCGAATCAACAGAATAATGATTCCTACCATGCTGATTTTTGTGTATCCATACCCGAACAGTTCCACCGCGTCTGGCTTGATTGGTTGCAGGGGAAAGAATTTCTTAACTGTGGCCTCATCCATCAGGGACCTCATGGCAGCAGTGTCCAGCAGCAGTGGTAGACTGATGCCATCCAGTTCCACTGTGCACCACTTGTATGGCCTGTTACTGGAGTCCACTCAATGAATGGTGGTTGGACTGGGCTGACTGAGTGAGCTAGATGGTGAGCTTGCTGGGGCTGAGTGATACACTTTGGCAAAGTGATTTACCTTACCGCAGCGTTGGCACTTCTGTTCTTTGGCAGGCGGGCGCACATGTCTGGTGCAAGGGAGAGCCACAGTTACCACACAGTCAGCGTGCTGCAGTGTCCTGTCATCCCGCAATGTTCACTTTGGGGTCATCCTGGGAGGACGCGGAATCGGCGGGGTCAGCAGCCAGGGTAACAACCTGTGCTAACAACCTAGTTGAAACAACCTGTTTTGACTGTGCACTGCAGCCTTTGTCAGAAGACTTCTAACGAAGACTTCTCTTCTGACGAAGGCTGCAGTGCACAGTCGAAACATGTTAAGAAGGTAAAGACATCTCCTTTCTATTTTTGTCTTTAATAAGAACAAAAGGTAAATAATTAAAAGAAGACAAAATGAACCTACTTGAACGAGCTCTACCTCTCATTCTATTTCTAGATACCTTGGGGACCACACAGAGCGCAGAGCTCTGGTTGGATGATAGGGAACTAAGAGTTCTTGCAGGCAAGAAGGAGCCATACCATTAAGAGCTTTATAGGTTAAGAGCAATATCTTGAATTCAATTCTATATTTTATTGGGAGCCAATGTAAAGAAGCTAAGACTAGAGTAATGTGATCTCTTCTCCCTGTTCTCATAAGGATACGTGCAACTGCATTCTGAATGAGTTGGAGAAACTTTATGGACTTATTTGGGCAACCTGATAAAAGTGAGTTACAAGTCTAGAGGTGACAAAGGCATGGACAAGTTTCTCTGCATCTTTATGAGACAGGATGGACCTAATTTTAGAAATGTTACCCAGATGGAAGAAGGCAGTCTTAATGGTTTGCTGTATATAAGAGTTGAAAGACACTTGATACACAAGACATGGAGAAGCCAGTGCAATGCCATCGAGTGTTGTTATCTTGCTAAAAAGAGTACTTCTAGCATGTTTGGGGCCAAGAACAATGACTTCAGTTTTATCTGTATTCAGCAATAGAAAGTTGTAGTTCATCCAGGTTTTGATATCCTTCAGACACTCCTAGAGTAAACCCAACTGGCTGGGATCATCTGGATTGATGGATAAATACAACTGAGTGTTGTCAGCGTAACAATGAAAATGAATAAAATGCTTCCTCATAATGTCTCCCAAAGGCAGCATGTATAATGTAAACAATACTGGTCCAAGTACTGATCCCTGCAGAACTCCATAGCTAACCGTGGTCTGAGTGCAGGACTTGTTATGGACATGAACAAACTGGGAACGGTCTGATAGATAAGACTGGAACCATCTTAGCGTTGTTCCATTCAGGCCAATTTGCTGTTCAAGCCTCTCTAGCAGAATATGGTGGTCAATGGTATCAAAGGCAGCGCTGAGATCCAATAAAACAAGGACAGAGACAAGTCCTTTGTCAAATGCCATAAGGATGTCATCAGTAACTTTCACTAAGGCTGTCTCTGTACTGTGATGTTTCCTAAAACCTGACTGAAATTTCTCAAATATAGAATTTTTTTCTAAAAAGGTGCATAATTGATTGGCGACTACTTTTTCGAGGATCTTGGAAAAGTAGGGGAGGTTAGATATTGGTCTATAATTGGCCAAAATCCCAGAATCAAGCAAAAGTTTTTTAAGTAGAGGTTTAATTACTGCCACTTTAAATGACTGCGGTACATGTCCTGTCAATAGGGACATATTAATTATGTTCAAAAGAGATGGACTAATCAGAGATAGCGATTCCTTCACTAGTCTAGCGGGGATTGGATCTAAAAGACAGGTAGTTGGCTTAGAGGCTGGCACTATTACGGCTAGATCAGAATGATTAATACAAGAAAATTTAGAAAAGTGGAGTTCTGAGCCTGTGGACACAGCAGCGTTAGGTAGAGGCTTGGTATTTTTAGGGGGGCTATTTTTTTGGAATATTATTCTTAATACTGACAATTTTATCATTTAAAAAAAAATTAAAAAGTCATCAGCACTAAGAGTTGGAGGGATGTAAGGATCTATGGCATTTTGGCTTTTGGTTAGCTGAGCCACAGTGTTAAAGAGAAATCTGTGGTTGTTTTTATTTTCTTCTATCGAGGATGAATAGTACTGTCGCCTGGCACTACGGACAGATTTCTTATAGGTGGTAAGGCTGGCATTCCAGGCTGAGCAAGGTTCTTCTGTCTTATTTGCATGCCAAAGCCTTTCACAGGATCTAACTTTCTGTTTTAACTTAGGGGTGTGGGAGTTGTACCATGGAGCTAGTCTCCTATTTTTAATAGTTTTCTTTTTAAGAGGGGTTATGGAGTCAAGTGTTGTCTGCAGTGAGGCTGCAGTACTATCAACTAAAAGGTCTAATTCTAATGGATTCAAGTGGTCAGTGCTGTCTGCTATATTGAGACATGGTAATAGAGTAAGTGCTCAAGGGATTAATTCTTTAAAGGGAACCATGGCACTATCAGATAAGTATCTGGTAACTATATTTCTGCTTGATGCTGTGAAATCGGATAGCACAAATTTAAACGTTATCAAATAGTGGTCAGTCAGTGTAGGATTTTGAGGGATGACAAGCAGCTCATCAGTTTCTACACCGTAGGCCAAGACCAGGTAAAAGGTGTGATTATGATAATCGAGTTGGTCTATTAACACACTGAGAAAAAACAATTGAATTTAAGAGGGAGAGAAATGCTACACTATGACTATCATTATCAACGTCTATATGAATATTAAAATCACCACCTATGATAATCTTGTCTGAACTAAGAACTAAGGTTGTTAAAAACTCAGAGAATTCAGACATAAAAGAAGCACTGGGAGGGCGATATACTGTGGTAAATAAAATAGGCTGCTCTGACCTCCAGGATGGATGTGCTAAGCTAAAAATTAAGCATTCAAAAGAGTTACAGTTTGAGTTTAGCTTAGGCTGAGGGTTCATTGGAAATGTGGATTCATATATTCATATATGGGGCAGTGTGGTGGTGCAGTGGTTAGCACTGTGGCAGCACAGCAACTCACCCTTGGCCATGGGATCCTGGGTTCGATCCCAGCCCCTGACCAACAGTGATCTGTGTGGAGTTTGCATGTTCTCCCCATGTCTGCGTGGGTTTACTCCGGGATTTCTCCGGTTTCCTCCCACAGGCCAGAAACATGCAGGTTAGGTTAACTGGAGACTCTAAAGTGGCCCTAGGTGTGAATGTGTGTGTGAATGGTGAAGGGATAGCGCCATACCATGGCTGCTTCATCCATCCAGGTGGATGCCCTGAATTTCCCCTCTGGGGATCAATAAAGTACACAAAATCAAAAAAAAAAAAAAAAATCTAAAAAATATACAGTATTACCCCAACTCCACCACCTCGGCCAGTGTTTCTAGGAATATGAATATTACCATAGCTGGGGGGGTGGCCTCATTGATACTAACAAAATCATCGGGGCATAGCCATGTTTCTGTGAGACAAGAGTATATTTATATTGTAATCCGTGATCATATCATTAATTAAGGTCGCTTTATCGGACAGAGATCTTATATTCAGCAGTTCGCATTTGATTATTTTATTTAACTGGGGTAAATTAGTGGTTTTAATCTTTATTAAGTTATGTTGTATTTTGTCTTGGGTTATAATGTTTTGGGTAACGGGAGACAGACAATCTCTACGGGGTTATGAATTGAAGACTGATCTAAACAATGAGAACTATTTGGATTAATAGGGGTAATATGAGAAGTGGAAGCAAAAAAGGGCTGGTTGGCAGACACAGGTACTTTGGGGTGAGTTAAGACACCAACTTTCAGTCACTGTACTAAAAAATGCTGAATGGAATAAAACAGATTGTCCCTTAGAACACGTGCACCGAGTCTATTTGGATGGATACTATCTGGCCTCATAAATGATGGGCGGTTCCAGAACAGGTTGAAATTGTCTATAAAACCAATGTTAAAAGTAGAACATGTTGAACACAACCACGAATTAAGGCTAAGAGTTCTGCTAAAATAATTGCAGCCTCTTCTAAAAGAAGCAAGTGGTCCAGAGATAAACACACGTCTGCCACAATTCTTAAGAGTGGACAGAAGGCTCCTGAAGTCTCTCTTTAAGATCTCAGATGCTTCATCTGGGATGTTGTTGCATCCAACATTCAACTTCAATTCAATTCAATTCAACTTTATTTATATAGCGCCATTTCACAACAACAGTCATCTCATAGCACTATCAACTGTAGGGGGAACCCCCACAGTTGCAGAAAGACCCCAGCAATCAACATGCACACTAACAGTTTTAGCATCGGGGTATTCATTTAATAGGTCAGGGGTAAGAGCCTCAATGTCTGACACTTTAGCCCCAGGAAAAAAATTTGTAACACAGTACCTGCTTCTGACGTTGCTCATTATGGAATCACCAATTACCAGCGTTGTCTGTGGGGGCTTTGTCGGTGGCTTCTGAAATGGTGGATAGTTTTGCCGTTGTTGTTGTTGTTGTCGCTGCTATGGCAGTGAGGTGCCGGTGTGGGGGTGATGCAGGGGGTTGCGCGCTCTTCTTTTTGGAGCTGGTGTAAAGTTTGGCACACCTAAGGTAGTTTTGATCCAGGGCTTGCGGGTTTGGGCTGCTGCTGAAGGAGGAGGGGCGGCCATGGGAAGAAGGTCAATGTCCAGGTGGGGGAAATCTTCCAGGGAAAGGATGTCGAATCCGTTTTCCAGCAAAAGGGGAAGGGAGGAGGCACAGCCATGTCTGGTCAATTCCCAATGTTTGCTATTGGTCCCAACCATGGTCCAGGGCGTGCACTAAGGCTGTGAAGAACCACCTGGGGCTTTGGGTTTAGCTCCGAGCTGAAGCCAGTGTTTGGTGCTGGAGTTCTGGACAGCTGAGGTGACCGGAGCAGGGGTGGAGGTGGATGGCGATATGCTAATTTCACCCAGGTAAGTAGCCATCTCTGCTAGCTGCGAGTCCGTCGCTGGTGCCGATGTCCGTCCAAAAATGATCGTGTCCAGATGATTTTCAGCCTCCCGAATCTTATAGAGGTTAGAGAGTCTCAGTTCCAACTCAGAAACCTTCTTAGAGAGGGAAACACAGCTGACACAGGTCGGGGAGGGAGCCATGGCTTTCCAGGCCAGGAGTGGCTAACTAAAACAGATAGGTTAACCTAACCCAGTAAACAGCCCTGATCGGGGTCTGATTCACCTGTGAGCCAATACGAGCTGTTGTATTTACTGAGCTAACACTAAGTAGAAAAAAAGTTAATAGCAATAAATGAGATAAATTTAAAACGGAGTTAATGCAATAAACAAAAATAGATAAGATAACCAGTACATGTAGAAGTGACCGTAGTCATGCCTTACATCGTTTGAAAGCTTAGAATTTCATCTGTTGGTTTGTTAAAACAGATTTCAGACAAACTGATAACACTGGATTTAAATAGGACTACACAAGCTAGTGTAGCATAGCAACATGGTATTGACTCACAAAGAAGTTTCCTTCTTGTCCTTGAATGAATGATAGTTCAACAAATATGGTCCATTTGTATTGCAAAAGGTCCAATAGGTCCATTTGAGTAAGATTTATTGTCCATCTTGATGATGACGGGGAAAACTGCCCATAAAATCAGAGCATTTGTTTGAAAGTCAGCCCGCGAACGCCGGGTGATTGTGGCTAAAAAACTACACTTCTGGGAAATTGAACTGGAAATGGAAGCCCAAGACTGGGGTAGCTCTCTAGATTTGATTGACACCTCATTCGACCCAACAGGGCCACCATTTGGATTTCCACAGCCTTCAATAATAGAATAGAATAGAATAGAATGGGCTTTATTGTCATTGTACAGTTGTACAGCACCAATGAGTGATAAAGTTAGCATGAAGGACCAGCCTCATGGCTAACGGGAACACAGTGAGCCAATTGCAGCTGAGTATGGACGTGTTGTGTCGCCAATTAATTTCTGAATTCAGGAATACCTTACAAGTGGGGATCCATCGCACTTCCCCCCATTTATAGCTCATGCGTAAAGCTGGCATAAAGCTTGTATAAACCAGCCCGTGAATTCAAACGGCAGCAGCGTTGCAATGTCACTCACCGTTTTAAAAAATGACTAAAATTAACACTGAAGAAATTATTAATTACTTGACCCGGTCGAGTGACGAATCATTAGCTGAGGAATCACAGGTGGGTGATCATGATTCCATTTGGCACAGTTTGAAGATGCCTGCTTACAGCCTGAGAAAAAAGGTGTGTAATATGTTCATTTTTTGTGGGATTGTTACAAAATTTTGACCTGAACTTCATAACACTTGGTTCTACATTCTTATTATATGCATTGTGTTTTCCAGCCAGTATCTAACAGCTGTATTTTATTTTCAGTCATTTGTCTCTAAAAAAACACCTAGGCAAACTTTATTTTCTTCAAATTTAGTATGCTTAGATCACTGTTACTCAGTGGCTGGAGCATGTAGAGGGATTCTGACTGTTTTGCCAAAAGAAATTTGTGTTTTCTTTTGAATGAGACCAACCCCATGAAGATACTGCAAGGGGTTGAAGAACAGCTTTGAATCATAGTTGCCAAGTCCGCTTATTATAAGCGGCTTTGGGCTCGTTTTTCTCTAAAGTACTTGCAAATCTCATCAGTCGCAGATTGCGGGTTTTTGGACTTGTTTTTTAACAAGTCCAAAAAATTTTGTTTTTTGAAAACAAAATGGCTGCCGGGGTGCAGACACACAATTTGGCAAGTCCTGTGTGTTTGCTTAAAAAGTCATCTAAAGAGCAAATTGGACCGTGGATTGTGATATCAATGTACTCCTCTGTTGTTTGGATAATTCTCTCTTTTGCTAAGTTCAACCTGTCCAAGAAAAAGGGACACTCTAACCTTGTATCCAGCCAGATGGAGTCAGCACATGCTATTCACAAGGGTACTGGACTATGGCCATGCCAGGCCACCCCCAGGTGAGCAGGAACAGGCTGTTACAGGCAAACCACTCCTGGGTGTTTTTAATCTCTTGCTGATACTTCTTTTGGCTGGTGATGTTGAATTAAACCCTGGGCCAGTGCCAGCTGGGCCTCCACCTTTGCTAGCTGGGTCTCCACCTCTGCTATCTGGGCCTTTACCATTGCTACCTGGGCCAACACCATCATTAGCTGTGCCTCCACCTCTGCTAGCTGGGCTAACATCATTGCAAGCTGGGCTTCCACCTCTGCTGGCTGGGCTAACACCATTGCTAGCTGGGCCAACACCATCATTAGCTGTGCCTCCACCTCTGCTAGCTGGGCTAACATCATTGCAAGCTGGGCCTCCATCTCTGCTAGCTGGATCTCCACCTCTGCTAGCTGCATCTCCGTCTCTGCCAACTGGGCTTCCAACTTTGTTAGCTGGGCCTCCACCTCTGCTAGCTGGATCTCCATCTCTGCTAGCTGGGCCTCCACCTCTGCTAGCTGGATCTTCACCTCTGCTAGCTGGATCTCCACCTCTGCTAGCTGGATTTCCATCTCTGCCAACTGGGATTCCAACTTTGCCAGCTGGGCCTCCACCTTTGCTAGCTGGATCTCCATCTCTGCCAACTGGGCTTCCAACTGTGCTAGCTGGGCTTCCACCTCTGCTAGCTGGATCTCCACCTCTGCTAGCTGGATCTCCACCTCTGCCAACTGGGCTTCCAACTTTGCCAGCTGGGCCTCCACCTCTGCTAGCTGGATCTCCACCTCTGCTAGCTGGATCTCCATCTCTGCCAGCTGGATCTCTATCTCTGCCAACTGGGCTTCCAACTTTGCTAGCTGGGTTCTCACCCCTGCCAGCTGGGTTTGGACCTGGGCTAACAACACAGCCAGCTGGACCTACATTGCAGCCAGTCGAATCACCTTCAATAATAGCCGGGCCACTTCCGTTGATATTTGAGTCATCATCACCTCTAACTGAATCTTCACCAACATCAGCCGGGCCTTCACTATGTGCAAACATTGCCAATAAAAGAAACAGGAGGCTGCCAAATCCTGCAATATTAAAACACCGGAAATTCAGGGTGTTTCAAACTGTTAATAACTCTAAATTAATATGGGACTCAGCACATAAACCAAAAGGCATTCTTTGTGCACACTTAAATATACGAAGTATTCTAACAAAAAGTGATCAGGTTCATCATCTTCTCATTGATTCAAATACAGTGGTACCTCTACTTACGAACGTCTCTACATACGGAATTTTCAGGTTACGAGACGCCTCAACGGGAAAATATTGCCTCTAGTTACAAAAGAAATTTCAGGATACGAAAGGCAAAAAAGTACGCGCTCCTCGCAGCTTCCGTAGTTTACCGAACGTAAACATACCTGTAGCTGCTCTGCCATTGGCTATCGCCTAGCATCTTCCTGGTATCCCATTGGCCACGAAGTTTTTTTTTTTTTTTTTTCCAAAACTTTATGCGTTTCGTTGATCTCGCCAAAGAATATGGCCGTAATACATCAACGATCAGCACGGTATTAAACAAAACGAAGCACTTACAAGCCGACAAAAGCAAACGTCCTTGGATCAGAACATGAACCAAAGAAGGCAAACGGTGACGACGTCGACGACGATAGCAGTTAAAGGGTAAATGAACATAATTTTTATTATTCTTTCTCTTTTATTATTCTTTCTCTCATTTTAAACTCTCATTTTATGTTTATTGTGCAGTAATCTAATTGTAACATGTATTTGTTACATGTTTTGATGCGTTTTTACGATTTATAAAAAATTTATGCCCGAATTTTGGGGGCTTGGAACGGATTATGGCATTTACATGTAAAACGCGCCTCTACTTACGAATTTTTCACGTTATGAGAATTCTTCCGGAACGAATTAAATTCGTAAGTAGAGGTACCACTGTATTGACTTTCTTTGCCTATCTGAGACATGGCTCCATGAATCTTCGCCCTCAGCAATACTATCTGTACCTGGTTATAAAATGTTTAGAAAAGACAGACAGAGTTCTAAGGGAGGAGGCGTTATGATTTATGCCAAGGATACTTAATTGTAATGAGATACGTACATGTTACAGATGAGAATGGACTGGAATTTCTTGGACTAACTGTTTCTTTGTCACAGCAAATGTCTTATTCTTGTAGTTATTTATAGACCTCCTTCATCAAATGTAGATTTTTATGAAAAGCTGGAAATTTTATTGAAACAGCTTAATTTTGCAAAAGAGGTAATAATAATGGGTGACCTAAATGTTAATTGGGAAGTCAACAAAGTTAGGAAAAATCTGAAAAAGGTTATGGATGACATGGATATGACTCAGGTAATTAATGGCCCTACGAGAATCACAAACTCCACTAGCACTCAGATTGATCTATCTTTTACTAACAGGCCAGAAAGGATCTTGAAGTCATACAATATGCTCACAGGATTGTCTGACCACAATCTTATAATGGTCACAAGAAAATTAAATAAAAAGCGCTTCAAATCCTTGGCCGCCACTGAATTCTATAGGATACCAAAACAGGAACAACAAAATTTTCAAGATTCAATTCAAGAAGTAAATTGGGATGAATTACTCATTGGCAAAAATTTAGATGAGGATTGTTCTAAATTTGCCAACAAAATACAACAAATTATTATACAATTTACACGGATAATAAAACTAAAAGCTAGAAAGAATGGCCTTCCTTGGTTAAACAAATTTATTCTGAAACTGATGAAAGAACGAGATCACTTTTTGAAGTTGTCAGTTAAATCAGGACAGAACAGGCACCAATTTATTTCATTGAGAAATAGGGTAGTGAAAGAAATAAGAAAATCTAAAGCTGACTTTTTCATTACTGTTTTGAATAGTGCAAGGGGAAATTCTAAAATAACCTGGACATATATTAAAAAACTATTGGGTGATTCCCAGAAAAACAAAGCAAAACTAATGCAAATTCAATTGAATGGAAACATCTTGACAGAACCTCAAGTGATGGCTGATGCTTTTAACAACTACTTCATTGAATCTGTGTCAGAAATCTCTGATAAGTTTATAGTAAAACAAAGGAAGGAATACCCTGTATTGTCTGCATCACAGTCTTTTACTATTACAAATATTACTGAGACCAAAGTTATCGATTTAATTCAATCACTCAAACCATCTAAAGCAAAGGATGTTTTTGGAATGGACACGAACATGCTCAAAGATTTAGGTTCAGCTCTCGCCACTCCTATTGCCTCAATCATTAATCTTTCAATTTCATCTGGCCATTTTCCAAAGGCCTGGAAATCTGCTATTGTTACCCCTGTTTTTAAATCCGGTGACTCAACTCTTCTGCATAACTACCGACCAATATGCATTCTTCCAGCCATTTCCAAAATTGCAGAAAAATGGGTGGCAGAACAGATTGTCCATTATTTAAACAGTAGTTCCCCCTTTCTCCATGCCATGCAGTTTGGTTTCAGATCCAAGCATTCCACTGAAATGGCTACATGCCTCTTCATTGAGAAAATAAAATCTTTTCTTGATAAGGGTGGAGTTGTAGGGGCAGTGTTTTTGGACCTGAGGAAAGCATTCGATACAGTAAATCACTCTGTTCTTCTTACAAAGCTCCTTAAATTTAACTTTTCTCACAATGCTGTGAGCTGGATTGAATCATATCTGCATGATCAAACACAATCTGTATCAGTTAACAACTGCAGATCTGATTCTCTTAGGCTAACTTCTGGAGTCCCTCAGGGATCAATATTAGGCCCCCTTTTATTTAGTCTTTATATTAATGATTTGCCCACTGTTTGTTCTGAAGCTGAATGCTTAATGTATGCAGACGACACAGTTTGTTTTGTTCATGGTCGCTCCAAAGACACTGTTGCTGCTAAACTTAGTAAAACAATGTCCTGTGTCACAACTTGGTTGCAGGAGTGCTGTCTACAGTTAAATGTTTCTAAAACTGTAGGCATGTATTTCACTAAAATAAATAGATTGTCACCTGACCCTGATATACATGTCAATGGAGGAAAAATACAAATTGTTAGCTAATATAAATATCTTGGGTTAATAATAGATTCACAGCTTTCCTTTAAAGCCCATATTGCTAAATTGTGTAAAAAAAAATCAAGTTAAATCTTGCAAATTTTCGTGCAATTCGAAATGAAATGTCAACTGAAGCCGCAAAAATATACTTGCATTCAATGATTCTGAGTCACTTCAACTATTGCCTAACTAGCTGGTCCCAGGCGGGTTTGAGTGCAAAAAAACCATTGGAAGTTTTGTACAAACAAGCAGTTAAAGTTATGGATAAAAAACCTAGGCATTATCATCATTGTGCAATTTAAAAAAAATACAGTCTTTTAAATTGGGATAGTCTTCATACATTTGCAAATTTAAATTTGATTTATAAAGTACTGCATGATTTGGCTCCAGATCCTCTGGCAGAGTTCATCAGCCAAAGAAACAGCTCTGAGCGTGTCACTCGAGGCTCTGTCAGAGGTGACTGTTTCATTCCTCTGCACAGGAGCACTTTCAGTAAGTCGGCCTGGTCAGTGAGGAGCGCTAGTGAGTGGAACTCAGTACCTGAGGAGGTTAAACTGCTCACAACATTCAAGGCCTTCACAAAAAAATTGAAAATGTGGCTTATAAACACCTACAGCTGCCAACACTAAAAGATAAGTCTGCTGTGATGTTTGATGTTGTGTTTAAATGTACAGTTTGTTATGTATATGTTATTTGTTACATTAGTGCCCTCTTAAATGTCTAACCATGTTTTTTTCTTGTAGATGCATTTTACTGCTTTTTTACATCTTGGCCAGGGGACTACAGATGAAAACTAGCCTTTTGGCTAATTCTGGCTTTTTTAACCATGTGTTTTATGAAATTGCATTGTCCCTTTTCAAATAAACTAAACTAAAGGTAGTTGCTTATTTGGGCCTGGTTTGCCGTCTGTGTGACAGCTCTCCCAGCTCCCCACAAAACACGAGTGCAATAATTTGTTGACAAGACCCATTCACATTCCTGCTTCCTGGTTACGGCGCCCGTCCCACTGATCTCTATAGAAAAACTAGACGGATCATTGGCCACCAGATTAGTTCTCCCAAAACACTAGTACACCCAAATCGATGGCCACTAAACATAATGTCAACTCGATTTCTATAGTTCACTGGTTGCACAAGATTATAAGCCGTTTCTCCATACCAAGAAGTTCAAAATCTGTTAATTTGGGGGAAGTTTTTGAGGTAAAAGTGGCCGGCCAGGGGCTTCTGTTGGCCAATGATCCATCCAGTTTTTCTATAGAGATCAGTGGCCCGCCTGACTCCACTCTGCTCTGTACTCACTAATGGGGTGTGAGCTATCCAGTTTGTTTTGGGGTTTTTTTATACACATCAGTGCATATGGGACCTTAAATTTAAAAAAAAATTCTCTATTGAAATGAATGGCAAGAGCAAAATTATCTATTGATCCCAATCAAATTTTGCCACGCGTTACAAATATGATGTTTGTCAATTTAAAAGATAATTTTCCACATAATTAAAGTTGTCGGCTGTCGTATAATAACAGAGTAATATTTAGTTTTGTTTAAAGGACTAGCGGACAACAACTCCCATCATCCCACATCACTAAACTGTAATTGTGTTTAGTGCTGTTACTGATGCAGGATGCACATGGCTTTTCTTCTGATCAGAGTTTAAACATTTAATTTATTCAAGGTTTTTATGTTGACTGTGTTTACTATAAATTTGCTGTTGCTTATGCAGAATGCATATGTATTTTCCTTTAATTAGAGTTTATAAAATTCCGTTAGTCAATGCTGACTGTGTTTACAGTCAGTTCGCTGCAAACAAAAATAAACCTACAGTATATATGGATATATGTTATTAAGCAGCTTCTCTTTAAACAGTGTGGTTGGTTGCCTGTTGGGCTTTTTGGGGCTTGTTTCCATAGAGCTGGTTGCTTGTTTCTCTCATGAAACCTGGCAACACTGCTTTGAATTTAGTTTGGGTGTTTTTTCAGGCACTTCAAAGAAAAATTGGCTGGAATGGTAAGGGGCAGGTTAAGCTCACACCGTTAACAAACAAACAAAAAAAAAAATCCGCTGACTTTCAAGTCGACCTGACTTCTGTTCAAACATTAAATAAGATTCTTTCAAACCACTTTACCACAAAAACATGTCAACTCTAGATTATTTGAGAGAAATCCCCATCCATTTCACTGTTTTGTGGGGGGGGGGACTAAAAACAGAACATTTTCTCAAGAATAAAGTAAGTATTATTGTAGTCAGTATCATTCTTGGGTTTTGGGGGGCAAAACATGCAAGATTCTGAAGTGGGGATAAATTCAAACCCTATAAAATGTGGAAAAAGCATCTGTGTGTGTGTGTGTGTGTGTGTGTGTGTGTGTGTGTGTGTGTGTGTGTGTGTGTGTGTGTGTGTGTGTGAAAAAGTATTTGCCCCCTTCCTGATTTCTCATTTTTTTGTATGTTTGTCACCCTTAAATGTTTCAGATCAAAAAAATTTAAATATTAGACAAAGATAACACAAGTAAACACAAAATGCAGTTTTTAAATGAAGGTGTTTATTATTAAGGGGGAAAAAAAAAAACCAAATCTACATGGCCATGTGAAAAAGTGATTGCCCCCTAAACCTAATAACTGGTTGGGCCACCCTTAGCAGCAGCAACTGCAATCAAGCGTTTTCGATAACTGGCAATGAGTCTTTTACAGCGCTGTGGAGGAATTTTGGCCCACTCATCTTTGCAGAATTGTTGTAATTCAGCCACATTGGAGGTTTTTCGAGCATAAACCACATTTTTAAGGTCATGCCACAGCATCTTAATTGGATTCAGGTCAGGACTTTGACTAGGCCACTTCAAAGTCTTCATTTTGTTTATTTTTAAGCCATTCAGAGGTGGACTTGCTGGTGTGTTTTGGATCATTGTCCTGCTGCAGAACCCAAGTGCCCTTCAGCTTGAAGTCACAAACAGATGGCTGGACATTCTCCTTCAGGATTTTTTGCTAGACAGCAGAATTCATGGTTCCATTTACTACAGCAAGTCTTCCAGGTCCTGAAGCAGCAAAACAGCCCCAGAGCATCACACTACCACCACCATATTTTACTGTTGGTATGATGTTCCTTTTCTGAAATGCTGTGTTACTTTTACACCAGATGTAATGGTGATATCTTCCAAAAAGTTCAACTTTTGTCTCGTCAGTCCACAGATTACACTGGTCAACACCAAATTTATTGTCTAAGATTTGTTTAGCTGATTTAGGACAATTTTGATGTGCTGAATCCAAAAATCACATTGGTTTTGCTCAATCAGGTCAACTTTTTGAACTATGGCCACATGTTGTTTTATACGGTTTTGTTTACATGTACGGGTATTTTCGCTTTATATGATGCAAAATTCTTTTTTATGTCTTGAAATTCTCTGAATTTTGAACAATGATGACATAACATTCAATTTACATGTACTTGCCTTTATGTAAAGGTAAGTACATGCACAGTACTAAGTAAGTACTAAGTAAGAACAGGTTTTTACTTAGCATCTGATCGAGAGAAACGGATGTTATTTTTGGATTCAGCGGTGTAAAACTGTCTTAAATCAGTTGAAAAAACACAGACGATTTACAAAAAAATTATTTTTGTAACCCTGTGTTATTTTCCCAAAAGACTTGGGGATCATCAAGATGTTTTCTGGCAAAACTGAGACAAGCCTTTATGTTCTTTTTGCTCAGCAATGGTTTTCATCATCGAACTCTGCCTTGCAGGCCATTTTTGCCCAGTCTCTTTCTGATGGTGGAGTCATGAACACTGACCTTAACTGAGGCAAGTGAGATCTGCAGTTCTTTGGATGTTGTTGTGGGGTCTTTTGTGACCTCTTGGGTGAGTCGTTGCTGTGCTCTTGGGGTAATTTTGGTCGGCTGGCCACTCCTGGGAAGGTTCACCACTGGTCCATGTTTTCACCATTTGTGGATAATGGCGCTCACTGTGGTTTGCTGGAGTGCCAAAGCTTTAGAAATGGCTTTATAACCTTTTCCAGACTGATAGATCTCAATTACTCTGTTTCTCATTTGTTTCTGAAGTTCTTTTGATCGCAGCATGATGTCTAGCTCTTGAGGATCTTTTGGTCTACTTCACTTTGTCAGGCAGGTCCTATTTAAGTTATTTCTTGATTAAGAACAGATGTGGCAGTAATCAGGCCTGGGTGTGGGTAGAAAAATATAACTCAGCTTTCCAAAGATGTGATAAACCAGTTAATTTATGTTTTAACAGGGGGACAATCACTTCTCACACAGGGCTATGTAGGTTTGGATTTTTTTACCCTTAATAATAAACACCTTCATTTAAAAACTGCATTTTGTGTTTACTTGTGTTAACTTTGTCTAATATTTAAATTTGTTTGATGATCTGAAGGGCCTATATCATGCTATTTTAAGCCTTTCAGAGTGAACTATATGCATGTATGTGATAGTATATTACCTTTGGTACACTGGAGAATGAATTTCTTATGAAATATGAGTTATTTTTGCGAGCTACTTTTCCAACCCGGAAGTAAGATGCCTCGATCTCTGAGGCTCCGCCTCTCCTTCTTGTGGCTGCCGCCCATTTCATGACGTAACCACTGAGCCGGCTGCTGCAGCGTGTCGCTGGGTTCTGCCCATGAAAACATCTACAGTAAACTTTAGGAAAGATGAATGAGCATGTTGCGGAGCCTTACACTCTTGACCCAGAGTCCGATCAGGAATTTGAGGTGCACGAGATACCACAGCGACCTCGAAGACGTTTACAGGAAGTTTCTGACTGGTAAATGAAAAGCTAAGAGAAATGTCTTTCATAGTGTTGTATTTATTATAGAACTTTGTATAGTGATGCTGCTGTCTGTATTAAATCTCTCACAGCCAAAGACACATTTACACCACTTAGAAGACATTGTCTTACGTAAAAAAGCAAACAGTTGTCGTCACTGAGCAGATTAGGTGCGAGAGGAACTACTGCTTTGAGTGGTCTTTGTGACTAGAAAAGCGCTATATAAGTGCAGGTTAGTTAGTTAGTTAGTTAGTTCTTCACAGTGTCAATGCTAAAGTGAAAGAGTTTTGCCGATCACCGCTCCGTTAGCTGCGCGGAGAAAGTGGGTGTGTACGTTAGCCTGGGGGCGGTGCTGGCAGCAAAGGCACTTCCTGGAGTGGGCGGCTCACCCATGTTCATACGCATGAAAGTGGGGACCCAGTCATTATCAGGGACAGGGCGGAGCAGCAGCTCAGAGAGCAGGGTTGAGGAGGAATACTCAGAGATGCGTGAATGGAGCAAAATACCACTTTGGGGGTGTTTTTGGTGAGGAATTAACATTATAACATGCTTAAAAGCTCAAACAAGTCGATTTTGCATGATATAGGCCCTTTAAGTGTGACAAACATACAAAAAATGAGAAATTAGGAAGGGGACAAACACTTTTTCACACCACTGTACATACATGCATACAGGGCTTGACATGAACTTTTTTGCTCACCAGCCACTGTGGCTAGTGATTTTCCATAGTTACTAGCCACTCAGCCTGTTCACTAGGCACCATTTTGTGGTTGGAAAATTATGTTTAATATGATCAAATTGGACTATGGCGTGCTAAATTTTACTTTTACTAAATTTACAACCTTTTTCAATGTAAATTACTCTCATAATACATAAAAATAGCAAGGAAAACACTAATTATTTATGAAGAGCAGTAAATACTGTAAAATGGTAGAGAAAATACTTGCAATATGAGAATAAAGTGCAGGTAGATTTGGGTCTGTCCGAATTCTCATTTGTACCCCTACCCCTTTGCCTACCCCTATGAAGTAGGACACCCTTTCATGGCTGCACAGTGTCATTAGTACTTGCTGATGGATTTAACCTAAATGGACACTACCTGCTTTCACCAGAAAAAAGAAGAGAAAGAAAAAGAAAACTGATTAGAAAAAAACATAGTATTTACGGGAGTTGTTTCATAGTCAAGGTTTTGCAGTGTCACATTGCAATAGGTTTATTATTATAGATGACGTTTGAGAAAACTACAACTGGCTAAAGAGGCTAGTGGGTGTGGCTGCCTTACTGGCCACTGCTAAAATCCACCAGCCATTGGCCGGTGTTAATGTCAAGCCCTATATACAGTATATAAATAAATAATTGGGTCATTCTCTAGACAAAAATAAAAAAATTAATCATTACATAGAATCAAAATTTAACCAGCATCCATGTGAACGTTGCAAAATTTAGTTGGAAATTTATATGAAAAAGGTGAGGTTAAAGGTTGCAAATTGGCACACTAAATGTTCAAAATTGTTGCAAATTAATGAGAAAAAAGTTGCAAATTTACAAGAAAAAAGTTGCAAATTAATGAGAAAAAGGTGCATATTTACATGGAAAAAAGTTGCTGATTAACAAGAAAAAGTTGCAAATTTACATTTTAAAAATGTTGCAAATTAACAAGAAAAAGGTTGCAGATTAATGAGAAAAAGTTACAAATTTTTGAGAAAGAACATTGCAAATTTATGAGAAAAAAATTGAAAATCTATAAGAAAAGTTGCAAATTTTTCCCTAAAAATATTTGTTTTGCATGTATCCTTAGTATTTGTGCTTAAAATGCATTTTAACATGATATAGAAAGGTTATGGGGGAACAGTTCTGTTTTTTTAACAGGTTGGGGGGCTTGATTTACAGCCATGAGCAAGTCGCTAGTATTTTAGCCGCTAGCGTGGCTACTTCAACTGAAAAACATTTCTCTAATCCTGGTGATATTTAACCACCCTGTTTTTATAAGACATGTATTGGTTAAAGCGCCGTTCACAACTTAGGGCTCAAGGTTTGGTCTATCAGCGAGCTTGTAAGCAGCATCACTAGCGATTAGTTTTACTTCACTGCGCATTGCAGTACGTTGTTGGTTTAGCTGTAAAACTGAGGATGCCTGATCTCATGAAATAGGACATAAGATCATGGTGCTGCAACGTTGGTGTTCCGAAATGCTTGTGGTTATGTCGAGTGAGTATGACATGCCTGTGCTTTACTGTAGTGATGACTTGGTAGAGCATCAGTTTGCTGTGACAGGACTGAGTAACTGCTGTGACTGTGGTTAATGTGATGTCATGTGCATACCTTCCATA
This sequence comes from Pholidichthys leucotaenia, assembly GCA_020510985.1. Classification (NCBI taxonomy): domain Eukaryota; kingdom Metazoa; phylum Chordata; class Actinopteri; order Cichliformes; family Pholidichthyidae; genus Pholidichthys; species Pholidichthys leucotaenia. The sequence continues at coordinate 410,781,787 of CM035842.1, read as the reverse complement.
TGGGAAGCTGTGTTTTAATCACCAACCCCGTCTTTCAACTAGGGGTGGAATTTGGATTGCGATACTTGGGTCACGATACGAGCCTATCACGATTCAATGATAATCACAATATCAAGTATTACGATCCCATATAATTAAAAAAAATTTCACCTCATTCAACCTCAAATCATGTCCCAAAGTAAAACTGTTAACATCTCTTTCATATAATAAAGTATTCATAGTTTTAAGATGACGTCACATGGCTGCCAGTCACTATATGGGCGGCCATATTGGGAAGGAAGCTGCAGGGGGTGATTCTATTTCATTAAAGCCAAAAATTATGTAAATATAGTGCACTACTGTGAAATAATTGGCTGTATAAACACTGGTGGGAAGGAGAAAGTGTTGTTTTATCAATTACCTGCGATTATTTTGAACCAAGGCAAGTCAACTCGGGAACTATCAGAGAAACGGAGGAGAATTTGGCCCTCTCGTATTAATATTAGTTGAGCTGACTTGATACCCTCTTTGTATACCAACTTGGGGGTGCTCTGACCATTTTGCAATAGGTTTGTAGAAATAATTGTCTAATAATATTGTTGAAGAGTCTGTGATGTTCTGTGGACATTTTCACAGATTCATAAGCTCCCTGTTCTGATCAGCTCAGCTGCTTCCAGCTGCACACACACACACACAGAGCTAAACAGACGTACTTGTTCGTCTGACGGGAACTATTGGGGATCTGTCTGAGCCAACTTAAGTGTCATAATTTCAAGCTACGGGACATTATAACGATCCAAATCACTGTTTAGCCCTCCATACTCCTTGTCATATTTTACCTTTGACTGCAGTCTGTACCATTATTAACTGTGTCCACAACAGGCGAGACAGAAAATGTCTCCTTCTACTCAGCTACGCAGATGCTTCTAATCATTCTGGCTGATTAGACCTCTGTACAGACCACACCTGGATCCTGCTCACCTCCTGTTTCCTTTCCGATGAAAGAAGGCTCCAAAGAGGAGAAAAACAACACAACTTTATCCTTGAGGCTGCTGGCAGGAAACCAGCAAAGCCGGGACACTCTGTGCTGCAACAAGCTAGCTGCTAAAGCTAACCATAGCTGGAGGTAACCCAATGACTGCCCATGGCACTCCATTGTGCCGTTTCCTCCTCTCCCCCTGGTGGTCAAGATTTTTTAAGAAAATATTCAGTTCGGATGTCAGAGATTTACAGAGCTATAACTTGAAAGTGGTAAGAGATAATGGCTTACGAGAAAGATGTAAAATATGATCCAAAGTTTGAGATAGGAGTAAATTTATGCATCTAATTTGCATAATGCCACGGCAGCCATATCGAATTACATAACTTTAAGTCAAAAGCAGACTTTGGACACATTTACACAAAGGATGGTTTTGTTTTTTGTCACTGTTTGTTGTTTTGGGCATGTTGCTATCTTATCTTTAAAGCATAAACCAGAAAATCAGTTGCAGTGTAAACAAACTAAGAAATATGTCACCGCTGGTCAGGCAGCGCGCTTCATCCATTTTCGTCCATCCTGGTCGTTATTTTGTCTTCTCTTGGACAGTTTCGCTTTCTCTCCCACATCCAGAAACTGTTATGATTATTCCACCGCAATTTTGCTTTTATTCCGCCACAATTTATCTCATATGACGACCGGGAACTGGCGCGATTGTTCTGTCCAGTCACATGGTGCTGGGGGTCGATGGCAGGTGAACATCAACCAGCTTCACCCACCCTCTGTTATAAAAAAAAAAAAAATGTAGATATTTACCTTCATAAGCTAAATAATCTTTTTAGAATCAAAGTTGACAAATTTGGGAGCAAATGCCTCCTCCGTCTTGCGATCGATCACCATTTGTTTACAAACTCTTCTTCACTGGTGTCCAGAAGTGTGTGTGTGTGTGTGTGGGGGGGGTTATATGGAGGCCATTAGTCCTCCAAGGCATGAGCAGTAAGTTATATGTGTCTGCCACCTTGTGAGGTGGAATACTTAGTACAACTGGGGGGGGGGTGTTATAACATCACATGACATGTCACATGACAGGTGCAGCACTGCGACATAGACAGTGAGGGTGCTTTTTATGTCCATAAATAGAAGGATGTCAAAGGGTTAAGGCTTTTCGAGAACAATGCTGAGATCCAGACTTCACCAGCTTTCAAGAGTGTCGCTCACTTGGGAAGTCTTAATTCTTCTGAACAACAACTGAAGAAAATGACGGAGTAGTAACGCCAAAATGTCAGAACACCAGCTAATTAGCTGTGGGTTTGAGGATTATTATAAGTAGCTGGGAGTCTACAAATCAACTGCTTATTGTCAACAATGAAGGATAATGATTTGACACCAAGACAACAATGTCTACCTTCATCTGAAAGCACCTGGACAGGTGAGTGGGCTGAATAAAGCCAGCCTTTAGCTAATGCTAAATCAAATTAGATCACATTTAAAAAAAAAACAAAACAAAACAGCAAAAACAGAGAAAAACAGACAGGAGAAATTAAGTTGAGGGCTCTGTGAGTAATGATGTGGATAAACATGCATGATAAGTGTTTTGAAGATCAAGAAATGTATTTAGCTTTGTACATGTCTGGACAGGTGATGCTAGCCCACTTCTCCATGGCTTTTGGCCAGTTTTGCTTTGGAATGAGATAGGTGACCTGCTTCTCAATTAAATTAATTTGTCGTCCTACCGCTGTCTGTCATTATCAAGAATTTCATAATAAATTTTGGACGTTTTCACATTTTTTGTTCCATTGCTCTGTGATTATCCCCCCCAACATGGCCGGTGATTTTATTCAACCCCGTCGGAAGTCACGTGATCGGAGACTATGAATTCTCAGGACTTCATTTTCCACGGAAACACGTCTCTGCACACAGGGAGGGTGGTGGACGGTGTTTGGAATTGACTCCCACTCAAACTATGTTTAGCTGACTCTGTGGACTCTTAAAAAGTAGCTGAAAACCTTTTTGTTTAACAAGAGTTTCCGTTGAGTTTCAATTCAACTGCTTTTTAATTGTAAGTCTAGTATTTTTAAATTATTTTAATCTTGTTTTTTTTTTTTTACTTTTTTTGTAATTTAAAATTATTTTTTAATCCGTCAACTTCCTTTTATTCCATTTTATTGTACAGCGCTTTGTGACTATATGTCTCTGAAAAGCACTTGATAAATAAACTTTACTTACTGGACACTCAGATAAAAAGCAAGCTCCATGCTGGTGTCTCTTTAGCTTAGCTGTTGCTAATGCTGCTCCGAGACGTGCTGGCCCGCATGTTCCAAGTGTTTGGGGTTTTTGGTTTTTTTTGTGCAGCACTTCTTGTGGGTTGTGTGTCATGTCAAGGTCTTTCCATCTTTGTTATGAAATCCAAAAAAAGGCCCAACATTTAAACTAACCGTTTCCTAAATTTTAGAGTTGGCTGCAAGATATGACTATTCAAGACAATGGGCACTTTTGTGCCATTTGGCTGCAAATCTTGAGAGACGAGCTATGACTTCACTTGACTGTGTGCTTGCTTGGCACCATCTAGTTGACTGAAAATGCAACTAGTTGAATATCTAAGAGAGTATGCAACATTTACATGATGATATACAGTATACTGTATATAATTAATAAAAGATCGATCCATGCGTTTAGGGATCGGTGCATCATTGGTAGTGTCAATATTGTGATCCATCACTGAATGGTTCTTTTTTCCCTCTCCTACTTTCAACTCTTACAAAATGCATAAACATGAGAAAATGATGCCATCGGGCTCATGGTGAAACGTTCAAGCAAACTGAAAGAACCGGAACTTGAGCGACACTTTTCAAGTCTGTGTTTCTGAAGTCACATTCACGTGTATTTTTTCTCCAAAATGTTTCCTATCAACATAATCTGCAGTGGAGGTTTTCAAGCACAGCTGTTATCTCACCAACCAGAATCCAGAGAGCCATGTTTTAAAAGTCTGTGCGAGCATCAACATCGACTTTGACCCCGTCACAGTGAACTGTGCGCCAGACTGTTGGTCAACACGGCGATGTGATGATGCCACTGTGAGGCGGCCCGCCGTGTATTCCCCCAGGGCGACGTTCTGTCTCCGAGCCTCCATCAGCTCTAACAAATGAGCCTCTCTGCTGGGCAGGTGGCTGCCTCGCTCCTCTCTTTGGGTGAGAAATGATCCTGGAAGGGTTAACCCCCCACCACCACCACCACCCTCGCCAACTCTCCTCCTCCTGCCTGTGACTTTCCTCGCCTCCATCCACCACCGAACACACCCCCACTCCATCCCACCCACCCTCCATCTCCCCGTGTCCATTTGCAAATGATTTGGCTTGTCTGCATATTGTCAGTTGCAGCCGGCCCGGCCATTCATCACCTGTCAGCGACTCCCAGCGCCCTCCACACTTAATTGTTCCCTCCCTGACCTGGAGAATAGCGAATGATGTTCCCTCTACCCGAGAGCAAGAAAGAAAGAAAGAAAGTTTAAGCATCTCTATCACCATATTATCTGTTTCTAGATCTGATTATAAAAGATTAGAGGGTCAAGAAAGGCTGGATACAGGATACAAGAAGGAGAGAAATTGTGGATTTTCTTTACATTAATAAATGTCCCTTGCTGATTTGGTGAATAAATAAAGTGCAGAGTCAAAGATGCCTTTTCTGGGTATTTATTATTTACCTCTTTGCCAAGAAGGGACAATGTTGTGTCCCGCATGCAGGCAAGTGTCACAAGAGAATTGACAATTTCAGAATAGAACAGAGAGTAGCATTGTTTTGAGAGTGCTGAGTCAGCAGTGTTCAACTAGGGCTGGGAAAAGTATGTAGTGTAATGTCATTTATGATTAGGGCTGGAAATCATCACTAATTTCCAGAATCGATTGGATTCTGATTCTTGAGGATCTGATCCTGATTCAATCAGGGAAATTACCATTTTAATAGCTATTTTACTTGCCAGGGAAAAAAAAAAATCTTAGAGACCTGATACTGCAAATTGCACCAGGAATATTCCAACTTTGTTAATACATACAGTAAATTATCACATAAAGAACTGACCCAACATCAGTTACAATAATGCACTTTTTATTATTTAACTTATGATTTCACAAAGTGCTAACCAGTGCTTTCTTTAGTGTAAAGGGTGTGCAGTGTCAAGTTAACAACCCAGAGTAAACAAATTCAATGCATGAAGCATGTAGACATAATCTCACTGTATTTCAGTCCCTCCAGGATTTCACCGGCTGTTTTTGTGATTGTACCGAAGTGGCGGCCTAGTTGGTACAGCATCCACCCCACAGCCAGGAGATCGTGGATTCAAATCCCGGCCGGGTCATACTAAAGACCATATTAAAAAAAATGGTACTTTCCACCTTCTAGCTTGGTGCTCAGCATAATAGAATGGGGAAAGGTAAGTTAACACACAGAGCTACCAGAGGACTGGCCCCTCCCACTGTAGCCTTCACTACTCACAGTAGCTGTGTGGCCTAGGGTCAGAGAAATGGAGGTAGGTGCCCCCCCCCCCCCATACACCACATGGTGTCCCACATGCTGTGGGAGGGATTAACTTAACTTTTGTGATTGCTGTGGCCCAAAAAGCCTGAATTTGTGGGAGCTTTTCCAAAGAGTTGTGATAAAAGTTGTGACATTTTTAGAGGTTTTTTGCACTGAAAGTTGCATGAGAAAGTACAGATTTTAAGTAGCTGCCTTTTCCATAGTTTACAGTGATGCTGTTCTATGTAACACCACAAGAAAAGCACAGGATTGTCAAAAATTTCGTGGTCAGCACCGGTTTATTTAGAATTAAATGCTCAGTAAAACTGTAAAAAAAAAAAAGACCAACATTGTATTCTTGGTGAGAACTTAAATAAAAAAAGATAAATAAAAGAATTAGTCATTACAACAACTAAATTGCATTGAATGCATGTTAGAGTATGGAGAAAATTCGGGCAGCACCTTCTTGAATCTTGAATTTACAAACTAAGACCCCTGAAAAACTTGAGGTCTTCTTCTGTGCTGAAATCCACCAGGAAGCAGGGGTGGTCCTCCACTGATGACCTCTGACCTTCAGGAGGGCTCAGTGCAAGACGGAGCTCGGAGTGGAAACCCAGTCTTCACACATCTGAAGGGCAGATGAAAAGCAGAAGAGATTTCAAAGTAAAATATTTTTAGATCCCCACACCACAGTAAGGTTTAATGATTTAGTTTCTTTTACTTTTTGTTGTTTATATTTTAATTACAAATTAACTTTCAATTTTTGAAAAGGGTTTCAATTCATTTCCTGGGAAAATTTGTTCGTTTCAGTTTAGTTCTGTCGAGTAAAAATGGCTCATTGTATTGCACCCTTTATTAATTCTGCCATTTTCATGTTATTGTCCATACATCCATCTTCTACTGCTTTTCCAGAGGTCCAGGTCGCAGAGGCAGCAGTTCAAGCAGAGGAGCCCAGATTTCCCTCTCCCCAGGCATCTGCTCCAGCTCTTCAGAGAGGATCCAAGACGTTCCCAGACCAGCTGGGAGACGTAGTCTCTCCAGCGAGTCCTGGGTCTGCCCCGGGGTCTCCTCCCCTCCCTCATTTTATTGTGATTTTTATTATTATGATTATTATCTTCAAATCTCTCACTTAAGTGCTAGAAGTTCAAAATTAAATGTGTCATTCACTACAAACGTTACATGAACACAGCTGCCTCCGTCATGAAGCCCCGAAGTCCCTACTAAAAACACATCTAACATTATACGAGGGGGGGGGGGGGCTGAAAAGTTCATAGTGGTCAAATTTGAACAAATGTGGTTTGTTTTTCAACTGCACGGATCCAAGCGCTGCAACACTGATGGAAGAAGAGTGTGGACCGAAGGGGAGACTATGTTAAAAAATAAACCACATTTGGTCAAATTTGACCACTATGAGCTTTTTGGGCCCCCCCATACTGTAATCTCATAAAATATACCTTTATTCTGCATTTATTTACAGTGCTTAACCAACAGTTAACTACTGTATTCATAGTTTGTAAAAGAAAACATCATGCTGGTTGAATTATTAATTTATAACACAAATGTTAAAACAAACAAATGATATTTTACTTACAATCTCAGCAGCTCCAACAGTCTCCCTCTGTCTGGTCTGTTCACCAGTTTCACCAGTCTCCATACGCTTTCTGTTTCAAGTGTTTATCAATTGTTGACTTGTTTACATTCCAACGCAATGCTGCACATAGTACAAAACCGTTTATCCCCGTTTTATGAAAGATATTTGGAAACTGTTGAGGACAGTCTTTATGGTGACTTTTGTTGATAAATTAAGACACGCACGTCAACAACTCCGCTCATGTAAACACAGAAGTAAAGATGTGAGCGTGCACCGCAGGGAACTCTCGCGTATTAAACAATCACGCAAGAGTTCAAGGAACGCAGACCTTCACAATAAGACTTATAGGTTCATTATATAATCAAACCCTAAAAATCTTGGACAAAAAGCCCATTAGGTGGCATCACTGTAATGTTTTAAAAAAATACAACCTATTGAGTTTTGAGAGCTTCATTGACCTCTGTCTTCTGAAATTAACGTTCAAATGTTTCCATAAATCAGCACCCGAGCCACTTGCTGGTTTCGTCCAAAGACAGGACAGCAGCAGAGCCACCAGGAGTTCTGTTAACAATAACTGTAAAATATTCCACCGCAGAACCACATTTGGACAAACAGCTTTCTCTATAAAGGGCAGTCACATCTGGAACACAATGCCAAATGAAATTAAAATAATAACGGACTTTAAAACATTCACTAAAAATGTTAAAAACTGGCTGAAAAATAAACAAGAATGTACTCATGTATGAATTATTTGTCTGCAAAGTGAGAGTGAATGAAGGGAAGGAATAAATGTGTTTGTTTATAGTGAGTGACGGAGGGAGGAAGGCCTGAAATAGGCAAATGTGAGTTATGTTATATGTGTTAAATGTGAGTCAGGCTGTTATATTTGTGTATTTATAATATTTATGTTAAAGGTGAGTCAGGCTGTTATATTTGTGTATTTATAATATTTATAATATTTATAATTGTGTATTTATAATTTTTCTGCATTGATGTATGTGGTTATTGTGTATATTTTTATCTTGATTCTTTTTTCTAAAGCCCATCCAGGGACAAGAGTTGCAAATTAGCTAATAGCTATACACTCTATGTGCAACACATCAGATTGATTGTCTTTGATTAATTGTCTATGTTTATTGCACTGTCCCTGTCAAATAAACTAATCTACTACTACTACACAGACGTAAAAGCACTATATTAAATCGATCCACGGATTTTGTGGATCGAGCTCAGCTCAGTCAAACGTGGATCAATTCGAATCAGGGAATCGATCCTTTGAACCCACCCCTATTTATGATTACAGGAGACAGAATGAACAAACAGTAATAAAAAAAATCCATAACATCACAACAACAGTTGTCTCATAAAAAATTAAATTGCCAGGTAAAGATCCAACAGTCTCAGTAGGATATCATAGAAAGTGCTCAGCAAAAATGAGAATAGACTTCCACCAGAACCAGGTTCAGGGACGGGAAGTTATCTGCTACAACTGGTTGGAGGTGAAGGGATAGAGAACAGAATGCAGAACAAACGACACACCAGGCAGTGACAGTCTAAGCGAGAGAGCAAATGTCAATAAAAAATACAACAATGTGAGGGTAAAAAGGAAATGAGGTCAGTATATCAGGAGTTATCCAGCTCTCTAAACCTATAGCAGCATAACCAGTAGGTGATTTATCTTTTTTTTTTTTTTTTTAACAGGAAGGATGGGGGTATTCACCAATTTAGCATGAGGTACAAATTAATAAATGTAAGATATTTACAAATTTGCAAGGATACAGTGTTAGACATAGATATATTGGCAGACGGGCAGCACGGACGTGAGGACGCAGGCAGGGTGATGTCATCACGTCGTGCCTACTTAGGGGAACTGTTGGTAGGAGTCGTCTTCTTTGGCGCCTCGCCTTCAACCTGATCACAGCCTGCTACAGCTTAGTACTAGCTTATTAGCTACTAACCCTTGAGACGTGTATCATCTTTGCGTCTTGTAATAAAGTTTGGGTTCAGTACAACTCCAGCTTCCGCTGTCCAGACAAAGCAAATGGCGACGACGAGAACAATTGACCTTCTGGAGAAAAACTCAACGTTTTTCCTGAAAATGGACGGATGTCTGGCACCCCAGTCGGAGAGTGACGTGGCTGGACGAGCCGGACTCCGCTGTCTGGCGAGCAAGTGCAGGCTTGGGCAACTAGAGGAGGAAATAGTGCAGGATCAGCTAGCGGAGCACATCAGCAACCCGCGGCCGAAGCTAATCAGGGTGCCCGATGACCTACCATTGGCGAAGGTGGTAAAGTTGGTGTTCCAGCTGAAGGCCGTCGACAAGCTAACATCACAACTAGGTGAGCCAGAACAACAAATCTCACTAGCTTATGCAGTTACCCCAGCAGATGTACTTGTTAACACCATGACTCGCTTGGAGGACACTGAGGTGAATGGTACGGGGCAGCAGAACATCATGGGACACCATTCGTGTGGTAACTGTGGCTCCCCGAGGCACCGAGAGCAGATGTGATCCTGCCTGGCCGGGGTGCAGCGATCCAGACACTGTGGTAAGCTCAATCACTTTGCCAAGGTGTACCAATCGACACGGCTGACATCAAGCTCTCCACCCAGTCCGAAAGAATCACCAACAACCACCATCCACACAGTGGACTCCAGAGGGGCGGCGTACAAGTGGCACACAGTGAGGTTAGATGACATTGGCTTACCGTTGCTGCAGGACACCGCCACTGTGAGGTCAATGATGGACTCGGTTACGGTAAGGAAATTCTGTTCCAACCATCCTGTTGAGAAGAATCGAGTGGGGCTGTATGGCTACGGGCACATACAAAGGCGTAGTAGGGACTGTATCGCTGGTGGTTCGCTACGGGTAAAGAGTCCTCCCGGTGTTCATTTTCCAGGGGCTCTGGGGGAACACTGGTGTTGGGAGCGCAACACACCTAGACAGGGATACAGCCGCTCCGAGCTTGACACTGCAAGGAGAGGACAGCGAGGAAAAAGGGCAGAAATCAGATTCCAAATCTGTTATCTGCACCCAGTGTCAGCAGCAAGGAGCCGCTGCAGTGCAGTTCGTGGCCCAGCAGGTGGGACAACGCCAACTGGGGGCATGTCCTGCAGCCAGCATGAGAGTCGCACCGCCACGGCAGCAACCAGCATCAGGGATGAGAGAACAGCACCGCTGAGTGCTGTCGAACAGATCGCTACTCACAGTGCTCGATTAGGTTCGGGTTCACCAATCCGAATGCCCAGACGGCCTGCAGATGTTGCTGTCCCCATTGGGGCCAGCCGCTTTCTAGATGACTGATGGTTTGAGATGGCATCCAGGCCCGTAGCAGCCAGCGCCTCCAGGGCCGCGCCCAACGCGGGCTTAACTGAGGCCCCTGAAGTTGAACTGTAACCAGAGACTGTGTTTTCATATGTTTAGACAGGGCACGGCTGCTCAGCAGTGGCAGAATAACCCACCTAGTTGTGCAGGGATAACCGGCAGTCTATCCGGTGGCCCAAGTTGTTTCTCTGCCTGTTACAATGTAAAAAAAAAAATAAAAGAGCTGCTGTGATTTGATATGTGCATACTGTTTTGAGTTTTTCAAGGGGGAGGTAGATGTTATATAGAGATATATTGGCAGACGGGCAGCACAGATGTGAGGACGCAGGCAGGGTGATGTCATCACGTCATGCCTACTTAGGGGAACTGTTGGCGGGAGTTGCTCTATTTGGCGCCTCGACTTCAAACCGATTACAGCCTGCTACAGCTTAGTGTTAGCTTATTAGCTACTAACCCCGACACGTGTATCATCTTTGTGTCTTGTAATAAAGTTTGGGTTCAGTACAACTCCAGCCTCCGCTGTCCTATTTCCAGACATAACATATAGGTGCAAAGATGTGATAAAACATGCTAGTTTAAAAATTAAATTAAAAAGTCACAAATTACAATTTAATTACACAGAATACAAATTTAACCAGCATCCAAATATGCATTGCGATTTGCAAAAAAAACAAGTTGAAAATTTACAAAAAAAAAAATGTTTTGTTGCAAATTTATGAGAAAAAAGTCACAATTTTTTTGAGAAAAAAGTTGAAAATTTACAGGAAAAAAGTTGAAAATCTATTAAGAGAAAAAAATGCAAATCTACAAGAAAAAAGATGCAATTTTTTCAGAAAAGTCACAAATTTTTGAGAAAAATATAAATATATGAGAAAAAGTAGAAAATTGAAAAGTTTTTTTTTCATTTCTGCTTAGAATTGGTTGTTCAGAGTCACGTTATTCAGTTATGTAACATGATATTGAAAAGTTTCTTATGATATGGGGGGGGCAATTCTTTCTTTTTTCCAGGTTGGGAGGGGCAGTGTAACCCCCATCACGCCCTTGATTTACACTTATGAATGGGGATGGCAGGTTAACAAGGGGGATGGCTTTGGGTCGTTTTGCTAACAACAGGGATAGCATCCCCCCCTCAAATCGCCTACTGATCATAACTAAGGGAGGTTCAGGGTCACCTGTTCCAACCCTAGGTATAAGCTTTCTAAGAAAAGCTTTAAGTCTATTCTTCTGTCTCCTGAACCCAGATTTGCAGCTGGTTCCATAGAAGAGGGGCCTGATAACTCAAAGCTCTGCATCCCATTGATTCTAGATATTACATGCGACCAAGGGGAATGGGGGTGAAGCCCAACTGGAGGGTCAACCCTCTTGGTGACACAAGTAGAGTGTTATGAGTTCAGACCCTTGTTTGGATGTCACCACCTGCCCATCTCCTTGGTCACATACAGGTAATCCTGCATTTAAGGAGTATATTGGGGTGGTGCCGTAATATAAGCTCTCAAAGACAACTTTAACTCTAGATTCTGAAGCCAGTGAAGATAGATTATATCTCTCCCATGTTGTCCTAGCTTTCTACTACCTGTTAAATCTCTAGCTGCTGTATTTTGTAGCAATTGAAGACTTTTTAAATAAGTCACAAAATGCAGGTTAGGTTAATTTGAGACTCTAAAGTGGCCCTAGATGTGAATGGTGATGGGATTGGCGCCGCACCGTGGCTGCCTCATCCATCCAGGTGGGTGTCCTGTAATTTCCCCACTGTGGGACTAATAAAGGATTATAAAAAAAAAAAAAAATCATGGAGCATCACTCAGACAAAGCATTTCCAATCTCAGTGATATTTCACAAATGAAAGAAAGCAGTCTTAAGAATTTGTTCTGATATGCAAATTGAATTACATATCCTGTCAAAAATGACTTCAAGGTTCCACACAATCATAGTAGGAGCTAAGGTAAATATCTGATTAGACACAATATTTCTAAGGCTTCTAGGACCAAACACAATAACTTCAGTCTTGTCTGAATTAAACAGTAAGAGATGACATGTCATTAAGCTTTTGAGAGCTTATGAGAAAGCTCATTTCAGCCGCTTGTATCCGCGATCTCGTTCTTTCGGTCATTACCCAAAGCTCGTAACCATAGGTGAAAGTAGGAACGTAGATTGACTGGTAAATCGACAGCTTTGCCTTAGAACTCAGCTCCCTCTTCACCACAACAGACCGGTACAATGTCTGCATCACTGCAGATACTGCTCCGATCTGTCTGTCAATCTCTCGCTCCATTTTCCCCAATAAGACCCAAAGATACTTAAACTCCTCCACTTGGGGCAGGAGCCTGTCCCCAACCCAGAGAGGACAATCCACCTTTTTCCGGCTGAGGACCATGGACTCGGACTTGGAGGTGCTGATTCTCATCCTAGCCGCTTCACACTCAGCGGCAAACCATCCCAGCAAGAGCTGTAGGTCATTGCTGGATGAAGACAACAGGTCAACATCATCTGCAAACAACAGAGATGAGATCCTGTGGTCACCAAGCATGACACCCTCTGTTCCCTGGCTGTGCCTAGAAATCCTGTCCATAAAAATTATGAACAGGATCGGTGACAAAGGGCAGCCCTGGCGGAGTCCAACTCTCACTGGGAATGACTCCGACCGAGTGTTGGCAATACAAACCAAACTCTCACAATGGTCGTACAGAGACCGAATAGCTCGTAACAACAAGCCCGATACTCCATACTCCCGAAGCACCCCCCACAAAAAACCATGAGGGACACGGTCAAATGCCTTCTCCAAGTCCACAAAATACATGTAAACTGGTTGGGCAAACTCCCACGAACCCTCGAGAATTCTCGAGAGGGTAAAGAGCTGGTCCGATGTGCCACGGCCAGGACGAAAACCACATTGCTCCTCCTGAATCCGAGGTTCGACCAACGGCCGGACTCTCCTCTCCAGTACCTTGGCATAGACCTTCCCATGGAGGCTGAGGAGTGAATCAGCAAATGAAACTAAATCAGCAAATGGGAAGCTAAAAAAGGAATGTCTTTCTAAAATTGTAACAGTAAAAGATCCTGTCACAGGGGACAGTGCAGAAGGCTCATTCATTCTGTCACAAGTGTGTCCAGTTAATTTATTGGAAAGGGATCTGCTCACAACTCTCAATATCGCCGTAATCCCGACAGAAGGTGGTATGAGGGCATCACATTTCCCACATGCATCAGAAATTCATGTTTTGCAAGATTTTGCAGTACCAAGATACTCATATTTGCTTCATTTGGTACCGGCCGGACCAACCGGGGTGACAGAGCTTGGAAGCCAAAATAATGCAGCATTTCAAAACACAGGTTCCTACAACTGTGCAGGCCACTAATCAATACCATTGCAACATGTATGACAGATATCTGAGTGGCCCAGATGACAAATTTGAGAAAACATTTTTTGCAAACTCGTCCTCCAGAATAGTCATTGCAAATTTATACTGGTCACCAAAAGGCTATGCAGGAGCATCTGTGAGGTTATCTGATGAAGATAAAAGCCACTTCAAACACTGGGAGTCACCACACATTGCACTGATCAAGCCTAAACACATGCAGTGGAAGGATATAGGCAGGTTTGTGAACACAGCAGAGGAGTGTGATCAAGCTTGGAAAAGCACAACTGAACCAAGAGTTCAGTACTGCCCAAAGCTTGACACCTACTGTCTGCCTTTGAACTGGGTGGCACAAGTCCAAAAAGACGTCAGCATTGACATCCCTGAATCACAAGCATGACTATTTCCTTTGACAGAGGGAGAGGAAAATGAACTCTCAGAAAAGCCAAATTCCTTCTGGTCAACAGGAAAGACAGATGTAGGCTTAATGAAAAATGCAGAATTGGTAACAATAAATGCAAAATCTCATTTTAGGCCTTATCAGAGACAATATCCTCTACGCCCAGAAGCACAAGAAGGCATTAAACCTGTTATACAGGAATTGATAGATGCAGGAGTTATAGTGCCATGTCCAAAATCACCGTGCAATACACCTTTGTTTCCGGTGAAGAAAGCTGCACCATCCTCCGGCTGGAGAATGGTCCAAGACCTTCAGGCAGTGAATAAAGCTGTTATTCTGAGGGCTGTAACAGTCCCAGATCCCCACACTTTGTTAAAAGATCTACAATCACAAATGAAATTTTTCACAGTGATTGACATCAGTAATGCTTTTTTCAGCATTCCCATTCACCCAGATCATCAGTTTTGGTTTGCATTCACATTTGAAGGAAAGAGGTACACATTTACGAGGCTGCCACAGGGCTATTGTGAATCACCAACCATTTTTTCACAGGCAATGTCAGCAAATTTGGCCCAGTTTGTTCCACCTCATGGGATTCAATTACTCCTGTATGTTGATGACATTGTGCTGGCATCCCCTGATGAAATCACTTGCAAAAAAGACACCATTGCCTTGTTGAAATTTTTAGCTGAGCAGGGTCACAAGGTCAACAAAGCAAAGCTGCAGTTGTGGAAGCCAGAAATGAAATACTTAGGCCACATTTTGTCAGCAGAAGGGAGACATGTTGATCCTGTTCGCAAAGAGGCTATTTTGGCAGCACATAAACCAATCACAAAAAGAGACATGATGTCATTTTTGGGGACATTAAACTATTGTTGCTCCTGGATTGCAAATTATTCATTTGAAGTGCAACCATTGTCTGACCTCATTTACAAAAAACCAATGGCACAGGTGGACAAGATTGAGTGGACACGTGAAGCAGAGGAAGCATTTGTCAGGATGAAAAAGCTTTTGGTCAGCACTAGGGATGGGCATAATTTACCGATTAACCGATAATTGATCATTAAGAATTTCACCAAGGAAGTTCATTTTCGTCGACAAACCGTTTTTTTTTTAAAACAATCCGAGGTTATTAGGCCTAGTGCACGGCCGTCCTCAAACAATGCAATGGCAAAATTTGGGCACCAGGGGGCAACATTACACCATCGCCATACCCTGGCGTGCCTCAGTTGATACATGCGCGCTTCCGTAGGGCAATCGCCAAATCATGAAGCGGTTACGGCGAAGTGTTGCGTGGGACCATTTCAGTTTAAAAAATGACCAGGTGTACTGCAATCACTGCAATGCAGCATACAAATATACCTCATCGACAGGGTCCATGGAACACCCTTATTACGCGAAGAAACCGCCAACAGTGGTTGCGCGCTGAGTAATGGCGGTCGTGAAGATTCTTTTTTTTTTTTTTTTCAGAAACTTTATTGAGAAGGTCAAGAAGATTCGGTAGAAGACACACACACACACGTGTGTGTGTGTGTGTACATACATACGTAGATGTAAATAAAGTGTACATAAATATGTTTTTAGAACTCTTTTATTCTTATAACAAGATACGTAACTCAAGATGAAAATGATTTACTGCACAGGTTAATGAGAGCTTTACTGCTCCTCAGGTGCTAGAGGCGCAGAATTGTCGAGAGAAGCAGCAGGAGGCGGCGTAGTGGCTCGACGGGAAGACTATTTCGCACAAAATGGCACAAGAGAACAGCAAAAAGTTCCGCGCGGCTAGACTAAGTAACACGAGCGATAGAGCAATGAATGCGGTCTTCGTTTGTTGGGTGGCGAGCGGCACAGAAGCTGGGTAAAACGTCTCGGCCAATCAGCTTGCGGGGTGAAACGCCTCGGCCAATCAGCTTGCGAGATTCCCGAGCGAGCCAACACGAGAACAGCGAACAGAGAGAGAGAGATTTGAGAGAGAGAGGTGGATTTGAGTTGTGCGGTTCTCCGTGCACCTGATGTTCTAATGTAGTCTACCTGCCTTGTTACGTACCTAAAAATGTTAATGATTAACCGATTATTAATCATTAATTCTCCCGACGATCGGTGAAGAAAATTTCACCGAATGCCCATCCCTAGTCAGCACTGCAGTTTTGGCACTCCCTGACTATAAAAAGCCATTTATTCAAATGGCTGATTGCAGACAGGAGCACATGACATCAGTGCTGCTTCAACCATTTGGGATAAAAATGCGTCCAGTGGCATATTATTCCACAAGACTAGACGTGGTTGTCAGGGCCCTTCCTCCATGCATGCAGGCTGTAATAGCTGCATCCATGGCAGTTCAAGCATCTGCAGGGATTGTTCTCTTTCATCCCTTGACCCTGAAGGTCACATATGCAGTGTCTGTCATTTTATCCCAGAGCAAGATATCAGTTCTTTCACTATCCAGACACCTCGCATGCATGACCGTATTAATGTCCCAGCCTCATTTAATGATTGAGCGTTGCACAGTGTTAAATCCAGCGAGTTTTTTGCCAATTTCCACTGAAGGAGAACCCCATGACTGTTTGGTAGAAATTGAATATGAAGTACTACCACATACTGATTTACAAGACATTCCTCTGGATGATTCAGATCTCATATTGTTTGTGAGTGGATCATCAAAACGTGATTGTGATGGATCAAATTTGTCTGGCTATGCAGTTGTCACTCATGACACTGTTTTGAAGGCCCCAAAATTTCCATCCCATTTTTCAGCTGAAGCTGCAGAGTTGATTGCTCTAACTGAAGCATGCAAATTGGGACAAAATAAAAAACTTACAGTTTACACTGCTAGCCAGTATGCATTTTCCACTATTCACCACTTTGCACAGCAGTGGAAAAACAGAGGCATGATTACATCAACAGGGAAGCCTATTCAGCATAAACACCTCATTTTGGAGCTGCTTGAAAGTGTCAAACTTCCATCACAACTGGCCATATGCAAATGTGCTGCTCATACAAATGGCAATGATCCAGTTTCTAAAGGTAATCATTTTGCGGATCAAACTGCAAAGGCGCTTGCACAAGGCTTGCAACCTGGACAAAGCACATTTGATTCTATTCTGACACTGACTGAAGAGCTATCACATGATGTTCTTGTTGAGGCTCAAAAAGCAGCACCACAGGCTGAAATTTACAAATGGATAAAGAAGGAAGCTATTTTTGATGACACTTCAAAGCTCTACAAATGTAAGGCACGCAAACCTATTCTACCACGCAAACTGTTTCACCAAGTCTTTACCTTGCTGCATGGCGTTTCGCATGTAGCAGGGGGGGTATCTACATTGAATAAAACCTTTACTGCCTATGGTTTTAGCCAGTTTGCCACACAGTTTTGTAAAAAACTATCTGATTTGTACAAAAAACAACGCACAGGGAAACTTTAAAACCTGAGAAAGGCACTTTTCCAACCTCCACTTACCCATTTCAGAACATTTGTATGGATTTTATTGAACTGAATAAATGTGAGGGCAAGAAATATTGTTTGGTCACTTGTGATATGTTTTCTAAATGGACAGGAGCTTTTCCGTGCACACACATCCAAATGCAATCACAGTGGCAAAGAAATCGCTTGCCGAAATTGTACCTAGGTTTGGAATACCTGAGAAACTTTACTCAGATAATGGTACACATTTTGTAAATCAAGTTATATCACATTTAGGCACAGTACTGAACATCAGTTTGAAGAATCATTCAGCTTATCACCCACAATCTGCAGGATTGGTGGAATGCACAAACAGAACTATTAAAGGAAGACTCAGAAAAACAATGGCAGAAACAGGGCAAAATTGAATTTATTGCCTCCCATTAGTTTTGTTTTACATGAGGATAATCCCAACCAAAGGGGGGTTGTCTCCATTTGAAATCATGTATGGCAAACCATACTTGCTGCCACCTTTGAGCCCATTCAATCCTGGTGATGTAGAAGAGTGTTTAGCAGATTACATGAGAAGGCAGTTGACTAACAGAGATGTTATCACTGCTACTCTCCCCAGGAGGGTTCACGAGGAAGCTGCACTGATCTTGGCCAAGCCAGGAGACTTCGTCCTCATCAAAGCCATCAAGAAGAAGAATTGGACTGATTCACCCTGGCAAGGACCACATAAAGTTGTTTTGTCAACGCCAACAGCGGTGAAAGTTGAAGGACGGGACTCTTGGGTGCATTTAACACTTTAAACTTTATCCTACTCAGAACTCCTGGCCACCAAGGCTGTTCGGAAAAGCGCTCCGGCCACCGGTGGAGTGAAGAAGCCTCACCGTTACAGGCCCGGTACCGTGGCTCTGAGAGAGATCCGTCGCTACCAGAAATCCACGGAGCTGCTCATCCGTAAGCTGCCCTTCCAGCGCCTGGTGAGGGAGATCGCTCAGGACTTCAAGACCGACCTGCGCTTCCAGAGCTCCGCCGTCATGGCTCTGCAGGAGGCCAGCCAGGCCTACCTGGTGGGTCTCTTCGAGGACACCAACCTGTGCGCCATCCACGCCAAGAGGGTCACCATCATGCCCAAAGACATCCAGCTGGCCCGCCGCATCCGCGGAGAGAGAGCTTAGACTTTCTGCTGCACATCCACCAACCACAATGCTCCGCACTGTGTGTCTATATATATATATATATATATATATATATATATATATATATATATATATATATATATATATATATATTTATAGTAATATGTACATACGTATACTAGCTGCTCTTGTTTTTTCTTGCCTTCTGACTGTTGCTCTGAGTATTGCTATCCCTGTGCTGTTGCAATCCTGGAATTTCCCCATTGTGGGACTAATAAAGGCTTATCTTATCTTATCTTAACTCACAGCTAGGGACTACTGAATAAATATCTTCAACTTCATTCCATTAAAGACTTTCAGCAAGAGACTTTTTAATTGTTTCCCTATACAAGTGTCAACTGACGGCACCCCGTGTGGTGTCCGGTATCGGCTTGGGATAGTGAAGCAAGTGGTTGACCATCATGCAGAGACAAGAAGCGTAAGAAAGATGTTCAGTCATTAAAGGGTGTAGTAGTTGTAGTTTCCTTTGCATCATCATCCTAGGGGTGATGTTATTACTTTGGTTTCTTTTAGCTGCACCACAACTAGCTTCTTTTTGTCTGAAGGGAAGTGGTAACAACCCTCTGGGCGACCTACCCCTTTCTCGGTGTGAGGCAGTGTACAGTATACACCGCACCTGTGATGCTAATACCCTGACCAATTGGATGGGCAGGTGGTGTCCACAGGCTAACCGTTGTCATTACGGACCTATCACCATGCAGGAGCTCTGCAGTGCTGCTATCTGCAACTTCCATATGTATGGCGCACATATGGTGACGGGTGGTTGGTGGCTGTGTGGTCGTAAGGCGTATTCCCATCTGCCTATGAATTGGGCAGGAACCTGTGCCCCCGTCTTTGTGACTGACAACACCCTGATTATGTCAGTGGGTCAGGCAAGCAGAGGGAAGAGAGACCTATCACAGGATGCCATTTTCACACCACATGATTCCATCTGGGGTACGGACGTGCCAGAGCAGTTCAAGATACTTACTACAGGTCAAAAGGTAGTACAGTCGCTATTCCCTTGGGTGGGAGTGGCAAAGAACACCTTGTGGGTTGAAACTCTTAATTATAGACTACAGTCTTTTGTGAACTTTTCTTTAGCTGCCTGGAAAGGTGAAAGGGAGGAAATGACTGCTATAAGACTTGTAGCAACACAGAATAGAATGGTACTTGATCAGTTGACTGCCGCCCGTGGGGGTGTGTGCGCAATTGTAGGTCAGTACTGATGCACCTTTATACCTGCACATGATGCAGATGGAGGTGTCATTGTTTCAGCCATACATAATCTGACTGCTTTGCAGACTGCTGGAGCTAAGGATAATGTTAATGGCTCATCACACTAGATAAACTGGTTTTCCTCATGGAGAAGTCTGGTCATAAACTTGGTGGTGATTATTGTAGTGATACTTTTGGTCTTTTCATGTGTCATTCCTTGCATCCGTGATATGATGCTGAAACTTGTTCATGTGAATTTAGTGTTATATCATGAGGCCACCACTGGAGATGATGGGGGAAAAAACACCAGCTTAATGTTTTATGAGTACAGAGTAAAAGTATGACTGACATGCAGAAAACCGAAAGGAGATGTACAGTATGTTCATGATGTGAATTTGAAATGTACTGAGTTGCAAGAGTAATCAAATGTCTTGAAGTTCAGAGAAGTCGTGTTATCCCTGCTTGAGATTTTTTTCACTTTATCCTGTTTATGTTCTGTTTTAATATATGTCACATTTGAAACCACTATGTTACTAATCACTATTTAGCCAGTATACAGTTTTACTGTATTGATTGTTGTTTGATTGTTGATACCTTGTTGCATTTTCACATTAAGGTACTAATACACATAGGTTAGGATGCTAGCACACATAGATCCCTAATACAAACATACACATAAATCTTTGACCCATATAATTGCTTTTGGTCATTTTTATTTGTCTTCATTGAAGTTACATTTACATATAGTATTAACTTTTTTTAAAATCACTGCTAATTTACTGACACATAGAACGACAAATACTCAATTTAATTGAGTAATTTAATTCTCAATTTATGGTTAGTCACCATCACTGGATCGATTTTTCTCTTTTATGACTTAATTAGATGATTGATTTCTTTTTTTGAAATAAAAAGGTATTATCCTCAGATGCTCCCCAGGAAATGAAACATTCCAGCAGCGCTCGGGAGTGGCAGCGAGGCCGACGGCGGACTTTCCCCATTAAAAAGCGAGTTAGGATCTTTTGCAATAAAATGCTTTAGCATAAAATGCACCAGAACTTAGTGAGCTGCCCAATGAGGTTTTAGAAGCCATAGTGTTTCATCTCTGATGCTTTTTTTAAGCATCAAGGGGGGAATGATAGGATATTTTCATGTATCATTGATTATTCTATATGATTTTAATGCTGTATTATTCTATTTTATATTATAATTGTATCAGGTGCATATAATGAGCCAATGTCTAATTCTCTGTGTTTTTCCATTGTCTCAGAGCTTGAAAAGAAAGTCTGTTTCTCAGTGCAAGATTAGGGTGAGCAAGATTGTAAATAATGACGAAGGTTTTATTGTTTTATCATACCAAGCTGTTCTGTTCTGTATGCCCGAAGTTAGGGTGACTTAGCTTGACCAAGTCATGTAAAGGTCAAAGCAGAATGTTCAGTGCTGTCCATAGATTAGAGCAGTCTCGGGAGGAGATGGCTCCAGCTGTCTTTAGGTTTAGATAAGGTCAAGGTCTGTATGCCCAGAGTATAAGGAGCAACATCCTTGAACGCATGTTAGGGAGTTGGTGTGAGCAGGCTCTGAGACACGTTATGCTGTGACCGATTGCCTCCTTTTTCTGATCAGAAAGAAAATAAATGGCTCAGAACTTGGAAACCGCCTACTGATTATTGATTCAGTCTCAATCAATTCATTTTTGATCTAACAAGGATTTTTTGGGCATGGTCAACTTTTACAACCGTTTCCTCACCCGAGCAGCCCAGCTGCTGCAACTGTTGTACGCCACATTCAAGAGAAAGAAGCCCATGGAAAACATCGACTGGACCCCTGAGCGAGTCCAGACTTTTGCTAACGCTGCTTTGCTAGCCCACCCTGCCCCGTCAGCGCAGCTAGCACTCACTACTGACGCATCTGACGTTACCATGGGGCAGTGGTGGAGCAGTATGTTTCCAGTGCGTGGCAGCTGCACGCATTTTTCAGCCATACTTTGCTTGACAACAAACACAGATACAGTACGTTTGACAGAGAGTTGTTGGCCCTCCACCTGGTGACGCGCCATTTCCAGTTTTGGCTGGAAGGGTGCGAGTTCACCACGTTCGTTGATCATAAGCCGCTAATGTATGCAATGTCCAAAGTCTTGGAACCGTGGTCTGCCTGGCAGCAATGACATTTGGCCGCGATCTCAGCATTCACGACCGACATTCAACACGTAGCCGGTAAGCGTAATGTCGTGGCCGACTGCCTGTCGCGCACATTAGTCTCCCCGGTCTATATGGGAGTTTCCCCGTCATGGCCATGGAGCAAACCGGGGACGCGGACATTTGCGTGCTCCAGTCTGGGTTTAAAACTGGAAAGCAGCATGGTGCAAGAAGGGTGCCCCCTCCCTGCTCTGCGACGTCTCTACCTGTTGCCCACGCCCAGTGGTTCCGAGCTCTTGGCACTGCCACATTTTTGAGTCAGTCCACTCCCTTTCACATCCCGGCGTGCGCGCCTCGGTGGGGGTGAAATTGGGGGTGAAATTTGTCTGGCCTCACTTATGCAGGGATGTGAAAGAGTGGGCTGCAGCGTGCATCATGTGCCAGCGGGCCAAAGTGTACAAGCACTCCAAAGCCCCCCTCGAGCCGTTTCAAATTCCGGCCAGGAGGTTCGACCACATCCACGTGGATTTGGTGGGCCCCCTCCCGCTGTCACAAGGGTTCACACACCTTTTGACAATCGTGGACCGCACCACGTGTTGGCCTGAAGTGGTCCCGCTGGCTTCCACCACATCCACAGAAGTGGCTCGTGCTTTTTTGTCAGTTTGGGTTGTACAGTTCGAATCCTCATCGGAGTTCACTTCTGACAGGGGCCCGCAATTCGTTTCGGAACTCTGGTCCGCAATGGTCCAGAGCCTGGGGATCAAAATCCGCTGTGTACAACCCCCAGGCTAACGGGTTATGCAAACGTTTTCATAGGTTGCTTAAAGCAGCAGCGCTTAGAGCCTCACTCAAGGATGGAAATTAGGTCGACCACCTGCCCTGGGTCCTATTGGGGTTGCACTCTGTGCCTAAGGAGGATCTGGCAGCCTCCCCGACAGAACTCGTTTTTTCCTCAGCCGCTACGGATTCCCGGGGAATTTTTACCAGAAAACCCTGCACCCGGGACCGACCCGCCCATGCAATTATTTTACAATACAGGGGCCGCTAACGTGCCGGGCCCGGCGCACCATTGTTTCCCTCAAACCTTTGTCCCAAAGAGCTTACAGAGCAGCAAGTTCATTTTTGTTAGGCATGACGCACACAGAACCCCACTGTGGCCACCGTATGACGGACCGTTCAGAGTGCTGGAAACCGGGGCAAAGCATTTTGTGTTAGACTTGGGGGTGGGGTGGGGTGTAAGGAAACCGTTTGCATTGACAGGCTTAAGTCCGCTTATGTGTTGGCACACGAACAGGTGGTGTTGGCTCAAGATCGCCCGTACGGACTCCCACCTACAGTGGCTCCGCAAGTTGGTTTTCCCCCTGCAGAGAACTGTTGGCAGCAGACTAGGTCTTTCCCCTCCCCACCCTTTCCCCCTCCACAGGACTGTGTGTCGGAGACCGAGTTTGTCGCCTGCCCTCCTCAACAGCAAGACACTTCGGCCAGTCCACGTTACAGCCGTTACAGGCGCTGGCTCAAGCCCAAGGTGGCAGAGGGTTTGAGCCCCTTCTGGGTGTTTGGGGGGGCTGTGTGGTGGACACAATACACATGG
This sequence comes from Pholidichthys leucotaenia, assembly GCA_020510985.1. Classification (NCBI taxonomy): domain Eukaryota; kingdom Metazoa; phylum Chordata; class Actinopteri; order Cichliformes; family Pholidichthyidae; genus Pholidichthys; species Pholidichthys leucotaenia. The sequence continues at coordinate 410,758,120 of CM035842.1, read as the reverse complement.
CACTCCACCCAGGACAAGGGGATTGGTGGTGGTGGTGGGGAAAGATAGTTAGAGATGCTAATGGGGAAAGCTGAGAGGAGCCAACCAAACAAAGATGTGCCTTTTGCCCCCACCATGCCAGGCTGACACCTGAGGATGCAGGGGTGCGAGTGTATTGTAGCAAGACCTGCTCTGTGATGTGTGGGTCAATGTTATGTTAATGTGTGTGCATGTCTTGCAGTCTGAATGTTAATGTGTTTACCCTGTGTGTCGGAGGCGGGAATTAAAGTGTATAAAGGAGTTTGCTCAGGACTCAGGGGTTTAGAGTTTCTGTGTTTATGTTGGAAGTGGAATAAAGTTTGTGTGTCGTCAGCTCGCTGCCTCGTCTGCTTCCATCTTCCATAATAAGATTGTATATGATGTAACCTGTCAACTGTCTGGATCAAAAATGAACTAATGACAAGGATACCGCAGAGATGATTGAACTATCACTCAAGGGGGGCTGAACCTGAACTGCTCAGGCTTTAGACTTTGACATTTTGAACGGGGAACTTTCTTCAAAGAAAAGCAATAGAGATTATTGACTTTAGGAGGAAAACTCCCAAGTCACTGTATTAAAAGGCCAGACCACTGAATGTGTACAATCCTACAAATATCTTGAGATGATTATTGATAGTAATTTAAACTTTGAAGAGAACTGTGAAAGGGTGTGCAAAAAGGGTCAGCAACATTTGCATTGTTTAAGGAAACTTGCACGCTTCCAAATTGACCGAACCACAATGACAATGTTTTATCAGGCTTTTATTGAATCTGTTTTATCCTTTTCTTTAGTGTCATGGTTTGGTCAGATAAAACTGAAACAGAGGAAATCCTTGGATCAGGTAGTTAGATGGTCCAGTCGTTTGCTTGGTGAGTCACAGCTGAGCCTGACATCCCTGTACACCAGACAGGTACAGAGGATGGCTGCCTCCATTTTAAATGATGACTCCCACCCTTTGCACTGCAACTTTCAGCTTCTTCCCTCCAGACGGAGGTTTGCTGTCCCAAAAAGTAGAACCCAGCGCCACAAAAACAGCTTTGTTCCTGCTGCTGTCAAAGAGCTGAACAAGATGTAACAATATATTGCACATAATTTAGTTATCTATTCATTAATTTTATTTTGTATTTACTTATTTTTGTAGGTTTTTTATTTGGGTTCTAAATCTTTTATTGGGTTTTAGACTTTTGAGTTTTTAACCTCTTTGACTAGTCTAACTTTTTAATATGACCCTTCTCTCTTATGTTTTTTTTTCTCTTATCTCTTAGTCTTATGTCCTGATTGGTGGAGCCTCGAGTACTTTTATCTTGTTTATAGTCAGCTTCATACGTGCCTGTGTTCATGTTGAATGTAATTGTGGTTTGTAAATATGTGTCTAAAAGGATGTCACCTGACTGCAAAACAAATCTACCTACGGCTACAAATAAAGTAACCTGAACCTGAGAGCTGCTGGTGGAAGGTAGCATATTTACCACATTTACTGATTTCAAAGTAATTCTCTTCTTATATATCCTTAACAACACTTTAAAGAGTGTAGCATTACAACCACATAATATGCTCTGTCATTTGGCAGTTTTCCTGTGTTGTTGATTGATGCCAGGTCTGCAGAAGAATATCTGGACAGTGTTCCAGTTGTGCACCGTGTGTCGAGAAGAGTATTTATGCTTGAAATATCCATTACATAAATTTGTGATTTGTCTTCCTAAATTTGACATTTTTTTCCCATAAATTTTTGATTTTTTTCCATAAACTTTAGATTTCTTTTCATGTAAAATTGTGATTTTTTCCCTATATTCATTTTTTACAATAAATTTGCCATTTCCCCCCATATATTAGATTTTTTCATGTAAATTTATGATTTTTTTCTTCATGTAAATTTGACTTTTTTTCCCCATAAATTAGTTATTTCCCATAAATGCTATTTTTTCCATAGCTATTTTTCCCTCCATAAATTTGAGATTTTCCCCATATACAATTTTTTTCATAAATTTGAGTTTTCATATAATTTGCTTTTTTCTCCCATAAAATACCTAGTTTTTCATGCAAAATTGTTCCCCATAAATATGTAATTTTTTTCCATGTTTGCTGTTTTTTCCATAAATGAGATTTTCATGTAAATTTGTTTTTCCCCCATAAATATGTAATTTTTTCCATATTTTTTACCATTGTTGCAATTTGCGATTTTTTTCCCATAAATTTGTGATTTAAATTTTTTTTTCTCTTTTTTCCCCTCTGAATTGTTTCCTCATGTTTGCAACATTTTTCTTAAATTTGTTATAATTTTGTATGAAATTTCCAACTTTTTTCTCCACAATTTTCTTGGTAACCGCTACAGAATCTGTGGGTTCTTACGACGCTCCACGCCCTCGTCTTTCCCATCTTCTTTTTTGTGCATTTCTGTTCAACTATTCTGATCTTTTTCCTCTTTAATCATTTATTTTTCTCTCCTACCCATTTATTTGAATAACGTATCGTTTTTTTTTGGAAGAATCCAACCCTGGTCGGCAGTCCACGAGGTCCAAATGTCTGGCTCCGGCACCTGAAGTGCACTACCTCATCCTGCGCTCAAAAAGACTACAAATACGACTGCAAATAAATCCAGATCTTTACTGGAACAAATGGACCTTGTGCTCCAAAGCAGAGTCCAGAAAGTCCAAGTCCATAAACCCAAGTCTGTTACTGTATGGAGTTGTGTCCGCGCCCTTGGGAAAGGTAATTTATACAACAATGAAATACATATTAAACTTAGTTTAATAAAAATCACAGCGTTTTTTTGTTTTGTTTTTTAAACTATGTGGCCTGACTACAAATCATATTCAAAGCCTCCCCTCTCACCTGAGGCAGTCTCTCATTCTCCCTTTTCTCTTTCAGTTGTCATTCATGTCTTCATTTTTTATCTCCGTCATCTCTCACACCAGGCCAGGGGCTTGTTCACCAGCCACTCAACTGTTTAATAATAAATGGATGCTTCCATTATGCGCTGCCTGCGTTGTTGGATCGTAGGGACATTTCTAAAGAGGCTACAGACACTTGTGTTTTTGTGGTTTATTATGTACATAGGCAGAAGCTGATTTGCTGTTTTTTAACAAGGCGCTGGGGGGTATTCACCAATTTATCATCAGGTACAAATGTATAAATGCAAATTAGGAACAAACTTGCAAGAATAAAAGGTGCAAAGATATGATAATAGATGATAATTTAACAAGACGCAAATTACAATTTATTTACACTGAATGCATCCAGATGAGCACTGCAAATCTATGAGGAAAAAAAGCAGAAAATTTACAAGAAAAAAATGCTAATTTTTGAGGAAAAAAGCTGCAATTTTATGTGGAAAAAAGTTGAACGTTTAAATGAAAAAAGTTAAATTTTGGGGAAAAAAGTTGCAACTTCATGAGACAAAAAATTAGCATATTTTTAAGAAGAAAAAGTTGCAAATCTATGACAGAAAATGTTGGGAATTTTTGAGAAAAAAAAAGTTAAATTCACAGAAAAAAAGTTGCAACTTCATGAGTAGAAAAAATTGCACATTTTTAAGAAAAAAGTCACAAATCTACAAAAGAAAATTCTGCAGATTTGTGAGGGAAAAAAGCTGCAAATCTGAGGGGGAAAAAAGCCAAAAAAATTATGAGAAAAAAGTTGAAAATTTACAGATTTATGAGAAAAAGTCATAAATTCATGAGGAAAAAAAAGTCAGATTTATGAGAAAAAAAGTTTAAAAAAATTATGAGCGAAAAGTCAAAAATTTATGAGAAAAACTTGAAAATTTACAGGAAGAAAATGTGAATTTATGAGAAAGAAAAAGTTGAAAATTTAGAGGGACAAATTTGCAGATTTATGAGGAAAAAGTTGCAAATTTGCGAGAAAGTTAAAATCTAAGATTTTTTTTCATTTCTGCTTAACATTAGTGGCTCAAATCCATCACCATTCCTAGCTTAACACCTCTGAATGTTGATGGGGGGGGGGGGATGGCAGCTCCACAAGCAGGATGATTCAGGGTCATTTAGCTAATGAGGGGAATAGCAGACAGATGTCAGCTGAGAGGTGAAACCAGGCCACCAACATTTAAAATAAATGAAGGCGCCGTAATTATATTGGGCTGCAGTGAGAGCCTGCCTTAGAACAGCCGGTCATCGATTGAGGTTTTGACCACACGAGTCTTCGTCGAGCAAGTTTTTATCTCGGTGTTTCTGCCTGATGCTCACGCTTTCCATTCTGGGACCTGCTGCAGCGAAACAAAATGTTCAACTACAGGACGCGATCACACGTTACTACAGTAGTGTGGTTACAGCAGGCTTGTGATGGAAACAGGAAGCTCTGAGGAATGAAGCTTCCCACGTTTGACTGACCTGTACCCATAACTGCTGTTTTTGGGATGGTTTAACAGAGACTCAGTGAGCACTTTGGGGGTTAACGGGCAGAAGATGCAAAAGAGAAAATATACAAAAAGGAAAGTCTGTGTCATCTGCTGAGTGTATCCATCCTTAATGCAGTCAAGTCATGCAAGTTGAGGATTTAAGGAGCCTTCTCTTAGAGCAGCTGGGGGGTGATGTACTACTGAAAATTGTCAGATATTTTAAAAAAATAATTTACATGAAAAAGTTTTAAATTTACTCTGGGAAAAAAATGTGCCATATTTGCGAAAAGTCACATATCAGCAGTGTTGGGAGTAACGCCTGTTACACCACTACTTTTGCAGTAATGTGCTATGGAACAAAATTACTGTTTAAAAATTCAGTAATGTGTTACAGTTACTGAAATGTGATCAGATGAGTTACTTGTTTTATTAATATGGATAGATATTTTTAGTGCAAATAAATAGAAAACTGACCCTATGTGGCTGACGCAGCCGTCAGTCGACATGAACTGTTGCAAAGGGCCTGCTCACTACTGAGCGTAGGAACAGATGAAGCTACTCTGTTTTTGTGAAAATACAGATTATTTTTCCTTTGTCGCGGTTAAGGACAAAAGTATATTGGTGGGCCATGTGAGACCGACTGCAATCTTCAGAAGCGCCTTAGAACAGTAACAAGATCAAAACTAGTGCTATGCTAACAACACCGTGTTAGTGGATTTACGCTATCTGAACAGCCATGCTGGATTTGAAGCGCAGGTATGCGTCTGGACAGTTTGTGACCCAACAAGAATTAAACTGACTGATTGCCAGATACACACGTGGACAGAATTGTTGGTACCCCTCTGTTAATGAAAGAAAAACCCACAATGGTCACAGAAATAACTTGAATCTGGCAAAAGTGGTAATAAATAAAAATTCTATGAAAATTAACCAATGAAAATCACACAGTCCTTTTGAATTGTGGTTCAACAGAATTATTTTAAAAAAACAAACTCATCAAACAGGCCTGGACAAAAATGATGGTACCCTTAACTTAATATTTTGTTGCACAACCTTTTGAGGCAATCACTGCAATCAAACGATTTCTGTAACTGTCAGTGGCTATGTTTACATGGACACAAGTAACCAGATTAAAAGCCTGATCGGAATAAAAATGCTTCATGTAAATACGGCAATCTGAATATTCTAACCCGATCACGCTCATTCAGATCAAAATTTCATTCCAATTGAGAGGGGTGGGTTATGCCGATTGTTAATCAGAATGGTGGGCATGAAAACACTTATTCCGAATGTAGGGCAGAAAATATGCTTACTGCGCATGTCTGTACACCAGCCGCACGTCGACGTGAAGTATTTCCGCCTTAGCAGCAGCAGCTAGCGGAAAACATAGCGGGAGTAAAACAAAAATGGTCTGTATCGTCCTACTGTCTCCCTCATTACGGAGACCAGCAGAAGCAAAAGTACAGTCTGAATAACACAATACAGGTCAATTTCGACATGAAGCGGGGCTTGCTAACACCAGAAGTTGCTTCTTCTTCTACTATTTTTTGAATGTCAAAATGTCGACATGTGCATGTCAAAATGATTTATTTCATTCAAATGTGTGACACATGGAAACGCATGTCCTAATCAGATCATCTTTTTCAGGATCCATGTAAACAGTAAAATTCTGATCTGAATTGTAATCAGATTGAAGAAATTTTGCCCATGTAACTATGGCCAATGAGACTTCTGCACCTCTCAGCAGGTATTTTGGCCCACTCCTCATGAGCAAACTGCTCCAGTTGTCTCAGGTTTGAAGGGTGCCTTCTCCAGACGGCATGTTTCAGCTTCTTCCACAGATGTTCAACAGGATTTAGATCAGGGCTCATAGAAGGCCACTTTAGAATAGTCCAATGTTTCGTTCTTAGCCATTCTTGGGTGTTTTTAGCTGTGTGTTTTGGGTCATTATCTTGTTGCAAGACCCATGACCTGCAACTGAGACCAAGCTGTCTGACACTGGGCAGCACATTTCTCCCTTGAATACCTTGATAGTCTTGAGATTTCATTGTACCCTGCACAGATTCAAGACACCCTGTGCCAGATGCAGCAAAGCAGCCCCAGAACATAACAGAACCTCCTCCATGTTTCACAGTAGGGACAGTGTTCTTTTCTTGGTATGCTTCATTTTTGCGTCTGAACATAGCACTGATGTGCCTTGCCAAAAAGTTCCAGTTTTGTCTCGTCTGTCCATAGGACATTCTCCCAGAAGCTTTGTGGCTTGTCAACATGCAGTTTGGCAAATTCCAGTCTGGCTTTTTTTTATCATTTGTTTTCAACAGTGGTGTCCTCCTTGGTCGTCTCCCATGAAGTCCACTTCGGCTCAAACAACGACGGATGGTGCGATCTGACACTGATGTACCTTGACCTTGGAGTTCACCATGAATGTGTTTAGAGGTTGTTCTGGGCTCTTTTGTTACCATTCATATTATCCGTCTCCTCTTGCGGCCACGTCCAGGGAGGTTGGCTACAGTCCCGTGGATCTTAAATTTCTGAACATGTACAACTGTAGTCACAGGAACATCAAGCTGCTTGGAGATGGTCTTATAGCCTTTACCTTTAACATGCTTGTCTATAATTTTCTTTCAAATCTCCTGAGACAACTCTCTCCTTTGCTTCCTCTGGTCCATGTTTAGTGTGGTACACACCATGTCAACAAACAGCACAGTGACTACTTGTCACCCTTTAAATAGGCCGACTGACTGATTACAAGTTTGTAGACACCTGTGATGTTAATTAGAGGACACATCTTGGCTGAACATGCCCCTATGGTCACATTATTTTCAATCATTTCTAGGGGTACCATCATTTTTGTCCAGGCCTGTTTCATGAGTTTGTTTTTTAAAGTAATTCTGTTGAACCACAATTCAAAAGCACTGTGTGATATTCATTGGTTAATTTTCATAGAATTTTTATTTATTACCACTTTTCTCAGATTCAAGTTATTTCTGTGACCATTGTGGGTTTTTCTTTCATTAACAGAGAGGTACCAACAATTTTGTCCACGGCTGTACGTCGTTACAGAATAAAGATCTGATAACAGTCATTTCCCATCAGACAGCTGAGACTGTGATCCACTGAAGTGAAAACACATTTACTTGCTTCCTGGATAAAGATCATTCAAAAATTGATTTGATCTCCAAAAGGAATTTAAGGGACTGGATCATGTCTCTGTCACAGCAGACATTTGGACTGTGGACAATGGACATTTTCTTTGGATCACTGCACATCGGATTAAATCCATAATATTAAAGGTAAGAAACACGGACAGCTTTATACAGTGTTGCCAACTCACTCTTTTGGAGTGATTCTCACTCTTTTTCCCACTGTCACTCCACAAACCCTATTTCTCACTTAAAGATGAGGAAATTACTGGTAATTCTGTGTTGATATTCTTCAGATTTTCCCCCACAATAAGAGCTCTCAAGGCAGGATAAAGCAGACTGAACATGTTCTAAAAGCGCAGTCTGTTTTCAGCCTGACATTAATAAACCCCTAATATAATCCATTAATTAAATTATCTTGCTATGTGTGCAAGATGATTTAAGTATGCATTTAAAAGTAATGTGAAAGTTACTTTTCCATCCATCCATCTTCTACCGCTTTTCCGGAGGTCCGGGTCGCGGAGGCAGCAGTTCAAGCAGAGAAGCCCAGACTTCCCTTTCCCCAGCCACCTGCTCCAGCTCTTCAGAGAGGATACCAAGGTGTTCCCAGACCAGCTGAGAAACAGTCTCTCCAGCGAGTCCTGGGTCTGCCCCGGGGTCTCCTCCCAGTGGGACGTGCCCGAAACACCTCAAGTGGGAGGCGTCCAGGAGGCATCCTGATCAGATGCCCATACCACCTCAACTGGCTCCTTTCAATGTGGAAGAGCAGCGGTTCTACTCTGAGCCTCTCCCGGATGACTGAGCTCCTCACCCTATCTCTGAGGGTGAGTCCAGAGACCCTATGAAGAAAGCTCATTTCAGCCGCTTGTATCCGCGATCTCATTCTTTCTGTCATTACCCAAAGCTCGTGACCATAGGTGAGGGTAGAAATATAGATTGACTGGTAAACTGACAGCTTTGTCTTAAAGCTCAGCTCCCTCTTCACCACAACAGACCGGTACAACGTCCGCATCACTGCAGATGCTGCTCCGATCTGTCAATTACTCCATTCTCCCCTCACTCGTGAATAAGACCCCAAGAAACTTAAACTCCTCCACTTGGGGCAGGAGCCTGTCCCCATCCCAGAGAGGACAATCCACCTTTTTCCGGCTGAGGACCATGGACTTGGAGGTACTGATTCTCATCCCAGCTGCTTCACACTCAGCAGCAAACTGTCCCAGTAAGAACTGTAGGTCATTGCTGGATGAAGCCAGCAGGACAACATCATCTGCAAACAACAAAGATGAGATCCTGTGGTCACCAAGCATGACACCCTCCGTTCCCTGGCTGTGCCTAGAAATCCTGTCCATAAAAATTATGAACAGGATCGGTGACAAAGGGCAGCCTTGGCAGAGTCCAACTCTCACTGAGAATGAGTCTGATCGAGTGTTGGCAAAACGAACTAAACTCTCACAACAGTGGTACAGAGACCGAATAGCTCGTAACAACAAGCCCAATACCCCACACTCCTGAAGCACCCCCCACAAAAAAACCATGAGGGACGCGGTTGAATTCCCTCTCCAAGTCAACAAAACACATGTAAACTGCTTGGGCAAACTCCCACGAACCCTCGAGGATTCTCGAGAGGGTAAAGAGCTGGTCCGATGTGCCACGGCCAGGATGAAAACCATATTGCTCCTCCTGAATCCAAGGTTCAACCAATGGCTGGAATCTCCTCTCCAGTACCTTGGTGTAGACCTTCCCAGGGAGGCTGAGGAGTGTGATCCCTCTAAAGTGGGAGCACACCCTTCAGTCCCCTTTTTTGAAGAGAGGAACCACCACCCCGGTTTGCCATGACAAAGGCACTGCCCCAAACCTCCATGCAATGTTGCAGAGGCGTGACAACCATGACAGCCCTACAACATCCAGGGCCTTGAGGTACTCCGGGCGAATCTTGTCCACCCCCTGGCCCGGGCCACCAAAGAGATTTTTAACCACCTTGGCGACCTCAGCCCCTGTGATAGGTGAGTCGTCCCCGTCGTCCACAAGCCTTGCTTCCTCTGTAGAAGGTGTATCAGTGGGATTGAGGATATTCCTTCCACCACCCGACGATATCCCCAGTCGAGGTCAGCAGCGCCCCATCCGCACCATACACAGTGTGGACAGGGAGCTGCTTTCCCCTCCTGAGCCGCCGGACAGTTTGCCAGAATCTCTTCGAGGCCGACCGAAAGTCTTGTTCCATGGCCTCACCGAACTCCTCCCATACCCGGGTTTTTGCTTCAGCAACCACCCGAGCCGCACTCCGCTTGGCCTGCCGGTACACCTCAGCTGCTTTGGGAGTCCCACAAGCCAACCAAGCTTGATAGGACTCCTTCTTCAGCTTAATGACCCCCTCACCACTGGTGTCCACCACCACTTGGTTCGGGAGTTGCCACCACGAGATGCACCAACGACCTTGCAGCCACAGCTCTGGGCCGCCGCTTCAACAATGGAGGTGGAGAACATGGCCCATTCAGACTGCATGTCTCCAGACTCCCTCGGAATGTGGTTGAAGTTCTTCTGGAGGTGGGAGTTGAAGACCTCTCGGATAGGGGCCTCAGCCAGACGTTCCCAGCACACCCTCACTATACGTTTGGGTCTACCAAGTCTGAATGGCATCCTCCCCTGCCATTGACTCCAACTCACCACCAGGTGGTGATCAGTTGACAGCTCTGCACCTCTCTTTACCCGAGTGTCCAAGACATACGGTCGCAGGTCTGATGACACAACAACAAAATCGCTCATTGACCTGCGACCTAGGGTGTCCTGGTGCCAAGTGCACACATGGACACCCTTATGCTTGAACATGGCATTCGTTATGGACAAACTGTGGTTAGCACAGAAGTCCAATAACTGAACACCACTCAGGTTCAGATCGGGCAGGCCGTTCCTCTCAATCACCCCCTTCCAGGTTTCACCATCGTTACCCACGTGTGTATTGAAGTCCCCCAGTAGGACAATGGAGTCTCCAAGAGGAGCACTCCCCAGCACCCCAATCAGAGACTCCAAAAAGGGTGGGTACTCTGACCCATCATTTGGTGCATAGGCACAAATGATGGTCAGGACCCGTTTCCCAACCCAAAGGCAGCAAGGTGGGGGGGATATAAGAATACCCACCCCTGCTTGTTGCCTCTCGCCCGGGGCAACTCCAGAGTAGGTCAAGCTCCAGCCCCTCTCCAGGAGACTGGTTCTGAAACCAGAGCTGTGTGTTGAGGTGAGGCCGACTATATCTAGCCGGTATCTCTCAACCTCATGCACCAGCTCAGGCTCCTTCCCCACCAGAGAGGTGACATTCCACGTCCCAAAAGCCAGTTTAGGAAGCTTGGGATCAGACCGCCAAGATCTCCGCCTTTGACCGCCTCCTGATCCACATAGCACTGGACCCCCATGATCCATCCTGCAGGTGGTGAGCCCACTGGAGGGCAGACCCATGTAACTCCTTCGAGCTGAGCCCAGCCGGGTCCCATGGGTGGAAACTCTGCCACCAGATGCTAGCCATTGAGCTCCTCCCGCAGGCCTGGCTCCAGGGTGGGGCCCCGGTAACCCCATACCGGGTGGGGTACACTGAATCCTTGTTCTAGTATTTATCATGAGAGTCTGTTGAATCATTCTTAGTCTGGCTCTTCACCCAGGACCAGTTTACCTTGGGTGACCCTACCAGAGGCAAATTGCCCCAGATAACACAGCTCCTGGGATCACTAGGGCACACAACCCCCCCCCCCCCCACGATAAGGTGGGGGGTTACTTTTCCAAGTTACTTTAATCATGCAGTAATTGGTAACTCAGTTACTTTTGAAAAGAAATAACTCGTAACCATTTTTTTTAGTAACTTGGCCAACACTGGTGATCAGTCTACAATGGGAAAAAGTGGACTCTAGTAGAATACAGTAGAAATTTCAAATTTCACTAGTTTTGCTCAAAATGAAATACTGACATTACAGAATGCATGTTTATGTGTTGGATTTTTCAGTGAAAAAAAAAAAGTGTTTTCAATGGAAGTCAATGGGGCATTAGGGTTTAAAATTAAATCTTACACTGTACAGAAACTACTAATGCAGTGAAATCTGTGTTATTGCTAATCTTTGACATGTCCAAGACGATATAAAACAATTCCACATCCCTCCTCCATATTTTATACGGAAAATATCATTTGGCTTTTTTTGTTGTTTGTTTTTTTATAAAATGAGTTTCATCATGTATTCAAACTGGCATTTAAAGCGTAAAAATCCTGAAAATTATTCAATATTTGTAGTTTTGAGCAGTGCTGAAGGGGTTTCAGAGATTTCTGCAGAAAAAAATATTGATATTTGATGATTTTTTAGAAGTTTTTGCGTGTACATTTTTGGATTGAAAAAATTGGACATTTAAGAAAAAAGTTGCAAATCTACAAAAGAAAATGTTGCAGATTTGTGAGGAAAAAAGCTGCAAATTTGACCAAAATAAAAAAAGAGAAATTTATGAGAAAAAAGCCAAAAAATTTATGAAAAAAAAAGTCAAAAATTTAGAGGGACAAATTTGCAGATTTATGAGAAAAAGTTGCAGATTTGTGAGAAAGTTAAAATCTGTAAGATTTTTTTTCATTTCTGCTTAACATTAGTGGCTCAAATCCATCACCATTCCTAGCTTAACACCTCTGAATGTTGATGGGGGGGATGGCAGCTCCACAAGCAGGATGATTCGGGGTCATTTAGCTAATGAGGGGAATAGCACCCCCCTGATCACCTGTACGCAGGTATCCGTGGATGCTCTTCAATCAGCTCAGTTTAGCCTGTTAGACTGTGTCAGTGTGACCATTTTCATTTCTCTGAGTGTGACACCTTGTAAACTTCAACATCCAAGAAAAGGCGGCAGACAGATGTCAGCTGAGAGGTGAAATCAGGCCAACATTTAAAATAAATGAAGGCGCCGTAATTATATTGGGCTGCAGTGAGAGCCTGCCTTAGAACAGCCGGTCATCGATTGAGGTTTTGACCACACGAGTCTTCGTCGAGCAAGTTTTTATCTCGGTGTTTCTGCCTGATGCTCACGCTTTCCATTCTGGGACCTGCTGCAGCGAAACAAAATGTTCAACTACAGGACACGATCACACGTTACTACAGTAGTGTGGTTACAGCAGGCTCGTGATGGAAACAGGAAGCTCTGAGGAATGAAGCTTCCCACGTTTGACTGACCTGTACCCATAACTGCTGTTTTTGGGATGGTTTAACAGAGACTCAGTGAGCACTTTGGGGGTTAATGGGCAGAAGATGCAAAAGAGAAAATATACAAAAAGGAAAGTCTGTGTCATCTGCTGAGTGTATCCATCCTTAATGCAGTCAAGTCATGCAAGTTGAGGATTTAAGGAGCCTTCTCTTAGAGCAGCTGGGGGGTGATGTACTAATAAATTTAACTGAAAATTGTCAGATATTTAAAAAAAAAAAAATTACATGGAAAAGCTTTAAATTTACTCTGAAAAAATGTGCCATATTTGTGAAAAGTCACATATCGGCAGTGTTGGGAGTAACGCCTGTTACGCCACTACTTTTGCAGTAATGCGCTATGGAACAAAATTACTGTTTAAAAATTCAGTAATGTGTTACAGTTACTGAAATGTGATCAGATGAGTTACTTGTTTTATTAATATGGATAGATATTTTCAGTGCAAATAAATACAAACTGACCCTATGTGGCTGACGCAGCCGTCAGTCGACGTGAACTGTTGCAAAGGGCCTGCTCACTACTGAGCGTAGGAACAGATGAAGCTACTCTGTTTTTGTGAAAATACAGATTATTTTTCCTTTGTCGCGGTTAAGGACAAAAGTATATTGGTGGGCCATGTGAGACCGACTGCAATCTTCAGAAGCACCTTAGAACAGTAACAAGATCAAAATTAGTGCTATGCTAACAACACCATGTTAGTGGATTTACGCTATCTGAACAGCCATGCTGGATTTGAAGCACAGGTATGCGTCTGGACAGTTTGTGACCCAACAAGAATTAAACTGACTGATTGCCAGATACGTCATTACAGAATAAAGATCTGATAACAGTCATTTCCCATCAGACAGCTGAGACTGTGATCCACTGAATTTAAAACACATTTACTTGCTCTCTGGATAAAGATCATTCAAAAATGGATTTGATCTCCAAAAGGAATTTAAGGGACTGGATCATGTCTCTGTCACAACAGACATTTGGACTGTGGACAATGGACATTTTCTTTGGATCACTGCACATCGGATTAAATCCATAATATTAAAGGTAAGAAACACGGACAGCTTTATACAGTGTTGACAACTGACTCTTATGGAGTGATTCTCACTCTTTTTCCCTCTGTCACTCCACAAACCCTGTTTCTCACTTAAAGATGAGGAAATTTAATTTTGTGTTGACATTCTTCAGATTCTTCCCCACAATAAGAGCTCTCAAAGCAGGATAAAGCAGACTGAACATGTTCTAAAAGTACGGTCTGTTTTCAGCCTGACATTAATAAACCCCTAATATAATCCATTAATTAAATTATCTTGCTATGTGTGCAAGATAAGATAAGATAAGATAAGCCTTTATTAGTCCCACAATGGGGAAATTCCAGGATTGCAACAGCACAGGGATAGCAACACTCAGAGCAACAATCAGAAGGCAAGAAAAAACAACATCTAGTAAACATATGTCCATATTACTATAAATGTATATACGTATATAGACACACAGTGCAGAGCATTATGGTTGGTTGGTGGATGTGCAGCAGAAAGTCCAAGCTCTCTCTCCGCGGATGCAGCGGGCCAGCTGGAAGTCTTTGGGCATGATGGTGACCCCCTTAGCGAAGAAGAGACCCACCAGGTGGGCCTCGCTGGTCTCCTGCAGAGCCATGACGACGAAGCTCAGGAAACGCAGGACGGTCTTGAAGTCCTGAGCGATCTCCCTCACCAGGCGCTGGGCGGGCAGCTTACGGATGAGCAGCTCCGTGGATTTCTGGTAGCGACGGATCTCTCTCAGAGCCACGGGCCTGTGACGGCGAGGCCTCTTCACTCTGCCGGTGGCCAGAGCGCCTCTCCGAGCAGCCCTGGTGGCTAGCTGTCTCCTGGGGGGCTTCTTCCTCCAGTAGATTTTACGGGCGGTCTGCTTGGTTCTTGCCATCGCTCTTTATTATTCTGTCTTATATTTCTTTCACGCCGCCTAAACTCCAGCCCGGCACCCGCGTCCTTTTCGCTACAGCTCCCGGTATGTCGAGTTTCCCATTAGCACCGGGCGGCGGCCAAGTGCTAGCTAGCACTAGCTCCTCCCCGCTGTAACGTCTCCCGCTGCAAACCGTGGCTCCGTCCACCGACCCGGGAGACCCCCGGGGCGATCCGTGCGTCCGTGATATATATACAGAGTGAAAGGTGTAGAAAGAAGAAGGAAGATAAAAAAAAGGCTGTTGCAACAGGCAGCCGACTCGTGTGGCGCCGCCGGTCCGGCGGAACCGGAACCGGAGAGCTGATTTAGAAAGATGATTTAAGTATGCATATAAAAGTGACGTGAAAGATACTTTTCCAAGTTACTTTAATCATGCAGTAATTGGTAACTCAGTTACTTTTGAAAAGAAGTAACTAGTAACCATTTTTTTAGTAACTTGCCCAACACTGGTGATCAGTCTACAATGGGAAAAAAGTGGACTCTAGTAGAATACAGTAGACATTTCAAATTTCATGAGTTTTGCTCAAAATGAAATACTGACATTACAGAATGCATGTTTATGTGTTGGATTTTTCAGTGAAAAAAAAAGTGTTTTCAATGGAAGTCAACGGGGCATTAGGGTTAAAAAAAATAAATCTTCCACTGTACAAAAACTACTAATGCAATGAAATCCATGTTATTGCTAATCTCTGACATGTCCAAAACAATATAAAACAATTCCACATCCCTCCTCCATACGCGCACCCATTCTCTATATGCGTCCTTGATCATTCTTCTCCCACCACACATACAGTATCTCACAAAAGTGAGTACACCCCTCACATTTTTGTAAATATTTTATTATCTTTTCATGGGACAACACTGAAGATATGACACTTTGTGATAGAAAAATTCCATATTATCTACATTATAAAATTCCATATTATCTACATCATTTTTTCTTCACTCTTCCGTGAAGAAACAAAAAAACCCAAAAACCTTTCGGGGTCACACAACCTTCCCACAAATGCTGAAGTTCCAGGCTCCTGGACAATAAGCAAAAGTGGCCAAAAAGACATGAATCTGTCCCTGAAATCTACTTTTTCGGGATCACGTAGCTTTTCCACAGGACGTCGAGAGCCTAGTTATTTAGACAATAAAACGTCCGTGGTTAAAAGAGCACGAATCTTTCCCTTTTTTTTCTTTGCATGCAACTTCCAGCACCTCCACCGCACTGACAGGGTGCAGAGGACAGTGGACCCCTGGGAGCCTCCCTGGGTCTTGCGAAAACGTTCACCGTTGTAGAGGAAAATCTCATTCCTCCCAAGGGATTATTGCGATTATCGCTCACCGTGGGCACAAATGACCCAGCGATCAAGCCGTAATAAATGCACCCAAACAGCATCCGCAATGTTCAATCGGTCCGGGTAATGTCACTATCTTTTATCCATAAACAACAACAACAAATGTATTTACATCCAAGCCGCCTGTAGGATTCTCAGATCCGTCACCCAGTCAGTTCCAGCGCCCTGGTCTGAAATGCCTTCACTTCAGGAACACAGCCTTTTTTTTCCTCACTCAGCCTGGGAAGGTCTTTTTATCAGCTGTGCACTTGCTGAAATCAAGCAGAGGCGCCAGAAAGACGGAGATATGTGGATCCACTGTTCAGAGCGCCAAAATGTTACAATAATTTTGAGCTTAAATTATTCAAAGTCAAAAATCAGGCGGAAAGTTGGATTTATGTACATTTTTACAAAAATATATAAGGTGTCACCCCAATGGCCACTTGGGGGAGAGACTACAATGCATGGCATTCAGACACACCAAGAATCTCTAAAGGATCCATTTCTTTAGGTCCGATATATATAGGGAGGAGAAAGGAGAGGGAGGATGAGGATAAGGGAAGGGACAGAACGGGACAGTCCTGATAATCAAAGCTTATCTGGGGAAACGTCACAGACGCTCTGGAGACATGGGGTCGTGGAGACATGCACATGAGGTCCATAAAACTAATAGAATGTCTATATACCTAATCTATAGAACTGATCTATACAGGCTGAGGAGTTCCTGTGCATTCCTGTGACCCGAAACAGGACATGTCAAAGAGATTGTAAGAGTGGCTTAGATCATTCCATACGCATGTACTGATCCTGTACTGATCTTCAGTCTGAACTCTCTGAAATTGCTCAAAGAAACATGCCAAGAATATATGAACTTATTCCACATGGAATGCACATATAAACATTAAACATGGCATATGAAAGGTATGATACTTCTCAAATATAACAATACATTATCAATATCAATAATAATGTAGATAATACAGAATTTTTCTATCATTTTGATACAATGTAAAGTAGTCAGTGTACAGCTTGTATAACAGTGTAAATTTGCTGTCCCCTCAAAATAACAACACACAGCCATTAATGTCTAAACCGCTGGCAACAAAAGGGAGTACACCCCTAAGCGAAAATGTCCAAATTGTGCCCAAAATGTCAATATTTTGTGTGGCCACCATTGTTTTCCAGCTCTGCCTTAACTCTCTTGGGCATGGAGTTCACTAGAGCTTCACAGGTTGCCACTGGAATCCTCTTCCACTCCTCCATGACAACATCACAGAGCTGGTGGATGTTAGAGATCTTGCACTCCTCCACCTTCTGTTTGAGGATGCCCCACAGATACTCAATAGGGTTTAGGTCTGGAGACATGCTTGGCCAGTCCATCACCTTCACCCTCAGTTTCTTTAGCAAGGCAGTGGTTGTCTTGGAGGTGCGTTTGGTGTTGTCATCATGTTGGAATACTGCCCTGCGGCCCAGTTTCCGAAGGGCTGCTTCACTATATCACAGTACATGTTGCCATTCATGGTTCCCTCAGTGAACTGTAGCTCCCCAGTGCCGGCAGCACTCTTGCAGCCCCAAACCACGACACTCCCACCACCATGCTTGACTGTAGGCAAGACACACTTGTCTTTGTACTCCTCACCTGGTTGCGGCCACACACGCTTGACACCATCTGAACCAAATAAGTTTATGTTGGACTCATCAGACCACAGGACATGGTTCCAGTAATCCATGTCCTTAGTCTCCTTGTCTTTAGCAAACTGTTTGTAGGCTTTCTTGTCACAGCCATGCAGACCAATTTGATGCAGTGTGCGGTGTATGGTCTGAGCACTGATAGGGGAACCCCCCACCCCTTCAACCTCTGCAGCAATGCTGGCAGCACTCATACGTCTATTTTCAAAAGACAACCTCTGGATTTGACGCTGAGCACGTGCACTCAACTTCTTTGGTCAACCATGGCGAGGCCTGTTCTGAGTGGAACCTGTCCTGTTAAACCGCTGTATGGTCTTGGCCACCATGCTGCAACTCAGTTTCAGGGTGTTGGCAATCTTCTTATAGCCTAGGCCATCTTTATGTAGAGCAACAATTCTTTTTTTTTCAGATCCCCAGAGAGTTCTTTGCCATGAGGTGCCATGTTGAACTTCCAGTGACCAGTATGAGAGAGTGTGAGGGCAATAACAAAATTTAACACACCTGCTCCCCATTCACACCTGAGACCTTGTAACACTACCAAGTCACATGACACCGGGGAGGAAAAATAGCTAATTGGGCACAATTTGGACATTTTTCACTTAGGGGTGTACTCACTTTTGTTGCCAGCGATTTAGACATTAATGGCTGAGTGTTGAGTTATTTTGAGGGGACAGTAAATTTACATTATTATACAAGCTGTACATTGATTACTTTACATTATATCAACTAATACATACCTGTGCATACCTGTCCATGTCTGTAGAAACCAAGTATAAGCAAGTATTTCTGCATACCCATTGCTGAAGGGTGTCCTCCTGTCTGAGACGGCTGTATCGTTCAGTCATGCCTGCGGCGTACTGCTCAAACCTGACGTGTTTCATCTTCACGGCATCTTTTCTGACGTGCAGCAGTTCTCCTCACTCTATTGCTCTCCATCTGGTGGGTCTTCTTCTTTGTTCAGACCACTGGTTGAGGGATACAGACGTGAACAAAATTGTTGGTACCCCTCTGTTAATGAAAGAAAAACCCACAATGGTCACAGAAATAACTTGAATCTGACAAAAGTGGTAATAAATAAAAATTCTATGAAAATTAACCAATGAAAATCACACAGTGCTTTTGAATTGTGGTTCAACAGAATTATTAAAAAAAAAAAACTCATGAAACAGGCATGGACAAAAATGATGGTACCCTTAACTTAATATTTTGTTGCACAACCTTTTGAGGCAATCACTGCAATCAAACGATTTCTGTAACTGTCAATGAGACTTCTGCACCTCTCAGCAGGTATTTTGGTCCACTCCTCATGAGCAAATTGCTCCAGTTGTCTCAGGTTTGAAGGGTGCCTTCTCCAGACGGCATGTTTCAGCTCCTTCCACAGATGTTCAATAGCATTTAGATCAGGGCTCATAGAAGGCCACTTTAGAATAGTCTAATGTTTCACTCTTAGCCATTCTTGGGTGTTTTTAGCTGTGTGTTTTGGGTCATTATCCTGTTGCAAGACCCATGACCTGCGACTGAGACCAAGCTGTCTGACACTGGGCAGCACATTTCTCTCTAGAATACCTCGATAGTCTTGAGATTTCATTGTACTCTGCACAGATTCAAGACACCCTGTGCCAGATGCAGCAAAGCAGCCCCAGAACATAACAGAACCTCCTCCACGTTTCACAGTAGGGACAGTGTTCTTTTCTTGGTATGCTTCATTTTTGCGTCTGTGAACACAGAGCTGATGTGCTTTGCCAAAAAGTTCCAGTTTTGTCTCATCTGTCCATAGGACATTCTCCCAGAAGCTTTGTGGCTTGTCAACATGCAGTTTGGCAAATTCCAGTCTGGCTTTTTTATCATTTGTTTTCAACAGGGGTGTTCTCCTTGGTCGTCTCCCATGAAGTCCACTTTGGCTCAAACATCGACGGATGGTGCGATCTAACACTGATGTAACTTGACCTTGGAGTTCACCATGAATGTGTTTAGAGGTTGTTCTGGGCGCTTTTGCTACCATTCGTATTATCCGGCTCCTCCTGCGGCCACGTCCAGGGAGGTTGGCTACAGTCTTGTGGATCTTAAATTTCTGAATAATATGTGCAACTGTAGTCACAGGAACATCAAGCTGCTTGGAGATGGTCTTATAGCCTTTACCTTTAACATGCTTGTCTATAATTTTCTTTCTAATCTCCTGAGACAACTCTCTCCTTTGCTTCCTCTGGTCCATGTTTAGTGTGGTACACACCATGTCAACAAACAGCACAGTGACTACTTGTCACCCTTTAAATAGGCCGACTGACTGATTACAAGTTTGTAGACACCTGTGATGTTAATTAGAGGACACATCTTGGTTGATCATGTCCCTATGGTCACATTATTTTCAGTCTTTTCTAGGGGTACCATCATTTTTGTCCAGGCCTGTTTCATGAGTTTGTTTTTTTAAAATAATTCTGCTGAACCACAATTCAAAAGCATTGTGTGACTTTCATTGGTTAATTTTCATAGAATTTTTATTTATTACCACTTTTGTCAGATTCAAGTTATTTCTGTGACCATTGTGGGTTTTTCTTTCATTAACAGAGGGGTACCAACAATTTTGTCCACGTCTGTAGGTGTGTTGTAATTCCAGTTCACGGACAGGATCATGAAAATAGATCTGAGCAAAAAGTGGCTTTCGACCCTGTTCAGGAAGACCCATGCATGCCCGGCGAAACCGGAGCACCCGGAGAAAATCAGCGCTTTGCTTGGCATTTTACACATTTGTAGTGTAGACTGTCATTCTTCATGGGTACTGCTTCGAATGGATGTGGGTTAAAGCAGAGGTCCCCAACCCCCGGGCCGCGGACCGGTACCAGTCCGTGGGTCATTTGGTACCGGGCCGCACAGAAAGAATAAATAACTTACATTACTTCTGTTTTATTTATTATCTGAGTCTGAATGAAGTTTTATTTTGAAAAATTACCGGATTCTCTCCATTACATCCATCTATGGCTCACTGTTGACGCACATCAAAAAGCTTGTCTCGGTGACGTGATATGTTACCCCTAACATTAAAGGCTGTTGCTAAACGGCCGGGAGCCACTTAGTGAATGAAAAAACCCCGTGCAGGAGTGGTTTCATGGGTTTTATTGAACAAAATCCCAAAACGTGTTAATGGGAATGAATGAAGTGTAGATCTGTGGTTATTATCCCGAGGGAGATCGCTGGCCAGAGTGTTTGAATTACGAGAGCCATTGCAGAGATTTCTCTCAGAAAAAAAGTCACCGCTGGCAGCACATTTCAGTGACGAGGAATGAGTCGCAAAACTCGCTTACTTGTGCGACATATTCAGCCTGCTCAATGAACTCAATCTGTCACTTCAAGGGAAAATGACAGCTGTCTTCAAGTTGGCAGATAAAGTAGCTGCATTTAAAGCCAAACTGGGTTTGTGGGGACAGCGCGTGAATGAAACATGTCAAATATACCTCCAAACATTAGCGGGGATTTTGAAGAGACTGAGCCCGAGCCTTCATTCTCCCAACTGGTGCACGATCACCTGTCTTTGCTTTTAAAAGAGTTCGAGCGCTACTTCCCAACCACAAAAGATCCACGAACTGCCAAAGAATGGATCCGCGACCCGTATCAACAAACCAGGTGACTCCAACATGTCTGTGCAAGAAGAAGATCAACTGCTGGAGATCGCAAATGACGGCGGCCTTAAAAGTATGTTCGAGACAACAGCTCTGCCGGTGTTCTGGGTTAAAGTCATGGCTGAATACCTTGAGATTGCCACAACAGCACTGAAAACGCTGTTGCCATTTCCGACATCCTATCTGTGTGAAGCGGGGTTTTCTGCAGTGACAGCAACCAAAACAAAATTACGAAGTAGACTGGACATAAGCAACGCACTTCAGGTGTCATTGTCTCCCATTACCCCTAGATGGGACTGTCTCGTTGCAGAGAAACAAGCTCAAGGCTCCCACTGATTCAGCGTTGTGGTGAGTTGTATTTTTCATGTACTTTATATTTGTGTTTGTGGTGTATCTTATTTTGAAGGCATGTTTGAACATTACCATAGCGACCAGAGAGTGTTGTGGGCAGAGAGGATGTTACTCATGTTATGTTGTTGCTGTCGCGATGTTAAGAGGACGCTGCTAATAAAGGTGCAAACGAGTACACAGTGGATTCACGTTTATTATATTTAGAAAATACCGCAGTTTTTATGCCGGTCGTATCATGTTCTTTTGTTGTATTTATCCGCCACACCTTAAAGGCCGGGCCCTGAAAATAATGTCTGACATTAAACCGGTCCGTGGCGCAAAAAAGGTTGGGGACCGCTGGTTTAAAGTAGTGTGTCCTATTCTCAATCGGGTGACAGACTGACACACTGACAGAGATTTCTTGAATTTCTAGAGTGCCTTCTGCCTTACTGAGTGAGATTTCCAGATTTACTGCTTCGAATGGGTGTGGTTTAGAGTAGTGTGTCCCATTCGGTCTCTGCTTCTCTGTGTCTTGCCTGGTGTGCAGCGTCGCTCACTTTGCAGGCATTTCGGGCTTCAAGTGACTCAGCATGTGCATGGCGCACTGCCACACATTTCCTGTCTCTCTGTGCATCCCTCGTCTGTCGTACCCTATGCTGGTGAAGGGTCTCCTCCTGTCTCAGACAGGTGTGTTGTTCACAGACATGCCTGCAACATACTGCTGGAACCTGGGGTGTTTCATCTTCATGGCATCTTTTCTGACATGTAACACAGTCATGCCTGGGAGGTACTGCTCGAACCTCAGCTGTGTCATCTTCACGGGATCTTTCCTGATGTGCAGCAGTTCTCACTCTATTGCTTTCCATTTATGTAACGTCGTCTTCCTTCTTTTAGATTTGATTAGCGGTTGGCAACCAGTTTACAGGTGCATTACCGCCACTGGCTTGATTACTATCACTCTATATCTTTGTATAAGTTCTTATAAGGAGTTCTGAACAACTCTTTATGTGTGAAAAAATTATCCGTCCTTGGACTGTGTCCAGGAGCTGGTCTGGTTTAAATTAGTGTGTCCTATTCTTAATCGGGTGATGAGCATCTCTTCTTTCCTGTTTCTGGCAACTCCCATTCCACAGTTTACGTAGTTTTGAATTGCGGGTGTGGTTTAAAGTGCTGTGTCCTATTCGTAATCGGGTAATGAGTATCTCTTCTTTGGTGAGTGATTGTCTATATGATATCATAAAGACATCAAGGCAGGCGTCATAGGACGCTACATCATAGGTAGCCAGTCCTATTGTCTATATGACGGCATCGCAAGTCCTATATAGCCTGAGATCATAGGATCATCATAGGACATCATGCAGACATCATAGGCCGTCCTATGATCGCGACACACAGACAGACACACAGAGATTTCTTGAATTTATAGAGTGATAGAGTGAAGTGTCATAGGTTAGGTTCATCATCATAGTAGTCTGTTGGGGGTGACAATGACTGTTTCATTTAGGTCTGATCAGATTCCTCCACGCAGCTCTGTAATTTGCGTTCCGCTGCCAGGAACTCCTGACCTTGTTAACCCGGGCAATGTCCGAGCCGGATTGAGTTGCTCTCTGACTGACCATTTCATGAAACTGCTTGCAAAGTATTTGAGTTCTGCTAGCTTTTGCTGGACTAGCGACACATTCTTGGCAGATAGAGGTATTATCAGTGGCAAGGACATGCCAAGACAAACTGATTCTAGTATCTGTTGCAGTGACTGACCAGATGATTTGTTTATCTCTGCTCTCTTTGTGTAGTGCATGTCACGATGAACCGACTGGCAAAAGTCCACCACAGACCTTGTGACAGATGTGCTTATCTGCCAGGATGTCCAGTCTCACCCCGTGTAACTGGGAGTGGTCCACCAAAACTAAAAATTGGCCCTAGGTGTGAATGTGTGCGCGAATGGTAAAGGGATAGTGCCGTACCGTGGTTGCTTCATTCATCCAGGTGGATGCCCTCAATTTCCCCTCTGGGGATCAATAAAGTATACAAAATCAAAAAAAAAAAATCTTCAGTGTTGTCCCATGAAAAGATATGAAATATTTACAAAAATGTGAGCAGTGTACTCACTTTTGTGAGATACTGTATATTATATGGAAAATCTCATTTGGCGTTTTTTTGTTTGTTTTTCATAAAATGAGTTGCATCATGTATTCAAACTGGCATTTAAAGGGTTAAAATCCTGAAAATTATTGAATATTTGTAGTTTTGAGCAGTGCTGAAGGGGTTTCAGAGATTTCTGCAGAAAAAATATTGATATTTGATGATTTTATCCTGGCAGTGGAATGCGAATTACAGAGCTGCATGGAGAGACAGACTGCTATGATAATGACAGCAGTTTTTGCGTGTACATTTTTGGATTAAAAAAAATTTACATTTAAGAAAAAAAGTTGCAAATCTACAAGAGAAAATGTTGCCGATTTGTGAGAAAAAGTTGCCAATTTATGAGGGGAAAAAAAGTAAAAAATTTATGAGAAAAAAAAGTGGACGGAGAAAGATGAGTAAAGACTGAAATCATTTCAGGTGAAGCGTTACAGAAGGGTGCTTACAGTGAAGTGGTTCATTCAGGTAACTATGGAAGATGATCTTCTGACCACCATCAACGGAAGACTGGTTTGCCCATTTGGGCATTTGTGTAGAACAGGAGTAGACCGCTGAAGACGACTATGCTGAGCATAGTCAAAGGAAGCAATGGAAGAGGGTGGCCAAGACAGGAAGTGGACTGATGACATCACAGAACAGACAGACCCTTACCAAAAACAAAGAAGGCTCATAAAGACCATCTAGTCTGTTATCTGCAATAAGTTCAAAAGTCAGGGTCTGTTATTGTATGGGGTTGTGTCATTGCCCTTGGCAAAGATAATTTATTATATTTTTGTGATGGCAACAATAAAGCAGAGGTGTGTTAGTAGGCGTTTTCCCTGATCAGCAATAGTTGGATAGGAAAGAGACTGCCAGTACAGAAAACCTGCAGGGTCTTGGCCCGCCATGGCACATGATCAGACACCCCCAACGAGCATCAAAGTCCATTGTCAGCTCATGGCACAAAAGAAAAAGTTGTGAGCACTAGCATGCATACTATACGAGGGGAGCTGAAGAGTTCCTAGTGGTCAAATTTGACCAAATGTGGTTTATTTTTCAACATCGTCTCCCCTTCAGTCCACACACTTCTTCCATCAGTGTTGCAGCGCTTGGATCCCTGCGGTTAAAAAAATTAACCACATTTGGTCAAATTTAACCACTATGAACTATTCAGCCCCCCCTTGTAGATACTCGTGATACCGTCATACCAACAACCAAACACTTGCAGGACAATTGTGGTGTCCCACGGTGAGCTGGGGAAGGGGGGGGGGGGCGGGGTGTCACGTCTCTACACATTTCAGACTCATACAGACACTCATAATTCATACAGCATGGTTAGCTGGGGGCGGCGGTCCCAGGTTCTGCTCACTGCACTGACACAGCAAGTGCTAACAATAGTGGACATGTGGCGCTCTCCGCTGCTCACCCCGCCGCCCATTATGATAAGATATTCAAGGATTAGAGGGGTTTTATCTTAGAAAGATATCAATTATGAATGTGGCATTTCAAACTTTAATTGGCCTGAATTAAATGATTCAGGATGTGATGTTTCTTTTATAAAGAATTCCCAAAATGGCCGGGGGGGGGGGGGGGCTGCACTTCTCTCCACTTTAAAAAAAAAAAAAAAAAAAAAAAAAAAACGAACAATACAAGGGTGGCGATCTGGTGTCTCGGGTGGACACTGGGGCCAAACAGACTGGTATGTTTGCATTTCATTTATTAGATCATTAATATAAGAAGTATTCACCCTCATGGATATTTTTCTTCTTTTGTTGCTTTTATAAACGGACCGGCACTTAACTGTTTCTAAACATCACATTTAAAGACCCACTCTGGCGGCTCTAAAACCACCTCAGAAACAAATGCGTATTGCCCAGAATAGTATATTGTGGCTTTTTATACACAAACAAAAAACTTTCATTGCCTTAGAATTGCTTGGAAAGGACTTTTACATCTTCCACCAACTAAGGTATGCGTTTATCTATGAATATTCTAATTAGCTCCACCCATACTCGCGCCCACCATTAGCGGGAAGAAGACAACATTGGGCTCAGAGAAGGCGATTCAACTTAAGTAAAAGTGGTAGGTGAACCTGTGGAAGGATCATTCTTGGTGCAGCGAAGAGTCGCTGCCCAGCACCGCATGGAGGCTGGAGGGCTCCCCACCGGTCTCTGGTTACCTACTC
Source organism: Pholidichthys leucotaenia (assembly GCA_020510985.1). Lineage (NCBI taxonomy): Eukaryota > Metazoa > Chordata > Actinopteri > Cichliformes > Pholidichthyidae > Pholidichthys > Pholidichthys leucotaenia. The sequence continues at coordinate 410,732,170 of CM035842.1, read as the reverse complement.
GCCGAGTCTCTCCCGCATGGAAGTGAAGGAGGTGAGCCGGCGAAGCGAGCTGGTAGGACCACTGAGCAGCTCACTGGGGGCTGGCAGTCCGGCGCGCCCAGCTGCCACTGTGGCACCGCCACGTGCCACAGGGCGGGAGACCTCCACTGCCGTCTCCCCCGGCCTGCAGGGTGAAATGCAGGCTAAAAGCCCATGCCCTCTCAACTATTTCAGCAGAGACACTGAGGTTTTTCCAAATAAAACTCATCATTGCCGTTATATTTTCATGTCTGTGGGCAAGACATGTAATTTAAAAGAAGAGGATTTTTTTGCTCACACAGTATATATGAACACGTATAGTCTGCCATCTTTCCCAAATAGGAAAAGCTCCTGCTGCTCCCTGGCTCTTCTGTCTTCCCCCGAGGCAGTGAACTCAGGTCTCAGCACCCTAGAGAGATTTAGATGTTTTACAGTAAGAGATCATAGGTAGTGTCAACCTTTACCTTTTACCTTTTGACCCCAAACCCATAGTCAGAGGTCAGGATCCCAAGGTGAAGCTGTGTACCAGGTTTGGTGGCCCTAGCTTTACTTGTTTTATAGCAATAGTAAATGTAGCATTTACCACAGTACAGCAATGCTGACTTTGAATTTTGACCTCAAACCCATAGTTAGGTGAGGGTGTAAGTCATCCAGGATGTGTATTAGATACAACTACTGTATCACTTTAAAAAGCCTACATCATTTCTTTCAGTCATTATCATGTTCAGAAGAGTTAGGAAAAATCTGACCTCTGACCTCAAGGTCATCCAATGAGAGTGAAATTGCAATATGTACATCAGAGTATATCAAACCATGGTACCAGGTTTCAAAACAATCAGAACAAAACTGTAGGAGCTGATTTCACAAAAGTGGGACAGACAGACGGACCCATAACATAATCCCTGTTCGGTCTTCGCCCAAAGGCCTCTGACCCTTTTGGGCTTCAACCAGCAAGCGCTAAAAAAAAAAAATAAATAAAAAAATATATATATATATTTTGGTGGCATGTCACTTTAACATATACATAATACTTTTATTGTCATTTTACAGCAGGGACGTGCACAAGCATTTTCAGGGGCTGTGGCTTGAACCTGAAACATGGGCAAAATTACAGCGAAAAAAGTGAATTTCCAAGACAAAAGTCAGAAATTCATGAGAAAAACTGCAAGTTTGAGGATAAAGTCACAAATTTAATATAAGAAATACTGTAAATTTGCAAGAAAAAGTTGCAAGTTTACCAGAAAAAACGTGTTGCAAATTTGCAATACAAATGTTGCATCAGGAAAAATTTTACAAATTTGTTCAGAGAAATGTGTAAAGTTCCCAAAAAGTTGCAAAATTTTATAGAAAAAAAAGTTGCAAATTTGCAAGAAAAATGTACATTTATAAGGAAAGATTTTGCAAATTTGCTAGGAGAAATATGTACAATTATCACAAAAAAGTTACCAGAAAAATGGTTGAACATTTAGAAAAAAGTTGCAAATTTACATGAAAAAGTCAAAGATTTAACAGAAAAAAAATGTTGCAAATTCGCAAGAAAAATGTACACACGTAAGGAAAAGTTTACCAAAGTGCAAATTTACCAGAGAAACAGTTGAACATTTACAAGAAAGAAGTTGCAAATGTGTAACTTCTGGTAAATTTACAAGCAAAAAAAGTGCAAATTTACAAGAAAAAAAGTTGCAAACTTAGCAGAAAAATAGTTGCATGTTTACAATATAAAGGCTGCAAATTTACAAGTAAGAAAAGATGAGAAATGTTATTGAAAAACAATAATGCAATATTTCAAGTAAAGTTGCACATTTAGAAAAGATTTACAAATTCATTAGAAAAGTGCAAATTTACTAGAAAAATAGTGGATTTTCCAGAATAATAGATGTACTTCATTGATCCCAAACTGGGAAATTATAAAGTTGAAAAATGCATTTTTATAATCCTTTATTAGTCCCACAGTGGAAAAATTACAGGGCATCCACCTGGATGGATGAGGCAGCCTCAGAGCGTCGCCAATCCATTCTCTGGCTCTCTCACACACATTCACACCTAGGGCCTCTTCAGAGTCTCCAGTTAACCGAACCTGCATGTTTTTGGCCTGTGGGAGGAAACTGGAGCATCCGGGGTAAACCCACGCAGACAGACAACATGCAAACTCCACACAGAAGGGTCACTGATGGTCAGGGGGTGAGATCCAGCCCACGATGGTCAGGGGTGGAATCGATCCCGTGACCTTTGTACTGTGCTGCCACAGTGCTAACCACTGTGCCACCGAGCTGCCCAAGTCGCCACCCCCCTTGTTAGCAAAATGACACAAAATCACCCCCAAATCCCTCCCAATATCATCAACCTTTCTATATCATATAATAGAACTGAAAAGTGTGTTGAGAAGGTGGAAGGAGTACTTTGAGGAGCTGATGAGGAAAAAAGAGAGAGGAGGATGGATGAAGGAAAGATGGTGAACAAGGAAGTCCTGAGGATTAGCAAGGCAGAAGTGAGGGCAAGAAAGAGTTGCTGAAGCCAGGTTAAAAGGAGAGGTGACAATCAGTGAGCAGCAGTACGGTTTCATGCCAAGAAAGAGTACTACAGATGCAATGTTTGCTCTAAGAGTGCTGATGGAGAAGTATAGAGAAGGTCAGACGGAGTTGCACTGTGTCTTTGTGGATCTAAAGAGAGCAGATGATAGGGTGCCAAGAGAAGAGGAAGTGTGGTACTGTATGAGAAAGTCAGGAGTGGAACAGAAGTATGTGAGGGTGGTGCAGGACATGTAGGAGGACAACGAGATGGTGGTGAGGTGCGCTGTAGGAGTGACCGATGGATTCAAGTTGGGGGTGGGGTTACATCAGGGATCGGCTCTGAGCTCCTTCTTGTTTGCCATGGTGATGGACAGGCTGACAAGTGAACACGTCAGGCAGGAGTCCCCGTGGACCATGATGTTTGCAGATGACATTGTGATCTGCAGTGAGAGTAGGGAGCAGGTGGAAGAGAACTTGGAGCGGTGGAGGTATGCTCTGGAGACGAGTGAAAGTCAGTAGAAGCAAGACAGAATACATGAGTGTGAATGAGAGAGGCAGGTGTAATGGTGAAGATGGAAGGAGTAGAGGTAGTCAAAGTAGATGAGTTTAAATACCTGGGATCAACAATCCAAAGCAATGGAAAATGTACGAGGTGAAGAAGAGAGTGCAGGCAGGGTGGAGACAAGTGTCAGGGGTGATTTGTGACACAAAGACCAAATCTCTTTCTCCACCCTTGCAGACTTCTTGACTTTAGGTGCATTGATGTTAAGTGACTGAGGGTTTAGGGCAGTCCCAACCTGAAATCAGGAAGTGTGACTGCTCACTTGCTGACTGGCTGAGCCCTTCCTCCAAGTCAGCTATTGTGGGTCTCAGACTTTTGGTTTTAAACATATTACTTTCTTCAGGAATATGTTTAAAACCAAAAGTCTGAGACCCACAATAGTTGGTCATGTTGTAATTTCAAAGAAATTAAAAGTATAGTTTAAAATAACTATCTGAAAAGATATTTTTTTAATAAAACTAACACTGAAAATGAAAAAAAAAAAAAAACCACTGTTGGAACCTCTTTATTTCAATAAGAAAATATTCCTAAATGTAGATGTAATAAATGAACAAGAATGCAACCATTTAAAACAAAACTGGGATTTTGTTTTTAAAAGTTGCACAGACTGAAAAACAAAAGTTCTAGAGACACTGGACATCTGAACTTTCAGGATCTTTTTTTTTAATCCTTTAATACACCGGGCAGCACGGTGGCACAGTGGTTAGCACTGCGGCAGCGCAGCAACTCACCCTTGGCCGGGGGATCCTGGGTTCGATCCCAGCCCCCGACCAACAGTGATCTGTGTGGAGTTTGCATGTTCTCCCCGTGTCTGCGTGGGTTTACTCCGGGATTTCTCCAGTTTCCTCCCACATGCCAAAAACATGCAAGTTAGGTTAACTGGCCTCAAACTGGGGATTCTGAATTGTCCTTAGGTATGACTGTGAGAGTGAATGGTTGTCTGTCTCTCTGTGTTGCCCTGCGATGGACTGGCGATCTGTCCAGGGTGGACCCTGCCTCTCACCCAAAGATGCTGGGATAGGCTCCAGCCCCCTGCGACCCGAAAACGATTAAGCGGAAGAAGATGGATGGATGTTAAATACACCACTGCTTGTTTCCGTTTTAGTTTAGTCTTTAATCAGTTTTTTTTATTCTGTCCTATTTTTTGTGATGATTTATATATACACCATTTTTGTTTCCCAATTCTTTCAACAAAGTTCATTTGGAAAAAAAAAAAACCTAGTGTTGCCAAGGTAAAGTGAAGTGCGTCTCTCTTCTGATATTCTGAGCCACTTCATCCCCTTGCAGACTTGCACACTTGAGCACCACTGATGGTGGCTGCTTGAGACTACAAGGGCTCAGAGCTTGAGAGTTTAGGGGGGAGATTGAGATCCGGCCAAAGACAGCAGCTAGAGTGAAAGGGAAGATTTACATGATGGTAGTAAGACCTGCTATGCTGTATGGTTTGGAGACGGTGGTGCTGACAAAAAGACAGGAGGTGGCAGAGTTGAAGATGCTAAGATTTTCATTGGGAGTGACAGGATTAGAAATGGGTATATCAGAAGGACAGCTCAGGCTGAGCAGTTTGGAGACAAATGGTGTTCACTTATATAGCACTTTTTCTCACCTCTAGATGACCAAAGCGCTTTACAGATCCTGCTATCCACACAGTCGCACACTGATGGTGGCAGAGCTGCCATGCACAGGTGCTGGCCTGACCCACCAGGAGCAACAAAATAAGAGTCAAGGCTGCAATGGTTTGGACATGTGCAGAGGAGGGAGAGTGGAGATATTGGACAAAGGATGATGAAGATGGAGCTGCCAGGCAGGAGGAGAAGAGGAAGACCACAGAGAAGATTCATGGATGTAGTGAAGGAGGACATGGAGAGGGTTGGTGTTACAGAGGAAGACGAAGGGATAGGGTGAGATGGAGGCAGATGATCTGCTGTGGAGACCCCTGAAGGGAGCAGCCGAAAGACAAAGAAGAACTGAATAGCACCAACACCCCAATCCTAAGCAGAAATGCACAAAAAAGGTAGGGCTGCAATGCTTTGCATGTACATTTGCAACTTTTTCTTCCTGTGACTTTTGTAACAGTGTGGCTGTGGCTTGCAACCATGCATGTTCACATCTCCTCAGAGTGTAGATGTGTGATTTCTAGGCACAGCCAAGGAACGGAGGGCGTCTTGTTGGGTGACCACAGGAGCTCGTATCTGCCGTTTGCAGATGATGTGGTCCTGTTCACTTCATCAAGCAACGACCTACAGGTCTTACTGAGCACCTGGGATGAGAATCAGAATCTCCAAGTCCATGGTCCTCAGCTGGAAAAGGGTGCACCATCCTTTCCGGTTTGGGGGACGAGCTCCTGCCCCAAGTCTTATTCATGAGTGAGGGGAGACTGGAGCAGGAGACTGATGCAGTCCGCTACACAATCCTTACTATGCACGTTCCAATAAAGAGCCATTAGGACAGTAAGTCAGGTCGGATATCATGAACACACCAACAAACGGTTTAAAATTACAAAACATTAACATTTAGAGAGTTCAGAGAGCAAATTAAAAAATACTGCCTGGTAAAAACAACACTGCACACAGGAGGTGAGAAATGGATGACCTTTAATCACTTTTTATTTTGGATGGTGGCAATATGAGGACGAGTTTCCGTTGCTGTGCCGCCCAGAGTGACACGGTGGCGAGTGTTTGGCGGGGGAACGGTGTACCTCTCCAGGACCTGTTGAGCTAGTGGTTAAAAGCTAGCAGCTCTCTCATACACTCACTCACTCTACGGAGGCATTTCGAAAAGCAGCAAATCAGCCTGGTGTTACAGTGAGGCAGACGCGCGATTGCATAAAAATACAGATCTGTGATGGAAAAGTGCTTGAGTCACATGAAGACAGGACAAACGGGAGAGAGGAGATGGTGCGACGCAAAGTGCTTCAGCAGTGTCGGACCGCGGGTGGACACAGGGCTTGGCGGGAACCTGTTGGCCATAGTTACGCGCCATCGGTTAGCCAACAGTCTACAGGTTAATGAGGAAGAAGCCCAAATTATATTTAAAGCAAACATCAGACAGTCACTGCCATTATTTATGTAACAAATAAAACTTCCCATCAGTCCTGCGCTGTCTTTGCTTCTGGTTAAATTCTTATAATAATTCTAAAAAAGGTGGAGAATCATCACGGCACACTTCTGATTGGATGATATCTGTCAGTGTTTAACTTTATAAACTCTCTTTTTAACAGACATGTGGCTACAAGGTTCAAGCATTAAGGGAACTATGTGGAAGAAAAACTATGCATTAAACCATAAAACTGACCACGAGGTGTCTCCAGAGAACAAGTAAACTCAAGAACTGGCTTCTCCAACAACAATTTTACAGCAAGGATATTCCCCATCCAGGTTTATAACATTGGATCTGATGAAAATGACTCAGCGAGGTCATCGGGGCCACTCCTGCAAAGAACTCTAGGGGCCTAGGAGCAGCAACCATCCATTTCACATGCAAACTGCCATGCATTAAAGGTCCCATTCACTGTACTCTTCCTCACCCGTGGACCACATATTTTGGTCAAATTGCCTTTAATTATTTAATTATTGCATCATCGACTGAATCGTCTTTTGCAGCCTTCCTCAGAATGTCTGGTTTCAGTGCACGTCTCTTAAGTACCCAACAGCTGCAGTTAACACCACCCTCTTATGTTACTATTGCTAGTCTTAGCTGGCTAACTCCTAGCTTGGGTAGCAAGCCTGAGCCAAATGATGTAAAACTGTCTCAAAGAATGAACAAAATAAAGCACCGATAGGTCGATACGATATATAATCGGTCCCTGGAGCACAATAAGACCAGAAACATTAGCGAATAAGTGGCTAATCCACTAGCTTCAGCTAGCCACCTTGGTAAGAGAAAAACTATAACTATGCATAATCTAACATACCATCTAAGACCGACTGTTACAGCCCCCTCCTTTCTGGAGTCGGACCTCCTTGTGTGTTTTTTCCCCATGCTGCAGGCGGAGCCGTGAGGGACCGCCCCTAGCTGAGAGGTGCCTATAAAAGCCATCTCTGAATGCCTCTCAGTAGCATTCTGCTCGCGTTGAGGCCAGTCGCCTTCTGTCTGCTCTGCCTGCTACTTGGTTCTGGTTTTGTCGGTCGCTTGGTCGGGGTTGTACTGGAAGCTCCCTGGGTGTTGACTGCAGCCTGGAGGCTTTTTGGTTTGGGGTTTGCCACTGGGCCTATTGCAGCCCTTGACAGAGGAGTGTGGTCACTGGGTTAGCCAGTGATTTGTTTTTCTTTTGTTTGTTTCACGCACCCATTCACATACACACACACCACTATCCTACAGACACTTACTTTTAATTTTTTGCACTAACAAATAAATTACTGTTTAAATTGGCACCTCCGTGTGGTCTCCCTTCTTTGTCAAAGCTCGTGAGCCAAGGCTTGTGACACCAACATATATGGTCAAGTGTTGGTGGATGAACAAAGATTTCAGTTGGGGAGGGGGGGGTGAATAGAATTTATAGGAAATAGTGATTAAGCTAATGCCAGGCGGCCTGTCTGCCAGCCTCTCACTGCTGAGACAAGCTCTAATGCGATTAGACTGACCACCTCCGACCGCCTAGCCAAGCTAATGCTAACGATTCAATGTAACATCGTGGCAAAAATAAGTTAGAATGGCGTGAGACATTATTGACTGTGCATTAGTGAACCAGGTGGGAACAGGGATGTCCATTAGGGTGACTTAATCGAGAGAAAATAACAAAATAATAAGACAACTCCTTAGTAACACTGTTAGCTCTGAAGCTAACACCTTTGGCTCCCGACTCATCTACATGTTGGCAGACAGACAGCTAGGCTAATCAAGGCTGGGTTTAGCTGGTCTTCACATACAGGAACAAACCCAAAACAGTTCAAACGACTCCTCGGCGACAGAAACGTCAAAGGCTGCGTTTTTGAAAAGAAGTGAGCATTATGATGTCGTCCCCGATAATTTTGTGACCAATAGATGCATTTCAGCAGGTCAAAACATAAAAACACCATTTTTCAGTGAATGGGACCTTTAAGGCAATCAAAGTGACGAGTTAGTAATGCCCTCCTGTGTCCCGCCGAGTCCTCAGTGCTGTATATGGCTTAGTTGGCGGGGGGGGGGGGGGGGCAGTAATCAGTCCCTACTTTCTGGATGCCTCCATGGCTAATTATCGCAGTTTCGGCTACAGAGTACATTCATGAAGAAAAACAAAGAAACCAACCTTAGTTTCTACCAGTCTTACTGAACCTTGTGTACAAAGAGTGTCAGATGAGGAATCTGGGGTCTGAACAAGAAGAGTTTGGACATGATTTTCTTTACTCTGTAGCACGTCCCACAATGCACCACAGAATACGATTGTCAACTCAAAACACAGCAGGCACACACGACTGAAAAGCTGCATGAGTCAAAAATTCACTAAACTGGAGAGATTTGGGCTTTAAGGGAGCAGCAGTCGCCCAGCTCGACATTTCTTCATCTTTGCTCCGCAGTGCTGCAGACGTCACACACTATGATGCAGACTCATCCAATCCCGGCATCTTCTGCACGGACGCCTGATAGAAGTCCAGCGGTGGACGATGAAGAAGAGCCACGCAGAATGAACATACAGTCAATAAAGTTCTATGACTTTTTTCTTTTTTAAATTGGCTTCTATATTTCTGAGTCTTTGAAGAGACACAAAAATAAATAAAGAGCATGGGCTGGCAGTGGGGGGGGGGGGGCATTTATTCACCGTTCTCTTTGGGTTCATCTTCAGTCCAACTGGCACTTAGGTTATCATCATCCTTTTGGCTTTTCTGGTGCGAGGCCAAAGCTGAATCCACATCCTTGCCGACCTTCCGCAACTCCTCTGGCTCCTTTTCCCCACTCGACTCCCTAATTGTCCCATACACCGCCTTCTCCCCATTCAGGAGATAACTGTGCTCCTCTGCCTGGATCTCCTGGCCCTCCTCCGCTTCCTCCAGCTTGCGGAGGATGATGGGGAGCTTTGTGTCGGACTCCGTGTTTTCCAGCAGAGCAATGTCGCTCTCCTTGGAGCGGGGCAACGGCGCACCCTCCTCCAGCTTCTTCTGGAAGTGCAGGCGCTTGGCCCGCCCGCTGGCCGACGCGTTCTCCAGGATCTGCTTCTCTGCCAGACGAAGCTGGGTAGCCAAGCGGGAGTGGAGGGAGAGGTCGGGCTTCTCCAGCATGGAGCGGTCCTCCTGGATGGAGAGGGGGCCAAACATCTGAAGTTTTATATCATTAAAAAAAAAAAAAAAAAAAAAAAAAGCCTGTGCTTTAAGAGGTTTTTTTTAGCTATTGCGTTCAACACTTCAGGTCTTACAGCAGCAAAAAAGTCAGAAACAGCAACAAGAAATGTTAAATATATGAAGAAAAATAAAAAAGACCACAGATACATTAAGCATCAATATTATGATGGTGCAGACTTTCAATAAAACACCTGTTAAAATCAATAATTTCAATGCAATGAAAAGCCTGTGTCAGGCTGTGGCTCTGGCTATAATGCAGTCTAATGGTGGCGGACACTAAGGAGCATCTTAAGTGTGAATTTTTATCATTTTATTTTTATAATTTCATAATTTATTTTTTTTTACTCCTTCATTTTTAGCTTATTTTAGTCAATCAGTGATTATTATTGCCTCCGCCAAGGAGCTAATATTTTCATCCATGCTGGTTTGTTTGTCAGCAGGATTACACAAAAACTACTGGATGGATTGGATAAAATCTTCACCAGGGGTGGTTCTTGGGCTACAGAGGAACCAGTTATATTTTGGAGGTGATCCATGAGGGACAGGAAGAGCGTTGGTGGAGGTATGTGGTCTGCTTTTCTAGTCAGAATTATACGGTTTTTAATTAATTTTTAATTGGTTTTATCTTGCTTTAACCATTTTGTTTGCTTTTAATTTTGCTTTGTTTTCACAATTGCCACTTTCAGTTCCCGTTTCAAGTCAAACTAGTGCATGCCTGCAGAAACACTTAGGCTTTACAGGCCCAAATGTAGGCTGTGCTTTAAAGTGGAATACAGAGGTGTAGCCTATATGTAGGAAATCACATCTTAGACTTTGACAAATATGAAAGGGACTGAAATGAGATTTGATTGTGAGAATATTAATTACAGAATTATTAAATTAATAGGACATTCAATATTAGCGATTGTTTAAGAACCACTTATTTGTTTGTCAGATCACTTATTTGTGTGATCTTTAATGACTTATATTCATATGAGTTTTATCTTGCACTTCGGGAATGGGAGTTGTTCCGTCAACATTATAACTGTTTTAGTTTATATGTTTAGTTTATAGTCTATCGTCAATAAACTCATGCAGTACTATAACAGGACACGTTTACAAATATCAGACCCATTCTAGTGCATTCTTTAACATTTTAGCAATATTATAAGTACAAAACACTCAACATTATTATACACAGCAGAATGACCTGTTTGGCTGTGGCTGTTGCATCAGTGTTGCCCATTTGTCTGTAAATAATTAAATAAGAATGATTTTGTTATTTGAGCATTTGTGTGTCCTGTTTGGTCACAGCCGTCCTTTAGTCAAAGCATATATGTGTCCGCATATGATATGCAGTTGATCTGGCCATTCTGCTCCACAATCATGGCAGTATTAAGTTTTTAATTTTTGGGGACTTGCAGTCCTGCAAAGGACAGTTGCATCACATGGGTGAAGCAGCAGTCAGGACTTCCGTCTACCACTCACCGGGCAAGCAGGGCATGCCTCCCTGTGAAGGAACATGGTCCGCCCGGTCGGATACCGGTGTTGGAGAAGCTGCAGCTGAACCGGCAGATCGCAGTCCTTCACAGGGAGCCAAGCCCAGCCTGCCCGGTTAATGGGAGTCTCAGCTGCTGCCTCACCTGTGTGCCACCACTGTCCTTTGTAGCACCACGGATCCCCATGGCCCCCCCTCCCCCCAGCACACCCCATGTTCTCCACATATGCTGAATTATCCTTTAGACCTACACAATCACGGCAACTTTATGATGAATTTTCTAAGCATTGAATCTTCAGTATTATCTTTTTCTAGTCAAATTTGTCACTTTTTGCTTCCTTGTTTTGATCAGAGTGCTAATTACTGATGCAGCGCATTATCCAATCAGTACGGAGTCAATCTGAAACCCCACCCACACCTCTAGAAGCCAAAGCATGAGGAGAGAGCATGACTAAACTTTAATTGATAAAAATTACATATTTTTACTGAACAACTCCATACTCATGGATGCACACCCTCGTAACCTCAGCAAAGTACTGACAAAATCTGAGGCCAGTCTGACAAACGGTTTGAGAGATACAGTGGTGTGAAGTAGTGTTTGCCCTCTTCCTGATTTCTCATATTTTTGTATGTTTGTCACCCTTAAATATTTCAGATCATCAAACTAATTTAAATATTAGACAAAGATAACACAAGTAAACACAAAATGCAGTTTTTAAATGAAGGTGTTTATTATTAAGGGTAAAATAAAATCCAAACCTACATGGTCCTGTGTGAAAAAGTGATTACCCCCCCCCCCCATTAAAAGATAAATTAACTGTGGTTTATCACATCTTTGGAAAGCTGAGTTCAGTTTCTCTAGCCACACCCAGGCCTGATTACTGCCACACCTGTTCTCAATCAAGAAATCACTTAAATAGGACCTGCCTGACAAAGTGAAGTAGACCAAAAGATCCTCAAAAGCTAGACATCATGCTGCGATCCAAAGAAATTCAGGAACAAATGAGAAACGAAGTAACTGAGATCTTTCAGTCTGGTAAAGGTTATAAAGCCATTTCTAAAGCTTTGGGACTCCAGCGAACCACAGTGAGAGTCATTATCCACAAATGGTGAAAACATGGACCAGTGGTGAACCTTCCCAGGAGTGGCCAGCCGACCAAAATTACCCCAAGAGTGCAGCGACGACTCATCCAAGAGGCCACAAAAGAACTGCAGGCCTCACTTGCTTCAGTTAAGGTCAGTGTTCATGACTCCATCATAAGAAAGAGAATGGGCACAAATGGCCTGCATGGCAGAGTTCCAAGACGAAAACCACTGCTGAGCAAAAAGAACACAAAGGCTCATCTCAGTTTTGCCAGAAAACATCTTGATGATCCCCAAGACTTTTGGGAAAATACTCTGTGGACTGACAAGACAAAAATTTTAACTTTTTGGAAGGTGTGTGTCCCATTACATCTGGTCTAAAAATAACAGCATTTCAGGAAAAGGAACATCATACCAACAGTAAAATATGGTGGTGGTAGTGTGATGGTCTGGGGCTCTTTTGCTGCTTCAGGACCTGGAAGACTTGCTGTGGTAAATGGAACCATGAATCATGCTGTCTACCAAACAATCCTTAAGGACGATGACCGGCCATCTGTTCGTGACCTCAAGCTGAAGTGCACTTGGGTTCTGCAGCAGGACAATGATCCAAAACACATCAGCAAGTCCACCTCTGAATGGCCGAAGAAAAACTAAATGAAGACTTTGGAGTGGCCTAGTCAAAGTCCTGACCTGAATCCAATTAAGATGCTGTGGCATGACCTTAACAGGGCAGTTCATGCTCGAAAACCCTCCAGTGTGGCTGAATTCCAACAATTCCGCAAAGATGGGTGGGCCAAAATTCCTCCACAGTGCTGTAAAAGACTCATTGCCAGTTATCGCAAATGCTTGATTGCAGTTGTTGCTGCTAAGGGTGGCCCAATCTGTTATTAGGTTTAGGGGACAATCACTTTTTCACACAGGGTCATATAGGTTTTGATTTTCCCCCCTTAATAATAAACACCTTCATTTAAAAACTGCATTTTGTGTTTACTTGTGCTATCGTTGCCTAATATTTAAATTAGTTAGATGATCTGAAACATTTAAGTATGACAAACATACAAAAAAATGAGAAATCAGGAAGGGGGAAGGGGGAAAACACTTTTTCACACCACTGTATGTGAGGCACACACACACACGTCAAATAGTCACACAACCTCTATATAACAGGGATGGCAACAGGAAATTCTGATTTCAGCTGAAATCTAATTTGGTCGATTGACTCATGGGGGGGCCGGGGGGGCGCAGCCCCCCTGAAGCTGGGAGGTTTTCAGTAAAGCAGAAGTAATTTAGACTGAAAAAAAATGAAATACTAGACTTAGATAAATAATTAAATTTAATGAAAAGTTAACTTACTTTTTCTTCAATGCTGTCTCACTGTCTTTAGTCCAACATACACTACCGTTCAAAAGTTTGGAGTCACTTAGAAATTTCCTTATTTTTGAAAGAAAAGCACTTTTTTTCAATGAAGATAACTAAACTAATCAGAAATACACTCTATACATTGCTAATGTGTTAAATGACTATTCTAGCTGCAAATGTCTGGTTTTTGGTGCAATATCTACATAGATGTATAGAGGCCCATTTCCAGCAACTATCACTCCAGTGTTCTAATGGTACAATGTGTTTGCTCATTGCGTCAGAAGGCTAATGGATGATTAGAAAACCCTCGTGCAATCATGTTAGGTCTGCAATTCTGTAATTGCTGCAAATGGAGGATTCTTTGACAAAAGCAAAGTTTGAAGGAAAAAATTATTTCAAATACAAATCATTATTTCTAACCTTGTCAATGTCTTGACTATATTTTCTATTCATTTTACAACTCATGGTGGTAAATAAGTGTGACTTTTCATGGAAAACACAAAATAATTGTCTGGGTGACCCCAAACTTTTGAACGGTAGTGTATTTAACAGTTCTATAAGAGTTTATTACACTATTTACACTGGTCACCAAGTCACTTCTAATGTGAAACTTTCTTCCTTTTGGCAGCAAGCTGTGTCAGTCTCTGAACTTCATCTCCTTTTCTGGTTTCTTCAGAAACTGTCCGAGTGTTTCTGTTACCTCGTCGAACTTTGAGCCAATTTTCACCTTTACCGTCACTTTTCTCTCAAGCCAATTCCATCGGAACTTATTTTTGACACTTTTGTCTATTTCTAGCACTGATGAATCCTGATCCTTCGATAAAAATCTCATCATTCCGCTGAAAACAATACCGAAAGCTCAGAATTCCAACACGAACCAGCGATGTGATTTGGGGTTGGGGAAATTATCTGAAAATTCAGCAGGGGGTCTGGGGGACATAGTCCCCCAGCGGGGTCCAGGGCAGAGCCCCGGTGGGGGGGGGGGGAGCCCCCTGAAGCTCCTGGGTTTTTATGATTTTTAAGTACCAGAACTGTGCTTAAAGGACATAAAACAAACAGCCGAATGCCACTTATTACTGTATAATATTGACTTATGTTCCAAGAAGATAGCATTCCTAAAATATTCCAACAAGCATTATCCATCACATGCTTTAACACTTGATCAAATCAAAATCAGTTAATTTTATCTATTCCATAATAGAAATAAAATTCCAACATACCATTACTTTTTATAATTTCAGCATTCATTTCAGATCACCAGTTTCAATCTCCATTGAGACTTGAGCAGTTCATTTTGCACAATCACTGATGTAGCCAAGTCTTAGAAATATTCAAAAGTTATGAGTCAATGTCCACTGTGCACTATCAATTTCAAACTGTTTGGAATCATAAAAGGGGATGGTTAACTTTTATTACCGTTTCCTCCCTCGCGCAGCCCAGCTCATACAGCCGTTGTACGCCACCAGTAACAGAGTTAATGGCTCTCCACCTGGCCATACGCCACTTCCAGTCCTGCCTGAAAGGGCGCAGCTTCACTGCGTTCGTGGACCACAAGCCGCTAACGTACTTAACGTACTTTATCTTCCTGGAAGATAAAATAAAGCGGAATTCGGCGAATTAGAAGAAAATCACAACCCTGAGAACACGCCGCCATGAATCTTTGAAAAAGCATACGAGCCATTTGACTGGTCCAATCGTTTGCAACTATCCAATCGCAGGGCTGTCAAGCTACTGCAATACAGCAGTAGCTTGAACACAACACATCCGGGTTATCGCGGGAGACGACTTCCGGGGTAGCGCCGAGCGCTTGTGTAATCGTGTTGATTTTTGCTAAAATCGGTAACAATACGGTACCTTACCCCCCCTAAAATTTTCTCAACGGATTTAGACGATTCACAGAAATGATCAATTTGAAAATAAATCGGCGGAAATCCAAGGATCGGCGGAAAATTGCAATCCCTGATATAAAATATAAGTAAACTCTGGCCTAGAAGTCAAGATAAAATTATATTTTACTATATTTTGATACTGTATGTACTGTTGTTATTTTACTCCTTTTCCTTCACATACTCTACATTTCTGTCACTTTGAATTGCATTAGCTTGTACGAGAGGTGATATACTATATAATAAAATTTGATTGATACGTGTCCCAACATTATGCAGCCTTAGCTTAAAAATACTAATGTCCCTTTCAGCCAGCAAAAACTGCCACTCTTAGCCACTCACCTCAGAGGTGGTCTTATAGGTCTTGAGCAGCAGAGCAGCACGAGTCTCAAGGAAAGTCCACAGCTTGATCTCATTGTCCCAGCTGACAGGGAACTCACTGTTGCCCAGAGTGAAGATCTTATTAATGGCTCGATCTCCAAGCAGGTAATCCTTCAGCTCCTCTGGAATTAAGCCGAGTAGTTAACATCCACAGAACAATCTTGAAACGTAGTACAAGCAACAAGTTAAAGGACCAAAGAAGGTACAAACTTCAACTCCAAAAACACTGTTTTACAAAATTTAATAAACCATCATTTTATTCACATCAGAGTTAGGACAGGGCACCAAAAAGCTGGAAAAGTAAATGGTACTAAAAACAAACATCTGGATGAACATGCTGCAGATAATTATGCTAATGGGGGAAAAGGCCAGCAGCATGGTCGACTATAAAAAGAAACCCTTTAAGATGGGCAAAGGCTCAGCAAACAACTACATTTACAAATTGTGGAGAAATTTTTAGAATAATATTCCTAAACTTAAAACTGCAAAGGCTTTAAATATTCCAATAGCATGTTATCAACCATTTTGTGGTGGGGTGGATGAGCTAAGCCTGCATTTAAGAACCCAATCAGAGTCACCGTTCTTGTGAGGACTCCAATGGAGCAGCTGACATCTGCACTGCAGTGTTTAGTTTGGCTGTATGTGTATGGGGTGACAATGGTACTGTTCTTTATTATATTATGCTCATTTACAGCCAAATCACTGCAGCGATATATTCACTGATGCCGCACTTTTGTGGTTTAATTAAGAGCCTCGTCAGTGAACGATAAGGGAGAAGAAAGAAGCAGAGAAATAACTGACGCTGATTTAAGGTCCAACTGCCTAGCCCTACTGGTTCCTGTAGTGGAAAGAACTTTGCAGCTGTAAAGAGAATGAACAGCATCTATATTTGTGTTGGGATATGAATGGAGACCAGGTGCCTCATGTATAAAGGGCTGTGTAGCTTTCATACTGAAAGATGGTGTACTCAAAAAATTTGTAAAGTATGTACGCATAAAAATTTTCAGATTTTATAAAACTGCACACGCCAGATTCTCCGCTCCTCTTCTTTATACATCCCACCTCACATGAAAAGTCAGTGCATGATCTCTTTACTCCGCCTCACTTCCTCCCACCAATTATGTAAATGAAGAAAAATGCCCCTTCTGTCACTCTTCTGTCAAACAGTGATCGTCAATCCTGCGGGAAAGCAAAACATAAAAATAATTATAACTTAATGGAGTGTGACGCTGAGGTGTTGAAAATGGAGGTGGAGGTCAGAAAAAAATATTTTTTGCTCTGACCTTCCAGAATCAACAATAAACCTAAGTTTACCGAGTGGACCGTGTTACAATGATAGTTCATTCATTTTTTTTTCCCCCCTTTCATTTCTCTCAAATTATAACAAGAGAAAACGAAAAGGAAAGAGAAAAAGACAACATATGTGACCTGTGCTGGCAAAATGAGTCGGAATGCGCACCACGTCATTACGAGATACAGGCAGGAGAAGTCATAAATCATGACTCTCTTTGTTTGCTAGCAGCAAGTAAGGGAAAACCCCCGTGAGTGCCTGGTATCGCTGTAAAGCTTATAAATCGTACTTTCTAACAATACATGTGTTTTGGTGGAAGACATAACTCCCGACCAATCAAACGCGAGTTTTAAACCTAGCCAAAATATAAACAAATCGTTTTTTTCCGGGTCCGTTTTTGTGCACTTCCTACAAATTAAATATCATTTTAAAAGTCTTTCAATACAGAATATGGAAAAAACGTTACCTCAGTTTTGATAATTTCCTCAAAGTGACTCATTTTGCCAGCACAGGTCACATATTTCTGACAGAAAGGGTGTAGGCTGAAGCAACAGCTTGTGCCTACCCCTCAGTTAATGCAGCTGGCTCAGACTGAAATAAAATAAAATGGCATTAAAGTTAAAGTCCATAGACGGATCACTAGATGATGGTGTGACTGGGAAGGGGGGCTGACACATGGACAAAAATGCTGTGAAAGAAAGCCCTCTGTAATCTGCACAGACAGACGTGATGTTACTGAGTAAAATAAGTAAATAAAATAAAGTAAATAAACACCACTGAATACCACTCCAATCTTACTGCTGAATTTATAGTTACAAAACCAGATCTGTGTCAGAATCCAAACTATGCACAACAGCCACGAAGAAGTCTTTTATTTCCTAAACAGATATTTTAGACTATGGAAACTTCTCTTCATTCTAATACAGCTGCAAATGTCACCGCTGCAGCTACTGGGGTTCACCTGCAGGGTGACATCCACATCCACAGTCCAGCTGCCTCGGCACGTATTGTGATGAGCTGGGGCTCGATTAGAGGGCATTTTGCTGAACAGAATTCCTCCTAGGAGAGATGGATCTGTGCACGTTGCCTCAGTCAACTGTATAGCCTCTAGTAAATTATATTCTATGTCACATTTACAGAGACGGGATCCAGTTTCCAGTGGCATTGGTTTTGGTCTATGAACGAGGAAGGTTATATGTGAGGGAAATTAGTTATAATTCATCAGGATTTCACTGCCCTCAATAAGCCAAGTTATGGAGATAAATCACATAATAATAATCATATTGCTCAACCACTAATTCATAGACAAATCACTTTAACTGAAGTACAATCATTATTTTAGCACATTCTGTGAATTTCAGCTGTTTTGTAGTTTAACAGACCCACCTGGTAGTGTCAAATAGAATTTTGCAGACAGCTGCAACTTCTCATGGCAGGTGAAAACTTTGTGGCTCGGCCCAAAGATTTTTACGTCATGTTTGTTTTTATACACCCACTGTGTGCGTGAAAATCAGCATACGCCATGTTTTTGTGTGTGTGCACCATTTATACATGAGGCCCCTGGACTGTCTCTGGTTCTGGTCTCCTGCCGCTCCGATCCCTTTGATCTGCACTCACAAACATGGTTTGGTTACGGCGAAAGATGAAAGAGGTGAGCCACAGCGCCCCGTGCCGTCGTGTCACGTCCGGTAAGAAACGTTGATACATGCAAGATGTGACACGTGTGTGTGTGAAAGCACTGGGGCCGGTTTAAAAATTAATATGCAAAAATGTGAATAATATATCCTGTGGAGTCCTGACAAAGATGTGTGCGACAGAGGAGGATGTGGCCTTGTGTGGCGCGGGGATTTATGACAGCGGTGGCTCTCTGCACACATGCCGATCCATACTGCACCCCCACCCCCCACAGTGGGCTGCTCCTTCCACACATCTGCTGGCCTGCCTTGATCAATTAACCAGCTCGGGAATGGATGGACCACACTTTATGGCATCTCTCCCTGCTAGTAACCACCTCTTTTCACCATCTCGTTGGGAGAAAAGGAGTCACTTAAAAAAGTGGTACAGATAGGAGGTTTCGCAGTGATGTCATTCTGTTGTGTTCTTACCCTCTGTCATACAGAAGACTCTCAGAAAGGCTAGCAGCTGGGCTGATATTGGCGGTTCGTTACAATGCAGAGCAAAGACACAGGACCTGAAAGTCAACAGTACAGCAGGATGTTAGCAATAATTCATCACCTAGCCCTAGCTGAAACTCATACTACTTCAATGGATAGAATCACATAATACTGTAGCCGTTATCGGTCAACTTTTACCTCCACTAATCTGAACTACTGAGCAATGCCTTTTGGAGAGTCTAGTATGATGCACCTGTAGAGTCTGGATGCTGATTATTTAGCACCCATGCACACTGGGGCCAGTAGTCCTTGTACAAGACCTGAGGCAGTTTTACATTTTTTTAATAGTTTATTCACACATCGCACATTATCAACAGCATGGGTAGCAGTATACAATAGGCTTTTTTTCCCCACACTGATTGGAGTGTGAACAGGTCATCCCAAATAAGCTATTTAAAGCTTTTAGTAGGGAGCCCATTTCTACAATAAAATGATAACGGAAATCAGTCTGGTGTCTTTGTGTACAGGAACAAACATAAAACAGACATACAGACGTGGACAAAATTGTTGGTACCCCTCTGTTAATGAAAGAAAAACCCACAATAGTCACAGAAATAACTTAAATCTGACAAAAGTGGTAATAAATAAAAATTCTATAAAAATTAACCATTGAAAATCAGACAATGCTTTTGAATTGTGGTTCAACAGAATTATTTTAAAAAACAAAGTCATGAAACAGGCCTGGACAAACATGATGGTACCCTTAACTTAATATTTTGTTGCACAACCTTTTGAGGCAATCACTGCAATCAAACAATTTCTGTAACTGTCAATGAGACTTCTGCACCTCTCAGCAGGTATTTTGGTCCACTCCTCATGAGCAAACTGCTCCAGTTGTCTCAGGTTTGAAGGGTGCCTTCTCCAGACGGCATGTTTCAGCTCCTTCCACAGATGTTCAATAGGATTTAGATCAGGGCTCATAGAAGGCCACTTTAGAATAGTCCAATGTTTCACTCTTAGCCATTCTTGGGTGTTTTTAGCTGTGTGTTTTGGGTCATTATCCTGTTGCAAGACCCATGACCTGCGACTGAGACCAAGCTGTCTGACACTGGGCAGCACATTTCTCTCTACAATACCTTGATAGTCTTGAGATTTCATTGTACCCTGCACAGATTCAAGACACCCTGTGCCAGATGCAGCAAAGCAGCCCCACAACGTAACAGAACCTCCTCCATGTTTCACAGTAGGGACAGTGTTCTTTTCTTGGTATGCTTCATTTTTACGTCTGTGAACATAGAGCTGATGTGCCTTGCCAAAAAGTTGCAGTTTTGTCTCGTCTGTCCATAGGGCATTCACCCAGAAGCTTTGTGGCTTGTCAACATACAGTTTGGCAAATTCCAGTCTGGCTTTTTTATGATTTGTTTTCAACAGTGGTGTCCTCCTTGGTCGTCTCCCATGAAGTCCACTTTGGCTCAAACATCGACGGACGGTGCAATCTGACACTGATGTACCTTGACCTTGGAGTTCACAACGAATGTGTTTAGAGGTTGTTCTGGGCTCTCTTTTACCATTCGTATTATCGGTCTCCTCCTGCGGCCACGTCCAGGGAGGTTGGTTACAGTCTTGTGGATCTTAAATTTCTGAATAATATGTGCAACTGTAGTCACAGGAACATCAGGCTGCTTGGAGATGGTCTTATAGCCTTTACCTTTAACATGCTTGTCTATAATTTTCTTTCTAATCTCCTGAGACAACTCTCTCCTTTGCTTCCTCTGGTCCATGTTTAGTGTGGTACACACCATGTCAACAAACAGCACAGTGACTACTTGTCACCCTTTAAATAAGCCGACTGACTGATTACAAGTTTGTAGACACCTGTGATGTTAATTAGAGGACACATCTAGGTTGAACATGTCCCTATGGTCACATTATTTTCAATCTTTTCTAGGGGTACCATCATTTTTGTCCAGGCCTGTATCATGAGTTTTTTAAAATAATTCTGTTGAACCACAATTCAAAAGCATTGTGTGATTTTCATTGGTTAATTTTCATAGAATTTTTTATTTATTACCACTTTTGTCAGATACAAGTTATTTCTGTGACTATTGTGGATTTTTCTTTCATTAACAGAGGGGTACCAACAATTTTGTCCACGTCTGTATAGCACATAATCCCAGCATTTGTTTACACTGAATTAGTAGGCGAGTTCAAAATACACAGTCAAGTTATTATACACTATTGGAGTGAATCAACATATAAAACAATATTACAATGGAATAACTCATCAGTAAGCAAGTTTGTGTAACAAACAGCAGATTAATTATATAATGATAGGAGTTGCATTTTTAGTTTTTTCTTGAAGATGGAAGGTGACATTTTTAGATTCTCATCAAGCTCATTCCAAATCTGCGGTCCTCTGCACATAATACTAAACCTGGTGGATTTTAGTCTGTTTTTTCCCAGTAATTTGGTTTTTATTTCTAGTGGTATAGGTGTGTATGGGAAGTAAGGTTGGAATGAGTTCACATAATTTATAGTTGAGTTTGTGGACAACCCGATACATTATACAGGCATTCTGGAAATAATTATGCTCAGCAAGTCTTAGATTATAACGATGGAAAAGATAACTAGTAGGAGAATTATATTCAGACCATGATAAGGCATGTATGACTTTTTGGAGAATTTCTAGCTTTTATAGGTGAGCTGGAAATGTGTTACACCATATGATATTGCAGTAATGTAAGTGAGGCTCAAAAAAAGTTTTATATTGAGTGAGAAGTGCTGGAAGTGGTAGAAAATGTCTCACTTTAAAAAAAACAAAGCAGCGTATTTAGCCAGTTGCTTGGTTAGATTGTCGATGTGACATTTGAAATTGAGAAATTCATCAATAAGGACCCCCAAGAATTTTATAGAGCTAACTCTTGTAATATTCTGTCCATTAATTTTGGGGCAAAGTTCCTTGGTGTCTGGCTTTTTATTGGAACAAAATACAATATAATTAGCTTTACTGATATTAAGAGAAAGTTTGTTACACTGAAACCAAGTGTCTATTTTCAATAGTTCACCATTTATTATCTGTTCAAGTTCATTTGGATTCTGGTGAGCAAAAAATAAATTAGTGTCATCAGCAAACAGTACTTTATGTAGTAGAGACGAGGATTTAGCAATGTCATTTATATACAGAATGAATAGAACTGGTCCTAAAATGGAACCCTGGGGAACCCCATGACTGATGGATTTATATGATGATTTGTGATTATTTGTATAAACATACTGAAGTCTTCCAGACAGATAACTAGTAAACCAATTTAATGCTAGGCGTCTGATACTGTAATGTTGTAATTTACTAATTAGGATATTATGGTTAATGGTATCAAATGTTTTAGACAGGTCTAAAAAAAATGACAATACCATAGTTGCCTCTTTCAATTGCATCGATTTTTTCAATTAAGTCGAGTATTGCCATATAGGTAGTGTGTTTGTTTCTGAAGCCATACTGAGATGGGATAATAATGTTAAGCTCATCAAGGTAACTGTTAAGTCCGTTATAAACTACTCTTTCCAAAACCTTAGAGAGTAGGCAGAATGGATATTGGACGATAATTAGTCAAATCATTCTTATCACCTGATTTGTAAATTGGTATAATTTGTGCAATTTTTGCTATTTGCGGCACTGCTCCGGAGATTAGAGACAGATTAATGCAGTAGGTAAGAGGTTCCAGTATTAAATTAATGATACTTTTCAGAATTTTGCTGGAAATTTCATCAGCTCCAGCAGAGTTTGAGCACTTCATGTCCTTGATGATTTTCCAGACTTCTTCACAATCAGTTGGCTTCAGGAAGAATGAAAGAGGCAGCCTGGGGTTGGTTAATTTTATTAGATAAATTTTCTCCAATGGAGACAAAATAATTATTAAATTTGTCAGCGAGAGTGGCATTACTGGTCAGATTACTGACCGCATCATTGTTTGGAAGTGTGGGGTTTTTTTGGTCCCCATTTAGAACCTTATTTAGTACTCTCCAGGATTTCTTGGAATCACCCTGTGATGCATTTATAAGTTCTGCATAGTAATTACTCTTACTCTTTAATAATATGTGTTAGTTTATTTCTATAATTAGCATATTCATTTTTATTGTTAATATTTGGATTTTTTATGTAGCATTTATATAATTTATTGTTGTATTTAATAGATTTTAGTATGCCCTTAGAAAGCCATGGATGTTGAATACTACATGACAGTCTTGACAGGAATTGTCCTCTGGATGGATTCTGTTATTTCCTTGGTCAAGGCGTCAAACGCAGCAGCACTACAACTGTAGATTCTATCCCATGCCTTGACATGCAAGTCCTCACTCAGTCGTAAGATTTCTTCATTAAGTATTTTTATTTTTAGTTTATGACACGAGATTGAGGGCCTAACAGCAAGGTCAAGAAACAGAACAATGGGGAAATGGTCAGAAATCTCAGAGCACGACTCCAGATACCAAAATTATATTTAATGAAATAACTTAAATTACCAAAGATTCTGTTATTTGATATAATATTTCTATATATTTATAGTTTTTCGAACTTTATGCACCACTCAGACAAAAGGAAAAACCTCCCTTATTTTGAAATCTAAATGTTGGCACGTTTAGTTTGTCTGAAAGCTGGAGGATGTTGACGGATTCAAGTAACTGACTTCGTGAATTTCGGTCATCTTAACTTCACAGGTACATAATAATGAACATAAATTAGTTAATATTGTAGTGGTTGGTGAAGTAAATCCTCAGCAGTTCAGTCATCCTTGCCTTTCCCTCAGTTAGCCTGCATATGAAGTCGAACCACACCTGTTTCCTAAACAAGTCATTGTTCCCATTACCGGCAGATTAAAACCACCTTAAATGCCTCCACTGCTTACATACCTCTTCTGCTTTTTTTTTTTTTTTTTTTTTTCCTTGTTTAAAGTACTTAAATAAGCTCATGCTTTACTCTTGACGCACAATCAGGTTTGCCTCACGGACAGCAATGCTGGCTAGGACTGCCTGCCTGGAACAGTCACGCGGGCGGCACACTCCAGAACTCCAACATGTGGGTGACTGCGCTGTTTGCGTGCAGAGCGTCATTCCTGCATTTATTTCTTAGCGTGGTGGCTCAGGTCTCTGGCGTGGCATACCACCACGCAGAAATGTTACCAACAGAAACCTTGCATGGTAAACTTAGCCCAGTGCACCCTTGATATCCTCCTGCTGCTCTTTTATTGATCAGCCTAGCTGTCAATCATGTGGAAATTTTGGGATACAATACCCATCTTGACCACTATGGGTACCCAGTTTTTCGCACGAACCACATCAAAACTGACTTTCATAAAGAAACAAGAGCCTGTTTAAGACATCAAATCATATATATATACAGTATATGACATTATGTTATATTATTATAAATGATAACAAAAATTATCTGCAAGATGTCATGACTGTGCCCAACCATGACACAATTTGGTGCCAAATGGAATGCAGCATCTATCTGAAATAATCTACTGAAGAAACTTTTATATACATACACAGCATATACAATGTTTTATTATTATGGAAATGAAAACACGTAAACAGGCCCATGCACACACACACACACAAGTATCCATCAGTACTTGAGGTCTCATGTACAGGTCTTCATGAAAGACCTTTGGTGTATCAGTAACAAGTACAGGTGCATCTCGATAAATTAGAATATCATCGAAACGTTTATTGCAGTAATTCAATTCAGAAAGTGAGACTCACTGTACAGATTAACTTCACAGAGAGTGATATGTTTCAAGTCTATTTCTTTTAATTTTGATGATTATGGCCTACAGCTACTGAAAACCCCAAAATTCAGTGGACCAACACTAGCAGATGACATGGCTCCCCAAATCAGGTGCCAAGTCTGGTCATTTGGAAATCAAAGGTCCCAGAGTCTGGAGAAGAGTGGAGAGGCACAGAATCCAATTTGCTTGAGGTCCAGTGTGAAGTTTCCACAGTCAGTGATGATTTGGGGAGCCATATCATCTGCTGGTGTTGGTCCACTGTGCTTTATCAAGTCCAAAGTCAGCGCAGTTGTCCACCAGGAAATTTTAGAGCACTTCATGCTTCCCTCTGCTGACAAGTTTATGGAGATGTTGATTTCATTTTCCAGCAGGACTTGGCACCTGCCCACATTGCCAAAAGTACCAAAACCTGGTTTAACGACCATGGTATCACTGTGCTTGACTGGCCAGCAAACTCTCCTGACCTAAACCCCATACAGAATCTATGGAGTATTGTCAAGAGGAAGATGAGAGACACCAGACCCAACAATGCAGCTGAGTTGAAGGCCACTATCAAAGCAACCTGGGCCTCCATAACACCTCAGCAGTACCACAGGCTGATTGCTTTCATGATGCACTGCACTGATGCAGTAATTCATGCAAAAGGAACCCTGACCAAGTATTGAGTGTGTACATGGATGTACTTTTCAGTAGGCCAACATTTCTATTAAAAATTCACTTTTTTAAAACTGATCTTATGTAATATTCGAATTTTCCGAGAAACTGAATTTTGGGTTATCATTAGCTGTAAGCCATAACTATCAAAATTAAAAGAAAAACACTTGAAACATATCACTCTATGTAATGAATCTATACAATGAGTTTCACTTTTTGAACTGAATTGCCAAAATCAATCAACTTTTCTAATTGCAATATTCTAATTTATTGAGATGCACCTGTATACAAAAGTGTTGGATTTAATCCACTTATTTAAAATTATATGTTGTCTAAGCTTCCAAAACTATTTCTGTCAGATTAGAAATGCTGGATTTAGTGTAACAGCAATGTTATACTAAATCCAAATATTGTTCTGTGCTCAGTGGACATTTACATCCATCTATAAATTCACGAAACCTCTGTGTGTGCGTCTGTCTGCCTGTTCCACACATATCTCTTGAACTGTTTGTCAGACTGGCCTCAGATTTTGAGCGTGGGTTCCTGAGGTTACGAGGATGTGCATCCCTGAATATGGAGTCACTCAGTCAAAATATGTAAATTTTTGGACTTCCGGTCTGGACGCCATGGCGACTGCAGCTTAACACTGAAGCTCTCAGACTCAATCCAGGATAACACCTTGAAAATCAAACTTAACGGATTTTTGGAGGAGTGAAAATCAAAAGACAAAATCATCATGTCTAAAGGAAAACAGAAGAAACTGAAATTCTCCAGGCTAGGACACGTATCGGCCGGAGAATCTGAACTGGAAGATCCCCGTTCAGAAGACGAGGAGCTGGTGATAGCTAACAAAAGGGTTAGCCTGAAATCACTATTTGAGGAACTACGACGATTTCGCCGAGATGTTACGGCCGAATTTCGGGAATTCAGAGAAGAATTGAAAAGGACAAACAGCAGAGTGGACCAGGCCGAGAACCGAATCTTGGAAACAGAGGATCGAATAAAAGTGCTCGAAGATTCTGTGCTGGACCTACGCAAAAGACAAGCAGCTATAGAGGCTAAGCTAACCGACCAAGAAGGAAAACAAAGAAGAGACAACATAAGAATTCATGGTCTGATAGAAGGAACCGAAAATGGTTTTAACTCAATGGCAGAATGCGTGGAATCCTTACTAAGAGAGAAATTGGATATTCCACAAACCACCGACTTGAAGATAGAAAAGGCACATCGTTCATTAGCCGCTAGGCCGGCGGCGGAAGCGCCCCCACGTTCGGTGTTGGTAAGATTTTCCAATTTCAAAATAAAACAAGAGGTTGTAAGACTGGCCTGGCAGAAAAAAGGATTTATGCACCAGGAGAGAAAAGTCTACGTGGAACACGATTACGCCCCGGAGGTCCTTAAAAAGCGCAGGGAATACAATGACGCGAAAAAGGTGTTAAGAGAGAAGAAATTGCGCTTTCAGACACCATTTCCTGCGAAGTTAAGGGTCTTCTACGGCGATGAAACGTGTCTCTATAATTCGGCGGAAGAAGCAACAGCTGACATGGCGAGAAGAGGGCTCCCGGTAACGGTGTTTAAACCCGCAGCAGACCCGAGTGAGAAGATCAAAGCGCAAACATGGACAACACAAAGACCCTCAAAATCCACGGACCAGCAGCGGGAAACCCAGCACCAGAGCGTCGCGGATAAACTATCCGTTTTCAGGTTGGAATAGCGACCTTTTTTTTTTTTTTCCCTTCCTCTTGAATCAATCCGCACATCCAACCCCCCTCATACAAGGTAACAAACATTAAAGGAGATGCATATTCAGCATGTGGTAAAACATTTCATGGAACAATCATATTATTTGAAACAAATAAGTCTTTGTAATAAAAAAAAAAAAAAAAAACTTGTTAAAATAGAAATGTGACAATAATCCACATGTTCTGCTCATACTAACAAATACTGTTTTTGCGTGAATGTTTGATGTGATGGGGGTGGGAGGGTGCACACAATTTCACAGGGTTTAGGCATAAAAGGAAAAAAAAAAAAAAAATCATTACAAGTTTGGATTGGGTTCTGAAACTCACGTTAAAAGCATGGGACTACTTTCAGTGGTACGAGAGGGCCCTCAACACGTAACAGAGTTTGAGGAATTTCCCTCAGGGCCTTCACTCCATCAAGGCTCTTACAGGGTCTTTAAAAAGACCTCAGCTCAGGAAGTTCTTTTGACAGTTTTTTGTTTTAAAGTTTTTTACACTATGTTCTTAATGTTTTTCTTGTTTTTAATGTTCTTTCAGTTTCTGAGTAGCACAAAAGAGGGCCACCACACAGTTATACTAAACAAAACAACACAATGGAGAAACAGGGTGTAACCAAAATAATTTCATATAATGTAAAAGGGATCCTGAATCCAGTTAAAAGATCCAAGATTCTAGGCAAAATGAAAAAAGACAAAGCAGGAATAATACTTTTACAAGAAACCCACCTAACAGACGTGGAACACAATAAACTCAGTAGACAAGGGTTTAAAATGATCTCTTCATCTTCATATAAATCAGGGAGGAGGAGGGGAGTAGCGACATTGATATCAACCAAAATTACATTTGAAAAAAAATCAGAACACAAAGATAAAGAAGGGAGATACAGTTTGGTAACTGGGCGGCTAGAGGGAGAAGATATCACCCTGCTGAATGTGTATGCTCCCCCAGGGGCTAACTGGAAATTTTATAAAAATGTATTCGACCTAATGATAACTAAAGCTCAAGGTTTAGTGATATGTGGTGGGGACTTCAATCTTAGACTGAATCCATACTGGGATGCTTCTGGTAATTCCCCACATCAAAATAACACCCAAAACAGGAAGACTCGGATGCTACTAAAAGAAATGGGAATCTGTGATGTGTGGAGGGAACTCAACCCCAGTGTAAAAGACTATACATTTTACTCAACTCCACATTCATCTTACTCAAGGATTGACTATTTTTTTATGTTTAATAGAGACATTGGTAGAGTAAAAACATGTAAAATAGGACTGATGGATCTCTCCGACCACAGTCCGATCTACATGGACTTAAATATCCAAAAATACACAAATAATACATTTTCTTGGAGGTTAAATTCAAATGTCCTGAAAGGACCATTGAAAGATGAATTGGAGTCAGATATTCTCAGATATTTGGAAGATAACGATAATGGAGAAGTATCCCCTTTAATACTGTGGGATGCATGTAAAGCTGTAATAAGAGGAAAGATTATTGCAAAACTGGCAACCCAAAAGAAACTAAGACAAGAAAAACTATCCACATTAGAGTCAGAACTTAGGAACCTAGAAAAAGAACACAAAGGCAACACTCATTCTACTGACTCGCTCAAGATTAAGGAAATTAAAAACCAAATAAATGAGATCTACACAATAGAAATCCAGAAGAAACTTACATTTCTGAAACAAAAATACTATGAAGCAGGCAGTAAATCGGCAAAATTGCTAGCCTATAAATTGAGGAAACATCAAACAGAAAGAGCAATCTACAAAATCAGAGACCCAGTATCAAAGGAAATAAAATTCAGAATTCAGGATATTCTTAAAAACTTCGAGAATTACTATAAGAACTTATACTCCCACAAAAAACATAAAAACGCATCCGAGGCATTCCTAAACACATTAAACCTTCCCCAACTTACGGAGTCACAAAATAAAACACTACTGTCAGAAATACATTCTAAAGAATTGGAAAAAGCAATTATGAAACTTAAAGCTAACAAATCCCCAGGAGCTGATGGCTATACAGCAGAGTGGTACAAAACCTTTAAACAGCAACTATCTCCTCTCCTCCTGAAAACATTTAATTATGTCCTCCACACAGGGGAAATCCCCCCCTCCTGGAGAGAAGGGGTCATTGCAGTTATACCTAAACCTGAAAAGGATAAACTAGAGTGCTCCAACTACAGACCAATCAGTGTACTAAATCAGGACTATAAGCTTTTTACCATTATCCTTGCCAAAAGGTTAGAGAATATACTGACAGACCTAATTCATTTAGACCAAACAGGTTTTATAAGACAAAGACAGACACAAGACAACATTCGACGCACTTTACACATAATTCATCATATAAAAAAATATAACTTAAATGCAGTCATATTAGGATTAGATGCTGAAAAAGCATTCGATTCGGTTGACTGGTCTTTTCTATACAGAATCTTATCCAGTTTCAATTTTCATAACAACTTCATTAGAACTATACAGGCATTATATAAAAAACCAACAGCTAAAATAAGGATTAACGGTAATTTATCATCATCTTTTGAACTGGAAAGAGGATGTCGTCAGGGCTGCCCCCTGTCTCCACTGCTCTTTGCAATCTTCATAGAACCTCTGAGCCAATGGATAAGACAAAACCAAAAAATTCAAGGTATTACACTTGGTCAGAAGGAACATAAAATAGCACTCTTTGCTGATGACATTTTAATATACCTAGGGCAGCCGGACACTTCTTTACCAGAACTAACCTCAGTTTTTTCAGAGTATGGAGATTTATCGGGGTACAAATTAAATATGCATAAAACCCAAGTTTTAACATTCAACTATGACCCAAATCATTATTCACTAAGCAAACTCAAAACTAACTGGGAGTCGGAATCTATGAAATATCTGGGGGTCAATATCCCGAAACAACTCAACAAAATTATATCACTAAACTATGATCCACTGGTGACAAAAATAAAATCTGACCTAGCAAGATGGAATATGATACCATTCTTGGGTATTGCACAAAGAATTGAAGCAGTCAAAATGAATATACTTCCACGTCTTCTATACCTTTTCCAAACAATACCGGTAGAACCTCCCAAAAAAACATGGCAGGAGCTGGACAGAAGGATCTCAAGATTCATATGGCAGGGCAAGAGACCTAGAATCAGATATAGAACCCTACAGCTAAACAAAGACAAAGGTGGGCTCGCGCTGCCAAATATCAGGGACTACTTTAAAGCCGCACAAATTAAAACTTTAGTAGAGATATGTAACCCAGTCTACTCTGCACAATGGAAGGAGATCGAATGCCAAATAACAAGTGACATCCCCCTACAGGCGATAATAGGGAACAATGTCTTACCTAAGCTTTTGAATAACACTAACCCGTGGATAGAGACCCCGCTAAAAATTTGGTTTAAGATAGTCAGAGAGAATCAAACTAAAGAGCCCTATCGACTTCTGCAATGGATCGCCTATGATCAGGACTTTACTCCTAATAAAACAGACACCAGATTTAAAAAGTGGAAGGAGAAGGGGCTGATAAAATATTACGATTTTTTTAAAGGGCAAATCTTAAGAAGTTTTGAAGATTTGAAAAAACAAGGCCTAATAAATCAAGACCTTTACAGGTTCTTCCAGCTTAGACACCACATAAACAATATACTTAAAAAGGAGGTTTTGGAAAGGGCCCAGTCAGGTGTTCTGAAGGTCTTCTTAATGGCATATAAAGGGATCCCAGGGATCAGATACATTTCTAAAATATACCAAGGTCTTCAAGACTTAAAAGGAGACAACACATCTTATATAAAAGAGAGATGGGAAAAAGAGGGGAATTTCACTTTACATCTGGAAATATGGGAAAAGCTAAATAAACAGCAATGGAAAAGTACCTCATCCCTGCAGTGGAGAGAATTTGGATGGAAAAACTTGGCAAGATTTTTCAGAACACCTGCACAAATCAAATTTACCCATAAGGGATTGAACTGTTGGCGCTTGTGTGGTGAAAAGACTGCAAATCATTTTCATGTGTTTTGGTCATGCCCAGTTATCCACCAATATTGGTCCAATGTACAGACAATATTGGGGAAAATATTCAAAATTACAGTTCCCTTTTCTTTTGTAACTTTGTATTTGGGTTTACTACCGGACTCACTGGAAAGACGAGGAGAAAAATACTTATTCAATGTTTTAATATTGGCAAGCAAAAAAGCTCTAACTAAAAAATGGATGTTGAAGGACTGTCCTACACCTGAAGATTGGACTAACGTGATCCAAGACATTTACTCGATGGAAAAGTTGACATTCGCACTGAGACAGGACATGGATGGGTTCATGAACTTTTGGCAACCCTGGACCGCATATGTGTCTTCCATTAGATCTAATCTTTGACAAATACCATTTCAATAATGGTTCTGCTCTTTGTTCCAATGCTACTCAGATGCTCTTTTATCTTTATTTACTTACTTTTTCTTTTTGTTTGTTTTTTACTGGTTTGTTTGGTTTTTTTTTGTTTTTTGTTTTGTTTTTTTTTCTCTTTAATTTCACTTTTTCTTTCACTTTAAAAAAAAAAAAAAATAAGGGGTGTTGTAAGAATTAATCTTCCAATGTTGTCAGATATCAGAAAATAAGGGAACATGTGATGAAAATGTAAACACTGCATTGCTGTAACGACCTGTATACCCTTTACAAAAACTTAAATAAAAAAAAAAAAAAATATGTAAATTTTTATCAATAAAAGCTAGCCACCGCTGTGTCTCATGCCCAGGCTTCTAGAATTGTGGGCGGGGTTTGGTTTCAGATTGACTCCACCACAGCGCTCTGTGTGCAACATAAGGAAGCGAAACAACAAATTTGACTAGAAAAAGATAATACTTAAGATTTAATGCTTAAAAAATTATACCATAAAGTTACTGTTATTGCATAGGTCTAATGGATAATTCGATATGGAGAACACGAGGTGCTGCTGGGGAAAGGGTTACAATAATCTAATCTAGAGCTAACAAAAGCGTGGATTAGTTTCTCAGCATCACTGAGAAAAGATGCTCCTAAATCTTGGCAATATTATGCAAATGATAGAAGGCAGTCTTAGAAACAAGTTTAATATGTAAATTAAAAAAAACAGATCTTGATCAAAAATGATGCCAAGGTTCCTCACAGAACTATTAAGAGAAAGAGTAACTGCATCCAAACTAAGAGTTTGATTTGTAAAGGTATTTCAAAGGTTTTTTTGGACCAAGTAGAACAACTTCAGTCTTATTTGAATTTAATAACAGGAAATTGCAAGTCCTGTTGGCTTCATCCAGCAATGACCTACAGCTCTTGCTGGGACGGTTTGCCGCTGAGTGTGAAGCGGCTGGGATGAGAATCAGCACCTCCAAGTCAGAGTCCATGGTCCTCAGCCGGAAAAAAGTGGATTGTCCTCTCCGGGTTGGGGACAGGCTCCTGCCCCAAGTGGAGGAGTTTAAGTATCTTGGGGTCTTGTTCACGAGTGAGGGGAAAATGGAGCAAGAGATTGACAGACGGATTGGAGCAGCATCTGCAGTGATGCGGACGTTGTACCGGCCTGTTGTGGTGAAGAGGGAGCTTAGTTCTAAGGCAAAGCTGTTGATTTACCAGTCAATCTACGTTCCTACTCTCACCTATGGTCACAAGCTTTGGGTAATGACTGAAAGAACGAGATCGCGGATACAAGCGGCTGAAATGAGCTTTCTCCGTAGGATTGCTGGACTCACCCTCAGAGATAGGGTGAGGAGCTCAGTCATCCGGGAGAGGCTCAGAGTAGAACCGCTGCTCCTCCACATTGAAAGGAGTCAGTTGAGGTGGTATGGGCATCTGATTAGGATGCCTCCTGGACGCCTCCCACTTGAGGTGTTTCAGGCACGTCCCACTGGGAGGAGACCCCGGGGCAGACCCAGGACTCGGTGGAGAGACTATGTCTCCCAGCTGGTCTGGGAACGCTTTGGTATCCCTTCTGAAGAGCTGGAGCAGGTAGCTGGGGAGAGGGAAGTCTGGGCTTCTCTGCTTGAACTGCTGCCTCCGCTACCCGGACCTCCGGAAAAGCGGTAGAAGATGGATGGATGGATGGAAATTACAAGTCATCCAAGCTTTGACTTCCTAAAGACAGGCCTCTAATTTGGCTAACTGATTACTGTCATCTGGCTTCATTGACAGGTATAATTGTGTGTCATCTACATAACAATAAAAATGTACACGATACGATAAGCCTTTATTAGTCCCACAATGGGGAAATTCTAGGATTGCAACAGCACTGGGACAGCAACACTCAGAGCAATAATTTAGAAAATACAGTGCTTTCTAATAATGTTGCCTAGCGGAAGCATATACAGTGGGGCAAAAAAGTATTTAGTCAGCCACCAATTGTGCAAGTTCTCCCACTTAAAAGATGAGAGGTCTCCAATTTTCATCATAGGTATACCTCAAGTATGAGAGACAAAATGAGAAAAAAAAAATCCAGAAAATCACATTGTCTGATTTTTAAAGAATTTATTTGCAAATTATGGTGGAAAAATAAGTATTTGGTCACCTACAAACAAGCAAGATTTCTGGCTCTCACAGACCTGTAACTTCTTTAAGAGGCTCCTCTGTCCTCCACTCGTTACCTGTATTAACCTCTTGCACTCCGTTGTTCCGCGGGCGGGCAAGTCTCTGCGTCCTAGGGTGCACGAGGGCACACGAGCGCGCACTCGTGCGCACTCGGACGCATGACGCATGATAGAGATACTGATGGTGGCGATGTAGGTGGTGTGGCCTCCAAGAGCCACTGAAAAAAAAAGCTGCAGACACAGCCGCGAACAGATTAGTTCATCTGATTGACCTCTCATTCGACTAATAAGAGCCTTGAATTGGGTTTCTGAAACCTTGAAGAACCAATGAATGAAAACCTAGGAAGGAGGACCCGCCTACTGTGAATGCAGGAGCCAATTGAAGCACAGAAGTTCGGGCTGGGTGAAGAGAGATTTACTGTTGCAGCTGATGAAAAAAAAGGACGCTGGACGAACCTGCTACAGACCCAGCAGCATGGAGAACACCCACAAGTGGGACCTGCACTCATTCCAGCAGAATAGACGGTTAGGATTCTCTTCCGTCATCATAGACCGACGGAGGCCGACGACAAAGGTCGTAAATCATTCACCAAAATCGCAATATTGGAATTATGTTTTGACCGGGATTCACGAGGGACCAGCGTCGCGTTCGTCTGGCAATGGGGAAGAGAAGTTCGCCAGGACTCTGCTGCTGTGAAGAGGTAAGGTGTTATAAGCTAAATTATTATTTCTACCTGAAAATTGTAATCCAAAAATGACTTTTGACCAATCGGTAAATTACAACTGTTACAGCGCACGAAGTACGAAGTGCGTGCGCCGCGATAAACGGTTCATTTGCCGTGTTCAGACCGTGAACGCGCCCCCCCCCCCCCCGCTGCAGAAGAGGAGCAGGGGGGGGGCGTTCACTGTCCGAAAGCCCCCGGTCCGCGGAGGGAAGCCGCGGCCGCCACATAGCCATATGAGTCTATTCCGTCATGTAGCG
Organism: Pholidichthys leucotaenia; assembly: GCA_020510985.1. Classification (NCBI taxonomy): domain Eukaryota; kingdom Metazoa; phylum Chordata; class Actinopteri; order Cichliformes; family Pholidichthyidae; genus Pholidichthys; species Pholidichthys leucotaenia. The sequence goes on along the minus strand of CM035842.1, from coordinate 410,697,515 downwards.
ATGGCCGTCCTCTGTAGCGAGGGGGGGACAACCCCCCCACACACACACAGTAGCGAGGGGGGGGGGGAAGCCGCTGTGACAGCGTTGCTGTGGAAACATGCAACGAGTGTAATCCGTCATGTAGCGAGGGCCGAACTCCCCCCCCCCACACACACACACACACAGCCCTGAATGTGACCTTTCATTAGAGCCCAAAATGAAGATTCTACATTGAATTATTCAGAAGTTACAGACGTTTTTCCAAACTGTGCCATTTGGCACAGTTCCAAAACGCCTGGGAACAGCCTGAGAACAAAGCTGTGTAAAATATTCATTTTTTGTGGTATTGTTACAAAATTTGGACCTCAGCTGGATAACACTTGGTTCTACATTTCTGCTGCATTTTCCAGCCGGATCGGACAGCTGTGTGTTATTTGCAAGCATTTGTATCCAAAAAAACACCGTGGCCAAATTTATTTTCTTCAAGTTCAGTATGTTTAGATGACTGTAACTCAGTGGCCGGAGCACGTAGAGAGATTATGTTTTTTTTGCCAAAAAATTCAAAGTGTTTTCTTTTAAATGAGACCAACCCCATGAAGATGCTGCAAAGGGTTGAAGAACAGCTTTCGAATTACTTTGGGCACATTATTTTTTGGCGTTTTTAGGAAAATTGCCCGGAGTGCAAGGGGTTAATGGCACCTGTTTGAACTCGTTATCAGTATAAAAGACACTTGTCCACAACCTCAAACAGTCAGACTCCAAACTCCACTATGGCCAAGACCAAAGAGCTGTCAAAGGACCCAGGAAACAAAATTATAGACCTGCACCAGGCTGGGAAGACTGAATCTGCAATAGGTAAGCAGCTTGGTGTGAAGAAATCAGCTGTGGGAGCAATTATTAGAAAATGGAAGACATACAAGACCACTGAATCTCCCTCGATCTGGGGCTCCACGCAAGATCTCACACCGTGGGGTCAAAATGATCACGAGAACCTTGAGCAAAAATCCGAGAACCACACGGGGGGACCTAGTGAATGACCTGCAGAGAGCTGGGACCAAAGTATCAAAGGCTACCATCAGTAACACACTACGCCGCCAGGGACTCAAATCCTGCAGTGCCAGACGTGTTCCCCTGCTTAAGCCAGTACATGTCCAGGCCCGTCTGAAGTTTGCTAGAGAGCATTTGGATGATCCAGAAGAAGATTGGGAGAATGTCATATGGTCAGATGAAACCAAAATAGAACTTTTTGGTAAAAACTCAACTTGTCTTGTTTGGAGGAGAAAGAATGCTGAGTTGCATCCAAAGAACACCATACCTACTGTGAAGCATGGGGGTGGAAACATCCTGCATTGGGGCCGTTTTTCTGCAAAGGGACCAGGACGACTGATCCGTGTAAAGGAAAGAATGAATGGGGCCATGTATCGTGAGATTTTCAGTGAAAACCTCCTTCCATCAGCAAGGGCATTGAAGATGAAACGTGGCTGGGTCTTTCAACATGACAATGATCCCAAACACACCACCCGAGCAATGAAGGAGTGGCTTCGTAAGAAGCATTTCAAGGTCCTGGAGTGGCCTAGCCAGTGTCCAGATCTCAACCCCATAGAAAATCTTTGGAGGGAGTTGAAAGTCCGTGTTGCCCAGCGACAGCCCCAAAATATCACTGCTCTAGAGGAGATCTGCATGGAGGAATGGGCCAAAATACCAGCAACAGTGTGTGAAAACCTTGTGAAGACTTACAGAAAACGTTTGACCTCTATCACTGCCAACAAAGGGTATATAACAAAGTACTGAGATGAACTTTTGTTATTGACCAAATACTTATTTTCCACCATAATTTGCAAATAAATTCTTTAAAAATCAGACAATGTGATTTTCTGGATTTTTTTTCCCTCATTTTGTCTCTCATAGTTGAGGTATACCTATGATGAAAATTGGAGACCTCTCTCATCTTTTAAGTAGGAGAATTTGCACAATTGGTGGCTGACTAAATACTTTTTTGCCCCACTGTATAAACTAAAAAGAATAGGGCCTAGTACAGATCCCTGTGGAACTCCGTGACTGAGCTTTGAGTTGGAAGAAAACTCATTGACATGAACAAACTGGAACCTACGAGATAAATAAGACCTAAACCACTGCAATGAAGTTCCATTAAGTCCAACATGTTGTTCTAATCATTCAAGTAAAATATTATGATCGATAGTATCAAAAGCTACACTAAAGTCTAAAAGGACAAGTACAGAAACAAGTCCATTATCAGATGCGATAAGGAGGTCATTAGTGACCTTCACTAAAGCTGTTTCAGTACTATGATGGACTATAAACCCAGATTGAAACTTCAAAGTGGTCAAATAATTGCGTAGCAACAACTAAGATTTTTGAAATGAATGGCAGATTAGAGATTGGTCTATAGTTAGCTAAAACTCCTGGATCCAGTGTCGGCTTTTTAGTTAAGGGTTTAATTACAGTGTAGGACCTTGGGGAAGTCAGATTATTTAGCATCTCAGAGGGAGACGGTGAATAAGCATGGGAGAACAATGCCCAGGGAGTTCCTGGCGAGATAGCTGGAAGTAGTCAGGGACATAGGGGGTTGAATGCAGTGTAATGTAAATTGCCATGAAACGTGTGAAGAGTGATTTGAGTGAAGAGAGGAGAGCTTGTTAAGATCATTCATTCTGTTCTGTGCTTGAGAGATGTGAAGTGTGTAATAAACCGTCTGCCATGAATCTGCCTCTTATTTGACACACTCCACACTGGTGACCCAAGACGTATTATGGAACACGAGGCAAGAACCCCGGAGCCGGCCCGGTCGGGAAGCCCCAGCGATGCAGCAGCCATCCCACAGACAGCCCAGACTGGAGCCCCCAGCAACGCGTGTGCGGTTTCAGTCAAGCTACCAGACTTCTGGCAGCACAACCCGCGCTCTTGGTTCCACCACACCGAGGCCCAGTTCGCCCTCCGGGGAGTAACGGCAGACGACACCAGATTCTACCATGTGGTCGCAGCGCTGGACGCCCGCACAGCTCAGCAGGTAGCGAGCCTGCTCGATCAGCCGCCAGCCCGCAACAAATACGAGGCGCTCAAGGCTGCGCTCACCCGGCGCTACACGCTCTCGAAATGTGAGAGAGCGGAGAGGCTCCCGAGACGGACCGAGTTAGGAGATGGCTCGGCTATCGACCTGATGGAGAAGATGCTGGCGTTAATGGGCATGGACGACGGGCACTTTCTGTTCGCCCACCTTTTCCTCCGGAACCTTCCAACAGAGTCGAGAGCGGTTCTGGCCAATTCGCCGTTGCTGGCCGTGCGTGACTAACGTGCGCTAGCCCAGGAGGCAGACAAGATCATCCTCACCACCAGGGCGATCACAGTCAACGCAGCGGCGGCGGAGCCCAGCGAGACGACCAGAGGAGGCGAGGAGCCACTGATGGCAGCAGCAGCGGGGGGCCAAGGAGCGCCAGAGAGACACGCTCTGTTTCTACCACCGCCGCTTCGGAGAGAACGCACGCAGATGTGCGCCACTGTGCCAATTCAAGCGCTCGGGAAAATGCCAAGGCCGGCAGTCGGCAGCAGCTGCGACCCTCAGTGAAGAGAACAAGCTGCTCTACATGACGGACGCGCGCTCGGGGAGGCATTTCTTCGTAGACACCGGAGCCCAGAGGAGCATTATCCTGCCGACCTACGCTGACCGGCTGGCAGGACCTAGCGGCCCCGGGATGTTGGCAGCAAACGGCTCGGAAATTAAGACCTTTGGTGAGAGGACACTGATCTTATCTCTACACTGCGGTACATACGAGTGGACTTTTGTCGTAGCAACATTGAATTACCATATCCTGGGGGCTGATTTTCTGTGTGCACATTGTTTACTGGTTGATGTTGCTAACAGGCGCCTGGTTAATGCACTGTCCTTTGACTCTCTCTCCTGTATAGCTCGAGCAACCCAGCCAACAGCACAAGCCAACGTCACAGCTCCAGGCAGTAAGTTCCACGCACTGCTCACTCAGTTCCCAGCACACACAGTCCCAACGTTTTCAACGGCCATCGCTAAACACGGGGTGGAGCACTTTATCACCACCACCGAGCCGCCCGTTTTTGCAAGACCTCGGCACTTGGACACAGCTAAACTGGCCATAGCGCGCGAGGAGTTCGCCAACCTGGAAAGGTTGGGCATCATCAGGCGTTGGAACATCCCATGGGCATCCCCGCTAAACATGGTCCCTAAGGCTGAGGGATCGTGGCGACCGTGCGGTGATTTCCGCAGATTGAACAACTCCACAATGCACGACCGCTACCCGATTCCCCACATACAGAATTTTTCCCGTTCACCTCGCCGGAGCATGCATTTTTTCCCAAAATAGACCTGGTCCGCAGTTACCACCAAGTCCAAGTGCGCGCGGAGGACGTACCCAAAACAGCGGTAATAACTCCGTTCGGTTTACTCGATTTCCTGCGCATGCCATTCGGGTTAAAAGGCGTGGCACAGACATTCCAGCGCATGATGGATGCAGTGCTGCGCGATTTCCCGTTCGTGTTCGTCTACCTGGATGATATCCTGGTAGCCAGTGCATCCAAAGACGAACACGAAACCCACCTCAGGACGGTTTTCCGGAGGTTCGAGGAGCACGGGTTAAAAATCAACCCGGCAAAATGCCAGTTCGGCGTGATGGAGATTGATTTTTTGGGGCACCGCGTCTCTCCAGAAGGAGCGATCCCATTGCCCGACAAAGTGCGCGCCGTGGCGGATTTTCCCTGGCCTCAGACGGTCGGGGCGCTGCAGGAATTTTTGGGGATGGTGAACTTTTATAACCGTTTCCTTCCCCGCGCGGCGCAGCTCATGCAACCATTGTACGCCGCGCTCAAGAGACAGAAACCCGCGCATGGGGTCGAGTGGATCCCGGAGCGAGAGCGGGCGTTCTCGGAGGTTAAAGCAGCCCTGGCAAACACTGCACTGTTGGCGCACCCGGACCCGGCGGCCCGGATAGCGCTCATCACCGACGCTTCAGACGTGGCTATAGGGGCTGTCGTGGAGCAGCGCGTCGCCGGAGATTGGCAGCCACTCGCTTTTTTCAGCAGAACTTTGCGCGACAGCGAACTTAAATACAGAGCGTTCGACAGGGAGTTACTGGCCCTCCACCTGGCCATACGCCACTTCCAATTCTGGCTGGAAGGGCGCAGCTTCACCGCGTTCGTGGACCACAAGCCACTAACGTTTGCGATGGCCAAAGTTTCAGAACCGTGGTCGGGCCGGCAGCACAGACAGCTGGCCGCGATCTCAGAGTTTACTACCGATATTCAGCATGTGTCGGGTAAACTGAATGTGGTGGCGGACTGCCTCTCGCGCGCCGTGGTGGCCCCGGTCTACATGGGGATAGATTACGCAGCCATGGCCGCGGAGCAGATTAGCGATGCAGACGTGCGCGCACTCCAGTCTGGACCAACAGGGTTAAGGCTGGAGAGCAGGGTGCTGCAAGACGGCACGCCCCCCCAATCTGCGATGTCTCCACGGGACGCCCGCGTCCGGTGGTCCTGGTCGCGTGGCGCCGCCACGTGTTTGAGTCGGTTCACACTCTGGCGCACCCAGGAGTGCGCGCATCGGTCAAAATGGTGGGAGAGAAGTTTGTGTGGCCGAGCCTACGCAAACAAGTAAAAGAGTGGGCTGCAGCCTGCGTGGCGTGCCAACGAGCCAAGGTACACAGACACACGAAGGCTCCCTTGGAGCCGTTTCAGGTACCGGCTAAGAGATTCAACCACGTTCACATGGGCCTCGTGGGCCCCTTCCCGCCATCACAGGGGTGCACACACCTCCTGAGAGTGGTGGACCGCACCATGTGCTGGCCAGAAGCAGTCCCGCTGGCGGCAACCACGTCCGCAGACGTAGCACGCGCTTTTTTAACAGCATGGGTGGCACGTTTTGGGAGTCCCGTCGGACGTACAACCGCGTACAACCCACAGGCCAACGGGTTATGCAAGCGTTTTCATAGATCACTGAAAGCAGCACTCAGGGCTTCACTGACGGATGCAAATTGGGTGGACAGGTTGCCGTGGGTTTTATTGGGGTTGCGCTCCGTGCCAAAAGAGGATTTGGAAGCTTCCCCGGCAGAGCTTGTTTTTGCGCAGCCCCTACGGCTGCCCGGGGAATTTCTGCCAGATAATCCCGCGCCGGACAGCTCCCCGTCTCAGCTTTTGCAGCGGCGCGCAAACACAGGCACGCTGCCCGGGCCACCACTGTTTTCCGCGTGTTTTCGTGCCTAAAACTTTGAAGAACGTGGAGTTCGTGTTCATCAGACACGATGCCCACTGCCCTCCATTGCACCCACCCTATGATGGACCGTTCAGAGTGTTGGAAACAGGGGATAAGCATTTTTTGCTAGACTTGGGGGGGGGGGGTAGGCGGGAGAAAATTGGCACAGACAGACTCAAACCCGCCTTTGTAGCAGCGGACGAGCAAGTGCTGTTGGCTGGGGCCCCTTGGCGTGGAAGACCCCCACGGAGAGCTCCCCAGGGAAATGATTCACCAGGGCAGTCACATGGACAGAGTGAAGTCCCCCCCCCCCCTCGCCTCGGCCCACCCGCAGCCAGACACACTCCCAGCACCCCCCCACCGGCACAGCAGCGCCACGGAGGCGGTAAAACCCAGTTACAGCAGATATGGGAGGAGACGGAGGCCAAAACAGCGTGTGGACTGATATTCTATTGTTCTATCTAAGATGCTGGGGGGGAGGGGGGGTGTAGGACCTTGGTGAAGTCAGATTATTTAGCATCTCAGAGGGAGACAGTGAATAAGCATGGGAGAACAATGCCCAGGGAGTTCCTGGCGAGACAGCTGGAAGTAGTCAGGGACATAGGGGGTTGAATGCAGTGTAATGTAAATTGCCATGAAACGTGTGAAGAGTGATCTGAGTGAAGAGAGGAGAGCTTGTTAAGATCATTCATTCTGTTCTGTGCTTGAGAAATGTGAAGTATGTAATAAACCGTCTGCCATGAATCTGCTTCTTATTTGACACACTCCACAACAGCAGTTTTAAACACCTGCGGTACATGGCCTAATGTTAATGAAGAATTGATTATTTGAAGAATAGAGCTACCAATAAATGGGAAGACTTCTTTAAATAACCTGGTAGGAATAGGGTCTAAAAGACAAGTTGAAGGTTTGGATGAGAAAATTATTTTATCTAACTCTAAAAGGTCAATTGGAGTAAATGCATTGAAACAGATATCAGTTGGAGTTGTAGTAGTTACTGTATTTAAGTTAACGGTGGGAGGAATCTGACTGATTTTATCTCAGACAGATGAAATTTTATTATTGAAAACGTTCATAAAGTCCTGACTAGTGAGCTCTAAGGGAATGCTAGGCTTGACAGCATCCTGACTCTTTGTCAGCCTGGCTACAGTGCTGAAAAGAAACCTGGGATTATTCTTGTTCTCTTCTATTAATACAGAATAATAACTCGTTCTAGCTTTCCTAAGAGATTTTTTATAAATTAAAAGATGATTTCTCCAAGCTAAATAGATTCATCTAATTTTGTGGAGCGCCATTTTCTTTCTAATTGACAAGTCTTCTGTATTAAGCTACGAGTTTATGTGTTGAACCAAGGAGTTAGAAATCCCTGATTAGACTTTTTCATTTTTAAAGGGGCCACCATGTCTAGAGTCTGATGCAGAGAAGCTGCAACACTACCTACCATGCTATCAATTACAGAAGGAGCAAGCTCTCCATAGATAATCTTCGTTGTGTTGACACATGGCACTGAGGAAACAATCTGCTTAAATTTGGTAACAGCATCATCTGAGAGACATCTACTGTAGTAATATTTTTCTTTAGGAGCCAAATAGTCAGAAATAGTAAAATCAAAAGTTAACAGACAATGGTCTGACAGTACAGGGTTATGAGGAGACATTAGCAGATTTTTTTTTATTTCTATGCCATATGTCAGAACAAGGTCCAACATGTGGTGGGGATAATGGGTAGAATTTCCTACTTTCTGAGAAAACCTCATCGAATCCAATATTGAATTAAATGCCATATTAAGGCAATCACCATCTACTATCATGTATATGAAAGTCCCCTACTATAATTATTGTCTGAATTCAGCACTAAATCCGCTAAGAATTTGGCAAATTCGGATAAAAACTGAGTAGGCTGAGGGAGGACGATAAACTATGGCAAATGAAATTGGGTTTAACCAGAAATTGCTAACATGCCCAATACTGAGGACCAGGCCCTCAAAGGAATTATAACATGTTTTTTGATTTACATTAACTAGTAATTTGGAATGGTAAATTGTTGCTACTCCTCCTCCACGACCAGAACTTCTGGGATTTCGACAGTTTAAATAACCAGAGGGAGTTGATTCATTTAAAACAACATAATCCTCTTGCCAGGCGGCGCGGTGGCGGAGTGGTTAGCACTGCGGCAGCACAGCAACTCACCCTTGGCCGGGGATCCTGGGTTCGATCCCAGCCCCCGACCAACAGTGATCCGTGTGGAGTTTGCATGTTCTCCCCGTGTCTGCGTGGGTTTACTCCGGGATTTCTCCGGTTTCCTCCCACATGCCAAAAACATGCAAGTTAGGTTAATTGGCATCAAACTGGGGATTCTAAATTGTCCTTAGGTATGACTGTGAGAGTGAATGGTTGTCTGTCTCTCTGTGTTGGCCCTATGATGGACTGGCGATCTGTCCAGGGTGGACCCTGCCTCTCGCTCACAGATGCTGGGATAGGCTCCAGCCCTCCCGCGACCCGAAAAGGATTAAGCGGAAGAAGATGAATGAATGAATGAATAATCCTCTTGCCCTAACCAAGTCTCTGTAAGGGATATTAAACCAATCTGATGATCTTTTTTTTTTTTTTTTTTTAAATTTACCTTTTGTTCTTATTAAAGACTCTTCTGACGAAGGCTGCAGTGCACAGTCGAAACATGTTAAGAAGGTAAAGACATCTCCTTTCTATTTTTATCTTTAATAAAAACAAAAGGTAAATAATCAAAAGAAGACAAAATGAACCTACTTGAACAATCTGATGATCAATCAACAGATCATGGACTAGCAGCGACTTGGGAGTTAGAGACCTAATATTTAACAAACCGCATTTAATTTTTTAAATTATGAGGAGGCACAGAGGCCAAGTCATTAAATTTAGAGGCTTCATGTTTAATTTGAGCTTTACCAACTTTTTGTTTAATCACTTTGGGATGCTTATACATTATATTTTTATTTACTCTGGAGGGAGCAGACAATGATTCTCTGATGGGGAAGACAGGGGCTAAGTTGAGGGGTGGCGGATGAAGAGGAGCTGCAGAGAGGCGTGCAAGACTGTGACTCTGCTTCCTGGTCCCAAATCTGAGCTGTCAAGGTTTTGGAAATTTGGATAAAAATGATGCCAGATTGTTAGACAAAAGAGACACACCATCCAAAGTGGGATGGATGCCGTCTCGTCTAACAAGACCAGGTTTTCCCCAAAATGAGTTCCAATTGTCTATGTAGCCCACATTGTTTGCCGGACACCACACAGACAGCCAGCGGTTGAAGGATGACACACGGCTAAACATGTCATCACTGGCCAGATTGGGGAGGGGGCCAGAGAATAAAATAAAATACATAAACAATAATAAAACAATAATAATAATTATTGTTTTATTTTAAATTTAATAATAAAACAAACCGCTTACAACAGAGCTGCAGCGCTCACATTGGTATTTGCAAGTTATTTTCACTAAGGTGAAAAAATGATAATGCATGGCGTGTGCTTTTTCCCTGAGGCTGATTTATCATGAAAAACAGCTGAGCTCTGTGGTTCCAGCGATCAGCTGACTGGATCCACCTTTTTTTTTTAGGTTAAAAAAAACAAAAAAAACATGGGGGGGGGGCCTGCAACCTTTGCTCCACGACGCATCAACCATACGCTGGATACATTTTCAGCATGGGACACATTTTTTCCAGTTTACAAAATTTTTCACTGGGTCTGAGGTGTGTGTGGGAAAAAAATGCATTTTGGCCAATGTTTAGAGGGTCAAAAATGTGATTGTGTAGGTGGAAAAATAATAATAAATCTTTTTGCATCAATAAAAAACAAATGCTTACAACAGAGCGACGGTGCTCAGTCTTTGTCAGTCACGCCCCTCAAGGTTCACATCATTATTTGGCCTCAGTATTGCTCCAGCATGACGATATAAGCACCGCCTCAATTGTGGCATTAAGTTTTAAAAAACCTTTTAATAACAAAATATTGCTAAAATATAAAATGATGCACTACTCTGAAATCTGTAAACGTGTCCTGTTATAGCACTGCATGACTTTGATGATACACAGAAGAAATTCAATATTCCACTGAACTCCATCACTGAACAGTGATATAAACTAAAATAATTATAATGATGACTTAACAACCCCCATTCCCTGAGGTGCAAGATACACTATTATGAACATAAGTGACAAAAGATCACACAAATAAGTGATCTGACAAACAATTAAACAAGGGATCTGAAACAGTCGCCAATACTGGATGTCCCATTCATTTTCAATGTTAAGGTATTCTGTAATTAATTCACACAGTCAAATAAATCTTAGTGCCATTTACTCCCTTTTATATTTGTGATGATTGTCTACATACATATAAGCTACACCTCTTTGTATTCCACTTTCAAACACAGCCTACATTTGGTCCTGAAAAGCCTGATTGGGATACTGTTTCAGACAGGCATACTTGCGTTCTACGGGCATGCACTAGTTTATCCAACTTCATTCTTCTACTCATCTTGAGAACAGATGACCAGAGTGGTGGCCTGGTGGTGGGGCATCTGCTCCACAGCCGGGAGGTAGTGGGTTCAAGCCCCAGCCGGGTCATGCTAAAGACAATAAAAATGGTTGATTTCCACCTTCTAGCTTGGTGGTTAGCAGTTTTTCCTCTGGCTTAAAGACCTTGGTGTGGTGGCAACATATTTTTCCCTGTGTGTGTGCGGGGGGGGGGGGGGGGGGGGACGCGACGCATGACACTATTGTAACTGGAATATGTTAATTTTATACCATTTCTTTTTTTTTTTTTTTTAATTTTGCACAGTAACTTTGCATATGGAACTTACTCTTTGAAGTATTGTACAACCGAGGCTTGAATGTTGGAATACTGGGCCAGTTGTGGTCCCACCCAGATGTCCTGTGTTTGGACTTTTTACTGGTGTCATCCTTCTTTCCTTCCTCTCGGACCCTCTGCCTGAACACTTCCCTCTCCTTGGCTCCTCTCTTCTGTCTCATCTTTCCCTCTTTGAGCTCTGTTGAATTCAGGTTCTCTCTCTCTCTATGGTGGTATACAAACAGGTTTGAAAATACCAAGTATCATGTTTTGTCCTGCAGGATTTTTTTGTCATGGTTTACATAAATTACAAAATATGTGTATTTTTTGTATTTTTATTCTAGTGTTTCTTTTTTTCATTGAGAGAGTAGGGAAGGGAAAAAAACCCCATTCATAATAGTAATTTACACATGCATACTTAAATTATATGATCGGAGGTGGGTTTAGTAGCCAGAAATTCTACTTGTGTAAAAGCAGTGCTTTGAAATTAATAATTAAAAGTAGACAACCAAAAATTTCTAATTAAGGGTACAAAGAGCACACCCTTAAAACTAGAGTAATGACTTCAGTCTTGAAGGTTGGAGGTTTTTCTCCAAAATTTATAACAATTTTCTTTATCTAAATTTGAAACCATTTTCCTCAAATTTGTAATTTCCTCTTGTAAAATTGACTTTTCTTGTACATTTCAGACTTTATTATAAATCTGTGCATTATTTTATGGCTAATTTTTTATCCATTTTTTAAAATAAAATTACTTTTTTTTAATAAATTTGAAAGACTGGTAATTTTTAAAACTTTTTCCTTATAACAATTTTTGACCATAATTTTCCAGAGCCAGAACAGAACAATAATTTAAGTCTGATTTTAAAAAAAAATTAATAACATTGTATTTAATGAAATAAATTAACTTAAATGACCAAAGATGCAGTTATTTCTGTTATATTTCTATATATTTATAGTTTTGGTTTTTTTTTTTTTTAGAAATCTCCTCACCACCCAAACAGCAGGAAAAACCTCCCTTATTTTGAAATCCAAATGTTGGCAAGTTTAGTTTGTCTGAAGGCTGCTGACAGATTAAAGTCACTGGCTTTGTGAATTTCAGTCATCTTAACCTGCCAGGTACATAATAATGAATGTAAATTAGTTAATTAATATTAACTAAGGTAAAGGTAAAAACAGCTCCTTTTTATTCTGGTCTGAAATAAGAAAAAAAAAACCTAATAACTAAAAAGACAAAATGAATCAACTTCAGCTTCTAACCACAAGTGTTAGCCTATCGACTCTTCCATTATTGCTCCCGTTACCAGCGGGTTAAAACCACGATAAATTCACTTCTTCACTGCTTACATACCTCTTCTGCCTTTTATCCTCGTTTAAAGTACTTTAACAAGCTCCCGTTTCTCTCGGACAGTGACGCTAGCAGTGAGATACTCTGCCTGGTGATTAGAACATGCGGACGGAGCACTCCTGAACTCTGCTCAGCTGATGGCCATGCGCGTTGTTCATGTGCATGCTTGCAGACAGTCATTCCTTCATATTTTTTTTCTTAAATTTATATTTCCTCAGATTGGTGGCGTAAATTCAAGTGTGGTGGGCCACCACCCGGCAATGTTACCAGAGGAAACCTGGTTAGCATAACAGAATGGAGGAAGGAAAGCTGGTTATCCCACCACAGAGAGGAGCACAAGCCTAGTGCTAGTACCAAGCCCAAGAGCCACTGTTATTACCCCTGATAAGGGAGCAAGCCAAAAGAACAATGAAGTCAGATCAGTTAGAATGACGTAGTTCATGCAGAAAACTGGGTACCCATATATAAGTGGCAAAGATGGGTATTGCATCACAAAATTTTCAATGGAAACATTTATTTTGATGTTCAGAATATTCATAAGCTTCAGAAAAAAAAAAAAAATTTGTTCATTTGGTTTGGGGGAGGGGGTGACCCTCTCTGGCCCATGGCCTGTAACACATCTTGTGCCATTCTGGCTTACTGAGTTATATTTTTGCTGTGATGCTACACTGAGTTCTGTTAGCATTAACTTGGCTAGGCAGTCTGTCAACGTTGGGCACATGACCAACAGGCCACCTAGTGCTATTTTCTACAAATTCTATTCACCCCCACTGCAATCCTTGTTCATCTAACAACATTTGACCATATACGTCGTTCTTGGACGTTATTTTGAGCCAGTTAGCTGTTGAGATCAGGTAGCTGTTTAGCAATTGACTTGCAACTGTTTCTGTGCATTTTGTACTCAAGGGACTAGTGATACCCTACTGACCACTGAAACCACACACTCTGGTCCAGCAGTGATACTTTATTTGTTCACTCTAAGAGAAACATTAGTTGGCTCAGCGGTAACGGCTCAAGTCAGACCTGACACAGTCGGCCCTGGGATCCAAAACAGGGCAAGCTGAGAACATCCACAAACTGTTACAAAGACTTTTTTCCTCGGTCGCCAACAAATGTAAGGAGTTTCACAGAAAATCTCCGCCCGAGTCACGAGGGCCAACCCAACCCATATTCGGCTCAGGATACATCCGACACATCCGCGCTAAATATTAGGAGTTAGCCAGTCAATGTTAGCAAATCGATGTAAGAGGGAGGGTGGAGTTGAGCATGCCCCAACAGAGCTATGAGGCTGATTGAATTTTTGTGAGAAACAGTTTCTTTCTTATGCGTCTCTGAGCAATAATGTTCATGCATCGGATTATACTGCTCTTCTTCTGGTCAGTCAAGTCAACCTTGAAACAGAAAACGTGCCAATTATTAGACATGGAGTGACAATAACTCTCTGCTTCTGCAAAGTGATCGATGCGGTGATAAGATCACCCAGCTGAGGAATATTCAGTCTTTTTTTTAAAAAGCTGCAGACGTGCGTTTTCAAGTTGTGGTCACTGAACTCCACACAATCTACTGCTGTTTCCTCTGAATACAATCTGCAAGAACATCTGACAGCCTAACGCAGCAACCTTGCAACAACGGGGATTGTTTCAATTAGTTTCCACTGTTGAGATTCAGACTGTCATCATGTCATCAATAAGAGATTAAAGGCGTCTGATTATAAATGCCGTGCACAGAATGCTGCATAAAATTAAGAGGCTAATGATAAAATGATTAAGCTGCTTGATGATGAAAGCGCTGGGTCGGATGGTAAACCGATAGCTGGGGCAGCAAGTGGTGGTGGTGGTGGGGGGGGGGGGGCTGCTGCAACATTTATGGTATGTGTTTCAATTATGCTAATATGAGACTAATTGGTTGCAATATCTATGCCTGAATTTAAAAAAAAAAATGCAGCGCAGCAATAAATAAAGAAGGTAAGTGGAGTTAGGGTTGAGCCTGGAGCTCTCCTTGACCCATATTATCGGCTTCAGCGGAAACCGTTTCAGGGCTGGTGAAACACTGATAACATGGAGGAGGAGAAGAGGAGCAGTGTCGTCAGGAGGGTCATGGGGGGTGTCAAACTTACGCTGGGATGCCGGCTCGTGCCAGAACTTCGGCCTTCATGGCGTAGAGGCGTTCGCTTTTGCTGACGCCCAGTTTGATCTTCACTCGGTCGTGGGGGTTGTCTTGGAAGAAGAAGCCGTTGTGGATGACGAACTCCGTGTTGGATCTCGTGCCGTAGAAGATGTAGATCTGTTTGGATGGGGGGGGGGGGCATCATCATTAATGGTGTCTTCACCAGAGTTTTAACAAAGAAAAGGAAGTTACAAATTTATGAGACTGGGGGGAAAAAAAAGTGAGTCAAATTTATTAGGTGGCCAGACAGTATACCTAAGGGGCATATCTGGCCCCCATTGTTATTGACACCTCTTACAGTTTTATTTTAGACTATTGTTATTATTATTAATTATTATTATTACTATTGTTATATTATTGTTATTTATTTTAGACTATTGACTACTGTTTGCCCCAACTAGTCACACTTTACAGGTAAGTTGAATCCGGGACCAAATCTGTAGAAAAACTTGACTACAGAAAGAATTATTTTGAGAAACCTTTGGCCAAGATGAGTTTCCAAAAACATGACCATTAAAATGGAGGCAAAGTTGATGTTTTTTTCTTAAATGCATAATTTGTCTTAAATTTGTAACTCACTTGTCCTTGGAAATTTGCTAAAACTTTTTCAAAATTTCACTTTAAAAAAAAAAAAAAGTCCTTCTCCCATGGGCAGAAGAAGAGCTGGAGCAGGTGGCCAGGGACAGGCAAGTCTGGGCTTCTTTGCTTGGGCTGTTGCCTCCGCGACCCGGACCTCCAGAAAAGCAGTAGAAGATGGATGGCCTCCTCCCATGGAGGAGACCTTGAAGTTCTGTGATCACTAGGGCTGTCATAAATACCAGTTTGGGGGCTACAAATGTTTAGGAGCAATCCAGGTCAAAAATTTGAATATTCTGTATAGTCATTGTTCTCCTTAAATCTGTCCCTCCAGGATTTTGAGGGCTGCTTTTGTGCGATTGTTGCAGCCCCAAAAGCCTGAATTTCTAGCAGCTTTTCTGAAAAGTTACGATAAAAGCTGCCATGTTTTTCTGCACTGAAAGTTGTGGGAGGAAGCAGATGCTTTTTTTCCTCCATAGTTTGCTGCAATTTAGTCTGCGATAGTCTGCGAGTAGCTTTTACATACGTTTTGTGCATTCTGTAATTAAAATCAAGGAGTTACAGAGAAATAAAGAAAAATATCCAAAATCCAAATCTGGGTAATTTCATAATAGGCCTGCTGCATTTGTTAACAGTTGTGACTGAACCACATCAAATCACAATCATTTTTAATTTCAAGGAGTTCACAAAGTCCGTCTTCACCTGTTCATTCTCCTTGTAGTCCTGCAGCGCCACACACTCACAGCGGTCATCCTCCAGGTTGTAGCCAGTGGTGATCTACAAGCATTTTAATCACACCTTATTAGAGCATGTGTCACATCATCAGTGTGATAGTGTGTGTGGCAGAGAGTGTTACCAGTCCGTTTGTGTGGTTACACATGTCCCAGAGGGGGATGAGGGCCAGAGTGACCCGACTGCCATCCTCCGTGGGGATCTGATTCTGACGGGTCATCACAGACGACACGGCCCACCTGTCACATACGATCAACCGACAACCATGTGTTCATTCACAGTAAGACCAGTTCTATACATCACTGTCTAATACTGGTACTCTTTCAGTAGACTGTTTCCAAGGGGCCCATTAAAAACCTACAAAGCAAATCTGTGCAGCACTTTGACCCTTCCACTAGTGGCTTTGGTAAATTTTTGTGGTGCGTTGTTCATTTTCTCCCACTGTACCCTTGTATTCCAAATAAAAGACATGGGACTGGCATCTTTAAAAGGGGTGTGGCTGAGTGCCAATTCAGCACACAGTGAGTTTACTTTTTGACCAACAAAAACTGCATCAAAAGTCAGTGGCACACTTTAAACGGCACATTTTAAAGACATGCAGGTGCCAGAAAATGAGGAGACACTCGCCATTACGTCGCACACCTGCTTCACCACAGAAGGCTTAAATAGAACAGTGGCACTCCGGTAAATTATGTTCTCGTGCATTTTCACATCACACATGAGAAAACTGATCTGCTCTCCCGGGTGAACAGGCCATTATAATAGTAGTCTTGCAATGATAACAAATTTTGGTGGATGAAAAATAGTTTCAGAAATTATATACAGTGTTATTGCTGACAATTTTATGCCACTGAACCCATAAACTGGCAAGAAAAAAGTGTTAAATAAATACACCAGAGACCTGAGGCCCCATTTATCCCCAAAAAGCTACAATTTCATTAGAAACCAGCAGCAAAAAGTAGCCTTTTTTACCTGAAAAGGTTAATCAGATAAGCAGAAGATTATGCCAAAAATATCAACATTTATGAAAAAAGCTTATAACTATTGGGGAAAATGTCACAAATTCACAATAAAGGTTTTAAATTTGCAAAGAAAATGTCAAATTTGGAAAAAAATATATTTATGCCAAAAATATAACATTTTTTGGGGGGGAAAAAAAGCACAGTTTAATGTGGAAAACACCCACACAATTTTGCAAGAAAAAAAAATTGCAAATAACTAAAAAATTACCAGAAAAAGCAGCAATTTTGTGAGAAAAAGGTTAAACTTGCAATAAAAAAGCTGCAAATTTATAAAACAAAGAAACTCTTCATCCTGATTGTCTACCCTGAGACTGTTGTTGTAATTCTGCTGTTATACTTCGACATTTGTGGCTCCATGCAAACATTTTTTTTTTAAATACAAAAATCCCTCACAGTGGCTCTTTGTTCAGTACAGGTTGCCAACCCCTGGATTAGACAGTCATAATGGGGCCTCAAGTCTCTGGTGTATTTATTTAACCGCTTAAAATTCTGGTGTTCCGCTGACGGCATGTTTCAAATTTTCTACTGTCACCCAGTTAAGAAAGAATTAGATTTTCTTCACGCATGCTAAATTTAGGGAAATTGGCTGGAATGAGAAAAAAAAAAAGTTGCAAATTTATGAGGAAAAAAGTTGCAAGTTTACGAGAAAAAAGGTTGCAAATTTTGGAGAAAAAGTTGCAAATTTGTGAGAAAAAAGGTTGCAAATTTATGAGAAAAAAGGTTGCAAATCGACGAGAAAAAGTTGCAAATTTGCGAGAAAAAAAGTTGCAAATTTACAAGAAAAAAGGTTGCAAATTGATGAGAAATAAAGTTGCAAATTGCCAAGAAATAAAGTTGCAAATTTGCAAGAAAACAGTTGCAATTTACAGGAAAAAAGTTGCAAATTTATAAGAAAAGAAATTTATTGGTAAATTGGTAAGAAAAAAAAATGCAAATTGAGGAGAAAAAGTTACAGATTTGCCCCTTAAAATTCCAGTGCTCCACCGGTGGGATGTTTGAAATGTTCTACTCACTGAAGAAAGAATTAGATTTTCTTTGCATATGCTAAATTTAGGGGAGTTGGCTGAAATACTAAGGGGTTAAATGCACAGTGAAACAATAAAGCCTCGATTTCACACAGATCTCATCTTTTTAATGGATGCTATCACTAATCCTACACAAGTTTCATCACTGTACTATTCCCAGATCTCAGATCCAGAGGAAGGAGGAGGAGAAAAAAATAGTCACAACTCTTATCTAATAAATTATTCTCTGCTCCAGTTTCAGGAAATGCATGCACACATGCACTGACCTGTAGTCATCAAATGTGAAGCCGTCCTTCAGGGGCAGCTTGCTGGCAGCAGGATGAGTCTGGGGATGGAGAGAGGAAGGTGGACAAGGGGAAGGGGAAAAACAGACGCGCACACACAAATCAGTATGAGGGATTTCATTATGCAGGTAGGCTAGAGGGTGCGGGAGGAACCGCCTGACAGGGACGCCTAACAAGTAGGACGGGAGCAGGGGGCCACACACCGGGGTGTGTGTGTGTGTGTTTGCGTGTGTGTGGTCTCCTAGTGCAGCACGACACTTGACCCCCCACATACATCACTGTCAATTTAATTTGTTGTGGCCAGCAGCCATCATAAATCTGCCTCATCAATTTGGGGCTGTGTGTGTGTGTGTGTGTGTGTGTGTGTGTGTGTGTGAGAGTGAGTGAGACCGGTTCCACCACTGGAAGCCACCTTCAAAAAGCCATTAGCAAATTGTCCCGAGCTTACGTAGCACAGAGTGAGCGGGAGAAGATCAGTGGAATGAATAATGAAGACGAAGAAGTGAGAAGTGAAGCTGGGGCTCAGAGTCAGAACTAAATAAAAACAGGAGGGCCGATGCGGTAAAAGGTGGATGTGTGAGGAAACCTAGAGGGATGTGACGTAGGAATGTAACCGCTCTAACAACAGTGTGTGCTCTATGGGCTCAACTGAAATACCATTCAGCTTTTGGGGGTTTCCTTTTTATGCTGGTATGCATTATGTTGGATTTGTGACATTATCTAGTCTGCAAAGTCCTCCTCTCCAACAGAAACCGGGACTACCGAGCCATCTGAAATGCCTCGTTTGGACTGGCTGTTTTCTTCCATGAGGTTATCACATCAGTACTTAAAAGACCCGATACAGACCCGTCTCCTGGATAGTATGGCATGTCCCCTCCTCAGAGAGGAAGACGAAGTTTCCCCAGTCAGCCTCGGAGCTCAAATAGCTACAGTGCTGCTAGCTTAACTGCAGCTTGTTCATTAATCCAGATGATAATGAACCTCACATCATTCTAACCCATTTTTTTTTCTTCCCGTCAGCATGATACGGGGTCGACATGGTTACCACTGCTAGCTTAACAAAGTCAATCAGCATGACCAGGGATTTAATGACTTGTAAACTGCAGTTACCATAATGGAACGGCTCATTCATACGTAAACAGCTGTATACATATTTTAAGTCTTGGTCCTCAAGAACTCTCTGAACTGTCGAAATTTCAGTTAATAAAACACTTGGAACCTGGTTTACTAAATATTTGCAGGTATTAAAGCACGTGCAAAGTTCCACGTAGTGCAACCCCCCCCCCAAAAAAAAAAAAAAAAAAAAAATGGAAACAAACTAATTGACTAAGGCCACGCAACAATGAGTGTGTACTTCAAATGTGGAATATAATGTGGATTTGCACCTTTGAATTATTGAATATGCAACGTTGGGAATTTTTACTCGCTACAACATTGGATGCAGACGATGCAAATACATTTGCTCTCCAAATGCAAAACTGATTAACTGCACTTGCGCTGCATCTAAATTTAATACAACTCAAAAGCAGCTGCTTCCGCTTTGCACACAGGTTCCGCCTGTGTGCTAGGAGGAGAAATGTGATATGCCTCCAGAAATTATCACTTGTGTTCACATATTTGGAGTGACAGAACAAAACCGGACCGTCAACGATGAAGCGTACAGATCTCCTGACCTTTGACCATGACCTTAACCTGGACAATCTTTTTTGTTTGTCGCTGATGACAAGTAAAATGAAGAGTCATGATGCATCAATCATGTCTGGATAAAGGCCAAAAATAAATCTTAAAGGCATACCTCTGCAAATATATGGACATGAGGACTGACGGTGGTCAGCTGGAAAAGAAGAAAAAAAAAAAAAAAAGCAGCAGAAGCTCACAGGTTTAGCTGAATCCTGGAGACGGAACAGCTCTGCTACAAGTCTCACTGCCTTAGTTGCTTAAATGTGTGATTGTGAGGAAAACAAGTTTATTTATTTAAGAAGGTAAAAAAAAGGACATGAGAAGCCTCGATGACGACTCAAGAGGGTTTTTCTTCTAGTTCTTTCACACTAGGGCAGTGCGATATGACCAAAATTTCATATCAGATATAAGTAATCTTATTTGATGATAATGATACATTTCACAATATACATTTTCTGTCAAGTCTATCAACTTTATTCCTAGCCCCCATGATGCCTTGTGTGAATTATGTGCACAACTTCCGGTGCTAGTTTAGAACGTGGAGTTATTATGGAAACGGGACACTCTTCCTTGTTAAGAAAAGCAATGACTTCGGTATCAACAATGCGGGAACACGGCCGTTTGCACCTTAAAAAGAGTAATATAATCATACCACTTGCTACAACTACTGGGGGATGGGAAGATGACCTTAAAGTGGCCTTGCAGACAGTAGCGCCGTTGGTTAGCTCCGCTGCTAAGATGCTAACGCTGTAAACAAATAAAAGCTCTGAGATATATCAAGGCTTCAACTGCAATAAAGTCGGTTGCATTTTGTTAAGAGATGTTGGACATAATCAAATTTACCTTACAGCAGATGTAGAATCTAGTCAGAACCACAAAGAACCACAACACCATGCTTGGGTCTTTTAATGTCGGGGTAAATACAGACAGCTGCAGCTGTTTGTTTTACCCTGAAATTAAAACGCTCATGCTGCTGTCATGCCATGAATGCTTGTTATTTAACTTAACACGTACAGACCTTTCTGACAATTGTTCAAAATTGTATTGATCTCTATTGGCTGATAATTTAAAAATTAATGCATGCTGAAGCTGCTAAGAACAAGTCCATATCGTTCCAATGCAGTGCAACGAACGTAAAAAAAAACAAAAAAAACCCTGATATCTTTCTTAAATCATTAAGCCTTAGGAAGCATTTACTATTATAACAGTTACTATTTTTTATTTTAACATCATGCAGCTTTACATCTGATGACATATATGACACACAAACATCAGAGCTGTGGCATTCATACAAGTGAAAACATACCTGGTGCTCTCGTGTCTGTACCACCGATGACTCCAACAGTCCGTTTTAGTTTTCAGTGCATGATCTACGCATTGCTGTTGACGCCACAGATTTAGCTGTGGAGCCTCCATGTATACAGTCTACGACAACCCCGAACAGCAGCAACAAGTACCAGAACTACGCAAAAACATTCAAAATTACAAAATCGACAAGAGTGAAAATTAGCTGCCACTTGACTGCAAAGCATGTAAGTGGACTATAATGTAACGCCGGGGCTGTGATAAGGGGCGGGGGATTCTCCCAGCATGCTTTGTGCCGAGGGGGATTCAAAGACTTATTATTCTGGTGTTCTGAGCGTTATTGTTGGGCCCTTATAACTGTGTTATAAGTCCGGCTGTGATAATGTTGTTTTCCCTGTGTGTGACAAATTTTGTGTCTGCGCCACCCTGAGTGAGATGAGTGTCCGTGTGAATGATCTCCCCTCTGTTTTCTGTAATTAAGTCAGTGAAGAATAAATGCCTACACGTCACAAATCCTCATTATTGTGTGTCAAACTGGTATCAAACTGGTATCAGAAGTGGGATTCTTGAGAGATGGAAGTGAGGATCAAGGCAGAGATTTGACAGCTCGAGCAGCTCATCGCCCAGATGGAGATGGACAGCAGAGCAGATACGCCAGCTCCCAGAGCTGCTCGCCGTGACAGACGGGGAAGCGGACCAGATGAAGAAAGTGCGCCCCGTTTTCTACCTTTTTCAAGACAGGATGGGGAGCACCAACGGGGAACTATGAGCCAGCGATTCCACTGTGACCAAGGGCAGTGATCGACAGGGAGGCAACCGTCCCACCGACCTGCCAACCGGCCAAGCTTCCCTGCTTTGGTGGCAAAACCCTGCTGGACGACTATCTGGTTCAGGTTGAACTGGCCACTGCGCTGAATGGCTGGACACCTCAAGAGACAGTTGTGCAGGTCGTGCTGGCTCTGGAGGGGGGAGCTCTCTGCATGCTGTCTGATCTCCGGCCTGAAGAATGTCACAGCTGGCCAGCGCTAAAAGGAGCACTTCGGAGGCAGTACGGGAGGGCAACCCATGCTGATCACACCCAGAAACAGCTGGCCAGCTGCCGGTGAGGCAACCGAGAGAGCCTGGGAGTGTATGCAGCGGACGTATGGCTGCTGACACAGCATGGGTACCCAGATTTCAAGCCAGAGGCGGTGGAGAAGCTCGTCCTTCAGAATTTCATCCGGGGGCTCCGCCTGGCCCGGCTCCAACAACACATCTGGATTCATGCCGTGAGCAGCTGAGAGACGGCCGTGGCAGAAATGGAGCGGGTGGGGCCAATGATGGATTATGCAGTGTCATCTCCAAGGCAGAGAGCTTTCCAGGCCACAGCTGACAGCGAGGACGAGGAGGAACTGTGCCAGACCAGAACTGCATGGCCGGCGAGAATATGACGATGGCAGCGCGAGGAGGGATGCTTCCACCGCGGGGAACCAGGACACATTGGGTTGCACCCACCTGCACCCACCCCGTGACAACCTGCCCCCTTACCAGCATTAAACTAGAGCAAGGTGGCACAAACCTCCTGCCGCCTCTCAGACATTTTCCCCAATGAACCATCACCACGTCTGAGCCGACTTGCAGACACTCACCAGGGCTGTACCTGCAGTGCAGCCTGGACAGCACACCAATCCGGGCCCTGATCAACACCGGTTCTACCATGTCCCTGGTCCAACCTGGGGCGCTGCCCGGTACAGATGAACACAGACTGCAGAGGTAGGAACCCACCAGGAACTGGGTCACCACAGCCACCGGTGAGCGCACCAGACTGGGAGGGTGACGAGTCTGTGTGTTGGGAGTGGCCGGTCAGAACACAAACCACTCTATGGCTGACATCCAAGACCCCTGCATCACTGGACTAGATCTGCTCGCAGCATGGGATGCAAAGATTGACACCGCCAACTCGTCTCTCTTTCTGGGGGCTAAGACTGTCATGCTGTGTGGCAAGAGCCAGACGAAGAACCAGGGGGCCCACATGATCGAGGGGCCATCAGCGCAGACCAAGCTGAGGGGATCGCCACCAGAGCTGACCGCAGCAGCACCACCAGCGTGAGCAGAGGGATCGTCACCACTGCCAGAGACAGCAGGGAAGGGGGGGGGGGCAGTGGAGCGGATTGCTACGTCATCAGAAACCCAGCAGGCGGTCAAAGAGCTGTTCCAGCAGAGCTGCAGAGGATTAGAATCGGGACAGAGACGCCAGCTGCGGGAGCTGTTGGATTGCTACATCAACGTTTTTGCTGCCAGGGATAAAGAGTGCACCCGAACCAGTTTGGTGAAGCACCAGATTGACATCGGTGAGACCAGGCCGATCCGGCTCCGCCCCCGCCATCTGCCTTTTTCAAGGCAGGCGGCGGCAGAACAAATGATTCAGGAAATGCTGGAGGCAGATGTCACTGAACCCTCCAGCAGCCCCTGGGCAGCACCGGTGTTTCTGGTCAAGAAGAAGGATGATTTGTGGCAGTTCTGTATGGATTACTGGTGCCTGAATGATATCACATATAAGGACTCCTACCCCCTGCCCCACATCGATGACATGCTGGAATACATCACCACCTCCAGCTGGTTCAGCTCGCTTGACCTCTGCAGCGGCTATTGGCAGGTACAGCTGTCATCAGAGGCCCGCCAGAAAGCAGCCTTCTCCATCACGCAGGGACTGTAGCATTTCAAGGTGATGCTGTTTGGACTTTGCAATGCCCTGGTCACCTTTGAATGTCTGATGGAGCGGGTGCTGGCTCACATCCCCTGGAGCCGCTGCATTGTTTATCTCGACTACCTGCTGGTTCACGCAGCCGATTTTCATGGCGCCCTGTCCAACCTCCAGGAAGTGTTGGGCGCCGTCCGGCAGGCTGGGCTGCATCCGCGGAAATGCCACTTGTTTTGGCGAGAAACCACCTTCATGGGCCACGTCGTCAGCACTGTGGGAGTTGCCACCAATCCGGAGAAGGCAGCAGCAGTGAGAAACTGGCCAGTTCCACAGGATGTAGGAGAACTACGGAGCTTTCTCGGACTGGCCTACTATTATAGGAGGTTTGTGAAAGAGTTTGCCACCATCGACAGCCAACTGCATCAGCCGACATAGAAGGGCCGCATGTTTGAGTGGAATGAGGACGATGCTGCTGCTTTTTCCCGGCTCTATTCAGCGCTCACCAGAGCCCCTGTGCTGCAGTATCCTGACCCAAACTGCCCCTTCATTGTGGACACAGATGCCAGCAACCAGGGCATCAGGGCATTGCCATCTCAGGAGGGAGAACACGGAGAGCAGGCAATTGCCTTTTTCAGCCGCACTCCCAGCACAGCTGAGAGAAATTACTGCGTCATCCGCCAAGAACTGCTAGCAGTTATCCAAGTGCTCCGCCATTTTCTACCGTAAGTTTATGGGGGGAGGTTTCAGCTCAGGAAGGACCACCCCTCCCTGACCTGGCTACTGAGAGAGGACAGAGAGCCAGGTGGACAGTTGGCGAGATGACTGAAGGCACTGCAGGATTATGATTCTCAGATTGTGCACTGAGCAGGCCACCTCCATGCCAATGCTGATGCGCTGTCCTGGCGTCCCTGTGCTGTGGAGGCCTGTCGGCACTGCCAGCGGGCAGGGGATCGTGACCCAGCAGTCTCATGGGCAGCTGCTCTCCAGACCACTGCGGCCAGGGATAACAAGCAGCCCACAGCTCCTCCTCAGAAAATCAGCCAGCTCTCCCCAGCGATGATGTCACAGAGGCCCTTGGCACGCAGCAGCTTCGGAGCGAGCAGGATGGAGATCCTGTCATCTCCCGGGTCCAGCAATGGTTGGAAGCGGGCCAATGGGGAAAATAAAAAACTTACAATAACCTGATTGCATAAATATGCATGCCCTTAAACTAATAATTTGTTGCAGCACTTTTGGCTTTTATTACAGCATTCAGTCTTTTTGGGTAGGAGTCTGTCAGTGTGGCACAGCTTGATGTGGCAATATTTGCCCACTCTTTGCAAAAACACTCCAAATCTGTCAGGTTGTGAGGACATCTCCTTTGTACAGCCCTCTTCAGATCACCTCACAGATATTAAATTGGATTCAGGTCTGGACACTGGCTGGGCCATTCCAAAACCTTACACATGTGGACAAAATTGTTGGTACCCCTCTGTTAATGAAAGAAAAAACCCACAATGGTCACAGAAATAACTTGAATCTGACAAAAGTGGTAATAAATAAAAATTCTATGAAAATTAACCAGTGAAAATCAGACAATGCTTTTGAATTGTGGTTCAACAGAATTATTTTGAAAAAAACTCATGAAACAGGCCTGGACAAAAATGATGGTACCCTTAACTTAATATTTTGTTGCACAACCTTTTGAGGCAATCACTGCAATCAAACAATTTCTATAACTGTCAATGAGACTTCTGCACCTCTCAGCAGGTATTTTGGCCCACTCCTCATGAACAAACTGCTCCAGTTGTCTCAGGTTTGAAGGGTGCCTTCTCCATACGGCATGTTTCAGCTCCTTCCACAGATGTTCAATAGCATTTAGATCAGGGTTCATAGAAGGCCACTTTAGAATAGTCCAGTGTTTCGCTCTTAGCCATTCTTGGGTGTTTTTAGCTGTGTGTTTTGGGTCATTATCCTGTTGCAAGACCCATGACCTGCGACTGAGACCAAGTTGTCTGACACTGGGCAGCACATTTCTCTCTACAATACCTTGATAGTCTTGAGATTTCATTGTACCCTGCACAGATTCAAGACACCCTGTGCCAGATGCAGCAAAGCAGCCCCAGAACATAACAGAACCTCCTCCATGTTTCACAGTAGGGACAGTGTTCTTTTCTTGGCATGCTTCATTTTTGCATCTGTGAACATAGAGCTGGTGTGCCTTGCCAAAAATTTCCAGTTTTGTCTCGTCTGTCCATAGGACATTCTCCCAGAAGCTTTGTGGCTTGTCAACATGCAGTTTGGCAAATTCCAGTCTGGCTTTTTTATCATTTGTTTTCAACAGTGGTGTCCTCCTTGGTCATCTCCCATGAAGTCCACTTTGGCTCAAACAACAACGGATGGTGCGATCTGACACTGATGTACCTTGACCTTGGAGTTCACCATGAATGTGTTTAGAGGTTGTTCTGGGCTCTTTTGTTACCATTCTTATTATCCATCTCCTCCTGCGGCCACGTCCAGAGAGGTTGGCTACAGTCCCGTGGATCTTAAATTTCTGAATAATATGTGCAACTGTAGTCACAGGAACATCAAGCTGCTTGGAGATGGTCTTATAGCCTTTACCTTTAACATGCTTGTCTATAATTTTCTTTCTAATCTCCTGAGACAACTCTCTCCTTTGCTTCCTCTGGTCCATGTTTAGTGTGGTACACACCATGTCAACAAACAGCACAGTGACTACTTGTCACCCTTTAACTAGGCCGACTGACTAATTACAAGTTTGTAGACACCTGTGATGTTAATTAGAGGACACATCTTAGTTGTACATGTCCCTATGGTCACATTATTTTCAATCTTTTCTAGGGGTACCATCCTTTTTGTCTAGGCCTGTTTCATGAGTTTGTTTTTTAAAGTAATTCTGTTGAACCACAATTCAAAAGCATTGTCTGATTTTCATTGGTTAATTTTCAGAGAATTTTTATTTATTACCACTTTTGTCAGATTCAAGTTATTTCTGTGACCATTGTGGGTTTCTCTTTCATTAACAGAAGGGTACCAACAATTTTATCCATGGCTGTAATCTTCTTCTGGTGAAGCCATTCTTTTGTTGATTTGGATGTGTGCTTTGGGTCATTGTCATGCTAAAAGATGAAGTTCCTCTTCATCTTCAGCTTTCTAGAAGAAGCCTGACGGTTTTGTGCCAGCACTGGCTGGTATTTGGAACTGTTCATAATCCCCTCCACCTTGGCTAAGGCCCCAGTTCCAGCTGAAGAAAGACAACCCCAAAGCATGATGCTGCCACCACCATGCTTCACTGTAGGTATGGTGTTCTTTTGGTGATGGGCAGTATTGTGTTTACACCAAATGTACCTTTTAGAATTATGGCAAAAGAAGTTCAACCTTGGTTTCATCTGACCATAGCACACATTTTCCCACATGCATTTGGGAGATTTCAAATGCGTTTCTGCAAAATGTAGCCAGGCATGGATGTTTTTCTTCGTAAAATAAGGCTTCCGTCTTGCCACCCTACCCCAGACGTATGAAGAAGACGGGAGATTGTTGTCACATGTACTAAAGAGCCAGTACTTGCCAGAAATTCCTGCAGCTTCTTTAATGTTGCCGTCTGCCTCTTGGCAGCCTCGCTGACCAGTTTTCTTCTTGTCTTTTCATTAATTTTGAAGGGACGTCCAGTTCTTGGTAATGTCACTGTTGTGCCTCATTTTCTCCACTTGATGACTGTCTTCACTGTGTTCCATGGTATATTTAATGCCTTAGAAATTCTTTTGTACCCTTCTCCTGATTGATAACTTTGAACAATTTATTTATTTAGCGAATGCAAAGTCCTTAAGCCAAGCAGTTGCCTCCTGGTTTGCTGTATGGAGGGTGTGTAATCCTCCTTCCAGTCTTTGGAGTGGGCAAGCCTCTATGATGTGTTCCATAGTTTGCTCCTCTCCACATGCGCACAGTGGGCTAGGGCTACTGCCCCATCTGTGAAGGCTGGCGAAGCAGGGGCCATGTCCAGTCCTGAAGCGATTGAGTGTAGACCACTGTCTCCTTGGGAGGTTGGTGCCCGGGACCTGTTGGTTGGGGTTTATCACCAGCTGTTTGTTTGGGACCTCCTTGGTCTCCCATTCCTCTTGCCAAGCTGTCTGGATGGTAAAGTCAGCTGGGGGAGGGTTTTTCCAAATCGGCCGTCTGGATGAAAGTCGGGCAGTGGGTGGGGTGTAGATATCTGCATGGATTGGTAAGTGAGGAAAATCTTTAACTTTTTGGAGCATCCTTTGAGTTAATGCTGGGGGGCAATGGATCAGCGTTCTCGTCGCGCCCTCCGCCAGTACCCGGACTCGCCTGGGGAAGCTAATGATCCTACCAGCAGACTAAATTCGAAGAGACAACGCCTCTGTGCCAAGTCAAAGAAGAATCCTAGTCACAGTCCTAAAGCCGAAAGCAAACTTTGAACAATGAGATCCCTCTGATGCTTTGGAAGCTATGTGCGGACCATGGCTTGTGCTGTAAGATCTGACTACAAAAATGTCAGGAAAACCCTACTAGAACCGCTGAACTTTATTTGGGGTTAATCAGAGGCACTTTAAATGGTGGCAGGTGTGTGCCGACTCCATTTAAGATGAGTTTGAATGTGATTGGTTAATTCTGAACACAGCCACATCCCCAGTTATAACAGGGTGTGCATATTTATGCAACCAGGTTGCTTTAAGTTTTTTTTTGTTTTTATTTTTCCCCTTAAAAGATTTCAGTTTGTTTTTCAATTGGGTTGTACATCTTGATCTCATTTTTTAACATCACAAAAACCTGGCATTTGAACAGGGGTGTGTAGACTTTATATCCACTGTATATCGGCATACTGCACAGCCCTATTTCACACTAACATTTCTTTAACATGGGCCAAACTGATATTAATACATATATGCAAGTATGAAGAGCCACATTTCTGACACTGCCCCCAAATGACAGCAGAAGGCAACAACAAGTAGATGAAGATAAAAAAAAGCTTGAAAAGGAGCGGAGAGTGGCAGTTAAGTGCCAACTGCTTTTGGTGACAATTTATGTTGACAAATTGTCAGATTATTGTATGCATTACTGGCTTGTGTCCTTCCAAAATGTCAACCTCAGAAAGCTCCAAATTTAAGCTCTTATAAAGGAAAACCAAGTTACAAAGTCACAGCTATTCAATACACAAGTCTTAACATCAAAAAAAGAGTGACAAGAGATCATGGAGATGTGCCCTCCCCCCCCTTCATGTTTGATTTCAACCCACTCTCTCTTCCCTCCTCCTCATCATGTCCCCAGCTCCTCCCTCCTCCTCCCCCTCCTCCTCCTCCTCCTCAGATGACCGGGCTGGAAAATTAGCTTGTCACATTGGCTTTGAATTGAATTGACCTGAATGTACCTTCCTCAAAAAAAAACCTCTTCCCCTCCCCCCCCATCTCTGTCCAGTGTGTAGGATGTATGTACGACCGACCAGACACATGTTGATGCAAACAGGCAGACACAGCCAGAGATGGACCTCTTCTTTGTACTGTAAAAACCCCCAGTACACCAGCACCTCGTAACCTTTTCAGGACTATAATTATGATAGTTCGCCTGTTTTTCCCCCCATTTTTTTTTCCAATAAATGTGTCAGAAAATGTCCTTTGTGTAAATTATTTTGCCCTTTTTCCAGGAGAAATGCAACTTTCAAAATCTGGTGTTTGTCGTCATTATTATACGTTATAAACAGTGTTGAGAGTAACGCGTTACTTTGTAATACATTACTGTAATGCCACTACTTTTGCAGTAACATGCTGTGTAACAGGATTGCTTTTTAAGAATTCAGTAATGCATTACAGTTACTGAAATTTGATCACATGAGTTACTTGTTACATTAATATGGATAGTTTTAGTGCAAATAATTGAATATGAACAGTTCTTTTGCAAAAATCAGTTAAGTCCAGTTGGTTTAATATTGAGAAAAACAACATATCTGTTGGTTTATAGGTGTTAGTATTTCCAATTCAGCTTCTAAGACAGTCCCTTGAAATATCAGTATCTCAGACATAAAGGAAAAAAAAAAAAAAATCAACTCGTTACTTTTTGGCAATTAATTATTTATTTTTTTTTTCCCCAAAAACAGATAAGTCCCGAAAACCATGCTAGTTTGTCTGGAACATACTTGAATGTCTATAAGCATCAATGCAGTATGACTGACACACTGATTTAGACATATCCACTCAGTGAAATGGTATAGATGGTATCAAGATAGACCCAGACCTCCCATAGTGCAAAATAAAGATAAATGATTAACGATGATAAAACCCAGCAATCCTATATACAGACAACTAGAGATGTAATACCTGTAGTTGCAGTTCAGTGTGGTCGTGTAGGTGCAGATAGTAACAGATAGGACTGCACCTGATCAGTATTGCAGTGACAGACAGACGGCAGCAGATGTGGCGTTTCTGCAGATGGTTGCGGTAAATGTTAATGTGCAGAGACAAACAGCAGCAAAGTAGCAAGAATTCTGAATATTATTCGCTGGTCCGACCTCGTTTGCGCCCTACTGGTGAAGACATCACTAGTTCATCTGCTTCATCAAAATTATCCATATTTGACATAAAATGCAACAAAATTGTAAAAAAAAAAAACTGGCAGGGAAATCACTCACAGCAAGCAGGTGCTGTGTTGGAAATGCTCACTCCTTCACCATATAGTGGACTATATAGTGAATGTGCAGCCAACGGAGCAGTGAGAGAAGAGCTTCACATCACAATATAAACTACCTTAAAGTATTTATATTTAATAATTCAGAAAAAAACATTTGATTTAATACATATTTACTACAAATTACATGCAGGTATTCATTTTTTTTTTTTACCACCGTTAGTCTGTTACATTTTACTCTCTCGCGTGATGTGATTAACCGTGCCGCAAAAACAAGCCCAGTAGTGCACAAAAGTGGTTAATTTTATTGTTATATTGAGTTTACTGTATAGTCCACTATATCTAAATTCACTATATAGTGAGTAGGGAGGGAGTGAGTGAACATTCTGAGCACAGCCAGGGAAATCAGTCAGAGCGAGCAGATCGGGAAGGCAGCCAAGATGAGTCACATGACCCAAATACCAAGCGCTGATTTGCCCTGTGGAGTCGTCTGCTTTTGTAAAAACGCTCCCGGCATTTATCGGCTTTTGAAAAAAATAAATAAATATGAATCTGTAGTGTCTATAACATAGGACATATCGGATTTTGAGAAAAAAAAAACAAAACTATCTGAACTTGTATAAGTAGGTAATGTTAACAGCTGTTTGATATAAAGAAGGAAATTCTTGGAAGTGGCATTTATCGGTTTTTGCAAACAAACTCTTCATATACAAACTGACCCTACGTAGCTGATGCAGCCGTCAGTTGACGTGACCTGTTGCAGAGAGCTGAGTCTTAATTACTGAGCAGAGGAAAAGATGAAGCTTCTTTGTTTTTGTGGAAATGGACTATTTTTCCTTTGTCGCGGTAAAAGACAAAAGCATATTGGTGGGTTGCAAACTAAAGTGCCGGCTGAGACTTACGGCAATCTTCAGCTCCAATGAAACTAGTGCTATGCTAACGACACCATGAAGAGGATCTACTGGGTTCTGAACAGCCACGACTGGATGTAAAGTGGAAACTCTTGTCTCAACACCCACCCACGGCTGGACTTCAATCACAGGTATGCATCTAGACAGTTTGTGACCCAGCAAGAATCAAACCGACTGCCAGATACGTCGTTCCAGACTTGAGATGCGATAACACTTTCAGACAGCTGGACTGTGATCCACTGAAATTAAAAGGCATTTACTTTCTACCTGGATACAGATTATTCAAAAATGGACTTTGATCTCCAAAAGAAATTTGAGGGACTGGATCATGTCTCTGTCACAGCAGACATTTGGACTGTGGATAATGGACATTTTCTTTGGATCACTGCACATTGGATTAAATCCATATCATAAAGGTAAGATAAACATGGACAGCTTTATGCAGTGTTGCCAACTCTCACTCCAAAATGAGGAAATTCCTGGCAATATCATGTTGATTTTCTTTAGATTTTTCCCACAATAAGAGCTCTCAAGGGAGAATAAAGCAGACTGAACATGTTCTAAATGCTCTGTCTGAAACAGTCTGTTTTTAGCCTGACATTAATAAGCCCATTATGGAATCTAACAATTAAATTATCTTGCTGTGTGTGCAAGATGTCCCACCAGTGGAATATTTTACAATGGCAGGACACTGGCTAAAATAGTAAGGGATTTAAATCTAGAGCTGTAAATCAGGTATATGTCTGTTAGTATATTACCAATTTTCTCCAAAGTTTCAGAAAACAAACTGTTGCTACACAATTGTTGGAGTATATGGAGTCTATAATTACTTACATCCTCTCTATGGCTTCTGACCAAATTATTCAGCTGAGAGTGCTAACTCCTACTTGACTGAACACATTAAAAACAAAAAGTCAATAGTTCAAGGTCAGGTTGTGGGAGCCGTTTTACTGGACCCCCCCCCAAAAAAACAACAACTTTTGATGCAGTGAATCATTACATTTTAGTTACAAAAAAAATATTTAGATCAATTTTTCTAATCTGGCCATGCAATGTTTTCGTCTTATCTGTGTGACAGACAACAATGTGTAATGGTGAATAATTAAAGATCTTCTTTCTTAAGGTGCATTCAGACCAAACGCGAACGGGTGGCGCGAATCCATACAAAGCCAATGGAAAGATGCGAGCACACGCGATTTCGCATCTTGTGCTCGCATCGTGTGTTATCACGTCCAAGGGATAGCGCTAGCTCTGAGATTCTGCCATCACCGGAATAAAAGTATTTACACTGGAGAGTAGACTAGTTTGGAACTGAGATTCACTCACCTGGAGACAGGAGGACCAGGAGCTCTTCAGCTGAATTGGGATTTTGGAGTTATTTACCCATGGTTTCCTGCCATGGATGTGCTAACAAGGCTAATGAGCTAGCAACGGAAACACTCATCTTCTAAAGTTTTGGAGACAGGGACAACTTTTTCAGGTGAGCTTGCTGTCGGATAATGTAAACCTAAAGCATGAGGTTATTTTGAGGATTTCCACAGTAGGCTGAACACTGCTGCAGAAGTTATAAAGGCAACTTCGCCTGTCTGCATCTCACTCAGACGCTGAATTCATGTTTATTCACGCATTTACATTGAGTCATAACGTAACTGCGCCACTCGAAAAATTCACCCATTCGCGTTTGTTCTCAACGCACCTTTAGCTTCTTAAAATTCTAGTTTTCCACCCACAGAATGTTTCATATTGGCTGGAAATTGGCAGGAATGCTAAGGGATTAAGTATGCATTTAAAAGTAATGTGAAAGTTACATTTCCAAGTAACTAGTTACTTTAATCATGCAGTAATTGGTAAAGTAACTCAGTTACCTTTAAAAAGAAGTAACTAGTAACTGTAATTAGTTACTACTTTTTTGTTCAATGGGCTGATACTGTGACTGAGTATTGGCCGATACCGATCCAAACCTGATACAGTTTCGCTTATTTAAAACAAAACTACAGAACATACTTTGGTAATGACTGGTTGCATTTTGTACACATAAAACTCAAAGAATGTATTACAAATTTGACTCGGTTCAGCAATGCTGCTGCTTTTTTTTTTTTTATTTTAAACTTTGGCAGCATTTCACTGGTCAGAACCATGCAAACATGCATTCTGAAGTTTTAAGTACAAGCTTATACAAAACTTTGAAGCCAAGTATTAAAGTAAACATTCTGAT
The DNA here is from genome assembly GCA_020510985.1 of Pholidichthys leucotaenia. NCBI lineage: Eukaryota > Metazoa > Chordata > Actinopteri > Cichliformes > Pholidichthyidae > Pholidichthys > Pholidichthys leucotaenia. The sequence continues at coordinate 410,663,898 of CM035842.1, read as the reverse complement.
GAAGTTCAAAGTGTCACTTTATGCATGAGGTAAATAAAGGAGCTACGGTAACCCTTTAAGTTGTATTTTATCATCATAAGTATTCTCCTGGTCCTCGGTTTATTTAGTAGTGTTTCTGATATTATTCTCTGTCCATTCTTAGATTTTAGGTTTGCTCTTATTTTGAAGTCATTCTTGTTCCCATTTCATGTTCATGTAGCCGTGCACCCTCTGGAGTCAATAAAGTATACAAAATACAAAAAAAAAAAAAAGCTTGCCATTTATGTTTGTCACCCATCTCTCATCAACTGTAAGACTCTCTCCTGAAAGGTACGCTCCAGTCTGGTTTTTATCTTCAGTTTCATTCTTTTTAGGTTTCACTTTAAGTGTCCAGCCTCCCGAGCTGGAAAAGCAGCGGCTGCTGCTGCCCAACACAACTCTTTTGCCGTGATACTTTTGCAAGTGTTTTATCAAGTTGGTGATGTGAAACTGTAAATGCTGGCACCACACAGCAACATACTGAGGCGAGTCCCACAGACAGGCTCCAGTGATGTGACACTCATGTCTGCTTACAGAAGCCGTGCACAGCGCAGCTGAAAACATGATTGCACGTTCATTTTAATATTATTAATGTATCGGATCGGTAAATTCCTTTTATTCTTTACCGATTCCGATCCAGCCATTTTGCCTGGATCGAACCAGATACTGATAGAGGGGATCGGCTCATCCCCATTTTTTTAGTAACTTGCCCAACATTGGTAATAAATGCTTAAAACAATGTGTGATAACAAAAAGTAACAGATTTGAATTTTCATCAGGTTTCTCTTCATAAATATTTCAGATGTACATGAACAAAACTTTTGAAATTACAAAATGAAACTGAACTTAACATTTGTGTTTGCCACACTCCCAAACTCTCACAAACAATACTAATTCTACCATTTACAATACTAAACTATTATTTACACAGAAAACACAGCTAAAACGCCACAAAAATACGTGAAGAGCTCCTCTCTCCTCCTCTATGCCTGCAGCTCTCCTGCTGTGCTCATTTCCTCCTTCACTCACGCAGGCAATTCCGCGATTGCCATAATGTACCATATATCAATGAAAAGCTCACTTCTCAGCTTTCAGAATCTGTTGGAATTCTGTCACTAGCGTGAATGGTCTAAGAGTTACAGTAATATGAATGAGCCCAGAGATGAAGTAGGATTTAGAGGGTTACAGGTCCACCACACCGTTCTTTGAGTCCAAGGATTCTTTTACACCAAATCTATCTGGTCTGGACTTCTGAACTCCTTTGATTCAAGTAATTCTTTTTTGGTGTGAAACCTCCCCCGAACCACGGTCTGGACCAAAGAACTGAAACTTAATTTTAATTTAAAGTGTGTTTACCAACCTGTCCACAACCGCAAAAAAAAAAAAAAAAAAAAAAACACCTAGAAGGCGAGTAGCATGTTTGTTAACTACCGGTCTGTGCCAGCAACACAAATGTCATCATGATAATACAGGGGAGCATCACGTAAAATTGTTTATCTTGGGGAAAAAAAAAAAAAAACAGAGCAGCGGGAAACCAAACCTAAGCTAACTGCAGACAACAGAACAAAAGCATGAACCTTGATGTGGACTTTCAGGCGTTGCAACACCCCAAATCACACAAGGATCAATATCAAGGCATTTGTCAGAGTAAGGAAACTGTGTAAGAGTGGGTTCCCTCTTTGAGAACACTTTTGCTCTGAGCTTGACTCGTCTTTCAAAGACCTCCACTACAGGCAGACACACACACACACACACACACACACACACACACACACCAGGATGAAATAGTGTGGTCACATCATATTTCACCTCTGCAGCTGAATAGCTGCTGCGTGTGCTGACACTGATTCATCCCTACAGGTGAGTGCAGAGGATCACGCTTGTCAAGTTAAACAAAGTGACCAACTCTCACCGCCCCCCCCCCCCCCACCTACACTTCAAGCCCTCATAAATCAGCCCGGGTGATAAATCGGCAGATATTACCTCTCTGCAGATATGTCACTATCAGTGTGGAGGTTGGCCAATAAATGACAGGAAATTGAAGTTGAGTAATGCCATAGATGTGGTAAGAAACAGTCACAGCGCTACAGTTAGGAGAGCCTAGGAAAGAGGACCATTCACTTATAAGATAAGATAAGATAAGATAAGATAAGCCTTTATTAGTCCCACAATGGGGAAATTCCAGGATTGCAACAGCACAGGGATAGCAACACTCAGAGCAACAATCAGAAGGCAAGAAAAAACAACATCTAGTAAACATATGTCCATATTACTATAAATGTATATATATAGACACAGTGCAGAGCATTATGGCTGGTGGATGTGCAGCAGAAAGTCTAAGCTCTCTCTCCGCGGATGCTCTCATCAGCCTGATTTAACACAATTAAGCAACACTGTACGAGAAGGAGCATGGTATCAATGAATGCATCACTGCAGTGATTAAGTCGTAGGCTCAACGTGCAGCAGAAGACCGAGCTTCGAGCCATTCCTGCCCAAGTTCCTGTGAACATCATCAGCTTCTCTCCATCATTGTATGAGTATTCCAGTTAGCCAACGACAATGATAAATTCGACCTCAACCCATCAGTTTTGTTGGGAACAGAAATGATATTTTAAATATAGAGCCATCATGGTGGCTTTTCTTTTTAAAACACGGGTGTTTAGAAGGCACCAGGTGAACATCTGATTCACAGAGTTATGGATTTTGAGAGCCATCTGTCAAACAGCACCACACTGTGGCATTTTAGCAACACAACCCAAAACTACAATTCAGTCAGCTAGTCTTCATAGTGCCAACCGTAACTCAGAGCCATGATGGTGCATTCCCTTCCATCTGATTGCCAATTAAAGTCCACACCCCCCCCGCTTTTATAGTATCAGCCAACTAATTAAAACTGAACTGATCAAAAAAAAAAAAAAAAAGACCAATGAACTGCCTACGAGGGCAGAAACCATCTTTTAAAAAATTGTATTGAAGAACCATTTCTAGTTTTCAGCTTGGCAAAGTGCCATATACAATAATGGGAGGAGGAGGGGCATTCTGTCTTAATGCAGCCAGCCACCAGAGAGCAGTCAAGACACGTGGGCTTCATTTTTAGAAAGCTCCGTTATCCATTTCTATATCAAGACTGCACACTCAAATCACACAAACTACTAAGATTTCCATTAAATTAATCAAAAACATTTTTTACAAACAGTGAAGCACAAAATTATATTTCCTTTTTTTTATGCAATTTAATATCCGAGAAACAAATATTTCAAAATGTTCAATTTACTCTGCATTGTCCTTGATAGCAAAGCAAGTAGACTCATGAAACCATCCTTTAAAGGGGTCATTGACTGCACTTTTTCCACATTTTAACAGCTCACATCTTAATGAAGTGTTTGTGACATTTTGTTCACATTTTCTTTAATTTTTTAATTATTGAAGCAAATTTGTTTTGTATTTTCCTTAGCTTTCGTGAAATGCTCTGATTTAAAGCTCATCACTTTAAGAAACATCCTTCACCTATTCAACTTCACCCTCCCTCGTACATCAGTTAGCCATTAGCTGACTAGATTCTAGCTTTCAGCCTCCTTCTAGTTGGGATGAGCGGCACTGGTTCACTGATCCACAGTCGACGGTGCAGCGCGTGCCACCCCCACCCACCCCAAAACAACCGCCATGGAACTCTGCTCGCGCAGTCAGCCAGGGAATGTCCCCTCTTGAGGTGGTTACCCTACGCTGCTGTGAGAGCAGAGTTGCGTGGAGCCCCAGAGGATGGTGGAGGGGGTGGCCGTGACAGCCAGCAGCCTCCACCCAGCAGCCTCTGGTCCCGGACCATTTTGGCTGCAGCGACTGGTGTGCCGGTAGGGCTGTTGCGATAATCGTAATTATGTAATGCCGCAGCATGGACACGCCTACCGCGGAGGAAAACGACCAACCGCAGTAACCGTGGTATTCACTTTTGTGTGTGTGTGGCTATATCTCGTTGCTTACTTATGTGCCCCTATTCCTTATTAAATAAACTGCTAAGGCAGGCAGTTAGTAGTGAAAATGTTTGGACTCCTTGTTAAATACAGCCATAACAGTGAGCACTGAAAGAGCACAAAGTGTGTTATTTCCTTCTGAGCGGAGTGTGAATGCTCCTGACTGTGTAGGAGCTACAAGAGCAGCTTGTTTGAATGAGTTTCTTCTAGCTATGCTAGCAGCTAGCTAGCGGACGGAGTAAAATTATCACCGTTGCAGAGTAAACTCGTTAGAAAATGAAACTCACTCACTGGGAGACTGGAGGACCGGGAACTCTTCAGCTGAATTGGATTTTGGAGTTATTTACCCATGGTAAATAACTACGGACCTACGGACGTCATACCAAGCTAGCAGCAAAAACCCATCTTCTGTGAAGTTTCAGAGACTTGAGACGACATTTTGAGGCGAGCCCACGGTCGGATAATGTAAACCTAAGCATGACGTTATTTGGGGAATTTCCACAGCAGGTTGAACACAGCTGCAGAAGTTATAAAGGCAACTTCGCCTGTCTACATCTCACTCAGAAAGGGAAGTCCTATCTGTTTGCGAGTTTATATTGAGTTTAATGTAATCGTGCTGCGCGAAAAATTCATCTGTTCGTGTTTGGTGTGAACGCACCTTTAGTTACTGCCACTGCTTTATAAGAAACTTTTTTTTTTTTTTTTTTTTTAAACAGAATCAGGAGTTCATGCCTGCATAAAGAGCGGAGCCCCGCACAGTTGTACAACGCGCATAAAGTTGAGAGCAAGCTGCAGCGAGACTTACAGCTTCCCTCATTTAAGTTATAAGTTATCCAAGTTATAAACCTCGTTTAAATTACGAATCCACAGGGACCTAAAAACATCTGCAATAATACTGCGGTACTGAGCTGTCCATCACCGCAGGTGAAATTCCTCTACCGCGACAGCCCTATGTGCTGGTGCTGGCGATCCGCCGTGGGAGATGGGCTGGAGTGACGCAAGGCACACCGGCGAACCAGGTGGTAACAGGGATAGCTATTATGGTGGCCAAGATCTGAAGAAAATAACAATACAAGCCGCGCTTGGTGTGAACCTCCTGGTACCAGTGTTAGCTTCGAGGCTAATAGCTCAGGAGCTAATAGGTTACCTTTAGCCCCCCCCCTCCATCTACATGATGGACAGCTAGGCAGGCCAATAATAGAGCAGTGGGTGGGTCTTTAGGATGGCGGTGGGTTTGCCTTTTCCTAATCGTGACATATACGATTTACCTGGAAGAGTCAAAAATGTTTCTGGGAGAGAAAAACAAGATAAAGGCTGTTTTTTTTTTTTTTTTTGTTTAAAAGAATTGACTGCTTTGAAAATTTCTGATAATTACCTGACTGTCTAAACTGAGCGATCGGGGGAGAAGGGCCTTAGTCAGGGAGGTGACCAAGAACCTGATGGTTACTCCGTCAGAGCTCCAACGTTACTCTGTGGAGAGAGGAGAACCTTTAAGAAGGACAACCATCTCTGTAGCAATCCACCAATAAGGCCTGTATGGTAAAGTAGCCAGCTGGAAGCCACTCCTTAGTAAAAGGCACATGGCAGCCTGCCTGGTGTTTGCCAAAAGGCACCTGAAGGACTCTCAGACCATTCATTCATTCATCCATCCATCTTCTTCCGCTTAATTGTTTTCGGGTCGCGGGGGGGCTGGAGTCTATCCCAGCATCTTTGGGCGAGAGGCAGGGTACATCCTGGACAGATCGCCAGTCCATCGCAGGGCCAACACAGAGAGACAGACAACCATTCATTCTCACAGTCATACCTAAGGACAATTTAGAATCCCCAGTTTGAAGCCAATTAGCCTAACTTGCATGTTTATGGCATGTGGGAGGAAACCGGAGAAATCCCGGCGTAAACCCACGCAGACACGGGGAGAACATGCAAACTCCACACAGATCACTGTTGGTTGGGGGCTGGGATCGAACCCAGGATCCCCTGGCCAAGGGTGAGTTGCTGTGCTGCCGCAGTGCTAACCACTCTGCCACCGCGCTGCCCGACTCTCAGACCATGACAAACGAAATTCTCTGGTCTGATGAGACAAAGATTGAACTCTTTGGCATGAATGCCAGGCATCATGTTTGGAGGAAATCAGGCACCGCTCATCACCAGGCCAGTACCATCCCTACAGTGAAGCATGGTGGTGGCAGCATCATACTGTGGGGATGTTTTTCAGTGGAAGGAACTGGGAGACCAGTCAGGATAGAGGGAAAGATGAATGCAGCAACATACAGAGACATCCTGGATGAAAACCTGCTCCAGAGTGCTCTTGACCTCATTGACTGGGGCGACGGTTCATTTTTCAGCAGGACAACAACCCTAAGCACATAGCCAAGATATCAAAGGAGTGGCTTCAGGGCAACGCTGAATGTCCTTGAGTGGCCCAGCCAGAACCCAGACTTGAATCCAATTGAACATCTCTGGAGAGATCTGAAAATGGCTGTGTATCGACACTTCCCATCCAACCTGATGGGAGTTTGAGAGGTGCTGCAAAAAACAATGGGCGAAACTGCCCAAAGATAGGTGTGCCAAGCTTGTAGCATCAAATTCAAAAAGACTTGAGGCTGTAACTGCTGCCAAAGATGCATCAACAAAGTATTGAGCAAAGGCTGTGAAGACTTATGTACATGTAATTTCTTAGTTTTTATTTTTAATAAATTTGCAAAAATCTCAAAACAAAAACTTTTCACATTGTCATTATGGGGTAACGTGTATAGAATTTTGAGGAAAAAATGAATTTATTGCATTTTGGAATAAGGCTGTAATGCAACATTTGGGATACACTGTATTATAGTGTTTAAGAATGAACATGAACTTGTTTTCTTTGCATTATTTGATCTAAAAGCAACATCTTTTTTTATCGTTTCGGCCAGTTGTCATTTTCTGTAAATAAATGCTCTAAATGAAGATATTTTAATGTGGAATTTAGGTGAGTTGTTTTCAGTAGGTTAGAGAATAAAACAAAATATTTCATTTTACTTCAACACATATGTATAAATAGTAAAAAACAGATGAAGTGGTAATTTTGCCGTGGTCTCTTTACTCTTATTTTTTTCCCCAGAGCTGTATATCTGTATACATCAGCTAAACAAAATAAATGCCTCACTGCTGAAAGAACAAAATCAAACTGTGAAGGGTGGCTATGAGCTTCTGTTTCTTCTTTGATTAAAGGGGGGAAAAAAGCCATCATGTAAAGTTAAGAAAGCCGATCACAGCTGAGCTAGCATTTCAACATTCTTCAGAATAACAACATGACATTAGCATAGACTGAGATTACTGTCCCATCATTATCTGCTGTCTGGGCCTGTTAACCAACATTTCGTCACACACTCACTGTCTCCATATCTTTGTTCACCGGACAGAAGGAAAAAAAAAAAGGCTTTATGTGATCATCTTCAAAGTTCAAAAACTGAATCTGTTAAACCGGAAAGTTCAAAGCGATATGAAAATCCCATAATGAAGAGATTGTATGCCAATAAAATATATAAGCGGGAGAAGATATAATCTTAATCCTTGGTTCAACTATGGTGAACGAGTTCATCTCTATTCTGGGACAATGCTGCCCCCTGCTGGTCACCCACTAAAACTAACTACAGGCCACACCAGCTGTATGGTTAAAATGATCCATCCATAAATTCAAAGCATCTCTGTTTGTGTGTGTTTATGTTCAGGTTCAGGTTACTTTATTTGTACCCGTAGGTAGATTTGTTTTGCAGTTGGTGACATCCATATTTACAAGCCACTAATTACATTCAACATAGACACAAACACAGGCACACATCTTACAAAATAGGTAAATATAGAATATGTACAATATAATTTTATAGCTTGTTCAACTCTTTGACAGCAGCAGGGACAAAGCTGTTTTTGTAGCGCTGGGTTCTACTTTTTGGGACAGCAAACCTCCGTCTGGAGGGAAGAAGCTGAAAGTTGCAGTGCAAAGGGTGGGGGGAGTCATTTAAAATCGAGTCGGCCATCCTCTGTACTTGTTTGGCGTACAGGGATGCCAGGCTCAGCTGTGACTCACCAAGCAAACGACTGGACCATCTGACTACCTGATCCAAGGATTTCCTCTATTTCAGTTTTATCTGACCAAACCATGACATTAAAGAAAAGGATAAAACAGATTCAATAAAAGCCCGATAAAACAGTCATTATGGGTCGGTCAATTTGGAAGCGTGCAAGTTTCCTCAAACAATGCAAATTTTGCTGACCCTTTTTGCACACCCTTTCACAGTTCACCTCAAAGTTCAATCCACTATCAATAATCGTCCCAAGATATTTGTACGATTGTACACATTCAGTGGTCTGGCCTTTTAGTATGGTGACTTTGTGCCTGGGAGTTTTCCTCCTAAAGTCAATAATCATATCTTTCGTTTTTGTTGTATTCAGCTGCAGGTAGGAATCCTCACACCAGTGAACAAAGTCATCAACTACTGGGCCGTGGCCACTCTCACCATCCTGGAGGAGACTGACAATGACTGAGTCATCAGCATACTTTGTGTCTGTTGTCATGTCTACTCCGACACATGTTTGTGTACAGGATGAAGAGTAGTGGTGACAACACACACCCCTGAGGGGAGCCAGTAGAAGAGCACTTTAGGTCAGACAATGTGCCATTGACCCTTACTCTCTGCGTCCTGTTGGTTAAGAAATCCAGAATCCAACCCACCAGATTATTGCTTAAATCAAATTGTTGCAGGAGTCTTTCAACTAAAATATGAGGTTGGATTGTATTAAAGGCAGAAGAAAAGTCCACAAATAAAAGCCTGGCGTGTGTCCCATTAAAATCCAGATGTTTGAAAAGCATGTCAAACAGAGTGACAGTGGCATCCTCCACTCCTCTGTGAGGCCTATAGGCAAACTGCAGAGGATCCAATGCATGTTCAGTCTGCCTTAGGACCTCACATCTGACCAGTTTTTCAAAAATTTTCATTAAAATTGAAGTCAAAGCAACTGGTCTAAAGTCATTTACCGTTTTAGGACAGCTGGATTTTGGAACGGGAACAACCACGGCTTCTTTCCAGATCTTAGGCACATGTTGTGTCTGTAAGGACTTATTGAAAATGTAATGAAATACAGGACTCAGTTCATGTGCACAGGACCTTACCAGGCGCCCACATATATTATCAGGGCCCTGACTTTTGTTCACTTTTACAGCGCAGAACTCCCTTTCAACATCCTGCACCTCAATATTAAAGTGCTGATTGTCTTTGAGTTTCTGTTTCAAATCTTGGATTTCTGTGCTAAAATCAAAGGAGTCAAAACGACCATAAAAACAATTAAGAGCATTAACCAGCTCTGTGTCTGAACTAAAACCATCTAAGAACACACGATTACTGCGCTCTGTGCTCTGAAGGCCTGCAATAGTTTTCATACTGGCCCAGGCCGAACCCAGTTTATTTGCTGCCATCTTGCTTTCCAATTCTGATTTATAATTCTGTTTTGCTCTTAAAATTTCAGCCTTCAGCTCCTTGGTGGCAACCTGTAGTTCAGAAACAGACCCCTGTTTAAAGGCAAGAGCTTTCCTCTGTAAGCAGGATTTAACTGATTTAGTTACCCATGGTTTGTTGTTGGGGTATATTTTGACACGTTTATGTGGAACAATCTTATTTTGACAGTAAGCCATGTATGAGCATGTGAGCTCAGCCAGAGAGTCCAAGTCATCCCCGCAGGCCATTATGAACATCTTCCAGTCTGTACAGTCAAAGCATTCCTGGAGGCTGTGCTCTGAATCTTCTGTCCACACATCAATGTCTCTCATCTCCACCTTGCCTCTTCTGAGAGCAGTTTTATATGTGGGCAGCAAATGAACACAGTTGTGATCTGAGGATCCTAAAGGAAGAAGGGGGAGGGATTTATAGGCCCTCTCTATGGATCCATAGCACAGGTCCAATGTCTTTTTTCACCTGGTTGGGCAGGAGACATACTGATGAAAGTTTTTAAGTGTCTTCTTTAAAGAAACATGGTTAAAATCCCCAAGAATGAAGTTTGGCGCCTCTGGAGAAATTGACTGCAGCCGCTGCACCACGTCAGAGATGGTGCTGGAGGCGGAGTCAGCGTCTGCCCTCGGATGAATGTACACAACTGTGATGAAAAGTTGGGGAAACTCTCGAGGTAAATAAAAGGGGCGAAGCGACACAGACAGCAGTTCCACGTCGGGTGTACAGATGCGCTCTCTGACCGTGACAGATGTGCAGTACTGCTTATTAATGTATAAACATACTCCGCCCCCCTGACGCTTCCCAGTTACCTCTTCCTGTCGATCCGAGCGCAGCGGGGCTCCAAAGCCGTCAATCCACAGCTCTGCATCTCGATCATGCGCAGTAAGCCAAGATTCAGTGAAAGCCATGACACAGCAGTTCTTAAAATCCTTCTGGTAACGTACGTTGCCTTGAATTTCCTCCACCTTGTTTCTCACAGACTGTGCATTCCCAAAAATGATCGAAGGAAGAGGAATGTTACCAAACTGACGTCTCCTAAGGCGCAATTTCACACCTCCACGTCTTCCACGCTTCCTTCTGCCGTCTTTCTTTTCACCGCTGTGTCAGTCTCTCAAGATAAAGTCCGGCAGCTGAAATTTGGGCGCAATCAGAGACTCTGCACCAGCTGTGTTAAAGCGCAGCAACACGTCCCTGGAATATTGTATTCTGCCCGCTATTCTGCTCGCCATGGAGCCGAACGCGTTTACCTCAGAGACAAAGAGCCACAGCACAGATAGCAGCAATGCGAGATAGGAGAGGAAATCCATGTTATGGATGCCAGGGAGCTGTTCGCCATATATTCCACAAACGCTCCAGGGCAGAAACGACACAGAGGATTTTCTAAAAACGTAAAAAAGTACAGAAAACACACACACACGCACTATATCATCAGCTGCAGGTCGCTGCGTGCGCATGCGCCCTCCATGTGTGTGTGTTCCTCAGATATCTCTCAAACCGTTCGTCACACCGGCCTAAGATTTTAAAAGTGCTTTGCTGAAGCTACGAGGGCGTGCATCCCCAAATATGGAGTCACTCAGTCAAAATATGTAATTTTTATCAAAAAAAGTTTAGCCACCGCTGTGTGACCGCTCTATGTCTTCACCCCCCTGGCTTCAAGAAGTGTGGGCGAGGTTTCGGATTGACTTCGTGCTCACTGGAGAATATGCGGCATCACGACCTGTCAGTCACCACAGTGTTCCCTGGACAAAACAAGGAAGTGGAAAACGACAAATTTGACTAGAAAAACATAATACTGGAGATTTAATGCTTAAAGAAATTATACTATAAAGTTGCCGTGATTGCGTGGATCTAAAGGATAATTCGGCATATGTGGAGAACATGAGGTGCACGAGGACACTGGGCGGAGCGTCGGTGGGACCCGGGTCAAACAGAATACCGGTGTATCAACACAGAACATGCCGGAAGAAGCAGCAGCCTAACCGGGTGGACCACGGTCCTTCACGGGGAGGCAGTAGACGGGTGTACCTGCTTCTGCTTCACCTGTGTGTGCAGGACTGTGACACCCCCCCCCCCCCGCGCAAGTATCTAAAAATTAAAAACAATACTGCCATGATTGTGGATCGGAATGGCCGGAATGGCTTAACGACCAAACACCGGACACAAAAACGCCCAGATGACGACATAAATCACTTTTTAGTTAAATATTTACTGACAAATGGGCAGCACTGATGCAACGGTTGCAGTAAAATGGGTAATAGATCAATGTACTTTATTGATGTTGGGTGTTCTGTATTTAATTCCGTTGATTACAGTTTTCAAAAAACTTTTAATAACAAAATATTGCTAAAATATAAAATGATGCACTACTCTGAAATCTGTAAACGTGTCCTGTTATAGCACTGCATGGGTTTATTGATGATACACAGAAGAAATTCAATATTCCACTGAACTCCATCACTGAACGGTGATGTAAACTAAAATAATTATAATGACGAGTCAATAACTCCCATTCCCCAAAGTGCAAGATACACCATTATGAATATAAGTGATAAAAGATCACACAGCCCACATCTGGGACTGGAAAGCCTGATTGGGACACCTGCTTCAGACAGGAAGACTTCAGTAAAGAAGTAAGTAAAGACTCTTAGTCTCTCGTTACAGTGTGAACACAGAAGCAGGTCATTGTTAAATGCATGAATGGATACGGTTGGCGCATACCCGTGGCCTGTATGACACGTCAGCCTACCTGCACCAGTTTGTAGAAGTAAGCGTACTGGCGTGCTGTGTTCTTGTACTGGCTCAGAACATCCTGCATGGCCTGTGTGCCCAGCAGCAACTGCACGTCCTCTTGCTGGTAGTACAGCGGCGTGTCGTACTCTTGGGGGAGGCTGCGGATGTACGGCAGCCAGAACGAGGCGGGGTTGGCGCGCTCGCACAGCAGGTGGAGCGCCAGCGTCACATTACCCATGGCCTGCAGGATCCTGTCCTGGCTGTGTAGAGGTCCTGAGACAGAAAGGAAAGGACTACTTATATGGTGTTTAACCTGCACATACTGTATCCGTTTAATCTGTGTTTAATCAGTATCTGTAATTAATCTGCATCTGTGTTTAATCTGCATATAGTCTAATCTTCGGGACCACTAAAAGCTCTTCTGTACTTCTAACCATGTTTTCCATTCTGTGGGCTACAGAAACTTCAGGCTAAGTTAGGAGTCTGTATAGGCATGAATCAATGAAGGGACACCCCCCCCCCCCCCACCCCAATATCGTCATAAACCTTAATCCTGTTACATAAGACTTTGAAGCACAAACGCCAAATGCAAAAAAGCTTGCCTATTTCAAAAATTTCTCTCCCCTCATAAATCTGCAACTTTTCAAAGATTCAAAGATTTTTATTTATCATTACTTCTACACATACAGGGCATACTGGAGAACTGAAACACCATCTCTCTCTCTCTATTAGTGGTGTGCGCAATATATAAGAAAAGAAGGAATAAGGATGAAAAACAGCAGCACTCTATGTACAGTAAAGCTGCCTGTAGTGCAAATGAAGATAAAACCCAGCAATCCTATGTCCAAAAAAGTAGAGCTGTGATACTCGTAACTGCAAGTTTGATGTGGTAGTGTAGGTGCAGTAACAGATCAGACTGCACATGATCAATATTTCAATAACAGACAGCAGCAGGTATGGCATTCAGTGTTTTCTCTGGCTTAAAGATCTTGGTGTGGTGGCAACGTATTTTCGGGGGGGGGGCAGAAAACACATTATTGTAACCTTAGTATGTTGATGCTATACCATTTATTTCTTTTTAATTTTACACAGTAACTTTGCATATGGAACTTACCATATGAAGTATAGAGGGTATGCACATGATGTCACTAAACTCATGGCAGTTACAAAAGAGTGGAAAACCGAGTGGCAGCATAAGGGTGTGTGCAGTAAAACAAAAAAGATACAGTATTCAGTCACAGCAGTACACAGAGTACCTGCTTGCATTGCAGAGAGCTAATCTTACCATTCCATCCTGTATTAATTGACAAAAACATAGATCAATATTTAAAGGCTCAAAATCAGTTCTTCACATATGTGTGTTGTTACCCAGACATCACTACATTCAAGGAAACTGATATTAACGTCTAAAGTAAAAAAGGCACTCAGTGTACTGCTGTGACTAAGTGTGTGTGATTTTTACGTTTTCCTGCATACAAACTAAGGCTGAAACATGCATTTGCCACTCAATACTGCATAACTATGGTAACTGCCCTGTAACTGCCAAGAATTCTGCTCCAATGCATCCCGTCTATTGTACAACCAAGGCATGAATGTTGGAACATTGGGCCATTTGGGGTCCCACCCAGATGTCCTGTGTTTGGATTTTTACTAGTCATCCTTCTCTCCTTCCTCTGCTCTCACCTCTCCTGGACCCTCTGCCTGAACACTTTCCTTGGCTCCTCTCTTCTGTCTCATCTTTCCCTCTCTGAGCTCTGTCTAATTCAGGTTCTCTCTCCGGCTACGCTGGTATACAAACAGGTTAGAAAATATCAAGTGTCATGTTTTGTCCTTCAGGATTTTTTTTTGTCTTGGTTTACGTAAATGACAAAAATGTATTTTTAATTCTAGTGTTTCATTTTTTCCATTGCAAAAGAGTAGGGAAAAACATTCATAATAGTAATTTATTCATGCATTCTTAAATTATATGATCACAGATGGGTAGAGGAGCCAGAAATTCTATTCATGTAAAAGCAGTGTTATCTTAATGCAATTAATAATTAAAAGTAGACAACCAAAAATTTCTAGTCGAGTTAAGGCAGGGGTGGGCAGTGAGGCCGATTCCACTGTAGGTTTTCTGTTCCACCCAGTTTCTTCAGCAGATGTTTGCTCTTATCAGCTTCAAGGATTGCTAATCATTGAAAACACCTGTTGAAGAGACTGGGTGGAACAGAAAACCTGCAGTGGAATGGCCCTCCATGGCACATGATTCTAATTTTAAATCTATTTTATGTCACAATCACTTATCTTACTGTGAACTATTAATATTTATGAATACATGTCTGACTATATTTACCTCCGCCAAGGAGGTTATGTTTTCATCGGCGTTGGTTTGTTTGTTAGCAAGATAACTCAGAGTTATGGACCGATTTTCATGAAATTTTCACAGATTGTCACAAATGGGGTATCCTACAGATGATTAGATTTTGGTGGTGATCCGGATCACCGTCCAGAAGAAAACCGCCATTACGGAAAATGCGATTTTCCTGAATAACTACTGAACCACTAATCCTATCATTGTCAATCCAATTGCTAGTCATATGTTTTCATGGTCAAGGAATCTGAAAACATACACACAAACACTGTATGGGGGGGAACTGTGGCGCTTGGCGGAGGTCTGCGCTCTCCAAGTGCTTTTCTAGTTAGGCATTTTATTGTTCTAGTCATCTTAACTGCCTACTCTTTTTATCAGCAAACTCTTACTATTCATCAGTGACTTTTTAATCACCCTGTCCACGCTCCGGCATTTCCTCATGGGGGGCCCTCCCATGGGGGTTGTGCCTGTTTTCTGGCTGCGGGGCGGTGGCCTGTGATTGCCCTGGTCTGCCCAGCTGGGAGGGTTGTGCGTTACGGCGCCACGACTCCTCGGGTTGGACTTGGGCGGTCTCAGAGTCGGTGTTCCTGTAGCCGTGAACTTGGCACTTTCCCTGCTGGTGATGGTTCCCCAGTTATGGTGCTTCCACACTTGGATCCTCGGTGCCCAGCCATAAGCCATAAGTTTCACGCTGATCAAAGTTTCTTTGTGTGTTTGTGTCCGTGTGTGTGTGTGGGGGGGGTAAATTGTGTTTTATTTCTATGTGTGAAGCACTTGGCGTTTCATCTTTTTGTATGAAAAGTGCTATATAAATAAAGCTTTGACTGACTGACTGAGGGCTGCCCACCCCTGAGTTAAGGGGACAAAGGGCACCTACTTAAACCTTAAAGACTGAAGTCATTACTCAAGTTGAGGATTTTCTCCAAAATTTCTAACAATTTTTTTTTATAGTTTTCTGCTTTTCTCTGTAAATTTATCTAAATTTGAAACCATGTTCCTCATTTGTAATTTTTTCGTGTAAAATTATGACTTTTCTTGTATATTTGAGACTTTAATATAAACTTGTGGATTATTTCAGAGCTAATTTTTCGTCTTTTTTTAATAAAATTACTGGGGGGGGTTTTATATAAATTTGAAATGGACTGTGTGTGGCACATATGTTGGGTACATATTTTCCACAAATGTATTGCTGAAGGTTTATTGTGTGCTTCACATCTCGAGGGACAAAAGGACTGAACCTGCAGGAGGTATCGAGGAGGTGTGAGATTTGTCCTTTGTCTCAGAGAGAGGCCCTGGAGGGATTTCCGGACCATCGAAGGCTGAGAGACAATGGTGGAGGATCAAAGGGGTTACAATGTGACTGTATGTTTGCTCAGACACCATGTGACTTGAGTTTCGATGTTCCGGGGTATAAGAGAATGATGTGACTGATCTGTCTCTTTTCTTGCTTGGAGGTTGATAGAGAATGTGTTCTGACAATAAAACTGAACCTGAGAAATAAACCCAGCCTCATCATTGAACATATCCTCTACACTGGTGACCCTACGACGAATTATGGCCGGTGACGATTCTTCTGCACCGGACTCATCAGGAGCCAGCCAGGCTAACGCAGCTACCACAGCCCAGCTACCTGATTTCTGGCAGCATAGCCCGCGCTCCTGGTTTAACGCAGTCGAGGCACAGTTCCATCTTCGGGGAATTTCGGCAGACGCCACGAGATTCTACCATGTGGCTGCGAAGCCGGACAGCCACACAGCGCAGCGGGTAGAGAGCCTGATTAACCACCCGCCAGACGACGACAAGTACGGCGCATTGAAAGCGGCTCTCATCCGTTCTTTCACCCCCTTGCTGGGAGAGCGAGCAGAGAAGCTCCTGGCGTTGACTGAAGGCGAGGCCGAGAGACCTGCAGACCTGATGGTGAGGATGCTGAGTTTGAGAGACTCCGAAGATGATGGTTTTATTTTTGCCCACCTTTTCCTCAGGACACTGCCGTCAGCGGTGAGAGTTACCCTGGCCAGTTCACAGCTGCTGGCCCAACGAGACTACCACGAGCTGGGCCAGGAGGCGCAGCGGCTCGTCGACGCTCATAGACGACACATGGCCACGGCCGCAGCAGCAGAGCTGAGCGCAACACCCAGAGATGGCAGGGGGCCAGAGGCTGCAGCACCAGACTCACTGACGACGGCAGCGGCGGAGGCCAGGGGACGCGGAGTGGGCGACGTCTTTTCCTTTTACCATCGCCGTTTCGCTGAGAGAGCACGCAAGTGCATTCCACCGTGCCAGTTCAAGCGCTCGGGAAACGCCAAGACCGGGAGTCTGTAGCAGCTGCGGCTCTCGGCGAAAAGAACAAGCTGCTCTACCTGAGGGACAAGCGATCAGGGAGGCACTTCCTGGTGGACACAGGCTCCCAGCTGAGTTTCATCACACCCTCCTACGCTGACCGGCTGGCGCCTTCCAGCGGTCCCCTGGTGCCGGCAGCGAACGGCTCGGCGATTAAGACCTTTGGGGAGAAGACTCTGCTCCTGTCTCTACACGGCCGAACATTCGAGTGGACTTTTGTCATAGCAGCAGTCAGTTTCAACATGTTAGGTGCTGATTTTTTTATGCTCACATGGTTTATTGGTTGATCTTGCTAATAGACGTCTGGTTAATGCACTGCCTTTTCACTCTATTTCCTGCACAGCCGGGGTGGCTCCGCCGACTGCACAGGTCAACGTCATAGCCGCAGGTGGCAAGTTTCACGCACTGCTCACTCAGTTCCCAACACTCACAGTCCCAACGTTTTCAGCGACAGTGGCTAAGCATGGGGTGGAACATTTTATCACTACCACCGGGCCGCCCGTTTTTGCAAAAGCTCGGCGCTTGGACTCAGCTAAACTGGCCATAGCGCACAAGGAGTTCGCCAACTTGGAAAAACTGGGCATCATTAGACGTTCTAAAAGCCCCTGGGCTTCACCGCTACACATGGTCCCAAAGGCTGATGGTTCGTGGCGACCTTGCGGTGATTTCCGCAGGTTGAATAACGCCTCAGCGCATGACCGCTACCCGATCCCGCACATCCAAGATTTTTCGGTTCATTTGGCGGGGGCGCGCAATTTTTCTAAAATAGACTTGGTGCGTGGTTACTATCAGGTCCCAGTGCGCGCTCAAGATATACCCAAAACAGCGGTAATAACTCCTTTCGGGCTTTTTGAGTTTTTGCGCATGCCTTTTGGATTAAAGGGCGCCGCGCAGACATTCCAGTGTATGATGGACGCGGTTCTACGCGATCTTCCTTTCGTGTTCGTCTACCTGGACGACATTTTGGTAGCCAGCACGTCCGAGGACGAGCACGAAAGCCACCTCACAGAGGTTTTCCGGAGGCTGGCAGAGCACGGGTTAATAATCAACCCAGCGAAGTGCCAGTTTGGGGTGGCTCAAATTGATTTTTTGGGGCATCGCGTTTCACCAGAAGGAGCGGTCCCTCTGCCCAATAAAGTACGCGCAATAACGGATTTTCCCCGACCTCAAACGGTTAAAGCGTTACAGGAGTTTTTGGGAATGGTTAATTTTTACAACCGTTTCCTCCCAAGCGCGGCGCAACTCATGCAACCATTGTATGCTGCACTAAAGAAGCAAAAACCCACAAATAAAATCGAATGGTCTCCGGATTGGGAGCGCGCTTTCTCCCAAGTCAAAACAGCCCTGGCAAATGCGGTTTTGTTGGCACACCCAGTCCCAACGGCCCGCATGGCGCTCACCACTGACGCTTCCGATTTAGCGGTGGGGGCGGTCGTTGAACAGTTTGTAGCAGGGACCTGGCAGCCGCTTGCGTTTTTCAGCAAAACCTTGCGCGATAGCGAGCGAAAATACAGTGCGTTCGACAGGGAGCTTTTGGTCCTACACTTGGCCATTCGCCATTTCCAGTTCTGGTTGGAAGGGCGCCGTTTCACCGCGTTTGTGGACCACAAGCCGCTAACGTTTGCGATGGCCAGGATTTCGGAACCTTGGTCGGGCCGACAGCAAAGACAGCTGGCTGCGATATCGGAGTTCACCACCGATATTCAGCATGTCGCGGGTAAACATAATGTAGTGGCAGACTGTCTCTTGCATGCTGTGGCGGCGCCAGGCCCCGTGGGGGCAGACTCTGCAGCCGTGGCCGCGGGCCAGGGTAGCGGCGCGGAAGCGCACGCAGCCCTGGTCCGCGTAGGTTTAGATTATGCAGCCGTGGCCGCAGAGCAGGTTAGCGATGCGGATGTGTGCGCGCTCCAGTCTGGACCAACAGGGTTAAGGCTGGAGGACAGAGTGCTGCAAATGGGTATACCTCCCTTAATCTGCGATGTCTCCATGAGACGGCCGCATCCTGTGGTACCAGCTGCGTGGCGCCGCCGCATTTTTGACTTGGCCCATTCCCTGGCGCACCCCGGGGTGCGCGCATCAATCAAGATGGTGGGGAGAAATTTCTTTGGCTGGGGTTGCGCAAACAGGTCAAGGAATGGGCGGCAGTCTGCGTAGCGTGTCAGCGAGCCAAAATACACAAGCACACTAGAGCTCCTTTGGAACCTTTTCACATCCCGGCTAAGCGCTTTGATCATGTGCATGTCGACTTGGTGGGCCCCCTCCCGTTGTCACAGGGGTACACACACCACTTGATGGTGGATCGCACCACGCGTTGGCCAGAAGCGGTTCCTCTGGCGTCAACCACAGCGGAGGAAGTTTCGCGTGCGTTTTTAACAGCTTGGGTTGCGCGTTTTGGAGTTCCGTCGGACATAACGTCCGACAGAGGTCCTCAATTTGTTTCCGAACTCTGGTCATAGATGGCCCACAGCCTAGGGGTGAAGATTCACCGCACTACCACGTATAACCCCCAGGCTAACGATTTATGCGAACGTTTTCATAGGTCATTGAAAGCAGCCCTCAGAGCGTCGCTTACGGATACAAATTGGGTTGACAAACTTCCATGGGTTTTATTGAGGTTGTGTTCTGCTCCTAAGGAAGATTTGCAGGCCTCCCCAGCTGAGTTAGTTTTTACACAACCTCTCCGTTTACCTGGTGAATTTCTCCCCGACAATCCTGCGCCAAATTGCCCCCCCCGCTCAGCTGTTGCAGAGCGACACAGGATCAAACATGCTTCCTGGCCCGGTTCATCACAGTTTCCCACGCGTTTTTGTGCCGAAGGCTTTAAAAAATGCAGAGTTTGTTTTTGTTAGACATGATGCTCATCGCCCAAAATTGCGGCCACCTTATGATGGACCTTTCAGAGTGCTGGAAACAGGAGAGAAGCATTTTTTGCTAGATTTGGGAGAAAGGAAGGAGTTGATTTGTATAAACAGACTCAAACCTGCTTTCATTTTGGCTGATGAACAAGTGCAGTTAGCGAGGGCCCCCCGTCGCGGCAGACCGCCGAGAAGGCTTTCTCCAGAACCCCCACAGAGTTTGGCTAACAGTTCTAATCCACAGGTGCAGGAAGGCACTGCAGAAGCAGCAAGGCCGGCTTACAGCAGATACGGCAGGAGGTTTAGACCTAGGCAACTGGTGGATTGATTTCTGATATGTGGTTATGTTTCTTTTTTATGCCATGCATCTCTGATTATGTTTGTCCCATATTAGACATTTGGGGGGGGGGGGTCTGTGGCACATATGTTGGGTACATATTTTCCACAAATGTATTGCTGAAGGTTTATTGTGTGCTTCACATCTCGAGGGACAAAAGGACTGAACCTGCAGGAGGTATCGAGGAGGTGTGAGATTTGTCCTTTGTCTCAGAGAGAGGCCCTGGAGGGATTTCCGAAGGCTGAGAGACAATGGTGGAGGATCAAAGGGGTTACAATGTGACTGTATGTTTGCTCAGACACCATGTGACTTGAGTTTCGATGTTCCGGGGTATAAGAGAATGATGTGACTGTGATCTGTCTCTTTTCTTGCTTGGAGGTTGATAGAGAATGTGCTGTGACAATAAAACTGAACCTGAGAAATAAACCCAGCCTCATCACTGAACCTATCCTCTACATGTGGTAAAATATTGACTTTTTTCCCCCTTATACAATTTATATTTTTGACCATAATTTCGCAGAGCCAGAACAGAATAATTTAACTCTGATTTCAAAGAAAAAAATATTAAAATTATATTTAGTTAAACAAATTAACTTAAATTACCAAAGATCCCATTATTTCCGTTACATTTCTATAGATTTATAGTTTTTGTAGAACTCTAAATTAAATTTTAAAATTAAATCACCCTTTGTCATTCAACCATACAACCAATCATGTACAATAGAACGAAATTGTGCTTTATTTTATCTACAATGTCAATCACACACACCCCATATATAGAATCAGAGGGCCACTGCCATGCAAGGCGCCGCCACAGATTTCCCTCCTCCATTCCATTATTGCTGAGCACCAAGCTGGACGGCAGGAAGTTCTGTTTTTTATAGATGGTCTTCGGCATGACCCGACCGGGATTTGAACCCCTGTCTCCCGGGTGTGGGGCGGATGCTCTACCAGCTGAGCCACCACTCCGGTGGTTTTTCCAGACAGCAGGAAAACCCTCCCTTATTTTGACATCCAATTGTTGGCACGTTTAGTTTGTCTGAAGTCTGCTGACGCATTCAAGTCATTGACTTCGTGAATTTCGTTCATCTTAACCTGCCAGGTACGATGGTGTGAAAAAGTGTTTGCCCCCTTCCTGATTTCTCATTTTTTTGTATGTTTGTCACACTTAAATGTTTCAGATCATCAAACAAATTTAAATATTAGACAAAGATAACAAGTAAACACAAAATGCAGTTTTTAAATGAAGGTGTTTATTATTAAGGGAAAAAAAATCCAAACCTTCATGGCCCTGTGTGAAAAAGTGATTGCCCCCTAAACCTAATAACTGGTTGGGTCACTCTTAGCAGCAACAACTGCAATCAAGTGGTTGCAATAACTGGCAATGAGTCTTTTACAGCGCTGTGGAGGAATTTTGGCCCACTCACCTTTGCAGAATTGTTGTAATTCAGCCACACTGGATGGTTTGAGCATGAACCGCCTTTTTAAGGTCATGCCACAGCATCTCAATCAGATTCAGGTCAGGACTTTGACTAGGCCACTCCAAAGTCTTCATTTTGTTTTTCTTAAGCCATTCAGAGCTGGACCTGCTGGTGTGTTTTGGATCATTGTCCTGCTGCAGAACCCAAGTGCGCTTCAGCTTGAGGTCACAAACAGATGGCCGGACATTGTCCTTCAGGATTTTTTGGTAGACAGCAGAATCCATGGTTCCATTTACCACAGCAAGTCTTCCAGGTCCTGAAGCAGCAAAACAGCCCCAGACCATCACACTACCACCACCATATTTTACTGTTGTTCTTCTTTTAGATTTGATTGGCAGTTGGCAACCACCTTACAGGTGCATTACCACCACATACTTCACTCTATATCATCACTCTATATATATCCATTTGTGGCGTTTCTTCTTCTTCTTCCCCCAGACCCAACTGGCAGTTGGCAACCAGCCCACAGGTGCACCACCGCCACGCACCCCACTCTATATCATCACTGTATATCTTTGTATCAGGAGTTCTTATATGGTATGATGTTCCTTTTCTGAAATGCTGTGTTACTTTTATGCCGGATGTAATGGGACACACACTTTCCAAAAAGTTTAACTTTTGCATTGTCAGTCCTCATTCTCCCTAAAGTCTTGGGGATCATCAAGGTGTTTTCTGGCAAAATTGAGACGAGCCTTTATGTTCTTTTTGCTCAGCAGTGGTTTTCGTCTTGGAACTCTGCCATGCAGACCATTTGTGCCCAGTCTCTTTCTTATGGTGGAGTCATGAACACTGACTTTAGCTGAGGCAAGTGAGGCCTGCAGTTCTTTGGATGTTGTTGTGGGTTGTTGGGCAGCACGGTGGTGCAGTGGTTAGCACTGCTGCCCAACAGCTAGAAGGTTCCAGGTTCGAATCCCCAAGCTGGCAGGGGTAGGAACCTTTCTGTGTGGAGTCTGCATGTTCTCCCCACTGCGTGGGTTTACTCCGGGGGCTCCAGTTTCCTCCCACAATCCAAAGACATGCATGTTAGGTTAATTGGTTGTTCTAAATTGTCCCTAGATATCTTGTCTCCTATAGGCCCGTAGAATAGAGGGTTAGTACTACTGAAGCGCTTAGAGTGGTCTTTGAGACTAGGAAAAGCGCTATATAAGTACAGGGCCTTATCCCCTTATCCCTTGTGGGGTCTTTTGTGACCTCTTGAATGAGTCATCACTGCACTCTTGGGGAATTCTGGTCGGCCGGACATTCCTGGGAAGGTTCACCACTGTTGCATGTTTTTGCCATTTGTGGATAATGACTCTCACTGTGGTTTGCTGGTGTCCCAAAGCTTTAGAAATGGCTTTATAACTTTTTCCAGACTGATAGATCTCAGTTACTTTGTTTCTCATTTGTTCCTGTATTTGTCTGGATCGCAGCATGGTGTCTAGCTTGTGAGGACCTTTTGGTCTACTTCACTTTGTTAGGCAGATCCTATTTAAGTGATTTCTTAATTGAGAACAGGTGTGGCAGTAATCAGGCCTGGGTGTGACTAGAGAAATTGAACTCAGCTTTCCAAAGATGTGATAAACCACAGTTAATTTATGTTTTGGGGGTTTTTTTTGGAGGGGGGGGCAATCACTTTTTCACACAGGGCCATGTAGGGTTGGATTTTATTTTACCCTTAATAATCAACACCTTCATTTAAAAACTGCATTTTGTGTTTACTTGTGTTATCTTTGTCTAATAGTTAAATTTGTTTGATGATCTGAAACATTTAAGTATGACAAACATACCAAAAAATGAGAAATGAGGAAGGGGGCAAACACTTTTTCACGCCACTGTACATAATAATGAACATAAATTAGTTAATACTGTTGTGGATGGTGAAGTAAATCATCAGTGATTCAGTCACTCTTGCCTTTCCCTGCATATCAATGGCCGAAAAGCAAAACCTCCTATCTGAAAAATGCACTTAGGCATTAGTGCCTTGCAAAGTGCAGAAAGGAGGTGATATTGTTAACACATAATATAGTAATATAGTCCAAAACAGTGTATTATGTACTGGGTATTCTTAAAAAATAGCATTCTGCAAGAAAACAAAAAGGTTTGGGTTTTTTTTCTCAAAAAAGTGCATTTTTCAGATATGAGGTTTTGCATTTCGGCCATCAATATGAAGCCTAACCACACCTGTTAGCTAAGTGACTCTTCATGAGAAGCTCATGCTTCTCTTGGACAGCAACACTAGAGAAACACTCTGCCTGCTGACTGACTGTCACGTGGGCGGCGCGCTTCCCAACTCCGACGCATGGATGACTGTCACATGTGTTATTCATGTGCGTGCTTGCGAAGCATCATTCCTTAATTTATTTTTCTTCAATTTATATCTCCTATTAGCGTGGCGGCATAACTTCAAGGGTGGCAGCCTGCCATGCTGGAATATTGCCAGAGGAAACCCTGGGCATTTGTGCAAATGGTTGCAGTAAAGTGCAGAAACATACAGCAGCAGATATATTACTGTTGGTGTGCCACTCTTTCTGTGCCAACAGCTGAGGTAGTTATTGTGTGGGTGAGTGTGTTATGGGCCGCGGATGAAGGGAAGTGGGCAGAGTTCAGGGTCCTGTTGGCTTGGTGAACAAAGCTGTTTAGCAGTCTTGTGGAGTGGGCCCAGAGGCTACGGTACCTTTTTCTCCGAGGGCAAAAGGCAGAAGAGGGAGCGTGAGGGGTGGGAGGTGTCGTCTGCAATGTTAATGGCTCTGTAGGTGAGGTAGATGTCCGAGAGGGGTAGCAGAGGGGCACCAATGATCTTGCTGGCTGTGTTCACTGTGCGTTGTAGTGTCTTCTGGCAGGAGGCGGTGCAGCTTCCATACCACACCGTGATGCAGCTGGTGAGGATGCTCTCAATGGTGCCCCAGTAGAATGAGCATGGGGGGGGGGGGGGGTTCCGTGCTCTCCTCAGTTTGTGGAGGAAATGGAGGCGAGTTTGAGCCTTCTTGGCCAGTGATGTGGTGCTGCTGGACCAGAAGAGGTCCTCGGAGATGTGCACCCCCAAGAACTTAGTGCTGCTCACCCTCGCCACAGCTGTTCCATTGATGATCGGTGGAGGATGCTGTGTGTGTTCCCTCCTGAAGTCAGCCACAATCTCCTCAGTTTTTCCTATGTTCAGGAAGAGATTGTCTTTACTCCACTGGACCAGTTGGCTCACCTCATTTCTGTAGATGGCCTCTTCATTGTTTGTGATGAGGCCCACCACCTTCATGTCATCTACAGACTTGATGATGTGGTTGGTGCCGTCGGCTGGTACACAGTCATGGGTCAGCAGGGTGAAGAGCAGCGGGCTGAGCATGCAGCCTTGTGGGGCTCCTGTGCTCAGTGTGATGGTCTTGGAGGTGTTGCTGCCAACCCACACATTCTGTGGCCTCCCTGTGAGAAAGTCCACCACCCAGTTGCAGAGAGAGGTTTTGAGTACCAAGTGTCTGAGTTTTTCTATCAGGTGCTGGGGAATGATTGTGTTGAATGCTGAACTGAAGTCGAAGGACAGCTTTCGCACGTAGGAGTTCTTTGAATCCAGGTGGGTGAAGGCTGGATGGAGAGCAGCAGAGATGGCATCTTCTGTGGATCTGTTTGACCTGTATGCAAACTAACTAACTAACTAACTAACCTGCACTTATATAGCGCTTTTCTAGTCACAAAGACCACTCAAAGCTGAGATGGATCGTGGGAGGGAGGCAGGATGGACTTGATGTTTTGCATGACCAGACGCTCAAAGCACTTCATTATGATGGGGGTCAGTGCTACATGCTGGTAATCATTGTAGCTGGATGGGATGGGCTTCTTCCCCCCCTCAAATCTCCAACTTTCCCCCCTTGTAAATTTCCAAACCCCCCCCCCCCCATAAATCTGCAACGTTTTCCTCGTAAAGTTGCAACTTTTTCCTCATCAATTTACAACTTTTTCTCATAAATTTTCACCTTCTCATAAATTTGCAACTTTTTTAATCAAATTGTGACTTTTTTCTTCTAAATTTACCACTTTTCCATCACATGAATTTGCAACTTTTTCCTCATAAATTTTCAGTTTTCTTGTGAAAACTGAAAACATTGCAACTTTTTCCCTCATGAATTAGCCATTTTTTCCTCATAAATTCACTACTTTTTCATCATAAATTTTCAACTTTTTTGTTTAGAAATTTGTGACTTTTTTTCCTTTTAAATTTGCAACATTCATCATGGTAAAGATTACTGATTGGACAGTCACCTTTTTTGAGGCCCATCTGTGAATGGTTCATTTTCATTTCAACTTCTTACCCAGTACAGAGTTCTGTGCCGACTCCACAGTCATCAGCATCTTCCTGGGAATCCACAGGAACAGTTCCTCTGCCTGTGGACGTGCATGGAGTATTAAATAAAATACAGCACACTAACATATTCAGCCTCTTTCAAACTGCAGCACGAGGAAAAAAAAATATTAAAAACACTAATATTTTTTTAAGTTGATTCTATTTTTGCCAGCAACTGATGAACAGTCAAGTCCGTACCTTAATGTCTCTGGTGGCTCTCAGGCCGTAGCCCTCATTACCAAAGTTGGCCACGGTGAAACCCTCACAGGACGCCCCGTTTTCCTGTGCCCAGGACATCAGGTCTGGAAAGTAGTCTTCCCTGCTGCCCTCAAACACCACCGACATCCCTGAAGGGGAACAAGCATGTAATGAATGTCTGACTCTAATTTATGTTAAACCCACCCTTGAACCATTAAAAACAAGATATATATCCCCCGCCTCGGTTTTCTTTGAAGATCCCAATATCCATCTATAAATGCACCAAATCTGTGTGTGCGCGTGTCTGTCTGTTCCTCAGATATCTCCAAACTGTTCGTCTGACTGGCCTCAGATTTTATAAGTGTTTTGCTGAGGTTACGAGGATGTGCATCCCCGAGTATGAAGTCGCTCAGTCAAAATATGTAATTTTTAATCAATAAAAGTTTAGCCACCGCTCTGTCACCGCTCCATCTCTTCATGTCCTGGCTTCAGGAAGTGTGGGCGGGGTTTTGGATTGACGGCGTGCTGATTGGATAATACACGGCATCACGACCAGTCACCACAGCACTTCGCAAACAAAAAAAAAGTAAGTGAAAAGCAACAAATTTGATAAGAAAGAGAGAATAGTGAAGATGTAATGCTTAAAAAATTATACTGTAATGTTGCCGTGATTGCGTACGTCTAAAGGATAATTCGGGGAATGCCAGCGGGGACCGGGATCTGCCTAAAGAACACCGGTGTTGGAGAAGCAGCGGGCGGAACGCGGTCCTTCACAGGGAAGCAAGCCCAGCCCGCCCGGTCAGCAGTAGACGGGAGTCCCTTTGCAAGACCGTGACTCGCCGTCGCCGATGGCGCTCCTCTCAGTGTGCTTGCACTGCTATCTGAAAATTAAAAGTTAATAATACCACCATGATTGTGGAGCAGAATGCCCAAATCAATTGCATATCCTATGCGGCCACATGCACGGTTTGACTACACCACGACCGTCACCAAACTGGACACAAAAATGCCTAAATAACAAAATAAACAATTCCAATTAAAATATTTACTGACAAATTGGCAACACTGATGCAACATTTGCAGCCAAATGGGTCATTCTGCTGTGTATAATAACGTTCATTGTTTTGTACTTATAATATTCCTAAAATATAAAAGGATGCACTAGAATGGGTCGCAAATGTTTCTTAACTTCACTTCCGCCTTCCAAAGAGAGCAGACGCTTTTTTCCTTCTCTCCAGCTCTGACTCTTTATCTCTTTCCTCCCCTAACTGACTGGATCCCAGCTTGCTATCGTCTGTCTGCGTGTCTCTACTGCTGATTATCGAACGAAATTATGGATTTAATAAGCTGGGCTTTGAACGCAATTGACACTATTTTTTCAACGAGGAAAAGTGCCCCAGGGGAGGTAGTTTGCCCCGCAGGAACAGCGGCTGCGGGCTATTTGAAGGACACAGGTAATTGGAAACTCTTGTGCCTGTGTGATCTTTCTATCGAAGATGTTGAAGATTTATACATCTTCGTAGCAATGGTAATCGGAATCTTTCTGATTGGATCTGGGATTGTTCTGGTGTACCGTAAATTGATGAAGATGGAGGGAGCCTATCAAAATGCTGACCAGGCGAGGCTTAACCATCAAATTGAACAAATGGGCAGGACTCTGACAGCGGCTAACGGAGAACTGTCTAGGAAAATGGATTACATCATGATCACGCTGAGAGCCGTCCATGAAGAATTCAACGTCCAGCACTGAAGGATTAAAGTACTGAATCTGTAAGAGAATATAAAGTTTTTTTCTCTGGGAACAGTACTATTCGACTTATCTGACCTGCCCCTTACAATCAAGTCCTCCAGATTATCTGCAGTTTTTTGTTTTCAACACATTTGAGCTGCATTGACTCTTATGGACAGCCAGCTGCCTGGCACAAGGACAAAGCGCCAGACGCTAGACAAAACATCTCCTGCTGAAGAGACTTTGTTGTTCTTAACTGATATAAACACCTTCACTCAACACCACACTCACACTGACTCAAAAACTGATGAGAAGATCATTCATTCACTGCTCTCTTTGTGTCCTTGTATACATTCTATTGTCTGCCAATTGTGCATTGAGGGCTTTTTTTCTTGTAATCATAAGATAAGATAAGATAAGATAAGATAAGATAAGCCTTTATTAGTCCCACAACGGGGAAATTCCAGGATTGCAACAGCACAGGGATAGCAACACTCAGAGCAACAATCAGAAGGCAAGAAAAAAAAACAAGCAAGCAAGAGCAGCTAATAAACATATGTACGTATTACTATAAAATATATATATATACACACACACACAGACACACAGTGCAGAGCATTGTAGCTGGATGGAATAAATATATGAATATATGAACACACAGTGCAGAGCATTGTAGCTAGATGGAATAAATATGTAAATATATAAACACCCACAGTACGGAGCATTGCAGCTAGGTGGAATAAATATGCAAGTATATAAACACACACAGTGCGGAGCAATGTAGCTAGATGGAATAACATGTAGATATATAAATATATAAACACCCACAGTACGGAGCATTGCAGCTAGACGGAACAAATATGCAAATATATAAACACACACAGTGCAGAGCATTGCCGCTAGATGGAATGAAACAGCATAACCGTCTACCCAGCTATCCTGCATGGTATGATTATGTGCCCATACACACTCTCACCCTCCATAGCGACCGGCATGCTCCTAGTTGTAAGTTGATTCCATTGATCATCTATGACCAGTATTCTGACAATCAATGCTTTTTTGCTCTCTCCTATTGTGTTTATCCTTTTCTTCCCTATGCTTCCTGTTCTTAGTCTGCTGACAGGCGCGTTATCGACGCTGCCGCGTCACCGGAAATGCATGTCGTTTTCAGTGTCAAGTCAAATCCCTCGTATGTTATCAGTTGTTTACTGTTAATGTACTTGGCAATAAATCCTTTTCTGAGTTCTGAGTTCTTAATGTGTCCTGTTATAGTACTGCATGAGTTTATTGACAGTAGACTATAAACTACACACATAAACTAAAACAATTATGATGACTGAATAACTCTCATTCCCCAAAGTGCAAGATACAACACCTATGAATACAAGTCATAAAAGATCACACTGACAAACAAATAAACAAGAGTTCTTAAACAGTCCCTAATATTGGATGTCCCATTCATTTTCAATAATTCTGTAATTAAAATAAATCTTAGTGCCGTTCAGTCCCTTTTATATTTGTCAAAGTCCAACATGTGATTGCCTACATAGAGGCTACACCTCTGTGCATTCCACTTTCAAACACAGCCTACATTTGGGCCTGTAAAGCATAACTGGGCTACCTGTTTTCAGACAATACTCGCTTTCTATGGGCATGGACTAGTGTCACTGAAGGAGCAGTTTTCAACTTTTCCATATACTGTAATTACTGGAGCAGAACCAAATTATGATAGCCTATCATCCATGAATATACAGCAAAAAAGTTGTATATAACCCATAATTGTAGGGTAGGATCCCAAGATGAACCCGTGTAGCAAGTTTGGTGACCCTAGCTTTCCTCATTATAGTAATGGGACATAGGGATGGCCCGACCCCCCCCCCCCCCAAAAAAAAGATCATCATAAACCTTTAATATCTTGTTACATAAGCCTTTGAAGCGCCAATAATAAGTGCAAAAAAAGCTTCCAAACTTGCAACTTTTTTCTCATAAATGTTAAACTACTGTCATGTAAATGTGCATCTTTTTTCTTGTAAGGTTGCAGCTTTTCTTTTAAATTTGCAACTTTTTTCACAAGTTTGCTACTTTTTCGTTGTAAAGTTGCAACTCCCCCCCCCCCCCCATTCATTCATTCATCTTCTACTGCTTAATCCTTTTCGGGTCACAAAAATCAAATTATGAGTTTTTTTCTTTTAAATTTGCTTACCCCCCCCCCCCCACACACACACACGAAATTGCTACTTTTTCTCCATTAATTTTCAATTTTTTCTTGTAAACACCACCGACATGCCTGAAGGGAAACACACATGTAATGAATGTCTGACTGAAACTTAAGTTGACCCCATCCTTGAAACGAGAGCACTTGAGGTGAGTGCAATATCCCCCACCTCTGTTTTCTTTGAAGAGCCCAATATGTCACTGAAGGAGAGCAGTTTTCAACTTTTCCATATAGTTACTGGGGCAGAACCAAATTATGATAGGTCTATCGTCCATAAATATACAACAAAAAGAGTTGTATACAACCAATAGCAGTGTTTCCTCTGGCACAGTGGCAACATATTTTTCCGGGGGGGGGGGGGGGGGGGGACACATGATACTATTAGTAGTGTAACCGGAATATGTTAATTTCATACTATTTATTTCTTTTTTAAAAAGTTTGCTCAGTAACTTTGCATATGGAACTTACCATTTGAAGTATTGTAGAACCAAGGCTTGATTGTTGGAATATTGGGCCAGTTGTGGTCCCACCCAGATGTCCTGTGTTTGGACTTTTTTGTGGTGTCATCCTTCTCTCCTTCCTCTGCTCTCACCTCTCCTGGACCCTCTGTCTGAACACTTTCCTCTCCTTGGCTCCTCTCTTCTGTCTCATCTTTCCCTCTCTGAGCTCTGTCTAATTCAGGTTCTCTCTCTCTATGGTGGTACACAAACAGGTTAGAAAATATCAAGTATCACGTTTTGTCCTGCAGGATTTTTTTTGTCATGGTTTACATAAACAACAAAAATGTGTATTTTTTTTTTGTATTTTTAATTCTAGTGTTTCTTTTCTTCCCCATTGAGAGAGTAGGGAGGGGGGGACATTCATAATAGTAATTTACTCATGCACACTTAAATTATATGATCAGAGGTGGGTATAATAGCCAGAAATTCTACTCATGTAAAAGCAGTGCTTTGAAATTAATGATTAAAAGTAGACAACAAAAATTTCTAATTGAGTTAAGGGTACAAAGAGCAGCCACTTAAAAACCTGAGTAATGACTTCAGTCTTGAAGGTTTGAGGTTTTTCTTTAAAATTTATAACAATTTTCGACTTTTCTCTGTAAATTTGAAACCATTTTCCTCAAATTTGTAATTTCCTCTTGTAAAATTTTACTTTTCTTGTACATTTGAGACTTTTATAAATTTGTGGATTATTTTATGGCTATTTTTTATCTATTTTTTTTAACTATTTAAAAAATAAAAATAAAATTACTGTTTATATATATATATATATATATATATATATATATACATACATACACTTTAATAAGCTCATGTTTCTCTCGGATAGCGACATTAGTAGCGAGACACTCTGCCTGGGGCCTAGAACACCTGAATGGGGCGCTTCTGAACTCCACACGGATGACAGTCACACGCGTTGTTCGTGTGTGCACTTGCTGACCGTCATTCCTTCATATTTTTTTAAAAAATTTATATTTCTTCATAGCGTAGCGGCGTAAATTCAAGTGTGGCAAGCAGCCACCTGGAAATATTACCAGAGGAAACCCTGCATAGTCAGAGGTCCTGGTCTAAGGGTGAACCTATGCACCAAGGACGGTTACTGCAGCTTTATCTGTTCTACAGTAATAGTGCAAAGAGAATGCCAACCTTGGCCTGTGGACCCAAAACTCCTGCAAAAAAATCATCTGATCAGAGCCAAATTAGAATATGCACATCGATGTATATCAAAGCCTGGTACCAACTTTCAAAACAATCGGAACAAAACTGTAGGACGAGCCGATTTCACAAACGTAGGGCAGACGGACGGCTGGACCGCCCCATGACAGGGTAACCGGTACATGCACTCACCTTTTTGCTTCTTGCGGATCTTCTCCACCAGACCTCTGATTTGGATGTACTCCTCACACTCCTTACCAGCAGAGGGTGATGCACTGCTGCATTCTGGGAAAACATGTTTACAATTCACATCTCAGCTGTAACTTGACCAAACAGACACACTGTAAAGAGCACTACATAATTCCACATGCAGTACAACAATTTGGTCATGGAAGAATGCTGTGCGACTCCAGAGACCCTGACTTTTGCAGTTTATACGCTGAAACCATCATTACAACAGGATTTTAAGCAGTGTGGATAAAGTGGCGTCCAGGGTTAATTCCAACAGAGCAGCCCTATATGACCGGATAACTGCACTCAGGTGATTCCCGCCTCTAAACATATTTGAAAAATTCCTACGCGAGGCTGGACAGGATGCACGAGCTGCACGTGAACTTACTTTGCAGCAGCTCAGAGATGAGGTTCATCATCTCCTTGGAGGAAACCACCATACTGGCTCCAGAGCCCGACCTCTGAGTCTTCACTCGACTCTTTTTCCCCATGATGCTGGATGGACGACCGGGCTGAGAGGACACACCGTCACAGCTGTTAGCTTTCACAGTAATAACAGTCAAGGTTTCCAGTAAACGGTTTACATTTAGACAAGTGATGACAGAAAATGTAAATGTATGTGTACGGTAATCATAAAACACACAAAAATATCCTGGGGCCCACACACACTACAAAGGTTTCCAAGGTGAAAATGCTAAACGCAAAGAAAAAAAAACAACTTGCAAATCTGAAACATTTCTCGTTAATTTGCAACTTTTTTCCCCTCGTAAAGTTGCAGCTTTTTTCGCCTAAAGTTGCAGCTTTTTTCGCCTAAAGTTGCAGCTTGTTTTTGAATAAACTTGCAACCTTGCTTTCCACAAATTTGAATTTTTTCTTTTAAATTTGCACCCTTTTTGTTGTAAAGTTGCTACTTTTTTCTAATCAAATTGTGACTTTTTCCCCATAAATTTGCAACTTTTTTCTCATAAATTTCACTCACACTACAAAGTTTTCCAAAGTCTAAGCCAAAAATCAGTTGTTGATGCACCTGGAGATCAGCTTTGGTCTCTAGCGTACTAGAACACGGACACATATGCCACACATAGAACAGGTAGCGATGCTTAAGCCCAACTGCACTAAAAACAAAATATGGGTGCAAGAGACCAAGACAAGTGCTTTCAACAAGTCGCTGACTAACTGGTGCCAGTGAGTGCGCTCAAGTTCTTACCCACTGGATCTATCATTTCACAGCTTCAATATCCATGTGAAATGCACCGAAAGGCAACGTGCTGCAGTGCAATTTGGACGGCGGTGGGCCAAGTAGCTCGTACCCATCATTTGCATAAAGTTGGATTTTTTTTTTTTTTTTTAAGTTTTATGGAAATGAGATCTGGCACACAGAATGTGTCGGCTGCAGCAACGTTGTGCTGAACATTTAAATCAGTGGTTATTCATGTCAACGACAGATTAAGTAGAAGAAGAAAGCCAACTTTATTACAGCATAGTAGAACAAAATTACGTTTTGTCCGATCGGAGGGGCCGCTGCCATTCAAAGCACCGCCACAACTTTCCCTTTCACCATTACTGAGCATCAAGCTAGAATGCAGGGGGTACCATTTTTTATATGGTCTTTGGTATGACCCGGCTGGGAACTGAACGCATGGCCTCTCAGCTGTGGGATGGATGCTCTGCCACTAGCCTACCATTCCAGTTAACTTGACCTCTTATTCACAGGGTTTGCAGCATGGATCAATCTCAAGTGTAACACTAAAAAAAAAAAATGAGCAGTGTTCATTATGCTGACTCAGATGATAGAAAAGACCAAAAAGAACTAAAATGTCACCCAGATATAAAATTTTGGTATCGACATCTTAAAGTTATGGGCGCCCTTTGACATCTGTGGTGTTCCATAACAAGAGTAATTTTGTCAGAGGAAAAAGGAACACATTACAAAATATTTCATAAGGGTATCAGCTGCAGACTTCCCTCAAGAAACTGATCCATTTCAAAATGGAACCTTGTACTTCTTGTAATAAATTAGGCAAGACCTAAGTTGTGTTGTCATGCTTTTCAGGAACTGGGTGAGCTGCATTCCTCTGGGTACTATCAATGATTCAATACCAATTCAATTCTTTCATTCAATACCAGTTCAGTCAGGGGTACTGTCATGTTCATGACCATTTTACTTGCATATGAAAGAATTTCTCAGAGACTTAATGCTGTAAATCGCATCAAGACCCATCTAATTTGGTGAACAGATAATTTCTCACATTAAGAACTGAGCCAATCTCAGTTGCATAATGCACTTTTTAAGAAATGATTTGACAAAGTACTAAAAAGCACTTTCTTCAGTGCAGAGGGTGTTGTGAAAGATCAAGTTAACAACTGAGCAAGTAAACGAATCCAATCCATCCAACTGTAACTCATGGACAACAGATGGAAATTAGCCACTGACTACGATCTGGAAAGTTTACATTGATCCATGTCAATGTAAACTTTTCATGTTTATATTGTCATGTTTACTTGTCCATTGATCCATGTCATTCATCAACTTGCACCATCCTTAAAAAAAACACAAAAAAACCCAACAAACACCATGGCATGAGGCACATATGAATACATAACTTCAGTGTGTGTGTGTGTGTGTGGGGGGGGGGCTGAAAAGTTGATAGTGATCAAATGTGGTTTATTTTTCAGCATAGTCTCCCCTTCTCTTTGACTCAAGATGGCGCCCACAGTGGTCACCATGGTGCTTCGTTGCGCTTTTCTTTGTTTGTTTTTGTTCATCAATTGTGTGTCTGCCTGCTCTTACACCCGTGAAGAGCTACTAAATATCAGGACTTTCACTCCCACGGACCTACTCCCAGTTTTTTTTGGCTCCTGCCGCCGATCTGGTTCACCTTTTAGCCCAAAAAGTGAGACGGCGAAAGGGAGGAAGACGAGCGGGCGCTCTCGTGCATCTTCGCAGGAGAGGCACGCGCACGGCTCTGCCTGGGATATTTCTGTCCAACGTCAATTCTCTCTATAACAAGGTAGAGGAACTGAGACTGCTGATGCGATTTAAGGACCTCTCCACCTCATGTGCCCTCTGCTTTACTGAGACCTGGCTTAAGGAACAGACACCGGACAGCGCGCTCCTCCTCGAGGGATTTCAGCTGTTTCGTGCAGACCGTGATAAGGAGCTCTCCGGCAAGACCACAGGAGGAGGAGGAGTCTGCTTCTACATCAACAGCAGCTGGTGCTCCGATCTAACTGATCTCCCAACACTGTTCTCCCGCTCTGGAATATTTATTCATCAACTGCAAGCCATTTTATTCCCCGCGTGAGTTCGCTTCATTCATCCTGGCCGCTGTTTACGTCCCGCCCGACGCGGATGTGTGCGAGGCTCAGCGTGCGCTCGCGGATCACATCCAGCAAGCGGAGCGAACCTTTCCGGACTCTCTGTTTATTGTGGTTGGCGACTTTAACCAGAGCAACCTGAGCCACGAACTCCCCTGGTACAAACAGTTTATTAAATGCCCCACCAGAGGAGAGAACACGCTGGATCACTGCTACACTACAGTTAAGGACGTGTATCGCGCTGTTCCCCGCGCTGCGCTCGGACTATCTGATCACGTGATGGTCCACCTGATTCCCACATACAGACAGAGGATGAAGCTCACAAAACCTGTTGTGAGCACTACGAGGAAATGGACCAGTGAAGCTGTGGAGGAGCTGAGCACGTGCTTGGAAATAACTGACTGGGGCATGTTTAAAGGAGCCATGCATGATCTGGATGAGTACACGGACACTGTGACCTCATATATCCACTTTTGTGAGGAGAGCATTCTTCCATCGTGCACCAGGGTGAGGTACTCTAATGACAAGCCCTGGTTCACAGCTAAGCTCAGACAGATCAGGAAGGAGAAGGAAGCAGCGTTGAAAAGTGGAGACCGGGACTGCTACAGGGAGGTCAAATACCGGTTTAGCAGAGAGCTGAGGAGAGCTAAATCTGGGTATTCTGAGAGACTCCAGCAACAGTTCACTGCTAACGACTCGGCTTCTGTGTGGAGAGGACTGAGGCAGATCACCAACTATCGGCCTCAGGCTTCTAAGGGTCAGGATGACAAAGCCCTTTGTCAAAGACTGTCCCAACACTATGCCCGTTTTGACACCTCGTCAGCTGTGTCCAACTCCCCCCCCTCCCCCCAGCGCCACTGCCTCCATGGTCCCCACTTCATCAAAGGCTGCCCCCCACTCCTCCCCCCCTGCCCTTGTCATCAGTGAGCAGGACGTGCACAGACAGTTCTCCAGACTGAACCCACGCAAGGCCCCCGGTCCGGACGGCGTGTCTCCCTCCACCCTGAGACACTGTGCAGAAGAGCTGACTCCTGTCTTCACAGACATTTTTAACACCTCCCTGAAGTCATGCCACGTGCCGACCTGCCTCAAAACCTCTACCATCGTCCCTGTCCCCAAGAAGCCACGGATCACTGGACTTAACGACTACAGACCTGTAGCGCTCACCTCTGTAGTCATGAAGTCCTTTGAGCGCCTGGTCCTGCCCCACCTCAAGACCATCACC
This sequence comes from Pholidichthys leucotaenia, assembly GCA_020510985.1. NCBI lineage: Eukaryota > Metazoa > Chordata > Actinopteri > Cichliformes > Pholidichthyidae > Pholidichthys > Pholidichthys leucotaenia. Next base: position 410,627,450 of record CM035842.1, on the reverse strand, counting down.
ACTTCCCTCCTGGACCCGCTGCAGTTTGCCTACAGAGCCAACAGGTCTGGACGACGCAGTCAACCTGGCCCTCCACTCCATCCTGCAGCACCTGGACTCCCCGGGAACCTACGCCAGGATCCCGTTTGTGGACTTCAGCTCTGCATTCAATACCATCCGCCCCGCTCTGCTCCAGGACAAGCTGTCCCTGCTCAATGTGCCTGACTCCCTCTGCAGGTGGATCACCGACTTGCTGACAGACCAGAGGCAGCATGTGCGGCTGGGAAAGACTGTCTCAGACTCTGTTAGCATCAGCACCGGATCACCCCAGGGCTGTGTACTTTCCCCCCTGCTCTTCTCCCTGTACACCAACTCCTGCACCTCCAGCCACCAGTCTGTCAAGCTGATCAAGTTTGCGGATGACACCACCCTCATCGGGCTCATCTCCAACGGCGACGAGTCCGCCTACAGGAGAGAGGTGGCCCAGCTGGTGTCCTGGTGCAGTCACAACAACCTGCAGCTGAACGCTCTGAAGACAGTGGAGATGATCGTGGACTTCAGAAAAGTCACAGCCCCTCTGCCCCCCCCCCCCCTTACCCTCACAGACTCTCCCATCACCACTGCGGATTCCTTCCGCTTCCTGGGCACCACCATCACCCGGGACCTCAAGTGGGAGCCGACCATCAGCTCCCTCATCAAAAAGGCCCAGCAGAGGATGTTCTTCCTGCGGCAGCTGAGGAAGCTCAAGCTACCCACCAAGATGTTGGTGCAGTTCTACACAGCCATCATCGAGTCCATCCTCACCACCTCCATCACCGTGTGGTACGCAGGAGCCACTGCCAGGGACAGACTAAGACTGCAGCGCGTTGTGCGCGCTGCTGAGAAGGTGATCGGCTGCAAGCTCCCATCCCTCCAGGACCTGTACACCTCCAGGACCCGGAGGCGTGCAGGTCGGATCATAGCCGACCCTTCACACCCTGGACACGCACTGTTTGCCCCCCTCCCCTCAGGTAGAAGACTTCGGTCCATTCAGACTAAAACCTCCCGCTACTTGAAAAGCTTCTTCCCCTCGGCCATCAGACTGCTGAACACTAAGTGACTTATTAGACTCTCGTGCACTATGTACAGCAGCTCAACCGGTCTCATGACAATTATCACTGTTTTCTTTTGCACTACCGTCTGCACTATGTGGAACTCCACAATCTGCTGCTTGTTAATATATTTAATAATTGCATAGATTAGTATTACTCATTCATATTTTACATTTTATTGCATGCATAGTTTTTTTATTTTATTTTAAAAATGTTTAATGTTGCAGCATTGCACCGAGACAAATTCCTAGTTTGTGTACTACATGAACAATGGCAATAAATCTCATTCTGATTCCTTCGGGCCACACACTTCTTCCATCTGTGTTGCAGCGCTTGGATCCCTGCGGTTTAAAACTGAACCACAGTTGGTCACATTTGATCACCATCAACTTTTCAGCCCCCCTCCCCCTCGTATTTGCCAGCAACTTTAGATTTCAAGTGAATCGGGCATTAATTTGTTGTAAACAGATTGTTGTTGTTGTTGTATTTGGCCCCTTTATCGAGCCATTTGCGCTGTTCGTGTTAAACCCGAGTTATTATTTCCCTTTTTAAACTCATTTGATAACTGCAATATCATTTATGATGCTTCGTGTCTGCAAACTCTTCCCCCGCTATAAATAGCTCTGTGGTGTCTGGCTTTAATGGGAGACATCAGCACTGTTTTTTTGACTCTCCAGCAAGAGCCACTGGCGCCTTCAGCCGTCCTCACTAGGCCAGCTGTTAGCGCCACGGTAGTATCCGTGTGACCAATTCCGGAACTGAAGCAGAGCTGCCAAACGGCTCATTCATCTCCACCGAAACACGCTAGCCACATAGCCGCTAAGCTGTCAAGTGCCTGCTGCCCAGGCTAAGTTTGACTGGGAGCTAACCTGCTCCAGCGGACGGCTCACTCGCCTCCCCGAGCTAACTCGCACCACCACCCCCGCACGCAACAGGCGTAGCTCCACCGAAGGACAGCGAGGACCGAATGCCAGCCCCGGTAACCGCGGCCACATTACCGTTTTCTCAGAGTTCACTCATACCTTCCGAAGGGACAGCAGCAGATCCTCCGAGCCTGCACGGAAACCGACCCTGACACGAGGGGCGAGCGCGATTGGAGGAGCCGTTAAAACGTCCGCCCACAAACAACAAATGAAATACTCTAATCCGGCGTTCTCATTGGCTGATGCTGTATGCACTTGCCGACGGGTTGCTCGCAGCTGCGTGCGTGTTTAACAAGCCCCCACTAAAGGTGCCTTCTGATTGGACGCTTACTTTTAGAAAGATTTAATCCCCCATAAATGGCGATGTAGCCATGCAGTGGTTGGTTGAGCGTCCTGTCAATCACTACTACAGTACTGTCCATATGTATGTGCCGAACAAGATCATTTTAGAGCCGACTACCCACCTTATTCCTCAGGGCGCTGCTGTAGAAACGATTATGGGTGCAACTTCCGGTTTCGGGCTGAAGTAGTGTGAGCAAGAGTGGAGTAGTGGGGTATTTAACATAGTGCTTTTTAGAAGTTTTTCAAATTCGTTTTAATGTATAGTCCACATACGTGTTTTGCAGTCAAGTGGCAGCTGATTTCAGCACTTGTAGTTTTTGTATTTTTTGAATGTTTTGGCGTAGTTCTGGTACTTGTTGCTGGTGTTCGCGGTTGTGCCATAGACTATAAACCAGGGGTGTCAAACTCATTCCATGGAGGGCCAAGACCCTGCAGGTTTTACCTCCACCCAGTGTCTTCAACAGGTGATTCACCATATTTCTTCCAACTGATTGCTGATCAGTGAAAACACCTGCTGAAGATACTGGGTGGAAGTAAAACATGCAGGGTCTTGGCCCTCCATGGAATGAGTTTGACACCCCTGCTATAAACGGAGGCTTGTCACAAAAAAAGCACAGCTAAGTCTGTGGCTTCCAACAGCAATGCATAGATCATGCACTGAAAACTACGGACTGTTGGTGTGATCGGTGGTACAGACACAGGACAGACCAGGTATGTTTTGTATGAATGTCACAGATCTGACATTTATGTGTTATATATGACGCCAGATGCAAGGCTGCAAGAAGTAAAATAAAAAATAGTAACAGTTTGCTTCTTAAGGCTTAACGATTTAAGAAAGATATCAAATAGTTTTTTTGGGGGGGGTTGCATTTGTTCCACTGCCTTGGAATGGTATGAACTTGATTGATTCACCATGCATTAATTTTTAAATTATCACAAAATATAGATCAGTAATATTTTGAACAATTGTCAGAAAATGTACATCCATCCATCCATCTTCTACCGCTTTTCCGGAGGTCCGGGTCGCGGAGGCAGCAGTTCAAGCAGAGAAGCCCAGACTTCCCTCTCCCCAGCCACCTGCTCCAGCTCTTCAGAGAGGATACCAAGGCGTTCCCAGACCAGCTGGGAGACATAGTCTCTCCACCGAGTCCTGGGTCTGCCCCGGGGTCTCCTCCCAGTGGGACGTACCTGAAACACCTCAAGTGGGAGGCGTCCAGGAGGCATCCTAATCAGATGCCCATACCACCTCAACTGACTCCTTTCAATGTGGAGGAGCAGCGGTTCTACTCTGAGCCTCTCCCGGATGACTGAGCTCCTCACCCTATCTCTGAGGGTGAGTCCAGCAATCCTACGGAGAAAGCTCATTTCAGCCGCTTGTATCCACGATCTCGTTCTTTCGGTCATTACCCAAAGCTCGTGACCATAGGTGAGAGTAGGAACGTAGATTGACTGGTAAATCGACAGCTTTGCCTTAGAACTAAGCTCTCTCTTCACCACAACAGACCGGTACAACGTCCGCATCACTGCAGATGCTGCTCCAATCCGTCTGTCGATCTCTCGCTCCATTCTCCCCTCACTCGTGAACAAGACCCCAAGATACTTAAACTCCTCCACTTGGGGCAGGAGCCTGTCCCCAACCCGGAGAGGACAATCCACCTTTTTCCGGCTGAGGACCATGGACTCGGACTTGGAGGTGCTGATTCTCATCCCAGCCGCTTCACACTCAGCGGCAAACCGTCCCAGCAAGAGCTGTAGGTCATTGCTGGATGAAGCCAACAGGACAACATCATCTGCAAACAACAGAGATGAGATCCTGTGGTCACCAAGCATGACACCCTCCATTCCCTGGCTGCGCCTAGAAATCCTGTCCATAAAAATTATGAACAGGATCGGTGACAAAGGGCAGCCCTGGCGGAGTCCAGCTCTCACTGGGAATGACTCCGACCGAGTGTTGGCAATACGAACCAAACTCTCACAACGGTCGTACAGAGACCGAATAGCTCGTAACAACAAGCCCGATACCCCATACTCCCGAAGCACCCCCCACAAAAATCCACGAGGGACGTGGTCAAATGCCTTCTCCAAGTCCACAAAACACATGTAAACTGGTTGGGCAAACTCCCACGAACCCTCAAGAATTCTCGAGAAAATGTACATGTTAAGTTAAATAACAAGCATTCATGGCATGACAGCATCATGAGCATTTTAATTTCTGGGTAAAACAGAAAGCTGCAGCACGGTGTTGTGGTTCTTTGTGGCTCTGACTAGACTCTCCATCTGCTCTGATGTAAATTTGATTATATCCAACATCTTTTAACAAAATGCAACCAACTTTATTGCTGTGGAGACATTGATATATCTCAGAGCTTTTATTTGTTTACAGCGTTAGCATCTTAGCAGCGGAGCTAACTAATGGAGCTACTGTCTGCCAGGCCACTTTTTAAGGTCATCTTCCCATTCCTCGATAGTTGTAGGAAGTGGTATGATTATGTTGTGGTGCACATATGTGGGTTTCATATGCTTCACATGTGTATTACTCTGTGCTTATTGTTTGCTTCACGTCTCAGAGGAACAAAAGGTCTGAACCTCCTAGGGGTAACAGGAGGATGTGAAGTCTGGCCTTTTGTATGCAAAGAGATGGCCTTGAAGGATTTCCTGACCACCAGGACTTCAGGTGGAGACGAGAAGACCTGGAGGGGGATGCATTGTGATTTGGGATTAAAAGACAATGTGACTGTGTGCTTTGATGTCCTGAGGTATAAAAGGGACAGATGTTGGGGGATTCCTTTCTCTTTCTGTTTTTGGATGTTGGAGAATGTGAATGTTAATAAAACTGGACTTGAGAAATAAACTCAGCCTCATCCTTCCCACACTTCTCCACACTGGTGACCCTACGACGTATCATGAGCGGAGACGAATCTCCCGAGCCAGACTCGTCAGGAGCCAGCCGAACGAATGCAGCCACAGTTCAGCTACCGGACTTCTGGCCGAACAATCCGTGCTCCTGGTTTAACGCACCCGAGGCACAGTTCCACCTCCGGAGGATTTCGGTGGACGCCACAAAGTTCTACCATGTGGTTGCAAAGCTGGACAACCACACAGCCCAGCGGGTGGAGAGCCTGATCAACCACCCGCCGGACAGCGACAAGTACAGCACATTGAAGGCTGCACTCATCCGTTACTTCACCCCCTCGGTGGAGGAGCGAGCAGAGAGGCTCCTGGCGCTAACTGAATTTGAGAGCGACAGACCTGCAGACCTGATGGGGAAGATGTTGAGTTTGAGAGACTCCGAAGAGGATAACGTCATCTTCACCCACCTTTTCCTCAGGACCCTGCCGTCAGCGGTGAGAGTGACCCTGGCCAGTTCACCACTGTTGGCCAGACGAGACTACCACGAGCTGGGCCAGGAGGCGCAACGACTCGTCGACGCCAATAAACAGCGCGTGGCTACGGCTGCGGCAGCGGAGCTAGGCGCAACGTCTGGAGATGGCAGGGGGCCAGAGGCTGCAGCACCAGACTCACCGATGACGGCGGCGGCAGGGGCCAGGAAACACGGAGCAGACGACGTCCTTTGCTTCTACCATCGCCGCTTCACAGAGAGGGCACGCAAGTGCATTCCACCGTGCCATTTCAAGCGCTCGGGAAACGCCAAGACCGGGAGTCGGTAGCAGCTGCGGCTCTCGGAGAGGAGAACAAGCTGCTCTACTTGAGGGATGCGCGCTTGGGGATGCATTTCCTCGTGGACACAGGCTCCCAGCTGAGTTTCATCACACCTTCCTACGCTGACCGGCTGGCACCCTCCAGTGGTCCCGGGGTGTCAGCAGCGAACGGCTCGGCAATTAAGACCTTCGGTGAGAGGACTCTGCTTCTGTCTTTACACGGCCGTACATTCGAGTGGACTTTCGTCATAGCGGCAGTCAATTTCAACATGTTAGGGGCTGATTTTTTGTGCTCACATAGTTTGTTGGTCGATCTTGCTAACAGACGCCTGGTTAATGCACTCTCTTTTTATTCTATTCCCTGTACAGCTCGAGTGGCCCCGCCAACAGCACAAGCCAACATCACAGCTGCAGGTGGTAAGTTCCACACACTCCTCACTCAGTTCCCAGCACTCATGGTCCCAACATTTTCGGCGGCTGTGGCTAAACACGGGGTGGAACATTTTATTACTACCACCGGACCGCCCGTTTTTGCAAAAGCTCGGTGCTTGGATTCAGCTAAACTGACCATAGCGCGCGAGAGTTCGCCAACCTGGAAAGGTTAGGCATCATCAGACGTTCGAAGAGCCCATGGGCTTCACCGCTTCACATGGTCCCGAAAGCTGATGGCTCGTGGCGACCTTGCGGTGATTTCCACAGGTTGAACAACGCTACAGCGCACGACCGCTACCCAATCCCGTACATCCAAGATTTTTCAGTTCATTTGGCGGGGGCGCGTGTTTTTTCTAAAATAGACTTGGTACACGGTTACCACCAGGTCCCAGTGCACGCTGAGGACATACCCAAAACAGCGGTAATAACTCCTTTCGGGCTTTTCGAGTTTTTGCGCATGCCGTTTGGGCTTAAAGGCGCGGTGCAGACGTTCCAACGCATGATGGACGCGGTCTTGCGCGATCTCCCCTTCGTGTTCGTCTACCTGGACGACATATTGGTAGCCAGCGCGTCCGAAGACGAACACGAAAAACACCTCACGGCAGTTTTCCGGAGGTTGGCAGAGCACGGGTTAATAATCAACCCAGCGAAGTGTCAGTTCGGGGTGACGCAGATTGATTTTTTGGGGCATCGCATCTCCCCAGAAGGAGCGGTTCCTCTGCCTGACAAAGTGCGCGCAGTAACAAATTTTCCCCAACCACAAACGGTCAAAGCGTTACAGGAGATTTTGGGAATGGTGAATTTTTATAACCGTTTCCTCCCCTGCGCAGCGCAGCTCATGCAACCATTGTATGCTGCACTATAAAAACAAAAACCCACAAATAAAGTCGAATGGTCTCCGGAGCGAGAGCGCGCATTCTCTGAAGTCAAAACAGCCCTGGCAATCACTGCGTTGTTGGCACATCCAGTCCCAACGGCCCGCATGGCGCTCACTACTGACGCGTCAGATGTGACCATAGGGGCGGTCGTGGAACAGCTTGTAGCCGGAGCCTGGCAACCGCTCGCCTTTTTCAGTAAAACCCTGCGCGAAAACGATCGAAAGTACAGCGCATTCGACAGGGAGTTGTTAGCTCTCCACTTGGCCATCCGCCACTTCCAGTTCTGGCTGGAAGGACGCCGTTTCACCGCGTTCGTTGACCACAAATCGCTGACTTTCGCGATGGCCAAAATTTCAGAACCTTGGTTGGGCCGGCAGCAGAGACAGCTGGCCGCGATATCGGAGTTTACTACCGATATCCAGCATGTGGCGGGTAAACTTAATGTAGTGGCGGACTGCCTCTCGCGCGCCGTGGCGGCTCCAGCTCGCGTGGAGGTAGATTCTGCAGCCATGGCCGCGGAGCAGGTTAGCGACGTGGATGTGTGCGCGCTCCAGTCTGGACCAACAGGGTTAAGGCTGGAGAACAGGGTGCTGCAAGACGGTATGCCCCCCCTAATCTGCGATGTCTCTACTGGGCGGCCGCGTCCTGTGGTTCCAGCCGCGTGGCGCCGCCGCGTTTTGGACTCGATCCATTCTCTAGCACACCCGGGAGTGCGTGCGTCGGTCAAAATGGTAGGAGAGAAATTTGTATGGCCGAGCCTGCGCAAACAAGTTAGAGAGTGGGCGGCAACCTGCATGGCTTGTCAGCGGGCCAAGGTTCATAGACACATGAGAGCTCCCTTGGAGCCGTTTCACATCCCAGCTAAAAGGTTTGATCATGTCCATGTGGACCTCGTAGGCCCCGTCCGGCCCTCACAAGGGTGCACACATCTTCTGACAATGGTTGACCGCACCACGCGCTGGCCGGAAGTGGCTCCGCTGTCATCAACCACAGCCGAGGAGGCTGCGCACGCGTTTTTAACGGCATGGCTAGCACGTTTTGGAGTCCCGTCAGACATTACGTCCGACAGAGGCCCTCAATTTGTTTCCGAACTTTGGTCAGCGATGGCCTGCAGCCTGGGGGCAACGATCCACCGCACGACCGCGTACAACCCGCAGGCTAACGGGTTATGCGAACGTTTTCACAGGTCACTGAAGGCGGCTCTCAGAGCGTCGCTTACGGATGCAAATTGGGTGGACAAGCTACCATGGGTTTTATTGGGGTTGCGTTCTGCACCTAAAGAGGATTTAGAAGCCTCCCCAGCTGAGCTAGTTTTCGTACAGCCACTTCGGCTGCCCAGGGAATTTCTCCCAGATAATCCAGCGCCAGAGTGCTCCCCGGCTCAGCGGTTACAGAATAGCACGGGCCTGAGCACGCTACCTGGCCCCGTTCACCACAGTTTTCTGCGTGTTTTTGTGCCTAAGGCTTTAAAAAATGCGGAGTTTGTTTTTGTCAGACACGATGCCCATCGTCCGCCTTTACGCCCACCTTATGACGGACCATATAGAGTGCTGGAAACAGGGGATAAGCATTTTTTGCTAGATTTGGGGGGCAGAAAAGAAATTATTGGCATTAACAGGCTCAAACCCGCTTTTGTGGAAGCTGACGAAGTTGTGCAGTTGGCTAAGGCTCCTCGGCGTGGCAGACCCCCTAGAGAGCATTCCCCAGAACACCCACAGAGGTTGACTAACAGTTCTCATCCCCAGGCAGCAGCTCCACAGCAGGAAGACACCGCGGAGGTGGTACAGCCTGCTTACAGCAAATACGGGAGAAGGCTGAGGCCCAAGCGGCATGTGGACTGATATGTAGTGATTTTATCATGACATGCAATCTGTGGTTATGTTGTTCCATCTTAGACGTTTGGGGGGGGGGTCATGTAGTGCACATATGTGGGTTTCATATGCTTCACATGTGTATTACTCTGTGCTTATTGTTTTCTTCACGTCTCAGAGGAACAAAAGGTCTGAACCTCCTAGGGATAACAGGAGGATGTGAAGTCTGGCCTTTTGTATGCAAAGAGATGGCCTTGAAGGATTTCCTGACCACCAGGACTTCAGGTGGAGACGAGAAGACCTGGAGGGGGATGCATTGTGATTTGGGATTAAAAGACAATGTGACTGTGTGCTTTGATGTCCTGGGGTATAAAAGGGACAGATGTTGGGGGATTCCTTTCTCTTTCTGTTTTTGGATGTTGGAGAATGTGAATGTTAATAAAACTGGACTTGAGAAATAAACTCAGCCTCATCCTTCCCACACTTCTCCACAATGTTACTCTTTTTGAGGTGCAAAAGGCCGCGTTCATAAGTCATTGTTTTTTAACAAGGAAAAGTGTCCTGTTTCAGTGACAACCCCACTTTCTAAACTACTACCGGAAGTTGTGCCTGTGGCGTAACCCCCACAACAGCTGGGACAGGCACAGCAATGTGTGTATTAATGTCTACAGACAGCCCGCTTCTTCTGGCTTTTTCCGGCTCACTACTGTGATGTTAATGTGCCATTCATGCATTGTGTTCATGCTTCCTGTCCTTACTGTGTCTATACACTGATAACAATATCAAATCAAATCAAATCAAACTTTATTGTCATATTGCTGTACATACAACTGTAGTGCAGGCAAGATGAAATTGCATTTCTCTCGGCATCCATATAAGAAGCAGCATGATTAAGACACACTCCCACATAGCTCCACCCCCCACCCTACCCCCACCCCCCCATCCATTCACACATCCTGAGACATACTTGGGGAAAAAGAATAACTAACTATAATATACAAAATGTCCATAGGTGCAGTAGTGTGTATGTGAGAATCCGGGTCAGCTGTTCAGCATCCTGACAGCTTGTGGGAGGAAGCTGTTGATCAGTCTGTTGGTTCTGCCTCTGATGCTCCAGAATCGTTTACCAGATGGAAGAAGTTCAAAGTGTTTATGCAGAGGGTGAGAACGGTCCTTGACAATGTTCAGTGCCCTGCTCCTACAACGGTTCTGAAAAAGTTCTTGGACAGAGGGGAGGGAGACTCCAATTACCCTCTCCGCCCCCTTGACTATCCTCTGCAGGGCTTTTTTGTCTGACATACTGCAGCTGGAGTACCATGTAGCAATGCAGTATGTCAGAACACTCTCCACCACACCTCTGTAGAAGGTCCTGAGGATGCAGATGGGGAGAGAGGCCTGTTTGAGTTTCCTCAAGAAGTGTAGTCTCTGCTGAGCTCGCTTCCTGATCTCCAAGGAATTCTTGCTCCAGGTCAGGTCCTGCGAGATCTGCACTCCGAGGAACTTGATGTTCTCTACTCTCTCCACTAAACGGCCGCCGATGCTGAGGGGGACGTGCTCAGGCTGTGACCGCCGGAAGTCGATAATCATCTCCTTCGTTTTGTCCACGTTGAGCACCAGATTGTTCTCCCTGCACCAGCCCTCCAGGTCTCTCACTTCTTCCCTGTACATTGATTCCTCATCCCTCTGAATAAGTCCCACCACCGTGGTGTCATCAGCAAACTTAATAATCTGGTTCCCCTCGTGTTTGGATACACAGTCATGTGTTAGAAGTGTAAACAACAGTGGACTGAGTACACAGCCTTGAGGGGTTCACTCACTCAGCGTGACAGAGTTGGAGATGTTGTTTCCAACCCGGACAGACTGAGGTCTCTCAGTCAGGAAATCCAGGATCCAGAGACATGTGGCAGTGTTCAGACCGAGAAGGAGTAATTTCTCTATCAGTCTCTGGGGAATAATGGTGTTGAATGCTGAACTGAAATCAATGTACAGGAGTCTGGCGTAGGTGTCTTTCTGGTCCAGGTGGGTGATGACAGAGTGTAGGGTGGTGACTATAGCATCCTCCGTGGAGCGGTTTGAACGATATGCAAACTGGAGCGGGTCGTGTGATGCAGGGAGGCAGGCTGTGATGTGTGGTTTGACAAGCCGTTCAAAACACTTCATCACAATTGGTGTAAGTGCAACAGGACGATAGTCATTCAAACAGGACACCACTGGTTTCTTTGCCACCGGTACAATGATAGAGGTCTTGAAGCATCTGGGAATGATGGCCTGACTCAGGGAGATGTTATAAATGTCAGTCAGGACATCCGCCAACTCGCTCACGCAGTCTCGGAGCACACGTCCCGGAATGTTGTCTGGACCTGCAGCTTTGCGTGGGTTGATTCTGGATAGGGTCCTCCGTGTGTCCGCTGTGTTAATGGTAAAAGCTGGTCCGACCGATGGTGGGAGTGGGCCGGCCCTCCCTCTGATTGTCGAGTTTGATGCTTCAAAACGTGCAAAGAAGTCATTAAGCCTGTCTGAAAGCGAAGCGTCGTCATCATCGACCCCCTGCCTAGACTTAAAGCCCGTCAGTGTCCGAACTCCCTGCCACATCTGCTTCGTGTTCTTAGTGTCACAGAGGTGTCCCTGGATTTTCTGCGCATAGGCGCGCTTTGCCGCCTTAATTCCCTTTGAAAGCGCAGACCTGGCTGAGCGGAGGGCAATCCTGTCCTTCGCTCTGAACGTTGCATCTCTGGCTTTAAGCAGCGAGCGCACCTCTGCAGTCATCCAGGGCTTATGATTACCCCGCATAGTGATGGTCTTCACTGTAGTGAAATCCTCTGTGCACTTCGCGATGTAGCTGGTGACCGAATCAGCATACTCCTCCACATCTGTCCTGTCTTCCTGAGAGGCTGCTATTTTGAAGATCTTCCAGTCTGTGTGCTGAAAACAGTCTTGCAGTGCAGAGGTTGCATTCTCTGGCAAAATCCTGATTTGTTTCACTGCTGGCCTGCTGCGCTTCAATAAAGGTTTGTAGGCAGGAACCAGCATCACGGACATGTGATCAGAACGGCCGAGATGGGGGCGGGGTATCGCTTTATATGCATCTGTGTTTGTGTACACTAAGTCCAACATATTCTCTCCTCTGGTCTTAAAGTCTACACATTGTTTAAACTTGGGGAGCACAGTCTTTAAGCTGGTGTGGTTAAAATCCCCCGCAACCACCACAAAACTGTCCGGGTGTGACGTTTGGATTTCACTGATTGCATTGTGCAGTTCCCCGAGTGCCTTCTTAGCATTAGCTTTAGCGTTAGCGCTCGGCGCTATGTAAACACCAACTACAAACACGTTGCTGAATTCCCTCGGCAGATAAAAAGGCCGACAATTAACAATAAGGAACTCCGCCAACGGAGAGCAGTGTTTAGACACTAACGTGGCATTAACGCACCAGTTCTTGTTAACATAGATGCATAGCCCACCCCCCCGGCTCTTACCGGAGCTCGCCGTTTCCCTGTCGGCATGGAACATCGCCATATCTTCCAGCTGAATGGCCTCGTCAGGAATGTTGTCGTGGAGCCATGTCTCGGTGAAAACAAACACACAGCAGTCCCTCCATTCTCTCCGGGTTTCTTTCAGCAAACGCAGCTCGTCTACCTTGTTTTCAAGGGCGCGGACGTTTGATAGAAGAAGCGACGGTACCGCTGGTCTGGAGGGGTTAGCCTTTAGCCTAGCATGGATCCCGGCCCTTTTTCCTCGCTTTTGCTTGCGCTTGCTCCGCTTCCGCTTCCTCCTCTCCCGGGTAACTTCCAGCGGGGACTCCGCCAAAATTCCATGCTGGCGTAGAATGTCCAAATCACAACCGATCGCCGCGATTCTTGCAGCGTGCAGTACCTTGATGTTTAATAAGGTCTCACGGTTGTAAGTTTTACAGAATGTACGTCTGGGATGATTAAAACTCTCACACTCGCTGATGCCAAGAGGGGCCGCTGTGTCTAGGCGCGCCGCCATCTTTTTTTTTTTTTTTTTTTTTTTACATATTTTTTTTAATATGTAGATGTGCCTTGTAACCTCTTTTGTCCTGCAACTCTGGAGCAGAGGCGAATCCTGGCTAGCAATCTCCTTATTGTTATGTGTGTCTCTCAAATGCAAATGCCCATACCTACTGCTGTGAATGCCTTTCATGTATTGTTTGTAGCTGGGTATATAAGCTCACTGAAATCCATGTTCTCTCTCTCATTCTCTGCTACTGCTCATCTGCACACTTTGCTGGAGAGCCTCCGGGCTCGCCCATGGGGCGAGCTCCGTGATGGCGGCATGATAATAAACCTATTTAAAACCTCACTTCACTGCCTTATTTTATCATCCGCCGCAGTGCCCATAATTCACGCAAGGCATCATGGGGACTAGGAATAAGGCGGATATAAAACTACCAACATTCCCAAAATGCTTTTCCACTTGCATTGAGTCACACGGTGCTGTGAGCAGCTTTGCTCATATCACAGTGCTGTTGGTGTGCTCCGCCAGCTGATCACATACCATCTCTTCCTCCAGCGGCCCAAAGTGACACTCACTAGCTAGCTGCCTCAGGTTGGTGACAAACTGGTGGATAGGCTCACCCACCCATTGGTGTCACTGCCAAAACCTAATCCTCCAGACGGTCAAGCTGTCCAAGGCACGAAAATGGCATGTTAGCAACTCGACCATGTCCTCGTATGAGTCCGAAGCCCTGAGTGTGCTCAGGATCCACTGGCCCTCAATCCCCAAATTGTGCACCAGAAGCGCATGTGCCCTCAGTTTATCTAGTTTACCCAGGTCGAGCGCCACAATGTAGTTTTGGAAGGCAGCAAACCATCTTGGCCAGGGCGCAAGCGGCTCACCCGGGAGCTCCAGGAAGGGCCGAAGTGGTGAAACACACACCTCCATGTTTAGTCTCGTCGACAAAATGTTGTGTCTGAAATTACCTTCTTAAAGGGTGAGGCCAGGTGCACAGTAGAGCTCAGCTTTATTAAAAGATGCTTGCACAATACAACCGTCAGGCAGGGGCATCGGCAAAGAGGCCGAATCAAGATGCCCACTGGTATTTATAGGCCGGTGCAGTGGCGGAAGAGGTAGTGACCACCACTACACCGCACTTCATAATAAAATACCACGTCACACCAGGTACTGTACGATTTCCATCCATCCATCCATCTTCTTCCGCTTAATCCTTTTTGGGTCATGGGGGGCTGGAGCCTATCCCAGCATCTTTCACTTGTATTAATGTCACAGATCTGATGTTTATGTGTCATATATGTCTCCAGATGCAAGGCTGCATGAAGTAAAATAATAAATAAAGTTGTAAAATACATCAGAAATGCCATACAAATATCCATTTTAAATGGATATAACCTTATCTGGGAGAAAGAGGTCTTCAGGTGGTTTCCAGTCATCCTCAAGTGTTTTGACCCTTAACCACAACATTCTTCGACTGGTGGGTCGGCAGTGAGTGGCCAGTTCACTGCCCCTCTCCTCCCAGCTTCCAGCTAGTATCCTCCCTCTTATGCCAGAGCCAACAGGAGTCTCTCCAGCCGCTTCTCCCAACCTCCAAACAGTGATTTTCCGCTTGTGCCCTCTGACTCCTACTTTCGTCATCAGGTTCCACACAGATTGAGCTGGGAACCCTCGACACCCCACCTCCATTGCAGATAACCATGTTATCCACCCTTTGTCTTGACATTCCTGGGCCAGCTGTTGGTATTTGGCCTTCTTCCTCTCTGCTGCCTCCTCACAATTCTCCTCCCATGGGACTGTTAGTTCCACCAGGATAACCCTTCTACTTTATCGAGACCACATGACAATATCTGGTCTCAGGGTTGTGGAAAGCATCTCCTCTGGGAAGTAGAGTTTCCTCCCAAGGTCCACCTTCATTTCCCATCCCTTGGCGGACTGCAAAAGGCTTTGTTTTGCACCTCCCAAGATGACTGACTTCTGCCCCTCTTTCACAAAGCCGATGGTGTTGAGCAATGGTTGTGCTTTGGCTGGATGTTTCCTTCTTCGTTCCTGTTCCAAGATTTCCGCCAGTATTGTCAGCACCCTGTCATGGCACCACCTATATCTCCCCTGTACTGGAGCAATGCTGCACCCTGACAGAGTGTGTGCCATGGTCCCTCTTGCTCCACAAGCTACACAAGGGGTTCTCCCTCAATCCCCACTTGTGTAGGTTAACTGGGGTTGGAAGGGTATTATATACTGCTCTGAGCAGGAAGGAAATCCGGAAAGGCTCCAGTCGCCATAGGTCAGTCCATGAGATTTTCCATGTAGGCAGTTCCCACCTGGTCCAGGATCCTTGAATTCTGAGCTCGATGGCTTTAGCTCTTCTCTCCTCTTCAAGGTTTCTGACTTCTTCCTGGATTAAGGTTCTTTTTTCTTGAGGGGTAGACTTTGACCATTGTTGAAAATGAGATGTTCCTAAGCCTTGACGGCCAATGCAGGGATTTCCAATGATCTCCCTAGTAATAAGGGAGCCTTCTGCTTGACTGATGGCTTTAGTGCCAGACCACTTTTGCCCTGACCTTGTTTTAATTCCCGCTTCTCGAATAAGATGGTCCTTGGAGTCCCGGTATGTCAGCGAAAGTCTGCACTTGGCAACCTTGAATTCCTCCACTACAGAAGACAATGGTAGCTGAAGCTGTCCCGACGTTATGTATAGCCCCACAGATGTAAAACTCGGAGGTATTCCTAACCATCTACGAAGGTGCTTGTTGAATTTCCTTTCCAGTCCTTCAACCCATGTTGAAGGACTGGAACAAGGACTGGAACAAGTGCTTGGGTTGTTCAACCCAAGCACTTCATACACGGTGAGCAGCCACATACATAAGTCTCGGAAGCAGGCCATGCTCATAAATCCAGCACTTGTATTTTCTAGGCAGCCCAGACCTATTGGTTTTCTTCAGCCACTCCTCTATTTGATGTTCTGTATTGCAGATGTTGTTTTTGTCAGTAAAGCTATTGTCATACCATTTTCCCAGGACTTGATAGGGTTTCCTTTTATGCTTAGAATGACTTCCTTTTGCAGGAGTAGTTTGAACTTCTCTGTTGGTTTTCCCCTTTGGATTACCAGGCACCTTGATTTCTTGGGTTTGAAAGTAATCTTTGCCCAGGTTGCCATGTTGTCAAGCTCAGCTAAGATCCATCTTGCTTGTACATGGGTTGGAGTTGTTATAGTGAGATCATCCATGAATCCCCTGATTGCTGGCATAAAGGCCCCCTCATCTCGGTTCATGGATGAGCAACAGACACAAACGCTGGATCAAGGAGGCCATAGAAATCAGGAAGCAGGGAAAAGACACCATGAAACGAGATGAGGGGGCCTTTATGCTTTCCCACACCTGGGATCACATTCTCCAGAGACCATCTGACGGCGGAAAGCAGGGCCGGCTCGGTGGATCTGACAGGTCTGCCGAGCTGTCCCCGCCCATGAAAGTCAGCTGATAAAATGTCACCTGGCAGCAATCAGCTGACTCTTCTGACGAAGGCTGCAGTGCACAGTCGAAATATGTTAAGAAGGTAAAGACATCTCCTTTCTATTTTTGTCTTTAATAAGAACAAAAGGTATACAAGTATTACTGCTCTACTTTTTCTGTATACAGGATTGCTGGGTTTTATCGCCTGATGAACAAAGCTCTTCATCAAAACTATGCATATAAACTAAAACAATTATAATGGTGACTGAACAACTCCCATTCCCCAAAGTACAAAATACAACACTTATGAATATAAGTCATAAAAGATCAGACAAATAAGTCTGACAAAAAAAAAACAAGCGGTTCTTAAACAGTGGCTAATATTGGATGTCCCATTCATTTTCAATTATTCTGTAATTAATATTCACACAATCAAATAAATGTTAGTGTTCAGTCCCTTTCAAATTTGTCAAAGTCTAA
Source organism: Pholidichthys leucotaenia (assembly GCA_020510985.1). Taxonomy (NCBI): domain Eukaryota; kingdom Metazoa; phylum Chordata; class Actinopteri; order Cichliformes; family Pholidichthyidae; genus Pholidichthys; species Pholidichthys leucotaenia. The sequence continues at coordinate 410,610,434 of CM035842.1, read as the reverse complement.
CATGTGGGATTGCCTACATATAGGCTATACCTCTGTATTCCACTTCCAAACACAGACTACATTTGGGCCTGGAAAGCCTAATTGGCCTACCTGTTTCAGACAGGAATACTTGCTTTCTACAGGCATACATTAGTTTTTTTCTGATTTAAGGTCCCATGTGCAGAAGTAGAGGGGCGCATCTATGGAAAGAGTGAGTAAGTTTTGACAAAAAATCATGAAGGTGTAAAATATTTTAACCTTAAAATGAAGGTAAAGAGAGATACTCATTTAAAAAAAAACTTGGCCAGTTCAGTAGATGTTTGATCAGTGATGCACACTTTTTCTCTTTTCATTTTTGTGACTATATTTTCTAGTAAATTAGAGACTTTTTCACTAATTTTTTAAGCTTTGTAAAAATTTGTCTTTTTTGCTCACAAATTTACTTTCTTCTTAAATTTGTAACTTTTGCACCATATGTTTACATTTTTACTTCCAACTTTCTGAGTTTTCCTCAGTATTTCAATATTTCTTATGTTGTTTCACCATTTTTTTCTTAGAAAAAGTTATTTTTATTCTTGTAAATGTTACTTTTCTCTTGATTGTGTGGTTTTCTTTTCTCACAAATTTAGTAAATTGTTTTAATAGATTTACTGTGATTTCCTATGTTTTCAGTGATTGTTGTACACATGACCCTTTCCCACATAAATTTGCAATTTTTCTCATCAATTTGTGACTTTTTTCTCAAAAAAATTACAACTTTTTTTTTTAAAAATTGCAACTTTTTTAAAAAAAATACTTTTTTTCTCACAAATTTGCACATTTTGTTTTTGTTAAATTGTCATGTTTTCCTATAAATTTTCAACTTTTTTCTCATAAATTATTTTTCTTGCAAATTTGTACTATTTTTTGATAAAATTGACTACTTTTTCCTGTAAATTTTCAAAAATTTTCTCTTAAATTTGCAACTTTTTGTCATAGGTTTGCAACTTTTTCTCAGAATTTTGAGTGTTTTTCTTCAAATTGCCAGTTTTTTTCTTGTAGATTTGCAACTTTTTCTAAAAAAAAAAAGTCAACTTTTTCCTCATACATTTGCAACTTTTTTCTCATAAATTTGCAACTTTTTTCTCAAAAAATTTACAATTTTTTTCTCACAAATTCGCACATTTTCTTCTTTTTCCTGTAAATTTTCAACTTTTGTCTCACAGATTTGCAACGTTTTCTCATAAATTCATTATTTGTCTCTTGCAAATTTGCAGCCTTTTTCTCAAAAAATTTGCAGCTTTTTCTGTAAATTTTACATTTTTTCCTCAAATTTGCCACTTTTTCCTCAAAAATTTGTGATTTTTCCCTTGCAAATTTGCAGTTTTTTCCTCATAAATTTGCATCTTGTCTGCATCCTCACCTATGCTAACTGAATGCATGGCTGACCACCTGCCACTATGTCTGGTGACTTTGGAGCAAGGACCATCGCTAGCAGTGGGAGTACAATGTCAAATGACTGGGCCATATCAAAAAAATAACTTCAACTATGATTTGGGGGCCTTGATTAAAAACAAAAAAACCTAATATAAAGCTAGAGTCATCAAATATTGTGGCAGACTTGTTGACCTTAGGACAAGTGCTTCTGGATATAATTTTGGAGCTAAAAAATCAAGATCAATTTTACATTGCAGCAACTTTATTTCACATCTCTTTAAAAGTCTCAATTTTAGCCTCGAGATGGCAGCATTACCCTGCTAAAAGGTGATCTTTTCTTCAGGATATTTCAGCTTCCAATGACCAGTAAAATCAGTGTTGTGCTTACAAAGCAGGAGCTTGGAAGTTTTGGAAGTTTTGGTGCTGTCGTTGAAATCAGTTTATGCACAACATAAACTGGGTTTACTCCGGGATTTCTCCGGTTTCCTCCCACATGCCAAAAACATGCAGGTTAGGTTAATTGGAGACTCTAAAGTGGCCCTAGGTGTGAATGTGTGTGTGAATGGTTAAGGGATAGCGCCGTATCGAGCCTGCTTCATCCATCCAGGTGGTGGATGACCCTCAATTTCCCCTCTGGGGATCAATAAAGTACACTAAATCTAAAATCTAAATCTAAAAACATGCACATTCATGCACAATAGCCAGGAAATAGCTGGCTGGTTTGGGTTAGCAGCTAGTCTAGATCTGACGCCTGAATGTTGTCATTTAGCCACATGGCAAGGAGACAAGAAGTTAAGATAAAGAAAAGACGACTGTCAGGACAGAGGGAGGAGTGATGTGACACGTCTATACAGTATGTTTGTGTAGAACTCATGTTTGGGTTCTGTGGAAACTCGGGTCTTTACTCTCAGCTGTACTTAGTGGACGATTTATTATTTTTAAAAGTGACATTCTGACAAAAATCTAATTTTTTCTGTTGTTAACATGTCTGTCACATGTTTCTTGTGATTTACAAGACATATCAAGAGCAAAATCATTCCAAACTCCCAAGTACTGTATGTGTTTTCTGCTGTGAATGTCTGCTTAAGCTCCACCCCCCACCCCACCCCAAAAAAGGCCGATTTGGACAGAGTGTTTGCAACTACGTCAGTATTCCTGATTAGCCTGATTGGTTATAATATTAACCAATCAGGCAGGCTAAGCACTGAGACCCCAACTTGACTCTCTGGAGGGAAGAGGGGGGAGCCGAGGAGCAAGCTGGAGCTCAGCTTTTTACAAGATGGGAAAGATGGCAGATTATATGGGGTGGCGGGGGCGGGGGGCTGAAAAGTTCACAGGATGAAAACTTCATAGTGGTCAAATTTGACCAAATGTGGTTTATTTTTCAACCGCAGGGATCCAAGCGCTGCAACACTGATGGAAGAAGTGTGTGGACCGAAGGGGAGACTAGTGTAATGTTGGGGCTGTGATAACGGCCGGAGGATTCTCCCAGCGTGCTTTGCTCTGCAGGGGATTAAAGACTGTTATTATTCTTGTGTTCCGAGCGTTATTGTTGTACTGTTATAACTGTGTTATAAGTGCCTTATTATCTGCCTAGAGAATTCAGCAACGTGTTTGTAGTTGGTGTTTACATAGCGCCGAGCGCTAACGCTAAAGCTAATGCTAAGAAGGCACTCGGGGAACTGCACAATGCAATCAGTGAAATCCAAACTTCACACCCGGACAGTTTTGTGGTGGTTGCGGGGGATTTTAACCACACCAGCTTAAAGACTGTGCTCCCCAAGTTTAAACAATGTGTAGACTTTAAGACCAGAGGAGAGAATATGTTGGACTTAGTGTACACAAACACAGATGCATATAAGGCGATACCCCGCCCCCATCTCGGCCGTTCTGATCACATATCCGTGATGCTGGTGCCTGCCTACAAACCTTTATTGAAGCGCAGCAGGCCAGCAGTGAAACAAATCAGGATTTTGCCAGAGAGTGCAACCCCTGCACTGAAAGACTGTTTTCAGCACACAGACTGGAAGGTCTTCAAAATAGCAGCCTCCCAGGAAGATAGGACAGATGTGGAGGAGTATGCTGATTCGGTCACCAGCTACATCGCGAAGTGCACAGAGGATTTCACTACAGTGAAGACCATCACTATGCGGGGTAATCATAAGCCCTGGATGACTGCAGAGGTGCGCTCGCTGCTCACAGCCAGAGATGCAGCCTTCAGAGCAAAGGACAGGATCGCCCTCCGCTCAGCCAGGTCTGCGCTTTCTAAGGGAATTAAGGCGGCAAAGCGCGCCTATGCGGAGAAAATCCAGGGACACCTCTGTGACACCAGGAACACCAAGCAGATGTGGCAGGGAGTTCGGACACTGACGGGCTTTAAGCCTAGGCAGGGGGTCGATAATGACGACGCTTCGCTTCCAGACAGGCTTAACGACTTCTTTGCACGTTTTGAAGCATCAAACTTGACAATCAGAGGGAGGGCTGGCCCTCCCCCACCATCGGTCGGACCAGCTTTTACCATCAACACAGCGGACACACGGAGGACCCTAACCAGAGTCAACCCACGCAAAGCTGCAGGTCCAGACAACATTCCGGGACGTATGCTCCGAGACTGCGCGAGCGAGTTGGCGGATGTCCTGACTGACATTTATAACATCTCCCTGAGTCAGGCCATCGTTCCCAGATGCTTCAAGACCTCTATCATTGTACCGGTGGCAAAGAAACCAGTGGTGACCTGTTTGAATGACTATCGTCCTGTTGCACTGACACCAATTGTGATGAAGTGTTTTGAGCGGCTTGTCAAACCACACATTACAGCCTGCCTCCCTGCATCACACGACCCGCTCCAGTTTGCATATCGTTCAAACCGCTCCACGGAGGATGCTATAGTCACCACCCTACACTCTGTCATCACCCACCTGGACCAGAAAGACACCTACGCCAGACTCCTGTACATTGATTTCAGTTCAGCATTCAACACCATTATTCCCCAGAGACTGATGGAGAAATTACTCCTTCTCGGTCTGAACACCGCCACATGTCTCTGGATCCTGGATTTTCTGACTGAGAGACCTCAGTCTGTCCGGGTTGGAAACAACATCTCCAAGTCTGTCACGCTGAGTACCGGATCCCCTCAAGGCTGTGTACTCAGTCCACTGTTGTTTACACTTCTAACACATGACTGTGTATCCAGACACGAGGGGAACCAGATTATTAAGTTTGCAGATGACACCACGGTGGTGGGACTTATCTAGAGGGATGAGGAATCAATGTACAGGGAAGAAGTGAGAGACCTGGAGGGCTGGTGCAGGGAGAACAATCTGGTGCTCAACGTGGACAAAACGAAGGAGATGATTATCGACTTCCGGCGGTCGCAGCCTGAGCACGCCCCCCCTCAGCATCGGCGGTCGTTTAGTGGAGAGAGTAGAGAACATCAAGTTCCTCGGAGTGCAGATCTCGCAGGACCTGACCTGGAGCAAGAATTCCTTGGAGATCAGGAAGCGGGCTCAGCAGAGACTGCACTTCTTGAGGAAACTCAAACAGGCCTCTCTCCCCATCTGCATCCTCAGGACCTTCTACAGAGGTGTGGTGGAGAGTGTTCTGATGTACTGCATTGCTACATGGTACTCCAGCTGCAGTATGTCAGACAAAAAAGCCCTGCAGAGGATAGTCAAGGGGGCGGAGAGGGTAATTGGAGTCTCCCTCCCCTCTGTCCAAGAACTTTTTCAGAACCGTTGTAGGAGCAGGGCACTGAACATTGTCAAGGACCGTTCTCACCCTCTGCATAAACACTTTGAACTTCTTCCATCTGGTAAACGATTCCGGAGCATCGGAGGCAGAACCACCAGACTGATCAACAGCTTCCTTCCACAAGCTGTCAGGATGCTGAACAGTTGACCTGGAATCTCTCATACACACTACTGCACCTACAGACATTTTGTATATTATAGTTAGTTATTCTTCTTTTTCCCCAAGTATGTCTCAGGGATGTGTGAATGGATGGGGGGGTGGGGGAGGGGGGGAGCTATGTGGGAATGTGTCTTAAATCATGCTGCTTCTTATATGGATGCCGAGAGAAATGCAATTTCATCTTGCCTGCACTACAGTTGTATGTACAGCAATATGACAATAAAGTTTGATTTGATTTGATTTTGATTTGAAGTGCGGTTGTGCTAGTGCTGTTCTCCCTGTGCGTGAGCGGTTGCGTGTCTGTGTCACCCTGAGTGACATGAGCGTCTGTGTGACTGGCCTCCCCTCTCTTCCGTGTAATGAGTTAGTGAAGAATAAATGCCTGTTGTGTCACAAATCCTCTATTATTGTGTGAACCCTTGAAACGTCACACTATATGTTGAAAAATAAACCACATTTGGTCAAATTTGACCACGATAAACTTTTCAGCCTCGCGTACATGTTCAGTTTTTGACTGTGTGAGCAAGAAATCCTCTTTTAAATTACATATCTTCCCCACAGACATGAAAATATGACAGCAATGATTAATTTTATTTGGAAAAACCTCAGTGTCCCTGCTATAATACCGGAGAGGACTCGGGTTTGCAGCGCTGCATCCCGGGGGAGACGGCCTTGGTGTGCGTGGCGCAACAGCCAGGTGAGTATCGTCGTAGATGAACCTGTGGAAGGATCATTCTCGGTGGAGCAGAGAGGCAGTCACTGTCCCGCTGGAGAACTCCTCAGCAGTGAGTGCTCCTCTGGGAGCACTCAGCGCTGCGCCCCGCCAGCAGCCTCCCCTCTCCCCGGAGCAAACCAAGGAGAACGCTCCGAAGGAACTGAGCACTCCTTGGCTCCTCCCTCTTCCCCTGAAGGAGCGGTCTCTGGTTAAGATAAGATAAGATAAGATAAGCCTTTATTAGTCCCACAATGGGGAAATTCCAGGATTGCAACAGCATAGGGATAGCAACACTCAGAGCAACAATCAGAAGGCAAGAAAAAACATCTAGTAAACATATGTCCATATTTTTTTTTCCACAATATCTTTATTGAACCTTTTTTTTTTTTTTAACAAACATGATACAAACAATCAAACACTAACGCTAAAGTACTACAAAAAAAAAAAATGCCCTAAAAACACCAACAACCACCAACAAAATCAAGTCTTCAACAATGCTCCTCTGTTTAGTCTAGACAATCCAATACATAAGTATACATATTATGTTCACCAGTTTGGAATTTACAAGGTCCACACACATCATTCACCTTCTTCTTCAAGAGTTATGTTTAAATTTTTTACATAATCAATAAAAGGTCTCCATATATTCTCAAACACAATTTCCTTTGATTTCAGTATATATGTTATTCTTTCTAATGGAAGGTTTGTTAACATCTGTCTTAACCACTGAGTCACATCTGGTCTATGAGTCTTTTTCCATAATAGTGCAATACATTTTTTGGCATTAAGCAAACTGAGGTCTATGAATGTTCTTTCACTTTTATTAAAATTATGCTTTTCTGGGTACAGACCCAACAAAAACAGTTTAGGATTCAGTATGATTTGTTTTGAGATTATTTTTTCAATTGTTACCCTCACCTCCTCCCAAAACATTCTTATTAATCTACATTCCCATAAACAATGAAATAGGGTTCCTTTACTTTCCATGCATTTTGTGCATGTATCTGGTATATTTTTGTTATATCTATTTAACTCCTCCGGTGTAACATACATCCGCATTAACCATTTGAAATGTATCAATTTAAGGCGTGCATTTATTGATTTGGTTTGAGCTTCTGTACAAGCCAATTCCCATTGTTCCTCCGAAATTTCAATTTGCAGATCTTCTTTCCAGTAGTTTAATCTTTTCAGTGAATTTTCACTTGAAGATAGTGTCAATGAGTTATAAAACTCTGAAATAATACCCTTTCTTTTACTATCTTTCATCATCATTTTTTCCAAGGATGAATAAATAGGTCGAGTGAGAGCTTTATTTTGATTTGATCGAATAAAGTTTCTAAGTTGAAGATATTTAAAAAAATGTGTTCTATTGAGATTAAATTTGATCCTCAGCTCTTCAAAAGACATTATGTTGTCTGCACATGGCAAATATAAATCCTGAATCTTTTGTATCCCTTTTAAATTCCATACTTTAAATACAGCGTCCGCTCTCCCTGGTTTAAAATATTGATTACCCCATATTGGACTAAATTGTGACAATAACTGTGGTTCTTTTAAATAGTTTTTAGCTTCACACCATATTTTGATCATATGCTTTACAAATGGATTTTTAACTTGTTTTTGTAATTTTTTTGCCGAATCTGAGTATATGAATATGGGAAGAGGTAAAGGCAAATTGTATGATTCCATTTCAGTCCAGTGAGGGAGATCATTTGATGAAAAATAATATGTCATAGACCTCAGTTGTGCCGACCAATAATACAACATAAAATTTGGACATTTCAGACCTCCACGATCAAATGGTAAATATAATAAAGACAGACGTAATCTAGCCCTCCTGTTGTTCCATATAAATTCCACTAACTTTTTTTTTATTCTTGAGAATAGATCTAAAGGTGGTGATAAGGGAATGTATTGAAATAAATAAAGTATTTTAGGTAAAATATTACTTTTAAGTATATTGATTCTCCCGATCATCGACATTGGTAGTGACATCCATCTCTGAGTTAACTCATTGATATCTGACATTAAGGCTTCATAGTTGACGCTGGCGACTGATTCTAGCTTAGGCATAATTTGGATTCCTAAATATTTAAACTGATTTACAACATTGAATTGATTTACCTCAGGGGCTGGGTAATTTCTCTGGGTCTCATTTAGCATTAATATTGAAGATTTAGTTTTATTTATTTTATATCCTGATATTTCCCCAAAATTCTTTATTAAATTCAACAAGGTTGGAATTGATTTTTTTAGATTCGACATAAACAAAATTATATCATCGGCGTACAGGGAGATTTTATGTTCTGTTGGTCCAACTTTAATTCCATATATTTGTGAATGTAAACGTATCGCTATCGCTAAAGGTTCAATTGCCATAGTAAACAGTAAAGGTGAAAGTGGACAGCCTTGTCGACATCCTCTATTGATTTTTATTGGTTTTGAAATATTGTTATTTGTTAGGATTTCTGCTGTAGCATTATTGTATATTATTTGAACCCATTTTATGAAATTATTTCCAAGTCCAAACCTTTGTAGGACTTCAAAAAGAAAGGGCCATTCAACTCTATCAAAGGCCTTTTCGGCGTCCAATGATAGGAGAGCTGTATCCGGTGCTTCTTTATTAAAATAAATAATATTAAATAGTCTTCTTACATTATGGAAGCCTTGTCTACCCTTTATAAAGCCATTCTGATCTCGATTAATAATATTTGGTAAAATTTCTTGTATTCGTCTTGCTAAAATTTTACAGATTATCTTAAGGTCGGCGTTTAATAGGCTTATTGGTCTCATATTTTCACATTTATTAGAGGGCTTACCTGGTTTTGGCAGCAGTATAATTAAGGCATTATTTATGTATGATGGTAAATTATTATTTTGAAATGCTTCTAAAACCATTTCCAAAAAAGGTTTTATTAATTTATTCTTAAATTTTTTATAAAGGTCAACTGGAAGACCATCTGGTCCTGCACTTTTTCCTGATTTCATATTATCAATGGCTAGCCCAACTTCTTCTTGACTAATTTTAGACTCCAATATCTCCCTGTTTTCATTTGGTATACACGGTATAGATAGTTCGTTCAAAAACCCATTTAGTTTTGTTAAATCAGGTTCATTTTTGGTATCATATAATTTTTCATAGTAATCTCTAAAGGCTCTATTAATTTCTAAAGGATCTATAACTACCTGTCCATTACTTATAATACTGGTAATTGGTGTTTTAATTTCCAATTGTTTAATCTGCCATGCTAATAATTTTCCTGATTTTTCACCTTGTTCATAAAAAGATTGTTTCAATCTTAGAAGACTCGAGGCAGCTCTATTCGCTGATTTTTTGTCGTATTCAGCTCTCAAAATCAGTAATTCATTCTCCAACCTTGGGTCACTTCCTGCATACACTTTTTCCTGAAGACTTTTTATTTTATGTTCCAATTTAGCTCTCTCCTCTCGAGTCTTCTTAGATTTTGATCCTGTATAACTAATAATATGTCCCCTAATAAAAGCTTTGAAAGCCTCCCACTTTACACATGCTGATGTTTGTGTAGTATTGATGTCAAAGAACTCGTCTATCTGTTTTTCTATATACTTGACAAATTCCTCATCCTGAAGCCATTTATGCTGAAATTGCCATCTACCTGATTCCTTTGTCAATTTTTTATCTACATATATTAGACAACAGGGTGCATGATCAGAGATCACGATGTTATCATAAAAGCAGTTTTGAATCTTGGACCTTAATTCTGTGGAAATCAAAAAATAATCAATACGTGAGAATGTCTTGTAGGTACTGGAATAACAAGAATAGGCTTTAACTTGTGGTTTCATTTCTCTCCATATATCTAACAATCTCAATTCTTTCATAAAATGATTAATAGTCATCCTACATCCAATGTGCGTACAATCCAGTCCTGTTGATCTATCCACACCTGGATTCAATGTACAATTAAAATCCCCTGCTATTATATGTTGCCCTGTAAGTGATGATAAGATGAGAAATAAATTAGCAAAGAACTTCTGATCATCTATATTGGGACCATATAAGTTCACAAGATTTATATTTTCTAATAGCAAAGAACCTTGAATGATTACATATCTTCCAAATTTGTCTCCAATTACATTTTTCACTTGAAAAGGAACTGATTTATGTATGAGAGTCATAACTCCCCTGGCTCGGGATGAAAATGAAGAGGTGAATACACTTCCCTGCCATCTACTCCTAATTCTTTTAACATCCTCCTCTATCAGATGAGTTTCTTGTAAAAACACAATTCTTGAACCCATGTCCTTTATTTTATTCATAACTTGTTTAAGTTTTTTTAAATTTTGTAGACCTCTGCAATTCCATGAAGTTAAATTAAGATTAACACTTTGGTCCATGATCAATAGAGAGTTTAGGATTACCTTGCAGTGTAAACATGCTCATACAGAGAAGCAAAAACATGAGTGGTTGAACATTCATCCTACAAACTACACACAAACAAATTTCCCCTTCCCACACTTGTGGCAAACCCCCCAAAATCAAAAGAAAAATTCTGTCTCCCGATATAGCCATCGACCGTTCCACACCCACGAGGATCAGCCTAAGCCACTCCTTCTTCATCCTCCCAATCATCCTAACTCTACTGCTTTTAATGACGTAACATTAACTCTCCTCTGTAGTTTTCCAACTTAACTCCAAAATTTTTAACAACTTTGTACATCATAGTTTTTTTTTGTTTGTTTTGTTTTTGTTTTGTTTTTTTAATATATAATACAATCTATATTTTGTAAACTTACTATTTACTTCAAGTCAGTCAGATGCCTGTGCAAATGCTTAATTATTCTACCTTATATTTTGTTCATGCTTAGCTCCCACCAGTCTCTTCTTCTTCTTTGATCTTCTTGATGAACTCCTGCGCCTCCTCTGGGGTCTTGAAGATGTGGGTTCTGCCCTCATACGTGATCAGCAGTCTCGCAGGATAGATTACACCATGACGAATCCCAAGGTTGCGCAGCTCCTTACGTACGGGATCAAACTGCTTCCTCAATTGCTGGATTCCTGTGGCCAAATCTGGGTAGAACCGCACCTGCTGGTCCTGGTGTTTAATCTCTCCTTTTTTAGCTCGTGCAGCGTTGAAGATCTTCATCCTGTCTCTGTTGCTAAGAAACTTCATAATTAAGGTCCTCGGCGGTCCCTTATCTCTCCGTGGGCCAATACGATGTGCTTTTTCCAGAACCACTGCTGATTGCAACTCCTCGCTGCCCAGCACCTCCGGAATCCACTTTTCCAGAAAGGAACATACGTCCCGACCTTCTGATTCCTCTGGAAGACCCACCAGCCTCAAATTATTCTGTCTCGACCGAGATTCCAAATCCAAAATATTATCTTCCAGAGATTTATTTTTTTTTTCCAAAGTGCGCACCTTTAATTGAAGACGGGTGACGTCATCTTCAGCACTAGCGAGACGGAGCTCCATCTGCGCCGTTCGTTCTACACAGTCACCCAATTCCTTTCTTATTCCTTCCAACGCTGTCATAATCCCATCAAATCTAGAGGAAAAGTCCGCTCTCATTGAACTCATGGCAGCCATCAGCGCATCTGCGCCATTCCCCGCAGATATCGCAGCGTTGCCAGCCTCCTCCGCCATATATGGAGTTTTGTTTACTGCGTCACAGACCTGAAAGTCCGTTAATTTGGACTGTTTCGGCGGCTCGCTTTTTCCTTTTCCTGGTTTTCCAGCCTTAGGCTTCGCCGACATATCTTCGCCCAAATGCTGGGATACGTTCTGTCCCAAATGAGAGAGTTATTTGCCGATTTTTTTTTTTCCAGGAGCAGAGCAGAGCGAGACACGTCCGTCCTACGTGGCAGCCATAACCGGAAGTCAACATATGTCCATATTACTATAAATGTATATATATAGACACACAGTGCAGAGCATTATGGCTGGTGAATGTGCAGCAGAAAGTCTAAGCTCTCTCTCCGCGGATGCAGCGGGCCAGCTGGAAGTCTTTGGGCATGATGGTGACCCCCTTAGCGAAGAAGAGACCCACCAGGTGGGCCTCGCTGGTCTCCTGCAGAGCCATGACGGCGAAGCTCAGGAAACGCAGGACGGTCTTGAAGTCCTGAGCGATCTCCCTCACCAGGCGCTGGACGGGCAGCTTACGGATGAGCAGCTCCGTGGATTTCTGGTAGCGACGGATCTCTCTCAGAGCCACGGGCCTGTGACGGCGAGGCCTCTTCACTCTGCCGGTGGCCAGAGCACCTCTCCGAGCAGCCCTCGCCTCTCCGAGTTACCCACTCACTCCGGATCGCCTTGCTGAGGGCTGGCAGGCAGTTTGCCTCGGAGCAGCTCTAAGCGAGGCAATCTCCAAAGGAAGGAGGCCGGGGAGTGCCTCAGAGGCGAGCCGGCTGTTGAGGCAGACTGGACCGAGGCAAACTGCTCACCAGCCCCCAGCGACTTTTCTGTGGGTTCACCTACAATGGTACTTCCTCAAGTTAAATCGCCTTCTCAAAGCCTTGTCCAATGTCCTCATCTGTTTCCAGTTACTGGTGGGCGGGAGTATAGGTGGAGGTAAGAAAAATATTCATAGATCTACTCATGCTTAAGTAGGTCAAAGACATAAAAGCTCTGTCCAAGCTACTCTAAGGCAATGGAAGCTTTTTTTGTGTATAAAAAGCCACAATATGCTATTTTGGGCAAAACACTTTGGTTTTTGAGGTGGTTTTAGAGACGCCGGAGTGGATCTTTAACAAGGGGCATAGGGTATTCACAAATATCGCATAACGTCGCTGTCCAGTGCAAACCTCTGCAAATCTCCAATATTTAGTTGCTTTTATATTTTTAAAGTAAACCCACTGTATTGGTCACCCTTCATGTCTCTGGATTTCAAACCAATTATAAAACTAGAAAACCCATGCGAATAAACCATGTAGCTGCTAAATTAATGAGAAACTATTTTTTTCTCATTTCCTGAAAAATGTCTGTTTTAGATATGCGAGGTCCGCACCAGACAGCAACGAAAAGGTGCAAATGTATAAATGTAAATTAGGTACAAATTTGCAAGATCCAAATGAATGTTGCAAATTTAGAAAAAGTTGAAAATTTACATAAAAAAGTTATAAATCTACAAGAAAAAATTCACAAATTTGTGAAAAAAATGCAAATTTATGATGAAAAAGTTGCAAATTTGCAAGAAAAAAATCCCAAATTTATGAGAAAAAGTGTCAAATTTGAGAAAAAAGTTGACAATTTTCTAGAAAAAGTTGCAAATCTAGAAGAAAAAAGTTGCAAATTTGAAAAAAAAAACCCCTCAACTTTGAGAAAAAAGTTGCAAACCTGCGACAAAGTTACAAATTTAAGAGAAACTTTTGAACATTTACCGAAAAAAGTAACAAATTTTTATCAAAAATTGTTGCAAATTTGCAAGAGAAATCCCAAATTTATGAAAAAAGTTGCAAATCTACAAAAAAGTTGCAAATTTAAAAAAAAAAAACCTCAAATTTATTAGAAAAAAGTTGCAAACCTATGACAAAAAGTTACAATTTTAATAGAAATGTTTTTGAAAATTTACAGAAAAAAGTAACAAATTTTATAGAAAAATTACAAATTTATGAGAAAAAAGTTGAAAATTCACAGGGAAAAACTGACAATTTAACAAGCACAAAACTTACAAATTTTCTCTCAAAAATCTGCAACTTTTTTCTCAAAAAATTACCACTTTTTTCCTCATAAAGCTGCAAATCTTTGCATTTCTGCTTAGAATTGAAGGTCCAAAGTCATTTTATTCAGTGCTGTACACTTGAAAAAATGAACTAGGGCTATTGTTCACTTTACATTCATGATTCTACTGAATTTAACCTAAAATATAGATGTTTTCAGACTTACAATATATTTTTCCAATAAAGTTAATGTAATTTTGTCTCATGTTATCTTTACTAAATAGTAATGTGTTGTTCGATCATAAATCTTTTTAAGTTAAGTCAACAAGACTAAAGCTACCACTCATATCCAGAGGGTGGCAGTAATGAAACTCAAGCCGCCATGAAACAACAATGAAGCAGAAGAGAAAGCAGCTGCAGACTGCGCATGTGCAGAACAGCTCACCTTTTCTTCTTTGAAATTTTGGCTTGGTGTTGGCAGATAAAGACTCTATCCTCTGGTGGCTTTTTTGCTTTTCAGTTGGAAGAGGTAAGGTTAACGCTGCTTTTTCTCCAAAACTGCTCAATCCCAATGAAAGTAAATGATGAATTCATTTTTAGTAAATTTGCACCCACCCCCCCACCCCCCCAAAAAAAGCTAATTTAGGAGAAAATGTTCACAAATTCAACAGGAAAAAAAGAAACTTTATAATAAAGTCACAACATTTACCACAAAAAATTATAATTGCTATAAGAAATAAAATTTAAAATTTCTAAGAAAAGCTATAAATTTAAGAAAAAATGTAATTAAAAGGAAAGGATGCATATTTACAAGAAATGTCACTTTACAAGAAAAAAAAAGATGTTAGTTCTGTTAGTATGTTAGTATGAGAAAAGTGACATCTGTGAAAATGGTTAATGCAGATGTCCTTCCACTGAGGGAGAAAGACTGAACAGAATATTTGGATATTCTCTCAAGTAGGGCTGGGCAAAAAAACGATAATGATAATTACTGCAAAATAACTTTTTCTCGATAGACATAACACATTTTTGCTAGAATATTGATATCGATAGAACTAATTCCTTCTGTGTTTTGAGAGACAGCACGAAAAACCAATGAAAGTGAGAATACACCGCACCGAGCCAATCATGTGGCTGGAAGTCATGTTGGATTGACACACACAACAGCGTGCGTAGCCATGTACTGTAGGACCAATAGCCGAGGCTTAGCACACCTGCTAATGTTTGGGCTAGCGCAGCCGTGTTGAAGTTGAAGTGTGTTTAAAAAGAAAATGACAGAAAACATTAATGAAAAGTCCAGTGACAGCGTTACCAAAGAAGACACCGAAACGGACGCCACCCAATGCTCAACAGACGAGGAGATTGTTGAAAAGAAGGGGGAGAGGAATTCAGTAGTGCAGACAGAATGTTGGATTTAAGCGGCTGATTAAAGTAATTGACCCTCATTACCAACTCCCTGAACGTAAATATTTCTCCCAGACGGCACTTTCCCAGCTGCACACAGAATGTAGCAAAACTGTTGAAAAGGAGCTGCAAAGTCTGCCAGACTTCGCTACTACGTCAGATTTGTGGTCAAGTCGCAGATCTGAACCATATATGAGCCTCACTGCCCACTTCACTGATCAAGATTGGAATTTGAAAAGCAAATGCCTTCAAACTTTCCTGAAGACCATACAGGTGAAGTCATTGCTTTAGAACTGACCGAAGCAGCCTGGAGACGGAGTGAAGACAAACAAGTCTGCATCACAACAGACAGTAGGACAAATGTAGTGAAGGCCACATCACTAAACAAGTAGACATGACTGCAGTGCTTTGGGGATGTACTTCACTCTGCTGTCGGTAAGTTGGTCAGCAGAATATTAAAAAATATTTGTATTTTATGTTTTATAATTATTTGAAATACAGTTGTATAACATTCTACACTACATTTGTCAAGTTCAACTTCTGACAGAAAATAAATAATTAAAATTTATCTTGTTTTAGCTTCACATCTCACGTAGAAGTAAAAAGGAACCTTTAAGCTTGACAGAAACAGTGACTTGATTCATATCGCAATATACACAACTCACAAAAACTTAGGGATATTCAGCTTTCGGGTGAAGTTTCAGGATGTACCTAAAATGCACTATAACCTTTCACGTGGACTTAATTTGACCTTCTCTAACCTTTTGAATGCACATGTCCAACTGTTCAATGTTTCAGTACTTTTTGTGTAACTTACTGTTCTCTAACAAGGTGCTTAACAGCAAAATTCATAACAGATGTTTGATCCATGAATCGACCGATAAATTTTCTGGTTCAATTAGAATTGGTATTTCAACAGTCCTCTTCATCATGCTGTTCACATTTTGACATCATGAGACCAAGATGACGCCTAACAATTAATCAACAGTACCTCGCCATTGCGAGGCTTCAAACAGGATGTTCTTAGAGTGAAGTGGCCGCCGAGCTTAGAGTGTCACAGTGTCATCAGCAGGTTGCAACAGAGAGACTGGAAGAGTCCCAGAAAGGCATAGAAGTGGACGTCCTTTGGCCACATCCCAAGCTGATGACCGCTTCATTGTGAACAGCGCCCTGCGGAACTGGATGATGAATGCTACTCAACTCCAGGCACATTTAAAGGAGGCGAGAGATCAGGAAGGGGGCAAACACTTTTTCACACCACTGTAACTAAAAGAAGATAAATTTGTGATATTGGTAATAGTTTTTAAAATAAAAATCATGACATCTGTAATTTACTGAGATGTACCAGCACATAGTGCACACTATACAGTACATATTAAACTACAAAAAATGCTATTTTGTGTAGTTAAAAAATGCAAATGGTACAATAGATCATTGAGGACTATAATGTTCATGTTTTACTCAGTATATCAAAAACAGTAATTAACTTTTTGTACATTAAAGATAGAAAGACTGTATTGAACCAAGGGAAATTCAGATTCTCAGGAAAATTGCCGCTTATCAATTTGTTAATTGATCGATAAGGTGAAGCAATTAAAAATTAATGAATGAATTGATAACTTGCATCCCTAAGCAGGATGTATCTTTAGGTTGACTTATCAATGGTCTCTTAAATAAGAGGGCAGTAAACGTGATAGTTCACACTGAAATATGCCAAGCAAAGGAATTGTCTGAAATCAAATAGTATAGCCATGTGAAAAAGTTAGGACACCCCATTAAATATTCATTTTTAAAAAAATAAATGTTCACATATCTATATCTAACCTTGTTTTTGTTTTTATTTGCATTTTTAACATTTTTTTTTAGCCATTTTAAGTTGGAATGAATGTGGGGGTGTCCTAAAAAAAAAAGATGGGGGTGTCCTAACTTATTCCTCACTATTTGTTTATAATTATATTTTACAGAAAATTTGGAAAAGTATTTAATTCATTTTTAATTGTTTAGTTGTATTACATGAATCTCTCAGTATTTTAAACACTGATATTAAATATCCATATGTCCAAATATGTTAAAAAAAAACACAGGCTTATACAGGGCATCCTAATTTTTTTCACATGACTGTACATGTTATTTAATATGTCTAACTGTTTGTATTGCTGCATGTAACACGAGGCACGGTTGTATTTTGGGCCTAACCTAGAGGGGGAAAGTTAAACAGACATACCTGGGAACAGTTACATCATTTAAAACGATCACAGGTGGTTTTATTTGATTCACAGTACTTTGTAATGTCATCATCCCAAAAAAATGTTAAAATGGTACCGCTAACCTGCTGTAACTTAAGAGCTGACAGTTGCATGTTTTCAGCATGTTGGACGATGATATTGTCTGCCGTTTATCCAGGTCATTTTAAAACTGTAAATGTTTTTCTCCATTGGTACCAGGAGGGTTGTCCGTATTCTTGTTCCTACTGTTGGTGTAAAGAAAGTGGCACCAAAATGTAAAGTGTATTACTGATGTGTTCATAAATAAAGATGATGACAGAAAATGCATTGGGTCAACTAAATTAATTTGTGCAGGACTGGTTGAAAAATTAGAATTTAGAAAGGCTGGTTAGGTTAATTAAACAAAGGTGTCATACATAGACTGAAAGTATATTTGTTAAGTACAAATAACATAATCAAATTTAGTTGGTTGAGCTAATATGGCTCTTGTTTAACTAAAATGTTTTTAATTAGTTATTGTGTTAGGGCAATACAACATTTTTATGTTAGATTAAATTAATATTTTTATATTCTCTTAGCATAATTCATTTATATGGGACTGGCTGACAATAAAAAATTAAAGTCAGTGTTTCATTTTTTGACTGTAACATAACCTAGAAAGGTTTATGATGATATTGGTGGTCCAAACATGTCCTCAGAATGGATGACAAAATTACCAGCGTGTCCTAAAATGGACACTTCGGGCAGAAGAAGAGAACTGCAGCCCAACCCCTAATTTCCTCTGGATGTGGCTGCATTACATAATCACAGACGTGTGACTTTGGTTTGCTGTAGCTGCTTAATGAGTTAGTTAATTAGGACTTTGCTGTCCTAAAAGGCTTACACTGCATACAGCCTAGTGTCAACCTTAACGTTTAACATATTATAAAGTACAACATAAAAGCTGTGCTCGATTTCATTGTTTGTCTTTTTTTTTTTGTCCTGACAGCTCTGACTCAGACCTACTAGGATTAGGATTATCTAGATTACTTAAAATCCCAGATTTCTTTTAAAAACTTTAAAACACCACTGAGGTTTTATCCAGATCAAACCTTGGCAGGATTACTACTTGTTATCCGATTTTGAAATACTTTTCTTTCTTTTGAATCTTTTTAATCCAAGCAGTTGGCATCTGACTGGAGGAGCTTTGAATTTTACAGACAGCAAAACCATAGAACAGGGATGGGCAACTGGCAACCCACGGGCCACATGCAGCCCCCAACGTCATCCACTGTAGCCTGCCAGTCCATTTCCAAAAATCAATTATTTATTTATATCCCATTTGAAACTATTTGGAAATGCATCCTTAAATGCAGTTATACAGTCCGCCAGCAGACGGAGCTCTAATCGAAACCTAGGTGTGAGTGGTTGAGCGAGAGTGAGGGAGCATTGTGCCCTGCAGTACATGTTTTAAGGTACACTACCGTTCAAAAGTTTAGGGTCACTTAGAAATTTCCTTATTTTTTTTTCCACAATATCTTTATTGAACCTTTTTTTTTTTAAACAAACATAATACAAACAAACACTAACACTAAAGTACTACAAAAAAAAAAAATGCCCTAAAAACACCAACAACCACCAACAAAATCAAGTCTTCAACAATGCTCCTCTGTTTAGTCTAGACAATCCAATACATAAGTATACATATTATGTTCACCAGTTTGGAATTTACAAGGTCCACACACATCATTCACCTTCTTCTTCAAGAGTTATGTTTAAATTTTTTACATAATCAATAAAAGGTCTCCATATATTCTCAAACACAATTTCCTTTGATTTCAGTATATATGTTATTCTTTCTAATGGAAGGTTTGTTAACATCTGTCTTAACCACTGAGTCACATCTGGTCTATGAGTCTTTTTCCATAATAGTGCAATACATTTTTTGGCATTAAGCAAACTGAGGTCTATGAATGTTCTTTCACTTTTATTGAAATTATGCTTTTCTGGGTACAGACCCAACAAAAACAGTTTAGGATTCAATATGATTTGTTTTGAGATTATTTTTTCAACTGTTACCCTCACCTCCTCCCAAAACATTCTTATTAATCTACATTCCCATAAACAATGAAATAGGG
Organism: Pholidichthys leucotaenia; assembly: GCA_020510985.1. Classification (NCBI taxonomy): domain Eukaryota; kingdom Metazoa; phylum Chordata; class Actinopteri; order Cichliformes; family Pholidichthyidae; genus Pholidichthys; species Pholidichthys leucotaenia. The sequence goes on along the minus strand of CM035842.1, from coordinate 410,591,030 downwards.
TTCCTTTACTTTCCATGCATTTTGTGCATGTATCTGGTATATTTTTGTTATATCTATTTAACTCCTCCGGTGTAACATACATCCACATTAACCATTTGAAATGTATCAATTTAAGGCGTGCATTTATTGATTTGGTTTGAGCTTCTGTACAAGCCAATTCCCATTGTTCCTCTGAAATTTCAGTTTGCAGATCTTCTTTCCAGTAGTTTAATCTTTTCAGTGAATTTTCACTTGAAGATAGTGTCAATGAGTTATAAAACTCTGAAATAATACCCTTTCTTTTACTATCTTTCATCATCATTTTTTCCAAGGATGAATAAATAGGTCGAGTGAGAGCTTTATTTTGATTTGATCGAATAAAGTTTCTAAGTTGAAGATATTTAAAAAAATGTGTTCTATTGAGATTAAATTTGATCCTCAGCTCTTCAAAAGACATTATGTTGTCTGCACATGGCAAATATAAATCCTGAATCTTTTGTATCCCTTTTAAATTCCATACTTTAAATACAGCGTCCGCTCTCCCTGGTTTAAAATATTGATTACCCCATATTGGACTAAATTGTGACAATAACTGTGGTTCTTTTAAATAGTTTTTAGCTTCACACCATATTTTGATCATATGCTTTACAAATGGATTTTTAACTTGTTTTTGTAATTTTTTTGCCGAATCTGAGTATATGAATATGGGAAGAGGTAAAGGTAAATTGTATGATTCCATTTCAGTCCAGTGAGGGAGATCATTTGATGAAAAATAATATGTCATAGACCTCAGTTGTGCCGACCAATAATACAACATAAAATTTGGACATTTCAGACCTCCACGATCAAATGGTAAATATAATAAAGACAAACGTAATCTAGCCCTCCTGTTGTTCCATATAAATTCCACTAACTTTTTTTTTATTCTTGAGAATAGATCTAAAGGTGGTGATAAGGGAATGTATTGAAATAAATAAAGTATTTTAGGTAAAATATTACTTTTAAGTATATTGATTCTCCCGATCATCGACATTGGTAGTGACATCCATCTCTGAGTTAACTCACTGATATCTGACATTAAGGCTTCATAGTTGACACTGGCGACTGATTCTAGCTTAGGCATAATTTGGATTCCTAAATATTTAAACTGATTTACAACATTGAATTGATTTACCTCAGGGGCTGGGTAATTTCTCTGGGTCTCATTTAGCATTAATATTGAAGATTTAGTTTTATTTATTTTATATCCTGATATTTCCCCAAAATTCTTTATTAAATTCAACAAGGTTGGAATTGATTTTTTTAGATTCGACATAAACAAAATTATATCATCGGCGTACAGGGAGATTTTATGTTCTGTTGGTCCAACTTTAATTCCATATATTTGTGAATGTAAACGTATCGCTATCGCTAAAGGTTCAATTGCCATAGTAAACAGTAAAGGTGAAAGTGGACAGCCTTGTCGACATCCTCTATTGATTTTTATTGGTTTTGAAATATTGTTATTTGTTAGGATTTCTGCTGTAGCATTATTGTATATTATTTGAACCCATTTTATAAAATTATTTCCAAGTCCAAACCTTTGTAGGACTTCAAAAAGAAAGGGCCATTCAACTCTATCAAAGGCCTTTTCGGCGTCCAATGATAGGAGAGCTGTATCCGGTGCTTCTTTATTAAAATAAATAATATTAAATAGTCTTCTTACATTATGGAAGCCTTGTCTACCCTTTATAAAGCCATTCTGATCTCGATTAATAATATTTGGTAAAATTTCTTGTATTCGTCTTGCTAAAATTTTACAGATTATCTTAAGGTCGGCGTTTAATAGGCTTATTGGTCTCATATTTTCACATTTATTAGAGGGCTTACCTGGTTTTGGCAGCAGTATAATTAAGGCATTATTTATGTATGATGGTAAATTATTATTTTGAAATGCTTCTAAAACCATTTCCAAAAAAGGTTTTATTAATTTATTCTTAAATTTTTTATAAAGGTCAACTGGAAGACCATCTGGTCCTGCACTTTTTCCTGATTTCATATTATCAATGGCTAGCCCAACTTCTTCTTGACTAATTTTAGACTCCAATATCTCCCTGTTTTCATTTGGAATACACGGTATAGATAGTTCGTTCAAAAACCCATTTAGTTTTGTTAAATCAGGTTCATTTTTGGTATCATATAATTTTTCATAGTAATCTCTAAAGGCTCTATTAATTTCTAAAGGATCTATAACTACCTGTCCGTTACTTATAATACTGGTAATTGGTGTTTTAATTTCCAATTGTTTAATCTGCCATGCTAATAATTTTCCTGATTTTTCACCTTGTTCATAAAAAGATTGTTTCAATCTTAGAAGACTCGAGGCAGCTCTATTCGCTGATTTTTTGTCGTATTCAGCTCTCAAAATCAGTAATTCATTCTCCAACCTTGGGTCACTTCCTGCATACACTTTTTCCTGAAGACTTTTTATTTTATGTTCCAATTTAGCTCTCTCCTCTCGAGTCTTCTTAGATTTTGATCCTGTATAACTAATAATATGTCCCCTAATAAAAGCTTTGAAAGCCTCCCACTTTACACATGCTGATGTTTGTGTAGTATTGATGTCAAAGAACTCGTCTATCTGTTTTTCTATATACTTGACAAATTCCTCATCCTGAAGCCATTTATGCTGAAATTGCCATCTACCCGATTCCTTTGTCAATTTTTTATCTACATATATTAGACAACAGGGTGCATGATCAGAAATCACGATGTTATCATAAAAGCAGTTTTGAATCTTGGACCTTAATTCTGTGGAAATCAAAAAATAATCAATACGTGAGAATGTCTTGTAGGTACTGGAATAACAAGAATAGGCTTTAACTTGTGGTTTCATTTCTCTCCATATATCTAACAATTTCAATTCTTTCATAAAATGATTAATAGTCATCCTACATCCAATGTGCGTACAATCCAGTCCTGTTGATCTATCCACACCTGGATTCAATGTACAATTAAAATCCCCTGCTATTATATGTTGCCCTGTAAGTGATGATAAGATGAGAAATAAATTAGCAAAGAACTTCTGATCATCTATATTGGGACCATATAAGTTCACAAGATTTATATTTTCTAATAGCAAAGAACCTTGAATGATTACATATCTTCCAAATTTGTCTCCAATTACATTTTTCACTTGAAAAGGAACTGATTTATGTATGAGAGTCATAACTCCCCTGGCTCGGGATGAAAATGAAGAGGTGAATACACTTCCCTGCCATCTACTCCTAATTCTTTTAACATCCTCCTCTATCAGATGAGTTTCTTGTAAAAACACAATTCTTGAACCCATGTCCTTTATTTTATTCATAACTTGTTTAAGTTTTTTTAAATTTTGTAGACCTCTGCAATTCCATGAAGTTAAATTAAGATTAACACTTTGGTCCATGATCAATAGAGAGTTTGGGATTACCTTGCAATGTAAACATGCTCATACAGAGAAGCAAAAACATGAGTGGTTGAACATTCATCCTACAAACTACACACAAACAAATTTCCCCTTCCCACACTTGTGGCAAACCCCCCAAAATCAAAAGAAAAATTCTGTCTCCCGATATAGCCATCGACCGTTCCACACCCAAGGGGAACAGCCTAAGCCACTCCTTCTTCATCCTCCCAATCACCCTAACTCTACTGCTTTTAATGACGTAACATTAACTCTCCTCTGTAGTTTTCCAACTTAACTCCAAAATTTTTAACAACTTTGTACATCATAGTTTTTTGTTTTTTTTTTGTTTTGTTTTTGTTTTGTTTTTTTAATATATAATACAATCTATATTTTGTAAACTTACTATTTACTTCAAGTCAGTCAGATGCCTGTGCAAATGCTTAATTATTCTACCTTATATTTTGTTCATGCTTAGCTCCCACCAGTCTCTTCTTCTTCTTTGATCTTCTTGATGAACTCCTGCGCCTCCTCTGGGGTCTTGAAGATGTGGGTTCTGCCCTCATACGTGGTCAGCAGTCTCGCAGGATAGATTACACCATGACGAATCCCAAGGTTGCGCAGCTCCTTACGTATGGGATCAAACTGCTTCCTCAATTGCTGGATTCCTGTGGCCAAATCTGGGTAGAACCGCACCTGCTGGTCCTGGTGTTTAATCTCTCCTTTAGCACGTGCAGCGTTGAAGATCTTCATCCTGTCTCTGTTGCTAAGAAACTTCATAATTAAGGTCCTCGGCGGTCCCTTATCTCTCCGTGGGCCAATACGATGTGCTTTTTCCAGAACCACTGCTGATTGCAACTCCTCGCTGCCCAGCACCTCCGGAATCCACTTTTCCAGAAAGGAACATACGTCCCAACCTTCTGATTCCTCTGGAAGACCCACCAGCCTCAAATTATTCTGTCTCAACCGAGATTCCAAATCCAAAATATTATCTTCCAGAGATTTTTTTTTTTTTTCAAAAGTGCGCACCTTTAATTGAAGACGGGTGACGTCATCTTCAGCACTAGCGAGACGGAGCTCCATCTGCGCCGTTCGTTCTACACAGTCACCCAATTCCTTTCTTATTCCTTCCAACGCTGTCATAATCCCATCAAATCTAGAGGAAAAGTCCACTCTCATTGAACTCATGGCAGCCATCAGCGCATCTGCGCCATTCCCCGCAGACATCGCACCGCCGCCAGCCTCCTCCGCCATATATGGAGTTTTGTTTACTGCGTCACAGACCTGAAAGTCCGTTAATTTGGACTGTTTCGGCGGCTCGCTTTTTCCTTTTCCTGGTTTTCCAGCCTTAGGCTTCGCCGACATATCCTCGCCCAAATGCTGGGATACGTTCTGTCCCAAATGAGAGAGTTATTTGCCGATTTTTTTTCTCCAGGAGCAGAGCAGAGCGAGACACGTCCGTCCTACGTGGCAGCCATAACCGGAAGTCAATTTCCTTATTTTTGAAAGAAAAGCACTGTTTTTTTTCCAATGAAGATAACTTTAAACTAATCAGAAATACACTCTAATATCTAATATACTGTGACGTTTGTGGGATTCACACAAAGAAAGAGGAGCAAGATGGTTGTGATGAACAGGCTTTACTTACACACCACCGACCCCCAACTTACTTCTGAGCACACAGAGGAGGGGAGGTCATTCTCCCAGACCTCCGTTTCAATCATGGTTACACACACATGATACATCTTGCCCTAATCCTGCTAAACACTGCTGAGTCATTATAACGCAGTTATAATGACACAGCAGTATAATAACTCAGTAATAACACATTTAATACACACACACAGTAACGTTTTCAACTGGCAAAGCATGCTGGGAAATCCCTGCCCCCCTTAACATGGCCCCGACGTTACACTGCCCCCCTCCCCGGACTGGTTTCTGTCCCCAGAAAATTCAAAGTCCACTTTCAGAAATCCAACGCGAGTCAGCCCGGTGCTGGGGCGGCATGCATGGGCCATCCAGTGTCCATCTGAGTCTCGGTTGTAATATCTGGTTGGGGTAGGGTTCCGGTTTGGCCACCAGTGGGCGGATGGACACATCTGACAGCCTCTGTAGGACCACGCACAGTCCCTTCCCTGGCAGCAGGAGTCCCATGCCCGCTCCAGCCGACTCCCACCGCTGCCAGGTCTCCCAGGCGGCCGCTGGCCCGCGTCCATGCGTCCAGCCCTTGCCGCGCCTGGAAAAATGGCCGGATCTCCGTCCTGCTCACTCCGCTGCGTCGCTGCTGCGCCGAGGGCCTCCGTGACGTCACCGAAAGGGAAAGCATCTGCGGGTGGCGGTAGGACATGCACAGTTCCTCCTCTGGCAGCGGGAGTCCCATGACTCCCAACGTTGCCAGGACCTCCCAGGCGGCCGCTGGCCCGCGTCCAGCCCCCGCCGAGCCCGGGAAAAGACCGGATCTGTCCTGCTCGCTCTGCTGCTGCTGCGCTCCAAAGGCCTCTGTGACGTCACCGCCGGGGGAAGCATCTGCAGGAGGCGGCTTTTTCTCCGTCCATGCCACCTCACTCTAATTTAACGTTGGCGAGGGGCCAGTTTGTCGTGCTGTGTGCGGGGCAGTGCCGTGTGAAGTACCCTGGCTCTGTGCAGCGGAAGCCCCCCCTTCCTCGCGTCGCCGCGGCTGTCTCCTCCGCGCTGCCGTAGCTCCTCCTCCCACTCGCTCTCAGCATGGTGGTTTCCTCCGATGACCAGTTGTTCAGCGCGGCAGCCAACTCGACCTGGGCCAGGTGGTCATCCAACAGGTTCTCGCCGTTGTAGCGGGGAATCTTGGCCCGCTGCTGGACAGATGGGATGGTCATCTCCCGGTCGATCGCCGCTCCTAATTGCTCTGGAATCGCCAGCCCGTCCTGCCCTGAAAAGGGCGGGAAACGGGGCTGGTTTGCTCTGCTCGGCCCGTCGGGTCCGCTGCTCCGTCCATCGCGGCGAACCTCTCCGGGGGCCGGCGTCTCAGCTCTACGCTCCGTTCCCAGCCGACCGATGAACCGCTCTGGCCGCCAGACCTCCGCCTGGATCCTCATCTTGCTCCATCCCACTCCTGACACCAGTGTGACGTATGCAGGGTTCACACAAAGAAAGAGGAGCAAGATGGTTGTGATGAACAGGCTTTATTTACACACCACCGACCCCCAACCTGCTTCTGAGCACACAGAGGAGGGGAGGTCATTCTCCCAGACCTCTGTTTCAATCATGGTTACACACACATGATACATCTTGCCCTAATCCTGCTAAACACTGCTGGGTCATTATAACGCAGTTATAATGACACAGCAGTATAACTCAGTAATAACACATTTAATACACACACAATAACGTTTTCAACTGGCAAAGCATGCTGGGAAATCCCTGCCCCCCTTAACATGGCCCCGACGTTACAATACATTGCTAATGTGGTAAATGACTGTTCTAGCTGCAAATGTCTGGTTTTTGGTGCAATATCTACATAGGTGTATAGAGGCCCATTTCCAGCAACTATCACTCCAGTGTTCTAATGGTACAATGTGTTTGCTCATTGCGTCAGAAGGCTAATGGATGATTAGAAAACCCTTGTGCAATCATGTTAGCACAGCTGAAAACAGTTTAGCTGGTTAGAGAAGCTATAAAACTGACCTTCCTTTGAGCAGGTTAGTATCATATTATCTATACTATTATTGATATTAATAATGTATTATTATATTTGGGAAGTATCAAACCTTCCATATGCCATGATTAATGTTTATATGTGCATTCCATATAGGATAAGTTTATATATTCTTGGCCTGTTTCTGTGAGCAATTTCAGAGAGTTCAGACAGGGTTGGTACATGCATAAGGAATGATCTAAGCCATTTATTATAATCTCTTTGAGATGTCCTGTTTCGGGTCACAGGAATGCACAGGAACTCCTCATCTTATAGATTAGTGTTTCATGGACATTCTGTTAGTTTTATGGATCTCAGATCAAATCAAATCAAATCAAACTTTATTGTCATATTGCTGTACATACAACTGTAGTGCAGGCAAGATGAAATTGCGTTTCTCTCGGCATCCATATAAATAGAAGCAGCATGATTTAAGACACACTCACACATAGCTTCTACCCCCCCACCCCACCCCCCACCCCCATCCATTCACACATCCCTGAGACATACTTGGGAAAAAAAACAAAAAAACAAAAAACCTAACTAACTATAATATACAAATAATATACAAAATGTCCGTAGGTGCAGTAGTGTGTATGAGAGATTCCGGGTCAACTGTTCAGCATCCTGACAGCTTGTGGAAGGAAGCTGTTGATCAGTCTGGTGGTTCTGACTCTGATGCTCCGGAATCGTTTACCAGATGGAAGAAGTTCAAAGTGTTTATGCAGAGGGTGAGAACGGTCCTTGACAATGTTCAGTGTCCTGCTCCTACAACGGTTCTGAAAAAGTTCTTGGACAGAGGGGAGGGAGACTCCAATTACCCTCTCAGCCCCCTTGACTATCCTCTGCAGGGCTTTTTTGTCTGACATACTGCAGCTGGAGTACCATGTAGCAATGCAGTACGTCAGAACACTCTCCACCACACCTCTGTAGAAGGTCCTGAGGATGCAGATGGGGAGAGAGGCCTGTTGGAGTTTCCTCAAGAAGTGCAGTCTCTGCTGAGCCCGCTTCCTGATCCCCAAGGAATTCTTGCTCCAGGTCAGGTCCTGCGAGATCTGCACTCCGAGGAACTTGATGTTCTCTACTCTCTCCATTAAACGGCCGCCAATGCTGAGGGGGACGTGCTCAGGCTGCGACCGCCGGAAGTCGATAATCATCTCCTTCGTTTTGTCCACGTTGAGCACCAGATTGTTCTCCCTGCACCAGCCCTCCAGGTCTCTCATTTCTTCCCTGTACATTGATTCCTCATCCCTCTGAATAAGTCCCACCACCGTGGTGTCGTCTGCAAACTTAATAATTTGGTTCCCCTCATGTCTGGATACACAGTCATGCGTTAGAAGTGTAAACAACAGAGGACTGAGTACACAGCCTTGAGGGGATCCGGTGCTCAGCATGTCAGAGTTGGAGATGTTGTTTCCAACCCGGACAGACTGAGGTCTCTCAGTCAGGAAATCCAGGATCCAGAGACATGTGGCGGTGTTCAGACCAAGAAGGAGTAATTTCTCCATCAGTCTCTGGGGAATAATGGTGTTGAATGCTGAACTGAAATCAATGTACAGGAGTCTGGCGTAGGTGTCTTTCTGGTCCAGGTGGGTGATGACAGAGTGTAGGGTGGTGACTATAGCATCCTCCATGGAGCAGTTTGAACGATATGCAAACTGGAGCGGGTTGTGTGATGCAGGGAGGCAGGCTGTAATGTGTGGTTTGACAAGCCGTTCAAAACCCTTCATCACAATTGGTGTCAGTGCAACAGGACGATAGTCATTCAAACAGGACACAACTGGTTTCTTTGCCACCGGTACAATGATAGAGGTCTTGAAGCATCTGGGAACGATGGCCTGACTCAGGGAGATGTTATAAATGTCAGTCAGGACATCCGCCAACTCGCTCGCGCAGTCTTGGAGCACACGTCCCGGGATGTTGTCCAGACCTGCAGCTTTACATGGGTTGACTCTGGTTAGGGTCCTCCGTGTGTCCGCTGCATTGATGGTAAAAGCTGGTCCGACCGATGGTGGGGGTGGGCCAGCCCTCCCTCTGATTGTCGAGTTTGATGCTTCAGAACGTGCAAAGAAGTCGTTGAGCCTGTCTGGAAGCGAAGCGTCGTCATCATCGACCCCCTGCCTAGACTTATAGCCCATCAGTGTCCGAACTCCCTGCCACATCTGCTTGGTGTTCCTAGTGTCACAGAGGTGTCCCTGGATTTTCTCCACATAGGCGCGCTTCGCCGCTTTAATTCCCTTTGAGAGCGCAGACCTGGCTGAGCGGAGGGCGATCCTGTCCTTCGCTCTGAAGGCTGCATCCCTGGCTGTAAGCAGCGAGCGCACCTCTGCAGTCATCCAGGGCTTATGGTTACCCCGCATAGTGATGGTCTTCACTGTAGTGACATCCTCTGTGCATTTTGCGATGTAGCTGGTGACCGTTTCAGCATATTCCTCCACATCTGTCTTGTCTTCCTGGGAGGCTGCTATTTTGAAGACCTCCCAGTCTGTGTGCAGAAAACAGTCTTTCAGTGCAGAGGTTGCACTCTCTGGCCAAATTCTGATTTGTTTCACTGCTGGCCTGCTGCGCTTCAATAAAGGTTTGTAGGCAGGCAGCAGCATCACGGATATGTGGTCAGAAAGGCCGAGATGGGGGCGGGATATCGCCTTATATGCATCTGTGTTTGTGTACACTAAGTTCAACATATTTTCTCCTCTGGTCTTAAAGTCTACACATTGTTTAAACTTGGGGAGCACAGTCTTTAAGCTGGTGTGGTTAAAATCCCCCGCAACCACCACAAAACTGTCCGGGTGTGAAGTTTGGATTTCACTAATCGCATTGTGCAGTTCCCCGAGTGCCTTCTTAGCATTAGCGTTAGCGCTCGGCGCTATGTATACAGCCGCTACAAACGCGTTGCTGAATTTCCTCGGCAAATAATATGGACGACAATTTACAATAAGGAACTCCGCCAACGGAGAGCAGTGTTTAGACACTAACGTGGCATTAACGCACCAGTTCTTGTTAATATAGATGCATAGCCCACCTCCACGGCTCTTACCGGAGCTCACCGTTTCCCTGTCGGCACGGAACATCGCCATATCTTCCAGTTGAATGGCCTCGTCAGGGATGTTGACGTGGAGCCATGTCTCTGTGAACACAAGCACACAGCAGTCTCTCCACTCTTTCCGGGTTTCTTTCAGCAGACGCAGCTCGTCCAGCTTGTTGTCGAGGGAGCGGACGTTAGAGAGAAGGAGCAACGGTACCGCTGGTCTGGAGGGGTTAGCCTTTAGCCTAGCATGGATCCCGGCCCTTTTTCCACGCTTTTGCTTGTGTTCGCTCCGCTTACGTCGCCTCCTCTCTCGGGTAGCTTCCAGCGGGGACTCCGCCAGAATTCCATGCTGGCGTAGAATGTCCAAATCACAACCGATCGCCGCGATTCTTGCAGCGTGCAGTACCTTGATGTTTAATAAGGTCTTACGGTTGTAAGTTTTACAGAATGTACGTCTGGGAAGATCAAAACACTCAAAACTCTCACACTCGCTGATGCCAAGGGGGCCGCTGCATCCATGCGCGCTGCCGTCATCTCATGTCTTCATGACCCATGTCTCCGGAGTGTCTGAGGTCCGCCTGGATAAGCTCAGTTATCAGGACTGTCCCGTTCTGTCCCTTCCCTTATCCTCATCCTCCCTCTCCTTTCTCCTACCTACATCAGACTTAGAATAATGGATCCTTTAGAGATTCTAGGTGTGTCTGAATGTCATGCCTTGTAACCTCTCCCTCAGGTGGCCAATGGGGTGATTCCTTATATTTTTGTTATAAATGTACATAAATTCAACTTTCCGCCTGATTATTTGAATAATTTAAGCTCAAAATTATTCTAACAGTATGCATAGCCCCTTTTCTACTAGTACCTACTTAGCCTGACTCGCCTTGCCTCGACTTTACTCAACTCAGCTCACTTTGTTTTCCATTACAGCTGAGTACCGCCTGAGGTGGGTGGGATTATTTTTACAGCAAGGCAGCCCAACACTCCCGTGACGTAAAACACATGACACAAGCAAAACACAAGATGGAGGATTACGAGGCGAAACACTCTGGAAAACTACCGAAGAGTTAGGAAGCCATGGAGCAGTATAAAGCCGAAGGCGTGAGGATACGAACTAGATCACATATGAGGGTAAGCTCCGCCATACTACATTGTAATGTCGTCAAGTTATCACTGTTAGGTTCTAAAATATGTATGTGTGTGTGTTTCAGATGGCTCTCTTGTGGCAAAATTATCACTTCAAACCATGGGTCTGGGTGTTCAACCGAGCCTTCCAGTGATGTCACCCCAGCTTCACAAACATGCAGTGGTTACAGAACTTCAGAATATCTGTAGAAACGTTTTGCTTCCTGCGCAATAAATTGCTCTGATCCATGTGAAAATCACGGAGAGACTGTTGAGACGTCACGGGATGTACCTGCTCCAGCAGCACTGAGTCCATGGTGGTGTCATGGCAAAAAGTGATCAGCTGCCAAAACTTGATCGCCAGGTGCCATATTGTAGTTATTATGAGGTTATATTAGCCGTAAAATATATATTTCAACAGGTAAACAGTACTGAGTTAGGTATAAGAAGATATATTTAACAATTATGATGCATTTTTAAGCCAAAAAAAACTTGATCTGGGGTTAAAAGCAATTAAAATAATGCAGTCATAAGGTTACATGGAGAAATACATGGCTTTACTGGATATATACATGTAAATACTGTATAAATATATATTTGCTGCATCAACAATATACTATACATGTATTCATTTAGTATTGTACTAGGAATTTTGACAATAAACCTTTATACTTTTTGCAGATCTGTCTCCACTTTTGCATTACTTGTGAAGGTTACCAACAAGTGACATAAACTAAATACTGAAAGATTGGAAAAGCTGGCTAAGAACAATCCAGTAGTTTGAGAAATCACTTTTGGTTTGGTGTAAGTCTGCCAACAGAATTATGAACCATAAAGAAGTTTGTGTTAAAATGTTAAAACCTATTCAACCCTAACTCAGGAGTGTCCAATCATGTGTCAAGGAGAGCAAAGACCCTGCAGGTTTCCTCTTCTACCCAGTGTCTTCAGCAGGTGTTTTCACTGGTCAGCAATCAGTGGAAGAAATTCAGTGGAATCTGCTGTTGAAGACACTGATTGCAGGTAAAGCCTGCAGGTCTTGGCCCTCCATGGCACATGATTGGACACCCCTGCCTGAACCCATTATTAGGAAATACAGATGCTAATATGGCCCAGAATTCCTCCATATACTGGTACTCTCACTAAAGTGTGCAGTGTCTTCTGCACTGGCACATCCAACAATACAGTCTTCAGTAAATAAAATAATTGTTTTGGTTACTTTTTCTTAAAAATGAGCCATTATTTTCAGCGTCACTGATAAATGGTTTGCACTGTTGACTCTTTTTCCACTGGTATCTTAACAGACAAAATAGAAAATTATGATACAATCATATAAGTCACTAAATTGCTTACTACAATTAGCAGCAAAATCCAGATTACTTAGAATGTGCAAAATTCAAACTCTAAACTGTAAAAAAAAAACTTAGAATGGGTCACACATGCCAGCCACGCTGCCTCACTGAGAAACAACTGGATGTGTTGCTCACGCTGGTCTCGGTTCAGCAGATATTCAGCCTGCATGTCTGTAAATAGTGACGTAAGGTCTGGTTTGGGGTGGATCGTTTTCCTCTTGCCTAGATGAAAGACCGAAATGGGTGGTGGTTAATCAAAGCAAGTTTTAAACATATTTGGGAAATATACTTGTTGCTAAAAGCCAGTGGTGGAATGTGACAAAAAAGTACTTTGTTGTTATATTTAACCACAGTTTTTATGTAGCTGGGCTTCAGTAAAGTAGATTTTACAAGAGCTGGGTTACGTTTAAAATCATTTTTTACTCTGGCCTCAGCAATCAGAATGAGTTAATACATTCAGTTGAATGGAATCTAATACTTTATCTGAGGGTGTGCATCCCCAAGTATGGAGTCGCTCAGTCAGAATATGTAATTTTTATCAATAAAAGTTTAGCCACCGCTTTGTCACCGCTGTGTCTCTTCTTGCCCTGGCTTCAAGTGTGGGCAGTGTTTTGTACTTGTATTGCTAAAATATGAAAGGATGCACTACAATGGGTCTCAAATATTTGTAATGTGTCCTATTATAGTACTGCATGAGTTTATTGACGATAGACTATAAACTACACATATAAACTAAATTATAATGGTGACGGAACAACTCCCAACCCCCAAATTGCAAGACACATAACTCATAAAGGATCACACAAGTGATCTGACAAAAAATAAACAAGTGGTTCTTAAACAGTGGCTAATATTGGATGTCCCATTCATTTTCAATTATTCTGTAATTAATATTCACACAATCAAATAAATCTCGGTTCAGTCCCTTTCATATTAAGTGGAAATTGTGCTACTTTAGTTCTGGCACTTTATCTGTACTTTAACTTAAAAAGCAAAGGATTTGAGTACTTTCTCCGCTGCTGCTAAAAGCAACGCTGTGTGCAACTTGTTTCTTACCAGTCATCACATGTTGTGCTAAACGTTGCCAGTGTTAAAGCAGATGCTGGTCGGACTCTAGAATGAAAATACACACAACTTAAGTACATGCACAGCAAGAAAATTCAACATGTAAAAAACCCCACATTTTTAACCAGGATTAACACTAGCTTATTTCATCAGATGTTGTCGACACAAGCGCAAAATACAAGCAGAGCACAGAGTTAGCATTGATGGCTAACTAGCTAGCTCATTGTCTGCATACAGGACACAACGTTGTTTGTTCAAAGTGAGCTTTCCACCGCTGGGATAAATAACAGCAAAGATGCATAATATCACATATCACAACACTCACCATCCTCTATATCCTCTATATCACGGTTTTTCAACTGCTGTGGTCAGGTCCTCACATTATTTGTCAGTCGGTGGCCGTAAATTCATTTCAGGTGGCTCCATCTAGTTCCCTCTGGGTTTTCTCATCAGCCAAAAGGCACAGAGAAGTCTGTTGGACCACGGTGCTGATTTCTGTGAAGCCATTCTGTCGTTGTTGTTTATACTGATGCTTGCTTGCTTGCAGACGAATCTTTTGCAAATGGCGGCTGGAGATTCTGTAAAGGACGTCGCTCTCATAACGTTACACTCTAACCAATCAGTGGCCAGCAGTCTGTTGACATCACATTTTCAGCTCAACTCTACACGGTTGGAACCCAAATGGCACGGGCACGATTTTCAGACCCAAATTTAGTATCCGGTACTAATGGAAAAGCCTACAAAGTGCGCCAAGTCGAAGTGAGTAGGGTTAAGCAGGTACTAGTGGAAAAGGAAAATGTGTTGCATGCTGAGTCCGTATTAATAGGCTGTCAACAGCAATAAATGTACAGAGTAGGCTGCTTTTAAACAACAATCATGTAGGTGCAGACAGCGACAGATAGGACTGCACATGATCAGTTTTGCAAGAACAGACAGCAATAGATATGACATTTGTGCAAATGGTTACAGTAAAGTGCAGAGACATACAGCAGCAGATGTATTACTGTTGGTGTGTCAGTCTTTCCGTGCCAACAGCTGAGGTAGTTAGTTAGGTAGTGCGGGTGAATGTGTTACGGTCCGGGGGAGGGGGGGTGGACAGAGTTCAGGGTCCTGATGGCCTGATGAACAAAGCTGTTTAGCAGTCTCGTGGAGCGGGCCCAGAGTCTCCGGTACCTTTTCCCCGAGGGCAAGGGGCTGAAGAGGGAGTGTGAGGGGTGGGAGGTGTCACCTGCAATGTTGATGACTCTGCGAGTGAGGCAAGTGAGGTAGATGTCCTGGGGGGGGGGCAGAGGGGCACCAATGATCTTGCTGGCTCCTTTCACTGTGCATTGTAGTGTCTTCCGGCAGGAGGCGGTGTAGCTTCCATACCACACTGTGATGCAGCTGGTGAGGATGCTCTCAACAGTGCCCTGGTAGAATGAGCACATGATGGGGGGTGGGACTCATGCTCTCCTCAGTTTGCGGAGGAAATGGAGGTGAGTTTGAGCCTTCTTGGCCAGTAATGTGGTGTTGTTACACCAGGAGAGGTCCTCAGAGATGTGCACCCCCAGGAACTTGGTGCTGCTCACCCTCTCCACAGCTGCACCATCGATGATCAGAGGGGGATGCTGTGTGCGTCCCCTCCTGAAGTCAACCACAATCTCCTTGGTTTTTCCCATGTTCCATCCATCCATCTTCTACTGCTTCTCCAGAGGTCCGGGTTGCAGAGGCAGCAGTTCAAACAGAGAAGCCCAGACTTCCCTGTCCCCAGCCACCTGCCCCAGCTCTTCAGAGAGGATACCAAGGCGTTCCCAGACCAGCTGGGAGACATAGTCTCTCCAGTGAGTCATGGGTCTGCTCTGGCGTCTCCTACCAGAGGGATGTGCCTGAAACACCTCAAGTGGGAGGCGTCCAGGAGGCATCCTGATCAGATGCCCATACCACCTCAACTGGCTCCTTTCAATGTGGAGGAGCAGCGGTTCTACTCTGAGCCTCTTCCAGATGACTGAGCTCCTCACCCTATCTCTGAGGGTGAGTTCAGCAATCCTACAAAGAAAGCTCATTTCAGCCGCTTGTATCCATGATCTCGTTCTTTTGGTCATTACCCAAAGCTCATGACCATAGGTGAGGGTAGGAATGTAGATTGACTGGTAAATCGACAGCTTTCCCTTAGAACTCAGCTGTCTCTTCATCACAACAGACCGGTACAACATCTGCATCACTGCAGATGTTGCTCCGATCCATCTGTCAATCTCTTACTCCATTCTCCCCTCACTCGTGAATAAGACCCCAAGATACTTAAACTCCTCCACTTGGGGCAGGAGCCTGTCCCCAACCTGGAGAGGGAAATCCACCGTTTTCCAGCTGAGGACCATGGACTCGGACTTGGAGGTACTGATTCTCATCCTAGCTGCTTCACACTCAGCGGAAAACCATCCCAGTAAGATCTGTAGGTCATTGCTGGATGAAGCCAGCAGGACAACATCATCTACAAACAACAGAGATGAGATCCTGTGGTCACCAAGCATGACACCCTCCATTCCCTGGCTGCGCCTAGATATCCTGTCCATAAAAATTGTGAACAAGATCGGTGACAACGGGCAGCCCTGGCAGAGTCCAACTCTCACTGGGAATGAATCCGACTGAGTGTTGGCAATATGAACCAAACTCTCACAACGGTCATACAGAGACGGGAATAGCTCATAACAACAAGCACGATTCCCCATACTCCCGAAGCACCTCCCACAAAAAACCATGAGGGACGTGGTCGAATGCCTTCTCCAAGTCCACAAAATATATGTAAACTGATTGGGCAAACTCCCATGAACCCTTGAGGATTCTCAAGACGGTTAAGAGCTGGTCCAGTGTGCCACGGCCTGGACGAAAACCACATTGCTCCTCCTGAATCCGAGGTTCAACCAACGGCTGGACTCTCCTCTCCCGTACCTTGGCATAGACCTTCCCAGGGAGGCTGAGGAGTGTGAGCCCTCTAAAGTTGGAGCACACCCTCCGGTCCCCTTTTTTGAAGAGATGAACCACCACCCCGGTTTGTCATGCCAAAGCCACTGCCCCCAACCTCCACACAATGTTGTAGAGGCGTGTCAACCATGACAGTCCTACAACATCCAGGGCCTTGAGGTACTCAGGGCAAATCTCATCCACCCCCGGGACCTGGCCACCAAAGAGATTTTTAACCACCTTGGTGACCTCAGCCCCTGTGATAGGCAAGTCATCCCCCTCATCCACAAGCCCTGCTTCCTCTGTGGAAGGCGTATCAGTGGGATTGAGGAGATCCTCAAAGTATTCCTTCCATCGCCCCAAGATATCCCCAGTCGAAGTCAGCAGCGCCCCATCCGCACTACACACAGTGTGGACAAGGAGCTGCTTCCCCCTCCTGAGCCGCCAAACAGTTTGCCAGAATCTCTTCAAGGCCGACCAAAAGTCTTGTTCCAAGGCCTCACCAAACTCCTCCTATACCCGAATTTTTGCTTCGGCAACCACCCGAGCTGCACTCCGCTTGGCCTGCCGGTACACCTCAGTTGCTTCGGGATTCCCACAAGCCAACCGAGCTTGATAGGACTCCTTCTTCAGCTTAATGGCTCCCCTCACCACTGGCGTCCACCACTTGGTTCGGGGGTTGCCACCACGAGATGCCCCAACGACCTTGCGGCCGCAGCTCTGAGCAGCCACTTCAGCAATGGAGGTGGAGAACATGGCCCATTTAGACTCCATGTCTCCAGACTCCCTCGGAATGTGGTTGAAGTTCTTCCGGAGGTAGGAGTTGATGACCTCCCAGACAGGGGCCTCAGTCAGACATTCCCAGCACACCCTCACTATACGTTTGGGTCTACCAGGTCTGAATGGCAGCCTTCCCTGCCATTGGAGCCAACTCACCAGCAGGTGGTGATCAGTTGACAGCTCTGCACCTCTCTTTACCCGAATATCCAAGACATACGGTTGCAGGTCTGATGACACGATAACAAAATCGATCATCGACCTGCGACCTAAGGTGTCCTGGTGCCAGGTGCACATATGGACACCCTTATGCTTGAACATGGTATTTGTTATGGACAAACTGTGGTTAGCACAGAAGTCTAATAACTGAACACCACTCGGGTTCAGGTTCCAAGGTTGTCATAGCCAGGAGCAGTACTGGGGTTAAGCTCCCAGTGCTCATAAAATGCTCCTTACGGTGTGCGTCTCGAAAAGTCTCTGACAACTAAGTCCAACTCCTAGCCTGCCCGTGTGGTTTAGTCTCTAAGCCCGGCGGAACTGCTTTTACTAATAGGAGAAGGGGCGAGGGCGGATCTCTGGCGCCTTAAAACCAGATGCTTCGGGTAGATGGTGGCCCATCAACCTGGGAAGGTAGCCCATCAAGGGGAAGGTAAACCCTGATTTCAAACCTCCGCTGCCTTGCGGCACACCCGGTCACGGGAAAGGCTTCGGGAGTCAACCTTGAGGAAAAATCCGGAGTCGGAGCCCCTAAGGCAGTTCTCTGTTGTGCTCAACATCATTCTGGCAGCTCCTGCGATGGCGCTGTTGCCAAACTATAGCAGCCCTGCTGTTCCTTTGGATTCATCAGTGACGTGGAGAGGGGGGACATGCTGCATGGGTAACATCTTGTCCTCCATATCTTCCTGCCCAGGCTTGAGTCCTACCAACGCCCCATGCTGGAAGGTAGAACACCGGTGCGCATCGGCCTGTTCAGCCACAGGCGGTGCTGTTCCAGCAGAGTAGACGTTTAGGATTCTCTTCCATGGTCATCATAGACCAACGGAGGCCGCCGACGACGACGACTTGGGTTCAGATCGGGCAGGGCGTTCCTCCCAATCACCCCCTCCAGGTTTCACTGTCATTGCCCATGTGCGCATTGAAGTCCCCCAGAAGGACAATGACGTCTCCAAGAGAAGCACCCTCCAGCACCCCAGTCAGAGACTCCAAAAAGGGTGGATACTCTGAACCATCATTTGGTACATAGGCACAAATGATGGTCAGGACCTGTTTTCCAACCTGAAGGCACAGGGAAACAGCCCTTTCATCCACCTGGGAAAACTTCAATATAGAGGCAGCAAGGTGGGGGGATGCAAGAATACCCACTCCTGTTCGTCGCCTCTCGCCCAGGGCAACTCCAGAGTAAGACAAGTTTCAGCCCCTCTCCAGCAGACTGGTTCCGGAACCGGAGCTGTGTGTTGAGGTGAGGCCGACTATATCTAGCCGGAATCTCTCAACCTCATGCAACATTTCAGGCTCCTTCCCCACCAGAGAGGTGACATTCCACGTCCCAAAAGCCAGTTTAGGAAGCTTGGGATCAGACCGCCAAGATCTCTGCCTTTGATCGCCACCTGATGCACACAGCACCGGACCCCCATGGTCCCTCCTGCAGGTGGTGAGCCCACTGGAGGGTGGACCCATGTAACTCCTTAGGGCTGAGCCCGGCTGGGTCCCATGGGTGGAAACTCGGCCACCAGACACTAGCCATCGAGCCCCTCCCCCAGGCCTGGCTCCAGGGTGGGGCCCCGGTAACCCCATACTGGGCAGGGTAAACTGGATCCCTGTTCTAACGCTCATCATGAGAGTCTATTGGATTGTTCTTTGTCTGGCCCTTCACCCAGGACCAGTTTGTCTTGGGTGATCCAACCAGAGGCAAGTTGCCCTGGACAACATTGCTCCTGGGTCACTTGGGCATGCAAACCCCCCACCATGATAAGGTGACGATCCATGAGGGGATCCATTTTTCCCATGTTCAGGAAGAGATTATTGTCTTCACACCACCGGTGTAAATAAAGCTTTGATTTGATTTGATTCTAATATTTTAAAAACATTTTTCTTCATCATCATATTTCCTTTTCTTCTTGGCTTTTTCATTAATTACCGTCCGGAATTTCTCTTTGCTTGTCATTTTGATGCAGAGAGCTTTAAAAATTACGTCATGATGCAATTTTGTCAGTGATTTTAATTCTAATGTGATAAAACACTGAGCAGCTTTTATTTTCATTTGCATTTTCAGTTTTAATTGTGAAACTTTGGACTGTAAAAAAAAATCTCCCCCCTTCCCCACAGTTTACACATAAATCTGGCCCTTGAGAAGTGAGGAAAAAAATTTGTGGCCCTCACTACCACAAAAGTTGCACATCCCTGCCATAGAATATAAGGGGCAGAAATCTAGCAGGGAAGCAATTATTGTCTTAGCTGCCATATTAGCATGAAGCCAGTCTCATCTTTGAGATATGCTTCTTCTCAAACTTCTCAGACTTGTGGGTTTTAACCTTCAAAAATATTCTCCTTCACTAACACCCGCCTCCAGATACCTGTCACCATGGTGCTGGTTGTGATATCAATCAAGTCAGCATTGTTAACACCTCACTGTGCAACCAGCTGCTGGAGTTCCTGACCGGGAAGACCACAGGCAGTTCAGGTGGGCAGCAACACATCCAGAGCCATCACACTGAACACAGCCCCCCCCCACCAAGGATGTGTGCTTAACCCCCTTGCTGTTCACCTTACTGACCCACAACTCCACGTCAATACACAGTACTAACGTCTTAAGTCAAGTTCTTGAATGACACAACTATGGTGGGTCTCGTCAACAACAATGATGAGTCAAACTACAGGGATGAGGGGAGCCAACTGGCAATGTGTTTCTGCAACAACAGTCTCACCCATAATGTGCAGCAGACAAAGGAGATTGTGTTCGACTACAGGAGAGCCAGCACCCATCCACAGCGCTGCTATGGAGAGGGTGAGCAGCATCAAGTTCCCTAGGTGTACACATCACAGACGACCTCTCCTGGAACACCAACACCGCAATCCCTACAGCACTTCAACATATTTCTTCTGCAATCCGAGGAGAGCAAAAAACCCAGTGCCCATCATGCACTCTTTCTACCGCGGCACCACGGAGAGCATCCTGACCAGCTGTGTAACTGTGTGGTACAGAAGTTGCACCACATCCTGCTGAAAAACTTCACAGTCATTCCTCACATTGCTTCTGCAATTTCCTGCCAGCTGGGTGGAGGCTGAGGAGCTGCTGAGCAAGGACCAGCAGACTGAGAGACAGCTTCATCCATCAGGCTGCCCTCTGCCCCTCATAAACCCCGGGGTATATCACCACTAAGGTGAACTGCACAAGACTATTGCTGGACTAGCCACTTTTACTTTTTATTTACTCTATCTGGATTCACCATTCCATAATTCTCAGGATGCATGATTACAAGATACATGACACATTGTACTGCTTCTTTTCATATAATACAATACATCTAATTGATTGCTGTTGCTTTATATTTTATTTTAAAGCAGAAAGAGAAGAAAAGCAATTTTGATACTCTATATATCCCATACATAGAATAAAATTGAGTTCAACTTTGAAATCCCCACCCAGAGTTTTTAAGACCAAGGCAGGGTTATAAAAATTCTGTCATCATCTTTTATTACCTGACATTTAAATTTTAATATAATAAGATGCTGACTTGGACTTGGAGACAGCATTCGACCATGCTCCTAGTGGTGTCTTGTGGGAGGTGTTGCGGGAGTATGGCATATCAGGCTTGTTGCTACAAGCTATCTGGTCCCAATGCGACTATTGCAAGAGTTGGCGAGGAGAGGAGAGTCTGGCTGTTGGTCGAACCTCGGATTCAGGAGGAGCAATGTGGTTTTTGTCCTGGCCGTGGTGCATTGGACCAACTCTTTACCCTCTCAAGAATCCTTGAGGGTTCATGGGAGTTTGCCCTACCAATTTACATGTGTTTTGAAGAAGGCATTCGACCACATCCCTCATGGTTTTTTGTGTGTGGGGGGGTGCTCCGGGAGTATGGGGTATCAGGCTTGTTGTTACTAGCTATCTGGTCTCTATACAACCGTTGTGAGAGTTTGGTTCGTATTGCCAACACCCAGTCAAACTCGTTTCCAGTGAGAGTTGGACTCCACCAGGGCTGCCCTTTGTCACCGATCCTGTTCATAATTTTTATGGACAGGATATCTAGGCGCAGCCAGGGAACGGAGGGTGTCATGCTCGTGACCACAGGATTTCATCTCTGCTGTCTGTGGATGATGTTGTCCTGTTGGTTTCATCAAGCAATGACCTACAGATCTTACAAGAACGGTTTGCTGCTGAGTGTGAAGTGGCTGGGATGAGAATCAACACCTCCAAGTCCAAGTCCATGGTCCTCAGCCAGAAAAGGGTGGATTGTCCTCTCTGGGTTGGGGACAAGCTCCTGCCCCAAGTTGAGGAGTTTAAGTATCTCGAGGTCTCATTCACGAGTGAGGGGAGAATGGAGCGAGATAATGACAGATTGGAGCAGCATCTGCAGTGACTGGTACATTGTACCAGTCTGTTGTGGTGAAGAGGGAGCTGAGCTCTAAAGCAAAGCTGTCGATTTACCGGTATATCTATATTCCTACCCTTACCTATGGTCATGAATTTTGGGTAATGACCGAAAGAACGAGATCACGGATACAAGCGACTGAAATGATCTGGATTGCTTGACTCACCCTTAGAGATAGGGTGAGGAGCTCAGTCATCTGGGAGAGACTCAGAGTAGAACTGCTGCTCCTCCATATTGAAAGGAGCCAATTGAGGTGGTTTGGGCATCTGATCAGGATGCCTCCTGGACGCCTCCCACTTGAGGTGTTTTGGGCATGTCCCACTGGGAGGAAACCCCGAGGTAGACCCAGGACACACTGGAGAGACTATGTCTCCCAGCTGTCCTGGGAACGTCTTGGTATCCTCTCTGAAGAACTGGAGCAGGTGGCCGGGAAGAGGGAAGTGTGGGCTTCTCTGCTTGAGCTGTTGCCTCCATGATCTGGACTTCTGGAAAAGTGATAGAAGATGGATGGATGGATAGATAAGACACTGAATAGCTTTTTTTTTTTTCCCCATGTTCAATTTTAGCCATGAGCGTGCAGAATACAGTATGCAGATTATGCAGTTATTACCTCCACCAAGGGGAGGAGGTAATGTTTTTAGTGGCGTTGATTGGTTTGTCGGTTTGTCTGTTAGCAACAGTTACGTTCACCTCCGCAGTCATACACAATATGTGATGGTTGATATTATTTAATCTGAAGACACCAACAAAAAGCAAGCAAACTGCGGTTTATGAACGGATTTTGATGACATTTTCAGGAAAGTTGTGTAATGGCACGAGAAACAGAGTACCGACAGACAAGCTAAGGATGTCTTGCGAGGCATGTTTCCCACACGGTATGTAAACACACAGCACTGGACAGTGTTTCATTTTTATTACCTCTGTCAAGAGGAGGAGGTAATGTTTTTACCTAGTGTCGTGCCAAAACTACACTGTAATTGTCCATTGTTGATGCATAGAATATTTATACAGTGTCTACATGTACAGTGGTGTGAAAAAGTGTTTGCCCCTTCCTGATTTCTCATTTTTTTGTATATTTGTCACACTTAAATGTTTCAGATCATCAAACAAATTTAAATATTAGACAAAGATAACACAAGTAAACAAAAAATG
Organism: Pholidichthys leucotaenia; assembly: GCA_020510985.1. Taxonomy (NCBI): domain Eukaryota; kingdom Metazoa; phylum Chordata; class Actinopteri; order Cichliformes; family Pholidichthyidae; genus Pholidichthys; species Pholidichthys leucotaenia. The sequence continues at coordinate 410,567,935 of CM035842.1, read as the reverse complement.
CAATTTTTAAATTAAGATGTTTATTATTAAGGGGAAAAAAATCCAAACCTACATGGCCCTGTGTGAAAAAGTGATTCCCCTCTAAACCTAATACAGTGGGGCAAAAAAGTATTTAGTCAGCCACCAATTGTGCAAGTTCTCCCACTTAAAAGATGAGAGAGGTCTCCAATTTTCATCATAGGTATATCTCAACTATGAGAGACAAAATGAGAAAAAAAAATCCAGAAAATCACATTGAAGGATTTTTAATGAATTAATTGGTAAATTCCTCAGTAAAATAAGTATTTGGTCAATAACAAAAGTTCCTCTCAATACTTTGATATATACCCTTTGTTGGCAATGACAGAGGTCAAACGTTTTCTGTAAGTCTTCACAAGGTTTTCACACACTGTTGCTGGTGTTTTGGCCCATTCCTCCATGCAGATCTCCTCTAGAGCAGTGATGTTTTGGGGCTGTCGCTGGGCAACATGGACTTTCAACTTCCTCCAAAGATTTTCTATGGCGTTGAGATCTGGAGACTGGCAAGGTCACTCCAGGACCTTGAAATGCTTCTTACAAAGCCACTCCTTCGTTGCTCGGGCGGTGTGTTTGGGATCATTGTCATGCTGAAAGACCCAGCCACGTTTCATCTTCAATGCCCTTGCTGATGGAAGGAGGTTTTCACTCAAAATCTCCCGATACATGGCCCCATTCATTCTTTCCTTTACACGGATCAGTCGTCCTGGTCCCTTTGCAGAAAAACAGCCCCAAAACATGATGTTTCCACCCCCATGCTTCACAGTAGGTATGGTGTTCTTTCTCCTCCAAACACGACAAGTTGAGTTTTTACCAAAAAGTTCTATTTTGGTTTCATCTGACCATATGACATTCTCCCAATCCTCTTCTGGATCATCCAAATGCTCTCTAGCAAACTTCAGACGGGCCTGGACATGTACTGGCTTAAGCAGGGGGTCACGTCTGGCACTGCAGGATTTGAGTCCCTGGCGGTGTAGTGTGTTACTGATGGTAGCCTTTGTTACTTTGATCCCAGCTCTCTGCAGGTCATTCACTAGGTCCCCCCGTGTGGTTCTGGGATTTTTGCTCACCGTTCTCGTGATCATTTTGACCCCACGGGGTGAGCGCTTGCGTGGAGTCCCAGATTGAGGGAGATTATCAGTGGTCTTGTATGTCTTCCATTTTCTAATAATTGCTCCCACAGTTGATTTCTTCACACCAAGCTGTTTACCTATTGCAGATTCAGTCTTCCCAGCCTGGTGCAGGTCTACAATTTTGTTTCTGGTGTCCTTTGACAGCTCTTTGGTCTTGGCCATAGTGGAGTTTGGAGTCTGACTGTTTGAGGTTGTGGACAGGTGTCTTTTATACTGATAACGAGTTCAAACAGGTGCCATTAATGCAGGTAACGAGTGGAGGACAGAGGAGCCTCTTAAAGAAGAAGTTACAGGTCTGTGAGAGCCAGAAATCTTGCTTGTTTGTAGGTGACCAAATACTTATTTTACTGAGGAATTTACCAATTAATTCATTAAAAATCCTTCAATGTGATTTTCTGTATACCTATGATGAAAATTGGAGACCTCTCTCATCTTTTAAGTGGGAGAACTTGCACAATTGGTGGCTGACTAAATACTTTTTTGCCCCACTGTAACTAGTTGGGCCACCCTTAGAAGCAACAACTGCAATCAAGCGTTTGTGATAACTGGCAATGAGTCTTTTACAGCGCTGTGGAGGAATTTTGGCCCACTCATCTTTGCAGAATTGTTGTAATTCAGACACACTGGAGAGTTTTCGAGCATGAACTGCCTTTTTAAGATCATTCCACAGCATCTCAATCGGATCAGGTCAGGACTTTGACTAGGCCACTCCAAAGTCTTCATTTTGTTTTTCTTAAGTCATTCAGAGGTGGACTTGCTGGTGTGTTTTGGATCATTGTCCTGCTGCAGAACCCAAGTGTGCTTCAGCTTGAGGTCACAAACAGATGGCCGGACATTGTCCTTCAAGATTTTTTGTTAGACAGCAGAATTCATGGTTCCATTTACCACAACAAGTCTTCCAGGTCCCGAAGCAGCAAAACAGCCCCAGACCATCATACTACCACCACCATATTTTAGTGCTGGTATGATGTTCCTTTTCTGAATTGCTGTGTTACTTTTATGCCAGATGTAATGGGACATACACCTTCCAAAAAGTTAAACTTTTGTCTCGTCAGTCCACAGAGTATTTTCTCAAATGTCTTGGGGATCATCAAGACGTTTTCTGGCAAAACTGAGACGAGCCTTTATGTTCTTTTTGCTTAGCGGTGGTTTTCATCTTGGAACTCTGCCATGCAGGCCATTTTTGCCCAGTCTCTTTCTTATGGTGGAGTCATGAACACTGACCTTAACTGAGACAAGTGAGGCCTGCAGTTCTTTAGATGTTGTTGTGGGGTCTTCTGTGACCTTTTGGATGAGTCGTCATTGTGTTCTTGGGGTAATTTTGGTCAGCTGCCACTCCTGGGAAGGTTCACCACGGTTCCATGTTTTCACCATTTGTGGATAATGGCTTTCACTGTGGTTCGCTGGAGTCCCAAAGCTTTAGAAATGGTTTTATAACCTTTTCCAGATTGGTAGATCTCAGTTACTTTGTTTCTCACTTGTTCCTGAATTTCTTTAGATGGCAGCATGATGTCTCGCTTTTAAGTTTCTTTTGGTCTACTTCACTTTGTCAGGCAGGTCTTATTTAAATGATTTCTTGATTGAGAACGGGTGTGGCGGTAATCAGGCCTGGGTGTGGCTACAGAAATTGAACTCTGCTTTCCAAAGATGTGATAAACCACAGTTAAATTTATGTTTTAACAGAGAGAGGCAATCACTTTTTCACACAGGGCCATGTAGGTTTAGATTTTTTTCCCCACAATAATAAACACCTTCATTTAAAAACTGCATTTTGTGTTTACTTGTGTTATCTTTGTCTAATATTCAAATTAGTTTGATGATCTGAAACATTTACGTGTGACAAACATACAAAAAAAATGAGAAATCAGGAAGGGGGCAAACACTTTTTCACACCACTGTATATATATACACTACCGTTCAAAAGTTTGGGGTCACTTAGAAATTTCCTTATTTTTGAAAGAAAAGCACTTTTTTTCAATGAAGATAACTTTAAACTAATCAGAAATACACTCTATACATTGCTAATGTGGTAAATGACTATTCTAGCTGCAAATGTCTGGTTTTTGGTGCAATATCTACATAGGTCAAAAAAGGACCCGCAGGAAGAACCACCACAGACCCAGCAGCACGGAGACCACCCACAAGTGCAACCTGTGTGACAGGGACTGCCATTCGCGCATCGGCCTGTTCAGCCACAGGCGGTGCTGTTCCAGCAGAGTAGACGTTTAGGATTCTCTTCCATGGTCATCATAGACCGACGGAGGCCGACGATCTACATAGGTGTATAGAGGCCCATTTCCAGCAACTATCACTCCAGTGTTCTAATGGTACAATGTGTTTGCTCATTGCGTCAGAAGGCTAATGGATGATTAGAAAACCCTTGTGCAATCATGTTAGGTCTGCAATGCTGTAATTACTGCAAATGGAGGATTCTTTGACGAAAGCAAAGTTTGAAGGAAAAAATTATTATTTCAAATACAAATCATTATTTCTAACCTTGTCAATGTCTTGACTATATTTTCTATTCATTTTACAACTCATGGTGGTAAATAAGTGTGACTTTTAATGGAAAACACAAAATAATTGTCTGGGTGACCCCAAACTTTTGAACGGTAGTGTATATCCAGTAAATCTATGTATTTTTTCCATGTAACCTTGTGACTGCATTGTTTTAATTGCTTTTAATCCTACATCAAGTTTGCTTCCGGTTCAAAATGCATCGTTAGTATTAAATATATCTTGTTATACCTAACTCAATACTGTTTACCTGTCGAAATATATATTTTACTGCTAATATAACCCAATAACTACAATATGGCACCTGGTGATCAATTTTTTGGCAACTGATCACTTTTTGCCACGCCACCGGCGTTGCTTTGTCTGTCTGTTTCTTAGCAACATTACTCCAAAATTTATGAACGGATTTTGATGAAATTTTCAGGAAAGGTGTGTAACGGCATGGGGAACAAATGATTACATTTTTGTGGTGATCCAGATCATACTTTTACTTTTGCTGGTACACCAAATTTCTGTAGGTAAGTTACCTAATACTATTTATTTATTTCAATAAATCTTATAGAAGGAAACTTGAATTAGTATTTTTCATCAATATCAAATGCAGAAATGTTGCATTTAGAAAATTGCTGCATTTCTAACGATGTCATTTGGGGGAAATGAGCTGCTTTCCGGAGGTCTGTGCCCTGAGTGCTTTTCTAGTTATTTTTGCTGCCATTTCTCTGCTGTTAGCAGCATCACACAAAACTTGGATGACATTTTCACCAGAGGTGGCTCTTGGCCCAAAGATGAACTCATTAGGTGTTGGAGGTGATCCGTGAGTGCATACCTCTGCCAAGGCCCTATCTCATGATGGACGGACGGAGAGGAGAACAAAGGGAGGGACGGAGCCTTGGCAGAGGAATGCAGTCGCTGAGTGCCCTCTAGTTTGTTAATTGAATTGATGAATCAAGACTGGTGAGACAAGACTAGATAATCTCTATTTAGAAAGCACTTTAAAGTGGACAGGTGGAAATTACAAGTAAAAGTTATAATAGATCATGCTCAATAAAATCTATCAAAATGATAGACAGCCTTCACATTTTTCTTCATTGCAAAAAAAGGGAGTATCCCCACGAGTGATGCAGTGCCGTCTAAGTGATGCTCTCTCATCCCTCAGACGGAACTGCATCAAAACCATACTTTCCCTTTTAATTTCTGTTTCTCTTTTCACCTAATACAGACTTTTGTTTTTGTTTTTATTGTACTTTGGTATTAATATCCAACAGATACACACTTGACTAAATAAGCTTGGCATATTTGGCTATCCATACATTTAACATATTGTTTACATCAACAAAAGAACTGAAGTTTTTACCAGATATTCAGTGTTTTATCACAACGTATTTTCGCTGATGTGTTTCATTTTGTACACTGATTCGCTACACCAAACTCATTGCTTTTTGCCAGTTGGCCTCCCAGGCTGTTGCAAAAGACAGCTCTGGTGGAGCACGCCAACCAGACGTAAGATCAAATAAACTTCATTCACACAGAATAAATAACTAGATCTTTCTGGCTTATTTTCTGTCTGCTTTTTAGTTATATATTTATTTGGTTGTTTGCTGTCTGTCTGTCTGTTCAGACAGGTCAATACTTCTTTCCACTCTCTGCCAGTGACGTTGCCAAGAAAAAAGGACCGTATGTTCATTTTTGTTCCTTTTGTGCCAACATTAGTATTAAACAAGCATCAGCACTATCAAGGAAAATGAGGATCCTGTACCCTGGCACCAATGGTAAAGAACTTAGAGCTAGTTAGTTAACCTAGTTAAGCTGTTAAGGTTGTCAGAGAGAACTGCTTTTGGGGATTTTGTAAATTATTTCATAATCCTCCTTCTTTCTGCATCTTTTTAATTCATGTTTAAGTCTCAGTTTATACATTTAACTGTTTCAAGTCACAGTTTTAACCATTTTCTTCAACCACTGTGAATTATTGTAATGAACTGTCTCTACAGTAAACTGGGATTAACAGGAGGTTGGAGATGAAATGCATTTTGTTTTGCACTATCCTCTTTAAAATGTGTCAAGAATCACTTTATTTCTACACTCAATCGCTTCAGGACTGGACATGGCCCCTGCTTGGCCAGCCTTCACAGATGGGGCAGTAGCCCTAGCCCACTGTGCGCATGTGGAGAGGAGCAAACTATGGAACACATCATAGAGGCTTGCCCGCTCCAAAGACTGGAAGGAGGATTACACACCCTCCATACAGCAAACCAGGAGGCAACTGCTTGGCTTAAGGACTTTGCATTCGCTAAATAAATAAATAATCACTTTATTTAACAAGATAATTAATGATGAAAGTATTTATTTCCTTATGGATGGTGACAGGAAGCTGGAAAACTTGTTTGAAATAAATATTTTCTTATGAGCAGATTTTCTTGAGAAAACAAGTTATGTTCAAATGATTTTTTTTTCCATTTGTGCAAGTCTAAATGATGTATGGAACCGGATATGATGAAATTTGCTGAACTTTGTTGTGTAACTCCATGTGGGGTGGACCCTTGGGTATAGCACTGTTATGGATTTTTTTTTTTTGTCATTGTGCATTCATTCTGTCTCCTGTAATCATAAGTCAAATTACACTCAGCACTTTTCCAATGAGGCAGCAAGGATCCAATGCAGCCTTGAGCACTGTAGCAGAACGAACATTTAGATGCCAACTGTTGACCCAGCATTCTCAAAACAATGCTAATCTGTTTGGTCTATTCCATTAAAACATTCTGCTCTGATCTGAGCCTTTGAATCTGCTCATGGCACTCACCTGTGTGCGGGACATGGTATTTTCCCTTCTTGGCCAAATAAATATCCAGAAAAGGCATCTTTGACTCTGCACTTCCAGATCAAGAAGGGACATTTATTAATATAAAGAAAATCTACAACACCTTCAAATTTGCGTTTTTATGCTATTTAAAGGCCAAATGTCACGTAACAGGGTACTTTAAATATCTTGAAACTAGATATAAAAGGGAACCGATCCGTTTGGGTCTTGGTGCATATGCTTCAGTAACAACGGAATATTCGTTAATTTAAAACTGCCGCGCTTGGCCTGACACGGCCCCTGGAATCGCCTGGGGAAGAAGGCGGAAGTGATGAAATTGATTGTACCCTAGTTTGATGCTTGGGGTATTTCAATTGATTATTTATATGGAGACTGGAAGGTTGAAGTGAGCAACAAGAAAGAAAAAATTGGATATTTCACCCATACCTTAAAACGGGACTATCAGGGACAGCTGGGTAATAAGGGACACTTCTCTGGGAAATGTTTTCATACCTGTCAAGTGAGACGTTTTCGCCGTACTTCAACACCGTAAAAAGCGGCTATAAGGAACGGCGGAGCAACAAGGCACACCTCTCTGGGAAATGCCCCAAATGCAACTCGTGTTGTTATTGTCAAATATTTTAAGGATTCATGGATATTTGACAATAACAACACAACTCAGCGTCCAGCGCAAAATAAAAAAAAAAAAGCAGAATTCTGTATTTGTCAGGCGATCTCTGTCTGTTCCGCAACCGCTGCACAGCTGAACGTGTTAAACCATTGTCCTAATGACTTCTCATTGTAGTGAGAATAGCTCAAGCTGAGCGATCAGCCCGCCCAGACAATTAAACTAATGATTGATTCCACACTTCGAACAGTAGTGATAATAGCTCAAGCTGAGCGATCAGCCCGCCCAGACAATCAAACTAATGACTGACTCCACACTTCTCGTTGTAGTGATAATAGCTCAGGCTGAGCCAGCACCAGCTGTGGGGGATCACACACAGGAGTGCTCCTCAAGACACTCAATTTTTTTTCCCGTATGTTTTTGTTTTGGGCGTACAGAAATGGCAATACGCCCGTTTTTGCTAAAATTGCATTTTCCCCATATTTTCCTTAAAATATTTGACAATAACAACACGAACTACATTTAAAACTTTTCCCAGAAAAGTGTCCACCACTGCGCCGTCCCCCACAGCCGCGCTTGGCACCAAAATAGGGCGAAAATGTCTCACTTGACCGGTATGAAAACATTTCCCAGAGAAATGTCCATTATTACTCCGCTGTCCCTTATAGCTGCGTTTTACGGTATTAAAATACAGCGAAAATGTCTCACTTGACAGGTATGCGCCTCCATTTTCATATTGATCTGGTCAATTTCTTGACAGCAGCGGCTCTCCTCCACTGTAATAATAATGGCTTCCGAAAAATCAATATTTATGGGGCGCCCTGGACAGACCCCCTTCGGCTTCGCAATTCTGGAGGCGATTAATGTCCAGTTCAATGACATTTTCCACTGGTTCTGCTCTCTGGTCATCGTTGGAACTGTTGTCATCAGACAAAGCATCTGATTCCGTCTCGGACGGCTCGAACCGGTAAGGTTCTATGCCTCTGTCACTGTCTGAACCACTGACAAAAAAAAAAGACAAAAAAAAAGACAAAACTAAACTAATTTGTTCACAATCGCTGTCACTTTCCGTCATGATTGTCCAATGTTGATAAGTGTGAATGTGGATAGGCAGGGCAGCCAGGGTACAACTGGTGATGTCAAAAACATGGGCGTGGTCTGGACTGGCTGTCACAAGCCAGCAAGCAAGGTGGGGCCTTCACCTGGTGTATTTTGTGCAATTATGTAAATACAGGTGGGTGATATGGTCTCCAGTATGAATATTTGGTTTAAGCTATGTGTATTTTATCTAAATTCGTTGTCATTTAGAAAAAAAAATTATGTGACATTTAGCCTTTAATAAAAACTGTAGACCGATAATTGATGTGTCCTATTTAAACTATCAGAAGTGTCCATGATGTACGAGGGTCATTCAATAAATAAGGTGAATTTTTTGGTATAAGGACTTCTAATACAGATAGAAGCTTACTTTTTTTTAAATTTTTCATCGTAGTCTCCCAGCAATGTCACACACTTTTCCCATCTGTGCACAAGCTTCCGTATTCCCTCAGCGTAAAAATCTTTGGACTGATGTCTCAGCCAGTTGCTCACAACACTTTTGACTTCATCGTCACTTTCAAACTTCATGCCTCTCGTGAACGCTTTCAAGGGACCAAACAGGTGAAAGTCTGAAGGGGCAACTCATCACCATCCTTCTCATAGCGGGAGAGACACTGCTGGGACAACTCGACCCTCCTCTGTTTGGGCTCTGCAGTAAGCATCTTTGGCACCCACCGGCAGCTGACCTTCGAGTAGCCAAGGTCATCATGGACAATTTTGTGTGCTGTCCCAACAAATAAGCTCAAAGTCCTTGCAATGTCATCCACTGTTCTTCTTCTGTCAGACTGAATGAGGTCATTGACTGATTCGATCACCTCAGGAGACCTCACTACTGTAGGCCTCCCAGGCCTGTCTTCATCCTCAACACTTCTCTGTCCTTCTTTAAACAATTTAGCCCACTTGTAGACATTTTTTCGGCTGAAACATGTGGCACCATACACAGTTGACATTCTCCTATGAATTTCAACTGGTTTGCACCCTTCAGCAACCAAAAACTTGATAACTGACCGCTGTTCAATCCTGGAGCATGCTTCTTGGTCGGCCATCTTTGTTAATCGCCAAACTCTCTAAGTTTTTCTAGAATTTGCAAAAGAAATTAAATCCATGTGAAAAAGAAGTAAAACAAAAAAAATTTAAAAAAGTAAGCTTAAATCTGTATTAGAAGTCCTTATACCAAAAACTCACCTTATTTATTGAATGACCCTCGTATATTAATAGCAACACAGTAACTTGAATATATGCCCCATTCTTGTGTTAGCCACGCTTACAGTGAGTGTTCTGGTAACAGTGTTAGCTCATGGGCTAATACAGGGGCTAATAGACTACCTTTAGCCTTTAGCTGGCCATGCAAGCCACAAGCTGGTGCAGGCGATCCACTGGAGAATCACAACAAAGCCTCTGGCTTGCTGCAATCAAAATGTCCCGCTCTCATGTCCAGCTCCCCCACTGTCCTGCAGGGCCTTGCGCCACTCTCGCGGCAGCGTAATCGCTCCAGCTCCGAGCTGGCCCTGGGAGCAGAGTGGAGTCCTACAGAGCAAGACACTGCCCTTTGAGATCCCTTGACTCGGTAGCTTGCCTCAGGTCATGGGCCAGGTTTTAGTTGCGGTGATCAGAGGAGCCGTCCAGTGTACGGTGCTAGCGATTTGTTGTGGAATCACGGCAAAATTATTGGGAGATAGGCCAGACTGATGCGAGATACACCATTGACTGTGGATCAGTGAACCAGAGCGCTGCTCATCCGAGCTAGGAGGCTACAAGCTAGTCAGGTAATGGCTAAGAGGGAGAGCAGAGGGCGAAGTTGAAAAGATGAAGGATGGTTCTTAAAGTGACAGGCGTTAAATCAGTGTTTCAAGAAAGCCAGGAAAAATACAAAACAAATTTGCTTCAATAATTAAATAAATTGAAGAAAAGGTGAACAAAATATGTCAAACACTTCATTAAGACATGTGAGCTGTTAAAATGTAGAAAAAGTGCAGTCAATGACCTCTTTAAAATTTTGGCCTACTAAAATTGTGGTGGTTTCTGGTTTGCAACAACATGTACTGTATTAGGAATGCATATCCATCCATATTCTTCCGCTTAATCCTTTTTGGGTCGCGGGGGGGCTGGAGCCTATCCCAGCATCTTTGGGCGAGAGGCAGGGTCCACCCTGGACGGATCGCCAGTCCATCGCAGGGCCAACACAGAGAGACAGACAACCATTCACTCTCACAGTCATACCTAAGGACAATTTAGAATCCCTAGTTTGATGCCAATTAACCTAACTTGCATGTTTTTGGCATGTGGGAGGAAACCGGAGAAATCCCGGAGTAAACCCACGCAGACACGGGGAGAACATGCAAACTCCACACAGATCACTGTTGGTTGGGGGCTGGGATCGAACCCAGGATCCCCCGGCCAAGGGGGAGTTGCTGTGCTGCCGCAGTGCTAACCACTCCGCCACCGCGCTGCCCAGGAACGCATATCACTATGTTAAATTTGGAAATCACCACAAGAGGAAATCTGGTACCAAATACATCTCCTTTGTGTGGAGATTTAATTTATTCTACTCATATGCAAACTGTAAAAAGTTATCAGCATCATATTTGGGTTTTCTAAAGCTACTGTCATGTACGCTGTGTAAATGCACAGTGAACAAATAAATTGGTTCGAGCCCAAAGTGCATGTGAAGTAGATGTGTTTATTACGGAAAAAAACACATGTACACAAAATGTTCAAAAACAGTTCAAACATGAGTAACGAGAGAGAGGATCAGCTGCTACTCTGCAGGACCCCACACGCTCCAGGCGGGACTGAAGCGGAAACAGAAGGGCAAAAATTGAGGAGGAAGACTTACTAGGTGGGTCGGAGCAACAGGCTCAGGAGAACAACACCATACAAAGTCCATGTAAATGAGGAACTGACAGAGGAGCTTGATCATCAATGTAGACAATGCCACCACACTGACTGCTTCACACAGTCACCCATAAATACTCTGAATCCTGACGAGTAATGAGTGGATGCAGGTGTGGTGGCAGCTGAAACAAGGAGTGATAATGAATGCAAGTTTGTGTGCCAGGATGAATGTGTGTGTGTGTGTGTGTGTGTGTGTGTGTGTGTATGTGTGAAAACAAGGAATGATGGCAAATGGCCAGTATGAGAGTGAGTAAGCGTGTGTGTGTGTGCCTGTGAGTGCATATGTGTGTGGAAACCCAGGTGATGGTAAACAGCAGACGGGTGCCTGGCAAAGAGAGGTGAGGGGAAGGCCCATGGCTGTAGACTGGCAGAGGCTCCAATAAGCTGCCAGCTGGAACCAAAAACAATTCATCAGGGAGCTACAGCCACAAATCATGGGTGAGGCTGGAACATCAGCCTCGCACATGACAGCTACACTATGCAAAGCAAACATATGTACATAAAAGTAGGAATGTTACAAAATACACCTTTAAAAGTTTGGTTTTAAAAACCATGACACCCAAATGAAATGTAAAGATTGAACGGATTAGAAACCCAGGCAGCATGCCCATGTGGGCCCCAAGATAGGTTTAAGCTGGGTTATCTTATGGGTCCCATGTGGGTGTGTCCATGGGTTCCATGTTGACCTCATCTGCGTTTGCTCACTTCATCTTCTATTGGTTTGGGAAATCTCCCAACGAGCCACGGCTCCATAGCACTGGCTTTGCTATCAACAGTAAGGTCATGCATAGCATTCAAATCCCTGTTGGTATCAGTGAACGGATGTTCTCTATGAAAGTTGATACAAGACAAGGAGCTGTGAACATTATATTGGCCTATGCACCTACTTCAGTTGCAGAAGGGGAACACATTCTACGATCAGCTTGAAGATGCTCAGAGAAACCTACGAAGGGGGGCTGAAAAGTAAAACCACATTTGGGCTGAAACATAAACCACATTTGGTCTATTTTTCAACATAGTCTCCCCTTCGGTCCACACACTTCTTCCATCGGTATTGCAGTGCTTGGATTCATGCGGTTGAGAAATAAACCACATTTAGTCAAATCTGACCACTATGAACTTTTCGGCCCCCCTTTTATACTGTATATCTGAAAGCTCAGATCTCAGTGCTTTCTGGAAGGATTTAAAGTGTGATGGTCTGAGCACCGATTCCATCTGCGCTCAGGTTGTCCAGTATTTCTCCAGTTCCACCCTATTCCGGGTCTTGTCTTATGGCCTCCTCCAAGGCTGTTATTTTGACAGCGTCTCGGCAGACTTCCGGCTGTCAAAGCCCAGCCGCTCCGGGACAGCTGTATGGTATTGTCATTAATTACTTTCCCCTTTGCCTGATTGGGTTTTGTTCCCCATTTAAGGGAGCAGCTGAGGATTACTCCCCACTGCGACCTACACCTAATGACATCATGTACCTCCGTGTACGTGGCTGGAGTTCCTATGCCCAACTTCAGTTTCTCCTGTGACTCTGTTCCTCATCCTTCCGTAAGTGCTAACCGTTCAGCACAGGTTCCATCCTCGCTGCCTTTCCTAGCCAATCTTCCGAGGTTGAGTTCTTGTGTCAGAGTTTATTTTGTCATCCTTTGTTATTTATGTCTTATGTTAATAAAAACACAAACTCACTGGTTGCCTACAGCGTCTCACCGATGACCCTGCAAGGGGTCATCCATAACAGTAGGTCGCAGCCAAAAGAGACGCCGGTGACCGTGAGTTTTGCCTAATTTGGACTTGCTGTTTTCCCTGTCTGGGTACCTGCGTGCTGGGAAATAATGTCGCCGCTCCGGGCCACGCTCGGAGCCTGAGCTATGAGCTGGTGGAGGCCCTCGACTATATTGATGGAACTCTTTTCACCGCTCGCCTCTATGACACTCCCAGCAATGTACGCCGGCACCTGGCCCTCGCTGAGGCACTCATTAACCGCCATCCTTGCCGTGATCTCAGGGTGGTCGGCGTAGCAGGGATGGCGGTGCCATTGGGACATCGCTGCTCAATGGGAGAAGCTCCGTGGGCTGGAGGGAAACTCCGGCAGGAAGCCGAAGAGGAGGCATCCTCGCTCCTCGCTTCAGGATCCCATTCCTGTCCCTCATCCAGTCCAGGAGTTTGCACTGTCCAGAGGTCATCCCCGCCGGAGTGAGACGTCAGTCGGGATTCCCCCGAAGTTACAGCTGACAGCTATTTCCATCCGGGGCCGAGTGGCTGCAGCTCACTCCGCTGTCCACCCCACGCAGACCATGAAGCATGTGACGGCGGCGGTCAGGCTGATGGAGAGGAATCCTGAACTGAGTGATTATCCTGAATACGCTCACCTGCTCGCCTCTGTTTCCGTGCAGGAGGCGGCGTTTTCCTAACCTCTCCTTCGCCTTGCCCATTGCCGTTAAACGTCGTCACCATGCTGATCAGAATCAGAATCAGAATCAGAATCAGATTTATTGCCATTGTTCATGTAGTACACAAACTAGGAATTTGTCTCGGTGCAATGCTGCAACATTAAACATGATAAAATAAAAGAAATAAACTATACATGCAATAAAGTGTAGAATAAGAGTGAGTAATACTGGTCAGCAGTTAAAATATATTAGCGAGCAGCAGATAATGTGGAGAACCATATAGTGCAGTCGGTAATGCAGGAAGAAAACAGTGATGATTGACATGAGTCTGGTTGAGCTGCTGTACATAGTGCACGAGAGTCAATAAGTCACTTAGTGTTCAGCAGTCTGATGGCAGAGGGGAAGAAGCTGTTCATGTGACGGGAGGTTTTAGTCTGGATGGACCGAAGTCTTCTACCTGAGGGGAGGGGGGCAAACAGTACGTGACCAGGGTGTGAGGGATCGGCTATGATCCGGCCAGCACGCCTCCAGGTCCTGGAGATGTACAGATCCTGGAGAGATGGGAGCTTGCAGCCGATCACCTTCTCAGCAGTGCGCACGACGCGCTGCAGCCTTAGTCTGTCTCTGGCAGTGGCTCCTGCGTACCACACGGTTATGGAGGTGGTGAGGATGGACTCAATGATGGCTGTGTAGAACTGCACTAACATCTTGGTGGGTAGCTTGAGCTTCCTCAGCTGCCGCAGGAAGAACATCCTCTGCTGGGCCTTTTTGATGAGGGAGCTGATGGTCGGCTCCCACTTGAGGTCCCTGGTGATGGTGGTGCCTAGGAAGCGGAAGGAATCAGCAGTGGTGATGGGAGAGCCTGTGAGGGTGAGGGGGGGCAGAGGGGTTGTGACTTTCCTGAAGTCCACAATCATCTCCACTGTCTTCAGAGCGTTCAGCTGCAGGTTGTTGTTGTTGCACCAGGACGCCAGCTGGGCCACCTCTCTCCTGTAGGCGGACTCGTCGCCGTTGGAGATGAGCCCGATGAGGGTGGTGTCGTCCGCAAACTTGATCAACTTGACAGACTGGTGGCTGGAGGTGCAGGAGTTGGTATAAAGGGAGAAGAGTAGGGGGGAAAGTACACAGCCCTGGGGTGATCCGGTGCTGATGCTAGCAGAGTCTGAGACAGTCTTTCCCAGCCGCACATGCTGCCTCCGGTCCGTCAGGAAGTCGGTGATCCACCTGCAGAGGGAGTCAGGCACGTTGAGCAGGGACAGCTTGTCCCGGAGCAGAGCGGGGCGGATGGTGTTGAATGCGGAGCTGAAGTCCACAAACAGGATCCTGGCGTAGGTTCCCGGGGAGTCCAGGTGCTGCAGGATGGAGTGGAGGGCCAGGTTGACTGCGTCGTCTACAGACCTGTTGGCTCGGTAGGCAAACTGCAGCGGGTCCAGGAGAGGGGTGGTGATGGACTTGAGGTGGGGCAGGACCAGGCGCTCAAAGGACTTCATGACTACAGAGGTGAGCGCTACAGGTCTGTAGTCATTAAGTCCAGTGATCCGTGGCTTCTTGGGGACAGGGATGATGGTGGAGGATTTGAGGCAGGACGGCATGTGGCATAGCTTAAGGGAGGTGTTAAAAATGTCTGTGAAGACAGGAGTCAGCTCTTTCGCACAGTGTCTCAGGGTGGAGGGAGACATGCCATCCGGACCGGGGGCCTTGCGTGGGTTCAGTCTGAAGAACTGTTTGAGCACGTCCTGCTCACTGATGACAAGGGCGGGGGGGGGGGGGCGCCTTTGATGAAGTAGGGATCGTGGAGGCTGTGGAGCTGGAGGGAGGGGGGGAGTTGGACACAGATGACGAGGTGTCAAAACGGGCATAGTGTTGGGACAGTCTTTGACAAAGGGCTTTGTCATCCTGACCTTTAGGAGCCTGAGGCCGATAGTTGGTGATTTGCCTCAGTCCTCTCCACACAGAAGCAGAGTCATTAGCAGTGAACTGCTGCTGGAGTCTCTCAGAATACACAGATTTAGCTCTCCTCAGCTCTCTGTTAAACCGATATTTAACCTCCCTGTAGCAGCCCCTGTCTCCACTTTTCAGCGCTGCTTCCTTCTCCTTCCTGATCTGTCTGAGCTTAGCTGTGAACCAGGGCTTGTCATTAGAGTACCTCACCCTGGTGCGCGATGGAAGAATGCCCTCCTCACAAAAGTGGATATAAGAGTTCACAGTGTCCGTGTATTCATCCAGATCATGCGTGGCTCCTTTAAACATGCCCCAGTCAGTTATTTCCATGCACGTTTCCAGCTTCTCCTCAGCTTCACTGGTCCATTTCTCCGTAGTGCTCACAACAGGTTTTGTGAGCTTCAGTCTCTGTCTGTATGTGGGAATGAGGTGGACCATCACATGATCAGATAATCCGAGCGCAGCGCGGGGAACAGTGCGATATGCGTCTTTCACTGTGGTGTAACAGTGATCCAGCGTGTTTTTTCCTCTGGTGGGGCATTTAATAAACTGTTTGTAGCGGGGGAGATCGTGGCTCAGATTGCTCTGGTTAAAGTCGCCAACCACAATAACCAGAGAGTCTGGAAAAATCCACTCCGTAAGTTGGATGTGATCCGCGAGCACGTGCTGAGCTTCGCGCGTGTCCGCGTCGGGAGGGACGTACACAGCGGCGAGGATGAATGAGGCGAACTCCCGCGGGGAATAAAATGGCTTGCAGTTAATAAAAAGAAATTCCAGGGCGGGAGAACAGTGTTTGGAAATTACCATTACATCAGAGCACCAGCTGCTGTTGATGTAAAAGCAGACTCCGCCTCCTGAGGATTTACCGGAGAGCTCTGTGTCACGATCAGCACGAAACAGCTGAAATCCCTCGAGGCGCAGCGCGCTGTCCGGTGTGTTTTCCCTGAGCCAGGTCTCAGTAAAACAGAGGGCAGCCGAGGAAGAGAGGTCCTTAAAACGCATCAGCAGTCTCAGTTCATCTACCTTGTTAGAGAGAGAGTTGGTATTGGACAGAAATATGCCAGGCAAAGCCGTGCGCGTGCCTCTCCTGCGAAGCCAGACGAGAGCGCCCGCTCGTCTTCCTCTCTTTCACCGTCTCACTTTTCGAGCCAAGCAATGAACCAGATCGGCGGCAGGAGCTAAAAAAACTGGGAGTAGGTCCGTGGGAGTGAAAGTCCTGATATTTAGAAGCTCTTCACGGGTATAAGAGCTCACAGACACACAATTGACAAACAAAAACAAACAAAGGGCGCAGCGAAGCACCATGGCGACCACTGTGGGCGCCATCTTGGCAGTATCACTATCTTCAGCCAGAACCCCGTCTGGATCCAGTTCCGGGTAGCCGTAAGAACTCTGTCTCCCATCCAGCTGATCCTCCTGCGTCACGTAGGAAAGGAAGGACTGCAGCCACCGTCTCCATGTCATCTGTCCCCGCTGTTCTGTCAGCTCCTCGCTCCCGGACCGTCTCGGCTGTTCCTCCCTCCTCCTCAATGCTCTCCCCAGCTGCTGTGAGCTCCTCGAGTGCGACTCCGGCTGTTCTCGATCTGGTGCAAGCGGCCCCTCTTCATCCTCCCGGGGGGTCCTCCATCATCATCCAAAGGGGAGGGGAGAAAACCAAACCCACTGCAGCGGGTTCCATCGGTCCTCAGCGGAGCAGGCAATTGCATTTTCATTCTCATCCTTCACTGGGTAAATTGCCTTGTCTGACCCCTGGGGGTGGAGTTCGGGGTTCACAGTCCCTTGAGCTCCCTCCACCTGCTGCATTCATGAAGTATGAACCTGCACCCTCTGTGTCTCTTTTCTCCGAGCATTTCCCGGTGCTAGAACTTCACCGTCAGACGAGGAGGGAGCCTGCAGCCCTGGAGAGCCTGGTTCCAGCCCCACAGCCACGTCATGGGCAGAGGAGGAGGGCGGACTGCCGTTTGGAGCCTGCGCCGATGATCAAGTGTCCCCGGGTCTCCACAAAGGAACGGTTCAGTCCAGCAGGCCACGGATCCCCCGCCACCACACCATGCGGGCTTTCGGCGTGGACGTCAGCGTCAGGGAGTCCCCAGACTGTGGAGACCATCATGCCGGCTGTGGAGCCCGCTGCAGTCGAGTGGGAACCAGAAGACGACCTTCTGCGCATTGAACCTGGAACATCGAAGTCCTGGATAGCGGTAGAACCCGAGATCAGGCAAGTGCTCTATTTTGTTTTCCTCTTCTATATTCTGAAGCATTATTACCTGTCTCTCGGGGAGACGTACCGGGTGCAGCCGTCTGCTACATCCAAGATTGTCTCGCCAGGCTCTGCCACTGCCGATGATCTTGATCCCGGTTCCTTTTGTTCCTGTGAGCATCTTCCCAGGGTCACCGGAGACGGATCCGCTCTGGTTGTCGCTATGGGGGTTCCGGGTGCGTGCACGGAGATCGTCCCTGATGCTGCGCCGGTCCAATCGGGGCCCATCGTGGGTGCTGCACCGGCCCAGTTGGGGTCCATCAAGGGTGCAGCGCCGGTTCGGTTCGGGGCCGGTGAGGGAGCTGTGGATTCCTTTTTGCCAGACGTCTGACTGGTTCCGCCTCTTTCCTCTGTTTTTTCCCCGCCGGGTGCCATTGGGGTTCCCCTCATCTGGGTCGGCTCCTCCCCGCCCTCCCTTTCGGTGAGGAAGCCGTATCTGAGTTTCTCCCTCTGCTCCTGGTGGTCTGAGGATGTGGGACGATCGCTTGCAGGACCATCTTGTTGGATCGGCGACCTGGTTCGGCCGCCTGAAAGACTGCTTCGTGGGTTCTGCGTTCTGGGTTGTCCGCCTGCAGAACTGCCTTGTTGGGCCGGCGAGCTGGTTCGGCCGCCTGAGATACTGTTTTCCCGGGTCTGGGATTTGGGTAGGCCGCCGGAGCTGCTTTTTTTCCCCTGCAGTCACATGGAATGGGGATCTGGGTAGACTGCCTGAATTGTTCGCTTTTCCCTGTCAACGTCCCTGTGGGTGTCTGTGCCTTTCTTTGTATTTTGGAGGAATGTTGTTTTTTTTGTTCCTCTTGGGTGGTTGACCTTGAACCGTTTTTGTATTGGGGAAATGTTCAATATTTTGTCAATTCATGTGAGATTTCGCCCGAGTGAAAAGCTGTACTCTTGTCAGATTTGTGGGAAATGCTTCATTCAGTTCGTTGGGTGCTCATGTGAACTCTCACTTGAGGTGCTGTATTCTTGTTACATCTGTAGATCTTTATTTTCTGAATAGAGTTTCTTTTGTGGAAATGAATTGTTCTTGAAATTTCTGAGGCTTTACGGCAAATATTAATCTTATATCGAGGTCTATGATCAAGTAATCTGCTTATTCATTTTGCTTTGGACTTAACCTGATTATGATCTGTGTTGCAAGTTAACCTCGAGCCATTATATGCAGTTTTTTTTCCCCCCAGAAACGGGTTCCTGTAGTGCGGCTCATTTGGTCTACTTAGATCATGCAGTCATTTGCACGCATTTTTCTTCTTTTTTCACGCTGATGTTTGCATGTAGGGAAAGAGGATTGTCTGGATTTCTTCTTCTTTTTTTATGCATTAATTTTGTGCTTATTTGTATGTTCTGCTGAGACCATGATGCTGTTGCATATTCTAGGTCGATAATTTAATTAGCGTTTTCTATATCTGCCTTGTAGTTGAGACTTGTGGAAACCGAATTTGCTGTTGAATGTATTTTGTTAAATTGGTGTGTTTGTGTACCTCTTTCATTCTTTTTCTGGGAAGGATCCCTTATCCACCTATGTATAACCAGTGCACTGCAACTCCTTTTTTTTCTGTAGGACTCCACTTGTGGTGTTGCTGCTCCATAGCTTTGAGTATTTTCCCCAGGTGGTTGTAGGGCACCATATGTTTTGTATGTTCCTGTATTTTGGTCTTGGAATGTGATATTCTTTTTGTTTTCAACTTTGCTTGAAGACTGTTGCGGCATGTTCTTCCTTGTTTTTCAGTGCGGTTATCTCATCATTTTGGTTATCTTTGTGCCCTCCATGGTGTTGTTTTTCTTGGTTCTCTCCCTCCTGGCCTGTTCCCCCTCCACCCTCCCTAGGCTGGTCCTGGTGGCCTTCTGGTTAGGAAGGGGTGGGGCCTTGGCTGTTACGACCGCCTGGAATGCGCCTTTTTACTGGGGGGTACTGTGATGGTCTGAGCGCCGATTCCATCCGCGCTCAGGTTGTCCAGTATTTCTCCAGTTCCACCCTATTCCGGGTCTTGTCTTATGGCCTCCTCCGAGGCTGTTATTTTGACAGCGTCTCGGCGTTCAAAGCCCAGCCACTCTCGGACAGCTGTATGGTATTGTCATTAATTACTTTCCCCTTTGCCTGATTGGGTTTTGTTCCCCATTTAAGGGAGCAGCTGAGGCTTACTCCCCGCTGCGACCTACACCTAATGACATTGTGTACCTCCGCGTACGTGGCTGGAGTTCCTACGCCCAACTTCAGTTTCTCCTGTGACTCTGTTCCTCATCCTTCCGTAAGTGCTAACTGTTCAGCACAGGTTCCGTCCTCGCTGCCTTTCCTAGCCAATCTCCCGAGGTTGAGTTCTTGTGTCAGAGTTTATGTGCTTGTTTAGCCCCTTGAGGCTCATTATTTTGTCATCCTTTGTTATTTATGTCTTATGTTAATAAGTAGGCAAACTTACTGGTTGCCTACAGCGTCTCACTGATGACCCTGCAAGGGGTCATCCATAACATAAAGACCACAATTTATGAGACATCTGTTAAGACCTTTGGCTTTAAGAAGAAGCAAAACCCTGACTGGTTCATACACTCATTAGATATCCTGGAACCAGTAGTGGAAAAGAAAAGAAATGGCCTCCTCAAACTGAAATTAAGACCTACGAGGCAGACCCATGAGGCCAGGCACGGACTGGCCATC
The DNA here is from genome assembly GCA_020510985.1 of Pholidichthys leucotaenia. Lineage (NCBI taxonomy): Eukaryota > Metazoa > Chordata > Actinopteri > Cichliformes > Pholidichthyidae > Pholidichthys > Pholidichthys leucotaenia. The sequence goes on along the minus strand of CM035842.1, from coordinate 410,547,626 downwards.
CGGAAAGGCTGGACAATTCCTGGTTAAGTGGTGGGCCGAGTGGCTCTATCTGCTTTAGTTTTTGAGATGATTGATCCCCATCTAGAGAGTAGCTGAATTTCACAGATAGGCTAACTCATATTTTTCAAAACATGAATTTGTTTATTGGCAGGCTAAGTATGTGCATATTTTTTAATGAAAATTAAACTTTAGTTACTAAACCTGATAAGGCAGCTCTGAGGCTATCACTAAGAACCTCTATATGCTTAACCAATCAAAACAGTGCTCCATGATCACTTGACTTGAGTTCGACCAATGAGCTGCGTCATTGTCGGAAGTAACTGTAAAGGAAAGATGGGCTGACGAGGCTGGAATTTCATCAGCCAGGTAAGCACAATAATGTTATATTTATGTCCCTGTATTTTCTTTTCGTGTTACAGATCTCCATAGTTAAATATTACAACCAAGTGCTGCCCCCCATTGTCCCTTGTCTTGTGTAGCATATCGCTAAATAAAGTTACACGTCCTTTGCGTTGTCCTGCTGACGTTAAAGAAGCCCTGCTGAAAAAAAAACGCATACACCAGCATCAGACCAGCACCAATAAATAATAGTTTAGTATTGTAAATAGTAGTTTTACTATTGTTTGTGAGAGTTTTTGAATATTTATTGTTTTTGTTACGTGTTTTGTCGTGTTTTCGGAGCAGCGTCTTTTTTCATATTGTTCGTCTTTTTTCGCTTTATTGTTTTTATAGATTTTTTTAAGCAATAATTTGTAAATAGCTTAGCAAAAAATGTTTAAATCAACGAGACAGAAGAACGCCCCGTGGAAGAGGAGGAAATCTCAGGAGAAGTGTCCCATTCTCAACCACAGTGACACAATTTGTATCACTGGATATTTATTCCCAGCTTTGTTACAATTTTTTTTTCAATATCTATTTATTTATATTATTTCTATTTTTTTTCAATATCTAGTCTATTTTTTTCTTATTAGCTTTGTTTCAAATTGCTTTGTCATCATATTTATTACTTATTTGTATACTGCTGAACATTTGTTCTCGAAACACAAGTTTCTTTTAGCTAAATCTCATCTAATCTTCTGCTATATATTTATATTTTTAGAGATTGTTCAGATGAAGAGCCATCCACCAGGACCAGCAGTGGAACAGGAACAGCTGGAGAGGAACTGATTCCTGGACTACCACAGAGCTAAGAAAGCGCCTCGACATGGACACATAAAACAAGACTGTAAACTGGACACTGTAAGTTCTGGGCAAGCACAAATATTTGAGAACACGTGTAAGGGTTCAGTTTAATTTTTGCCATCGCAAAACTTTCGTTTATGTACATTTGAAATATTTATAAAGAGAAAACCGATGAAAATTCTAATCTGTTTTTTTTTTTTTTTTTGCTATTACACACTGGTTTAAGCATTTAAAACATAATATTGACACAATCTTGACAGATTTTGAAATGTACACTTCTCCTGAAAAACAGCACAAAATATTTTTACACAAAGGACATTTTATGACATATTTATTAAAAAAAGATTTTTAAAAAAAAAGCACCAGGTAAACTATTATAATTATAGCACTACAAAGCTTTAAAGCATTCCAGTGAGTTTCCAGCCAATGTGAAATGTTCCACGGGTGGAACACTGGAATTTTAAGAGGTTAAAGATTAAAAATTCATCATTTCAAACAGGAGTAGTTCATTTTTCTAAATTAGCTTTAACATTTTTGTTGGTGTTATAATCGCCACAAAATCACCAACAAACAAAAAACAAGTGAAGCACAACAAGAAAACTTATTGCAGCATACCACACCCAAACAGCACTCAAACACCACACAACGTGTGTGTCTATGTGGCCTAGTCAGAAATGTTCTCACAGTCCAAGCAATAACACATGTCTGTGCATGGAAGCTCGTTCTGTCTGCACGTGCATCTCCCTTTCACAGTGTTGTGTTTTTTTTACAGGAGCAGTATACAAGCTCCAGAATGCTGAGAGGTGCAGGGGGAAGAGTCATCCAGTCGATCTCAAAGGAGTCTCCCTCAGTCTTCCAACCATGGGCCATTGGTGGAGGGATGTCTGGCTGACTCTGCAGGCATCTTCTATAGATGGCTGCCTGCTAGTTTGTTCACTGAATGTGTTTATATAGTGAGTCTCTGTTTGGTGGAAGACTTCTGTCTGTGCACTTGCCACTCTTAAACAGTTGGCATCTTGTGTAAATTACATCCTTGGAGCCTTTGAGGAGATGCAGAACACAAGTTAATTTTTCAATGGCCTTATACTGTTCTGGGAGTAGTTGAAAAGCTTTTCCCAGTGTCTTTAATGACACGCAATGTTCTTTGTTGGACAGTAGTATTTTCATTGCTTCAGTTCTTCTCTTAGCCTCTTTCAATTATATTTTTGACTCGTATACTTTTCCCTTCTGCATATGATGCATTGCCTTGGGAGCAGATGTGGTGCTCTTCTTAGGTGGACTGGAACCTCTGTTTTTGTTGGCCAGAGAACCCAGTTTGGTTGGGGATTTGTAGCGGAAGTATGTGGTTCTTCATCTAAAATATTGTAAAGGAGACAAAATTGGGTGGGATGCTTAATTTGGGACAACTATATATTTACTGCATAAGTGTTCATTCTAAAGATAACTACATTGTGTTAACATTGTCTATTCTGTTCTACAGGTAACTCCAGCTGCTCAGACATTCCTGATACACTCCTGAACCTGTCTGGATCTTTCTGTCTTGTCTTAAATTGACTATTGGGGCAGTGGCTAGACCTTGATTGGAGCCAGTCTGAAAGGAGAAGTAAGGGGCTTCCTTCCCTCCACTAGCCTGGGTGTACACCTTTAGCAAATGTTAGCACACCCTTGGCCTCCCTTGGCCGGGGATAGGGCCTAGGTCACTACACTTGGCGGTTCTGCTTGTCAACTCGGCATCAGTCCTGACAATCCTTTTTGTGAGCATGCCACTTCTGGGCTTGCCTAGCCAGCATGTGAAGTCAGCCTTCGGCGGAAAGCTTCGAACCATCAGATGCTTCAGCAAGCTGGATGGCGATCGCTGCAACGTGTTGTGGACTGCAAAGAGCGTGATGAGGCACAAGAAGTCACAGTCATCCACCGCATCTGTCTCTTCCTCCAGCCGTCTTGACGATGTCTTGCTGCTGGATCCATGAGGAGTTTGGATGAGAGAGTGAGGTCGACGTGTTGCACAAACTCTTCCTCACTTTAAACATTTTTTTGCACAGGTCACCTTTCAGATTGACTATTAATGTTTACACTCATTAATGTACATGATCAGTTCAGATGGATTTCATCAGATTAAAAATGAATACTCACCATCACTTGTGTGTACTGATTTTTGTGTCCTTTCTTGGGCTCTTTCAATATTTCTTGTATTAGCATACTGCATGTAGCATTGTCTATGATAGCCTATGTTAACTGACATATCTGAAGGATGGGTATTATGCAAATTATATTTTTCTATTGCCTTGTCAGCTATTTTTCTTTCCTTTGTATCAAAATTTACCTACTCTATTGAACACTGCACACATTTTTTCCAACTCCTGTCTGAAAATTGAATTATATTTTCTAAAGAGCTTGTAACATGAAGTAGCATCAACTTCCTATGGCTCTAATCTATAAAATTACTCTTCACCTTAAAGAAATTGTTTCACCCAAAAAGGCTGGTCAAGAATTGTTTTTCTTCATCTAAGGACCACCGTTGAAAAACATTTCATGGTAAAAGGGACGATAAGGATCCCATTTCGTGCCAGGAAAGGAGTAGTTTGCCATCATAAATACACTGGAGCTTCCTCCCAAATCAGACATTTTTATGCGTTAGCAATCGTTTGAGACATCACAGACTCCTTGGGACTGCATTCCACAAGTCGCTATGAATTATCCACAGCTCAACATTGCCCCCTTCTGCCAACTGCCGGACTGTCTATTTTTGACTGAGCATTAACTCTCTCTCTTCAAGTTTTCATTCCTCAGGATAATTCTCAGGACACTATTTGAAGATGACTGTCTCTGTGTTGGACAATAATGAGTTTGAAATGTTTCATTAATCATTGATTTTAAACGTGATTGCATTTTATAATTAATATGCATTATTCTAATGCATGTTAATTATAAAAAAGACAAGGTTATAAAGTGCATGCTCACTGAAGTTAGTCATGAATCACTGAAGTTAGCTTAGACTTAATACACAAGTATATTAAGTGAATTTTCATTGTTATTAAGATATGTTTCATCCTGTTGAAAAAGTACTCAAGTCATCTGACTGGCTCAGCCAATCACCAGCCAGTCTCTGTTGGGCAACGGCCCCTTTCATTCTATTGGTCGGTTACAGACAAACGACTGTCTTCTTATTGGACCAGAGTTCATTCAAACCTCCTGTGATGGAAGACAATTGGTTCATTTTCATGTCAGTCCAAGTTTTCCCCGCGAAAACCTACTCAGTTTTAAGAAAGGAAAACATCCAGAGAGAGAGCGAGCGAGAGAGAGAGAGAGAGAGAGAGAGAGGGAGAGAGAGAGGGAGAGAGAGAGAGAGAGAAAGTGGTCGTTGTGTGTGAAAGACTGTGTGTCCTGCTTAAAATCCTCTTTTCCTTTAAACGTCTGGGAAATTTCTTTTCCTTCTTTGAGCTCAAATTTCTTGTTATAGGGAGTAAAACTCCTGGTTCACAGATGTTTTTCTATTTTTATCCTGTTTAACTCTTTCTAAATCCACCGCGTGTGTTTTAAAGGGGATTGATCACTTTTCCTCACGCTGGAAACTGCCTTGCCAACCCTCACAACATCTGAAGAACTTGGATTTCATGGCTTGAATTTTTTTTATTAATCTTGTCTCTCCAATTCTGTGATTCGGATCAGATTTTGAACTATATCCAATTTTGGACCGGAGAATGCTGCTGAAAGATTCTCGTGTCTGCATGGCATACTACGCGGCCAGCAGCGACAAAAAAGAAGAAGCCTCATTATTGCAGTCAGATCTCAGCTGGTGACTGCTGGACGTTGGAAGAAATATCTGCTGGTAGATATTCTCCGGTATCATCTCAAGTAAAGCTTCAGCTAAGGATCCAGCTAGAAGCCAACAACACAAGAAAAGTCATGTGAGCCAGACTCCTTTGTTTCATCTGCTGAATAATGCCATGCCTATCGCCTAAGTATGTCATAATTTGTCTCAGGCTTAAAACTAGTTCATAACTCTGATCAGAGCTATAGAATTAAAGAGAAATAATACAGGTACATCTCAAAAAATTAGAATATCATGAAAAAGTTCTATATTTTTGGTCACTCATTTCAGAAAGTGAAAAGCATATATTATATAGATTCATTACACAGAAAGTGATATATTTCAAGTGTTTATTTATTTTAATTTTGATGATTATGGCTTACAGCCCATGAAAACCCCAAATTCAGGTTCTCAAAAAATTAGAATATTTTCATAAAATTAATTTAAAAAAAATAGTTTTTCAATAGAAATGTTGGATGACTGAAAAGTATGTCCATGTACACACTCAATACTTGGTTGGGGCTCTTTTTGGATTAATTACTGTATCAATGTGGTGCGGCATGGAGGTGATCAGCCTGTGGTTCTGCTGAGGTGTTATGAAGGTCCAGGTTGCTTTGATAGCGACCTGCAGCTCGTCTGCATTGTTGGGTCTGGTGTCTTTCCTCTTCCTCTTGACAATACTCCATAGATTCTCTATGGGGTTTAGGTCAGGAGAGTTTGCTGGCCAATCAAACACTGTGATGCCGTGGTCATTAAACCAGGTTTTGATACTTTTGGCAGTGTGTGTGTATATGTGTGTGTGTGTGTGGGGGGGTGCTAAGTCCTGCTGGAAAATGAAATCAGCTTCTCCATAAAGCTTGTCAGCAGAGGGAAGGATGAAGTGCTCTACATTTTCCTGGTAGACGACTGTGCTGACTTTGGTATTGAAAAAACACAGTGGACAAACACCAGCAGATGACCACTGTTCAGATAAAAGTAAATTTTGCATTTCATTTTGGAAATCAAAGTCCCAGAGACTGGAGGAACTGTTGAGAGGCACAGAATCTAAGTTGTTTGAGGTTTAGTGTGAAGTTTCCACAGTCAGTGATGATTTGAGGAACCACGCCATCTGCTGCTTGCTTGATTGGCCAGCAAACTCTCCTGACCTAAACCCGATAGAGAATCTATGTGGAATCTTCAACTTCCGGCGCCACACGAGTAGGCTGCCTTTTGCAACAGCGGATCAATGTCTGCCTATTTCTATTACTATCTGGCTCTCTTGCCAGTCTTTATGATCCAGCGTCACCTTTATTCCATCCGAACACGTAGATCGCCCAAATGTCTCCTGAGTCAGCGGACGGAGCCACTGTTTCTGGTAGGAGGTAGTATAACAGGGACCAGCTGTTAGCACTCAACCGGCCCATGATGCTAACGAAAAAACTCGACATACTGGATTAAGACGAAATTAAGACAAATTAAGACAAATTAAGACGGAAACGACGTGGGTGTCGTGCTGGAGTAAGACGGCGGGCAAGGAATATAAGGTACAGACCCGCCCTCCCATCTGTCATTATGGGGAATGTACGATCGATACTCGGAAAAACAGATGAGCTAGCAGCTATCTCCCGCTATGATAGCATATACCGGGAGTGTAGTCTGATGCTATTCACAGAGACGTGGCTAACAGAACTAGCAGCAGATGCTAACATTGAACTGGAGAGTTTCCACGCAATATGGGCAGACCGAACACCAGACAGTGGGAAGGCAAGGGGCGGTGGAGTGATGATGTACGTCAATAACAACTGGTGCAGACCGGGACATATCATGGTTAAACAACAACACTGCAACAAAGACATTGAGTTGCTAGCTGTTAGCATGCGGCCTACCTACCTCCCAAGGGAATACTCACACGTGATCTGCATTGTTATTTATGCAAATCCGACGGCGAACGCTGGGACAGTGCGTGACGTCATCCACTCAGTAACTGGCAGGCTGCAGACAGAACACCCAGATGCTCTTCTCCTCATCTCAGGTGATTTCAACCATATTTCACTCTCTCCCATTCTACCCACGTTCACCCAGTATGTCACATGCCACACTAGAGACAATAAAACACTGGACTTATTCTATGCAAACACTAAGGAGGCGTACACCTCATCACAACTCCCCCCACTTGGGAGATCGGATCACAACTTGGTTCATCTCCTGCCGGTGTACAAACCCCTAGTGCACAGACAACCTCCGGTCATGCGCACAGTGAAGTTATGGTCTGAGGAGGCAATGGACGCTCTAAAGGACTGCTTTGAAACCACTGCCTGGGAGCAGTTCTGCGATCCACATGGTGAGGACATCGATGGCCTCACTCACACCATCACGGACTACATCAGCTTCTGTGTGGACAACACTGTACCCACCAAGACCATACGGTGTTGCTCAAACAACAAACCCTGGATCAACCCTGAGATAAAAACACTTCTGAGAGAGAAGAAGAGGATCTTCAGGTCGGGGAACAGGGAGATGCTGAAGTCCGTACAGAAGGAGCTGAGGAGGATGATCAGAGAAGGCAAGGACAGCTTCAGGAAGAAGATGGAGGACAAGATGCAACAGAGCGACATCGGTGTGGTCTGGAGAAACCTTCCAGACGAGGCGAGGAAGGCGTCGGGACCGGATGGCATCAATGCAAAGCTCCTCAAGTCCTGTGCAGATCAGCTGTGTGGGATTGTGGAGCTCATCTTCAACCTGAGCCTGAAGCTGGGGGAGGGTACCACAGTTGTGGAAAACATCTTGTGTTGTACCTGTACCAAAGACTTCCCACCCCAAAGACCTGAACAGCTACAGACCAGTGGCCCTGACGTCCCACATGATGAAGACCCTGGAGAGACTGCTCCTTGCTCTCTTCCGCCCCCTGGTGGGACCAGCGATGGATCCACTCCAGTTCACCTATCAGCATGGCATTGGGGTGGAGGATGCAGTGATCTTCCTCCTTCACCGTTCTCTGTCCCACCTGGAGAAGCCCGGGAATGCGGTGAAGATCATGTTCTTTGACTTCTCCAGTGCTTTCAACACCATCCAACCGATGATCCTGAAGGACAAGCTGCTGTTCGCAGGGGTGGACCAGCACATGTCATCATGGATCCTGGACTACCTCACTAACTGGCCACAGTTTGTGAGAACCCGGGACTGTGTGTCCGACATGATCATCGGAAGCACGGGGGCCCCCCAGGGAACGGTTTTGGCTCCCTTCCTGTTCACCCTTTATACTGCGGACTTCTCACACAACACAACACACTGCCATCTACAGAAGTTCTCTGACGACTCTGCGATCATTGGCCTCATTTCTAACGGAGATGAAGCTGAGTACAGAGGACTTATCCAGGACTTCGTGGACTGGTGCCATCGGAACTGCCTCCAGATCAACACGAGGAAAACTAAGGAGTCAGTGGTGGACTGCCGCAGGCAAGGACAACCCCTCACAGCACCAGTAAACATACAGGGAACAGACATTGAGATGGTGCCATCCTACAAGTACCTAGGTGTTCATTTGAACAATAAACTAGACTGGTCACACAATACCGACGCACTCTACAAGAAGGGACAGCGCAGGCTGTTCCTACTGAGGAGACTCAGGTCTTTTGGTGTACAAGGGGCGCTGCTGAAGACATTCTATGACACGGTGGTGGCATCAGCCATCACTTTTGGAGTGGTCTGCTGGGGCAGTGGCATTACAGCAGCCGATAGGAAGAGACTGAACAAACTGATCAAGAAAGCTAGCTCTGTCCTGGGGCAGCGCCCTGACCCAGTGGAGGAGATAAGAGAGAGAAGGATGGTGGCTAAACTGTCATCTCTGCTGGAGTCCGAGTCCCACCCTATGCAGGACATACTGAACGCACTGAGGAGCTCATTTAGCAGCAGACTACATCATCCTAGGTGCGCAACCGAGAGGTTTCGCAGGTCCTTCCCACCTACGGCTGTTAGACTGTATAACCTAAGCAGGGCTGCTCGCAGAGATAGCAAAAAAACATGACGACCTAATAGTATTGAATGCAGAAGACGCAATAGACTTACACAATGGTCCCCTCTAGTATATACAACTAGGACAATATCGGTCGCTACAGAGGGTGACAATGTGTATGGGTACATATTCATACTATGTAGGATAACTAAGTAGACGGTTATGCTGTTTATTCCATCTTGCTACAATGCTCCGCACTTTGTATATAAATTTATATATTTATGTGTATGTATGTAGTATATCCACTGCTCTTATTTATATCTTCCGTATCTTCTTAATTATTGCTCTGAGTGTTGCTATCCCTGTGCTATTGCAATCCTGGAATTTCCCCATTGTGGGACTAATAAAGGCTTATCTTATCTTATCTTATCTTATTGTCAAGAAGAAGATGAGAGACACCAGACCCAACAATGCAGATAAGCTGAAGGTCACTATGAGTGACAAAAAATATTGAACTTTTTCATGATATTCTAATTTTTTGAGATGTACCTGTATTCCTCTTTTCATTAAATTCCGTTTTTACTTTCTTAGAGTAATTCAGAATTTTTGTCCATATAATTTGTTTTTTATAATTTTCTCCATAAAATTTTCCATCCAATTTTCTTCATATTTTTGTTACAGTTAATTCAGTCTATATTTTCATCACAGTTACAAATTCATATTAAAGTTTCCTTAGTTCCACAAATGTGATTACTCTCTGTTGCTCAATGATCAGTTGCAAAATGAATGTGATGCTTAATACTTGGTCATTTCACGTTACCAACAAATCTGTTGAATGTAATGTCATTTAATTGGAACCTGATCATTAAAACTGTAAACAGTATATGGAGTTTCTGTTGATTTCTTTTTCTGCATTGTGTTTCTAAAGTCACCCAGTAGAATTCACGAATACTTGAGACTGATTGATTGAAGGTATAAAGATTAGTTTGTGGAGCCCATAGTTATAACCTATGTAACTCACATGTGGCTGGCTGAATTCAGCCAAGAGAGACTTTGAGCTAGCCATGTGTATTGACTTCACACCTCAAGAGGAAGACGTGTCTGCACCCCTGGGGACTCAGGAGAGGGGAGAAGATTACCCGGCCTGACCTTTGGGGGTCGGAAAGGAGATCAGAAAGACTCTGGGTGTTCTATTATAGATGAAAGGATGTAACTGAGTATTGAGACTTTTGTGTGATGTATTGTTAGAAGATGAGTGTATAAATGTATGTGTGTGACTGCGTCCTGTCTCTTTTCACTCCGATTGAGAGAGGACGTAGGATGAATGGGGAATTAAAGCAGTTACTGGAAAAATCATCCAGTCTCCTCAATTCTTGACTCCTACAAGTTATTAATAAATTGTCCCGTTGGACTGGTGCCCTTTTACGAGTGTTTTTCTGATGTGTACGTGGACTCGAAGCAAACCTCCGTCCCCACCCACACTCACCTCTAATTATAAATTAAATAATCTTTGTACCTTATAATTAAATATCACTACAATGCATACAGCACTCCATACCTGTCCCTGATATTCATGCTTGCTAATGACAGCACGTGACTTACTTGACATAATTGACATGTTATGAATAAAGATAGGCCCATACCAAAGCAAGAAATTGAGCAGCAGACATAAGGGTGGCACAAACTAGTTTATTTTAACATTCTGACCAGATCTAAACATAAGAAGTGATGCTGGTGTAATAGTATATTATGAATAAATACCAAATTTCCTAAGGATGTTGTGATACATTGTTCTTAATGGTATTATATACGGTGGGGCAAAAAAGTATTTAGTCAGCCACCAATTGTGCAAGTTCTCCCACTTAAAAGATGAGAGAGGTCTCCAATTTTCATCATAGGTATACCTCAACTATGAGAGACAAAATGAGAAAAAAAAAATCCAGAAAATCACATTGAAGGATTTTTAATGAATTAATTGTTAAATTCCTCAGTAAAATAAGTATTTGGTCACCTACAAACAAGCAAGATTTTTGGCTCTCACAGACCTGTAATTTCTTCTTTAAGAGGATCCTCTGTCCTCCACTCGTTACCTGTATTAATGGCACCTGTTTGAACTCGTTATCAGTATAAAAGACACCTGTCCACAACCTCAAACAGTCAAACTCCAAACTCCACTATGGCCAAGACCAAAGAGCTGTCAAAGGACACCAGAAACAAAATTGTAGACCTGCACCAGGCTGGGAAGACTGAATCTGCAATAGGTAAGCAGCTTGGTGTGAAGAAATCAACTGTGGGAGCAATTATTAGAAAATGGAAGACATACAAGACCACTGATAATCTCCCTCGATCTGGGGGTCCACGCAAGATTCACCCCGTGGGGTCAAAATTATCACGAGGATGGTGAGCCAAATCTCAGAACCACATGGGGGGACCTAGTGAATGGCCTACAGAGAGCTGGGACCAAAGTAACAAAGGCTACATCAGAAACACACTACGCTGCCAGGGACTCAAATCCTGCAGTGCCAGACGTGTTCCCCTGCTTAAGCCAGTACATGTCCAGGCCTGTCTGAAGTTTGCTAGAGAGCATTTGGATGATCCAGAAGAGGATTGGGAGAATGTCATATGGTCAACTGAAACCAAAATAGAACTTTTTGGTAAAAACTCAACTTGTCGTGTCTGGAGGAGAAAGAAATTATGGATCTGGAAAGCGGCTTATATGCGATTGTCACCTTTAAAAGAAGAAGCGGGTCAGGGGGAACCCAAGGGAGACTCATGGCATTGGAACTCATGTGTCTGTGTGATTCGACAGAGATTGAACTGATCACAGGATCTTCTGTTTTGGCCCCTGGAGTTTTCCTAGTGTATCGAAATTATCTGGGTGAGCTAATCAAATGCGGACCCCGGCGTAGCTCCCTTAACATATTCAACAATTCGTCCAGCTGGGGGGAGCACTGACTGTCAGCGGCAGGATTAACATGGAATTTACTACCTGGCATGCATTGAAGAGAGAACGAACTCTCTGGACATGTTTTACCTATGTTTCGGTAGGTGGATAACATCTGTGGATCGCTGAGTGCTCTCCAGAGAATGATCTAAAGTATGATTCAAGCCTGTATGAAATTGAAGCACAGAATCGAAGAGAGAGAAATTTTTTTATTCTCTGAGTGCACTGTGCAGATTTGACCTTGTGTTTTGGTACCCTTGTTTACATTCCTCCTCGATAAGATAACGCCAGAGAAGTGGTTTATGTCTACCCATACATCAACAATCAGTTGTTGTCGTCAGCGGATTGGTCTCTCGAGGACAATGCCCATGTGCCTTCTGCAAGGAAGAGGAAAAGAGAGACAGACTCTGATCTCTGGTCTTGTTTATAAGTCACATGATTATAACATCTATCCACTGCCTGGAGGCGCCCTCTGCTGCCCACTAACAACTGTTACACTCACACTACACAATGACATGCAAATATACACACACTGCTCTCCCTCCCTCTGCTGTGTGATTGTATCTATTGTCTGCTAATGCATGAGGGTTTTTTTCTGTGTAGTCAAAATTTGGCTCATATACGAGCGTTTATTCTGATTACTATGTTTTTTCTCTCTCCTATTGTGTTTTCCTCCCCCTCCCCTCCCCTCTTTACCTCCACTGTTGACAGGCGCCTTGTATGGCGACGCGTCATTGGATGCGCCTAACGTGCGCGTCCAATGTCAAGTCAAATTCCTCGTGTGTTTACTTGTAAATATACTTGGCAATAAAGCTGATTCTGATTCTGATTCTGAACACCATACCTACTGTGAAGCATGGGGGTGGAAACATCATACTTTGGGGCTGTTTTTCTGCAAAGGGACCAGGACGACTGATCCGTGTAAAGGAAAGAATGAATGGGGCCATGTATCGTGAGATTTTGAGTGAAAACCTCCTTCCACCAGCAAGGGCATTGAAGATGAAACGTGGCTGGGTCTTTCAGCATGACAATGATCCCAAACACACCGCCCGGGCAACGAAGGAGTGGCTTCATAAGAAGCATTTCAAGGTCCTGGAATGGCCTAGCCAGTCTCCAGATCTCAACCCCATAGAAAATCTTTGGAGGAAGTTGAAAGTCTGTGTTGCCCAGCAACAGCCCCAAAACATCACTGCTCTAGAGGAGATCTGCATGGAGGAATGGGCCAAAATACCAGCAACAGTGTGTGAAAACCTTGTGAAAACTTAGAGAAAACATTTGACCTCTGTCATTGCCAGCAAAGGGTATATAACAAAGTATTGAGATGAACTTTTGTTATTGACCAAATACTTATTTTACCTAGGAATTTACCAATTAATTCATTAAAAATCCTTCAATGTGATTTTCTGGATTTTTTTTCCCTCATTTTGTCTCTCATAGTTGAGGTATACCTATGTTGAAAATTGGAGACCTCTCTCATCTTTTAAGTAGGAGCACTTGCACAATTGGTGGCTGACTAAATACTTTTTTACCCCACTGTATACTACTCAAAAAAATTAAAGGAACACTTTGAAAACACATCAGATTTTAATGGGAAAAAATAAGCTGGATATCTACACTGATATGGACTGGATAATGTGTTAAGAATGAAAAGATGCCATGTCTTTTGATGGAAATGAAAACACTCCAAAACTTAAAGTGAAGAAATTGTGGCAGGCTAGTCCAGCTTACTCAGATTAAAAAGTGTTCCTTTAATTTTTTTGAGCAGTATATTTTGTTCACAGAATAAACCTGAAAATGTATGTGATAATCTGTGAGGTAATGAATCAAGGCTTATAAATGTATTATGCTCTATAATTTTGCACTTGTCTGGTTGTTTTTCAACAATCAATACATGTTTTTTTGTAAGCTAGTTAAATTCTTGAAAATTAATATTCACGTCAGACCCGCTGAATTTTATTTATTTATTTTTTTACCCTGCAGGTGGGGGTGGTGGGGAAGGGTCCTGATTAAGTTGAAAGTGATTGATCTATGCGGTCACCTACCACAACCTGATTGGTTCATCAGCTAAAGCTGTTCTGAGAGATGCTGGAGAGAACTGACAATAAAAATGTAAGTTTATTAAAAAAATGGGGGTAAACCGAGGCTGCCAACAAATTTTCTCAGATTTACCCAAAATAGAGAAGATTATATTTAAAAAATGACGTACTCTCCCAATGTGGATCGATCAGTGACATGAAAAACGCACCTGGCCCACCACCTACGTGGATAGTGGACTGCTTGTGTTGGACCACTGTTATAGTTCAGTAGTTTCTGTGTTGTCTGAGGTACACTGAATGCACCACAGGGTTGTGAAGAATAAGGGGCAGCAATTCAATTCAATTCAATTCAATTCAACTTTATTTATATAGCGCCATTTCACAACAACAGTCATCTCATAGCACTATCAACTGTAGGGGGGAACCCCCACAGTTGCAGAAAGACCCCAGCAATCAGGTGATCCCCTGTGAGCAAGCACTTGGCGACGGTGGAGAGGAAAAACTCCCTTTTAACAGGAAGAAACCTCCAGCAGAACCAGGCTCAGGGAGGGGCAGTCATCTGCTGCGACTGGCTGGGGGGTGAGGGGACAGAGAAGATGAAAAGAACAGACATGTAGAGAGCAAACAGCACGATGGGGACTCAATCTATGGGAGAGAACAAACAAATGTTAATGACCAGCAAAAAAAAATATTTCATAGAGAGTGAGGAAAGGAGTGAGGCCCAGTGCATTACTGGAGGTCCCCCGGCTGACTAAACCTATTAGCAGCATAACTAAGGGAGGGTTCAGAAACACATGATCCCTCCCTAATTGTAGGCTATATCAAAAAGGTAGGTTTTAACCCTAATCTTAAAAACAGAGATCGAGTCTGACTCCCGAATCCAGATTGGCAGCTGATTCCACAGGAGAGGAGCTTGATAACTGAAGGCTCTGCCTCCCATTGTACTTTTGGAGATTCTAGGTATTACAAGTAGTCCTGCATTTTGGGAGCGTAGTGCTCTGTTAGGATAATACGGTAGTATCAGATCTTTTAAATAAAAAGGAGCCTGATTGTTTAGAGCTTTGTAAGTAAGAAGAAGGATTTTAAACTTAATTCTAAACTCTATGGGAAGCCAATGAAGGGAGGCCAGAACCGGAGAGATATGATCTCTCTTTCTAGTACCTGTTAAAACTCTTGCTGCAGCATTTTGGATCAGCTGAAGACTTTTTAAAGATGTTTTAGGACAACCTGATAATAAAGAATTACAATAATCTAATCTCGAGCTAACAAAAGCGTGGATCAGTTTCTCAGCATCACTCTGAGACAAGATGCTCCTAATCTTGGCAATATTACGCAAATGATAGAAGGCAGTCTTAGAAACAAATTTAATATGTGAATTGAAGGACAAATCCTGATCAAAAATAACTCCAAGGTTCCTCACAGAGCTATTAAGAGAAAGAGTAACTGCATCCAAACTGAAAGTTTGATTTGGAAAGGAATTTCTAAGGTTTTTTGGACCAACAAGAATGACTTCAGTCTTATCTGAATTTAATAGCAGGAAATTACAAGTCATCCAAGCTTTGATTTCCTTAAGACAGGCTTCTAACTTGGCTAATTGATTACTATCATCTGGCTTCATTGACAGGTATAATTGTGTGTCATCTGCATAACAATGAAAATGTATACAGTGCTTTCTAATAATGTTGCCTAACAGAAGCATATATAAACTAAAAAGAGTAGGGCCTAGCACAGATCCCTGTGGAACTCCATGACTAAGCTTTGAGTTGAAAGAAAACTCATTATTTACATGAACAAACTGGAACCTATCAGATAAATAAGATCTAAACCACTGCAACGAAGTTCCATTAAGTCCAACATAGTGTTCTAATCTATCAAGTAGAATATTATGATCAATAGTATCAAAAGCTGCACTAAGGTCTAATAGGACAAGTACAGAAACTAGTCCATTATCAGATGCAACGAGGAGGTCGTTAGTGACCTTCGCTAAGGCTGTTTCAGTACTATGATGGATTCTAAACCCAGATTGAAACTCTTCAAGTAAACCATTTCCCTGCAGGTGGTCGAATAATTGCGTAGCAACAACTCTAAGATTTTTGAAATGAAAGGGAGATTAGAGATTGATCTATAGTTAGCTAAAGCTCCTGGATCTAGCGTTGGCTTTTTGAGTAAGGGTTTAATTACAGCTGTTTTAAAAGCCTGCGGTACATGGCCTAAAGTTAATGAAGAATTGATTATATGAAGAATAAAGCTACCAATAAGTGGGAAGACTTCTTTAAATAACCTAGTAGGAATAGGGTCTAAAAGACAAGTTGAAGGTTTGGATGAGGAAACTATTTTGTCTAACTCACAAAGGTCGATTGGAGTAAACTCATCAAGACAGACATCAAAAGAAGGAGTTGTAGTAGTTACAGTATTTAAGTTAACTGTGGGAAGAATCTGATTGATTTTATCTCTGATGGATGAAATTTTATTATTGAAAAAGTTCATAAAGTCCTGACTAGTAAGCTCTAAGGGAATGCTAGGATTGACAGAGTCCTGACTCTTTGTCAACCTGGCTACAGTACTGAAAAGAAACCTGGGATTATTCTTGTTCTCTTCTATTAATGCAGAGTAATAACTTGTTCTAGCTTTTCTAAGAGATTTTTTATAAATTAAAAGATGATTTCTCCAAGCTAAATAGATTTCATCTAAATTAGTAGAGCGCCATTTTCTTTCTAATTGACGAGTCTTCTGTTTTAAGCTACGAGTTTCTGTGTTGAACCAAGGAGTTAGAAATCTCTGATTAGACTTTTTCTTTTTTAAGGGGGCCACCAAGTCTAGAGCTTGATGCAGAGAAGCTGAAACACTATCCACCATGTTATCAATTACAGAAGGAGCAAGCTGTCTATAGCTTATTTCCGTTGCGTTGACACATGGCATAGAGGAAACAATCTGCATAAATTTGGAAACAGCATCATCTGAGAGGCATCTACTGTAATAATATTTTTCTTTAGGAGCCAAATAGTCAGAAATGGTAAAATCAAAGGTTAACAGACAATGGTCTGACAGTACAGGGTTATGAGGAGACACTACAAGATTTTCTATTTCTATGCCATATGTCAGAACAAGGTCCAATGTATGGTGGAGGTAATGAGTAGAATTTCCTACTTTCTGAGAAAACCCAATCGAGTCTAATATTGAATTAAATGCCACATTAAGGCAGTCACTATCTACATCCACATGTATATTAAAGTCCCCTACTATAATTATTCTATCAGATTTCAGCACTAAATCAGCTAAGAAATCAGCAAATTCGGATAAAAATTCTGAGTAGGTTGATGGGGGACGATAAACTATGGCAAATAAAATTGGGTTTAACCTAAAATTGCTAAAGTGCCCAATACTGAGGACCAGGCCCTCAAAGGAATTATAACATGTTTTTTGCTTTACATTAACTAGTAATTTGGAATGGTAAATTGTTGCTACTCCTCCTCCACGACCAGAACTTCTGGGATTTTGACAGTTTAAATAACCAGAGGGAGTTGATTCATTTAAATCAACATATTCCTCTTGCCCTAACCAAGTCTCTGTAAGGGAAATTAAATCAATCTGATGATCAATTAACAGATCATGGACTAACAGAGACTTGGGAGTTAGAGACCTAATATTTAGTAAACCACATTTAATTTTTAAATTATGAGGAGGAACAGAGGCCAAATCATTCAATTTAGAGGCTTTATGTTTAATTTGAGTTTTACCAATGTTTTGCTTTATCACTTTGGGATGCTTATGCATGATATTTTTATTTACTTAATTTAGTAAAGGCAGCAGAAGAAGATGAGAAGTTAGAGTAGACCTCCAACAAGTTTGGGTTACCCTTTGTCCACTGTTGTAAGGCGTGTGCCACAGCCAACAGTGGCATCTATCTGGGCCTATTAAAGTTCCAAGGTAAATATCTGCCTCCCGCCACACTCATTTTACACACATGTACCGCTGTGCTACACTCTGTCTATGGAACGCTATGAACACAACTGCCTGGCGGTGTCAGTATGTCTTTGTTCGCCACTTGCTTCAAACCTCCTCAGCTGCTGGTTAAAAAAAGTATTCCTATCAGTATTAAAATGGAGATCAGAATCAGAATCAGAATCAGAATCAGATTTATTGCCATTGTTCATGTAGTACACAAACTAGGAATGTGTCTCGATGCCATGCTGCAACATTAAAAACATGATGAGAAAAAGAGATAAACTAAAAAACTAAAGGACTGAAAACGTGCAATAAGTGTAGAAAAATAAGTAATAATAAGTAATAATGATAATAATAATAATAATAACAATACTAGTAATAGTGAGTAGTACTAGTCAAGGCAGTTTTAAAAAATTAGCAAGTAGCAGATAATGTGAAGTACCACATAGTGCAGTCGATAATGCAACAGAAAACAGTGATGAATGACGTGAGTCTGGTTGAGCTGCTGTACATAGTGCACGAGAGTCAAAAAGTCACTTAATGTTCAGCAGTCTGATGGCAGAGGGGAAAAAGCTGTTCATGTGCCGGGAGGTTTTAGTCCGAATGGACCGAAGTCTTCTACCTGAGGGGAGGGGAGCAAACAGTACGTGACCAGGAAGTGAAGGATCGGCTATGATCCGGCCAGCACGCCTCCGGGTCCTGGAGATGTACAGGTCCTGGAGAGATGAGGGTGGTGTCGTCCGCAAACTTAATCAGCTTAACAGACTGGTGGGAGGAGGTGCAGGAGTTGGTGTAAAGGGAGAAGAGTAGGGGGGAAAGTACACAGCCCTGGGGTGATCCAATGCTGATGCTAACAGAGTCTGAGACAGACTTCCCCAGCCACACATGCTGTCTCCGGTCCGTCAGGAAGTCGGTGATCCACCTGCAGAGGGAGTCAGGCACGTTGAGCAGGGACAGCTTGTCCTGGAGCAGATCGGGGCGGATGGTGTTGAATGCGGAGCTGAAGTCCACAAACAGAATCCTGGCGTAGGTTCCCGGGGAGTCCAGGTGCTGCAGGATGGAGTGGAGGGCCAGGTTGACTGCGTCATCCACAGACCTGTTAGCACGGTAGGCAAACTGCAGTGGGTCTAGGAGGGGTGTGGTGATGGACTTGAGGTGAGACAGGACCAGGCGCTCAAAGGACTTCATGACTACAGAGGTGAGCGCTACAGGTCTGAAGTCGTTAAGTCCAGCAATCCGTGGCTTCTTGGGGACAGGGATGATGGTGGAGGATTTGAGGCAGGTCGGCACGTGACATTGCTTAAGGGAGGTGTTAAAAATGTCTGTGAAGACAGGAGCCAGCTCTTTCGCACAGTGTCTCAGGGTGGAGGGAGACACACCGTCCGGCCCGGGGGCCTTGCGCGGGTTCAGTCTGGAGAACTGTCTGTGCACGTCCTGCTCACTGATGACAAGGGCAGGGGGGGAGGAGGAGGAGGAGGAGGGGGGGACCGCTTTTGATGAATTAGGGGCTGAGGAGGCAGTGGAGCTGGGTGGAGTGGGTGAGTTGGACACAGCTGACAAGGTGTCAAAACGGGCGTAATGTTGGGACATTTTTTGACAAAGGGCTTTGTCATCCTGACCTTTAGAAGCCTGAGGCCGATAGTTGGTGATTTGCCTCAGTCCTCTCCACACAGAAGCCGAGTCATTAGCAGTGAACTGCTGCTGGAGTTTCTCAGAATACACAGATTTAGCTCTCCTCAGCTCTCTGTTAAACCGATATTTGACCTCTCTGTAGCAGTCCCTGTCTCCACTTTTCAACGCTGCTTCCTTCTCTTTCCTGATCCGTCTGAGCTTAGCTGTGAACCAGGGCTTGTCATTAGAATATCTCACCCTGGTGCGCGATGGGAGAATGTCCTCCTCACAGAAGTTGATATATGAGTTCACAGTGTCTGTGTACTCATTAAGATCATGTGTGGCTCTTTTAAACATGCCCCAGTCAGTTATTTCCATGCATGTGTTCAGTTTCTCTCCAGCTTCACTGGTCAATTTCTTTGTAGTGGTCACAACAGGTTTAGTGAGTTTCAGTCTTTGTCTGTATGTGGGGATGAGGTGGACCATCACGTGATCAGATAGACCCAGCGCAGCGCGGGGAACAGCGCGATATGCGTCTTTCACTGTGGTGTAACAGTGATCCAGCGTGTTATTTCCTCTGGTTGGACATTTAATAAACTGTTTGTAGCGGGGGAGCTCGTGACTCAGATTGCTCTGGTTAAAATCGCCCAACACAATAACCAGGGAGTCTGGAAAGTTCCGCTCCGTAAGTTGGATGTGATCTGCGAGCACGCGCTGAGCTTCGCGTGTGTCCGCGTCGGGAGGGACGTACACAGCGACGAGGATGAATGAGGCAAACTCGCGCGGGGAATAAAATGGCTTGCAGTTAATAAAAAGAAATTCCAAGGCGGGAGAACAGTGTTTGGAAATCACCGTTACATCAGAGCACCAGCTGTTGTTAATATAGAAGCACACTCCTCCTCCAATAGAGTTACCGGAGAGCTCTGTGACGCGATCTGCACGATACAGCTGAAATCCCTCGAGGCTGATTGCGCAATCTGGAATGTTCTCTTTAAGCCAGGTCTCAGAGAAGCAGATGACAGACGAGGAAACGAGGTCCTTGAATCGCATCAGCAGTCTTAATTCTTCTACCTTGTTCGAGAGAGAATTGGCATTAGATAGAAATATGCCAGGCAAGGCTGTTCGTGTGCCTCTTTTCCGGAGCCGAGCGAGAATTCCCCCTCTCTTTCCTCTTTTCCGCCGTCTTGCTTTTTTGTCCTTTCAACAGGTCTCGACAGTCTTCCAGCTAGGTTCATTAAGGATAGTTCGTCATGTACTGCACAATTTTTGACTCACATTATAAATCTCTCATTGTCTACTGGTAACATACCTGATGATCTGGAGATGACTAGTGTGTTTCCTCTGTATAAGAAGAAAAGCAAAACTGATGCTTATAACTATCCCGTCAGGAGATGGAATGCTCCTTCTCCTGTTGCTTTCGCCGACTGAGAGTCTCCCCTGTTGGGGGGTCTGCCAAGGTTTGTGGCTCTCTATCACAGTCCCTCCAGAGCGGGAGGGAAGGAGGAGCTCTGGCACAGCTTCCCGCCTGCCACTGACCCCCGCCACGAAGCAAGCCCGCTCTTGGCAGCCCCTCCCAGGGTCTCACGGGTGGCACTCGGAGTGCTTCCTGGAGGAGAACCGTGACAGAAGTGCGGTGCAGGTGGCCTCGGCCTAGCTGGAAACCCGGGGGGGGGGGGGGGGTGCAGCCGAGGCAGATGTGGACACATCTCCTGTCTTGCTGGGGAGTCACAGTAAAAAGTAAAATGCTGCACACTCCTTGTTCATTCATTTATTCCCCTATAAATAAACACATTAATGCCTAATCTATAGACTCTAACGGTAAGTCCGCAATTAAAACTAGAAAAGCACTCGGAGAGCGCAGACCTCCGCCAAGCGCCACAGTTCCCTCCATACAGTGTTTGTGTGTACGTTTTCAGATTCCTTGACCATGAAAACATATGACTAGCAATTGGATTCACAATGATAGGATTAGTGGTTCAGTAGTTATTCACGAAAATCGCATTTTCCATAATGGCAGTTTTCTTCTGGACGGTGATCCGGATCACCACCAAAATCTAATCGTCTGTAGGATACCCCATTTCTGACAATCTCTGAAAATTTCATGAAAATCCGTCCATAACTTTTTGAGTTATCTTGCTAACAAACAAACAAACAAACAAACAGACAAACAGACAGACAAACCAATGCCGATGAAAACATAACCTCCTTGGCGGAGATTATTAGAGTATGGATGGAATAAAAGAAAACTAGTGTGTGATGATATTATAATTAAAATGACAGGTGATTATGACTCAATTAAAATGACAGAGAATCCCAGCACTGTTGTTTCCTCACGAGCTCTGGAGCTGTGTGATTTCAAAACACAGAAATATCATTAAACAATACACTTCTGACAACAGACCTCCTTTTGCCTGATCAAAATCAGATTGTCATGAAGAGCACCTTGTAGCCAAACAAACCCACAGACGATGCAATCCAGGTGTTTTGTCACCTTATATAAGGTTATGCCACTACTGCAGACTTACTCATTGTTACATTATTGATCCAGCTGAAGGTTGGAGTGATCTGCACAAATCAGCACACTGATTTATTGATCCCTTCTCCCCAGTAGGTAATTTATTAGTTTCTAACAATACAGCATGGTACAAACCTATAAATCTAATTAGCTTCAAATCTGAAAGAATTAAGGTGCAAAGATGTGATAAAATATGCCAACTAGAAAATTAAAGTTGCAAATTACAATTTAATTGCACAGAATAAAAAAAAATAATAACCAGCATCCGGATGAGTGATAAGCAAACAAGAAAAAAAACTGAAAATTTATGAGAAAAAAATTCTCACATTTTTGAGAAAAAAATTGCAATTTCAGCCCAAAAAATTGTAAAGTGATGGAGGAAAAAGTCACAAATCTACTGGAAAGGTTGCAAATTTATGACAAGAAAACTGTATATTTATCAGAAAAGTTGCAAATATACAAGAAAAAGGTTAAAAACTTAACTGGAAGAAACTGCAAATTTTTGAGAAAAAGTTGCAGTTATGAGAAAAAAGTTACAACTTTATGAAAAAAGTTACAAACTTTTGAGGAACGAAAATGCAAGTTTATCAGAAAAAAATGAGAAATGAAATAAAATTTAACAGAAAAAAGTTGAAAATTTATAGAAAAAAAATGCAAGTTGATGATTTGTGAGAAAAAAAGTGTAAAACTATGAGAAAAAAGTCACAAATTTATGAGACAAAAAGTTACAAATCTATGGGAAAACATATTAAAATTTACAGAAAAAAGCTGCAAATTTACAAACACAAATGTGCAAATTTAGAAGAAAAAAGTCACAGATTTTTGAGAAAAAAGTTACAAATTTATGAGAAGAAAGTCACATTTTTGGGAAAAAAAAAACAAAAAAACATTACAAATCTACAGGGGGGTGGGAAGGAGAAAATTTATGTTATGATCCCTGGTGTGCCATTACGCAGCGCACCGAGGGAGGAATGACAAACCCAAGAGCAAGAGTAGATTTGTGCGTTTTATTAACAAAACCCCAAAATAACAAGTCCAGCACAGTCACACTAATTAACGGAGAGTAGATGTGATAATTATGAGGCCACCAGACATGCAGGGACGCCACCTGGATGTTCCACAGCCTGAAGGAGGGAATGCCTAGTGCCGCCATAAGCTGTCGGCACAAAGAGAAAGGCAAACATGAACTTACGGCTAGAATGATCCGGGGCTGTCCGTGCAGTCCGGTGGATGAGGGTAAACAGGAACAGCCGCTAACACCAAAGAAGTACACGATCTCGTAGCGCTAGAGAAGACAGCAACGTCAGGCTGAAGGTTAACGTAGGTAATAATAACTAACCTACACGGAGGAACATGCTGCCGTGTATGAAGCACATATAATGCTCCGGCGGTCTCTCTCTACTCTCACAGCGTTTAAGTAGTCGTAATGCTAATGAGGATGTGCAAAAAGGGTCAGCAACATTTGCATTGCTTAAGGAAACTTGCACGCTTCCAAATAGACCGAACCATAATGACAATGTTTTATCGGGCTTTTATTGAATCTGTTTTATCCTTTTCTTTAGTGTCATGGTTTGGTCAGATAAAACTGAAACAGAGGAAATCCTTGGATCAGGTAGTTAGATGGTCCAGTCGTTTGCTTGGTGAGTCACAGCTGAGCCTGACATCCCTGTACACCAGACAGGTACAGAGGATGGCTACCTCCATTTTAAATGATGACTCCCACCCTTTGCAGTGCAACTTTCAGCTTCTTCCCTCAAGACGGAGGTTTGCTGTCCCAAAAAGTAGAACCCAGCGCTACAAAAACAGCTTTGTCCCTGCTGCTGTCAAAGAGCTGAATAAGTTGTAACAATATATTGCACATAATTTAGTTATCTATTTGTTTATTAACTCCATTTTATATTTACTTATTTTTGTAGGATTTTTATCTGGGTTCTAAATCTTTTATAGGGTTTTAGACCTTTGAGTTTTTAACCTCTTTGACTAGTCTTTAACTTTTTAATATGACCCTTCTCTCTTATCTCTGGTTTTTCTCTCATCTCGTTGTCTTTATACCCTGATTGATGGAGCCTTGAGTATTTTTATCATGTTTATAGTCAGCTTCATGTGTGCCTGTGTTTGAGTTTATGTTAAATGTAATTGTGGTTTGTAAATATGGATGTCACCTGACTGCAAAACAAATCTACCTACGGGTACAAATAAAGTAACCTGAACCTGAACCTGAACCTGAGGGAAGAGACTGCCGGTGTGAGGATGCATGGGCTGGACATAATTGAAAACATATGTGCATGAGTGAGTGTATGAGCGTGTGAATGAGAATGAATGAATTGTGTGCGTGTACGTGTGTGAAACACCCATAATGCGGATCAGCTGGTGATACTGACGGGAGAAGAGGGCATGCCCAAGCTGTCAGGGAGCGAGGACCCAAAGGACTCCCTGAAGCACCTGATGGAAAATAAATGGGAAAGTGGGCCAAAACAAACCATGGGTCAGAACTGGGTTTGGGACCATCAGACTCAGGTTCACGACAATTTATGAGAATAAGTTGCAAACTTTTGAGCAAAAAGTTATAAAGTTATGATACAAAAACTTGTAAATTTGAGAGAAAAAATCTATGGAAAAAGTAGCAAATTTTGAAGAAAAATGCTACAAATTTACAGGAACAAAAGTCAGAAATTTATCAAGATCCAAGATTCAAAGATTAAAAGACTTTATTTGTCAATACTACTATATGTACAGGACATACAGGAGAATTGAAATGGCATTTCTCTCTCTTCAGTGGTGGGCACAGTATAAAAAACAAAAGGGATAAAGCTGGAAAAAACAACGACAACAGTATATGTACAGCAATGCTACCCGTACTGCAAGTGGCCACAAAAGATAGACCCAGACATCCCATAGTGTAAATAAAGACAAACAATGAAACCCAGCAATCCTATATACAGAAAGGTAGAGCAGTAATACTCGTAGTTGCAAGTTTGATGCAATAATGTAGGTGCAGACCGTGACAGATGGGACTGCACGTGATCAGTATTGCAATAGCAGACAGCAGCAGATATGGCATTTGTGTAAATGGTTGCAGTAAAGTGCAGAGACATACAGCAGCAGATGTATTACTGTTGGTGTGTCAAGTCTTTCTGTGCCAACAGCTGAGGTAGTTGTGATTGCATTATGGTCCGGGGTGGGGTCCTGATGGCTTGATGAGCAAAGCTGCTTAGCAGTCTTGTGGAGTGGGCCCGGAGGCTCTGGTACCTTTTTCCCAAGGGCAGAGGGCTGAAGAGGGAGTGTGAGGGGTGGGAGGTGTCGCCTGCAATGTTGATGGCTCTGCGGCTGAGACGGGTGAGGTAGATGTCGGAGAGGGGGGCAGAGGGACACCTATGATCTTGCTGGCTGTGTTCACTGTGCGTTGTAATGTCTTCTGGCAGGAGGCGGTGCAGCTTCCATATGACACTGTGATGCAGCTGGTGAGGACGCTCTCAATGGTTCCCCGGTAGAATAAGCACATGATGAGGGGTGGGATTCGTGCTCTCCTCAGTTCGTGGAGGAAATGGAGGCGAGTTTGAGCCTTTTTGACCAGTGATGTGGTGTTGTTGGACCAGGAGAGATCCTTAGAAATGTACACCCCCTGGAACTTGGTGCTGCTCACCTTCTCCACAGCTGCACCATCGATGATCAGAGAGGGATACTGTGTGTGTCCCCTCCTGAAGTCTCCTTGGTTTTCCCACGTTCAGGAAGAGATTATTGTCTTTACACCATTGGACCAGTTGGCTCACCTCATTTCTGTAGTTGGCCTCTTCATTGTTGGTGATGAGGCCCACCACCATCATATCCGCAAATTTATGATGTGGTTGTTGTTGTAGGCTGGTACACAGTCATGGGTCAGGGTGAAGAGCAGTGGGCTGAGCATGCACCCTTGTGGGGCCCCTGTGCTCAGTGTGACGGTCTTGGAGGTGTTGCTGCTGACCCGCACATTCTGTGGCCTCCCTGTGAGAAAGTCCAGCACCCAGTTGCAGAGAGAGGTTTTGAGTCCCAGGTGTCTGAGTTTTTGTATTAGGTTCTGGGGGATGACTGTGTTGAATGCTGAACTGAAGTCCAAGAACAGCATTCGCGCGTAGGAGTTCTTTGAGTCCAGGTGGCCGAGGGCTGGATGGAGAGCAGCAGAGATGGTGTCTTCTGTGGATCTGTTTGACCTGTATGCAAACTGATATGGGTGATGGAAGGGAGGGAGGATGGACTTGATGTTCTGCATGACCAGCCGCTCGAAGCACTTCATTATGATGGGGGTCAGTGCTATGGGCCGGGAATCATTGTAGCTGGATGGGATGGGCTTCTTCGGGATGGGTATTATGGTAACAGTTTTGAAACGTGAGAATAGCTTGAGTCAGGGAGATGTTGAAGATGTCAGCCAGGACATTCTTGAGCTCCTCTGCACAGTCCTTCAGAACACCACCCGGTATGTTGTCTGGTCCAGCTGCCTTGCGTGGGTTGATCCTGCAGAGAGTCCTCTTCACGCTAGCTGTATCCAGACTTATGTCCTGCTCGTCTGGAGGAGGAGTGGTCTTCTGTGCTGATGTGCTGTTTTGTGCTTTAAAGCGGTTGAAGAAGTCATTTAGGTTGTTAAGCAGTGAGGTTACTCGCACAGGTCTGAGGTGGAGGTTTGTAGTTGGTGAGGGTCTGTATGCCACGCCAGAGGGAACGTGCATCTCTGGTGTTGCTGAAATGACCAGATATTTTCTTGCTGTACTGTTGTGTTGTCTTCTTGATGCCACGGGACAGGTTGACCCTAGCTGTTGTTAGTCCTGCAGTGTCACCAGCCCTGAAGGCTGTGTCCCAAGCCCTCAGCAGCCTGTGGACCTCTGCTGTCATCCATGGCTTTTGGTTGGCACGAACAGTGATGGTTTTGCAGTGAGTGACATCATCAATGCATTTAGCTATGTATGCTACAGCAACCTCAGAGTACTCCTCTAGGTTTTTGTGTCCATTGTGAGTGGCTGCGTGCTTGAAAGTGTCACAGTCTGTAGTGCCGAAGCAGTCTTTCAGAACATCTGAGGCCCTCTCTGGCTACACACATACCTGCTTTTTTGTTGGTCTGATTGTTTTCACTCCGGGTTTGTATGCCCGCCTTAACAAGATGGTGACGTGATCAGAGAGACCCAGGTGGGGAAGGGGGAAGGCTCTGTATTCTTTGTTGTGAGTTGTGTACACCAGGTCCAGCAAATTGTCCCCTCTTGTTGGAAAGTTCACATGTTGGTGTTGTTTTGGTAGGAAGACCTTTAAATCTGCATGGTTGAAGTCTCCTGCTGTTGTGGTGATCCCAAGCACAGGTCTGCTCTGCGCTCGAGTCACTTGTTATTTTTGTCTCTTTATTTGGGCATGTTATGGAGGTGTTTATTTGTGCTTTTATTTTGACAACGCCACGGCAGGACTTCCACCTGTCAGTCTGCTCGTGGGCTGTCACAGCTGCTGGCACTTTATTCATCATTATCTGTCTCACCTGTTTTTGATTAGTTTTGTTCACTAAGATCGCAGTGGAGGCTCACTCCTCGCTGCGACCTCCCTGTATCCAGACTGGTCTCCCCACATCTGAAGCCAGTCCTTTTTCAGCGTTAGGTTTCACCCTCACTATACTCTTGCAAGTTTTGTATTTTGACTCTTTATTTCTCTTGTGTTTTACCCGTCGGGATTGTATGTATAGTGGTTTGTGTTTTGCCCCTGGTGGCACATTATTTTGTACTATAAGATAAGATAAGATAAGCCTTTATTAGTCCCACAATGGGGAAATTCCAGGATTGCAACAGCACAGGGATAGCAACACTCAGAGCAATAATTAAGAAGATAAGAAAAAATAAAAATAAGAGCAGTGAATATACATACGTACACATAAATATATAAATATATATACAAAGTGTGGAGCATTGTGGCAAGATGGAATAAACAGCATAACCATCTAGGTAGTTATCCTACATAGTATGAATATGTACCCATACATATTGTCACCCTCCGTAGCGACTGATATTGTCCTAGTTGTATACTGGAGGGGACCATTTGTGTAAGTCTGTTGTGTCTTTTGCATTCAATACTATTAGGTCGTCACATTTTTTTGCTATCTCTGCGAGCAGCCCTGCTTAGGTTATACAGTCTAACAGCCGTAGGTAGGAAGGACCTACGAAACCTCTCGGTTGTGCACCTAGGATGATGTAGTCTACTGCTAAATGAGCTCCTCAGTGCGTTCAGTGTGTCCTGCATAGAGTGGGACTCGGACTCCAGCAGAGATGACAGTTTAGCCACCATCCTTCTCTCTCCTATCGCCTCCACTGGGTCAAGGTGTTTCCCCAGGACAGATCTAGTTTTCTTGATCAGTTTGTTCAGTATCTTCCTATCGGCTGCTGTAATGCTGTTGCCCCAGTAGACCACTCCAAAAGTGATGGCTGATGCCACCACCGTGTCGTAGAATGTCTTCAGCAGCGCCCCTTGTACACCAAAAGACCTGAGTCTCCTCAGCAGGAACAGCCTGCGCTGTCCCTTCTTGTAGAGTGCGTTGGTGTTGTGTGACCAGTCTAGTTTATTGTTCAGATGAACACCAAGGTACTTGTAGGATGTCACCATCTCAATGTCTGTTCCCTGTATGTTTACTGGTGCTGTGAGGGGTTGTCCTTGCCTGCGACAGTCCACCACCAGCTCCTTAGTTTTCCTCGCGTTGATCTGGAGGCAGTTCCGATGGCACCAGTCCACAAAGTCCTGGATAAGTCCTCTGTACTCAGCTTCATCTCCGTTGGAGATGAGGCCGACGATCGCAGAGTTGTCGGAGAACTTCTGTAGATGGCAGTGTGTTGTGTTGTGTGAGAAGTCTGCAGTATAAAGGGTGAACAGGAAGGGAGCCAAAACCGTTCCCTGGGGGGCCCCTGTGCTACCGATGATCATGTCGGACACACAATCTCGGGTTCTCACAAACTGTGGCCAGTTAGTGAGGTAGTCCAGGATCCATGATGACAGGTGCTGGTCCACCCCTGCGAACAGCAGCTTGTCCTTCAGGATCATCGGTTAGATGGTGTTTAAAGCATTGGAGAAGTCAAAAAACATGATCCTCACCGCATTCCTGGGCTGATCCAGGTGGGACAGAGAACGGTGAAGGAGGAAGATTACTGCATCCTCCACCCCAATGCCATGCTGGTAGGCGAACTGGAGTGGATCCATCGCTGGTCCCACCAGGGGGCGGAGGTGAGCAAGGAGCAGTCTCTCCAGGGTCTTCATCATATGAGACATCAGGGCCACTGGCCTGTAGCTGTTCAGATCTTTGGGGTGGGAAGTCTTTGGTACAGGTACCACACAAGATGTTTTCCACAACTGTGGTACCCTCCCCAGCTTCAGGCTCAGGTTGAAGATGTGCTCCACAATCCCACACAGCTGGTCTGCACAGAACTTGAGGAGCTTCGCTCTGATGCCGTCCGGTCCCGAGGCCTTCCTCGCCTTGATCTTCCTCAGCTCCGTCCTCACCTGGGTCTTAGTGAGGGTCAGGTTGGGGGGCTGTGTGCTAGGAGTGGGGGGGTGTTGGTGGAGTGGGGTGTGGACAGCAGGTCTCGATGACTTTAGAGGCAGCAGTGGTTGTTGTGCAGTTGGGGGGAGGGCGGTTGGTCAAACCTATTAAAAAACAGGTTCAGATTGTTCGCCCACTCCCTGCCCTCCGTGGCCTGGGGGGAGGTATTCTGGAGCCCAGAGATGGTTTTAAGGTTTCTCCAGACCCCGCCAATGTCGCTCTGTTGCAGCTTGTCCTCCATCTTCTTCCTGAAGCTGTCTTTGCCTTCTCTGATCTTCCTCCTCAGCTCCCTCTGTACAGACATCAGCATCTCCCTGTTCCCCGACCTGAAGATCCTCTTCTTCTCTCTCAGAAGTGTTTTTATCTCAGGGTTGATCCAGGGTTTGTTGTTCGAGCAACACCGTATGGTCTTGGTGGGTACGGTGTTGTCCACACAGAAGCTGATGTAGTCCGTGATGGTGTGAGAGAGGCCATCGATGTCCTCACCATGTGGATCGCAGAGCTGCTCCCAGGCAGTGGTTTTCAAGACAGTCCTTTAGAGCGTCCATTGCCTCCTCAGACCATAACTTCACTGTGCGCATGACCGGAGGTTGTCTGTGTACTAGGGGTTTGTACACCGGCAGGAGATGAACCAAGTTGTGATCCGCCTCCTTAGTATTTGCATAGAATAAGTCCAGTGTTTTATTGTCTCTAGTGTGGCATGTGACATACTGGGTGAGCGTGGGTAGAATGGGGGACAGTGAAATATGATTGAAATCACCTGAGATGAGG
Source organism: Pholidichthys leucotaenia (assembly GCA_020510985.1). Taxonomy (NCBI): domain Eukaryota; kingdom Metazoa; phylum Chordata; class Actinopteri; order Cichliformes; family Pholidichthyidae; genus Pholidichthys; species Pholidichthys leucotaenia. The sequence continues at coordinate 410,517,349 of CM035842.1, read as the reverse complement.
AGAAGAGCATCTGGGATTTTCTGTCTGCAGCCTTCCAGTTACTGAGTGGATGGCGTCATGTGCTGTCCCAGCGTTTTCCGTTGGATTTGCATAAATAACAATGCAGATCACGTGTGAGTATTCCCTCGGGAGATAGGTAGGCCACATGCTAACAGCTAGCAACTCGATGTCTTTGCTACAGTGCTGTTCCTTAATCGTGATATGTCCCGGTCTGCACCAGTTGTTACTGACATACATTATCACTTCCCCGCCTCTTGCCTTCCCACTGTCTGGTGTCCGGTCTGCCCGTATTGCGTGGAAACCCTCCAGTTTGATGTTAGCATCTGTTGCTAGTTCTGTTAGCCACGTCTCGGTAAACAGCATCAAGCTACTCTCTCTGTACATGCTCTCGTAGCGGGAGATAGCCGCTAGCTCATCAGTCTTATTGAGTAGCGATCAAACATTCCCCATAATAATGGATGGGAAGACGGGTCTGTACCTTATGTTCCTCACCCGCCGTCTTACTCCAGCTCAACATCCATGCCGTTTCCGTCTTATTTCTCCCGGTATGTCACAACAGTAGTTGTGCCATCACCTTGCGCAGTTCTCAGGAGCTGTATGTGGTCTATTTTGTTGTCAAGTGAGCGTACGTTGGCCAGAATGAGGGAAGGAATCAGGAGTCTGTATGAGCTACCGATTATCCTTCTTTCTTTTTACTTGTTTCTTCTTTCTAAAGCCCATCCAGGGACAAGAGTTGCAAATTAGCTAATAGCTATACACTCTTTGTGCAACACATAAGATTAGCTTTGTCTGGATACCTCTGCGTCTACCTGTCTTTTGTCGCCGCTCACACCGTCTATGGTGTCTCCATTTGGGATGAGACACAGAAATCAAAAAAAAGTCATACATTTTTGAGAAAAAAGTTGCAAATCTATTGGAAAAAATTGAAAATTTACAGAAAAAAATGAAAATTTACAAGAAATGTGCAAATTTACAAGAAAAACGTCACAAATATATGACAGAAAAGTTGTAAATTTACAAGAAAAAAGTTGCAAATTTATGACAAAAAATTCTAAAATTTTTGAGAAAAAAGTTGCACATCTACAAGAAAAGTTTTAAAAAATTGCAAATTTATAAATGTGCAAATTTTTTGAGAAAAAGTGTCAGTTATGAGAAAGAAGTCACAAATCTATGGAAAAAAGTAGCAAATTCACAAGAAAAAGGTTAAAAAATTTACAGGAAAAAAGTCACAGATTTATGAGAGAAACTTGGCAAAGCCATGGGGAAAACGTTGAAAATTTACAGGAAAAAAGCTACAAATTTACAAGAAAAAACTCACAAATCTGAGAGAAAAAAGTTGGAAATTTATGAAATTTTTTAAAAAAAGAGAATATTTGAGAAAGAACATTGCAAAATGACAGAATAAAATTAAATTGATTGAGACTGAATCAGTAATCAATAGGCGGTTTCCAAGTCATGAGCCATTTATTTAACTCTGATCAGAGGAGGAAAGAGTTACGACTTGACCGTCCCAGAGTCTGCCACACTCATTCACTGACCACACATTCCAAGTCTGGTGTCTTATAGGGGGAGAATAACAGACCTTGACTTTATCAATATGCCGGAGACGGCAGTAAAGACATGTCCCCGGAGACAGCTTAAGCATCTTAATCTATAGCTGATTTCTGGCATCCTGACCAGGGCAGGTTGGTATGACAAGACCAATAAATCCTGGGTCATTATCTACGTCACTCTTTACAACCTTGCTAACCTAATCTCAAGCAGGCATCCACTTACAAAAACATTCCAGACTCTGAGACATGAAAAGGACAAGAGATGCAGTAACGGCTCATTCAAGGCACCAAAATACAGACATAATATATAAAAGAATAATACAGAGATGAAATTATATAGAATAATATAGACGAACATAAAAATATCCTATCACAAATCTATCAGGGAAACTTTGTAATTTTTGAGAAAAGTTACAAATCTACAAGTAAAAAGTTAAAAACTTAAGTGAAAAAAATGCAAATTTACAAGAAAAACAATTTGCAAATTTTTGAGAAAAAAGTAGCAAAGTTATGAGACAAAAGTCACAAATCTATGGGAAAAAGTAGCAAATTTACAAGAATAAAGTTGCAAATTTACAGGAAAGAAGTCACAAATTTATGAGAAAAAAGTTGCAAAGCTATGGGAAAAAAGTTGAAAATTTACAGAAAAAAAATGCAAATCTACAAGAAAAAATGTTTAAAACTTCAGTGGAAAAAAGGCAAATTTAGAAGAAAAATAATTTGCAAATTTTTGAGAAAAAAATTGCAAAATTATGAGACAAAAGTGACAAATCTATGGAAAAAGTAACAAATGTACAAGAAAAATGCTGCAAATTTACAAGAACAAATGAGCAAAAAAACTTTTTCAAATATTTTACTTTTTCTCATAAATTTGAGTTTTTTTCTTGTAAGTTGAAAATTTATTAGAAAAAGTAAAATATTTGAAAAAGTTTTTTTTTTTTTTATTTCTGCTTAGAAATGAACAAAAACCTACTAGCCATATGTAACTTATGTTGATTTTGAAAGGTTTTAGTTAAAATGCGTTTATCTGAATATGTAAACACTGCTTCAGAATTATCCTGCAGTTCATTCAACATGCCATGTTCAAGGATAATCTTGCATAACGTTGCATAACTCCACTACGTCAATTAATCCTGCATGTTTTCTCCTGTAAAAACCAGCCAGACCTCACCCTGAATCTATGAATATTCTAGACAAACAGAAAATCTGTTTAATTTGTAGTGAAAATTCAGCTTGCAACAAAATCAACGAAATCAAGGACTCTACATATGCATCTTCATATTACACATTATATCTGCAACCTGCTGTTTTTTTTCTGAGAATACATGGCCACATTTTCTCTGTATCTCTGTGTATTCTGTAAGTTTCTATGTAAATGTAGACAAACATTGGTAGATTTTTCGGCACACTTGCTCTGGGTCTGTTTTTAGACTAATGCTGGCCTATGACCCATTTACTGAGTAAACATCTGGCTTTGATACAGAAGTTTGTGCAGTGGAACATTCTAGTTAATTCATTCACAGAATACCGAGAACTGGAACCGCATGGAAATTAATGACACACAGATAATTTGGATACTAGATTTTGGGAAAACTTGGAGATCATGCTAGAGAGATAACATTACTTTTTGATGAATGATATATATATATATATATATATATATACACACATACATACATACACACACACACACACATATATACTGTATATAGTTTCTTTTTATTTTCAAAATATACAACCCCAATTCTGGTCAAGTTGGGATGTTGTGCAAAATGGAAATAAAAAAAGAATACAATGATATGCAAATCTTTTTCAACCTATATTCAATTGAATACACTACAAAGACAAGATATATAGGAGCAGATTTACTAAGGCAGCGCAAATTAGCGAGTGCGCAATTTAGACAGAGCGCCTAAGGGAGTGGCCAATTGTTGCCAGTGATCTACTAACAACCCGCAAAATTTTGGACACCGATACTTCATTACAATAATGACCACCCATCCACTAAGAACGCCTTAAAATTGGGCACAGGCACAGCTGATGAGGAAGCCAGTTCAGAGGACCATAATTTATAAAGCTTTATTTTAAAGCTTTTGTTTAAGCACAAACCCCACTAAAGAAGTTTATTTTTGTTCATTATATTTCAAAATTTAGATTTTCATTTAACATGGAAGACTTTTTTGTTTAATATGTATAAATGAAGTATCTAATTTAAAAAAGGACTACTCATGAATAAATTGATTATTTGACCAACGTGTTTATTTTATTAACACTAGAACCATCAAGATGATGTGATGGAGACTCTGGGGTTTTATTATGTGAATAACTTTGTTTTAACAAAATCTACAGGTTTTTTTATAAATGCCATTGAGTTATGGTGTTGCAATTTCGGGGGATGTTTCTGTGGATTTGTGTGCTCTTTTTGTTAATAATCTTATTGTTGTTTTCCTCCTATATTGTGTATCCTGGACTGGGAGAGAGAAATAGAGAGGAGGGAACTGAATTACCAGTTTATGCACAGCAAAAAGAAATACTGCAAATATAGAAATATGGATAGAGAAAAAATGAAGAAAATTGGCAATGTGGAAGATTTTTATTCAAGAGTGAGGGGGAGCTGAGGAAAACTCCAGATCCCAGTCTGAACCTCCGCAGAAAAGAGAAAAAAGTCACTATTGGCTAACACCATCTGTATGTCCACTGCAGGTAGGAAGGGCTCCTATTGTATCCTGTTTTATGGATACAAATTCATGTAGTAGGCAATATACAGTATAAACAAATGAAATTAAAAAACTGCTGGCTGATGTCCAGTTCAGCATAACACCGATCTCTGTGAGACCGTTGATATTCATATAATCTGCTCTTCTGTCATGCCAAAAAAAGTCATGGGCAGAGAGAAGCTTCTGCTATGCGCCCTCGGTTCTCGTCAGTGTCTCCTCCTAGCACCAATGATCGTTATCATGTCAGGCGCAGATGAATTCAAACAAGCTTTTTTGGAGCGTTAAATTCTGGCGCATTTAGCAGGAGACTGACAATCGCAAACCTTAATAAATCACCTTGCGTCATTCATTTAAATACTCCCCTCCCTCACATTTGCGCTTTGACATGACAACTCCCACAAATATGTATGTAATGATGCCAGGTGCAAAATTAACATAGTCCACGCCTTTCCACCGCTAATTTTGCTCTGCGCCCTTTAGTAAATCTCGACAGTAGTTTTTGTATCGCCAAAACAGGGTTTTGCAATGGCACAGCATGTTAGTAAATCTGCCCCTTAATGTTCAAACTGATAAAATTTATTGTTTTTGTTGCAAATATTCACTCATTTTGAATCTGATGCCTGCTGCACGTTACAAAAAAGCTGGGACGAGGCAGCAAAAGACTGGAAAAGAACACCTTTTTGGAGCATTCCACAGATGAATGTCATTCTAAGTCATTCTATGACACGGTGGTGGCATCAGCCATCACTTTTGGAGTGGTCTGTTGGGGCAGTGGCATTACTGCAGCCGATAGGAAGAGACTGAACAAACTGATTAAGAAAGCTAGCTCTGTCCTGGGGCAGTGCCTTGATCTGATGGAGGAGATAGGAGAGAGAAGGACGGTGGCTAAACTGTCATCTCTGCTGGAGTCCGAGTTCCACCCTATGCAGGACATACTGGATGCACTGAGGAGCTCATTTAGCAGCAGACTACATCATCCCAGGTGCACAACCGAGAGGTTTCGTAGGTCCTTCCTACCAACGGCTGTCAGACTGTACAACCTAAGCAGGGCTGCTTGCAGAGATAGCAAAAAGACGTAACAAACTAATAGTTTTTTGGATGCAAAAGATGCAATAGACTTACACAATGGTCCTCTCCGGCATACAACTAGGAACATACCGGTCGCTATGGAGGGTGAGAATATGTATGGGCACATAATCATACCATGTAGGATAACTAAGTAGACGGTTATACTGTTTCATCCCATCTAGCAACAATGCTCTGCACTGTGTGTGTTTATATATTTACATATTTATTCCATCTAGCTACAATGCTCAGCACTGGGTGTGTTTATATTTATATATCTATATATTTATTCCATCTAGCTACAATGCTCCGCACTGTGTTTTTATATATCTACATATTATTCCATCTAGCTACATTGCTCCGCACTGTGTGTGTTTATATACTTGCATATTTATTCCACCTAGCTGCAATGCTCTGTACTGTGGGTGTTTATATATTTACATATTTATTCCATCTAGCTACAATGCTCTGCACTGTGTTCATATATTCATATATTTATTCCATCCAGCTACAATGCTCTGCACTGTGTGTCTGTGTGTGTGTGTGTATATATATATTTTATAGTAATATGTACATATGTATATTAGCTGCTCTTGCTTGCTTGTTGTTTTTTTTTTTTTTTTTTTCTTGCCTTCTGATTGTTGCTCTGAGTGTTGCTATCCCTGTGCTGTTGCAATCCTGGAATTTCCCCGTTGTGGGACTAATAAAGGCTTATCTTATCTTATCTTATCTTATCTTATCTTATGAACAGGTTAATTGGAAACAGGTGAGTGTCATGATTGGGTATAAAAGGAGCATCCCCAAAAGGCTCAGTCATTCACAAGCAAGGATATAGTAAATGCTAAATGGCATTCACTTATATTGTGCTTTTTTACTCATCTCTAGATGACCAAAGTGCCTTACAGATTGTGCTATCCACCCATTCACACACTGATGGCGGCAGAGCTGCCATGCACAGGCGCTGGCCTAATCCACCAGGAGCAACTGGGGGTTCAGTGTCTTTCTCAAGGACACTTCGACATGCAGACTGCAGACAGAGTGGGAATCAAACCACTGACCCTCTGATTAGTAGTCGGATAGGGCGAGGTTCACCACTTTGTGAACAACTGCGTGGGCAAATAGTCCAACAATTTAAGAACATTTCTAAAAGTACAATTGCAAGGAATTCATGGATTTCATCATCTACAGTCCATAATATCATCAAAAGATTCAGAGAATCTGGAGAAATTTTTGCACATAAGCGGCAAAGCCAAGAACCAACATTGAATGCCTGTGACCTTCAATCCCTCAGGCGGCAGTGCAATAAAATCCAACATCATAATGTAAAGAATATTACCACATGGGCTCAGAAACACTTCTGAAAACCATTGTCAGTTAACACAGTTTGTCACTACATCTACAGGTGTAAGTTAAAACTCTACCATGCAAAGCCAAAGTCATATATCAATGACACCCAAAAACGCTGCCGGTTGCTCTGGGCCTGAACTCATCTGAGATGGACTGTTGTAAAGTGGAAAACTGTACTGTGGTCTGATGAGTCCACATTTCAGATTGTTTTTGAAAGTCATAGATGTCATGTTGTCCGGGCTAAAGAGGAAAAACACCATCCAGATTGTTGTCAGCATTAACTTCAAAAACCAGCATCTGTGATGGTACGGGGATGTGTTAGTGCCCATGACATGGGTAACTTGCACAGTTGTGAAGGCACCATTAATGCTGAATGATACATACAGGTTTTGGAGCAACATATGCTGCCATCCAAGCAACATCTTTTTCAGGGATGTCCCTGTTTATTTTAGCAAGACAATAACAAGCCACATTCTGTATGTGTTGCAACAGTGTGGCTTCATAGTAAAAGAGTGTGGGTACTAAACTGGCCTGCCTGCAGTCCAGACCTGTCTCCCAGTGAAAATGTGTGGAGCATCATGAGGCACAAAATACGACAATGGAGACCCCGGACTGTTGGAATGACTGAAGTTGTACATCAAGCAAGAATGGGAAAGAATTCCACCTACAAAGCTTATTGAGTGTTGTTGAAAGGAAAGGTGATGTAACACAGTGGTAAACATGACCCTGTCCCAGCTTTTTTTTGGGATGTGTTGCAGGCATCAAATTCAAAATGAGTGAATATTTGCAAAAAACTATAAAGTTAATCAGTTTGAACATTAAATATCCTGTCATTGTAGTGTATTCAATTGAATATATAGGGTGAAAAGGATTTTCAAATTATTGTATTCTAGTTTTATTTATGTTTTACACAATGTCCCAGCTTGATTGGAATTGGTGTTGTAGCCAGAGGTGGGTAGAGTATCTAGAAACTATACTCAAGTAAAACAGTAACATAGTCCACGTTCCAAAACCCTATTCTGCTCTTGGTTCTTGGCGTTTAGGACTCCCATCTTCCTGCCAGCGGTTTCCACCACTGTCATACATACAAGCGTCTTGGAGAGTTGTAGTCGATTCCTCTGCTGCTGTTTCCTTAACAGGCCCTGTGCCCAACACCCAACCTGGAGGACTAGTGCACCACTCTTCGTCTGTTTTCTCCCCCTTGTCCTGTCTGGCATGGCTGACCATTGTAGAAGCTAAGCTCCAGTCGGTGTAGCTCTCAGGTTCCAACCACGACAAGGTGGAACCGGAAAGAAAAGAAAAGAGTAACAGATAACGTAAACTTGATTAGATTTTAAATCAACCCAATCAGCCCAGATCACACTTCTATAGCGTGTCAACAAAGCACATTTTTCCCCATATAGAAGCACTTTCACCTCCTCATAAAGCTGATATTAAAGAAGCCATATACTGTACATTCTCCACTTTATGAGATTGTTCTTCCTGTCCTTTATCTGTTATGATATCTTCTCATATGCACCTAGTTTTTTAATACAGTTTTGATGAAGATGCCCCCGGGCATCTTTTAGAAGCCTCTATTTAGATCTGCATATATCTTTTTTTTGTTTCCTCCCACATGCCAAAAACATGCAAGTTAGGTTAACTGGCATCAAACTGGGGATTCTAAATTGTCCTTAGGTATGACTGTGAGAGTGAATGGTTGTCTGTCTCTCTGTGTTGGCCCTGCGATGGACTGGCGATCTGTCCAGGGTGTACCTTGCCTCTCGCCCAAAGATGCTGGGATAGGCTCCAGCCCCCCCGCGACCCGAAAAGGATTAAGCGGAAGAAGATGGAAATGGATATATCTTTTTTTCAAACAGTTGGCTTCTATCTGTGCAAAGTGGCATGGTAGCATAGCACTGTTGACTCACAGCCAGAGGGTCCCTGGTTTCAGTTAAACGTGAAATTTAAAAATGTTGCTTTCACCTGACAATATACACCAAGGTTTATGTTTTTGGTATAATGTATACATTTGGTCTGGTTAGGTTTGGTTTCACACAGCAACTTATCCTGCAAAGCGAGCAGTTTTAATTGAATCTCCCATGTTGCGTAGTCACGAGGACATTTTGTGGGAACCAGAGACATTCTTGAATTTACAACAATTTGTCATATCTGAACACGGGGGGGGGGGGGGTGGAACTTTTCTGCCCCATAGGGGCGAATATGACAGTTGGCCGCAACCAGTTAAGAACCCAACTGCTGTGAGCTTGTGAATTCTTTTTTTTTGTTTGTTTCCTCTTCTGCTCACCATGGACTTTAGAGTTTTTGGTTTGGGCGCAAGGGAGTGCGCGGTGGCGAATCTGGCCATCGATTTCGCCTCCAAGGCTCAAGCCACCTGTTAGATATTAAGTTGAGTGTACCAATATGGCAGCGCCCTGGGTGTAGTGGGAGGTGACACCCCACCTTTCCGGTGGTGGTGTCACGGGGAGTATAAGAGACCATGGTGGAAGAGGCTCTGTCTCTTTGCTGTGGACCCTTGACCTGTACGGAGCGACTCCTGTTTGGTTCCTGTTCTTAGTTAATAAAGTGTATAAACTGTCACTTCGCCTCCTCCTCTTTTAAGGACTCAACATTTGGCAACGAGGATTCAAGGTATGGAGCGAGCTGCTACTGCTTTTCGGCCATTTCTGGAGGCTCTGGGAGAGCCGCCCGTGCCCTAGGCCAGGTGGTATGCAGCCTTAAAGAACTATCTGGTCGCTCTTAATCTCGGCAAGCTCGAAAAGCTGCGTGTGAAGGCAATCCTGGTCCATAATCTTGGAATGGAGGGCCAGAGAATTCTTAATACGCTAGGAAGTGGCGATAATTTCGACGATGTGGTGCAACTAATAGCAGGCTATTTTCACGCCCCGGAAAACATCATAGTGAGAAGAATTCAGTTTCAACAGCGACGCCAGTGGCCGGGGGAATCAGTGCAACATTTCGTTGCTGACCAGCGTCAGCTGGCTGAGGAGTGCCCATTCGGCATTTTTAGAGGAAGAAATGGTCTGCGACCAGCTGGCAGAACATGTTCTCAGTTCCTCCGCGAGGACACGTCTCCTGACATTCACTGGGGAATTGACGCTGACCGCTGCCATGGAGTTAGTGCAGCAGTACGAGGCAGGGGATAAGCTGACCAAAGATCTCGGCGAAGATGAGAAGCTGCAGAGGGATGAGAAACAGTGGAAGGCGCTGGCCACGGACCTGGACAGTGAAGACGGCATGAGTGATGAGGAATATGCCGCTGCTGTCAGAGTGAGGTCCGCCCTGGGGACGCCAAGGTGTTATGGCTGTGGGTCTGCTAGGCACCGATACAAGGCAAGAGACTGTCCAGCAAGGGGGAAGTGCTGTGGAAAGTGTGGTCTGTTCCACCACTTCGCCAGGGCTACAAAAATTTTGAACAAGAGGACCGAAGACCGGAGGGGGGCCCCTCCACAAAAGAACCTACGGTGGTTCACACAGTTTCACCAAGTATAGATGGACGAATTTATTGCAATGTTGAGTTGGATGGGATTGAGATACCGTTGTTACCGTACACAGGATCGTCGATCTCCATACTAAACTGGCCCATGGTGAAGGAGTTTTTCCCACATTACTGGGTGAGTGAATTGGAGGCGACCTGCTACAGCTATGGCGGCAACCCATTTGACATTGTGGGCTCACTGCGTCTGTCGGCAAGGTACAAATCTGCAGGGATGGATGACGTCCATTTTGTGGTGTCCACCGAAGGGTCGAACATTATGGGATGTGACATGTTCCATGGGCTGGGTTTCACAATAGCCAGCGGCATCGGTGAGGAGTGGTCTGGCTGTGGGCTGTGGGACCGGCCTTTTCCATCGGTGGAGGATAATGAAGTGTGGATAGTGATTAGTCCGGGTTAAGTGAAGATGGGCTGGACCAGCACCGTTAAACTTAGCCCCTGTATCCTCCATCAGAGTATCATTGTCTGCTCCCTCCAAAGTAAATAAAAATATAATATATAAGCTGTCATGACCCGAGTGCTGGTCCCGTTTGCGCTCGGGTCATACATTATCTTTTCCAGGCTTTGACAGCAGTGGGTTCCTTCTAGCTCCCCGGGCTCTTATTGTGACAGCGCCTGGTGGAGCTCCCTGCTGTCAAAGTCCACAGCTGTGCTGCATTCGGGGTCATTAGTGACCGGTGTTAAAAGCAGGCGCTGAATGCACCCCAATGCAGCAGTCTCTGTTATACTTCGGTCTGTTATACTTCCCGGTAAGCTACCGACTGTTATACCTCCTGTTATGCTACCTGTGTTACTTCCGGACAGAACGTCACATCTGCCCTGTAAGTTATCCTGTTATTATCCTACCCGCACTGTCGTGTGTATTATCCTCTGTTCCTTCACCCCTTCAATAAAACATCACTGCAACTCACCGGTGACTGCTGGCGTCTTATGGTGGCTCACGAGGGCCACCGTGACAGTAGACTGCTGCCAGAACGTCCAGAGAGGGGCGTCGCACCGAGACGCCATTCATCGTGAGTTTTAGCAGTATTGGACTGTTGTTCCTACCTGTCTGTGTACCGTGCTGAAGCATGCCGTCGCGGAGTGTCCCGCACTCGGAGTCCGAGCGATGTCCTCGCAGACACCCTCGAGTGCGTGGACGAAATCCTCGTCACCGCCTCCCTCCTCGACTTCAGCAGCGACGTGCACCGGTACCTGGACCAAGCTGAGGATGTTCTTGATTATCTTCCCCGCTTCGCCGACTACCCTGAGGTGAGCGTGAGGAGATATGACATCGCTGCACAGCGCGAGATACTCCGCGGGCTGGAGGGAAATCCCGGCAGGAAGCTGAAGAGGAGGAGACGTCGCCCCTCGCTTTGGGATCCCGCTCCTGCCTCCGTTCCGGTCCGGGAGTTCGCACCATCCGGAGGTCTTCCCCCATCTAGTGTGTCGTCACTCGGGATTCCCCCAGAGGAGCTGCAGCTGACTGCAATCAAGATCTGGGACCGAGTGGCTGCTGCTCACTCCGCTGCGCATCCATCATCCATCATGAAGCATGTGGCGGCAGCAGTTAGACTGGTGGAGAAGAGTCCAGAGTTGTGTGATTTTCCCGAGTTCGCCGACCTCCTCGCCTCTGTCTCCGCACAGGAGCGGTGGTTCCCGGACCTCACCTTCGCCTCGCCCTCCGCCAGAAACCGTCGTCACAGCGGCTGCCATCCTCAGTTTGAATCCCGTCCGGCTCCAGTTCCGGGTCGCCCCAAGGGCTCAATCCCCCACACAGCTGCCACTCCTGCACCTCGTCAGAGGGGAATTCCCGCAGCCTCTCCTCCCGGGCCATCTTCTCCTGCTGTTCCGTCAGCGTCCCGTGCCCGGCTCGTCTCGGCTGTCGCCCCCTCCTCCTCGACGCATTCCCCGGCCGCTGTGTGTGCTCAGAGTCCTGGCCCGGCGAGCTCCGTCCCGGAACCATCTCGAGCGGCTCCCCGTCGTCCTCCCAGGGGGCCCTCTGTCACCGTCCGGCGGGAAAAGGGAGGAGCAACGTCCGCCACAGCAGGCACCACTCAGCCTCCAGGAGACAGGCAAGTCCAAGTTCATTCACACTCTCATTATTGTGATTTGCTCTGTCAGACTCCTGGAGGTGGAGTTCGGGGTTCGCAGCTCCCTGAGCTCCCACCACCTGCTGTGGCTTTAATTATTAATCCCGCATCATCTGTGTCTCCCTCCGCTGAGCGGTCCTTGACGCCAGGCCAACATCGCTGGATGAGGAGGGGGCCTGCGGTTCTGGAGAGCCTGGTTCCGGTTCTGCAGCTATGCCGTGGGCAGAGGAGGAGAGCGGACTGCAGCGTGGAACCTGCGCCGACGAGGAAGTGTCCCCAGGTCTCCACAGAGGAGCGGTCCGGTCCAGCGGGTCAAGGTTCTCCTGCCACCACGCCGTGTGGGCCATCAGCGTGGGCATCAGTGCCGGAGGACTCTCAAGCTGCGCACACCATCATGCCAGCTGCGGAGCCCGACGCAGCTGAGTGGGAGCCTGATGACGACCTCCTGCCGTCTGAGCCTGGATCTTCACAGTCCTGGACAGCGTCAGAACCCGAGATCAGGCAGGTGCTCTGTTTTGTCTTTCTCCTTTATATCTTAGAGCATTTTAGCCTGTCTCTTGGGAAGACGAGCTCGGTGCAGCTGCCCGCTGCGTCCGAGCTTATCTCGCCGGGTTCTTGCGCTGTCGATGATCCTGATCCTGGTTCTTCTCTCTCTCCTGAGCCTTCTCCCAGGGTCACTGGCAAGGAGCTGCTTTCACCTGCTGCGCCAGAGGTTCCAGGTTCGGGGTTGGAGGACGGTTCTGGTGCGGCGCCGACCCAGTCGAGGTCCGACGCGAGTGCCACCGAGACCCAATCGGGGTCCTTCGCGGGAGCAACCGCGACCCATTCGGGGTCCGACGAGGGTGCAGCACCAACAGGTTCCAGGTTCGGTGAGGGAGCTGCAGATCCCCTGCCACCGGATACTGGACAGGCTCATCTCCATCTTCATTCTCATCACCATCGTCACCCTCCTCGTCCTCCTGAGGAGTGCAACCCATCTCCACCTGGGGCCGTTGGGGTTCCAAACGTTCCGCCCGGTTCTCCCTCGTCTTCCCCTTCTCCAGGGAGGCCGCCGTCTACTTCCCCCCTACGGTCCTGGTGGTCAAGCGATGCGGGTCGGCCGCCTGAACGACTACCACGCCCATTTGGCTCTCTGGGCCGGCCACCCGACCCATTGGACTCCCTGTTTGGCGACCTGGTCCGGCCGCCTGAAATTTATTGTTTCCGGGCATGGGACTGGGGTAGGCTGCCTGAACTGTCCTTTTCCCCCCTGCCTGCATTGTGGCCGTTTGATGCTGGGCGGCCCCCCTGAACTTTCAGCGTCCATGCCTCAGAGCCAGGACTGCCGTCATCCCGGGGTTTTTTTTCATAGTGGTCATGTCTGTAAACTTTTGGGATGTGCGGGGGGGGCCTGATATCTGTAATTTTGTATCTCAACTTTTTTTTTCCCTAGCTGTGATAGGTGGGTTTTTTTTCCCCTCCTCTGTCTAATGTCCATTTACTGTTTAAAACCGATATATGTATTGCCTGTTGGGTTCTGTCCCTGTTACCCACACGTAAGGGAGTATTGGGGGTTTTTTTTCTCTCCACCTGACTCTGTAATTGCTTTGTTGGTCCCCTGTTATCATTTTTGCTCTTTTTGACTCTCTCCCTCCTGCCGGCACCCCATCCGCCCACCCTAGGGGGGTGGGGGGGCTTGGGTGTTATTTGGCCGTTCAGGAGCACGGCCTTGAGGGGGAGGTACTGTCATGACCTGAGTGCCGGTCCCGTTTGCACTCGGGTCATACATTATCTTTTCAAGGCTGTGACAGCAGTGGGTTCCTTCTAGCTCCCCGGGCTCTTATTGTGACAGCGCCCAGTGGAGCTCCCTGCTGTCAAAGTCCACAGCTGTGCTGCATTCGGGGTCATTAGTGACCGGTGTTAAAAGCGGGCGCTGAATGCACCCCGATGCAGCAGTCTCTGTTATACTTCGGTCTGTTATACTTCCCGGTAAGCTACCGACTGTTATACCTCCTGTTATGCTACCTGTGATACTTCCGGACAGAACGTCACATCCGCCCTGTAAGTTATCCTGTTATTATCCTACCCGCACTGTCGTGTGTATTATCCTCTGTTCCTTCACCCCTTCAATAAAACATCACTGCAACTCACCGGTGACTGCTGGCGTCTTATGGTGGCTCGCGAGGGCCACCGTGACATAAGCATCCCAAAGTGATTAAACAAAAACTTGGCAAACCTCAAATTAAACATGAAGCCTCTAAATTTAATAACTTGGCCTCTCTTCCTCCTCATAATTTTTTTTTCCACAATATTTTTTATTGAACCTTTTTTTACAAACATGGCACAAACAGTCAAACACTAACACTAAAGTAATTTAAAAATTAAAAAAAAACCCACTAACAACAACAACAAAAAAATGTACTAAAAACAACCACAGCCATTAACAAAGGCAAGTCAACAACAATGCTCCTCTGTTTAGTCTAGGCAATCTATTACATAAGTGTACATAATATACATTCACCAGTTTGGAATTTGCAAGGTCCACACATATCATTCACCTTCTTCTTCAGAAGTTATGTTTAATTTCTTTACATAATCAATGAAAGGTCTCCATATATTCTCAAACACATTTTCCTTTGATTTTAGTATATATGTTATTCTTTCTAGTGGGACATTTGTTAACATCTGTCTTAACCACTGAGTCACATCTGGTCTATGAGTCTTTTTCCACAGTAGTGCAATACATTTTTTGGCATTAAGCAAACCTGTCACCATGGGTTGAGATGCCGTCTCGGCACTGAGCCCATGTTTTCCCTCATCCCTGCCTCCCATTGAGCAGCGTCTCAGCTGGCCCCCAGCTGGCAGCATTATGGACGGCTGGGGCCAATTAGTCTTCATCAGCTGGGGCGCTGCCAATGAGGATAAATAGGAGCAGCCTCGATGACTCGGGGCTGCGACATAAGCACTGCTAGGCTGAAGCCCCTTCGTCTGGTGTCAGCCTCAACTCCCCTTGCAGCATTCCTGTGTTTGTGTCCCGCTGTGAGTATGTACGTCTTGCTACCCCCACGTCCGGTACGAGCTGCTTACCTCTGCGCTGTGCAACCTGTGAGTGTACCTCTGCATGAGTATCTGTGCTCTCCTCATCCCTTATCCCTTACCCAAAATAAACCATCTCGACTCACTGGCTTGTCCCTGGCTCTGATTGCCCGGCTCCCTAGAGCCGGATATGACAGTATGTCGCAGCCAGAAGAGTTGCCGGCGGCCGTGAGTCGCTGTGGAAATGTACCTTTCTGTCCGGGTGTCAGCGCTGCTAGCATGCCGTTTCCCAGGAGTCACTTCCGGCGCCAGGGCGACGAGCTAAGGTCCATCTCGGAGGCTGTCGACGGGACATTCTTCACCCTGCACGACGCCTCCAACGCGAGACGCTGGCATCCGGGCCGTGCTGAGGAACTCCTGGACTGTCACCCTCACTCTCTGTACCATCTGGAGGACAGTGCCAGGATAGACGTTGCAGGTACACAGCGAGAGAAGCTCCACGGGGTGGATGGAAATCCCGGCAGGGAGTCGAAGTGGGCGACGTCTTTCCCCGCTTCGGAGTCCCGTTCCTGCCGCCATTCCAGTCCGGGAGTTCGCGCCAACCAGAGGACTTCCCCCGACCTGCGCCACGTCACTCGGGATTCCCTTCTAGGAGCCGCAGCTGACAGCAGTTATGTCCGGGGTCGAGTGGCTGTCGCGAGCTCTACTGTGTTTCCTGTCACCACCTTCAGGCATGTGGCGGCGGCAGTGAGATTGATGGTGAGGACTTCAGGGCTACGAAGCTTTCCCGTGCTCGACGCCTTCCTCGTCTCGATCTCCGATCTGGAGCGGCGAATCCTGGGTTTCCCCCTCGCTTCGTCCCCTGGGAGTAGTCGTCATCACATCGCCGAGTCACCTCTGCACAAACCTCGTCCGGATCCAGTTCTGGGTCATCGTCAGGACCGTTCCTCCCACGCAGCTGTAATCCCTTCGCCTCGTCAGTGTGGAGATCCTACAGCCTCGTCCCCTGAGCCTCGTTCCCCCGCTGTCATTCCTGGACATTCGGGCTGGCTCACCCCGGCTGTTTCCCCCTCCTCCTCGACGCGCTTCCTGACCGCTGTGTGTGCCTGGAATCCCGGCCTGGTGAGCTCTCTGCTGGAGACAACGCGAGCGATCCTCAGACGAATTCCCGGGGGGTCCTCCGTTATCGCCGGGCGGGGAGAGGAAGAAGCAGAATCCACTACAGCAGGCGATACTCAACCTCCAGGGGGCAGGCAAGTCATTGTTTTTTCACACCTGCTTAATGATTTGCTCTGTCACATCCCTGGAGGAGAAGTTCAGGGTTCGCAGCTCCCTGAACTCTCCCCACCTGCTGTAACCTGTTTTCCTAATCCCGCATCCTCTGTGTCTCTCTCCGCCGAGCGGTCCCCGGCTCCGGGTCAACGTGGTGGGATATGGAGAGGGCCTGTGGTTCCGCAGCTACATTGCGGACGGAGGAGGGGGACTGACTGCTGCGTGGAGTCTACGCTGACGACTGAGCGTCCCTGGGTCTCCACGGAGGAGCGGTTCGGTCCAGCGGGACGAGATTCTTCTGGCTTCACGCCGAGTGGGTCGTCGGCGGGGTTACCTGAGCTGGAGGGATCTCAAGCTGCGCTGACCATCGTGCTGGCTGCGGGGCCCGACGCGGCTAGATGGGAGCCTGACAACGACCTCCTGACGACGGATCCTGGATCTTCGCAGTCCTGGACGGCGTCAGAACCCGAGATCAGGCGAGTGCTCTCCTTTCTTTTCTCTCTTTTTATCTTTGAGCACTTTAGCCTATCTCCAGGGGAGACGAGCAGGGTGCAGCCGCCCGCTGCGTCTGAGCTCGTCTCGCCGGGTTCTGGCGCTGCCGGTGATCCTGATCCCGGTTCTGTTTTCTCTTCTGAGCCTTCTTCCAGGGTCACCGGCGAGGAGTTGCTGTTCCTCGTGGTGCTGGAGGGTCCGGGTTCAACGTTGGAGGTCGGTTCTGGTGCAGTGTCCAACGTGGGTTCGCCCGAGACCCAATCGGGGTCCAACGTGGGTTCGCCTGAGGCCCGATCGGGGTCCGACGTGGGTGCTGCCCCAGTGTTGTCCAGGTCCGGTGAGGAGGTGGCCGTTTCCCTGAGGCCCGCCGCCCTCGTCATCGGCTCTCCCCTGAGCCTCTTCCACCGGGATCCGCTCTGACCCTTCGTCCGTCTCAACGGTCCTGGTGGTTGAGTGATGCGGGTCGACGACCCGACCCGCAAAACTTTCGGTTCGGCGATCTGGTTTCCCCCCACTGGTCTGTGTTTGCCTTTGGGCGGCCTGGTTCGGCAGCCGTTGGACTGGATTCCTGGGATCTGGGTCCAGAGTTCGCCGTCCGAACATTTCTCTTCCCCTGATTCGCCAGCTGGACAATGGGCGGGGAGATCTCCGGAGCCATCTCGGCTATTTTTGGACTCTGCCTGCCATACACCTCGGGTGTCACTTTTTCTTTTATCGTTATTAAGGTCACTTGGGTGTAATGTCTGTCCTGTTGGTGGATGTGTATTTATAGTGCTGTGCGTTTTCCTTCCCTCGTACCCAGCATTTTATTTTTTGTACCATGTTTTTAGTCTCGTTTTTGCATTGTAGAGTTATGTTTTGTTCCCTTTCAGGCCATACTCTGCAGTTGCCCATTCATTCCAGTCACTTTCATTTCTTTAGGTGACTGTGGGTATTTATATATTCATGTGTGTGGGTTTTTCTTTGCCTGCACTCAGTATTTCTTTTTTATGCCCTGTTGGTTCATTATAGAGTCATGTGCCTTGTTTTCCGTAACACCATGCTCTGTAATTGTCCATTTGTTCCAGTCACCCTCACTTTTCTTGGTGACTGTGTGTATGTACTTATATTGGTGCTGTGTATTGTGTTTTCCCTTTATTTGACCATACTCAGCATTTTTTGCCCTGTACCTTTTTGGTGGTTCTTTTTTTTTTTTTTTCTTGCTCTGGGTCACGCATGGTTGGTACTCTCTGGGTAGTATGTAACCGGCGTGCTGACCCAGTTCTTCTCCCCATCTGTACCTGGGTTAATTATTCAGTTTTGTCAGTATTGTATTTGGGTTTTTCTTTCCCGCTACCCTACATTGCCCCATTGGTGTTGTCCTTCCCTTGGCTTCTTCCCCTCCGGTCCGCCTCCCTTCCTCCCACCCTAGGTGGGGGGGGGGGGGGCTGGGATGTTCCTGGTCGTTCAGGAGCCCGACCTTGAGGGAGGGGCTCTGTCACCATGGGTTGAGATGCCGTCTCGGCACTGAGCCCATGTTTTCCCTCATCCCTGCCTCCCATTGAGCAGCGTCTCAGCTGGCCCCCAGCTGGCAGCATTATGGACGGCTGGGGCCAATTAGTCTTCATCAGCTGGGGCGCTGCCAATGAGGATAAATAGGAGCAGCCTCGATGACTCGGGGCTGCGACATAAGCACTGCTAGGCTGAAGCCCCTTCGTCTGGTGTCAGCCTCAACTCCCCTTGCAGCATTCCTGTGTTTGTGTCCCGCTGTGAGTATGTACGTCTTGCTACCCCCACGTCCGGTACGAGCTGCTTACCTCTGCGCTGTGCAACCTGTGAGTGTACCTCTGCATGAGTATCTGTGCTCTCCTCATCCCTTATCCCTTACCCAAAATAAACCATCTCGACTCACTGGCTTGTCCCTGGCTCTGATTGCCCGGCTCCCTAGAGCCGGATATGACAAAACCGAGGTCTAAGAACGCTCTTTCACTCTTATTAAAGTTATGTTTTTCTGGATACAGACCCAACAAAAACAGTTTAGGGTTCAATGTGAATTGTTTTGAAATCATTTTTTCAATTGTTACCCTCACGTCTTCCCAAAACATTCTGATTTTTCTACATTCCCATAAACAATGAAATAGGGTTCCTTTACTTTCCATACATTTTGTGCATGTGTCTGGTATGTTTTTGTTATATCTATTTAATTCCACGGGTGTAACATACATTCGCATTAACCATTTAAAATGTATCAGTTTAAGACGTACATTTATTGATTTGGTTTGAGCTTCTGCACAAGCCATTTCCCATTGCTCCTCTGAAATTTCAATTTGCAGGTCTTCTTTCCAATAATTCAGTTTTTTCTGTGAGTTTTCACTTGAGAATAGTGTCAATGAGTTATAAAACTCTGAAATAATACCCTTTCTCTTACTATCTTTCGTCAAAATTTTTTCCAAGGATGAATAAGTAGGTCGGGTGAGAGCATTATTTTGATTTGATCGAATAAAATTTCTAAGCTGAAGATATCTTCCTCCTCATAATTTAAAAATTAAATGTGGTTTGTAAAATATTACGTCTCTAACTCCAAAGTCTCTGCTAGTCCATGATCTGTTAACTGATCATCAGATTGATTTAATATCCCTTACAGAGACTTGGTTAGGGCAAGAGGATTATGTTGGCTTAAATGAATCAACTCCCTCTGGTTATATAAACTGTCAAAATCCCAGAAATTCTGGTCGTGGGGGAGGAGTAGCAACAATTTACCATTCCAAATTATTACTAACTACTAACTAACCTGTACTAATTCCTTTGAGGGCCTGGTCCTCAGTAGTGAGCATTTTAGCAATTTTAGATTAAACCCTGGGCGCATGCACACGCAGCGACCAGCAGCTGGTGAAAAAAGTTTGACGTCTGTGTCTCTGTTTTTATGCACTTTAATGCGTTTTAACGAAATTCTATGTCGTTTTTGTCCTTGAATGTTTGTGGACTATATAAAGAAGAGCTCCCTGGTTCCATCAGTATTTAATTGTCGTTTCTTTCCTACCGCCTCTTTGTCTTGGAGGTAAGCGCAATCGCGATCATGCCGGGAAGAATACAGTATTCCAGAGACATGTTACTGCATTTAAACACGGATAATGCAGCATCTGTGTTTGAGTCTGTGCCGCAACTGCCCGACTTTATTTTAAGAGATTTCCATGGACACAGCGAGGAAAAGAGTGACAAGTGGAGGAAACGCGGAAAGCGTGGAGGTGTCAAATTAAGCCTGAGGAGGCATCAGTTTAACCGCATTCCTCTTCCTTCCATTATTATGGGGAACGTACAATCCTTGAGAAATAAAGTGGATGAAATTCAAGGGAATGTACGATATCAGAAGGACTTTAAGAACTGCTGTGTCATGGCTTACACTGAGACGTGGCTGACGGCGCATGACCCGGATGCGGACCTGTGGATTGACGGCTTTGGAGCCCCACTTCACTCAGATCGGCAGGAAGAGGTAACGGGGAAATGTCAGGGGGGCGGCGTATGTTTATATATTAATAAACAGTACTGCACATCTGTCACGGTCAGAGAGCGCATCTGTAAACCAGATGTGGAGCTTCTGTCCATATCGCTATGCCCCTTTTATCTGCCCCGCGACTTCCCCCAACTTTTCATAACGACTGTGTACATTCACCCGAGGGCGGACGCTGACTCTGCCTCCAGCACCGTCTTTGATGTGGTCCAGTGGTTGCAGTCGATTTCCCCAGAGGCTCCAAACTTTATTCTTGGGGATTTTAACCATGTTTCTTTAAAGAAGACACTTAAAAACTTTTATCAGTATGTCTCCTGCCCAACCAGGTGAAAAAAGACATTGGACCTGTGCTATGGATCCATTGAGAGTGCCTATAAATCACTTCCCCTTCCTCCTGTAGGATCCTCAGATCACAACTGTGTATATTTGCTGCCCACGTATAAAACTGCTCTCAAAAGAGGCAAGGCGAAGACCAGAGACATAGATGTGTGAACAGTGGATTCAGCGCACTGCCTCCAGGAAAGCTTTAACTGTACGGACTGGGAGGTGTTCACACTGGCCTGCGGGGATGATTTGGACTCTTTGGTGGACGTCACATGCTCATTCATGGCTTTCTGTAGAGACATGATCGTTCCACGTAAACGTGTCAAAATATATCCCAACAACAAGCCATGGGTTACAAAATCAGTTAAATCCTGCTTACAGAGGAAAGCACTTGCCTTTAAACAGGGGGTTGTTTCTGAGCTGCAGGTTGCCACAAAATAGCTGAAGTCCAAAATTTTAAGAGCAAAACAGAATTATAAATCAGAGTTGGAAAGCAAGATGGCAACAAAGAAACTTGGTTCAGCCTGGGCCAGTATGAAAACTATTGCAGGCCTTCAGAGCACAGAGCGCAGTAATCGTGTGTTTTTAGATGGTTTTAATTCAGACACAGAGCTGGCTAATGCTCTTAATTGTTTTTTATGGTCGTTTTGATTCCTTTGATTTTAGCACAGAAACCCAAGATTTGAAACAGAAACTCAAAGACAATCAGCACTTTAATATTGAGGTGCAGGATATTAACAGGGCGTTCTGTGCTGTAAAAGTGAGCAAAAGTCAGGGCCCTGATAATATATGTGGGTGATTGGTAAAGTCCTGTGCACATGAATTGAGTCCTGTATTTCACTACATTTTTAATAAGTCCTTACAGACACAACATGTGCCTAAGATCTGGAAAGATGCCGTGGTTGACCCCGTTCCAAAATCCAGCTGTCCTAAAACGGTAAACGACTTTAGACCAGTTGCTTTGACTTCAATTTTAATAAAAATTTTTGAAAAACTGGTCAGATTTGAGGTCCTAAAGCAGACTGAGCATGCATTGGATCCTCTGCAGTTTGCCTATAGGCCTCAGAGAGGAGTGGAGGACGCCAGTGTCACTCTGTTTAACATGCTTTTTAAACATCTGGATTTTAATGGGACACACGCCAGGCTTTTATTTGTGGACTTTTCTTCCGCCTTTAATACAATCCAACCTCATATTTTAGTTGAAAGGCTCCTGCAACAATTTGATTTGAGCACTAATCTGGTGGGTTGGATTCTGGATTTTTTAACCAACTGGACACAGAGAGTAAGGGTCAATGGTACATTGTCTGACCTAAAGTGCTCTTCTACTGGCTCTCCTCAGGGGTGTGTGTTGTCACCACTACTCTTCATCCTGCACACAAACGTGTCGGAGAAGACATGACAACAGACACATTATAAAGTATGCTGATGATTCAGTTGTTGTCAGTCTCCTCCAGGATGGTGAGAGCGGCCACGGCCCAGTAGTTGATGATTTTGTTCACTGGTGTGAGGATTCCTACCTGCAGCTGAATACGACAAAAACTAAAGATATGATTATTGACTTTAGGAGGAAAACTCCCAGGCACAAAGTCACTGTACTAATAGGCCAGACCAGGCAATCCTACAAATATCTTGGGACGATTATTGATAGTAATTTAAACTTCGAAGAGAACTGTGGAAGGGTGTGCAAAAAGGGTCAGCAACATTTGCATTGTTTAAGGAAACTTGCACGCTTCCAATCTGACCGAACCATAATGATAATGTTTTATCGGGCTTTTATTGAATCTGTTTTATCCTCTTCTTTAGTGTCATGGTTTGGTCAGATAAAACTGAAACAGAGGAAATCCTTGGATCAGGTAGTTAGATGGTCCAGTCATTTTCTTGGTGAGTCACAGCTGAGCCTGACGTCCCTGTACACCAGACAGGTACAGAGGATTGCTACCACCATTTTAAACAATGACTCCCACCCTTTGCACTGCCACTTTCAGCTTCTTCCCTCCAGACGGAGGTTTGCTGTCCCAAAAAGTAAAACCCAGCGCTACAAAAACAGCTTTGTCCCTGCTGCTGTCAAAGAGTTGAACAAGATGTAACAATATATTGCACATAATTTAGTTACCTATTTATTAATTTCATTTTATATTTACTTATTTTAGTAGGTTTTTTATTTGGGTTCTAAATCCTTTATTGGGTTTTAGACTTTTGAGTTTTTAACCTCTTTGACTAGTCTTTAACTTTTTAATATGACACTTCTCTCTTATCTCTGTTTTTTCTCTCATCTCTTTGTCTTATATCCTGATTGATGGAGCCTTGAGTTTTTTTTATCATGTTTATAGTCAGCTTCATGTGTGCCTATATTTGTGTTTATGTTGAATGTAATTGTGGTTTGTAAATATGGATGTCACCTGACTGCAAAACAAATCTACCTAAGGGTACAAATAAAGTAACCTGAACCTGAACCTGGAAACCCAATTTTATTTGTCATAGTTTATCGTCCTCCTTCAGCCTACTCAGAGTTTTTATCCGAATTTGCCAAATTTTTAGCTGATTTAGTGCTGAAATCAGATAATAATTATAGTAGGGGACTTTAATATACATGTAGATGTAGATAGTGATCGCCTTAATATGGCATTTAATTCAATATTAGACTCAATGGGGTTTTCTCAGAAAGTGGAAATACTACCCATTATCTCCACCACACGTTGGACCTTGTTCTGACATATGGCATAGAAACAGAAAATCTGGTAGTGTCTCCTCATAACCTTGCACTGTCAGACCATTGTCTGTTAACCTTTGATTTTACCATTTCTGACTATTTGGCTCCTAAAGAAAAATATTACTACAGTAGATGCCTCTCAGATGACGTTGTTACCAAATTTATGCAGATTGTTTCCTCTATGCCATGTGTCAACATAACGGAAATAAGCTATGGAGAGCTTGCTCCTTCTGTAATTGATTGCATGGTAGATAGTGTGACAGCTTCTCTGCATCAGACTCTAGACTTGTTGGCCCCTTTAAAAAAGAAAAAGTCTAATCAGAGATTTTTAATTCCTTGGTTCAACACAGAAAGTCATAGCATAAAACAGAAGACTCGTCAATTAGAAAGAAAATGGCACTCCACTAAATTAGATGAAATCTATTTAGCTTGGAGAAATCATCTTTTAATTTATAAAAAATCTCTTAGAAAAGCTAGAACAAGTTATTATTCTGCATAATAGAAGAGAACAAGAATAATCCCAGGTTTCTTTTCAGCACTGTAGCCAAGCTGACAAAGAGTCAGGACTCTGTCAATCCTAGCATTCCCTTAGAGCTTACTAGTCAGGACTTTATGAACTTTTTCAATAATAAAATTTTATCTCTCAGATAAAAAAATCAGATTCTTCCCACCGTTAACTTAAATACAGTAACTGCTACAACTCCGTCTGTCACGCCGCGCCATTCATCAGCGGCGCCACCTGCTCACGCACCTGACAATCATCAGCGGCGAGGGATAAAAGCCGTCTCGCCCTGAGCTTCGGCCTGAAGCCGTCAGACTTCGTCCCTCACCGTTGTGAGCTACTTCTCTTCAGCCAACATTATTTGGGTAAGAACCCTTACCTCTCTTTCCCAGTCTGCTCCCCTGTGCACAGGTGGATTCCCCGGCGGCGGACATCTCCACTCCATCGCCCAATCCTCGCTGCTGTACGGAGCTCTCCAGGTGGCTGTCTTCCGGGCTTCGCCCCCTTGTTGTGCCAGCTATCCTGACAAACCAAGTAAGTCCTTCTCTCGCCATAAATCCCTCCTGTGTTGGTGTATGCCCGTCACTCTCTCCCTGTGCTCTCTCCATAGGGTTGCTCGGCTGAACGGTCACCTGCCTCTGTGCCTGAAGCAGACGCCATCACCAATACATTTACATTCCGCAGACACGCACTCATTCACTCCTGCTGTTAATAAACTCTTTGAACTACTCTAAGCCTGTGTGTGTGCGTCTCCTGAGCCGTGCGTTATGTCAGTACGGCTTCAGCAGAGCGGCTCGGCGGACGGCGGGCTCGCACACCGGTTTACCATTCTCGAGGCTAGAGTGGATCAAATTGCTTATCAACAGCAGGTTATCCTAAATCAATTATTAAACTTAACTAACCGGTTGGGCCTCTTGGATCCTCAACAGCCGTTCCCCCCGGCTCGTCAGGGTGGCGCGGCTCCTGCCGTTCCAGCGGCCGTCCAGCCGGCTCCAGTGGCACCGGTTCGGCTCACGCCGATCCCGACCCCCGCCCGCTTTAGCGGTAAGCTCGGCGGAGCGCGGGGGTTCATTATGCAGTGTGAGTCCGTGTTCCACCGTGTGCCCGGAGATTTTCCCTCGGATCACAGCCGGATTGGTTACATAGGGAATCTTCTGGAGGGGCGTGCGTTAACTTGGACCTACGCCGTAATGGCGAGGCCCAGTTATGCCACCCTCACCTATGACCAGTTCGTGAGGCGCTTTCTGGAGGTCTTTGACCATTCTCAAACCGAGACGGTCCAGGTCGATCGGCTTCTCGCTCTCCAGCAGGGAGGCCGGTCGGCAGCGGACTACTCGGTCGACTTCCGGGTAGCGGCGGAGGAATTGGGCTGGGAGGAACGCTCCCTCTGTGGCCTGTTCCTCCGCAGCCTCAATAATGATCTGAGGGATGAACTGGCTGGACGGGATATCCCTGGGACGCTAGCGGAGCTGACATCCTTAGCGGTAAGTTTGGATAACAGGCTGCGCGAGCGCTCCTCGGGGCGGAAGTCTTCTTCTTCTCGCCCTCGTGGAGTCTCGCTGCACCTGTTCCAAGCTCGCCCCCTGGCGGCGCCGCCAGCATCGTGCCCCGAGGAGTCGGAGCCGATGGTGATGGGCTGGACCAAGCTTTCCCCTGTGGAGAGACAACGCCGCCGTGAGTTGGGCCTCTGCATGTATTGCGGAGGTGACCAACACACTGTGGAGCGTTGCCCGCGGAAAGCCAGTCGGCGGGGTCCGCGAATCGCTGTAGGGAGCCTCGCGGATCTCAACCGGTTAGACACCCTCACCCAATTAAAGCTGCCCATCCGTTTCTGCCACAATCCCACTGGGCACCTCACCCACGCACTGGTGGATTCGGGCGCAGAGGGCAGCTTCATTTCACAAGGCCTGGCAACCCGATTGGGCATCTGCTGTCAGGCATTAAAACACCCCATCTCCCTGGTCCATCTCTCCCGTGCCTCCCTTGGGAGAGTTTCTCACCAAACCATGCCTGTCCCAGTCATCATCTCAGGGAACCACCGGGAGGAGATGGTATTTTACGTCCTGCCCAACTCTGTGTCGCCCGTCATCCTGGGGTATCCCTGGCTACGCCTCCACAACCCTGTCCTGGACTGGAGGTCAGCTGGGGTATCGGCGTGGAGTACCTTCTGTATGGGCACCTGCCTTCAGTCCGCTGCCTGCTCCCCGTCCGTGGCTCCCCCTGTGGCGGATACAGCACCTCCGGACCTGTCACTGGTGCCTCCAGAATTTCACGACCTGGGTATGGTATTTAGTAAATCGGAAGCTATGTCTCTTCCCCCGCATCGACCCTATGACTGTGCTATCAACCTCCGCCAGGGGGCTCCCCTGCCTTCTGGTCGGCTCTACAGCCTGTCGGCGCCGGAGAAGGAGACCATGAATACTTACCTGAAGGAATCACTGAGCGCTGGGATTATTCGCCCACCGTCGTCACCCGTGGGGGCAGGGTTTTTCTTTGTCGGGAAAAAGGACGGATCCCTTCGCCCCTGCATAGACTACCGAGCGCTAAATGACATCACTGAGAGGGACCGTTACACCCTGCCCCTCATGGACACTGCCTTTCACTCCCTCCAGGGGGCGACCTGGTTTACCAAGCTGGATTTACGCAGCGCTTACCACCTCGTCCGGATCCGGGAGGGAGATGAATGGAAAACAGCCTTCCGTACCCCGAACGGCCACTTTGAGTATCTAGTCATGCCGTTCGGGCTGACCAACGCTCCTGCCGTCTTTCAGCGCCTCATTAATGACGTCCTCCGGGATTTCATCGGCCTCTTTGTGTTCGTCTACCTGGACGACATTCTTATCTTCTCCAGGTCCAGGGACGAGCACCAGGTCCATGTGAGGCGGGTCCTCCAAAGACTGCTGGAGAATCATCTGTACGTGAAGGCTGAGAAATGCGAATTCTACGCTAGGACCACATCCTTCCTGGGATTCATCATCGCTCAAGACCAGGTGCTCCCAGACCCAGAGAAGGTGAAGGCGGTGGTGGAGTGGCCTACTCCCGCATCCCGGAAGCAGGTGCAACAATTTGTTGGCTTCGCCAATTTTTACCGCCGCTTTGTCCCAAATTTCAGCTCGATCGTCGGACCGCTGACCCGCCTCACGTCCCCGAAGGTCCCGTTCCGGTGGACTGAAGAGGTCGCTGCTGCCTTTAAGGCGCTGAAGGCGGAGTTCTCCTCCTCCCGGGTCCTTCGCCAGGTCGACCCCGCGCTGCAGTGCATTGTGGAGGTGGACGCTTCGGACACGGGAGTGGGAGCAGTGTTATCCCAGCGGTCACCTGATGATGGCGCCAAACGACCGTGCGCCTTCTTCTCCCGGCGCCTGTCCCCGGCGGAGAGGAACTACGATGTGGGGGACAGAGAGCTCCTGGCCATTAAACTCGCCTTACAGGAGTGGCGCCACTGGCTAGAGGGGGCGGACCTGCCGTTTGTGGTCCTGACGGACCACAAGAACTTAGAATACTTACGATCTGCCAAGCGCCTGAATGCCCGCCAGGCGCGCTGGTCTTTGTTCTTCGCCAGGCTCCGCTTCTCAATCACCATCAGGCCAGGCTCCAAAAACGGCCTGCCTGACGCCCTCTCTAGGCAGTTCACCCCCGTGGAGGCTGAGGAGACGCCCCACACTATCCTGCCCAGGTCGTGCGTCGTGGGAGCCATCTCTTGGGACATTGAAGACAAGATCCGGAAGGCGCAGGAGGTGGAACCTGATCCTGGCGGCGGACCAGAGGGAAGACTGTTCGTCCCATCTGCGGTCCGAGGAGAGGTCATCCACTGGCTCCACACCTCCCGGCTCACCTGTCATCCCGGCACCTCTCGGATGATCAGCCTCCTCCAACGGTCCTTTTGGTAGCCAGGCCTGCGGAGGGATGCAGCCCGCTACGCCCAGGCTTGCCCAATCTGTGCCACCAGCAAGTCGGGAAATGCCCCTCCAGCGGGTCTGCTCCAGCCTCTGCCCGTCCCCGGCAGGCCCTGGTCGCACATCGCACTGGATTTCGTCACCGGACTCCCCGTTTCCAACTCTTTTGACACCGTCCTGACCATCGTGGACCGTTTCTCCAAGGTGGCACACTTCGTCCCCTTGCGAGGTCTCCCTACCGCCCTGGAGACGGCGGGCCTCCTCGTCCAACACGTGGTCAGGCTGCATGGGATTCCGGTGGACGTGGTCTCGGACCGGGGCCCCCAATTTTCATCCGAGGTTTGGAGATCTTTTTGTAACGCCATCAGAGCCAAGGTGAGCCTCTCCTCCGGCCATCACCCCCAGTCTAACGGGCAGTGTGAGAGGACCAATCAGGAGCTGGAGGCTGCGCTCCACTGTGTTACCAGATCCAAGCCGACGTCCTGGAGCAACCATCTTGCCTGGGTGGAGTATGCCCACAACACCGCCCACTCTTCTGCAACGGGGATGTCCCCCTTCAAGGCGTCCCTGGGTTATGACCCCCCGCTGTTTCCAGCGCAGGAGAGCGAGGTAACTGTCCCCTCTGTTAGGGCGCACCTTAGGCAGTTCCGCTCCACCTGGGCTGCCGCGCGTCATGCGCTTTTACGCACAGCGGAGCGCAACAGGACCGTGGCGGACCGGCACAGACGACCTGCCCCGGCGTACAGAGTTGGGCAACTCGTGTATGTGTCTACCCAGGACGTCACATTAAAAGGCGAGAGGAGGAAGCTGGCACAGCGATTCATGGGTCCCTTTCCCATCACCCGGATCATCAACCCGGTGGCTGTGCGCGTGGCTATTCCCCCCTCCCTCCGCATCCATCCCACTTTCCACGTGTCGAAGGTGAAACTGGCAGTCACCGACCCCCTTTGCCCTCCTCCTGCAGCGCAACCCGCGCCCCGGATGATTGGTGGCCACCCGGCCTGGTCCGTCTCCTCCATCCTGGACTCCCGGCGCCGAGGTCGTGGGTTGCAATACTTGGTGGACTGGGAGGGCTATGGGCCCGAGCATCGACAATGGGTGCCCCCGTCGTTTGTGTTGGACCCATCGCTCATCGCGGACTTCCACCGAGCGCACCCGGATAAGCTATCGCCAGGAGGCGCTGCTAGAGGGGGGAGTACTGTCACGCCGCGCCATTCATCAGCGGCGCCACCTGCTCACGCACCTGACAATCATCAGCGGTGAGGGATAAAAGCCGTCTCGCCCTGAGCTTCGGCCTGAAGCCGTCAGACTTCGTCCCTCACCGTTGTGAGCTACTTCTCTTCAGCCAACATTATTTGGGTAAGAACCCTTACCCCTCTTTCCCAGTCTGCTCCCCTGTGCACAGGTGGATTCCCCGGCGGCGGACATCTCCACTCCATCGCCCAATCCTTGCTGCTGTACGGAGCTCTCCAGGTGGCTGTCTTCCGGGCTTCGCCCCCTTGTTGTGCCAGCTATCCTGACAAACCAAGTAAGTCCTTCTCTCGCCATAAATCCCTCCTGTGTTGGTGTATGCCCGTCACTCTCTCCCTGTGCTCTCTCCATAGGGTTGCTCGGCTGAACGGTCACCTGCCTCTGTGCTTGAAGCAGACGCCATCACCAATACATTTACATTCCGCAGACACGCACTCATTCACTCCTGCTGTTAATAAACTCTTTGAACTACTCTAAGCCTGTGTGTGTGCGTCTCCTGAGCCGTGCGTTATGTCACTGTCGGCTGATACCTGTTTGGATGAGTTTACTCCAACTGACCTTTTAGAGTGAGATAAAATAATTTCCTCATCCAAGACTTCAACTTGTCTTTTAGACCCTATTCCTACCAGGTTATTTAAATAAGTCTTTCCATTTATTGGTAGTTCTATTCTTCAAATAGCAAGTCAGAAGCAGGTACTGTACCACTAGATTTTTTTTCCTGGGGCTAGAGTCTCTGACATTGAGGCTCTTATCCCTGACCTGCTAAATGAATTCCCCCATGTTCAAACTGTCATAGTACATGTTGGATGCAATAACATCCAAGATGAAGTGTCAGAGATTTTAAAGAGTGACTTCAGGAGCCTTCTGTCCACTCTTATGAACTGTGGCAGACGTGCATTTATCTCTGGGCCTTTGGCACCTCTCAGACGAGGCTGCAATTATTTTAGCAGAACTCTTAGTCTTAATACTTGGTTGTGTTTTACTTGTCCTATTTTTAACATTGGTTTTGTAGACAATTTTAACTTGTTTTGGAACTGCCCATCACTTATGAGGCCTGATGGCATTCACCCAAATAGACTTGGTGCACGTGTTTTAAGAGACAGTCTGTTCTATTCCATTCAGTGTTTTCTGGTACAGTGACTGAAACTTGGTGTGTTTACTCATTCTGAAGCTCTTGAGTCTGTCAATCAGCCCTTTTTTGGTTCTGTTTCCACTTCCCATATTAATCCCATTAATCCAAATAATCTTCACTGTTTGGATCAGACTTCGATTTATAACCCTACAGAGATTGTGTCTGTCTCCCGTTACCCAAAATATTATAACCCAAGACAAATACAACACATCCTGATAAATACACGTCTTTCTGCAGCTCCTCCTCATCCACCCCCCCCCCAACTTTGCCCCTGTCTTCTCCCTTAGAGAACCTTTCTCTGCTCCCCCCCAAAGTTAATAAAAAAGTTAATAAAAATAGAATGCATAAACATCCCAAAGTGATTAAACAAAATGTTGGTAAAGTTCAAATCAAACCTCAAGTCTCTAAATTTAATAATTTGGTCCCTGTTCCTCCCCAAAATTTAAAAATTAAATGTGGTCTATTAAATATTAGGTCTCTAACTCCCAAGTCTCTTCTAGTCCATGATCTATTAATCGATCATCAGATCGATTTATTATCCCTCACAGAGACTTGGCTTGGGCAAGATGATTATGTTGGTTTGATAAGATAAGATAAGATAAGATAAGCCTTTATTAGTCCCACAATGGGGAAATTCCAGGATTGCAACAGCACAGGGATAGCAACACTCAGAGCAACAATCAAGAAGACAAGAAAAACAAGAGCAGCGAATATACATATGTACATATGAATATATAATATATAAACACACAGTGCGGAGCATTGTAGCTAGATGGAATAAACAGCATAACCCTCTACTTAGTTATCCTACATAGTATGAATATGTACCCATACATATTGTCACCCTCCGCAGCGACCAATATTGTCCTGATTGTATATACTGGAGGGGACCATTGTGTAAGTCTATTGCATCTTTTGCATTCAATACTATTAGGTCGTCGCGTTTTTTGCTATCTCTGCGAGCAGCCCTGCTTAGGTTATACAGTCTGACAGCCGTAGGTAGGAAGGACCTGCGAAACCTCTTGGTTGCGCACCTAGGATGATGTAGTCTGCTGCTAAATGAGCTCCTCAGTGCATTCAGTATGTCCTGCATAGGGTGGGACTCGGACTCCAGCAGAGATGACAGTTTAGCCACCATCCTTCTCTCTCCTATCTCCTCTACTGGGTCAAGGCGCTGCCCCAGGACAGAGCTAGCTTTCTTGATCAGTTTGTTCAGTCTCTTCCTATCGGCTGCTGTAATGCCACTGCCCCAGCAGACCACTCCAAAAATGATGGCTGATGCCACCACCGTGTCGTAGAATGTCTTCAGCAGTGCCCCTTGTACACCAAAAGACCTGAGTCTCCTCAGTAGGAACAGCCTGCACTATCCCTTCTTGTAGAGTGCGTCGGTATTGTGTGACCAGTCTAGTTTATTGTTCAAATGAACACCCAGGTACTTGTAGGATGTCGCCATCTCAATGTCTGTTCCCTATATGTTTACTGGTGCTGTGAGGGGTTGTCCTTGCCTGCGGCAGTCCACCACCAGCTCCTTAGTTTTCCTCGCGTTGATCTGGAGTCAGTTCTGATGGCACCAGTCCACGAAGTCCTGGATAAGTCCTCTGTACTCAGCTTCATCTCCGTTGGAGATGAGGCCAACGATCACAGAGTTGTCAGAGAACTTCTGTAGATGGCAGTGTGTTGTGCTGTGTGAGAAGTCCGCAGTATAAAGGGTGAACAGGAAGGGAGCCAAAACTGTTCCCTGGGGGGCCCCCGTGCTACCGATGATCGTGTCGGACACACAGTTCCGGGTTCTCACAAACTGTGGCCGGTTAGTGAGGTAGTCCAGGATCCACGGTGACAGGTGCTGGTCCACCCCTGCGCACAGCAGCTTGTCCTTCAGGATCATCGGTTGGATGGTGTTGAAAGCACTGGAGAAGTCAAAGAACATGATCCTCACCGCATTCCCGGGCTTCTCCAGGTGGGACAGAGAATGGTGAAGGAGGAATATCACTGCATCCTCCACCCCAATGCTATGCTGGTAGGCGAACTGGAGTGGATCCATCGCTGGTCCCACCAGGGGGCGGAGGTGAGCAAGGAGCAGTCTCTCCAGGGTCTTCATCATGTGGGATGTCAGGACCACTGGTCTGTAGCTGTTCAGGTCTTTGGGGTGGGAAGTCTTTGGTACAGGTACCACACAAGATGTTTTCCACAACTGTGGTACCCTCCCCAGCTTCAGGCTCAGGTTGAAGATCAGCTCCACAATTCCACACAGCTGATCTGCACAGGACTTGAGGAGCTTTGCGCTGATGCTGTCCGGTCCCGAGGCCTTCCTCACCTTGATCTTCCTCAGCTCCATCCTCACCAGGGTCTTAGTGAGGGTCATGTTGGGGGGCTGTGTGTTGGGAGTGGGGGGTTGTTGGTGGAGTGGGGTGTGGGCAGCAGGACTCGATGTCTTTAGAGGCAGCAGTAGTTGTTGTGCAGTCGGAGGGGAGGGCAGTTGGTCAAACCTATTAAAAAACAGGTTCAGATTGTTTGCCCACTTCCTGCCCCCCGTGGCCTGGGGGGAGGTATTCTGGAGCCCCGAGATGGTTTTAAGGTTTCTCCAGACCCCACCGATGTCGCTCTGTTGCAGCTTGTCCTCCATCTTCTTCCTGAAGCTGTCCTTGCCTTCTCTGATCTTCCTCCTCAGCTCCCTCTGTACGGACTTCAGTATCTCCCTGTTCCCCGACCTGAAGATCCTCTTCTTCTCTCTCAGAAGTGTTTTTATCTCAGGGTTGATCCAGGGTTTGTTGTTCGAGCAACACCGTATGGTCTTGGTGGGTACGGTGTTGTCCACACAGAAGCTGATGTAGTCCGTGATGGTGTGAGTGAGGCCATCGATGTCCTCACCATGTGGATCGTAGAGCTGCTCCCAGGCAGTGGTTTCAGAACAGTCCTTTAGAGCGTCCATTGCCTCCTCAGACCATAACTTCACTGTGCGCATGACTGGAGGTTGTCTGTGCACTAGGGGTTTGTACACCGGCAGGAGATGAACCAAGTTGTGATCTGATCTCCCGAGTGGGGGGAGTTGTGATGAGGTGTATGCCTCCTTAGTGTTTGTGTAGAATAAGTCCAGTGTTTTATTGTCTCTAGTGTGGCATGTGACATACTGGGTGAACGTGGGTAGAATGGGAGACAGTGAAATATGGTTGAAATCGCCTGAGATGAGGAGAAGAGCATCTGGGTGTTCTGTCTGCAGCCTGCCAGTTACTGAGTGGATGACGTCACACGCTGTCCCAGCGTTCGCCATCGGATTTGCATAAATAACAATGCAGATCACGTGTGAGTATTCCCTCGGGAGATAGGTAGGCCGCATGCTAACAGCTAGCAACTCAATGTCTCTGTTGCAGTGTTGTTGCTGATCATCAGATCGATTTATTAAACCTCACAGAGACTTGGCTTGGGCAAGATGATTATGTTGGTTTGAATGAATCAACTCCCTCTGGTTATTTAAACTGTCATAACCCCAGAGGTTCTGGTCATGGAGGTGGAGTGGCGGCAATTTTTCATTCTAAATTACTAGTTAATGTCAAGCAAAAATCATGTTTTAATTCCTTTGAGGACCTGGTCCTCAGTGTGGGGCATGTTGGGTATCTTGGCTTGAACCCAATTCTCTTTGCCATAGTTTACCATCCTCCCTCGGCCTACTCAGAGTTTCTATCCGAATTTGCTGAATTTTTAGATGATTTAGTACTGAAATCAGATTATTGTAATTATTGTAGGGGAATTTAATAATATACAATATTGTAGGGGAATTTAATATACATGTTGATGTAGAGAGTGACTGTCTTAATAAGGCATTCATTTCATTCACTCTAAAGGACTGTTTTGAAGCCACCGCCTGGAAGCAGCTCTGCGATCCACATGGTGAGGACATCGATGGCCTCATTCACACCTTCACGGGCTACCTCAGCTTCTGTGTGGACAAATCCGTTCCCACCAAGACCATACGGCGTCACTCAAACAACAAACCCTGGATCAACCCTGAGATAAAAATACTTCTGAGAGAGAAGAAGAGGATCTTCAGGTCGGGGAACAGGGAGATGCTGAAGTCCGTACAGAGGGAGCTGAGGAGAAAGATCAGAGAAGGCAAGGACAGCTTCAGGAAGAAGATGGAGGACAAGCTGCAACAGAGCGACATCAGCGGGGTCTGGGGAAACCTCAAAACCATCTCGGGGCTCCAGAATAACTCCCCCCAGGCCACGGGGGGCAGGGAGTGGGCGAACAACCTGAATCTGTTTTTCAATAGATTTGACCAACCGCCCCCCCCCTGTCTGCACAACAACCACTGCTGCCTCTAAAGAAATCAAGTCCTGCTGCCCACTCCCCACTCCACCAACACCCCCCCACTCCCAACACACAGCCCCCCATCCTGACCCTGACCAGGACCCAGGTGAGGACGGAGCTGAGGAAGATCAAAGCGAGGAAGGCGCCGGGACCGGACGGCATCAGCGCAAAGCTCCTCAAGTCCTGTGCAGACCAGCTGTGTGGGATTGTGACGTATATCTTCAACATGAGCCTGAAACTGGGGAGGGTACCACAGCTGTGGAAAACATCTTGTGTGGTACCTGTACCAAAAACTTCCCACCCCAAAGACCTGAACAGCTACAGACCGGTGGCCTTGACGTCCCACTTGATGAAGACCCTGGAGAGACTGCTCCTTGCTCACCTCCGCCCCCTGGTGGAACCAGCGATGGATCCACTCCAGTTCGCCTACCAGCATGGCATTGGGGTGGAGGATGCGGTGATCTTCCTCCTTCACCGTTCTCTGTCCCACCTGGAGAAGCCCGGGAATATGGTGAGGATCATGTTCTTTGACTTCTCCAGTGCTTTCAACACCATCCAACCGATGATCCTGAAGGACAAGCTGCTGCGCGCAGGGGTGGACCAGCACCTGTCATCATGGATCCTGGATTACCTCACGAACCGGCCTCAGTTTGTGAGAACCCGGGACTGTGTGTCCGACACGATCATCAGTAGCACGGGGGCCCCCCAGGGAACGGTGCTGGCTCCCTTCCTGTTCACTCTTTATACTGCGGACTTCTGACACAACACAACACACTGCCATCTACAGAAGTTCTCTGATGACTCTGCGATCGTTGGCCTCATCTCTAATGGAGATGAAGCTGAGTACAGAGGGCTTATCCAGGACTTCGTGGACTGGTGCCATCGGAACTGCCTCCAGATCAACGCGAGGAAAACTAAGGAGCTGGTGGTGGACTGCCGCAGGCATGGGCAGCCCCTCACAGCACCAGTAAATATACAGGGAACAGACATCGAGATGGTGACATCCTATAAGTACCTGGGTGTTCATCTGAACAATAAACTAGACTGGTCACACAATACTGACGCACTCTACAAGAAGGGACAGCGCAGGCTGTTCCTGCTGAGGAGACTCAGGTCTTTTGGTGTACAAGGGGCGCTGCTGAAGTCATTCTATGACACGGTGGTGGCATCAGCCATCACTTTTGGAGTGGTCTGCTGGGGCAGTGGCATTACTGCAGCCAATAGGAAGAGACTGAACAAACTGATTAAGAAAGCTAGCTCTGTCCTGGGGCAGCGCCTTGATCCGATGGAGGAGATAGGAGAGAGAAGGACGGTGGCTAAACTGTCATCTCTGCTGGAGTCCGAGTTCCACCCTATGCAGGACATACTGGATGCACTGAGGAGCTCATTTAGCAGCAGACTACATCATCCCAGGTGCACAACCGAGAGGTTTCGTAGGTCCTTCCTACCAACGGCTGTCAGACTGTACAACCTAAGCAGGGCTGCTCGCAGAGATAGCAAAAAGACGTAACAAACTAATAGTTTTTTGAATGCAAAAGATGCAATAGACTTACACAATGGTCCCCTCCGGCATACAACTAGGAACATACCGGTCGCTATGGAGGGTGAGAATATGTATGGGCACATAATCATACCATGTAGGATAACTAAGTAGACGGTTATGCTGTTTCATCCCATCTAGCAACAATGCTCTGCACTGTGTGTGTTTATATATTTACATATTTATTCCATCTAGCTACAATGCTCAGCACTGGGTGTGTTTATATTTATATATCTATATATTTATTCCATCTAGCTACAATGCTCCGCACTGTGTTTTTATATATCTAAATATTATTCCATCTAGCTACATTGCTCCGCACTGTGTGTGTTTATATACTTGCATATTTATTCCACCTAGCTGCAATGCTCCGTACTGTGGGTGTTTATATATTTACATGTTTATTCCATCCAGCTACAATGCTCTGCACTGTGTGTCTGTGTGTGTGTGTATATATATATTTTATAGTAATATGTACATATGTATATTAGCTGCTCTTGCTTGCTTGTTTTTTTCTTGCCTTCTGATTGTTGCTCTGAGTGTTGCTATCCCTGTGCTGTTGCAATCCTGGAATTTCCCTGTTGTGGGACTAATAAAGGCTTATCTTATCTTATTTCAATTTTAGACTCAATGGGGTTTTCCCAGAAAGTAGAAAGTTCTACCCATTATTTCCACCATACATTGGACCTTGTTTTGACTTATGGTATAGATATAGAAAATCTGGTAGTGTCTCCTCTTAATCCTGTACTGTCAGACCATTGTCTGTTAACCTTTGACTTCACTATTTCTGATTATTTGACTCCTAAAGAAAAATACTATTACAGCAGATGTCTTTCAGATGACGTTGTTACCACATTTTTGCAGATTGTCTCCTCTATACCATGGGTCAATACAATGGAAATAAAAGATGGGGAGCCTGCTCCTTTAGTAATTGATAGCATGGTAGATATTGTTACAGCCTCTCTGCATCGGACTCTAGATTTGGTAGCCCCTTTAAAAAAGAAAAAGTCTAACCAGAGATTTCTAACCCCTTGGTTTAACTCAGAAACTCATAGCTTAAAACAGAAGACTCGTCAGTTGGAAAGGAAATGTCATCTGCGGGAGATTGTTGAGGTGTGAATTTACAGGTGCATCTCACTAAATTAGAATATCATCAAAAAATTGATTTATTTCAGTAAATCAATTCATAAAATGAAACTCATATTTTATATGGATTCATTACAGAGTGATATATTTCAGGTGTTTCTTTCTTTTAATTTTGGTGCTTATGGCTTACAACTCATGAAAACCCAAAAATCAGTTTCTCAAAAAATTAGAATGTTACATAAGATCAATTTTAAAAAATTGATTTTTTTTTTTTTTTTTAATAGAAATGTTGGCCGACTAGAGGTATGTCCATGCACACACTCAATACTTGATCGAACTGTTTTTGCATGAATTAATGCTGCATCACTGTGGCGTGGCATGGGGGTGTTCAGCCTGTGGCGCTGCTGGGGTGTTATGGAGGCCCGGGTTGCTTTGATGGCGGCCTTCAGCTCGTCTGCATTGTTGGGTCTGGTGTCTCTCATCTCCCTGTTGACGATGCTTCGTAGATTCTGTATGGGGTTTGGATCGGGAGAGTTTGCTGGCCGGTAGAATATGGTGATACCATGGTCATTAGACCAGGCTTTGGTGCTTTTGGCAGTGTGGGCGGGTGCCAGGTCCTGCTGGAAAGTGAAATCAGGATCTCCATGGGCCTTGTCAGCGGAGGGAAGCATGAGGTACTCTGGGATGTCCTGGTGGACGGCTGCATTGACTTTGGACTTGATGGGGCATGGTGGACTAACACCAGCAGATGACATGGCTCCCCAAATCAGGTGCCAAGTCCTGTCACTTAGAAATCAAGGTCCCAGAGTCTGGAGGAAGAGTGAACAGGCACGGAATCCAAGTTGCTTGAGGTCCAGTATGAAGTTTCCACAGTCAGTGATGATATGTGGGGTCATGCCATCTGCTGGTGTTTTTCCACCGTGTTTGATCGGGTCCAGTGTCGGTGCAGCCGTCTGGCAGGAGATTTTGGAGCACTTCATGCTTCCCTCTGCTGACGAGCTTTATGGGAATGCTGGTTTCGTTTTCCAGCAGGACATGGCACCTGCCCACACTGCCAGAAGTACAAATGCCTGGATTTTAAATTATCCGGTTCCGCCGGACCGGTGGCGCCACACGAGTAGGCTGCCTGTTGCAACAGCCTTTTTTTATCTTCCTTCTTCTTTCTACACCTTTCACTCTGTATATATATCACGGACGCACGGATCGCCCCGGGGGTCTCCCGGGTCGGCGGACGGAGCCACAGTTTGCAGCGGGAGACGCTACAGCGGGGAGGAGCTAGTGCTAGCTAGCACTTGGCCGCCGCCCGGTGCTAATGGGAAACTCGACATACCGGGAGCTGTAGCGAAAACGACGCGGGTGCCGGGCTGGAGTTTAGGCGGCGTGCAAGAAATATAAGACAGAATAATAAAGAGCGATGGCAAGAACCAAGCAGACCGCCCGTAAAATCTACTGGAGGAAGAAGCCCCCCAGGATGCAGCTAGCCACCAGGGCTGCTCGGAGAGGCGCTCCGGCCACCGGCAGAGTGAAGAGGCCTCGCCGTCACAGGCCCGTGGCTCTGAGAGAGATCCGTCGCTGCCAGAAATCCACGGAGCTGCTCATCCGTAAGCTGCCCATCCAGTGCCTGGTGAGGGAGATCGCTCAGGACTTCAAGACCGTCCCGCGTTTCCTGAGCTTCGCCGTCATGGCTCTGCAGGAGACCAGCGAGGCCCACCTGGTGGTCTCTTCTTTGCTAAGGGGGTCACCATCATGCCCCAAGACTTCCAGCTGGCCCGCTGCATCCGCGGAGAGAGAGCTTAGACTTTCTGCTGCACATTCACCAACCAACCATAATGCTCTGCACTGTGTGTCTATATATATATATATATATTTATAGTAATATGGACATATGTTTAGTAGATGTTGTTTTTTCTTGCCTTCTGATTATTGCTCTGAGTGTTGCTATCCCTGTGCTGTTGCAATCCTGGAATTTCCCCATTGTGGGACTAATAAAGGCTTATCTTATCTTATCTTATCTTAAATGGCATTCTACTGGTTTAGATGAGTTCTATTTAGCGTGGGGAAATCATCTCTTAATTTATAAAAAAAATCTCTTAGAAAAGCTAGATCAAGTTATTATTCTGCATTAATAGAAGTGAATAAGAATAACCCCAGGTTTCTTTTCAACACTATAGCCAGGCTGACAAGGAGTCAGGACTCGGTCAATCCTTGCATCCCTCCTGAGCTTTCTAGTCAGGACTTTCTGAACTTTTTCAATCATAAAATTTTATCTATTAGAGATAAAATCAGTCAGATTCTTCCTACCGTAAACGCAAGTACATTAACTACTACAACTCCCTCAACTGATGTCTGTTTAGATAAGTTTACTCCAGTCAACCTCTTAGAGTTGGATAAAATAATCTCCTCATCTAAGCCTTCATCTTGCCTTTTGGACCCTATTCCTACCAGTTTATTTAAAATTGCCTTCCCAATTATTGGTAGCCGTATTCTTCATATAATTAATTCTTCTTTAACTCTGGGTTATGTACCACTGGCTTTTAAAATTGCTTTAATTAAACCCTTACTCAATAAGCCGACGCTTGATCCAGGAGTTTTGGCTAACTATCGACCAATCTCTAATCTGTCTTTCATTTCAAAAATCTTGGAAAGAGTTGTTGCCGTGCAATTGTTTGACCACTTGCAGGGAATTGGTTTGTTTGAGGAGTTTCAATCTGGGTTCAGAGTTCATCACAGCACTGAAACTGCCTTAGTGAAGGTCACTAATGACCTCCTTATCACATCTGACAATGAACTTCTTTCTCTACTTGTCCTTTTAGACCTTAGTGCAGCTTTTGATACCATTGACCATAATATTCTACTTGATAGATTAGAACACTATGTTGGACTTAATAGAACTTCGTTGCAGTGGTTTAGATCTTATTTTTCTGACAAGTTCCAATTTGTTCATGTCAATAATGAGTTTTCTTTCAACTCAAAGCTCAGTCATGGAGTTCAACAGGGATCTGTGCTAGGCCCCACCCTTTATAGTTTATATATGCTTCTGTTAGGCAACATTATTAGAAAGCACTGTATACATTTTCATTGTTATGCAGATGACACACAATTATACCTGTCAATGAAGCCAGATGATAGTAATCAATTAGCCAAATTAGATGCCTGTCTTAAGGAAATCAAAGCTTGGATGACTTGTAATTTCTTGCTATTAAATTCTGATAAGATGGAAGTCATTCTACATATTTGGTCCAAAAAACCTTAGAAATATCTTTCCAAATCAAAATCTTAGTTTGGATGTGGTTACTCTCTCTCTTTGAATAGTTCTGTGAGGAACCTTATAGTTATTTTTGATCAAGATCTGTTTTTCAATTCACATATTAAATTGGTTTCTAAGACTGCCTTCTCTCATTTGCATAATATTACCAAGATTAGGAGCATCTTGTCTCAGAGTGATGCTGAGAAACTGATCCACGCTTTTGTTAGCTCTAGATTAGATTATTGTGACTCTTTATTATCACTTTGTCCTAAAACATCTTTAAAAAGTCTTCAGCCGATCCAAAATGCTGCAGCAAGAGTTTTAACAGGTACTAGAAAGAGAGATCATATCTCTCTGGTTCTGGCCTCCCTTCATTGGCTTCCCATAGAGTTTAGAATTAAGTTTAAAATCCTTCTTCTCACTTACAAAGCTCTAAACAATCAGGTCCTTTTTTATTTAAAAGATCTGATGCTTCCCTGTTATCCAAACAGAGCACTACGCTCCCAAAATTCAGGATTACTTGTAATACCTAGAATCTCCAAACGTACAATGGGAGGCAGAGCCTTCAGTTATCAAGCTCCTCTCCTGTGGAACCAGCTGCCAATCTGGATTCGGGAGTCAGACGCGATCTCTGTTTTTAAGAATAGGGTTAAAACCTTCCTTTTTGATATAGCCTATAAATAGGGAGGGATAATGTGCCTCTGAACCCTCCCTTAGTTATGCTGCTAATAGGTTTAGACAGTCGGGGGACCTCCAATAATGCACTGGGCTTCACTCTTTTCTTCACTCTCAATGAACTATTTTTGCTGGTCATTAACATCTGTTTGTTCTTTCCCATAGATTGAGTCCCCATCGTGCTGTTTGCTCTCTACATGTCTTTTCTTTTCATCTTCTCTATCCCCTCACCCCGCAGCCAGTGGCAGCAGATGACTGCCCCTCCCTGAGCCTGGTTCTGCTGGAGGTTTCTTCCTGTTAAAAGGGAGTTTTTCCTCTCTACCATTGCCAAGCGCTTGCTTACAGGGGATCGCCTGATTGCTGGGGTCTTTCTGCAATTGTGGGGGTTTCCCCTACAGTTGAAAGTGCTATGAGATGACTGTTTGTTGTGAAATGGCACTATATAAATAAAGTTGAATTGAATTGAATTATGGAGCACCATCGTGGGGAGGTTCGGGTGCCAGAGTTCGTGTTACCCTGGACGAGGGAACCGAACAGCATGGACGGACACCTGCGGTGGTGAGTGGAGCCAGCGTGCAGGCACCTTTTGGTTCTGGAGTTCGGCCGAGTATTACCAAGAAATTGGGCGCTGCTGTGGCTGATTCAGTGAAGGAAATGAAAGTGTCATGGTTGGCCCTCATGGGCAGAAGCACAGACTCACTCGCGGGGTGAAGTTGAAGCATGATTTAATAAAGGAAACTGTAGCATGGCAGAGACAATGATACTCACAACTGGAGGTAAAGACAGGGAAATAATAACGATGAAGGAATGAAGACCATAATCACAACGATGAACATGACACGGACCCAACAAGGGAATGAGGGGGTGAAACCCAATAAATAGGAACTTATGCAATCAGACTAATGAGCAACAGCCCTGACCAGTAAAGACTGACATAGGGATAGGCTGTGCTCAAACGGAAGTAAACACTGTCAAAATAAAAGTCCAACCAGAAACAAATGATGAACAGGGAAAAACCAAACATACAAATGTAGCTTAGATGAAATGATAAACAATGACTATAACAATAACAATAATGAGACCAGGATGGAAATAAAGACCCAAGGATGATAATAATGAAGACAAAATAATAAACACTGAAGATCACAAGGTGTGGCCCGGTCTGACCCAGCCCAAACCACCACAGAAAGAGAGCGGGGCGAGACCAAGTGGTACGATTCCCAGACGTGCCTACGAGCAGGATCCAAGGCGGCTCTTGGACCGGGTCGGCGGGACTCTCCGACACCGAAAAGAAGCTCGGTCACGGCGTGGTGAACCTAGAAAGCCAGTGAGAGCTTCCCTACGTATTGGCGATGAGGTCCACCCTAGGGTTGAGTCTCGGCTTGGAGGAGTCTGCAAAACACAAGACTGACGTGAAGACCAGGGGCGGTTGCGGGTGGTGAAGGCCTACAAGGATGGTTATCTGAAACTGTCTGATGGATCCAGGAGGCACCCAAACAAGCTGCGGTATGTGGGGGAGAAGAAACACCAGCACAGCCCGTCTCCAGAGTGGAAGCGGCGGAGACGCTCTGGGAGACAGCCGCTTGACAGACATCCCTTGGGTGGGCCTCCAGGGGGTCCTTAGTGGGACTTTAAGGGGGGAGGGGTGGCGGCATGTTGTGTAATGCTAAAGTTACTGCCATTATAGTCTTTTGAAGCTGCGTAGCCTGTGTGTGTGTGATTTCCCTGTGTGTGTATGTGTGAAATGTTAATTCCCCAGCACTGTTTGTTTGAATTGCCACACCCACCCCACAACTGTTTGTTGTGGGGTGGGTGTGCTGGGGTGGGGGATGTAGGGGCTGCCACTGAGTTAATGCACATATTGTTCAATTGTATTTATAGTTTGATGTGTTATAAGAATACATATATACTTCGGGATTGTTTTCGTTTGTACACGGCCATTTTATGTTCATGGACTATGGTAATTGTGGCTGCAAAATAATCCGCCAGGCCATGTAGGGGGCGCCAGTAGTCCACTTGGCCCCTCTAGAGCTGTTTTGTGATATGTATGGATATATTTTGTATATTTGTGTTGTATATTTTGATGCTGACGATGGAGGAGCCTGTGGACCTGGAGGAATCAACTCTGCCAGCCCCACAGAAAGAGCATCATTCTGCATCGGACCGCCACAGGAAGCCCTCCTCCTTTTCGGCAGCCACTTCCTGGACATCAAACCTGACAATTCCCGTGGCAGAGCATCTCTCCGCTGCTGCCACAAATCCCATTGCCTCGACGTCCCCTCCTGCTGCCGAGAGGTCCTT
Source organism: Pholidichthys leucotaenia (assembly GCA_020510985.1). NCBI lineage: Eukaryota > Metazoa > Chordata > Actinopteri > Cichliformes > Pholidichthyidae > Pholidichthys > Pholidichthys leucotaenia. The sequence goes on along the minus strand of CM035842.1, from coordinate 410,473,867 downwards.
CAGGGAATCCCCAGCTACGCCCACTTCCGTGTCCACTGAAGCTGCTCCTCCACCATCCATTGAGGGGCCCAGGGTTACCGTTGACATGGAGAGGGATGACAGCCCGTCACCTGTAGCAGAAAACACCAAGATCTAGGTTGACGGGCATGTGTTTTTTTTCCATTTTATTCCATCTCATAATAATATGCCTTGTCTGTCTCCTGGGAGAGAGACTAAGGTTAAGCAGACCTCTGAGCTCTCTCTTCCTGCCATCCATCCATCCATCCATCCATCCATCCATCCATCCATCCATCTTCTTCCACTTAATCCTTTTCGGGTCTCGGGGGGGCTGGAGCCCATCCCACAATTGTTAAAACCTCACCTATCCGCTCTGTGTCTTCCCCATCAATCCCTGAGTGTCTGTCGGCCCCAGAACTTAGCTGCCAGATGGGGAGGGAGCCTGTGGCCCTGGAAGCCCCTACTTCAGCGCCAGCATGGAGCCAACCCAGCTGCCACGCCGGAGGAGTCACCAGCGTGGGTTACTTCACCTGGGGGCACCTTGACTGCTATCTCCATCATGCCTGCTGCAGAAGTCGCCGCAGCAGAGTCAGCGACCAAGCTGGACCTCCAGAAGAACGAGCCCGAGGAAACACTGTCACCCGGATCGTCGGAGTCCTGGACGGTGGTGGAGCTCCAGCTCAGGCAAGTGCTCTCTTTTGTTTTTCTCCTCTCAGTCCTAGAGCAATCTTGCCTGGCTCTTGGTGAGGAGGGCCAGGTGCAGCCACCTGCTGCACCTGAGCTTGCCTCACCGGGCTCCGCCACTGCCAGTGACCCTGAACCCTTTTCTCTATGTGTGTCTGAGCTTTCTCCCAGGGTCACCGGAGATGAACAAACACTGCAAGAGGTCTCTGTGGGTCCAGGCTCACTGCTGGAGGTCGTTCCAAGTCCATCTCCTCTTGTTGAGGTCATCGTGGGTGCAACGTTGTCCCAGTCCGGGCCCACCGAGGGTGCAGCATTGGCCCAATCCAGGCCCACCGAGGGTGCTGCAGAGCTCCAGCCCGGGGCCACCGTGGGTACTGCAGAGCTCCAGCCCGGAGCCACCGTGGGTGCTGCAGAGTTCCAGCCCAGAGCCGCCACAGGTACTGCAGAGCTCTAGCACGGAGCCGCCGTGGGTGCTGCAGAGCTCCAGCCCGGAGCCACCACAGGTGCAGCAGAGCTCCAGCCGGAGCCACCGGGGGTGCTACGTTGTCTCATTTTGAGTCCACTGAGGGTGCTGCAGAGCTCCAGCCCGGAGTCACCGTGGGTGCAACAATGTCCCAGACTGGGACCCCAGTGGGTCTCCAGTTCGAGATCACTGAGGCCATCGTGGTCCCCCTTCCTGCTCTGCTTGACAACATCGTGGCCCCCCTTCCTCCTCTGCCTGATGACATCGTGGTTCCCCCTCCTTGGCTCTCCATGCCATCGCTAAGTCTCCCAGTGGGGGAGCCGCCTCCTGGGCCACCTCTCCTATTCAGGTGGCTTAAGAACTCGGGGCAGCCACCTCACTGACTGAGCCGTAGGGGTGGGTGGCCCATGCTTTCCGGTAGACCACCCGATTCAGATCACCTGGCCGTCCTCGAGGCCTGGGACTTTGGTCGCCCCCCCTGAACTCTCCAGCTCCTGGGCCTGGGGTGCCTAATTCATTCTTAGTGACTGTTGTGGGTCCCGTACTAGATTTGTTTTGTTCCCTCCTGGCCTGTTCCCCCCACCACCCGCCCTGGGTAGATCATTGTGGTCCTTCTGGGGGGGAAAGGGCTTTTCCTTTTGGGGTTATTATGAGGTCCACCCCTTCAGAAGGGGCCTACTGCTAATATTGACTAGTGTGGACACTGAGCGGGGCCTTGCATTATTCATTTGGGTTGGTTCGGTCCCTCCGTGCCTGAACCCCCCTCCTCCCACCCGGGGTGGGGTTCTTTTCTTTTGATGTTACCCCAGGGTGTCTGGTGTCCACCCCTTGGGAGGGGTGGAATTCCACCATGCTCTTTTCTTTCTGTCATGTACGCTGCTTAATTGCACAGTGCACAAATGAATTAGAGCGAGCCCAAAATGCTGGTGAAGTGAATGTGATTACTGAACAGAAAGTTAGAAAAACAAAAGTGTCCATGAATACAGTCCAACAAGGGTGAAGATTAAGAAGACCGGCTACCAACCCCGTTGGCAAGCCCCCCACACTCCCAGAAGGAACTAGAGTGGAGAGGAAGGGCAAATAGTTATTAATAGCAAACCCCCGGACGGGACGGTGGGCAAATTACTTACAAATGGTCAGAGCACTACTGGCTCTGGAAACAATGACACCATGAAAGTAGAGAGGAGGAGAAACCAACCATGGGTGAGCCTGGTCATCTAATGTCGACTCATGCTGACTTGGAGCTGACTAATGACTACTGACTAATGCTGCCACACATAAATACCCCATAGACTAATGAGTGGCAAGTGGAAGCAGGTGCGCGGCGGCAGCCGGTGCGTGAGTGAGTGAGTGAGTGAGTGAGGATGCGAGTAGGAATGTGTGTGTGTGTGTGTGTGTGTAAACACAAAAGGTGATGGCAAACAGCTGGTGAATGCCTGGCAGAGAGAGGAGGAGGCGTGGCTGTAGACTGGCAGGGAGCCCAGGCTCAGAGGCTCCAAAAACCTGCCAGCTGGGAATAATTAACAACGATCAGGGAACTACAGCCACAAATCATGGAACAGGGTTGACACATCACCCCGTCCATGACACTTTCTTGATTTGTATAATGTTGTACTTTAGAGTTCTAATTCTTGGTTATTTTATTTGTAGTTGGTTTTCACATGTTCTGTATCATCTGTTGTTTGGCTTATTTTTCTGTTTACATTCACTGTAGTTTTGTACTCATATGTTTGGGGGTTACTTGTCTTACTTGTCTGGCTGCACGGTGGCGCCGTGGTTTAGCACTGTGGCAGCACAGTTTTACCCTCGGCCGGGGGACCGCGGGGATCATGAGATCGTGGGTTCGATCCCAGCCCCCGACCAACAGTGAACTGTGTGGAGTTTGCATGTTCTCCCCGTGTTGCGCGAGTTTACTCCGGGATTTCTCCGGTTTCCTCCCGCACACCAAAAACATGTAGGTTTAGGGCGCTCGCGCACGCAGCGACCAGCAGCTGGTGGCTTGTCACCAGACTGCAAACCAAGTCTACCTACGGGTACAAATAAGTAACAAAAAAAAAAAAAAAAAAAAATATTTGTATCTTGCCATTTCCTTTTGTCCTTCCTCTCGGGGTTGATAGCTGTCAATGGCCTCATGAGTTTCACTCTGCGGGGCGTGGCCTGTCAGCTGCCAGCTTCCTCATCTCCTCCAGCTGATCTGTCTCCTCATTTTTCTTTTGCTCGCTTAGATTGTCCACACCTGTGAATCATTGTGTAATGGGTTTCCATCCCTTTTTAAGGGAAACTGTTGGATATTTTCATTGTTGCGGCCACGTCAGACCAGGCTGATTCCCAGCCTCTCTCCTCCATGTCTGAGCCCCATATCTGCTCTGGCGTTCTATCCGTGTAGGTTTGCCCTTCTTTGTCACTTGGTTATTTTGAGTATCTTGTTGGAACTTTGTTTGTTGTTTTGTTAATAAACTTCATAAGCTCACAGTTCAGCATCTGGGTTTGTTCTCTCCACCCTGTAGGGGCGAATATGACAGAGTTATTGGTTTGCCCACTTACAAACACAGTCACAGGGGGTGCACAAGCCAGTGTACTCCTAGTGCCGGTCCCAAATCCGGGTAAATGGGGAGGGTTGTGTCAGGAAGGGCAGCCAATGTAAAACCTTTGCCAAATCAAACGATGCGGATCATGACGAATGAGACTTTAATACCGGATCAGTTGAGGCCCGGGTTAACATCAACCGCCATCGGTGCTGTTAACCGACAGTGTGCTGGTGGAAATTGGGCTACTGTTGGTCAAAGATCGAGGAGGAGGAGAGGCGGAAGGTGTGTTAAGAGGGAGAGAGAAAAAAAGGAAAGGTAGAAGTGTGGAGGTGAGAGTAGGGACATTAAATGTAGGGACTATGACTGGTAAAGGCAGAGAGTTGGCTGATATGATGGAGAGAAGAAAGGTACATACATTGTGTATTCAAGAAGCCAGATGGAAGACAAGCAAGGCTAGGAGCGTTGGAGGTGGATTTATGTAAATTGCTCTATCATAGTGTAGATAGGAAGAGAAATGGAGTAGGGGTAATTTTGAAGGAAGAGTATGTGAAGAGTTTTCAGGAGGTAAAAAGGGAGTCAGACAGAATCATGAATTTGAAGCAAGAAGTCCAAGGTGTGATGTTGAATGTTGTCAGTGCATATGTACCACAAGTTGGATGTCAGGTAGAAGAGAAAGAGGAATTCTGGAGTAAGTTGGATGAAGTGATAGAGAATGTTCCCAGGGGGGACAGAGTGGTGATTGGAGCAGACTTTAATGGACATGTAGGTGAAGGGAACAGAGGTGATGAGGAGGTTCTGGATAGGTATGGTCTTAAGGAGATAAATGTGGAAGGACAGATGGTTGTGGATTTTGCTAAAAGGATGGAAATGGATGTGGTGAACACATACTTTTAGAAAAGAGAGGAATGTAGAGTGACTTACAAGAGTGGAGGAAGGTGCACACAGGTGGACTACATCTTATGCAGAAGGAGAAATCTGAAAGAGACAGGAGACTGCAAGGTGGTGGCAGGGGAGAATGTAGCTTGTCAGCATTGGATGGTAGTCTGTAAGATGATTTTGCAAAGTAAGAAGAGGAAGCGAGTGAAGGCAGAACTAAAGATTAAGTGGGGGGAGTTACAGAAAGAAGAAGGTCGCACAGAGTCCAGGAAGGAGTTGATACAGGCTCCGGATGGTAGGGAAGAATTACCAGATGACTGGGAAAGTACAACAAAAGTATTGTGACATAATGTCCAGCTCAGGAGACACACACGCAGGCTCAGAATAGATTTAACAGCTTTATTTAACAGACAGGTATGAATGAATGCGTGAGTGGGATATGGATATGTATTGAGGGAGAACTTCAGTGTGCAGGCAGCAGAGCAGACCGTCGTACAGCCGGGCAACCCTATAACGATAGAGCAGAGGGACAAGGTAAAGGGCACCACACCTAAACAGGACTGTGAGAATGACTGCTGCTTACTTGGAATGACAGGTGGCTGGCGTCAGCAAGGAAAGAGCCCAGAAGACAGCGACCTGCGGAGCCTGTGGCAACGGCGTGGATGAAGTGGCGAAGACGAGGGTCCGCCGCCGAGGAATCCACCTGTGCACAGGGGAGACGACTGTAGAGAAAAGGTAAGATGCTTACGGATGAGCGTTGTCTTGCTGGTAATGGGGGTTCCAACAGCGAAGACGAGCCGAAGGGAACAGACGGCTTCAGGCCGAAGCACAGGGCTGAGTGGGTTAAATAGTTCACCGCTGACGAGGCGCAGGTGTGCGCGCAGCAGGGGCCAATGATGAGTGGCGAGTCATGACAGTACTCCCCCCCCCCCCCCCCAGCAGCGCCTCCTGGCACTGGTTTATCTGGGTGCGTCCGATGGAACTCCGTGATGAGACCTTTGTCCAGCACCAAGGAAGAGCGCACCCATTGCCTCCACTCAGGACCGAAGCCCTCCCAGTCCACCAGGTACTGCAGCCTGCGACCTCGGCGCAGAGAGTCTAAGATGGAAGTGACTCTCCAGGCCGGGTGGCCATCGATCATGAGGGGCGTGGGCGGCATCGCGGGCGGGGGGCAGAGGGGATCGGACACCACCGGTTTGATCTTGGAAACATGGAAGGTGGGGCAAATACGGAGGGGGGGATGGTCACACGCACAGCCACCGGGTTAATGATTTTGGAGATGGTGAAGGGTCCAATGAAGCGCTGAGCCAGTTTCTTCTTCTCACCCTTCAGGTTGACATTATGAGCGGACACCCAAACTTGCTGACCCACCTGGTAGGCGGGAGCCGGTCTCCTGTGACGGTTCACTGTAGTGCTATTGCGTGCAGCAGTGTGCAGCAGCGCATCGCGCGTCTTGGACCAAAGGCTCCGGCACCGCCTCAAGTGTGCCTGGATGGAGGGAACCGCCAACTCACCCTCCTGCACCGGGAACAAAGGTGGGTCGTATCCCAGGGAAGCCTTGAAAGGGGACATACCAGTAGCAGAAGATCGAGTGGAGTTGTGGGCATATTCCACCCAGGCCAGGTGCGTACTCCAAGAGGCCGGGTTGGAGGTGGTGATGCAGCGGAGGGCAGCTTCCAGCTCCTGGTTGGCCCGTTCGCATTGCCCGTTGGACTGCGGGTGATGGCCGGAGGAGAGGCTTACAGTGGCCCCCAGGGCGTTACAGAAGCATTTCCACACCTCAGAGACGAATTGGGGCCCCCAATCCGACACGACGTCCACCGGTATCCCATGCAGTCTGACCACATGTTGGACCAGGAGATCCGCTGTCTCTCATGCCGTAGGGAGGCCCCGCAGCAGCACGAAGTGGGCGGCCTTGGAGAAACGGTTGACGATGGTCAGCACTGCGTCATAGGTGTTGGAGACTGGGAGACCGGTGACGAAGTCAAGGGCTATGTGAGACCAGGGCCTGCCTGGGATCGGCAGGGGCTGGAGCAGACCCGCGGGAGGAGCGTTACCAGACTTGGCGGTGGCACAGACTGGGCAGGCCCGGACGTAGTTGGCGGCGTCCTTCTGCAGACCAGGCCACCAGAAGGACCGCTGGAGGAGATTGACCAGCCGGGAGATCCCAGGATGACAGGCAAACTTGGAGGTGTGGATCCAGTGGATAACTTCCCCCCGAACCCAGTCGATGATCCACCTCAACATGCCTGACTCCCTCTGCAGGTGGATCATCGACTTCCTGACGGACCGGAGGCAGCATGTGCGGCTGGGAAAGACTGTCTCAGACTATACTAGCATCAGCACCGGATCACCCCAGGGCTGTGTACTTTCCCCCCTACTCTTCTCCCTTTACACCAACTCCTGCACCTCCAGCCACCAGTCTGTCAAGTTGATCAAGTTTGCGGACGACACCACCCTCATCGGGCTCATCTCCAACGGCGACGAGTCCGCCTACAGGAGAGAGGTGGCCCAGCTGGCGTCCTGGTGCAGCAATAACAACCTGCAGCTGAACGCTCTGAAGACAGTGGAGATGATTGTAGACTTCAGGAAAGTCACTACCCCTCTGCCCCCCCTCACCCTCTCAGGCTCTCCCATCACCACTGCTGATTCCTTCCGCTTCCTAGGCACTACCATCACCAGGGACCTCAAATGGGAGCCGACCATCAGCTCCTTCATCAAAAAGGCCCAGCAGAGGATGTTCTTCCTGTGGCAGCTGAGGAAGCTCAAGCTACCCACCAAGATGTTAGTGCAGTTCTACACAGCCATCATCGAATCCATCCTCACCACCTCCATAACCGTGTGGTACGCAGGAGCCACTGCCAGGGACAGACTAAGGCTGCAGCGCGTCGTGCGCACTGCTGAGAAGGTGATCGGCTGCAAGCTCCCATCTCTCCTGGATCTGTACATCTCCAGGACCCGGAGGCGTGCTGGCCGGATCATAGCCGATCCCTCACACCCTGGTCACGTACTGTTTGCCCCCCTCCCCTCTGGTAGAAGACTTCGGTCCATCCAGACTAAAACCTCCCGTCACATGAACAGCTTCTTCCCCTCTGCCATCAGACTGCTGAACACTAAGTGACTTATTGACTCTCGTGCACCATGTACAGCAGCTCAACCAGACTCATGTCAATCATCACTGTTTTCTTCCTGCATTACTGACTGCACTATATAGTTCTCCACAGTATCTGCTGCTGGCTAATATATTTTAACTGTTGACCAGTATCACTTAATCTTATCCTACACTTTATTACATGTATAGTTTATTTCTTTTATCTTATCATGTTTAATGTTGCAGCATTGTACCGAGACAAATTCCTAGTTTGTGTACTACATGAACAATGGCAATAAACCTGATTCTGATTCTGATTCTGATTCTGATTCTGATTCTGAACCGAAGATGGAACAAATAGCTTCCCCTCCGGTCCGCCGCCAGGGTCCGGTTCTGTCTCCTGCGCCTTCCGGATCTTGTCCTCAATGGCCCAGGACATCGCCTCCACAATACACGAGCCGGGCAGGATAGTGTGCGCCGATTCCTCAGACGTCTCGGGGGCAAATTGCCTGGAAAGGGCGTCAGGCAGGCCGTTCTTCGAACCGGGGCGGTACGTGATGGTGAAGCGAAAACGGGCAAAGAACAAGGACCAGCGTGCCTGGCGGGCGTTCAGACGTTTGGCAGATCTCAAGTACTCCAAGTTCTTACGGTCCGTTAGCACTATGAACGGCAAAGCAGCCCCCTCCAGCCAATGGCGCCACTCCTGCAGGGCGAGCTTGATCGCGAGGAGCTCCCTGTTCCCGATGTCATAATTGCGCTCGGCCGGCGACAGGCGTCGAGAGAAGAAGGCGCAGGGTCACTTGGTCCCGTCGGCGGGCGACCGCTGGGACAGCACCGCCCCCACCCCTGTATCAGACGCGTCGACCTCCACCAACCACTGCAGCGCGGTGTCGACCTGGGTAAGGACCCGGGAGGAAGAGGACTCCGTCTTGAGTGCTTGAAACGCCGCAGCTGCCTCTTCGGTCCACCGGAAGGGGGTCTTAGATGAGGTGAGGCGGGTCAATGGGCCGACAATGGTGCCGAAGTTAGGTACGAAACGGCGGTAGAAGTTGGCGAATCCTATGAATTGTTGTACTTGCTTCCTGGAGGTCGGCGTGGGCCAGTCGACCACCGCTTTGACCTTCGCGGGGTCGGGAAGGACTTGGTCGTGTGAAATGACAAACCCCAGGAAGGAGGTGGTCTTGGCATAGAATTCGCACTTTTCGGCCTTGATGTACAACCTGTTCTCAAGCAGCCGCTGCAAGACCCGCCTCACGTGGACCCGGTGTTCATCTCGTGACCTGGAGAAGATTAGGATGTCGTCTAGGTATACAAAGACGAAGAGGCCGAGGAAATCACGAAGGACGTCGTTAATGAGGCGCTGAAATACTGCGGGGGCATTGGTTAATCCGAACGGCATCACCAGGTAGGTGATGGGTTTACCAGGTAGGCGTGGGTTTACTCCGGGATTTCTCCGGTTTCCTCCCACATGCCAAAAACATGCATGTTAGGTTAATTGGCTGTTCTAAATTGTCCCTAGATATCTGTTTCCTATAGGCCCTTAGAATAGAGGGTTAGTATTAATGAAAGCGCTTTGAGTGGTCTTTGTGACTAGAAAAGCGCTATATAAGTGTAGGTTAGTTAGTTAGTTAGTAGTTAGTAGGTATTCGAAGTGACCAGTTGGCGTACGGAAGGCTGTCTTCCACTCATCTCCCTCCTGGATCCGGACGAGGTGGTAGGCGCTGCGGAGGTCCAGCTTAGTGAACCAGGTCGCCCCCTGGAGGGAGTGGAAGGCGGTGTCCATCAACGGCAGGGTGTAGCGGTCCTTCTCCGTGATGTCGTTGAGGGCCCGATAGTCAATACAGGGGCGGAAAGAACCATCCTTTTTGGATACGAAGAAGAACCCAGCGCCGAACAGGGACGAAGAGGGGCAGATGATTCCCGCGCTGAGCGACTCCTTCAGGTAGGCGTCCATCGCTTCCCTCTCTGGCGCTGACAGCCTATATAGACGCCCAGAAGGTAAGGGAGCCCCCGTGCGGATGTTTATTGCACAGTCGTAGGGCCGGTGAAGAAGGAGCGACATTGCCTTGGACTTACTGAAGACGAGGCCCAGATCGTGAAACTCCGGGGGCACCAGGGTGAGATCCGGCGGCGCAGCGTCCTTGGCCAGAGGGGGTGAGGACGGGGCGCAAGCTGCGGACTGAAGGCAGGTGCCCATGCAAAACGAACTCCAGGTGGCAATCCCTCCGGCCTGCCAATCCAGCACCGGGTTGTGTAGGCGCAGCCAGGGGTAGCCTAGGATGACTGGTGAGACAGAGGAGGACAGGACATAAAGGACAAGATCCTCCCGATGGTTACCTGAGATGATCACAGGAATAGGCTTGGTCCGATGGGTCACACGTCCGAGGGGTGCATGAGAGAGGGTGATCAGGCTGAGCGGAGTTGGCAGAGGGTGGCAGGGAATGCCCAGTTGGGTTGCCAGGCTCTTAGAAATAAAACTCTGCTCTGCTCCTGAGTCCACCAGTGCGTGAGTAAGATGCCCCATGGCGTTGTGACAGAAACGGATGGGCAAAGAAAGACTAGTGAGGGGTTTTGTTCGGTTAGAGTCCGCGAGGCCCCCTACAGTGACTCGCGGACCTCCCCGTTTGGCTTTTCCGGACAATTCTCCACGGTGTGTTGGCTGCCTCCGCAATACATGCACAGGCCCAACTTCCAGCGGCGCTGTTTCTCCGCTGGAGGGAGCTTTGACCGGCCAACCACCATTGCCTCCGACTCCTCGGGGGACTCCGGTGGCGGCAACGCCAGGGGGCGAGCTTGAGGCATGTCAGCGGAGCCTCCTCGCGAGCGGTTGGTCGACTTCCGCTCGGAGGAACGCTCACGCAGCCTGTTATCCAAGCTAATCGCTACAGAGATTAGCTCCGAGAGTGTCTCCGGGAGATCTCGGCCGGCCAATTCATCCCTCAGACCAGAGCTGAGGCTGCGGAGGAAGATGCTACAGAGTGACGCCTCACCCCAGCCTACTTCCTCTGCAGCGACCCGGAAGTCGATGGCGTAGTCCACCGCTGACCGGCTTCCCTGCTGGAGAGCAAGGAGATGGTCAGTGAGGACACTATTGAGCTGGGAATGATCAAACACTTCGAGGAAGCTTCGCACGAACTGGTCATAGGAGAGGTTCGCGTAACTGGGCTTCGCCATTATGGCGTAAGCCCAAGTTAGCGCTCGCCCCTCCAGGAGATTGCCTATGTAACCAATCCGGCTGTGGTCTGAGGGGAAGTCCCCGGGAATGCGCAGGAACACCGACTCACACTGCATAATAAACCCCCGAGCTCCGCCAAGCTTCCTGTTGAAATGGGCCGGAGTCGGGATCGGTGTGAGCCAGGTCGGCGTTCCCGCGGCAGACTGGCCAGCCACCGGAGCGACAGGAGCTAACCCTCCCTGGTGAGCCCGGGGGAACGCCTGCTGGGGGTCCAGGCGGTCTAAACGGTGAGCGATTGAGGTCAATTGATTCAAAATTACCTGCTGTTGGTGGGCTATTAAATCTACTCAAGCCTCGAGGGTGGAAAGACGGCGTGCGAGCCCGCTGTCTGCCGAGCCGCTCTGCTGAAGCCGTACTGACATAATGTCCGGCTCAGGAGACACACATGCAGGCTCAGAATAGATTTAACAGCTTTATTTAACAGACAGGTATGAATGAATGCGTGAGTGGGATATGGATATGTATTGAGGGAGAACTTCAGTGCGCAGGCAGCAAAGCAGACCGTCATACAGCCGGGCAACCCTATAACGATAGAGCAGAGGGACAAGGTAAAGGGCACCACACCTAAACAAGACTGTGAGAATGACTGCTGCTTACTTGGAATGACAGGTGGCTGGCGTCAGCAAGGAAAGAGCCCAGAAGACAGCGACCTGCGGAGCCTGTGGCAACGGCGTGGATGAAGTGGCGAAGACGAGGGTACGCCGCCGAGGAATCCACCTGTGCACAGGGGAGAGGACTGTAGAGAAAAGGTAAGATGCTTACGGATGAGCGTTGTCTTGCTGGTAATGGGGGTTCCAACAGCGAAGACGAGCCGAAGGGAACAGATGGCTTCAGGCCGAAGCACAGGGCTGAATGGGTTAAATAGTTCACCGCTGACGAGGCGCAGGTATGCGCGCAGCAGGGGCCAATGATGAGTGGCGAGTCATGACATATTGAGGGGAACGGGTAGAAAGGTATGTAGTGTATCCAGTGGACAGAGGAAGGAAGACAAGGGGACTTGGTGGTGGAATGAGGAGGTACAGGAAAGTATTCAAAGGAAGAGGTTAGCAAAGAAAAAGTGGGATAGTCAGGGAGATTGAGAAAGTAGACAGGAGTATTTGGAATCTAGGCGCATGACAAAGAGAGAAGTGGCAAAGGCAAAGCAAAAGGCATACTCTGCAGTGAGTTGTATGCGAGGCTGGACACTAAGGGAGGAGAAAAGGACTTGTATCAATTTGCTAGACAGAGAGATGGAGCTGGAAAAGATGTGCAGCAGGTTAGGCTGATTAAGGACAGAATGGTAACATACTAACAAATGATGAATGTGTTGAGGAGGTGGAAGGAATACTTTGAAGATCTGATGAATGAGAAAAATGAGAGAGAGAGGAGGATGGATGAAGGAAAGATGGTGAACAAAGAAGTACTGAGGATTAGCAAGGCAGAAGTGAGAGCAGCTTTGAAGAGGATGAAGAATGGAAAGGCGGTTGGTCCAGATGACATATCAGTGGAGGTATGGAGATGTTTAGGAGAGATGGCAGTGGACTTTTTAACTAGACTGTTTAACACAATCTTGGAGAGTGAGAGGATGACTGAGGAATGGATACAAAGTGTTTTGGAACCAATTTTCAAGAACAAAGGTGATGCTCAGAGCTGTAGTAACTACAGAGGCATAAAGTTGATTAGCCATACTATGAAGATATGGGAAAGAGTTGTTGAAGCCAGGTTAAGAGGAGAGCTGACAATCACTGAGCAGCAGTATGGTTTCATGCCAAGAAAGAGTACTACAGATACAATGTTTGCTCTAAGAATGTTGATGGAGAAGTATAGAGAAGGTCAGAAGGAGCTGCACTGCATCTTTGTGGCTCTAGAGAAAGAATATGATAGGGAGCCAACAGAGGAAGTGTGGTACTGTATGAGAAAGTCAGCGAGAAGGTGGTGAAGTGTGCTGTAGGAGTGATAGATGAATTTAAGGTGGGGGTGGGATTACATCAAGGATCAGCTCTGAGTCCTGTTTGCCATGGTGATGGACAAGCTGACAGACGAGGTCATGCAGGAGTCTCCATGGACCATGATGTTTGCAGATGACATTGTGATCTGCAGTGGCAGTAAAGAGCAGGTAGAAGAGAACCTGTAGAGGTGGAGGTATGCTCTAGAGACAAGAGGAATGGAAGTCAGTAGAAGCAAGACAGAATACATGAGTGTGAGTAGAGGGAGGCAGGTGCAATGGTGAAGATGGAAGGACTAGAGGTAGTGAAAGTAGATGAGTTTAAATACCTGGGGTCAACCATCCAAAGCAATGGAAAATGCACAAGAGAGGTGAAAAAGAGAGTGCAGGTAGGGTGGAGTGGGTGGAGACGAGTGTCAGGGGTGATTTGTGACAGAAAGATAGCAGTTTGAGTGAAAGGGAAGATTTACAAAATGGTAGTGAGACCTGCTATGATGTATGGTTTGGAGACGGTGGTGCTGACAAAAAGACAGGAGGCGGAGCTGCAGGTGGCAGAGGCGAAGTTGCTAAGATTCTCACTGGGAGTGACTGGAAGGGACAGAATTAGAAATCTATCATATCAATATCAATAATATCAGAGGGACAGCTCAGGTTGACCAGTTTGGAGACAAAGTAAGACAGTCAAGGCTGAGATGGTTTGGACATGTGCAGAGGAGGAATAGTGGATATATTGGACAAATGATGTTGAAGCTGGAGTTGCCAGGCAGGAGGAAAAGAAGAAGACCACAGAGAAGATTCATGGATGTAGTGAAGGAGGACATGGAGAGAGTTGTTGTTACACAGGAAGATGCAAGGGATAGGGTGAGATGGAGGCAGATGATCTGCTGTGAAGACCCTTAAAGGGAGCAGCTGATAGAAGAAGAAGAAGATGAGTGATTCCCGCTACTCTTTGGAGTGGGTCCTCTCTGTGTTTTTCTTTGTGTTGTAGGTGGAGCTGCGAACGACCACCCCTGGCTGAGAGGTGGGCTATTTAACTCATCTCAGCATATCCGTCAGTAGTGCTTCTGCTCCCGCTGGAGGCCAGTCACCTTCCTGGTGCTCTGCTCTGCCTACTGTTCTGGTTCTGTCTGTTGCTTGGTCGGAGCTGTACTGGCGGTCCTTTCTGTTGTTTACAGCTTGTGGGCTTTGTGGTTTCTGGGTTTGCCACTGGGCATCATTGCAGCCCCTGACAGAGGTGTGTGGCCACTGGACTGGCTAGTGATAGTCTGCTGTTTTTTGTTTTTTTTTTTTGTTTCACACACCCATTCACACACTCACATCACTGATTTTACACTTTCTTTTATTGTTTCACTTTAATAAATAAATTATTGTATTAAATTGGCACCTCCGTGTAGTCTCCCTTTTATGTCCAAGCCAGTGAGCTGGGTTTGTGATAGGGGGGAATGAACTGTGCCAAGTTTGCTGACATTGCCTGTGAAAAAATGGTTGGTGACTCACAGTAGCCTTGTGGCAATCTAGTGAATGTGTATCTCTGATTTTCTAATGCAAATGCAAACCAAAACTGATGATCTGGATGTATGGGGATGCTGAAAAAGCATTCCTGATGTTGATCACTGTAAAATATTTCATTTGTGGTTGTAAGTCATTCAACAAGCTGTGTGGGTTCTGGAGATTCTTTATCAATCTGGAGGATGGATTTGCAAGGAATGTTTTTTCATAGTTTAAAAAATATCGCATAGCTTTCACGTGTAGGCATGCGGTCACTGCATCCGGCTTGGCCGAAACCCAAACGCTAAGAGTACAGTACCTTAGCACACCGAAACCCTACAACACATTTACTCCTGTCACATGTGGGAAATGTGATGCTCTCATACCGTTCTCCTAATAGCTATACACTCTATGTGCAACACATCAGATTGGTTGTCTTTGATTAATTAATCTACTACTACTACTTTGGGAAACTTTACTGGAATCTCCTGAACCTGCAGTGTCACTTCAGGTAAACACTGCATTGTTAACATTAAGTCAAAGTCAGGTAAATGGATGGATGTCTGTTATGTCAGTGTTAGTGTCAACAGTTGTACTTAGCTTTAGTGCGGTCAGTTAGGTTTGGCCCGTGAGGTCCTCCTCCACCTCTCCGCCGTTGCTGGCATCCAGAACATTGCCTCCGCCAATGGTCCTTTTGTCCACATTGATGACAAACGTCACATTCCCCTTGCCATGGACAGCTCGTCCCACACTTCCCTCCGTCCCCCCCTCCACCACGAGGGTCCAGTTTCGGTGCCACCCTGAAAAATAGAATTGGGGGATGCTCTTGCCTCCCCTCTTCATGTCAACAATCACACAAACAGGAGTTGATTTTTCTTTCACTTGTCATGTTAGCACATCCAAATGCACAGGTGCGGTATGTGACCAAATTTTTGCAGATATAATCAACTAGGTGTGGGTGCATATTTTGTAAAAAGACACTTTTCAAATGCTGCCAATAAAGGTTTTCACCTGAGTCATTAGCAGCCTCAGTTAAATCAGAATTACCATCAAACCTCTTGTACTCTGCTTGTATAAGCTTCAACACTTTCATCGTTACCATGTGTGTGCTTTGGATCATCCCATATAAGCTGCATTTAAAGTTCAATCATTAGACAACATTGTTCTATAATCTTCAGTTTTAACCCTCTGTCTGTGAATGTCATCAAACTGCGACAAAACCCATAGTGGTCAAGAATGGTAATGATTTTTTTCAATAAAATACTGAAAGAGAGATTTCCAAGGCTATAACTTTAAAGTGGTAAGAGATAATGGCTTACTGTCAATTAGAAAGACGTAGAATATGATCCAAAGTTTCAGATAGTAGTAAATGTATGCATCTAATTTGCATAATTCCACGGTAGCCATATTGAATTCATAACTGGTCAAAAGTGGACTTTGGGCATATCTACTCAAAGAATGGTTCTGCTTTATGTCACCGTCTCTTGTTTGGTTTTTTATTTTCTTATCTTTAAAGTATTTAAAGTATATGAACCAGAAATTCAGTAGAATGTACACAAACCGCAATACAATCAGACCTACCGCTGGTGGTGTGTTCATTTGTCCACTCTTGTCATCTATGGTCCTTATTTCGTCTTCTGCCAGGCAATTTTTCTTTCTCTTCCACATCCAGAAAGTCTCACATGAATCTTGTTATTTATTCCACCGCAATTTCCATCATAAATGCCGTGATTGCAATTTCATTCATAAACGCTGCTATCGTCCCACCGGTGACCGGCCATGTTTAACTGTGGAGGTCTTCTTCTTCTTCTCCGTTTCTTAAAGAAGAAAATTTTTCTTCTGTGGTGTATTCTGTGTCCTCCAATGCGTGTCTGCCATCTTGGGTATGGGCATGATAAGCATAAATGGTCCATAGAGCCGGCAGTGTTTTTGGCAGGTGATTACAACTTGACAGACGTATTGCTGCGCCGTGCCACCAGGGGCGCACTATATATTCACAGTGAAAGGGTTAATTCATCATATTAATGATGAGTGTAGAGATGGATATGTGTGCACATCTACTTAACTCTGGGGAGCCACGATGTGGTTGCTCTGGGTAGAGGGGTGGAGACGAGTAGAGGCGAGGTGACGTCAGCCGCAGCTTTCCCAGTCCGGAGTTCTGTGAATTGGAGGTGTGGCTGAGCAGCGGGGAGCAAGAAGGAGGAGGAGCAGCAACACAGCCCCCCCTGCCCCCATGCCAGACTCGTCATGCAGCACAGGAGAGATAAAATACGTATTAGTCTAATCCTTTCCTTTCTTTTACCATGGTCAATTTCTCAGGTGTATCACCAGATTTTGATCTCACCGTCCAAGTCCAGTCCAAGTCAGCCGGTTGCCCCCTTTTTTTTCCCTTTTCCATCTGAAGCCACTGTTGCCCCTCAGTTAGAGAGATGATGCAACTGTGAGCTAAAGAATACACTTACACTGCAAAAAAATCAAATAACCTAATGCTGTTTTACCTGCCTTCAGGCATCTCAAAAAAAGAAAAAAATCAAATGTTCTTGCTCTGCTGGCAGGTAATTTTACTTAAAATAAGCAAAAAATTCTAGCAATTGATAATGTTAGCCAGAAATAAAAATATCTGGCAGTAAAACAAGATTAAATTGCTTGACACAAGTAACTATCATAAAGCCAGCAAAAACACCACAAAAAAACAAAACAAAAAAAACTGCACAACAAAAGGAGGTACTGCCAAAGCTGTCTTGAGATAAAAGCAAGCATCTATACGCTTCATCTTACTGGAATCCCCATTTAGTGTGACCTTATTACAGCTTCAGCACAAAACAAATTAGTTCTCTCTCTCTCTCTCTCTCTCTCTCTCTCTCTCTCTCTCTCTCTCTCTCACACACACACACACACAAACAATAGCAAGCTCAAATGAGCACCCACGTTAGTAAGCAGTCCCAAAGCCACTTATAATAAGCAGATCTGGCAACCCAAGGTTCTCCTCTCAACCCTCTTCTGCCACTGAAAACACGTTCATTTTTTTCCCATCTTTTTCTCACCATAAAACACTAAAAAGGGTGGCAGTGGGGCTGGGGCGGCAGTGGCTCAGGAGGTAGAGCAGGTCGTCTAATAACCGGAGGGTTGTTGGCGGTTCGAATCCCGCTCTCCCCAGATATCCTGCCGTTGTGTCCCTGGGCAAGACACTTCACCCACCTTGCCTGCAGTGTCCGTAACACTGGGTATGAATGTGTATGAATGTGTGCATAAATATTCGGTGGAGGCCATTGGCGCAGATTGGCTGCCACGTTTCCGTCAGCTTGCCCCAGGGCAGCTGTGGCTGCAGAAGTAGCTTGCCACTACCATTGTCTGTATGGAGTGAATGAATAATGTATCTATTTGTAAAGCGTCTATGACAAAGCGCTATATAAATCTGATGCATTATTATTATTAAAATCACACGAACAAGTGCGCAAATGACCGAATAAACAAACTGCAATTATTTTTTTGATATATTTTATTTTATTATAATCCGGGTTTATTTTACTGTGTATATATTTTAAGGAATTATTTTTTTTATCTTATTTTATTTTATTGTAGGCCTATTTTGAATTATGTCTTAAGGTATTTTGATCCTTATTATACCAGTGCTATTTACCTGTATTTTTACGGTTAACCCTTACTATACCGACGCTCACTTGTGATGTTGATAAGATTCTCACTTGGTATTTATGAATGAATGAATTTATTTATTTCGGATAGTACATTACAGGTTAAAAGAAACTGTATAATATAACAACAAGGTCAAATTAGACAAAGACTCCTTCTACTATACAATTCCACATGAGTTATCCGAAATGGGTGATGGCTGAAGCCGCAGCTTATATTGCCCACCCATATTCCATCCAAGAATTCAAAAGAGAAAAAAGAGAAGACAAGACAAGAGCGATTACAATTTAAAACAAGGCTAAGACAAAATGTGACTGAGAGAAAAAAGAAAACTGAGCTAGTCTAAGTTAAGCGGTTACTATTCAAAAACAAATCTAAGACATAGTGTCACAGAGAAAAAAAGAAAAAAAGAAAAACTAAGCTACAACACAACACAAGCTGGAAATGTCAATCCTTATGTGAGTTTACATGTCGTCTTGTAAATATGTTTGGAGTATTTCTTCCTTTAGTTTTTGTTTAAATTGTCCAAGCTTTGTACATGATTTTAATTCAGGTCCAAAATCGTTCCATAATCTGACTCCTTGCACTGAAATACAGTGTTGCTTGGTGGTTGTTCTCACTGTAGGCTTTTGAAATATACATGTTCCTCTGAAGTGATATCGTTTCTCCCTTGTTTGGAACAACTTTTGGATATTTGCGGGCAGTGATAGATTCTTCACTTTGAACATTATTATTGCGGTTTTAAAGTCAATCAGATCTTTCAACTTGAGAGTTTTTTGTTTAAGAAAAAGTGGGTTTGTTGGTTCCCTGTAAGCTGCTTTGTTGATTATTCTAATAGCTCTCTTTTGAAGCATAAAGAGTGGATATATGTTTGTTTTATATGTATTTCCCCATACTTCATTACAATATGTCATGTATGGGAGTATTAATGAATGATACAAGGTGTATAGTGTGGGTTGATTCAGCAAATTTTTCACTCTGTGTAATATTGCAATTGATTTGGATACTTTACCTTTTATATAATTAATATGTGGCTTCCAATACAGTTTGTTATCAATTATTACTCCAAGGAATTTAGTTTCGGATACCCTTTCAATCTCTACACCATTTACACTGAGTTTGGGTACTGGGTAGTTGTGATGGTTGTTAAAGACTATAAATTTTGTCTTGCTTAAATTGAGCGTTAATTTGTTTGAATCAAACCACAGTTTCAGCTTTCCTAATTCCTTTCCGAGTGTATCCAGAAGTTGTTCCAAATTGTTTCCACTGCATAGCAGATTAGTGTCATCAGCAAACAATATTAAGTCCATTTTTTCTGAAACTTTACATACGTATATCATTTATATACATATTGAATAATAATGGTCCCAAAACTGAACCCTGAGGGACTCCACAGGTGACCTTCAGTAACTCTGAGTTTTTGCTGTTAACACATGCAAACTGATATCTATTCTTTAAGTAACTACTTAACCAGGACAGTGCTACCCCTCTAATACCACAATTTTGTAGTTTCTTTAATAATAGATTGTGATCTACTGTATCAAATGCTTTTTTAAGATCCAAGAATACTCCAACTGAATACTCTTTATTTTCAATGGCTGTTGATATTTTTTCTGTAAATTCCATTAAGGCATATGCTGTTGTCCTTTTGTGTCTGAACCCATATTGCTGCTCACACAATAAATCATTCTTCAGTATGAAGTTGTCAATTCTCTCATAGAATATTTTTTCAAGTATCTTGGAAAATTGCGGTAATAGTGAAATTGGTCTGTAGTTGGAGAGTTCCCCTCTGTCGCCTGTCTTGTAAATCGGAATTACTTTAGCTATTTTCATTGCATTGGGAAATATACCTGATTGGAGAGACAGGTTACAGATATACGTCAGTGGTTTCACTATGCATTCGATAACAGTTTTGACTAGTAGCATATCAATACCATCGCAGTCAGTAGATGTTTTACTTTTGAACGATTTAACAATTTCAATGACCTCTCTTTCGTCTGTGTTCTTTATGAAGATGGTGTCTTTTACAGCAGTGTTATTGCATATTGTATCACCTGTAGGCGCCGTAGTGGGTATTTCTCGGGCCAGTTTAGGTCCAATGTTAACAAAAAAATTATTAAATTCATCTGCAGGTGAAGCTATATTGACATTCGGTGTCGATTTATTATTTTTTGGAATATTAGTTGGGTAGCTAGTATTTCTGCTTTTATTTCCAAGGATACTGTTGATTATTGTCCATGTATTTTTAATATTGTTTTTGTTTTTTTCCAGTTCTTTACTGTAATAGTCTCTTTTACTGCATCTTATTATATATGTTAACTTATTTTTGTATGTTTTATACTGTTGCTCTGCTTCTTTTGTCCTTTTCTTTATGAAAGCTTTATATAATAAATTTTTCTTTTTACACGCCTTTTGTAGTCCTTTGATTAACCATGGTTTGTCAGCAAATTTGTGTTTAAGCTTTTTTTTAACTAATGGGCAGTTTTTTTCATAAAGAGTGGTTACAATGTTTATAAATGTGTCATTATCAATGCTCACTTGATGTAATGAAGATCACTTGATGTAATGATAATGTGTCATTATCAATGCTCACTTGATGTAATGAAGATCTTACATTGATTTTCGCATGACTATCAGGTCCACTTACACGGTGGCAATGTACATTCCTGTTTGCGGCCTCAAACCGGGACCTACCAAGCCTCTATCTCGTCCGAACCAAACCTTTTTGGACTTTGCGATATCAAACGCTTGGTTTACTCTTTTCTACGCGTATTCTCAAAGCCATCGGGACTCGAACCCGGTGTCCATATCATTAAATACCATTAAATTTACTCACTGTGATCTGCCTGGGGGGTAACCCCGTCACTCACCAGCTGTCAGCATCCACGGACCGTGCCTCCACTTCTGCAAAAATCGGGTCGTTGGTCCTGAAGGGGGGAGGACTTTTTTTCCACAGCCGTGCACAGCTGTCCTTGGACTGGAGGCACCGGAGCAAAAATGAGCTATATGGGTCCCTGTGCAGGTGCCACATATGTAAGAAAAATCCTGAGGATGAGCTTCAGTCAAAAAAACAGGCAGGATCAGCGTTTCAGCAAATTTAATCACACTGGCCAGTGGAGAACAATACATAAGCTGTCTCAGAGCGTATTCGCGCATCATTCTGATTCAAACGCACATCACTCAGTCTTTTAAGCTTTCTGTTATCCGAGAGGTGTAGAAGAAAATGTCCATGGCGATTGGCTCAGTACATCTGGTCAAAACATAGTGTATGATTACCTCTCTCTCAGGAACCATGATGCCCACTCAGCAGCAGTCACACAGCAAATTCACAAGGTGAACTAAAACAAGTGATAACAAGGACAGCTGCATCAGGATTTTTTAGCCCAGTCACACAGACCCTGAGACAAACAGAGGCCAACATAATACAAATATGAACAATATAAGACAAATTTGAAATTCCATAAATAAAGAAGACAAATATGGAATTATTCTTTCAGTCCATGCTTCACATGTACTATACAGGAAGACTGAAAGGACAAGGGAATGCATTAATCTGATTCTGGAGCTGAGGGCGATGTTTTTGTCATTCCAGATAGGCTTCAATCTTGCCAGTACTGCTGATGTTAGAGCTGCTCTGGCCATTAGTCCAAGGATGTTCCATCGATATCTACTCACCTCATACACAAGTTCTTCTAATTTCTCTGTTGGTCGAAGGGTTCCATTGGTGGTGTCCTGCCTAATATTGAGCCTGCTTGGTCCATCAGAAGCACACGTATTGCCTTTGCCCTGATGGGAGACAGAAGGCGCAGTCATTAGTAACCCGGGCTGTGACCAATCCAGTGTGGATATCTGTGTAGTTGTCATCATCATATGATGTGTGTAGGGCATGATAGACCTGATGGAGCCCATCTCCTCTCCAGGCCGGATGCAGTTTAATATCATGCCCAGAACGGGCGCATTTGTTACTGGGTTAACCCTTTAACTGTCCACATTAAATGGACGGTCGTGCACCCCCAGTGGCACAGCGCAGCAACTGCACCTGTCAACTTATTGACGTCCCCCGGCTATACTGAACTGATCTGTATTGATCTGACAGTTCAGAAGGTGGCAGACATGTGCCGAAGGAATCATGGCTGACACGGAATACAGCAAAGAAGAAGAAATCCTCATTATTATTCTTCCTTTTTCCACTTTGAGCTCACACACCAATGTGGATGCCGCCATGATCGGTCATGGTGGCAGCGATTCTGACTGAAACTGCATGAAAAGGGAAAAACAGCTGCGTAATACAAATGAAATTCATGTGGGATAGTCATAAGAGTTTGTTGATGTTGTAGACAGTGTAAATGACCGACCAAATGCGAAACATCAACCACAATGGGCAAAAAACTGAGCTACCAGCACCAAGATGGTGGTGCCCACGATCGGCATGCATTCTCACAGGAAAAATGTATCAAACAGGAAAAATTGCCACGTAATACAAAGGAAATTGATGTGGGATAATCATAAGAGTTTGTAGATGTGGTAGACTGTGGAAATGACCGAGCAAACGCAAAACATCGACCACGATGGACAAAAACGGACCGGTCACATGGGCGAGCAAGCCCCTCCCCCCCGCAACAGGTAAGAGATGAATATATATATTTTTTACATTTTATTATTTTTCTGGTTCATATATTTTGAAGATAAGATAAAAACATACCCCTGTAGACAAAACGGTGTAAAAAAAACCCAAACCATTCTTTGTGTAAATGTGTCCAAAGTCCACTTTTGACTAAGTTATGTAATTTATATAGCTGCCGCAACATTATGCAAATTAGATGCATAAATTTATTCCTATCTGAAACTTTGGATCATATTCTACATCTTTCTAATTGACAGTAAGCCATTATCTCTTACCACTTTCAAGTTATAGCCTTGGAAATGTGAACTATTTTATTGACAAAAAATATTTACCACTCTTGACCACTAGGGGTTAGGTTTACCCCTTAACCATTTCTGTCGCCATATGGCGCCTGGGACAGTTAAAGGATCAAAACAGGTAAGTGTTTTCCATGCAATTAGTTAGATCACTGGTAATTTCTCTGGGTAGACTTAAAAGTGAGTTCCATTATGGGATTCACTGTCTGCTTTGCTTTAGTGTGGCATGAACAGGGATCTGGGGTCACATCCACAGGAGTCCCTGGCGGGTCGCCGTGTAGCGATTGCTTGTCAGCCCAGTGGGCAAGTGATTAAAGAACCTCCTGGAAGTAATGTACGAAGACTAGGGTCCAGACTGTTTAGTTAGTTTTGTTACCAGTTAGTCAGGGAGGAGACTTGCCAGTGGATCTTTTTTTTTTTTTTTTTTTGTGGAGATACTTTTTTCTGTTTAACCCAGTTAGTTTTGTCCGTTTGCGCAATCTGCTCATATGTGTGAGTGGAGGCGTGACGGTTTTCTGTGTCAGAGTGAGCAGCTGTGTTATTCGGGTGATGTCAGCACTCATTAGTGTGCAGTGTTTGCATGGAAGCGTGTACCTGTTTGAGAGACACAGAGGTGAGTGTCTGTTTATTTGTAAATTTGGTTTGTGGTGTTTTTGTGTGTGAGTGTAAGTTTATTGTTTGCAGGCTGGGCAGAGCGTCACACCTGTGTGAATTTGTGACGCATCAGTCTTATTTGTTTCTGTGTGTTCATGTGCGTAACGCCTATTACAATGTCTGGAGCACGTTTGACCAGCGATGCTGTCATGTTGCTTTTTGAGCAGGGGAAGGCATTTTTGCTGTGGGAGTTGGCATTGACACAAGCACGTTTGGAGGAATGTAAACTGAGTGTTCTGGCTACCGAAGCCATGGATTTGAGTTCAAATGGTACCTCTGATGGTGCGCACTCAGGGACTGTTTTCTCTGGTGTGTGCCCAGTTTCCTCTGTTCCCAAGGCTGTGTGTGCTCACAGTGTGTGTGAGTTGGTTCCAGCATGCACGGTAGCACCTGTGGTGTTGGCTCCTCCATTTAATCAGGCTGATTTTGAAAATCTCTGTGCTGAGCCTGATTTTTCTAGGTACAGAGGAGAGGTTGTTTTGTTTTTTCCACCAGGCAGGAGAGGAAGACAGCAGGGTTTTCAGCTGAGTTCGTGGTTTGATCCAAGTGAAATCTGCGGTTATTGTGAGGATAAGGGACATTGGAAAGCAGATTGTGTGGTTAAATCTAATGGTGGATTTAGTGATGCGCAGGTTAAGCCTGTGGCGTAGGCAACTCTGATTAATCATGTTAACCTTGAAAACCTGTGTGTTGAAACTTGTACTGTACAGTCTGTTTGTGAGGTGCCAGTGACACCAATTAATGCACCAGATGATGTGTCAGAGGAGTTAGATTCTGTGTCAAACTGTCAGCAGGAGCAGTCAGTTTGTCTTGTTATCTCTGACAGTCACGTGGGTCTGGGTGGTACTGTTAAAGTACCTCAGCAAGGGCCGTTAAATTCTTCAGCTGTTTCTGATAGTCAGTTCTCTCTGGATGACATTGTGGAAGAGCCTTTGATGAGATCTGTTTGGTTACATCTGAGCAGAAGGAGGAGACACAGCTTTGCTGGATTGATCTGCTGGAGTCAGATAAGATAAAATAAGCCTTTATTAGTCCCACAATGTGTAAATTCCAGGATTACAGCAGAAAAGGGATAACAGCACTCAGAGCAGTAGTTAATAAGATTGCTGCTATCCCTTTGCTGTTGTAATCCTGGAATTTCCTGAGATTACTCCTAAAAAGTCCTGATTTTTGAACCGGGGGGAAGTGTGTCTCAACTGCCAGTTGGTTCAGCTGCTGTAGGGTCTGTGAATGCATCTGCGTCAGATGATGACATCATGGTGGCTCCTGTTCAGTGTGGGTTGCAGGGTGAGCTGGTAAAGTCTGAGTCACTGCAAAGCCTGCATGAACCGTGGCTTTCTCCTGAGTTGTTCTATTTTGCTTCTGGATTGAGACCTCTGTTTATCTTGTGGGGTTGTGATAATGGTCATCCCCCAGATGGACGCCTCTATGTTTTCTGGCTGGCTGTGAATTGGGATCAGCCTCCTGAGAGGTTTTTCCTTTTTGTTCAGCTGACCCTGGATTTTGGTTGTCCTCCTGAGGGACATTTGTTTCCTACTGGTCGATGGACTATAGTGTGTTGTGTGTGACTGATGCATTTGCTTGTTTTTTTTGCAGGTCTACTGCTTGGATGTCCACCTCACATTGAGGCCCGTGTGTGACATATGGAGGCCTTGTCTGGAGCACCAAGTTCCTAGGTGTTAGACTAAGAAAGGCTTGTCTACAGTTACCTGTGCCATCTGTTTGGTTTGTCAGCCCTCTTAAATTGCTTCTCCAGGTGCGGGGAGTTGCTGGGTTGCTGACAAGGTTTGGGTGGGTTGGTGGGGTACTTACACCAGGACTTGGTAAGGGAAATAATATAGTGGATCTGTAGTGGTTGTATTTTAATGGACATAGAAAATGGAAAATAATGAATTGAGACTATTTATTATTGAATGACAAATTATTTGGGGAAATTGTCTGTAGGTCAGTCTGTGTAGGCCTTTCCAATAGGAAAGCCCCTTTTTGTGTGTGGTGGTGGGGGGGTGGTACAGCCCTGCTCCTCTTTGGAGTGGGTCCTCTATGTTTTTCTTTGTGTTGTAGGTGGAGCTGCGAAGGACCACCCCTGGCTGAGAGGTGGGCTATTTAAGCCATCTCAGTATATCCATCAGTAGCACTTCTCCTCCTGTTGGAGGCCAGTTGCCTTCCTGGTGTTCTGCTCTGCCTACTGTTCTGGTTCTGTCTGTCGCTTGGTCGGAGCTGTGCTGGTGGTCCTGTCTGTTGTATGCAGCCTGTGGGCTTTGTGGTTTCTGGGTTGGCTGCTGGGCATCGTTGCAGTTCCTGACAGAAGTGTGTGGTCACTAGACTGGCTAGTGACTGTCTGCTGTTTTTGTTTGTTTCACACACACACACACACACACACACACACACACACACACACACACACACACACACACACACCACTGATTTTACAGACACTTTCTTTTATTGTTTCCCTTTAATAAATAAATTATTGTATTAAATTGGCACCTCCTTGTGGTCTCCCCTTTATGTCCAAGCCAGTGAGCCGGGTTTATGACAATATTAGGATTTTTACAATGCTCTCCATTAAAATAACGTAAAATTCTGTTAAATGCCATTTACTTTTTGACACCACATCAGCTCTTTCATTCCCCACAATGGAAGTTGAACCAATAAATCCTGTAAATTTTGCAATGAGGAGATTTTTTTTTCTTTTGGGCCGTCACATTTTGGGGGAATTATATATATATATATATATATATATATATATATATATATATATATATATATATATATATATATATATATATATATATTAATTCCCTTTCTCTCAGCTATTAGCATTCCAGCACCATAGGCAGCGACACTACTTTGCATTTCTCTTGCATCTGTGCATATCTGAAGTGACTTTCGGTCTAAAAACATCTGCTTCCGCCAGCATTTCAGTCAATGTTTGCCAAAGGAGCTTAACTTAGGCTGACTTAGGTGAGCTCTGCACAACTTAACCCAGCGCTCAGGAACTTTTACAGACTGAGCATCACTTTCACCAATGAGTATTTCCAAATGTCGGCAAATTTTCAAAGAACAACTTTCAGCAGTGTTTGCCAACAAACACCAACTATCATTAACGTTTACCAACTTTTGCCAGCAGAGCCAGATGTTTGCCAAAACATCAGCAAAAGTTAGTCCAAATGTTGTTGTGTGAATCCACCCTTACATTTTTCTCTAAAGTTTTGCCATTTCTTTAACGACAGAAACCAGTTTAAGTTCGATCTTTAGATTTCTTCTTTTTCAAGCAACTCAAGTTTTAATTTTTCTTTAAGCTTAATTTTTCTTTGAACTCAAACATACCTTCACACATCAGCATGCTCAGTTTATAGCTTAAAATCTTTTTCCGGCTGTCTGTCAACTCAAGACTCCATTTGGGAGAGTGAACCTGTGACCACTATTGTCCCTTGCTCCCCTACCATGACTTGAGCCACAGGCCTCAACTGGGTCCACCCTTTGAAAAGGTTTTTGGTTAGCCCCACGGGTAGAACTCTGAGGACTAGTACTACGTTTTTCTGGAACAGACCACCACGGTGGTCAAACCCTAAAGATTTGGCCTGCTACCAGGGTGAGGCATGACTTTCCTGTTCTGGTTGGTTCTGAGTCCCTTCAGAAGCTGAGTTTCCGTTGGAGAGGAACTTCTGTGCCACTCTCATAGAATTAAGACAATCCAAGACTAGCATTTTCAGAGATAAACTTGTGCTTACATTGTCCATGACCTTTTCTGTAACTGCTGTCCCTTTCTGAGTATAATGCAAAGTTAGTTTGTTTTATTTTCAGAACATTTTCCCCAACTTCCTTTTCATTAGCTGTGCGTTATACTCAATTCTTTTATGGCTGTTTCACTATTTCTCCATCCAGATACCCAATGACATTCCAGATCTATTTTCCATATGCAAGATCTGTAAATATTGCTCTTTCTCCATATATTCAAAATTACCACTGTTAATGCCACCCTGGTTAAGTCTTCATTTTACAAGCTATACAGATGTCTATTGTCGTTTTGAGTTTTTCTTCATTAAAATTACTTAATCGAGTTTAAGGTGTGACTTTGTGTGTTCAGATTGCAGAATCGCTCAGTGTCAAGAACTGACAACCAGATTATGAGATAATTGATAACTGGCAATGAAATTATTAATTAATGCCTAAATTATGATTTGCCAAATTCTTAAGCTAAATTGTTTCCTAATGGAGTTCTCGTAACTCCAGATAAACTGCGAATGGTGCCCTAGTGTTATAACCAGGTAATAGAATATTATTAAAAATTAATTCCAGTTATTAATTATTAATAATCATAGTCATATAATTGTAGTCTTAACACTACATCATATTTAATGGTGTTCCCATGTTAACTCTCTGAGTGTGCCTGTCGCCGAATTGCGACATAACCCCTAGTGGTCAAGAGTGGTAAATATTTTTTGTCAGTAAAATAGTTCAGATTTCCAAGGCTATAACTTGAAAGTGGTAAGAGATAATGGCTTACTGTCAATTAGAAAGATGTAAAATATGATCCAAAGTTGGCTGCATGGTGGCGCAGTGGTTTAGCACTGTGGCAGCACAGTTTTACCCTCGGCCAGGGGACCGCGGGGATCATGAGATCGTGGGTTCGATCCCAGCCCCCGACCAACAGTGAGCTGTGTGGAGTTTGCATGTTCTCCCCGTGTTGCGCGGGTTTACTCCGGGATTTCTCCGGTTTCCTCCCGCACACCAAAAACATGTAGGTTTAGGGCACTCGTGCACGCAGCGACCAGCAGCCAGTGGCTTGTCACCAGACTGCAAACCAAGTCTACCTACGGGTACAAATAAGTAACAAAAAAAAAAAAAAAAGTTTCAGTTAGGAATAAATTTACGCATCTAATTTGCATAATGTCGCGGCACCTCTTTAAATTCCATAACTCAGGCAAAACTGGACTTTGGACATATTCACACAAAGAATGGTTCAGCTTTTTGACACCGTTTTTTTGTACAGAGGTACCTCATCATCTTATCTTCAAAGTATATGAACAAGAAATCAGTACAATATTTAAAAAAACACAGAAATTCCTCACTTACCAGTGGCTAAGGGGACTCGCTCGCTGCCGTGGTTGCTGCGTTTTCACCCATCGTGGTCGTTATTTTGCGTTCTGTCGGTCATTTACACTCTCTACCACATCTACAAAGTCTTATGATTATCCCACATAAATTTTTCTTGTATCCTGTGGCTATTTTCCGCATGCAAAGCTGACTAAGTGATGGTTCACGATGACGGACTGCAGCCATATTAGCTTTCTGGGCTAAAATGCTAAAAACAGGAAAAGGAAATGAGGAGTTCTTCTTCTTTGGTGTATTATGTGTCATCCATTGAGTCCTCCAACGGATGTCTACCACCTTCTGAAACTGGCAGATCAGTACAAATCAGCACAAATCCTCAATGGAGACGATCATGTCAGAGTGAGATGATAGGCACAGCGCCGCGCTCTGCCACTAGGGGCATGCAAAATCTCACACTCAAAAGGTTAAACCTACACTACCTTCATCTCTTCTCGGCAACAGTGAAAGGAAATACACCTCCTTCAACACCACTAGATAAGCTATTGGCACTGGAATGGGAAATGTCTGTAGTCCATTAAAAAAGAATAATGTCTGGAGATATATACCATTACCATGGAAAAGATGTCACTGTCTTAAAAGGATTATTGACTGGCATCAAGAAAAGAAAACAACTGAAGAAAATACTGGAACTACTAAAATTGGGTGAAGAACTAACTGTCCAGGGCTTTATTAAAACCTGGAAGATTATCGCTAATGCTCCACAGAGAAAACAGGAACTACTTTTTTCTGGTTTATTTCCTATGAATGTTGATCAGACTCATTGACATCTTCGTGTTATTTGTTGTTATTTGTATCTTCAAACTGTAAGTTGGCATGAACCCTATAATTTACCAGAGAGCAAGTGACAACCTGTGCAGAACCCGCCAAGCCTCACATTTGGTGAGCTCATCTGATCTTGTGTGTATAATTACAAAACTGAAAGCCTTTGAAATCTGCCTGAATAATTACTTTAATTAAATGTCTTAAATGCCTTCAGGACTTTAACACTTGAAATGTGTCATAGTTTAATATTCTGACATTATGAATATACTGTAATTTCCCACAAGCTGTGTACTTATATGCTATCGTGTGTGTATATATTAAATAGTGCTCTCTGTAAATGTGTGACCACTTTCTGAATTTGGGGAGGGCATGTGCAATATGTGTACAGAATGTTTTGATGTAAATGTTGCAACTTTAAGAAAGCAAAAACAGATTTGCAAGAAAAGTTGAAAAATTGTAATAGAACAGTTACACCAGTCTGGGACTAGTCAAATCTGATTTGCAGATCCTGCAGAAATTATTTATCTGAAGCCAGGTGAGGCCAGTTTTTCATGAAATTATGTAGGTGCCCAAATCTTCTCACCTTTGAACCTGAGCTGAACTTGAGCACAGTCAAGATGCAGACTGTCATAGGAATGTATCAATTTTCTGTTTAAAGACTGATATAAATACTAGAACCGGCTTTTTGCAAGTTTATTATCTCTGCAGAGAGGAGCAGACTGCTAAAATCTGGTAAAGGCAGAAAATTGGCTGATATGATGGAGAGAAGAAAGGTAGATATACTGTGTTCAAGAAACCAGATGGAAGGGAAGCAAGGCTAGGAAGCACTGGAGGTGGATTTAAACTGTTCTGCCATGGTGTAGATAGGAAGAGAAATGAAGTAGGAGTAATCTTGAAGGAAGAATATGTGAAGAGTGTTCAGGAGGTAAAGAGGGAGTCAGTTGAGTTGAAGCAAGTCAAAGGTGTGATGTTGAACGTTGTCAGTACATATGCCCCACAAGTTGAATGTCAGGTAGAAGAGAAAGAGGAATTCTGGAATAAGTTGGATGAAGTGGTAGAGAGTGTTCCCGGGGGGGGGGGGGGGTGTGATTGAAGCAGAGTTTAATGGACATGTAGGTGAGGGGAACAGAGGTGGTGAGGAAGTCCTAGGTAGGTACCGTCTAAAGGAGAGAAATGTGGAAGGACAGATGGTTGTGGATTTTGCTAAAAGGATGGAATTGGCTGTGGTGAACACATACTTCAAGAAGAGAGAGGAACATAGGGTGACTTCCAAGAGTGGAGGAGGGTGCACACAGGTGGGCTACATCTTATGCAGAAGGAGAAATCTGAAAGAGACAGGAGACTGCAAGGTGGTGGCAGGGGAGAATGTAGCTAGACAGTATCAGATGGTAATCTGTAGGATGACTTTGCAAAGCAAAAAGAGGAAAACAGTGACGGCAGAGCCAAAGATTAAGTGGGGGAAGTTACAGAAGGAAGAAGGTTGCACAGAGTACAGGAAGGAGTTGATACAGGCTCTGGGTGGTAGTGAAGAATTAGCAGATGACTGGGAAAGTACAGCAAAAGTCCTGAGGGAAATGGATAGAAAGGTATGTGGTGTATCCAGTGGACAGAGGAAGGAAGACAAGGAGACTTGGTGGTGGAATGAGGAGGTACAGGAATATATCCAAAGGAAGAGGTTAGCAAAGAAAAAGTGGGAGAAAGTAGGCAGGAGTATTTGGAATCTAGGAGCATGGCAAAGAGAGAGGTGACAAAGGAAAATGCATATAGTGAGTTGTATGAGAGGCTGGACACTAAGGAAGGAGAAAAGGACTTGTATTGACTGGCTAGACAGAAGGATTGAGCTGGAAAGGATGTGCGACAGGTTAGGCTGATTAAGGACAGAAATGGTAACATATTAGCAAATGACGAGAGTGTGTTGAGAAGGTGGAAAGAATACTTTGAAGAGCTGATGAACAAAGAAAATGAGAGAGCACAAGGATGGATGAAGGAAAGATGGTGAACAAGGAAGTTCCGAGGATTAGCAAGATGGAAGTAAGGGCAGCTTTGAAGAGGATGAAGAATGAAAAGGCGGTTGGTCCAGATGACATACCTGTGTAGGTATAAAGATGTTTAGGAGAGATGGCAGTGGACTTTTTAACCAGATTGTTTAACACAATCTTGGAGAGTGAGAGGATGCCTGAGGAGTGTAGAAGAAGTGTTTTGGTACCAATTTTCAAAAACAAAGGTGATGCTCAGAGCTGTAGTAAGATTCAAGATTCAAAGATTTTATTTGTCAATACTACTATACATACAGGATATACAGGAGAACTGAAATGGCGTTTGTCTCTCTTTTCAGGGGTGTGCACAATATTAAAAAAATGAATAAGGCTGAAAAACAACAACAGCAGTCTTTGTACAATAATGGTACCTGTAGTGCAAGTGGTGACAAAAAATAGACCTAGACATCCCATAGTGAAAATAAAGACAAACGATCAAACCCAGCAATCCTATATACAGAAAATTAGAGCAGTAATACTTGTAGTTGCAAGTTTGATGCGGTAGTGTAGGTGTAGACAGTGACAGATTGGACTGCACATGATCAATATTGCAATGACAGACAGACAGCAGCAGATATGACATTTGTGCAAATGGTTGCAGTGAAGTGCAGAGACATACGGCAGCAGATGTATTACTGTTGGTGTGCCAGTCTTTCTGTGCCAACAGCTGAGGTAGTTATTGTGTGGGTGATTGCATTACAGTCCACGGGGGGCGGGGCCACAGAGTTCAGGGTCCTGATGGCCTGATGAACAAAGCTGTTAAGCAGTCTTGTGGAGCGGGCCCAGAGGGTCCGGTACCTTTTCCCCAAGAGCAGAGGTCTGAAGAGGGAGTGTCAGGGGTAGGAGGTGTCACCTGCAATGTCAATGGCTCTACGGGCGAGGCAGGTGAGGTAGATGTCCAAGACGGGGGGCAGAGGGGCACCGATGATCTTGCTGACTGCTTTCACTGTACGTTGTAGTGTCTTCTGGCAAGAGGCGGTGCAGCTTACCATATCACAACGGGATCCAATTGGTGAGGATGCTCTCAATGGTGCCCTGGTAGAATGAGCACATGATGGGGGGTGGGACTTGTGCTCTCCTCCGTTTGTGGAAAAAATGGAGGCGAGTTTGAACCTTCTTGGCAAGTGATGTGGTGTTGTTGGACCAGGAGAGGACCTCAGAGATGTGCACTCCCAGGAACTTGGTGCTGCTCACCCTCTCCACAGCTGCACCACCGATGATCAGAGGAGGATGCTGTGTGTGTCCCCTCCTGAAGTTGACCACAATCTCCTTGGTTTTTCCCACATTCAGGGAGAGATTATTGTCTTTACACCACTGGACCAGTTGGCTCACCTCATTTCTGTAGTTGGCCTCCTTGTTGTTGGAGATGAGGCCCACCACCGTCGTGTCATCCACAAACTTGATGATGTGGTTGGTGCTGTAGGCTGGTACACAGTCATGGGTCAGCAGGGTGAAGAGCAGTGAGATGAGCATGCACTCTTGTGGGGCCCCTGTGTTCAGTGTGATGGTCTTGGAGATGTTGCTGCCAACTCGCACATTCTGTGGCCTCCCTGTGAAAAAGTCCAGCACCCAGTTACAGAGAGAGGTTTTGAGTCCCAAGTGTCTGAGTTTTTGTATTAGGTGTCGGGGGATGATTGTGTTGAATGCTCAACTGAAGTGCAGGAACAGCATATACATGTAGGAGTTCTTTGAGTCCAGGTGAGTGGGGGCTGGATGGAAAGCAGCAGCGATGGCATCTTCTGTGGATCTGTTTAACCTGCATGCAAATTGAGATGGGTCATGGGGGGAAGGAGGGAGGATGGACTTAACCATTTGAGTGTGTATGGTGCCAAACTGCGACATACCCCCTAGTGGTCAAGAGTGGTAAATATTTTTTGTCAATAAAATAGTTCGACTTTATAGTCTGTGTGTTCTCAGCTTCAATCGGCTACTTGTTTTTTCATGTGCTTTTTATTTGTGTATCTGTAGCAAATACAGCTATGAATGAAATGCTAGGATTGACAGAGTCCTGACTCTTTGTCAGCCTGGCTATAGTGCTGAAAAGAAACCTGGGATTACCCACACACACACACACACACACACACATACCCACACACACAAACAAACACACATCAGTCACAGTGGCCATTCACATTGCAGAGCCCCCCCCCCACCCCCACCCACCCCCACACACACACTGCACCATCCCTCGAAACAGCTGTGTCAGGGGTGAAATGTATTGAGGTTAAAGAGAAAACATGCCATCAGACACCCAAGGGGGTGAGCCCGGAAAGGATTTCAGTGTATTTGTGGCGGATGATATAAGTGTACCCCCATCGTGGAGACACGGAATAAGTGCAGGCAGGACACGGCAAACTGAAGTTTAAAAGGGTGTTTATTTCACCCTCCATCACGAGACTCGCTCCAGCGCTGTGGGAGCACGCTGGAGCGAGCCCAGTGTCTCTAGTCAGCAAACAGGCAATGCGTGTGATCAAAAAGAGAATAAGAGAGAGAGCAAGCGATATGGTTGACTTATATACCCAGCTAGACAATGCATGCATGGCACATTAGCATCACAGTAAACTGCAGGAAGGCATGGACATTTGCATTAGAGTCACACATATCAACAGCAAGATTACTGGCGCCGGGATTAGACAAAGAGGGGCTGCCTATTGATATCAGTCCATACATCTCACTGTTCTGCTAATTGCTCCAGCTGAGCGCTCTGCTTGTCCGTAGGCTGTGGGGGTCGCCCCCCCCCCCCAGAGGGCTCAGCAGGGGGCTGAGGCCTCGATCGTCCGGCTTTGGTAGCGAGCTGCGCGAAAAGCTCTGTGCAGGCGGAGGTGGAGGGAGGGGGGTGGGAGTAGCAAGTGCCGGCCCGGGATGGCGAAGTTTTCTGGGCCGCACAAAAATTGCATGTGGATCCACGATGTTGAGGGGCTGTCCCGTTGAACGTGGCGGAGATCCACAGCGGCTGTGAGAAGAAAAAAATTGTCTCTGACTGCTCTCGCGGCTCAGTCCTGCAAGGATGCATAGTGGCTGTGAGAAAAAACAAAAGCTGAGGGACTTGGCGGGTCGGTCTTAGGTGCGGGCGCAGCCCTAAAACCATCGGGGACAGCAGACAGCTGAATTCCCATTGTGCGCTGTGGCTGAGACCCATACAAAATCCTGTGTGCGGGCTGCGTGTGTGCTTCAGGTGTGTGAGCAGCCCTGAAGGTTCCGAGGATGGCGGTTGGCCGTGTTTCTCGGGCGTGTGCAGTGGCGGAGGACGATGGCGGTCTGTGGAGCCGGTATTGTCCCGTGCGTGGTGCGCTGTCCTCGTAACCTCCCGGTGTGCGTGCGGGGGTTCGGTGCATGGGTGGTCCGCTGTTGAGAGGTGGGTCAGGGTCAGGGAGCTTGATGGAAATCAACGTCGTCGGCGCCAGTGTTCCTCCCTGTCTTGGCTGTTGCTGTCGTTCGCTCGTGCCGGGTCATGGTGCGTTCTGGTCCACGCGCCGCGTTCTCCGTTTGGCCCTGGAGGTCACCGTCGTGGAGAGAGGATGAGGTGCGTGCGCGCTTGTGTGGATGCGGAGGAGCAGTGAGAGGGAGTAGACGCTCTTTGTCCCTCGGCCGGTCCCAGCGTGGATGTCCCGATCTCAGGCGAGGGTCGCACCATGACGCTTTCTGTAGCCTTCCCGGTCATCGATGATCTCCGAGGGAGTTTGCCTGGTGTCGGTTCTGCGTCGAGGTCTCCCGTGTGGCAGACAGGAGGGCAGTACATTTGTGTCAGGCAGCTGCGTTCGCTTGTCGTCGGAGTCACCGCCGGGGGCTGCGTTTGTTCGTCGTCAGCGTGTTCTTGTATTCGGGGTCACCAGTGTGGCGGATGATATAAGTGTACCCCCGTCATGGAGGCACGGAATAAGTGCAGGCAGGACACGGCGAACTGAAGTTTAAAAGGGTGTTTATTTCACCCTCCATCACGAGACTCGCTCCAGCGCTGTGGGAGCGCGCTGGAGCGAGCCCAGTGTCTCTAGTCAGCAAACAGGCAATGCGTGTGATCAAAAAGAGAATAAGAGGGAGAGCAAGCGATATGGTTGACTTATATACCCAGCTAGACAATGCATGCATGGCACATTAGCATCACAGTAAACTGCAGGAAGGCATGGACATTTGCATTAGAGTCACACATATCAACAGCAAGATTACTGGCGCCGGGATTAGACAAAGAGAGGCTGCCTGTTGATATCAGTCCATACATCTCACTGTTCTGCTAATTGCTCCAGCTGAGCGCTCTGCTTGTCCGTAGGCTGTGGGGGTCACTCACATATTAACACATAGGTAAAGATCACAATATCTACAAGTAATCACACAAAAGATCCAGATTATCTTTATCTGTGAATCAACAAATATCTTGTCAACCTTTTTTTTTGTGCTTATAACTGTTTCACTGTATGAATATTTGTTCAAAATCTGAACAGCGGTCCAAGGCTAAATCATGGGAGGAAAAAATA
Source organism: Pholidichthys leucotaenia (assembly GCA_020510985.1). Classification (NCBI taxonomy): domain Eukaryota; kingdom Metazoa; phylum Chordata; class Actinopteri; order Cichliformes; family Pholidichthyidae; genus Pholidichthys; species Pholidichthys leucotaenia. The sequence goes on along the minus strand of CM035842.1, from coordinate 410,437,971 downwards.
AGCCTTTGAATTATTAAATATAGTTTTGATGGCTATCCCAGAGATTTTCTCGTAATGAAATGACGCAAGTGGATAATTTTACAAAGTTGACCATTTCAGGAGTTTTTACTCTAGTAAAAAGTATACAGTGGGGGAAATAATTACTTGATCCCCTGCTGAACGTGTAAGTTTACCCCCTTACAAAGAAATGAACAGTCCATAATTTGTTCTAGTAGGTTTATTTTAACAGAGAGAGACAGAAGACCAACAAAAAAAATCCAGAAAAAAGTATCAAATAAGGGTTATAAATTAATTTGCATTTGATCAAGGGAAATAAGTATTTGACCCACAAAACATGACTTAGTACTTGGTGGAGAAAACCCTTGTTGGCATGCACAGAGGTCAGACGTTTCTTGTAGCTGGTCACCAGGTTTGTTCACATCTCAGGAGGGATTTTGGTCCACTCCTCTTTACGGATACTCTCCAAATCCTAAAGGTTTTGATGCTGTTGCTTGGCAATTCAAAGTTTCAGCTCCCTCAGCAGCAGCACCATAACTGTGTCTCCAGGGTCAGAAGGCCACTTGCGTTTGTCAGCGTCGGTCAGTCATTCAAACAGTTACCTGTTATTTAAAAGTGTTTTTTTTTTCTGATAGTTTAACACTTATTCAGTTTTTCCGATGATCCAAACAATATTTTTTCTCTGATAACACCACATTTCACAAAGGACTAATCTTTGCGATGTAGATTTCTTTCTTGATTTTGTACAAAAGCAAAACTTGCAACTTATGTCTATCACAGCACGTGGTTCAATTAAGTTGTCCGCACAGACAACACAAATTTTTTGGGTCAGCCACCAAGCTCCAGAGTAGTTTCTGGTTAATATTTTGAAACAACCTTCATTCTCACAAAAAAAACCCCAAAACACCCAAACAATTTTTGATACACAACAACAACCTCACAGTATTTTTCCGATGGGCATATGCAGTCAAAACCTCAAGTGTACAGAAAAATGCAGCTGCATGAACCTTAAGTGGTTTTTTTTTAAGAAAACACCAAGATGCCGTAAATTTAGCTTTTAGATCGGGCATCGTATTTATAGTTTGTTGGAGTTTTTTTCCCTACAGAAATAAATATTGCACGACCAACTTTGTCTCCATCTTGGATTCAACAACTTCTCTGAGAAATCCCCAGTCTGTTGCCTTCTGTTGCCTGGGGTTGTCTAAAGCAGTTAAGGATTCTTCTACTTGAAGAATTGTGTTACCGACACATTTTGGCTCCAAGAAAAACAAACTGAATTCTGAAAATATCGGTTTAACGTGTATAAGCTTTAAACAACTAAAAATGAATGCTTTAACGGATCAACATCTTGGCTCTTCCAAAAAATACTTCTGTCTATGTATTTTAATGACAAAATACACTGATTCTATGTGTGCTGTTGAATAATTTTCAAATCTCATACCACTAACAAAGCCTCCCCTCCCTCCCTTCCCTCAGCAGCATCATAACAGTGTCTCCTGGAGTCAGAAGGCCACTTGCATTTTTCAATGTAGGTCGGTCATTCAGACAGTTTCAGGTTATTTAAAAGTTTTTTCTGATAACACAGACATTTATTTTTAACATTCTATTCAGTTTTTTCCAACAATCCAAGCAATATTTTTTCACTCTACAGCCTGTGATAGGTAGAGAGCTAAAGAGTATTTATTGACTTACTCTTACAAGAGTACTGACTTACTCTTTTTTATTGACTAAAAAAGCATTTGACGCATTAGATTGCGCCATTTTACTGTCTACATTAGAAAAATGTGGTATAAGAACCTACTCATCTACCCAACAAACGTGGGGTCAATCTATCCAATGAACGGAGAGGGCGAGTCCTCCCCCTATACTGGTCTACAGGCGGGCCCCTACCGTCCACCGATGAAACTACAGGGGTGGAGCGTGTGAAAACCTAATAAATGAGTAGCCCAAAATTGGAAAACTGAAGCAAACTTTGGGAAAAAGACAGAAAAAAACTCCACCATGATTAAGAGGCCGAGCGATCTTCATTTGATCAGCGAGACACCCGTCTCCACCTTGCTGCAGAGCGCTCCGGGATTAGCACTTTGGCTGCTTCTTGAAGGCGTTTAACACTTTGCACCATACTGCATTATTGGCATTAGGGTTACCAGATTCTGAAAAAATTAATTTGTAATAACAGTGTGCTTACTTCTTTGAATAAGAATAGTTTTTATCTTTCGTAATAACAAATGACATGTTGCACAGTGTTGACTCAAACTCTAATTTTGAAACTAGTATATTCACACAAAGTTGCTTCACCATGATTAATGTGGTTAAAAACATTCACTGGTTTAAAAAAGAAACATTTAAATAAGTATTTGTTTGGAAGAACTACAAAAAACATTTTATTTAGTTGTACAGAAGCATTTAAGGATAAATTAATTTGCATTACCTACCCTTAAACATTTATCGTTGAAAGGCAGTAGTAACTCCATCAGTTGTATACTTGTTTCTCCGCATAACACCATTTTAGAGACCTTTTTTTTTCTTAATCATACAAGTACATGTGTGAAGTACATTTACATGTTTGAAGAAAGAATTTTTAACTCCCTTATCTTTTTGTAACAACTTACTCCACTTGTACTAAACATTTGTTTATTAAACACCCAATACAAGTTTATAAAGGGTCGACATCACCCTGTTTTTATTGTGGATGCAGTTTTTAGGTGTTTTTGTACAAACTAAACACCATCTGGTATATTTGTGTTCGTGTTTGATGAATTTAGCATAACACCGTCCATGTTGTGTCATACACATTTTTTGCTTTTCTGTTGACAAAAACTGTTTTTTTTTAAATGCTACATGAAAATAAACCTGAATCAAATGAATCTATATTAAACAAAGTTACTTCAACCTGATTAACTTATAATGTGTCATGTGAAAAAACACAAGCACCCCAGAAACTTACTTGACGGCTAACTTTTGATTTAGTTTATTCTTTCTCCACACAACTTTTTTGTTGTTGTTGTTGTAGTAACGCTAAAACATTTCACTAATCCAGTTTTGAATAACAGATTTGCTGTAGACGAGTGATTTTTCTTTTCCTCTCGGCGGACTTGACTCTGATTTACTTTCTGACGTTTTGTAACCAGTTTTAAATTTTTTGAATCAATATCATCAACAATGAAAGCCTGAGTCACAAGGCATTTGGTGAAATTCAGCGGTTCATTTGAACACCTTTTTCAACACACATTTTTTGCAGCGAAATAAAAGACAAGGGCTAAGGATCAACAAAACTGTTAACTATTTATCCATTTCTTGAATAATTTGGATGGAAATAGAAGTAATCCATATTTGAGTAAATGGAACAGATTTATTTTGTTCTTACAATCACAGCTAAAGTTAGACAAAAAAAAAAAAAAACCTCCAATATTGTAAAAATTTGTTTTGTACAATATACATTGGTGTTCCTGTATGTGGAATCTAGCATAACATTGTCCGTGTCATGTCATACACAATTATGCTTTTTCTGTTGACAAAAACTGTTTTAAATGGTTACATTGTAACAATGCATATTGTAGAGGAGTCAGCAGACAACGTCTCAGTCAGGATGCAGTGATTAAACATAAGAGAATAATAGACAGGGACGTCATGGGGAGTTGGCAGGAAGAGGGAGCCGGGGGTTTAAGGGAAATGTATTGTGGGGTTAGATGTCATGCAGTGTGATGTGAAATGTCATGCAGATGTGAGATGATCTGTTGAGTTTATAAGGAGAAACCTGGTTTGGCTGTTCCATGCTTTTTTATGTGTATGTCTGATGAGAGAGTGTTAATAAATTTCGTCTGCTCGTAAACCGGCCTCCTCATTTCCAACACTCTCCACACTGGTGACCCTAGACGTATTATGGAACACGAGGCAAGAACCCCGGAGTCGGCCCGGAAGGGAAGCCCCAGCAACGTGGCAAGCATCCCACAGACGGCCCGGACGGGAACCCCCAGCAACACGTGCGCGGTTATAGTCAAGCTACCGGACTTCTGGCAGCACAACCCGCACTCTTGGTTCCACCACACCGAGGCCCAATTCGCCCTCCGGGGAATAACGGCAGACGACACCAAGTTTTACCATGTGGTTGCACCGCTGGACACTCGCACAGCTCAGCAGGTAGCGAGCCTGCTCGACCAGCCCCCAGCCCACGACAGATACGAGACTCTCAGAGCTGCGCTGACCCAGCACTACACGCTCTCGGACTGTGAGAGAGCAGAGAGGCTCCTGAGGCGTTCCGAGTTAGGAGATGGTTCGGCCGTCGATCTGATGGAGAAGATGTTGGCGTTAATGGGCATGGACGACGGGCATTTTCTGTTTGCCCACCTTTTCCTCCAGAGCCTTCCAACAGAGGCGAGAGCGGTCCTGGCCAGTTCACCATTGCTGGCCGCACGTGACTACTGTGTGCTAGCCCAGGAGGCAGACAGGATCATCCTCACCACCAGAGCGCCCGCAGTCAACGCGGCAACGGCGGTACCCATCGAGACGACCAGAGGAGGCGAGGAGCCACCGACAGTAGCGGCAGCGCTCTGCTTCTACCACCGCCACTTCAAAGAGAACGCACGCAGATGCGCGCCACCGTGCCAATTCAAGCGCTCGGGAAATGCCAAAGCCGGCAGTCGGTAGCAGCTGCAACCGCCGGTGAAGAGAACAAGCTGCTCTACGTGACGGACTCGCGCTCGGGGAGACGGTTCCTCGTAGACACCGGACCCCAGAAGAGCATCATCCTGCCGACCAACGCCGACCGACTGGCAGGACCTAGCGGCCCCGAGCTGGTGGCAGTAAACGGCTCGGACATATTATGACCTTTGGTGAGAGAACACTGGTTTTACCCCTACACGGCCGTACATACAGTACGAGTGGATTTTTGTTATAGCAGCACTGAAGTTCCCAATCCTGGGAGCTGATTTTCTGTGTGCACATGGTTTACTAGTTGATGTTGCTAACAGGCGCTTGGTTAATGCACTGTCCTTTGACTCTCTCCCCTGTACAGCTCGAGGGGCCGGGCCAGTAACACAAGCCAACGTCACAGCTCCAGGCAGTAAGTTCCACACACTGCTCACTCAGTTCCCAGCACTCACGGTCCCGACGTTTTCAGTGGCCATCGCTAAACACAGGGTGGAGCACTTTATCACCACCACCGGGCCGCCCGTTTTCGCACGACCTCGGCGCTTGGACGCAGCTAAACTGGCCATAGCGCGCGAGGAGTTCGCCAACCTGGAAAGGTTGGGCATCATCAGGCGATCGAACAGCCCATGGGCATCCCCGCTACACATGGTCCCTAAGGCTGAGGGGTCGTGGCGACCGTGCGGGGATTTCCGCAGGTTGGATAATGCCACAGCACACGACCGCTACCCGATTCCCCATATTCAGAATTTTTCCGTTCACCTCGCCGGAGCACGCCTTTTTTCTAAAATAGACCTGGTCCGTGGTTACCACCAGGTCCCAGTGCGCACGGAGGACATACCCAAAACAGCGGTAATAACTCCGTTCAGTTTGTTCGAGTTTCTGCGCATGCCATTCGGGTTAAAAGGAGTGGCACAGACGTTCCAGCGCATGATGGACGCGGTGCTGCACGATCTCCCGTTTGTGTTCGTCTACCTGGATGATATCCTGGTAGCCAGTGCGTCCGAAGATGAACATGCAACCCACCTCAGGACGGTTTTCCAGAGGTTGGAGGAGCACGGGTTAATAATCAACCTGGCGGAGTGCCAGTTCGGTGTGACGGGGATTGATTTTTTGAGGCACCGCGTCTCACCGGAGGGAGTGATACCCTTGCCCGACAAAATGCGCGCTGTGGCGAACTTTCCCCGGCCTCAGACGGTCAGGGCGCTGCAGGAATTTTGGGGGATGGTTAACTTTTATAACCGTTTCCTCCCCCGCGCAGCTCAACTCATGCAGCCATTGTTCGCTGCGCTCAAGAGATGGAAACCCGCGGATGGAGTCGAATGGACTCCGGAGCGAGAGCAGGCGTTCTCTGAGGTGAAAGCAGCCCTGGCAAACGCCGCACTGTTGGGGCACCCAGACCTGGCGGCCCGGATAGCGCTCACTACCGCCACCTCGGACGTGGCCATAGGGGCCGTCATGGAGCAATGCGTCGCCGGTTCTTGGCAGCCGCTCGCTTTTTTCAGCAGGGCTTTGCGCGACAGTGAGCGTAAATACAACGCGTTTGACAGGGAGTTGCTGGCTCTCCACCTGGCCATTCGCCACTTCCAGTTCTGGCTGGAAGAGCGCAGCTTCACCGCGTTTGTGGACCACAAGCCGCTGATGTTTGTGATGGCCAAGGTTTCGGAACCATGGTCGGGCCGGCAGCAGAGACAGCTGGCCGCGATCTCGGAGTTTACAACCGATATTCAGCATGTGTCGGGTAAACTGAATGTGGTGGCAAACTGCCTCTCGCGCGCGGTTGTGGCCCCGGTCTGCGTGGGGATAGATTATACAGCCATGACCGCAGAGCAGATTAGCGATACGGACGTGCGCGCACTCCAGTCTGGACCAACAGGGTTAAGGCTGGAGAGCAGAGTACTGCAAGACAGCAGCCCCCCCCCCCCCACTAATCTGCAACGTCTCCACGGGATGCCCATGCCCGGTGGTCCCGGTGGCGTGGCGCCACCGCGTGTTTGAGTCAGTTCACGCTCTGGCGCACCCAGGAGTGCGCGCGTCAGTCAAAATGGTGGGAGCGAAATTCGTGTGGCCAGGCCTGCGCAAACAAGTGAAAGAGTGGGCGGCAGCCTGCGTAGCGTGCCAACGAGCCAAAGTACACAGACACACGAAGGCTTCTTTGGAGCTGTTTAGTATACCGGCTAAAAGATTCGACCATGTTCACTTGGACCTCGTGGGCCCCCTCCCGCCGTCGCAGGGGTGCACGCACCTTCTGACAGTGGTGGACCGCACCACACGCTGGCCAGAAGCAGTCCCGCTGGCGGCAACCACATCCGCGGACGTGGCACGTGCCTTTTTGACAACATGGGTGGCGCGTTTTGGAATCCCGTCGGACATCACGTCCGATAGGGGCCCTCAGTTTGTGTCCGAGCTTTGGTCCGTGATGGCCCGCAGCCTGGGTGTTGCAATTCATCGCACAACAGCGTACAACCCACAGGCAAATGGGTTATACGAGCGTTTTCATAGGTCACTGAAAGCAGCACTCAGGGCTTCGTTGACGGATGCAAACTGGGTTGACCGGTTGCCGTGGGTTTTATTGGGGTTGCGTTCTGTGCCAAAAGAGGATTTGGAGATTTCCCCTGCCGAGCTGGGTTTTTTCTGGGGAATTTTTGCCAGATAATCCCGCACCGGACAGCTGCCCGTCTCAGCGTTTGCAGAATAGTGCAGACACAGGCATGCTGCCCGGCCCGGCTCACCACTGTTTTCCACACGCTTTCGTGCCAAAAACTTTGAAGAACGCGGAGTTCGTGTTCGTCAGACACGATACGATGCCCACCGCCCTCCATTGCGCCCACCCTACGATGGCCCGTTCAGAGTGCTGGAAACAGGGGACAAGCATTTTTTGTTAGACTTGGGGGGGTGTCGGGAGAAAATATGCATAGACAGACTTAAGCCCGCCTTTGTAGTGGCGGACGAGCAAGTGCTGCTGGCTCGGGCCCCTCGGCGGGGAAGACCCCCACTGAGAACTCCCCAGGCAAACGATTCACCAGGACAGCCACATGGGCAGAGCGAAGTTCCCCCACCCCTCGCCTTGGCCCACCCGCAGTCAGACACACGTCCAGCAGCCCCCCACCGGTACAGAGACCCCCGTTACAGCAGATATGGGAGGAGACTGAAGCCCAAAAGACGTGGTGACTGAAAACTCTGTCTGGGGGGGGGGGGGGGGTGTAGCAATGCATATTGTAGAGGAGTCAGCAGACAGCGTCTCAGTCAGGATGCAGTGATTAAACATAAGAGAATAATAGACAGGGACGTCATGGGGAGTTGGCAGGAAGAGGGAGCTGGGGGTTTAAGGGAACTGTATTGTGGGGTTAGATGTCATGCAGTGTGATGTGAAATGTCATGCAGATGTGAGATGATCTGTTGAGTTTATAAGGAGAAACCTGGTTTGGCTGTTTCATGCTTTTTATGTGTATGTCTGATGAGAGAGTGTTAATAAATTTCGTCTGCTCGTAAACCGGCCTCCTCATTTCCAACACTCTCCACAACATGAAGATAAAACCGTGTTCCTCAAATTGAAATGTACAAATTTCACGGATTTATTTCACTCACCTGCTTTGTTATTTTCATGCAAACATGGTTCAACATGATCCATGTGGTTAAAACCTTCACTAGTTTTCTCAAAAAGAAACATCTGAAACAAGTATGTCTTTGGAAGAATTACAAAAAAACATTTAGTTTAGTTTGTATAGTCAGCTATGTTACACAAAACACGTCACATTTTTTAGGCTAAAGTGATTTGCAAACAACAAAACTAAAACTTTGTTGATCGGAGGTAGTAGAAACTACTTTCGTTATATGTATACTCCTTTGCATAAGACCATTTTGACTGACTCATGTTTAATCCCTAAGTACATGTCTGAAGTACATTTATATATTTGAAGAAAGAATTATTAGCTTCCTCATTTTTTGTAACATGCCAGTGCAGTTGTCCATCCATCCATCCATCCATCCATCTTCTACAGCTTTTCGGGAGGTCCGGGTCGCGGAGGCAGCAGTTCAAGCAGAGAAGCCCAGACTTCCCTCTCCCCCGCCACCTGCTCCAGCTCTTCAGAGGGGATACCAAGGCGTTCCCAGACCAGCTGGGAGACATAGTCTCTCCACAGAGTCCTGGGTCTGCCCCGGGGTCTCCTCCCAGTGGGACGTGCCTGAAACACCTCAAGTGGGAGGCGTCCAGGAGGCATCCTAATCAGATGCCCATACCACCTCAACTGACTCCTTTCAATGTGGAGGAGCAGCGGTTCTACTCTGAGCCTCTCCCGGATGACTGAGCTCCTCACCCTATCTCTGAGGGTGAGTCCAGGAATCCTACGGAGAAAGCTCATTTCAGCCGCTTGTATCCGCGATCTCATTCTTTCGGTCATTACCCAAAGCTTGTGACCATAGGTGAGAGTAGGAACGTAGATTGAATGGTAAATCAACAGCTTTGCCTTAGAACTAAGCTCCCTCTTCACCACAACAGACCGGTACAACGTCCGCATCACTGCAGATGCTGCTCCAATCCGTCTGTCAATCTCTCGCTCCATTCTCCCCTCACTCGTGAACAAGACCCCAAGATACTTAAACTCCTCCACTTGGGGCAGGAGCCTGTCCCCAACCCGGAAAGGACAATCCACCTTTTTCCGGCTGAGGACCATGGACTCGGACTTGGAGGTGCTGATTCTCATCCCAGCCGCTTCACACTCAGTGGCAAACCGTCCCAGCAAGAGCTGTAGGTCATTGCTGGATGAAGCCAACAGGACAACATCATCTGCAAACAACAGAGATGAGATCCTGTGGTCACCAAGCATGACACCCTCCGTTCCCTGGCTGCGCCTAGAAATCCTGTCCATAAAAATTATGAACAGGATCGGTGACAAAGGGCAGCCCTGGCGGAGTCCAACTCTCACTGGGAATGACTCTGACCGAGTGTTGGCAATATGGACCAAACTCTCACAACGGTCGTACAGAGACCGAATAGCTCGTAACAACAAGCCCGATACCCCATACTCCCGAAGCACCCCCCACAAAAATCCACGAGGGAAGCGGTCAAATGCCTTCTCCAAGTCCACAAAACACATGTAAACTGGTTGGGCAAACTCCCACAAACCCTCGAGAATTCTCGAGAGGGTAAAGAGCTGGTCTGATGTGCCACGGCCATGACGAAAACCATATTGCTCCTCCTGAATCCAAGGTTCGACCAACGGCCGGACTCTCCTCTCCAGTACCTTGGCATAGACCTTCCCAGGGAGGCTGAGGAGTGTGATCCCTCTAAAGTTGGAGCACACCCTCCAGTCCCTTTTTTAAAGAGAGGAACCACCACCCTGGTTTGCCATGCCAAAGGCACTGCCCCTGACCTCCACGCAATGTTGCAGAGGCGTGTCAACCATGACAACCCAAAAACATCTAGGGCCTTGAGGTACTCTGGGCGAATCTCGTCCACCCCCGGGGCCCGGCCACCAAGGAGATTTTTAACCACCTTGGCGACCTCAGCCCCTGTGATAGGCAAGTCATCCCCCTCGTCCCCAAACCCTGCTTCCACTGTGGAAGGCGTATCAGTGGGATTGAGGAGATCCTCGAAGTATTCCTTCCACCGCCCGACGATGTCCCCAGTCGAAGTCAACAGTGTCCCATCCGCACCATACACAGTGTGGACGGGGAGCTGCTTTCCCCTCCTGAGCCGCCGGACAGTTTGCCAGAATCTCTTTGAGGCCAACCGCAAGTCTTGTTCCATGGCCTCACCGAACTCCTCCCATACCCGGGTTTTTGCTTCAGCAACCACCCGAACTGCACTCCACTTGGCCTGCCGGTACACCTCAGCTGCTTCGGGAGTCCCACAAGCCAACCAAGCTTGATAGGACTCCTTCTTCAGCTTAATGGCCCCCCTCACCATTGGGGTCCACCACTTGGTTCGGGGGTTGCCACCACGAGATGCACCGACCACCTTGCGGCCGCAGCTCTGGGCTGCCGCTTCAACAACAGAGGTGGAGAGCAAGGCCCATTCAGACTCCATGTCTCCAGACTCCCTCGGAATGTGGTTGAAGTTCTTCCGGAGGTGGGAGTTGAAGACCTCCCGGACAGGGGCCTCAGCCAGACGCTCCCAGCACACCCTCACTATACGTTTGGGTCTACCAGGTCTGAATGGCTTCCTCCCCTGCCATTGGATCCAACTCACCACCAGGTGGTGATCAGTTGACAGCTCTGCACCTCTCTTTACTCGGGTGTCCAAGACATACGGTCGCAGGTCTGATGATACGATAACAAAATCGATCCTCGACCTGTGACCTAGGGTGTCCTGGTGCCAGGTGCACATATGGACACCCTTATGCTTGAACATGACGTTCGTTATGGACAGACTGTGGTTAGCACAGAAGTCCAATAACTGAACACCACTCGGGTTCAGATCGGGCAGGCCGTTCCTCCCAATCACCGCCCTCCAGGTTTCACTGTCATTGCCCACGTGCGCATTGAAGTCCCCCAGTAGGACAATGGAGTCTCCAAGAGGAGCACCCTCCAGCACCCCAGTCACAGACTCCAAAAAGGGTGGGTACTCTAAAACATCATTTGGTGCATAGGCACAAATGATGGTCAGGACCCGTTTCCCAACCCGAAGGCGCAGTGCAGTTGTACTAAACATTATTTATACATATTGTAACGTTTGGGTTCTCTGTCTGTTCTGGGGGAGGTTGTGGGGGTAGGGCTGTGTGGAAGGGGGTGAGCATGAGGAGGAGCGTGGATGTGTGAGGAGAGTTGGGAGCGAAAGACACACAGAAGTTTTTCTTGTTGCTTTTTTGGCATGGTCACGGCCTACATCGAGACATCCTTGTTACGACCCGAGCGCTGGGTTCTGATCGCGCTCGGGCTAAGTTCAACTCGCCGCCGGCCTTGACAGCTGTGGGCTGTATTCTGGTCTCACCAGGCTCTTATTGTGAAGGTGCTCGGTGGGGCTTCCGCCTGTCAAGGCTGGTCAGCTGTGTGTCATTGCTGCTCGTTAGTGTTCGCCTTCAAAAGCGGGCACTGGCAACAGTAATGTGGCAGGAGTATTGTCAACGTCTTGTCAGTTATGGTCTGCACCTCGTCAAGCTTTGTCAGAGCATCGTGAGACCTTCATGTCGGGTTTGTGTTTTGCCATGTCACGTTTTAGCTCGTAGTGGCTGGGGTCAGCCCTGCGAGCCCATGTATTGATTTGTGTGCTTTTGCCGAGAGCGGCTCACAGTCTTGTCCTGTCTCGTCTTGTATGTGAATAAACCGTCATCGCAAAACTCACTGGTGGACTCCTGGCGTCTTATGGTGATCCGCGAGGATCACCTCATGAGAGTATACTCCTGCCAGGATGTCTAAACGGAGACGCCACACCGAGACGCCTTTCACCGTGAGTTTTTGCTGTAATTGGACAATTGTTCTTCCCTGTCTGGGTGTCAACTGCTGGGGAAAATGCCGTCATTCAGGAGCCGCGGTCGGCGTCTGAACCGCGAGCTGGCAGACGCTCTGGAGTATGTAGATGGAGCGCTCCTCGCCGCAACTTTTGACGACAACCCTGATGACATGCGCTGGCATCTGGACGTTGCTGAGGATTTCCTTGACAACCTTCCTCTCCTCTACGACAATCACCCGGAGGTGGTGACGAGGAGAGAAGAACTCGCTACGCAGCGCGAGATACTCCGTGGGCTGGAGGAGGAAAGAAGCAGGAAGCAGAGGAGAAGGCATCCTCGCTCCCCGTGTTGGAGTCCCGTTCCTGTCCCGGAACCGGTCCAGGAGTTCACGCCGTCTGGGGGCTGACGACAACGTAGGCGCAACGGCCCAAGTATTCCTCAGCAGAATCCCCGGCTGGACCCGCTGCCGGCGAAGCCCGTCAGCGAACCTCTGAGAGCGGCTCCACCTCGTCCATCCAGGGGGCCCTCTGTCGCCATCCAGCGGGGAGAAGGAGGAACAATGTCCCCTGCAGCAGGAACCATCTCTTCCCTGGGAGAAAGGCAAGTGCATGATAATTCGTTACATCTTGATTATAATCTGCCTTGTCTGACTCCTGGGGGTGGAGTTCGGGGTTTGCAGCCCCCCGAGCTCCTTCCACCTGCTGTAGCAAAAATGACTAAACCTGCTGCCTCTGTGTCTCCCCCGGTTGAGCGGTCCGCGACGCCAGGCCAACGTCGTCGGATGAAGAGGGGCCCTGCAGTGCTGGAAAGCCTGGATCCGGCCCTGCAGCCACGTCGTGGACAGAGGAGAAGAGCGGACTGCAGCCTGGAGCCTGAGCCGACGAAGAAGCGTCCCCGGGTCTCCTTGCCGGAGCGGTCCGAGCCAGTGGGTCGAGGGTCCCCTGCCCCCAAGCCATACGGGTCATCGGCATGGACAGCAGCGTGGGAGGAACCTCAGGCTGCAAATGACATCCTGCCAGCTGCGGAGCTCGACGCAGCTGAGTTCGAGCCTGCTGACGAGAGTCGCTGCCCTGAACCTGGATCGTCAGAGTCCTGGGTGGCAACAGAACCCGAGTGCAGGCAAGTGCTCCCTCTTTTGTCTCTGTCCCCTGTGTTGGAGCATTTTTGCCTGCCTCTCGGGGAGGCGAGTGAGGAGCAGCCGCCTGCTGCGCCCGAGCTCGTCTTGCTGGGTTCTGTTGCTACTGGTGATTCTGATCCCGGTTTTCTTGTTTCTGAGCCTTGTTGCAGTGTCGCCGGCGTGGAACGAGTCGGAGTAACTGGGTTGGAGGTCCCAGGTTCGGGGGTGGAGATCGTCAGTGGAGCTGCACCGACCCAATCGGGGTCCGTCGTGCAGGCTGCTGTGGCCCAATCGGGGTCCGACATGGGTGCATCAGAGGCCCAATCGGGGTCCACCGCGGGGGTGGTTCTGGCCCAACTGGGGTCCAACGTGGGTGCACCGGAGGCTCGATCGGGGTCCACCGCGGGTGCGGTTCTGGCCCAATCGGGGCCCGACGTGGGTGCAGCTGGGACCCAATCGGGGTCCAGCGGAGGTGCAGCGCCAGCGTGGTCCGCGGACGGGGGAGGAGCTGCAGACCTTTCACCGTCGAACGGATTACAGGCTCATCCTGGTCATCTGTCCCCTCTGAGTCACCGCCCCTGTGCATCATCGCCGGGGGCCGTGGGGGCTCCTGTTCACTTACCCCGGCTCTCCCGAGTTTTGTCCTTGTCAGGGAGGGCGCCGCGGGCTGTTTTTCCCCAGGACTGGTGGCTGAGGGACACGGGTCGGCCGCCGGAGGAACTGTTTCGCCGGTTCGGTGCCTCGGGTCGGCCACCCGACGTGTTGTGTGTGTCTTCGGGCGACCTGGTTCGACCACCGGAGGAGCGGACGTGCTGGGCGTTGGACTCTGGTGACCCGCCTGGTCGTGTTCCGCCTCTTGTGACCACCCGCCGGCTGTTGGACGCGGGGAGACCACCTGAATTGTTCCTGTGGCGCTTGGTCTCCACCGGTCAGCAAAAACTGTCGGGGGGGGGGGGGGTAGTGGTTTTTCTGGGTTAGTCCGTCACGGTGATTGTTCTGTCTTTTTTTTTTCTTGTCCTTGCTGTTCTGTGTATCTTGTGTTTTGGTTATGTCTTGCAGTTGCCCTAGCATGTGTTTTGTTCTACTGTTGCCTTGTTTTTTTTTTCTCCTTGTATTTTGTCTGATTTTTGAATATTTGGTTTTTTGTCATAGTCTTGTGTTTAATATTTCTGACCCAGTAGTTCTGGTTTTTGTTTCCTCCATGTGCATTTTTTTTTTATTTTTGTCTGAGTAGTTACTCTTGTCATTGTCCTGTGTGTCGTTTTTTTCTGGTCTGTTTTGTCTTTGGGTTTGGTCTCTCTCCCTCCGCTCCTACCCCGGCCACCCACCCTGGGGGGTGGGGGGGGCAGGGTGGTCCTTGGGGCGTTCTGAGCCCGCCCGTGGAGGGAGGGTACTGTTACGACCCGAGCGCTGGGTTCTGATCGCGCTCGGGCTAAGTTCAACTCGCTGCCGGCCTTGACAGCTGTGGGCTGTATTCTGGTCTCACCGGGCTCTTATTGTGAAGGTGCTCGGTGGGGCTTCCGCCTGTCAAGGCTGGTCAGCTGTGTGTCATTGCTGCTCGTTAGTGTTCGCCTTCAAAAGCGGGCACTGGCGACAGTAATGTGGCAGGAGTATTGTCAATGTCTTGTCAGTTATGGTCTACACCTCGTCAAGCTTTGTCAGAGCATCGTGAGACCTTCATGTCAGGTTCGTGTTTTGCCATGTCACGTTTTAGCTCGTAATGGCTGGGGTCAGCCCTGCGAGCCCATATATTGATTTGTATGTTTTTGCCGAGAGCGGCTCACAGTCTTGTCCTGTCTCGTCTTGTGTGTGAATAAACCATCATCGCAAAACTCATTGGTGGACTCCTGGCGTCTTATGGTGATCCGCGAGGATCACCGCATGACAATCCTGTTAAGAATAAAGGTCTTAAATTGGCAACCTGTTTGTGTTTTTTTTTACAACGCGTCTGGTGGACAGTACAATATATTAAATACATGATTTATGTTTTGTATAAGTTTTACTTTTTCACACAACCTTTTTGTCATAGTAACAGTAAATTATTTCATGAATAGCAAAAAATTTCACTCCTGGTTTTTAAATTTCACCGAATGGGAAATGTAAGACAACAACTTTGTACAAACAACAAACATCTCAGTACAAACATCATTACTGCTCATCAGATACGTCATGAAAAAAAGATTATCTTAAATAGGAACCCAATATTACGACCTAACGCTGATGTGACGCAACAAATTCAGACGTGCGTGTTGTGTATTAAACAATGTGACCAAGCTCTCTCTGATGGAGAACGGCAGAAGTAAATGAATCTGATAAAAGAATGAGCAGCAACTGATTAGTAGATTACATCATGTGACCAAGGTTTTTGTAATATAATTTAAAACAGAAACTTTTATTCACTATTCATGACATACATGGTGAAATGATTGGAGACTTTTTTTCATTTGATTTTGATTAAGGGCGGCACGGTGGAAGAGTGGTTAGCACTGTGGCAGCACAGTAACTCACCCTTGGCTGGGGGATCCTGGGTTCGATCCCAGCCCCCGACCAACAGTGATCTGTGCGGAGTTTGCATGTTCTCCCCCTGTCTGCGTGGGTTTACTCTGGGATTTCTCTGGTTTCCTCCCACATGCCAAAAACATGCAAGTTAGGTTAATTGGCATCAAAACTGGGGATTCTAAATTGTCCTTAGGTATGACTGTGAGAGTGAATGGTTGTCTGTCTCTCTATGTTGGCCCTGCGATGGACTGGCGATCTGTCCAGGGTGTACCCTGTCTCTCGCCCAAAGATACTGGGATAGGCTCCAGCCCCCCCGCGACCTGAAAAGGATTAAGCAGAAGAAGATGAATGAATGAATGAATGATTTTGATTAACATGATTATTGTGTAGCAACCTTAACACCAAAAGCTTGATGTAACGAAGCCGTGACAGACCTCTCCGTGATCAGTCTGTTATAAAGCTACTTGGACTGGGACCCCACTAGCCCAAAATGAGTGGCTAACTTGCAGCGGGTCCTTGTAATTTCTCCATGAGGATCAAACCAGAGCGCTCTCTGACCCTTTTATCCATAATCTTGGAGCGTTTTTCGGCGACTCCACCCAAAGCTACAGTTTGGCTGGTGCGGAACCCTTCTTTACACCTACACCGCCCCGTTGGACCCATAATGGAACACACACACATCTGAGGGGGGGGGGGGGCTTTCCCGGCTACATTTGAAAACAGTCCAGTGATGCTTCTATTCACAAAATTGATAAAAGGTGAGCTGTAAAATTTTGTAATGTTAATCCACGCTATAAAATCAGACTAATGTTTAAATTTAGTAATGTTAACCCTTTGAGTGTGAGATTTTGCATGCCCCTAGTGGCAGAGCGCAGCGCTGTGCCTGTCATGTCACTCTGACATCCCCGGGTGCACTGAGGATTTGTACTGATTTGTTCTGATCTGCAAGTTTCAGAAGGTGGCAGACATGCATTGGAGGATTCAATTGATGACACATAATACACCAAAGAAGAAGAACTCCTCATTTCCTTTTCCCGTTTTCATCTTTTTAGCCCAGAAAGCTAATATGGCTGCTGTCCATCGTCGTGCACCATCACTTAAATGGCTTCATACACAGAAAATAGCTGCGGGATACAAGCGAAATTTATGTGGGATGCCTCCCGCCCAAAGGTGCTGGGATAGGCTCCAGCCCCCCCGCGACCCGAAAAGGATTAAGCGGAAGAAGATGAATGAATGAATGAATAATCATAACACTTTGTAGATGTGTAGAGAGCATAAATGACTGACAGAACACAAAATAACGACTACGATGGACGAAAACGCACCAACCATGGCAGCATGTGAGTCCTCTTAGCCACCGGCAAGTGACAAATTTATTTATTTTATTTTTTTTACATTGTACTGATTTTCTGGTTCATAGACTTTGAAGATAAGATAACAACATACCCCTGCAGAGACAACGGTGTCAAAAAAACGAACAATTCTTTGTGTAAATATGTCCAAAGTCCAGTTTTGACTGAGTTATAGAATTTATATAGCTGCCGAGACATTATTCAAATTAGATGCATAAATTTATTCCTATCTGAAACTTTGGATCATATTTTACATCTTTCTAATTGACAGTAAGCCATTATCTCTTACCACTTTCAAGTTATAGCCTTGGAAATCTGAACTGTTTTATTAACAAAAAATATTTACCACTCTTGACCACTAGGGGTTATGTTGCAATTCGGCCACAGTAACACTCAAAGTCTTAAGTCACGTGGCTTTCAGCAACACCAGCACACAGGAAGGAAAAAAAACCCGCCAACGATGTACAAAAAACTTTAACACCCTCTCCCATGAACGGTTAAGTGAACTAATATGTTAAGACACACGACGATACACATTTAGCCATATTAACGAGTAAGATTAACTTTTTGTTCTTCATTAAATTAAATTAATTAATTAAAATTAAATCACCCTTATTGTCATTCAACTGTACAACCAATCATGTACAGCAGAACGAGATTGTGCTTTACCTATCTAGAGTGTAAATCACACACACCCCAAGTGCAGAATCAGAGGGCCGCTGCCATGCAAGGCACCGCCACAGAGTTCCCTCCTCCATTCCATTTATTGCTGAGCACCAAGCTGGATAGCAGGAAGTTCCACTTTTATATGGTCTTCGGCATGACCCGGCCGGGATTTGAACCCCTGCCTCCCGGGTGTGGGGCGGATGCTCTACCAACTGAGCCACCACTCCGGTAGAGTGGTGGCTCAGTTGTAAGGCAAAGTCCTTAAAATGACTTTGTATAAATATACCAAATCATTAAAAAACACACAAAAAAAACAAAAAGTGCAAGCACTTATTTCCATCGTGATCCATAAAAAGGTAAATAAAAACATGTTTAACAAGGGTATAATATTCAATACATTAACAAAAGATCATTAAAAATTAATAACACATAAAAGGATTGGACTCTTGATCATGAAAACTTTGAAATAAGTATTTTTTGAGTAAAATTTTGAATGGAGACTTGGTTGTCTTTTTCGTTATGGCTAGGCAGTTGATTCGAGTGTAGTGTACTAGAATAACCAAAAAGATTTACCATGACGCTTGACTTGAGGTACACGGAGAGACGTGGTGCTGGATCTTGTGTGTTGATTTGTTGCAAGTCACAAATGGTTACAAAAAAAAGATAATTTGGAGCAGCACCATTAACTCATGTTGTAGACTAGACTGAGTTTTTAGTTGGTTGACACATGATTTGTAATTTAGTTAGACATCGTCAAAATGATATGTAATCTTGATTACACAGAGTAATGTTAAAAGCATTCACTTTTCCACAATATTCTAATTTATGAAGCAGTAGACTATTGTAACCCTGTGTTAAAAATGTGATGGAATTATGAATGTCGATACCGCTTTAAGAAGAAGGGGGGACATTCATTTTACAATGGGAGTAGATAGTTTAACGTGAATTAAATTAGAAATATTGATACCGCTTTTAAAAAGAAAAACACCCATTTTACAATGGGAATACATAATTTGAATATGAATATTTAAATAAATATATATTCATAAATAGGAACATTTTCTAGAAGGTTCTGATAAAGTTCCTAGTGTGGAGATGTGTTGAAAGGACGAGACTGAGTTTATTCCTCAGGTTCAGCTTTATTCACAATCACATACTCCAACATTCCAAAGCAGAAAAAGAGGATGAATCTTCTCACATCTGTCCTTTTATACCCAGGACATCAAACCTACAGTCACATGGTGTTTAATCAAACATACAGTCACATGGTACTTAATCCCAGTCACAATGTAACTTCCCCCGATCTTAACACCATCCACCCCCTAGTCTCCGGTGGTCAGGAAATCTCTCAAGGCCATCTCCTTGAAACAAAAGGCCAAATCTCACACCCTCCTGTTACTTCTAGGAGGCTCAGTCCCTTTGTTCCCCTGAGACGTGAAGCACACAATAAACATACAGTAATATATCTGTGGAGCATATGAAACCAACATATGTGCCCCACATGACCCCCCCCCCCAAACGTCTAAGATGGAACAATCATAACTAAAGATGCATGTCATAATAAAATCACTACATATCAGTCCACCTGCCGCTTAGGCCTTAGTCTTCTGCCGTATTTGCTGTAAGCCGGCTTTACTGCCTCCGCAGTGTCCTCCTGCTGCGGGGCTGCTGCCTGTGGATTAGAACTGTTAGTCAATCTCTGTGGGTGTTCTGGGGAATGCTTTCTAGGGGGTCTGCCGCGCCGGGGAGCCCTCGCCAACTGCACAGGTTCGTCAGCCATCACAAAAGCGGGTTTGAGCCTGTTTATGCCAATCGTTTCCTTTCTGCCCCCCAAATCTAGCAAAAAATGCTTATTTCCTGTTTCCAGCACTCTGAACGGTCCATCATAAGGCGGCCGCAAGTTTGGGCGATGGGCGTCATGTCTGACAAAAACAAACTCCGCATTTTTTAAAGCTTTAGGCACAAAAACGCGCGGGAAGCTGTGATGAACTGGGCCAGGAAGCGTGCTCGATCCCGTGTCGTTCTGCAACCGCTGAGCGGGGGGGCACTCTGGCGCAGGACAATCCGGGAGAAACTCCCCGGGCAGCCAGAATGGCTGCGCAAAAACTAACTCAGCTGGGGAGGCTTTTAAATCCTCTTTAGGTGAAGAACGCAACCCCAATAAAACCCATGGTAGCCTGTCCACCAAATTTGTATCCGTAAGCGACGCTCTGAGGGCTGCTTTCAATGACCTGTGGAAACGTTCGCATAAACCGTTAGCCTGCGGGTTGTACGCGGTAGTGCGGTGGATCGTTACCCCCAGGCTGCGGGCCATCGCTGACCAAAGCTCGGAAACAAATTGAGGACCCTCTGTCGGACATAATGTCCGACGGAACTCCGAAACGCGCTACCCATGCTGTTAAAAATGCACGCGCCACCTCCTCGGCTGTGGTTGATGCCAGTGGGACCATTTCCGGCCAACGTGTGGTGCGGTCCACCATTGTCAAAAGGTGTTTGCACCCCTGTGACGGCGGGAGGGGGCCTACTAGGTCGACATGCACATGATCGAACCGCTTAGCCGGGATGTGAAAAGGCTCCAAGGGAGCTCTCGTGTGTTTGTGTATTTTAGCCCGCTGACAAGCGACGCATGCTGCTGCCCACTCCTTGACTTGCTTGCGCAGGCTTGGCCATATAAATTTCTCTCCTACCATTTTGATCGACGTGCGCACACCCGGGTGTACCAGAGAATGGATCGAGTCAAAAACGCGGCGGCGCCACGCGGCTGGCACCACTGGACGTGGTCATCCTGTGGAGACATCGCAGATTAGGGGGGGCATACCGTCTTGCAGCACCCTGTTCTCCAGCCTTAACCCTGTTGGTCCAGACTGAAGCGCGCGCACATCCGCATCGCTACCCTGCTCCGTGGCCATGGCTGCAGAGTCTGCCCCCACTGGAGCCACCACAGCACGTGAGAGGCAGTCTGCCACTACATTATATTTACCCGCCACATGCTGAATATCGGTAGTAAACTCCGATATTGCGGCCAGCTGTCTCTGCTGCCGGCCCGACCAAGGTTCTGAAATCTTGGCCATCGCGAAAGTCAGCGGTTTGTGGTCCACGAACGCGGTGAAACGGCATCCTTCCAGCCAGAACTGGAAGTGGCGGATGGCCAAGTGTAGAGCTAACAACTCCCTGTCGAACGCACTGTATTTTCGCTCGCTATCGCGCAAGGTCTTGCTGAAAAACGCGAGCGGTTGCCAGGCTCCAGCCACATACTGTTCAACGACCACCCCTATGGCTACATCTGACGCGTCAGTAGTGAGCGCCATGTGGGCCGTTGGAACTGGGTGTGCCAACAACGCAGCGTTTGTCAGGGCTGATTTGACTTGAGAGAATGCGCGCTCCCGCTCGGGAGACCATTCGATTTTATTTGTGGGTTTTTGCTTTTTTAGTGCAGCATACAATGGTTGCATGAGCTGTGCTGCGCGGGGGAGGAAACGGTTATAAAAATTAACCATTCCCAAAAACTCCTGTAACGCTTTGACCGTTTGTGGTTGGGGAAAATTTGTTATTGCGCGCACTTTATCGGACAAAGGGACCGCTCCTTCTGGCGAGACGCGATGCCCCAAAAAATCAATCTGCGCCACCCCGAACTGACACTTCGCTGGGTTGATTTTTAACCCGTGCTCTGCCAACCTCCGGAAAACTGCTGTGAGGTGGCTTTCGTGTTCGTCTTCAGACGCGCTGGCTACCAATATGTCGTCCAGGTAGACGAAGGCGAAAGGGAGATCGCGCAGGACCGCGTCCATCATGCGTTGGAACGTCTGCGCCGCACCCTTAAGCCCAAACGGCATGCGCAAAAACTAAAAAAGCCCGAAAGGAGTCATTACCGCTGTTTTGGGTATGTCTTCAGCGCACACTGGAACCTGGTGGTAACCGCGTACCAAGTCTATTTTAGAAAAAACGTGCGCCCCCGCCAAATGAACCGAAAAATCTTGGATGTGCAGAATCGGGTAGCGGTCATGCGCTGTGGCGTAATTCAACCTGCGGAAATCACCGCAAGATCGCCACGAGCCATCAGCCTTTGGGACCATGTGCAGCGGTGAAGCCCAAGGGCTCTTCGAACGCCTGATGATGCCCAGTCTTTCCAGGTTGGCGAACTCCTCGCGCGCTATGGTCAGTTTAGCTGAGTCCAAGCGCCGAGCTTTTGCAAAAACGGGTGGGCCGGTGGTAGTAATAAAATGTTCCACCCCATGTTTAGCCACTGTCGCCGAAAACGTTGGGACCGTGAGTGCTGGGAACTGAGTGAGGAGTGTGTGGAACTTACCACCTGCAGCTGTGACGTTGGCTTGTGCAGTTGGCGGGGCCACTCGAGCTGTGCAGGGAATAGAGTGAAAGGAGAATGCATTAACCAGACGTCTGTTAGCAAGATCAACCAATAAACCATGTGAGCACAAAAAATCAGCCCCAACATGTTGAAATTGACTGCCGCTACAACAAAAGTCCACTCAAATGCACGGCCCTGCAAAGACAGAAGCAGAGTCCTCTCACCGAAGGTCTTAATCGCTGAGCCGTTCGCTGCTGACACCCGGGGACCACTGGAAGGCGCCAGCCGGTCCGCGTAGGAAGGCATGATGAAGCTCAGCTGGGAGTCTGTGTCCACGAGGAAATGCCTCCCCGAGCGTGCATCTTTCAGGTAGAGCAGCTTGTTCTCCTCCCCGAGGGCCGCAGCTGCTACCGACCCCCGGTCTTGGCGTTTCCCGAGCGCTTGAAATGGCACAGTGGAATGCACTTGCGTGCCCTCTCTGCAAAGCGGCGATGGTAGAAGCAAAGGATGTCATCCGCTCCGTGTCGCCTGGCCCTTGCTGCTGCCGTCGTCGGTGAGTCTGGTGCTGCAGCCTCTGGCACCATGCCGTCTCCAGACGTTGCGCCTAGCTCTGCTGCCGCGGCCGAAGCCGCACTCCGGTTGTGGGCATCGACGAGTCGTTGCGCCTCCTGGCTCAGCTCGTGGTAGTCTCATCCGGCCAACAGAGGTGAGCCGGCCAGGGTCACTCTCACCGCTGGCGGTAGGGTCCTGAGGAAAAGGTGGGTGAAGATAAAGCTGTCATCTTCGGAGTCTCTCAACCTCAGCATTTTCCCCATCAGGTCTGCGGGTCTGTCGTTCTCAAACTCCGTCAACGCCAGGAGCCCCTCTGCTTGCTGTTGCACCGAGGGGGTGAAGTGGCTGATAAGCGCAGCCTTTAATGCGCTGTACTTGTCGCTGTCTGGTGGGTGGTTGACCAGGTTCTCCACCCTCTGGACTGTGTGGTTGTCCAGCTTCGCCACTACATGGTAGAACATTGTGTCGTCTCTCGAGATTCTCCGGAGGTTGAACTGCGCCTCGACCGCGCTAAACCAGGAGCGCGGACTGTTCTGCCAGAAGTCCGGCAGCTGGAACGTGGTGGCATTCGTCAGGCTGGTTTCTGACGAGCCCGGCTCGGGAGAATTACTTCTGCTCATGCTTCGTCGTAAGGTCACCAGTGTGGAGATGTGTTGAAAGGACGAGACTGAGTTTATTCCTCAGGTTCAGCTTTATTCCCAATCACATACTCCAACATTCCAAAGCAGAAAAAGAGGATGAATCTTCTCACATCTGTCCTTTTATACCCAGTGTAATGTATTTTAGTGTGTTTTTAAGGAGAGCAAGTGGAATAAACAGACAGGACAGCGAGGTCTTCAGTAACGTCAACAACTGTTTTTTACTCTCTTTCTTAATCTGCATACAACACTTAACAGCGCCCCTAGTGGCAGACCACATTACTACATTACATCTCCCTTCTTTAGAAGTAGAATATCATACTATATTGTTATAGAAAAACAATAAATCCTAATATGACTCACAAGTTAAAAAGTATGGTTTTAACCTGAACAACTGCTTTTCTTTTCATTACAGGGCTAACATCCCTTAAGATACACTTAAACATTTCTTTATGTTGTTTCACACTGTATAACGTTGTGGGGGTTTAATCAGTCTGCCAAAGCGTGAAGTTTTCCTTGGCTCTTCAGTAACTGCTTTGGAATTCTCAGTTTCCTTTACAGGAGAATGAACAGGTGCTTGCTCCGATGAGATGGTCTCTGTTGGCTCACAAGCAGGGGTCGGGAAATCCTCCTGATCAGTGTTTGTGGTTTTAGGAACACTTTCTTCTCTGCACTTCAGTAGATGACGCCTGTTTCTCCTGAATTTACATCCTCCAGGGGTCTGAATCACAAATGATCTTGGTGTGTTGTGGCTCTTTACCACAGTAGCTGGTTGCCATGTATTCTCAGCTCTGAATCTAACTGTCGCTCCCTCTTGTAGAGCAGGTAAGGCTCTGGCTCCACGGTCAAAGTAATGTTTCTGTCTCATCTGTCTCTCCTTCAGTTGTTTTTGCTTATTCTTGTTCAGCTGTGGCATTAACAGCTGACCTGATGTTGGCAATTTTGTTTTCAGTCTCCGATTCATCAACAATTGTGCTGGAGACAATTTGACTCCATCCAAGGGCGAATTTCTGTATTCAAGAAGAGCAATATAAGGATCTCCTTGGCTCTCTTGTGCCTTCTTCAGTAGGTTTTTTATTGTTTGAATTGCACGTTCACTTTGCCCATTTGATTGTGGGTATCCCGGGCTCGATGTGGTGTGTTTAAACTCCCATGTTTCTGCAAACTGTCTGAACTCTGCACTTGAAAACTGTGGTCCATTGTCTGACATGAGCTCGTCTGGAATTCCATGTCTGGCAAACATAGATTTAAGAGCTACAATGACATGTTTGCTTGTTGTTTGTGGCAATTTGGCAATTTCAGGATATTTTGAGTAATAATCTACACACAGTAGATAATCACCTTGGTCAAAATGGAAAAGATCAACACCAACTTTTGCCCAAGCTCTGCTGGGAATGTCATGACTCTGAAGTGGTTCTTTGACATTGTTCCTCTTGTGTGTGTTACAGATAGAACACCTTAGCACTGTTTCTTCTATTTGTTTAGACATACTGGGCCAAAACAAAACATCTCTTGCTCTTTCTTTGCATTTAACAACGCCAAGATGTGCTTCATGGATTTTCTGAAGCATTTCCTTTCTCAGACTTTGAGGCACCACAAGTCTGGAGTTCTTGAATATTAGTCCTTCTGAGCATGTGAGTTCCTCTCTGAATGTCCAATACTTCCTTATCTCAGCTGGAACTTGATTGACTTGTGCTGGCCATCCTAACTGAACTGCTTTCATTAACATTTGCAGTTCCTCATCTGCTGCTGTTGCTTTCTGGAATAACTTCAGCTTTTCCTCTGAGACAGGTAGGTGTGCTGTAAGGAGATTAACTTCAAGTTCCTCCTCCAATAGTTTTTCTGTCTGCTCTTTAAGAAAAGCTCTGCTCAGAGTGTCTGCAATGTACAAGTCTTTGCCTGGTTTATATGTAACCTGCAGGTTGAAAGGCTGCAGACTCATCAGCATACGTTGTAGTCTGGGTGGTGCTTTATGCAACCCTTTTTTGAACACAGCTTCCAGTGGTTTATGATCTGACTCAACCTGTACTGGTCTTCCATACAGATACTGCTTGAATTTCTCACAGCCATACACAATAGCCAAAAGTTCCTTTTCAATTTGTGCATATCTTTTCTGTGTGTCTGTTAGCGATCTTGAACCATAAGCCACTGGCTGACCCTCTTGCAATATCACAGCTCCCAATCCTTCAGAGCTTGCATCCACAGACAATGTAACTGGTTTATTTATGTCATAAAATCTCAGCACAGGGGTTTCACTGACAAGTGACTTCAGCTGTTCAAAGCTCTTTTGTTGCTGTGACTCCCAGTGCCATGCAACTTCTCCTTCCAGAAGTTTTCTGAATGGTGCACTTACCTCTGACAGGTTTGGTATGAACTTTGCAAGGTACTGCACCATACCAAGAAATCTTCTGAGTGCAGCCACATCTTCTGGTTGAGGCATGTTAACTATTGCTCTGACTTTTTCTTGGTCTGGCTTCAGGCCTTCTGCACTCAAAATGTGTCCAATATATCGTATTTCAGTCATGCCAATCTTACATTTGTCCTCGTTCAGTTTCAGATTAATGCTTTTCACTCTTTCCAGTAGTTGTCTCAGCCTTTTGTCATGTTGTTCTTTATTTACACCCCAAACCAGGATGTCATCCATAACATTCTCAACTCCCTCCAGGTCCTCCAGTCTCTGGGCGATGTACTTTTGGAAGACTTCTGGGGCTGATGACACACCAAAGGGAAGCCTCTTAAATCGGTATCTACCAAATGGTGTGTTAAAGGTACATAACTTGGAGCTTTCTTCATCAAGCTGTATTTGCCAGAAGCCATGGTTTGCGTCTAGCACTGAAAACACCTTTGCATTCGGCATCTCTGCAACGACTTCTTCCACTGTTCGTAGGGGATAGTGCTCTCTTTTTATAGCTTTGTTAAGATCTTGAGGATCTATGCATATTCTTATTCTTTTATTTGCTTTCTTGACAATGACCATGCTGTTGACCCAGTCAGTTGGCTCTGTTTGCTTCTCAATCACACCCAGGGTCTCCATTCTTTCTAGTTCTTTTTTTATATCATCCTTCAGTGCTAAAGGCACCTTTCTGGGTGGGTGAATCACTGGAGTTACAGCTGGGTCGACCTGAATGTGATGTAGTCCCGGTACACACCCCAGTCCTGTAAACACATCTTTGTATTCCGTCAGAATGTCAGTTTCCTCTTCTCTATCCACCTTGTGGACTCTGGTTATCAGTCCCAGTTGTTCACATGAATCCCCTCCAAGGATCGCTGGCAAATCAGCTTTTATAACTTGAAATTCAAGCTCCTGTTCTTGAGTTTTGTATTCACATTTCAGCTTTGCCATGCCCACTGGTTCCATCTTGTGGCGAGAATATGATACTAACTTTGTTCTGGATTCAAACAGTAGCATATCTCCTTTGGTCACTTTCTTTAAGATTTTGAGAGGTAGCACATTGCAACATGCACCCGTATCTAATCTGAAGATGACCTGTTCACCATTCATTGTCAGAACTTCTGTCCATCTTGATTTTTCAGCTTCTTCGATGTTCATCTTATCAACATGAGCTGGCTTTTTATTTTCTCTTCTCTTTGGCTCAATGGTTCCAATAAACATTTCTTTTTCCTCTTGTTCTATCTCATTCACATTTTTCTCCTGTCTGTGTGAACTTTCTCTGCTTTCTTTGTGCATCCTTGTGTGGCACACGCGAGCAAAATGGTTTTTTCGTGAGCAGACTTTACATGTTTGCCCATACGCAGGACACTTGCGAGGCTCATGTTTATACCCACATTTATTGCATTCTCTTTTTGCGTGGACGTCACTTTCTTTAGACCTCTTAGTTAGCTTTATTTTGCGTAGCTTGTTTACTGAAACTTCTGTTTCTTCTTGTAAAGCTTTCATATGGCTTTGTGTGGCTTCATTAGCTCTGCATATATCCACAGCTTTACTCAGGGATAAGTCTGGTTCTCTAAGCAATCTTGCTCTCACCTGGTCATTGGTGACTCCACACACAATACGATCTCTTATGAGTGAATCAGTTAACAGTCCAAACTCACAGTCTTTGGCCTTGTTTTTCAGGTCTGTCACATATGCATTGATAGGTTCACTCTTGCCTTGTACTCTTGTGAAAAATATGTGCCTCAGGTAGGTTATATTTTTTCCTGGCTCACAATACTGCCTAAATCTTTCTTTTAGGATGTCAAAATCATCCACATCATCATCATCAAAGTCCATGGTATTAAATACCTTAATAGCTTCGTCACCTGCCACATGAAGAAACGTAGCACATTTTATTTTCTCTGACTTTTCAGCTATGCCGCTAGCAATCAGGTACAGCTCAAACTTCTGGATCCACGAATGCCAGTTTTCTTTGAGGTTTCCTTCCAGCGACAGACTGTTCGGCGGTTTTAGTTGGTCCATCTTCGTATGAGTGACACTTCTGACACCATGTAATGTATTTTAGTGTGTTTTTAAGGAGAGCAAGTGGAATAAACAGACAGGACAGCGAGGTCTTCAGTAACGTCAACAACAACCGTTTTTTACTCTCTTTCTTAATCTGCATACAACACTTAACAGCGCCCCTAGTGGCAAACCACATTACTACATTACACCCAGGACATCAAACCTACAGTCATATGGTGTTTAATCAAACATACAGTCACATGGTACTTAATCCCAGTCACAATGTAACTTCCCCCGATCTTAACACCATCCACCCCCTAGTCTCCGGTGGTCAGGAAATCTCTCAAGGCCATCTCCTTGAAACAAAAGGCCAAATCTCACACCCTCCTGTTACCTCTAGGAGGCTCAGTCCCTTTGTTCCCCTGAGACGTGAAGCACACAATAAACATACAGTAATATATCTGTGGAGCATATGAAACCAACATATGTGCCCCACACTAGTATTGTGTGTTGATAATTTGAGTAACCAATGGCTGTGCCATTGGTGGGTCACGCCACGCAGTGGGTTAAGCGCTCTCTCCCTGGGTCTGGGATGACTTGCATTTTTGGCTCAGTCACGCCAGACGCTGAAAGACACAGACCAGAGAGAGAGACAGTCCTTGGTGATATGGCGACGCTAACGTGCTAATAGCAGCCTTTGCCTGGATAAAACCCTTGAAATTGGTAAGCCTAAACCAAAATGAGAAATGAGGCATTGCGGTATTGCCAAATTCTAATGCCCCATCTATTAAATTTTAAGATTGGGATCCAAAGGTTGTCGACGTCGTTGAGCGCGGGAACTCCATTGAAGCATGAGCCACTTCGCATGGTGAGTGCTGTTTATTCATTGTGTATGTGGATGCTAATCGCTAATAGCTTAAAAACGCTAGCCGCCGATGCTAAATTCGGCTAGTTTTTTCATCAAAAAAAGCTATTTTTCAAGGCTGTAACGGTTAGCAAAGGCCCCAGTTCCCTTGCCCTTGATTGCTACTTGATGATGAATGATGAATCTGTGGTCTATGTGTGTTTAAAGTGCAAAATTGTGATAAATTGTTGTGCTAGATGTGATGTTAGCTTGGTGCAGCACACTGCACAAATGTCCTGTGATGTCAAGTGTTCCAAATGCACTTTACTCATCGTTATAGCACCATGTTGATGGGTTTGAATGGTAGATGTGTTTGTTTTATGCACATTTGTAGCGGCTTGATTCAACCCCCCCACAACACACAGAGACAGTCAGCTCGTTACTCCTGGGTTTTTTCCGCTGCATGCTGAGTTTACAGCTGTGAGGTTAAAGTGTCATCCATGCATTGTGTTCATGCATCCTGTCTGTACCTCTGATATGCAAATGCCCAGATCGACTGCTGTGAATGTCTTTGATGTATTGTCTGAGTTGGGTATATATGCTGCACTGTTCTGTAAATCTGCCTCTTATTCACTGACTCCTTCAACTGCTGCAGACACGCGCTTTGTGTCTCCTCTCTGAGAGCCTGAGGACATCACCTTAGCCCGCAGCACGAGGGCTGGGGAGGTGTTCCGATGAAGGCGGTATGATTCAATAAACCAACTAAAAACTCCATCGCTGCCTTTATTTTATCATGCCGCTTCACATTTGTTGATTTGGGGAAATTGACTTAGATTATAGACCAAGCTCTTTGTGTTCTGACCTATTTTATAGGTCAGGTTCTTTTCTTTTTTTTTTTTTTTTTTTTTTTTTTTCCCTTTGGACTGTTTTGACCAGAGCGTGGATCTCCAGATCTGGATGGCGAGCTGAAGCCCGAACCCTATGAACTGCTAAAGGTGACTCCACTAGTCACCTGGAAAGGACCAAAACAAGAACTTTGAATATTGTAAATATAAGTTTGAGTTTATGGATTATTTTTTTTTCTTTTTTATTGCGCTATGTATTTATTTTTGTGTACATAATTGTAAATAATATACATAGTTGCAAGTTCCATATACGGCTGTGTATGTGTCGTCTGTTGCTGCACCCCCCAGGCTCCTACGAACCCAGAGTCGGTCTGACCTGGCCCAATTATCCCTTTTCCCTCAGGTAGAAAAGTTAAGGTAAATACATTGCCATAACACAATACTACCAAAAAGGGTACTACACCTAAAGTGAGTAGGTGTTAGTAAGGGTTACACACAAAAATCTGGCGAGCGCAGGTGTTAGTGGGTGTTACCCTGGTATTACCCCAGTGATATTATACCCTGTATTACCCCCATTGTATAACAGTGGTATATTGTTACAAAATTTGGCGAGACAAGTAAGTGTCACAGGGAGACAGGATCACACTATGACAAAAAGTTTGTGTGGAAAAAGTAAAATAATCAAGTAAGATTCTGGTGTACTGGTGTTTTTTTCACGTTAATCAGGTTGAAGCAACTTTGGTTGAATACAACAAGCAGGAGAATTAAGTAAATACTTACATCAAAAAATTCTGTAAGCATCCAAACAAATAGAAGAAACTGAAGCGTGTCAATAGAAACAATATAATTGTGTGTAACAGCACAGTGTATAAAATGCTTGTGGTAAATTTATTAAACATCAGCATATATTTTCTATCATCACCTCTGATTAACAACAAAAAGGTTGCAGGCATGAACACAAAATGTAAAATACTAACAGTAGCACTGTGATAGACTAAAATGATGCTTTATACGTCTGACTGCATCATCCCAGGTATGCACGAGCACTTGATGAAAACCATGAGCGTTCGGCGATTACAAAACTTATATCAGGTATTGTGGCAACCTGGGAAGTGCATAATGGTTTACCACCTTAGACAGGAACAAAGGACGTGAAGTTAACCTTTTGTGTGTGAGAAGTTTCTAGATGCCCTAGTAAGATAACAGGGAGGTGTCAAGGATGAATGGACTGACTGCATTCGGGGGAGATTATCTTTTGTGTGTGAGAAGAGTCTAGGATGTCATGTTATTTAAGGGAAGAGTTCCTACTTGTATGCCATTCTGTCTATGCTTCTTGTGTGAGTCGTGTAATAAACCGCTTGAACCAAATCAGCCTCATTATTTACACGCTCCACACTGGTGACCCAAGACGAATCATGGAATACGACGGAAGATCCCCGGAGCCAACCTCGACTGGAACCCCCAGCTTCGCGTGCGCTGTAGCGATCAAACTACCTGATTTTTGGCAGCATAACCCATGCTCCTGGTTCCACCTAACTGAGGCGCAGTTCGCCCTCCGAGGGATATCGGCGGATGATACGAAATTCTACTATGTGATCGCAGCACTCGATGCCAACACGGCTCAGCACATCGAGAGCCTGCTCGATCAGCCACCAGCCGACGGCAAATATGACGCGCTGAAGGCTGCCCTCGTCCAGCACTACACGCTCTCGGATGGTGAGAGAGCAGAGAGGCTTCTGACGCGGACCGAGTTGGGAGACGGTTCGGCCGTGGACATGATGGAGAAGATGCTGAGGTTAAAGGGCACGGACGACGACCACTTCATCTTCACCCACATTTTCCTCAGGAACCTTCCGACAGCGGCGAGAGCGGCCCTGGCCAATTCGTCGTTGCTGGCCAAACGGGACTATCGTGCGCTAGCCCGAGAGGCAGACCGGATCATCGTCGCCACCAAGGCTTTCGTGACCATTGCGGCAGCGACGGAGCCCGGCACGTCGACACGAGGAGGCGAGGAGCCGCCAACGGCAACAGCAGAACCACCGACGGCAGCAGCAGCGGGGGCCAAGGAACGTGGAGGTGACACGCTTTGCTTCTACCATCGCCGCTTTGCAGAGAGGGCATGCAAATGTATACCACCGTGCCAGTTCAAGCGCTCGGGAAACGCCAAGACCGGGGGTCGGTAGCAGCCGCGACCCTCGGGGAGGAGAACAAGCTGCTCTATTTGACGGACGCACGCTCGGGGAGGCATTTCCTCCTGGACACCGGCGCACAGAGGAGTTTCATCCGGCCGACCTACGCTGACCGGCTGGCAGGAGCCAGCGGCCCCGAGATGGCAGCAGCAAATGGCTCAGATATTAAGACCTTTGGTGAGAGGACTCTGCTCTTGTCTCTACATGGTCGTACATTTGAATGGACTTTTGTTGTAGCAGCATTGGATTACCATATACTGGGGGCTGATTTTCTATGTGCACATGCGTTGTTGGTAGATATGGCTAGCAGGCGCCTGGTTAATGCACTGTCTTTTGATTCTCTCCCCTGTATAGCTCGAGTGACCCGGCCAACAGCACAAGCCAACGTCACAGCAGCATGCGGTAAGTTCC
The DNA here is from genome assembly GCA_020510985.1 of Pholidichthys leucotaenia. Classification (NCBI taxonomy): domain Eukaryota; kingdom Metazoa; phylum Chordata; class Actinopteri; order Cichliformes; family Pholidichthyidae; genus Pholidichthys; species Pholidichthys leucotaenia. The sequence goes on along the minus strand of CM035842.1, from coordinate 410,406,121 downwards.
ACACACTGCTCGCTCAGTTCCCAGCACTCACAGTCCCGACGTTTTCAGCAGCTATCGCTAAACATGGGGTGGAGCATTTTATCACCACCACCGGGGCATCCGTTTTTGCAAGACCTCGGCGCTTGGACGCAGCTAAACTGGCCATAGCGCGCGAGGAGTTTGCTAACCTAGAGAGGTTAGGCATCATCAGGCGCTCAAACAGCCCATGGGCTTCCCCACTACACATGGTCCCTAAAGCTGAAGGTTCGTGGCGACCTTGCAGCGATTTCCGCAGGTTAAACAACACTACAGCGCATGACCGCTACCCAATTCCCCACATTCAGGATTTTTCCGCTCACCTCGCAGGAGTGCGCATTTTTTCTAAGATAGATTTGGTCCGTGGTTTCCACCAAGTCCCAGTGCGCGCTGAGGACATACCCAAAACAGCGGTAATTACTCCGTTTGGTTTATTTGAGTTATTGCGCATGCCGTTTGGGCTTAAAGGGGCAGCACAGACGTTCCAACGCATGATGGATGCAGTGCTGCGCGATCTCCCTTTCGTATTCGTCTACCTGGATGATATCTTGGTAGCCAGCGCGTCCGAAGACGAACACGAAACCCGCCTCACGGCGGTTTTCTGTAGGTTGGAAGAGCACGGTTTAATAATCAACCCAGCGAAATGTCAGTTCAGGGTGACGGGGATTGATTTTTTTAGGGCACCGCGTCTCTCCCGAAGGAGCGGTTCCGCTGCCTGACAAAGTGCGCGCAGTGACAGATTTTCCCCGACCACAAACGGTCAGGGCGCTACAAGAATTTTTGGGAATGGTGAACTTTTATAACCGTTTCCTTCCCCGCGCAGCGCAGCTCATGCAGCCATTGTACGCTGCGCTCAAAAAACAGAAACCCGCGAACAAGGTCGAATGGACCCCGGAACGAGAGCAGGCGTTCTCGAAAGTTAAAGCAGCCCTGGCAAACGTCGCATTGCTGGCACATCCAGACCCAACGGCCCGCATAGCCCTCACCACTGACGCCTCAGATGTGGCCATAGGGGCTGTTGTGGAGCAGCGTGTCGCCGGGGCTTGGCAGCTGCTTGCCTTTTTCAGTAGAACCTTGCGCGACAATGAACATAAATACAGCGCGTTCGACAGAGAGTTGCTGGCTCTCCACCTGGCCATTCGCCATTTCCAGTTCTGGCTGGAAGTGCGCAATTTTACTGCGTTCGTTGACCATAAGCCACTAACATTTGCGATGGCCAAAGTTTCAGAACCTTGGTCGGGCCGGCAGCAGAGGCAGCTGGCTGCGATCTCAGAGTTTACTACCGATATTCAGCATGTGTCGGGCAAACTGAATGTAGTGGCAGACTGCCTCTCGCACGCTGTTGTGGCCCCAGTCTGTGTAGGGTTGGATTACGCAGCCATGGGCGCGGAGCAGGCTAGTGACGTGGACGTGCACGCGCTCCAGTCTGGACCAACAGGGTTAAGGCTGGAGAAGAGGACGCTGCTTAACGGCATTCCCCCCTTAATCTGCAACATCTCCACGGGTCGCCCACGGCCTGTGGTTCCGGCCGCGTGGCGCCGCCGTGTGTTTGAGTCGGTTCACTCTTTGGCACACCCAGGGGTGCGTGCGTTGGCCAAAATGGTAGGAGAGAAATATGTGTGGCCGGGCCTTCGCAAACAAGTGAAAGAGTGGGCGGCAGCCTGCGTGGCGTGCCAACGAGCCAAGGTTCACAGACACACAAAGGCTCCTTTGGAGCCGTTTCGCATCCCGGCTAAGAGGTTTGACCATGTCCATGTGGACCTCGTAGGGCCCCTTCCGCTATCACAGGGGTACACGCATCTCCTGACAATGGTGGACCACACCACGCGCTGGCCAGAAGCGGTTCCGCTGGTGGCAACCACGGCTGAGGAGGTGGCGCGTGCGTTTTTAACAGCATGGGTGGCGCGTTTTGGAGTTCCGTCGGACATTACGTCCGACAGAGGCTCTCAATTTGTTTCTGAACTCTGGTCAACCATGGCCCGCAGCCTAGGTGTCTCAATTCACCGCACAACTGCGTACAACCCACAGGCAGATGGGTTATGCGAACGTTTTCATAGGTCATTAAAAGCGGCTCTGAGGGCTTCACTGACGGATGCAAATTGGGTAGACAGTCTACCATGGGTTTTATTGGGGTTACGTTCTGTGCCTAAAGAGGATCTGGAAGCTTCCCCAGCAGAACTCGTTTTTGCACAACCACTCCGGCTGCCTGGGGAGTTTCTGCCAGATAATCCTGTGCCAGGCAGCTCCCCGTCTCAGCTGCTGCAGCGTTGCATAGACTCAAGCACGCTGCCGGGCCCTGCCCACCACAGTTTTCCGTGCGTTTTTGTGCCTAAAGCTTTGAAAAACTCAGAGTTCGTGTTTGTCAGACACGACACCCACCGGCCCCCACTGCGCCCACCTTATGATGGACCGTTTAGAGTGCTGGAAACAGGGGATAAGCATTTTTTGCTAGATTTGGGGGGTAGGAGGGAAAAAATTGGCATAGACAGACTCAAACCTGCTTTCGTTGTGGCTGACGAGCAAGTGCTGTTGGCGAGGGCCCCTTGGCGTGGAAGACCCTCACGGGGCGCTTCCCAGAGAAAAGATTCTCCAGAGCACCCACACGGACAGTCAAAAAGTTTTCACCCCCAGACATCAGCCCCCCAGCATGGCAGCGCCACGGAGGCAGCGAATCCTGGCTACAGCAGATACGGCAGAAGACTGAAGCCCAAGCAGCATGCGGACTGACATTGATTGTTCTACAGCATGTGGACTGATGTTAATGGTTCTATCACAGCATGTGGACTGTTACCCTTTTGTCCTATCTAAGTTGCTGGGGGGGGGGTGGCAACCTGGGGATTGCATAATGGTTTACCACCTTAGACAGGAACAAAGGACGTGAAATTAACCTTTTGTGTGTGAGAAGTTTCTAGATGCCCTAGTAAGATAACAGGGAGGTGTCAAGGATGAATGGACTGACTGCAGTCGGGGGAGATTATCTTTTGTGTGTGAGAAGAGTCTAGAAGGATGTCATGTTATTTAAGGGAAGAGTTCCTACTTGTATGCCATTCTGTCTATGCTTCTTGTGTGAGTCGTGTAATAAACCGCTTGAACCAAATCAGCCTCATTATTTACACGCTCCACAGTATTTAATATATTGTACCGTCGACCAGATGCATTGTAAAAAAAAAAAAACATGAAGAGGTTACTAATTTAAAACCTTTATTCTTAACAGGATGTCTCGATGTAGGCTGTGACCACGCCAAAAAAGCAACAAGAAAAACTTCTGTGTCTTTCGCTCCCAACTCTCCTCACACATCCATGCTCCTCCCCCTCCTCATGCTCACCCCCTTCCACACAGCCCTACCCCCACAACCTTCCCCAGAACAGACAGAGAATCCAAATGTTACAATATGTTTAAATAATGTTTAGTACAACTGCACTGGCATGTTACAAAAAATGAGGAAGCTAATAATTCTTTCTTCAAATATATAAATGTACTTCAGACATGTACTTACGGATTAAACACGAGTCAGTCAAAATGGTCTTATGCAAAGGAGTATACATATAACGAAAGTAGTTTCTACTGCCTCCGATCAACAAAGTTTTTGTTTTGTTGTTTACAAATCACTTTAGCCTAAAAAATGTGATGTGTTTTGTGTAACATAGCTGACTATACAAACTAAACTAAATGTTTTTTTGTAATTCTTCCAAAGACATACTTGTTTCAGATGTTTCTTTTTGAGAAAACTAGTGAAGGTTTTAACCACATGGATCATGTTGAACCACATTTGCATGAAAATAACAAAGCAGGTGAGTGAAATAAATAGGTGAAATTTGTACATTTCAATTTGAGGAACACGGTTTTATCTTCATGTAACCGTTTAAAACAGTTTTTGTCAACAGAAAAAGCATAATTGGGTATGACACAACATGGACAGCGTTATGCTAGATTCCACATATAGGAACACCAATGTATGTTGTACAAAGCAAATTTTTACAATATTGAAGGGTTTTTTTGTCTAACTTTAGCTGTGATTGTAAGAACAAAATAAATCTGTTCCATTTACTCAAGTATGGATTACTTCTATTTTCATCCAAATTATTCAAGGAATGGATAAATAGTTGACAGTTTTGTTGTTCCTTAGGCCTTGTCTTTTATTTCGCTGCAAAAAATGTTTTGAAAAAGGTGTTCAACTGAACCGCTGAATTTCACCAAATGCCTTGTGACTCAGGTTTTCATTGCTGATGATATTGATTCAAAAATTTAAAACTGGTTACAAGATGTCCGAAAAGTAAATCAGTCAAGTCTGCCGAAAGGAAAAGAAGAATCACTCGTCTACAACAAATCTGATATCCAAAAATGGGTTAGTGAAATATTTTAGTGTTACTACACCAAAAAAAAAGTTGTGTGGAAAAAGAATAAACTAAATCAAGTTACTTGTTGTCACGCGGTGGCCCTCACGAGCCACCATAAGACGCCAAAAGTCGCCAGTGAGTTTTGCAATGATGTTTTAATATACGAACACAAGACACAAATACAAAACAATGAGCCGCTGTGGGCAAAAACACACTACACACGATACATGGGACCGTAAGGCTAACCCCAGCTATTTACGGTCTTGAACAGGAACGAGGAAAGGGTGACGTCTGAGACGAGAACCGCTCGCTCAACGTCTGGCACAAAGTCATCACAAGAATCACACAAGGAATGATTGACGAGACTGCTGCATTAGACTGCCGTCAGCGCCTGCAATAAATGCCGGCTGCTAATGAGCCATAATGCAGCACAGCTGATCGGCCTTGACAGCAGGAAGCCCCTCCGAACGCTGTCACAATAAGAGCTCGGGGAGCCAGAAGGTAAACACTGCTGTCAAAGCCGGCAGAGGTGATGTATGGCCCGAGCGCGGAGGAGATCGGCGCTCGGACCATTACAGCAACCCCCCCCCCCCCCCCCGAGGGCAGGCTCTGAATGCCCATTGACACCCAAGCCGCCCCCCCCCCCCCAGGGTGGGCGGACGGGAGAGGATCAATTCACAGACCATGAAGAACCCGAATGCAGAGACAGTCAGGGAAAAAAAAACAAACTCCCCAAATACATGAGACATAATTACACAGTGCACGAATAACCGAAAAATATATACCACTCTCAAATGCACAAACATGATACAGCACAGGACAGCAAAAACAAACAGAACAGTCACAGAGCCAGATTATCCCCCCAAATGACCTTAAACCCACAGTTCAGGAAAAAGATGATGACAGGCAGAGACCAACACCCACGGGAACAGTTCTGGCGGTCTCTCTGCGTCCAACAGCCGACGGGTGGTCACGGGGGACAGTACAAGACCGGGCGGCCTACCCCAGTCCCAGGCCCGGAAAGTCCACTCCTCCGGTGGCCGAACCAGGTCGCCCAGTAGTAAACACAATATGTCAGGTGGCCGACCCAGGGCGCCAAACCGGCGAAGCAGTTCCTTGGACGGCCGACCCGCATCCCTCAGCCACCAGAAGCATGGGAAGATGGCCTGCGGTGGCCTCCCTGGCGGGGGAAAGACATGGGAGAGCCGGGCCGAGCGAATAGGCCCCCCAACGGCCCCCGGCGATGATGAGCACGGCTGGTGACTGCGACGATGGGCATGATAGTGAAAACGAGCCCAGCCAGGCGGCGAAGTGTCTGCAGCTCCTCCACCATCCTTGACCCACACCGATGCTGTGTGTAACCCAACGTTAAAAACGTAAATAAAATTATAAATATTGATACCGCTTTAAGAAGAAGGGGACACTCATTTCACAATGGGAATAAATATTTTGAGGATAACTATATAGATGGATATAAGTTCAAAAAATATATCCATAGAGTGTATTCATAGATAGTTAAAAACATTTTTAAGGGGCTCTGATGAAGTTCCTAGTGTTTTTTATTTGGTATACTGAGCAATCAATGGCTGTGTCATTTGTTTGGCAGCAACAGCCAATGGGGTCATGCCAGCCAATGGGGTCACGCGCTCCCTTGCTCGGTCTTAGTGTAACCTGCAGAACGCTCTTAGTCGCAGCAGAGACACGACCAAGAGAACGCGATCCCTTACTGAGACGATGAGCTAACGTGCTAGTAGCAGCCTTTGCCCGGATCAACTCTTGAGATTGATTTGAACCCAAAGGCTGTGAACTCACGTGAGCGCGGGAATCCTGTAAAGCACGTGTTGCTTAGCATGGTCAGGTTTTTTTTTTGTAACCTAGATTCAGAAGAGCGTGGATCTCCAGATCTGGATGGCGAGCCGAAGCCCGAACCCTACTAACTGCTAGAGGTGATTCAACCGGTCACCTGGAACTGATACAAAAGGACTGAAAGTACTGTAAATATATTTGGGGTACTTTATATATATATATATATATATATATATATATATATATATATATATATATATATATTTTTTTATTATTGTTACAAGCGCTCTATTTTTGTTTAAGTGTACACATCTGTAAATAATACACATGTTTGCAAGTTCCTATATTACTGTGTGTTGTGTCATCTGTTGTTGCACCATCCAGGCTCCAACAAACCTAGAATCTATCTGACCTGGCCCAATTATCCCTTCTGTCCAGGTAGTAAGGTTAAAGGTAACTACACTGCCATACCCAGTACTACCAAAAGGGTACACGACTGCGCCTAAAGTTAGTGCTATACACACACTAAAGTGGTGTTACAAAAATCTGGCGAGCCAGCCAGTTGCCTGGAGCGTTGCGCAACAGTAGTGGACTCTGTTTTTACCCCTGACCAAACAGTTCACATACTGTCAAAATGGATGTTGTTGCAAAATATGGTGTCAAAGTTCCAAATGCAGTCATTGTCAGTGGTGTTGTTGACAAAGAAAAAGACAAAGACGTTTTTAAGTTCCTGGAGCAACATGGCACTATTCGCAGGGTACTTAGCATTGATGATAACTCGTCTGAATGTGACAAAAGTCACCTTGTGGAGTTCGAGTCTGGATTAGCTGTTGAAACATTAGCACCTGCGTTGCCGTACTTCTTTCCATCCACTGACAATCCTGATGTTAAGTACTGCATTCAAGCCTTAACTGATGTGTACACTAAAACTGTAGGGGGCAGTGTTACTGAGGCTTATCTCAGCAACCTGAGGGGTTTAGCTAAGTTAAGTGGAAAAGGTTTTGAAGAGGTGTTGCGGGAGGTTATGTCCACAATAGGGAAGTCTATTGAAGCTGCTGAGACAGCTGAAATGGTCTCTGCTGACGTTGATCCTGCTTCCCCCTACTGTAGAACCCACACAAAGTGGAGTCTCTCCTCCACTCCAAGTTGAAGTGCCTCGCACCCCTAAAGCCACTCAAGCACTCTTCGAAAGCCCTCTTAGACCAAACTTGACACCTCAAATGTTGAGTCCAGCTGATTTTAACCCACCCGAGGTTCAGAACATCATAGTCGAGCATGTCATTAAAAATGCAGAGAAGCCGTCAAACGCCCATTCCTCCTTGAGAATCAGAGCTTTCTCTGGCAAAACACCAAGACCGTATACTGAAGCTGATTATGAAACATGGTGTTCACATGTTGACCTGATGATGGAAGATACTTCTTTGTCTGACTTGGAAAAATCTCGCAAGATCCTTGAAAGTCTTCTTGCTCCAGCGTCTGATGTTATTCGCCCTCTTGGGCCTGAAGCCACCTCTGCCGACTATCTTAAGCTTTTGGACTCAGCTTTTGGGACTGTTGAAGACGGTGAGGAACTGCTTGTACGATTCATGAACACTTTCCAAGATTATGGAGAAAAACCCTCTGCATATCTGCATCGTTTGCAGGTGGCGCTCAATCTCGCAGTGCGTAGAGGCGGTCTAGAGCCACAGGAAGTGGACAGACAGCTTCTCAAGCAGTTTAACAGAGGCTGTTGGGATGATAATCTGCTAAAGGAGCTACAGCTGGAACTAAAAGATAAACATCCACCTGCGTATGCAGAGTTATTGCTTCACCTTCGCACTGCTGAAAACAGACAAGAAGTTAAAAACACACGCATGAAAAGACACTTGGGCGCCACAAAACCAAAAGCAGCCTCCTACGAACAAACAGTCACCGAAACAAGTACAAATAGTGAAGTAGAGTCTGACAGTCTGGAAGAACTGAAAAAGCAAGTCGCTGATCTAAAAAGCCAATTAGCTGCTGTCGGGAAACAAAAGAAACAAGCACCACCGAAGACAGACCCAACTAAGAAATCTGGAAATAAAAAACCTGACCATGACAAACCTGAAAACTTACCTTCGTCCAGCCGTCCCAGTACTATGCCCAAACCATGGTATTGCTTCCGCTGTGGCGAAGATGGGCATATTGTAGCCACTTGTGAGTCAGAGCCAAACCCTGCACTTGTAGCTGCAAAATGCAAAGAGTTAAGAGTAAAAAGACAGATTTGGGACAGTCAGAACCCCAAATCCTCTTTAAAACTGAAGTCTACCCCTGTTGCGGGACAAACAGAGGCTAGTTCAGAGATGACCTGTCCCAAAACAAAAGCTCCATCCAAAACACGTGCTAAACTGAAGTCACACTCCAAAACAGACCCCTTTAACTTTCCTAATGGTCTAATTGGTACCAAAAGTACAGCACAAGTGAAAGTGAATGGCTGTACTGTGAGCTGTTTGTTAGATACAGGCTCCCAGGTGACTACTGTCCCTGAGTCCTACTACAGACAGTACTTATCCAACCATGAGATTAAGCCACTTTTTGAGCTGTTAGAAGTGGAGGGAGCTAACGGTCAGAGTGTACCTTACTTAGGCTACATTGAAATGCATGTCACTTTCCCAAAAGACTTTCTCAGTATTGAAGCTGAAGTGCCAACACTTGCCTTAGTGGTTCCCGATGTACGTGCAGCTGATCAGTCCTTAGTGTTAATAGGGACAAACACATTAGATGTACTTTACGAGCTGTACTCTGATGCATGTTCTGAACTGCAGCCAACCATGTCACTTGGTTATAAGGCAGTGTTAAAAGTCCTTGAGCTACGGCACAGACAGTCCAAAGACACTAGCCTTGGTTTAGTGACCATGCACAACAAAGAGCCACAGTTAGTTCCTGCAGGCCAAACGGTTGTTCTAGATGGCGCTGTAGCTGTGTCAGCCGGCAACAGTGAAAAATCTGTCTTGTTAGAACACCCGTTAATGTCAGCCTTACCTGGTGGTATCCTAGTAAAACCACGTCTCATAGACTTACCTGAAAGAGCACCTTACCTTGTTCCAGTTATACTTACCAATGAATCGGAACATGACGTGGCAATCCCTCAGAAGTGTGTCATTGGGGAAATTTGTGCATATCAACGAGTCCTATCGCAAGAACACTCCGTGAAAGTTACAGAGTCCAAAACTGAACAAAAGTCCACTCTGAAGTTCATCTTTGACTCTTCCCCCATTAGCGCTGAATGGAAAGAGCGCCTAACAGAAAAACTCAGTCAAATGCCCGAAGTATTTGCACAAAACGATCTTGACTTTGGCAAAACGGATCAAGTGAAACACACAATCAAATTATCAGATGAAACACCGTTCAAACACAGAGCACGTCCCATACATCCAAATGACCTGGAAGCGGTCCATAAGCATCTCAAAGAACTCCAACAAGCAGGCGTGATAAGAGAGTCCACTTCCCCATTTTCTTCGCCTATTGTAGTGGTGCGAAAGAAAAATGGTGATGTCCGCATTTGTATTGATTACAGGAAGCTTAACATGCAGACTGTAAAAGATGCTTACGCCCTCCCCAACTTGGAGGAAACGTTTTCCACCTTGACCAGTTTGCAGTGGTTCTCCGTCCTCGATTTAAAGTTGGGGTATTACCAAATTGAGGTAGAGGAGCTGGACAAACCAAAGACGGCGTTCGTATGTCCCATGGGCTTTTGGGAATTCAATAGAATGCCCCAAGGCATTACAAACCCTCCCAGCACATTCCAGCGCCTCATGGAGAAATGTATGGGCGACATGAATCTGCATGAGGTGATTGTGTTCCTCGATGGCATCATTGTATTCTCCAAGACGCCCAAAGAACATGAGGCTCGCTTAATAAAAGTTCTCAATCACCTAAAAGAGTACGGGCTTAAACTCTCCCCTGAGAAATGCAGATTTTTTGAAACTTCTGTCACATACCTCAGTCACATTGTGTCCAGTAAAGGAGTTGAGACCGACCCCGAAAAAGTGAAAGCCCTAAGTACCTGGCCTGTGCCCCGTGATCTCAAACAGCTCCGCTCATTCTTAGGCTTTTCAGGGTACTATAGGCGGTTCATTAAGAACTATTCCAGCATCGTTAAGCCCCTCACTGACTTAACATCAGGCTACCCTCCTTTGCGAAAAAGCCCAAAGCCCAAAGCTAAGCCTGCCTAGTACCACAACCCAAAGACACCGTTTGGCGAGCGATGGACTTCTTCCTGTGATCTTGCATTCAAAACCATCATTGAAAAGCTCAGTACTGCGCCTGTCCTGGGTTTCGCTGACCCTCAGTTGCCATATACACTCCATACTGACGCCAGCACTACAGGGCTTGGCGCTGCCCTCTATCAAGAGCAGGAGGGCCAGACTAGGGTCATAGCTTATGCAAGCCGGGGGTTGTCTAGAAGTGAGTCCTGTTACCCCGCCCATAAATTGGAATTTTTGGCTCTAAAGTGGGCAGTAACCGAGAAGTTCGCAGACTATTTATATGGCAATCATTTTACTCTCGTGACAGATAGTAACCCCCTGACGTACATTTTGACTACTGCTAAGATGGATGCCATGAGTTATAGGTGGCTGGCTGCTCTGTCGACATTTAACTTTAAGCTCCAATACAGAGGAGGCAAGCTTAACTCAGATGCAGACGGCCTCTCAAGATGGCCACATGGCGAGTTACTTAATGACGCAGTGTCCCAAAAGGAGCTTGACCGCATACAGCAGTTCACTCAAACTCACTTATCTCCTCCTGAAAGCAGTTTAAGTTCCGAGGTAGTGTCTGCTATATGTGAAAAACACCTTGTCTGTAGCTCTCCAGACAACACCTTCCCTTTGGTTCACTCATTAGCCATCTCTGTAGCCGCCATTCCAGATGACTACGCCGATGAAGATGGCTGTGGTGGTCTTCCAGTTGTACCCCACATGACTCCTGAACAGATCAAAAACGAACAAAGAACTGACCCCTGTTTAAGAGAAGTGATTGCACAAATTGAAACTGGGCTAAAAGTTCCACCAACTGTACGAACTGAGCTTCCTGACATCAACTTGTTACTCCGAGAGCTCGGTCGACTTGAAATGTGCAATAACATCCTCTACCGCACTCGCCAAGATGGAGGAAATGTTACTTACCAGCTCGTCTTACCTGAACAGCTCCGCGATTCAGTCTTTCAAAGCCTCCACTGTGACATGGGCCATTTAGGCACAGAGCATACTTTGGATCTCGCCAGAACAAGGTTCTATTGGCCTCGCATGGCGGCAGATATTGAAAAGAAGATCAAGACATGTAATCGCTGCGTAAGACGTAAAACCGCTCCAGAACGAGTTGCTCCGCTTGTCAGTATCAAGTCCACCCGACCGCTTGAACTCGTCTGTATGGATTTCCTGTCCATTGAGCCCGATCAAAGCAACACAAAGGATGTGCTCATGTTAACTGATCATTTCACGAAATACGCTATAGCCATCCCTACCAGCAATCAGAAAGCTCAGACCGTTGCAAAGGCCCTTTGGGACAACTTTATAGTCCACTACGGGATACCCGAACGGTTACATAGTGATCAGGGTCCTGATTTTGAGTCTCATATCATAAAAGAACTTTGCAAAATCATGGGCATTCGCAAAATCCGGACGACACCCTATCATCCCAGAGGTAACCCGGTAGAACGTTTCAATAGAACGTTACTGAGCATGCTGGGTACTCTGGAGGAAAAGAACAAAACTCATTGGCACAACTATGTAAAGCCACTTGTACATGCGTACAATTGTGCAAAAAATGACACTACTGGTTTTGCCCTGTGTGAGTTAATGTTCGGTCGTCAGCCGAGATTGCCCATCGACCCTGCATTTGGGCTCCCGTTTCACAACAAAAGTTTCAAGTCACATTCCCAGTACATTGAAAAACTGAAGATAACTCTACAAGAAAGCTACGAACTAGCAACAGAAAATGCTAACAAGATGGCTGAAAGAAACAAAACAAGATTTGATATGCGAGTGAAACCCTCAAAACTAGAACCAGGCGACAGAGTTTTGGTACGTGCAGTCCGCCTCAGAGGCAAGCACAAACTAGCAGACAGGTGGGAAGCTGAAATTCACATTGTGGTGAGCCAAGAAGGTGACTTGCCTGTTAACACTATAAGACCTGAGACAAAAGATGGTCCTGTTCGCACCATTCACCGCGACCTCTTGCTTCCCTGTGGTTTTCTTGCCCCTGTTGAAGAAGAACCTGTCCAACCAAAACGTGTCCGCAAACCTAAGACAAGACAATCACCTGAACAAAGTGAGGAATGTGAGAATTCAGAACCGGAAAATGAAGATGTCTGTTGGTACAGAGAAGAACCAATCCAAACACCCATAAAGCTCACTCGAGTTTATGAAATTCCCCATCCAAAGACATTCTTTAAAAAAGACAATCCTGCTGAAACTCACTTAACTGAAAATGACAACCAAATAGAAAATGTCACTTCACCTAGATGCGACAACTTACCGAATGATGGAAACCTGAAGGAGACTGAAACAAATGTGGAACAATCAAACAATGAGAATGGAACTGAAAGTGAAACCAACTTACCTGATGAAAGTACCTGTGATGAACCTGTGGAAGAAAAAGAATCTGAAAAAGAAGTCCCACAGACTGTGAGACGCTCCGAGAGGACAACCTCCCAGCCAGAAAGACTACAGTATAGTCAGTTGGGAAACCCTCTCCTAACTGTTGCCCAGTCCCTGTTTCAAGGACTAAACCAGGCTTTTACCAGAGCCTTAACAGAGACAGATCCTAAGATTATTCAAACCTGGCTTTTACCAGAGCCTTAACAGAGTCAGATCTTAGGAATATTCCCATGAACACCAGTTCTCCCGTCAGTACCATTAAGCTAATCCCATGCAAAGGGACTTGCATGATTCTAAGGGGGGATAGTGTAACCCAGTGTTTAAAAACGTGGATGCAATTATAAATGTCGATACTGCTTTAAGAAGAAGGGGGGACATTCATTTCACAATGGGAGTAGATAGTTTAACGTGAATTAAATTAGAAATATTGATACCACTTTTAAAACGAAAAACACCCATTTCACAATGGGAGTAAATGATTTAAATATGAATATTTAAATAAATATATATTCATAAATAGTTAGGAACGTTTTCTAGAATATTCTGATAAAGTTCCTAGTATTGTGTGTTGATATTTATTGTAACCAATGGCTGCGTTGTTGCTGGGTCACGCCAGCCAATGGGTTAAGCGCTCTCTCCCTGGGTCTGGAATGACTTGCATTTTTGGCTCAGTCACGCCAGACGCCGAAAGACACAGACCAGAGAGAGAGATGGTCCTTGGTGATATGGCGACGCTAGCGTGCTGGTAGCAGCCTTTGCCTGGATAAAACCCTTGAAACTGGTAAGCCTAAACCAAAATGAGAAATGAGACATTGCGGTATTGTCAAATTCTAATGCCCCGTCTATTAAATTTTAAGATTAGGATCCAAAGGCTGCCGACGCCGTTGAGCGCGGGAACCCCATTGAGCCACTTAGCATGGTGAGTGCTATCTACTCCTTGTGTATGTGGATGCTAACTGCTAGCTTAAAAACGCTAGCCGCCGATGCTAAATTCAGCTAGTTTTTCATCAGAAAAAGCTATTTTTCAAGGCTGTAATGGTTAGCAAAGGTCCCAGTTCCCTTGCCATTAATTGCTACTTGATGATGAAAGTTATATCTGTGATTTTTATGTGTTTTAAAGTGCGGAAATGGTGATAAATTGTTGTGTTAGCTTAACATGCTAAACCTCCGATGCTAAATCTGGCTAGGATTTACACAGAAGGAGGTTGTGTTCAGAGCTGTAATGGTTAGCAGAAGGATCCGTTTCACTTGCCACTGAATGTATTTAGTAGTGAATATTACATCCATGGTTTAGAGATGTTTAAAAATATTGTTATTGTACTTAGAGCAGTAGCTTATTTGTTGTTTTTCTGACCTATTTTATAGGTCAGGTTCTTTTTTTTTTTTCCCTTTGGACTGGTTTGACCAGAGCGTGGATCTCCAGATCTGGATGGCGAGCCGAAGCCCGAACCCTAGAAACTGCTAGAGGTGACCCAACTGGTCACCTGGAACTGATACAACAAGATCTGTGAATATTGTAACTATATTTTGGGGTATTGTATTTTTTTTTTTTTTTTATTATTGTGACAAGTGTGTGTGGTTTTTTTTTTTTTTTTTGATTGTACATATTTGTAAATAATACACATTTGTTAAAATAATATACAGTATATAGTTCCAAGTTCCATACACCGTGTGTGTGTGTGTCATCTGTTGTTGCACCTCCCAGGCTCCTACGAATCCAGAGTCGGTCTGACCTGGCCCAATTATCCCTTTTCCCTCAGGTAGTAAAGTTAAAGGCCAAATGTCACGTAATTTTTTTTTCTAAATGACAACGAATTTAGATAAAATACACATAGCTTAAACCAAATATTCATACCGGAGACCATATCACCCACCTGTATTTACATAATTGCACAAAATACACCAGGTGAAGGCCCCACCTTGCTTGCTGGCTTGTGACAGCCAGTCCAGACCACGCCCATGTTTTTGACATCACCAGTTGTACCCTGGCTGCCCTGCCTATCCACATTCACACTTATCAACATTGGACAATCATGACGGAAAGTGACAGCGATTGTGAACAAATTAGTTTAGTTTTGTCTTTTTTTTTTGTCTTTTTTTTTGTCAGTGGTTCAGACAGTGACAGAGGCATTGAACCTTACAGGTTCGAGCCGTCCGAGACGGAATCAGATGCTTTGTCTGATGACAACAGTTCCAACGATGACCAGAGAGCAGAACCAGTGGAAAATGTCATTGAACTGGACATTAATCGCCTCCAGAATTGCGAAGCCGAAGGGGGTCTGTCGAGGGCGCCCCATAAATATTGATTTTTTCGGAAGCCATTATTATTACAGTGGAGGAGAGCCGCTGCTGTCAAGAAATTGACCAGATCAATATGAAAATGGAGGCGCATACCTGTCAAGTGAGACGTTTTCGCCGTATTTTGGTGCCAAGTGCGGCACCAAAATTTTAAATGTAGTTCGTGTTGTTATTGTCAAATATTTTAAGGAAAATACGGGGAAAATGCAATTTTAGCAAAAACGGGCATATTGCCATTTCTGTACGCCCAAAAGAAAAATATACGGGAAAAAAAATTGAGTGTGTTGCGGAGCACGTCCTGTGTGTGATCCCCCACAGCTGGTGCTGGCAGATGGCTCGGCGGGAGCTATTATCACTACAATGAGAAGTGTGGAGTCAATCATTAGTCAGATTGTCGGGGCGGGCTGATCGCTCAGCGTGAGCTATTCTCACTACAATGAGAAGTCATTAGGACAATGGTTTAACACGTTCAGCTGTGCAGCGGTTGCGGAACAGAGAGAGATCGCCTGACAAATACAGAATTCTGCTTTTTTTTTTTATTTTGCGCTGGACGCTGAGTTGTGTTGTTATTGTCAAATATCCATGAATCCTTAAAATATTTGACAATAACAACACGAGTTGCATTTGAGGCATTTCCCAGAGAGGTGTCCCTTGTTGCTCCGCCGTCCCTTATAGCCGCTTTTTACGGTGTTGAAGTATGGCGAAAACGTCTCACTTGACAGGTATGAAAACATTTCCCAGAGAAGTGTCCCTTATTACCCAGCTGTCCCTGATAGTCCCGTTTTAAGGTATGGGTGAAATATCCAATTTTTTCTTTCTTGTTGCTCACTTCAACCTTCCAGTCTCCATATAAACAATCAATTGAAATACCCCAAGCATCAAACTAGGGTACAATCGATTTCGTCACTTCCACCTTCTTCCCCAGGCGATTCCAGGGGCCGTGTCAGGCCAAGCGCGGCAGTTTTAAATTAACGAATATTCCGTTGTTACTGAAGCATATGCACCAAGACCCGAACGGATCGGTTCCCTTTTATATCTAGTTTCAAGATATTTAAAGTACCCTGTTACGTGACATTTGGCCTTTAAGGTAAATGCATTGCTATAACTCAACATTACCAAAAGGGTACTACATCTAAAGTGAGTAGGGTGAGTGGGTGTTAGTAAGGGTTACACACAAAAATCTGGCGAGCGCAGGTGTTAGTGGGTCCTGTCCCCCATATACCCAGTAGTATACAGTGAGTGGTATACCGGTGGTGTTATACAAGGATGAAGCAAAAGTACTGGGTGGTGGTGATGTGTCAGACAACCATGGCATTAGCTTATTTTGATTTCACTGGGATGAGCTAAAAGCTAACTACAAACTTTTATCGGGATTAACTTGAAGAAACCCAAGCTAGAAGTATGGTCACAAAGATTCTTATGAATGATGAATTCATAAGAATCTCACAGCTACGAATTCTGGAGTTTGCAGACATTCATGGAGTGGGGGAAAGTTTCTCACGGCTGCTGTTTGATTCACAAGAGCAACTTGAGGTATTCTTGAGAAGTGAGGTGGTTTTCTGTCATACAATGACCGTAGAGTTCTTATGTTCTTTGTAAGGGTGGCTTGGGATCTTCCTACAAGCATACTTAATGACATCTTACAAAAAATTTTGTCCAATTCACGGCACTCTCAAGTCATGGGTAGGAAGCTCTTATGACTTTCAACACATTTTGTGGGTCAAATGTTGGACGAATGATGTTCTTCTGCCTTATGAGCGCCTCACTACCACCTTACGCACACTGTACGAATCGACATTTCCTACAACTGCTGTAAGGTGTTCTCAAGAGCAACTTAAGGTATTCTTGAGGCATACTTTTGGCAAACATCTTGAGTAGTTCTTACATTGTTCCTAAGGCATTTGTACGGCCGCCCTACAATGAGGGGTTTTCATGGGGAATTTATAGAAATCTTGAGTAAGATCATCAACCTGGCCACGGACTTACAAATGGTCTACGAACGCTGGATTCTCCTATGGCTGCCTTAAGAAGGCCGTATGAAATGGTCTAAAGATTGTTTGTATGGTGTTTGCAGCTGTTTGTAAGGGTATTTGTGATGACTGTAGCTTAAGAAAGATTAACTCCAGGGACCTCAAAAAGATAATTTATTCAAACACACAGAGGGCATAAAATAATAAATATAAGTTGGAGAAAAATTACTTCCTCAGCTCAGCGTATGCTAAAACCATGTAAACATTGTCTATAAAATGGAGGGAGGGATGAATCCATTCCTAGAAAACCCTCTGTTGTGTTCACACCAGACATCGCCAGGCACTTGTAACTGAGGACACTTGACTGGATCCCCACTGTCTCATGGAAAAGTACTGGGTATGATGTCATTATTTTATTATGTTTATTATTTATTACAGGAGAGAGAATGAATGGACAATAATAAAAAAAAATCCATAACACATACAAAATTACATTAAAAACATGACACTTCTACACCATGACACATGTGTAAGATGACAAAAAAAAAGGCTTCTTTTGTTATCATCTGGAATTTCTTTTTGCTCATCATTTTAACCTGCTGCACTCCGGGATACCGCGGGCGGTCACATCTCTGCGTCCTAGTGCGTCTCAGTGCGCACTGAAAGAAAAAGCTGCATTTCCATTCTTCCAGTACAGACACAGCCGCGAACAGAAAGCCAAAGGAGTGTTTTGATTGGTTTAGATTTGATTGACCTCTCATTCGACTAATAAGAGCCTTGAATTGGGTTTCTGAAACCTTGAAGAACCAATGACTGAAAACCTAGCAAGAAGGACCTGCCTACCAACGACCGCGAATACAACGAGCCAATTGAAGCAGAGAAGTTCGACGATTGAAACGTGTGCGTCCCGTGCGTAAAATCTGTTTTGTCTAAGCCGCTGGGTGACACACATTGAGACCTGTGTGTAACGGTAGCGTTGGCCAGTCTTTTTTTATTACCTCTGCCAAGGAGGTTATGTTTTCATCGGCGTTGGTTTGTCTGTCTGATTGTTTGTCTGTTTGTCTGTCTGTTTGTTTGTTAGCAAGATAACTCAAAAAGTTATGGACGGATTTTCATGAAATTTTCACAGATTGTCACAAATGGGGTATCCTACAGATGATTAGATTTTGGTGGTGATCTGGATCACCGTCCAGAAGAAAACTGCCATTACGGAAAATGCCATTTTCGTCAATAACTACTGAACCACTAATCCTATCATTGTGAATGCAATTGCTAGTCATATGTTTTCATGGTCAAGGAATCTGAAAACGTACACACAAACACTGTATGGGGGGGAACTGTGGCGCTAAACCGCCATTATGGAAAATGCCATTTTCATCAATAACTACTGAACCACTAATCCTATCATTGTGAATCCAGTTGCTAATCATATGTTTTCATGGTCAAGGAATCTGAAAACGTACACACAAACACTGTATGGGGATAACTGTGGCACTTGGCGGAGGTCTGCGCTCTCCGAGTGCTTTTCTAGTTACTACTGTTCTTATTTGTTTTGAAAAATCGTTTGCCAAAACCGCAATCATGGAAGCGCAAAACCGCAATAATGGAATCATGGTTTGACCAAGTCGGGTGACCAGAACCATGAGTCCTTAACAAACGGACCAGTTTCATGTTCGTCTGACAATGAGGAGCAGATGTTCGCCAACGACACTGCTGTTGTGGACAGGTAAGTGTTATAAGCTAAATTATTCTTTATCAATGAAAATAGTAATAAAAATGACTTTTGACCGATCGGTAATTACAACGGTGCATCATGGCCACATGACGGTCCGTTTTTTGTGCGCCGAGCTCCTCTGTAGTGGGGGGGGAGGTTGTTATCCTCTACATTGCAGATATTTTAGTATAATTTTTATTGCACTGTTGTTGGACACATATGCACAGATGTATATTACTTTATGCTTCATATGTATACCACTTTAGGCTCACATCTTAGATTGAACAAAGGACTGAGTCTCTTTGGAGATGACAGGAGGATGTGAAAGTTTAGGCTTTGGTATGCAGAGAGACGGCCTTGGGGGATTTTCCTGTCTGCCAGAGATTATGGGTGGATGTGTTAAGATCCGGAAGAAGATGCATTGTTACTTGGGATTAAATACAATGTGACTGTGAGCTTTGATGTCCTGGGGTATAAAAAGGACGAATGTCTGGAATTCTCTCTCTTTCTGTTTTTGCTGATGTTGGAGAATGTGAATAAACCTGACTCATGAGATAAACTCTGCCTCGTCACTTTCACATTCCCACACTGGTGACCCTAAGACGTATCATGAGTGAAAGAAATTCCCCCGAGCCAGACTCCTCAGGAGCCAGCCAAGCGAATGCAGCCACAGTCCAGCTACCGGACTTCTGGCAGAACAATCCGCACTCCTGGTTTAATGCGGTTGAAGAGCAGTTCAACCTCCGGGGGATTTCGGTAGACGCCACAAAGTTCTACCATGTGGTTGCAAAACTGGACAACCACACAGCCCAGCATGTGGAGAGCCTGATCGACCAGCCGCCGGACAGCGACAAGTGCGGCGCGTTGAAGGCTGCAGGCATCCGGTACTTCACCCCCTCGGCAGAGGAGCGAGCAGAGGGGCTCCTGGTGCTGACTGAATTTGAAAGCGACAGGCCCGCGGACCTGATGCAGAAGCTGTTGAGGTTGAAGGACTCTGACGATGATCACTTCATCTTCACCCACCTCTTCCTCAGGACCCTACCGTCAGCGGTGAGAGCGACCCTGGCCAGTTCGCCACTGTAGGCCCAACGAGACTACCACGCGCTAGGCCAGGAGGCGCAACGAATTGTCAACGCCACCAAACGGCGCGCGGCCACGGCCGCTGCAGCAGAGCTCAGCGCGGCGTCCAGAGATGGCAGGGGGCCAGAGACAGCAGTACCAGACTCACCGACGATGGCGGCAGCAGGGGCCAAGAAACACGGATCAGACGACGTCCTTTGTTTCTACCATCGCCGCTTCGCAGAGAGGGCACGCAAATGTGTACCACTGTGCCAGTTCGAGCGTTCGGGAAACGCCAAGACCGGGGGTCGGTAGCTGCTGCGGCCCTCGGGGAGGAGAACAAGCTGCTTTATTTGTTGGACGCCCGCTCGGGGAGGCATTTCCTCGTGGACACAGGCTCCCAGCTGAGTTCCATCACACCTTCCTACGCAGACAGGCTAACAGGTTCCAAAGGTCCCCGGGTGGTAGCAGCGAACGGCTCGGAGATTAAGACCTTTGGTGAGAAGACTCTGTTTCTGTCTCTGCAGGGCCGTACATTTGAGTGGACTTTTATCATAGCGGCAGTGAATTTCAATATGTTGGGGGCCGATTTTCTGTGCTCACATGGTTTGTTGGTTGATCTTGCTAACAGGCGCCTGGTTAATGCACTTTCTTTTTATTCTATTCCCTGTGCAGCTGGAGTGACCCCGCCCACAGCACAAGCCAACGTCGCAACGGCAAGCGGTAAGTTCCACACACTGCTCACTCAGTTCCCAGCACTCACGGTTCCCGCATTTTCAGCAGCCGTCGCTAAACACGGAGTGGAACATTTTATTACTACCACCGGACCGCCCGTTTTTGCAAAAGCTCAGCGCTTGGATTCAGCTAAACTGACCATAGCGCGCGAGGAGTTCGCCAACCTGGAAAGGTTGGGCATTATCAGGCGTTCGAATAGCCCATGGGCTTCCCCGCTTCACATGGTCCCTAAAGCTGATGGCTCGTGGCGACCTTGCGGAGATTTCCGCAGGTTGAACAACGCTACAGCGCACGACCGCTACCCAATCCCGCATATCCAAGACTTTTCCGTTCATTTGGAGGAGGCGCGCGTTTTTTCTAAGATAGACTTGGTCCGCGGTTACCACCAAGTCCCAGTGCGCGCTGAGGACATACCCAAAACAGCGGTAATAACTCCGTTTGGCCTCTTCGAGTTTTTGCGCATGCCGTTTGGGCTTAAAGGCGCTGCGCAGACGTTGGACAATCTCCCCTTCGTGTTCATCTACCTGGACGACATCTTGGTAGCCAGCGCGTCCGAAGACGAACACGAAAACCACCTCACGGCAGTTTTCCGGAGGTTGGGAGAGCACGGGTTAATAATCAACCCAGCGAAGTGTCAGTTCGGGGTGACGCAGATTGATTTTTTGGGGCATCGCGTCTCCCCAGAAGGAGCGGTTCCTCTGCCTGACAAAGTGCGCGCGGTAACAAATTTTCCCCAGCCACAAACAGTCAAGGCGTTACAGGAGTTTTTGGGAATGGTGAATTTTTATAACCGTTTCCTCCCCCGGCAAGCGCAGCTCATGCAATCATTGTATGCTGCACTAAAAAAACAAAAACCCGCAAATAAGATCGAATGGTCTCCGGAGCGAGAGCGAGCATTCTCGGAGGTCAAAACAGCCCTGGCAAACACTGCGTTGTTAGCACATCCAGACCCAACTGCCCGCATAGCGCTCACTACTGACGCGTCAGATGTGGCCATAGGGACGGTCGTGGAGCAGCATGTAGCCGGGGCCTGGCAACCGCTCGCCTTTTTCAGCAGGACTTTGCGCGATAATGAGCGAAAATACAGCGCATTCGACAGGGAGTTGTTAGCTCTCCACTTGACCATTCGCCACTTCCAGTTCTGGCTGGAGGGATGCGGTTTCACCGCGTTCGTTGACCACAAGCCGCTGACATTTGCGATGGCCAAGGTTTCAGAACCGTGGTCAGGCCGGCAGCAGAGGCAGCTGGCCGCAATCTCAGAGTTTACTACCGATATTCAGCACGTGGCGGGTAAACTGAATGTAGTGGCAGACTGTCTCTCGCGCGCCATGGCGGCCCCAGTCCGCCTAGGGATAGATTATGCAGCCATGGCCGCGGATCAGGGTAGCGATGCGGACGTGCGTGCGCTCCAGTCTGGACCAACAGGGTTAAGGCTGGAGAACAGGGTGCTGCAAGAAGGCATGCCCCCCCTAATCTGCGATGTCTCCACGGGGCGACCGCGTCCTGTGGTACCGGCCGCGTGGTGCCGCCGCGTTTTTGACTCGATTCATTCTCTGGCGCACCTGGGAGTGCGCGCGTCGGTCAAAATGGTGGGAGAGAAATTTGTATGGCCGAGCCTGCGCAAACAAGTTAGAGAGTGGGCAGCAGCCTGCATGGCTTGTCAACGAGCCAAAGTACACAGACACACGAGAACTCCCTTGGAGCCGTTTCACATCCCGGCTAAGAGGTTTGATCATGTTCACGTGGACCTCGTAGGCCCCCTCCCGCCGTCACAGGGGTGCACACACCTTCTGACAATGGTAGACCGCACCACGCGCTGGCTGGAAGTGGTCCCACTGTCGTCAACCACAGCCGAGGAGGTGGCGCGCTTTGGAGTCCCGTCGGACATTACGTCCGACAGAGGTCCTCAGTTTGTTTCCAAACTTTGGTCAGCAATGGCCCGCAGCCTGGGGGTAACGATCCACCGCACAACCGCGTACAATCTGCAGGCTAATGGGTTATGCGAACGTTTTCATAGGTCATTGAAAGCGGCCCTCAGAGCGTCGCTTATGGATGCAAATTGGGTGGACAGGCTACCGTGGGTTTTATTGGGGTTGCGTTCTGCACCTAAAGAGGATTTGGAAGCCTCCCCGGCTGAGCTAGTTTTTGCGCAGCCACTTCGGCTGCCTGGGGAATTTCTCCCAGATAATTCTGCGCCGAATTGCTCCCCAGCTCAGCGGTTGCAGAGTGGCATGGAATCGGGCACGCTGCCTGGCCCTGTTCACCACAGTTTTCCGCGTGTTTTTGTGCCTAAGGCTTTAAAAAATGCGGAGTTTGTTTTTGTCAGACACGATGCACATCACCCACCGTTGCGACCACCTTATGATGGACCATTTAGAGTGCTGGAAACGGGGGATAAGCATTTTTTGCTAGATTTGGGGGGCAGGAAAGAAAAGATTGGCATAAACAGGCTGGCAGACGAGAATGTGCTGTTGGCCAGGGCTCCTCGGCGCGGCAGACCCCCTAAGGAACATTCCCCCGAATACCCACAGGGATTGACTAACAGTTCTCAGCCCCAGACAGCAGATCCCCAGCAGGATGGCGCCGCGGAAGTGGCAAAGCCCGTTTACAGCAGATACGGGAGGAGACTGAGGCCCAAGCAGCACCTGGGCTGATGTGTAATGATGTTATCATGACATGCAGACTGTTATTCCGTTGTTCCATCTTAGACGTTTGGGGGGGGGGGTCATGTAGGACACACATGCACAGATGTATATTAAGATAAGATAAGATAAGATAAGCCTTTATTAGTCCCACAACGGGGAAATTCCAGGATTGCAACAGCACAGGGATAGCAACACTCAGAGCAACAATCAGAAGGCAAGAAAAAAAACAAGCAAGCAAGAGCAGCTAATAAACATATGTACGTATTACTATAAAATATATATATATATACACACACACACAGACACACAGTGCAGAGCATTGTAGCTGGATGGAATAAATATATGAATATATGAACACACAGTGCAGAGCATTGTAGCTAGATGGAATAAATATGTAAATATATAAACACCCACAGTACGGAGCATTGCAGCTAGGTGGAATAAATATGCAAGTATATAAACACACACAGTGCGGAGCAATGTAGCTAGATGGAATAATATGTAGATATATAAATATATAAACACACCCAGTGCTGAGCATTGTAGCTAGATGGAATAAATATGCAAATATATAAACACACACAGTGCAGAGCATTGTTGCTAGATGGAATGAAACAGCATAACCGTCTACTTAGTTATCCTACATGGTATGATTATGTGCCCATACATATTCTCACCCTCCATAGCGACCGGTATGTTCCTAGTTGTATGCCGGAGGGGACCATTGTGTAAGTCTATTGCATCTTTTGCATTCAAAAAACTATTAGTTTGTTACGTCTTTTTGCTATCTCTGCGAGCAGCCCTGCTTAGGTTGTACAGTCTGACAGCCGTTGGTAGGAAGGACCTACGAAACCTCTCGGTTGTGCACCTGGGATGATGTAGTCTGCTGCTAAATGAGCTCCTCAGTGCATTCAGTATGTCCTGCATAGGGTGGAACTCGGACTCCAGCAGAGATGACAGTTTAGCCACCGTCCTTCTCTCTCCTATCTCCTCCATCGGATCAAGGCGCTGCCCCAGGACAGAGCTAGCTTTCTTAATCAGTTTGTTCAGTCTCTTCCTATCGGCTGCAGTAATGCCACTGCCCCAGCAGACCACTCCAAAAGTGATGGCTGATGCCACCACCGTGTCATAGAATGACTTCAGCAGCGCCCCTTGTACACCAAAAGACCTGAGTCTCCTCAGCAGGAACAGCCTGCGCTGTCCCTTCTTGTAGAGTGCATCAGTATTGTGTGACCAGTCTAGTTTATTGTTCAGATGAATACCCAGGTACTTATAGGATGTCACCATCTCGATGTCTGTTCCCTGTATATTTACTGGTACTGTGAGGGGCTGCCCATGCCTGCGGCAGTCCACCACCAGCTCCTTAGTTTTCCTCGCGTTGATCTGGAGGCAGTTCCGATGGCACCAGTCCACGAAGTCCTGGATAAGCCCTCTGTACTCAGCTTCATCTCCATTGGAGATGAGGCCAACGATCGCAGAGTCATCAGAGAACTTCTGTAGATGGCAGTGTGTTGTGTTGTGTGAGAAGTCCGCAGTATAAAGAGTGAACAGGAAGGGAGCCAGCACCGTTCCCTGGGGGGCCCCCGTGCTACTGATGATCGTGTCGGACACACAGTCCCGGGTTCTCACAAACTGAGGCCGGTTCGTGAGGTAGTCCAGGATCCATGATGACAGGTGCTGGTCCACCCCTGCGCGCAGCAGCTTGTCCTTCCGGATCATCGGTTGGATGGTGTTGAAAGCACTGGAGAAGTCAAAGAACATGATCCTCACCATATTCCCGGGCTTCTCCAGGTGGGACAGAGAACGGTGAAGGAGGAAGATCACCGCATCCTCCACCCCAATGCCATGCTGGTAGGCGAACTGGAGTGGATCCATCGCTGGTTCCACCAGGGGGCGGAGGTGAGCAAGGAGCAGTCTCTCCAGGGTCTTCATCAAGTGGGACGTCAAGGCCACCGGTCTGTAGCTGTTCAGGTCTTTGGGGTGGGAAGTTTTTGGTACAGGTACCACACAAGATGTTTTCCACAGCTGTGGTACCCTCCCCAGTTTCAGGCTCATGTTGAAGATATACGTCACAATCCCACACAGCTGGTCTGCACAGGACTTGAGGAGCTTTGCGCTGATGCCGTCCGGTCCCGGCGCCTTCCTCGCCTTGATCTTCCTCAGCTCCGTCCTCACCTGGGTCCTGGTCAGGGTCAGGATGGGGGGCTGTCTGTTGGGAGTGGGGGGGGTGTTGGTGGAGTGGGGAGTGGGCAGCAGGACTTGATTTCTTTAGAGGCAGCAGTGGTTGTTGTGCAGTCAGGGGGGAGGGCGGTTGGTCAAATCTATTGAAAAACAGATTCAGGTTGTTCGCCCACTCCCTGCCCCCTGTGGCCTGGGGGGAGGTATTCTGGAGCCCCGAGATGGTTTTGAGGTTTCTCCAGACCCCGCTGATGTCGCTCTGTTGCAGCTTGTCCTCCATCTTCTTCCTGAAGCTGTCCTTGCCTTCTCTGATCTTTCTCCTCAGCTCCCTCTGTACGGACTTCAGCATCTCCCTGTTCCCTGACCTGAAGATCCTCTTCTTCTCTCTCAGAAGTGTTTTTATCTCAGGGTTGATCCAGGGTTTGTTGTTTGAGTGACGCCGTATGGTCTTGGTGGGAACGGATTTGTCCACACAGAAGCTGAGGTAGCCCGTGAAGGTGTGAATGAGGCCATCGATGTCCTCACCATGTGGATCGCAGAGCTGCTTCCAGGCGGTGGCTTCAAAACAGCCCTTTAGGGTGTCCATTGTCTCCTCAGACCATAACTCCACAGTGTGCATGGCCGGAGGTTGTCTGTGCACTAGGGGTTTGTACACCGGCCGGAGATGAACCAAGTTGTGATCCGATCTCCCGAGTGGGGGGAGTTGTGATGAGGTGTACGCCTCCTTAGTGTTTGTGTAGAATAAATCCAGTGTTTTATTGTCTCTAGTGTGGCATGTGACATACTGGGTGAACGTGGGTAGAATGGGAGACAGTGAAACATGGTTGAAATCGCCTGAGATGAGGAGAAGAGCATCTGGGTGTTCTGTCTGCAGCCTGCTGGTTACTGAATGGATGACGTCACGTGCTGTCCCAGCGTTCGCCGTCGGATTTGCATAAACAACAATGCAGATCACGTGTGAGTGTTCTCTCGGGAGATATGTAGGCCTCATGCTAACAGCTAGCAACTCAATGTCTTTGCTGCAGTGTCGTTGTTTAACAGTGATATGTCCCGGTCTGCACCAGTTGTTGTTAACATACATTATCACTCCACCGCCCCTAGCCTTGCCACTGTCTGGTGTTCGGTCAGCTCGTATCATGTGAAAACCCTCCAGCTCAATGTTAGCATCTGCTGCTAGTTCAGTTAGCCACGTCTCAGTAAACAAAAGGAGAGAGCACTCCCGGTATGTGCTATCATAACGGGAGATAGCCGCTAGCTCATCTAAATTTCCCAGTATCGACCGTACATTTCCCATGACAACAGATGGAAGGGAGGGTCTGTACCTTATATTTTTTGTCCTCCGCCTTACTCCAGCCCGGCAGCCGCGGCGTTTTCGCCTCAGTTCTCTCGGTATGTCGAGTTTTTCCAATGGGACCGGGTGGCGGTTGAATGCTAGCAGCTGTTCTCTGCTGTATCGTATCCTGCTATAGACAGTGGCTCCGTCCACCGGCTCAGGAGACATTTAGGACGATCTGTGTGTCCGTGATATAAGTGGGGTGAAAAAAAAAAGACGGATCAAAAGAGAGAGGAAGGGAAAAAGACTCGGAATCGAGCCGCTGTTGCAAAAGGCAGCCGACTCGTGTGGCGCCGAGAGAAAAAAAAAAAAAAAAAAAAAAAAAAAAAAAATTACTTTATGCTTCATATGTATACCACTTTAGGCTTCACATCTTAGATTGAACAAAGGACTGAGTCTCTTTGGAGATGACAGGAGGATGTGAAAGTTTAGGCTTTGGTATGCAAAGAGACGGCCTTGGGGGATTTTCCTGGCTGCCAGAGATTATGGGTGGAGGTGTTAAGATCCGGAAGAAGATGCATTGTTACTTGGAATTAAATACAATGTGACTGTGAGCTTTGATGTCCTGGGGTATAAAAAGGACGAATGTGTCATGCGGTGGCTCTCGCGAGCCACCATACGAAGCCACACAGTCACCAATGAGTCTCAGTGAGTTTTATTACGGTGAAAAAGTAACAACACAAGATGCAGGGGCAATGACACATAACTCTACACACATCCGGAGGCGTAAGGCTAAACAGCTCTCATACAGGTCCATAGGAGGAGACGGTCATACACAGGCAAGGTTGCTGGAGTAATAGCTACACAGGCTGCTGAGGCAGAGACACACAGAGGTCTACTCACACCGGCAGGGGTAAGGCTAACAGCTCACTTACTGGTCCAGGGGAAGCGACGGTCAACCACAGGCAGACGAGGTAGGTAACAGTCCAAAGCATCCGTAGCTCAGACGAAGAACGACTAACACTGCTGCCTCTTACCGCCGCCAGTGCCGGGCTTAAGAAGGCGAAGCACTAACGACGATAATTACAAACAGCTGACCGACCGTTGACAGGCGGAAGCCCCACCGAGCACTTTCACAATAAGAGCCCGGTGAGGCCGGAATACAGCCCGCAACTGTCAAGGCCGGCAGCGAAACATAACTTAGCCCGAGCGCGATCAGAACCGGCGCTCGGGTCATAACAGTACCCTCCCTCCACGGGCGGACTCAGAACGCCCCAAGGAACCACCTTGCCCCCCCCCCCCCGCCCCCCCAGGGTGGGAGGTTGGGGGACAGGTGCGGAGGGAGAGATACCAACCCTAAACCAAAAGGAAAAAGAATACATCAATTTCCCCCAGAACCGTGACGAAACCAGAAAAAACAAGACATGACCAAAAATAATACAAGGGATACAAAACCATAAAGAGCATAAGTAGGGCAGCACGGTGGTGCAGTGGTTAGCACTGTTGCCTTACAGCTAGAAGGTTCCTGGTTCGAATCCCCAGGTTGGCAGGGGTTGGAACCTTTCTGTGTGGAGTTTGCATGTTCTCCCTGTGCTGCGTGGGTTTACTCCGGGGGCTCCGGTTTCCTCCCACAATCCAAAGACATGCATGTTAGGTTAATTGGCTGTTCTAAATTGTCCTTAGATATCGGTTTCCTATAGGCCCTTAGAATAGAGGGTTAGTATTAGTGAAAGCGCTTTGAGTGGTCTTTGTGACTAGAAAAGCGCTATATAAGTGCAGGTTAGTTAGTTAGATAAGTACCTGACACCGAACATCTTCCCACAGGGATAACAGACAACCCATCTAACTCCAAAGTACATAATCCCACGTGGTAAAGAACTCAAAGTAAGGATCTCTTCAAAAACCCAAACTTAACATGCCAAAATCATACTCCCAAACAACCTAAATACATGGAAACACACATGGAGCAATCTAAAATTGCTTGGCATAACGTGACTATGATTAGACTGTGACTTTCAAAAAAAAACACGAGGCAACCTAAGCACAAACAAAACAAGAAATACATACAAACACACATGGAGCAATCTAAAATTGCTTGACATAACGTGGCTATGACTAGACCGTGGCTTTCAAAAAAAAACATGAGGCAACCTAAAATTGCTCTGACATAACTTAGCTAAAGATAGACTGTGGCTTACAAAAAAAAGAAACATGGAGCAATCTAAAATTGCTCTGACTTGACTTAACTATGACTAAACTATGGTTTTCAAAAAGAAAGAAACATGAGGCAAACTAAAATTGCTTGACTTAACTTGACTATGACTAAACTGTGGCTTTCCAAAAAAAAGGAAACATGAGGCAATCTAAAATTGCTTTGACTTAACTTTGACCAGACTGTGGCCTTCAAAAAAAAAACATGAGGCAATCTAAAATTGCTTTGACTTGACTATGACTAGACTACGTGAAACAAAAACAAAAACAAAAAAAACAAAATATTGCTAAACGTACTTGACATGACTAGGCACCGTATCGGCCCACGGATAGTCCCATAAACACAGTACATGATCAGGTGGCCTACCCCAGTCCCAGGCCCCCAGAAACAAGTCCTCTGGTGGCCGAACCAGGTCACCCCGTAGCAAACACAGTTTATTGGGTGGCCAACCCAAGACGCCGAACGCACGAAGCAGTTCCTCGGGTGGCCGACCCGCATCCCACAACCACCAGGACCGTGGAGGAATTGCATGCAGTCGCCCGCCTAAAGACGACAAGACAGGAGAGCGCCAGTCTGCCAAACAAAAACCTCTAACGGCCCCCAGCTGGTGGCTCCTGAGAGGGGAACAACCAAAGACTTGGATCCCCTCGAATCCTGATTGGGTCACAGCCGCACCTGCGCTGGACCCCCACTGGACCTCGTCGGACCCCGATTGGGTCATCGCTGCACCCATGTCGGACCCCGACTGGGTCACCTCGGCCAACGCGTCGGACCCCGACTGGGTCAGGACTGCTCCGGCGACGACCTCCATCTCCGAACCTGGAACCCCCAGTCCCGTGACCTTGACTGGCTCCGGACCGGTAACGCTGTGGAGGTGCTCAGAAAACAGAAGAGGACCGGGATCAGTTCCACCGGCAGCGCCAGAGCCCAGCGAGACGAGCTCGGGTGCAGCGGACGGCTGCCCCTCACTCGCCTCCCCATGAGGCAGGCAAAAATGCTCTAACACACCATACAGGAAAACAAGAAAGAGCACTTGCCTGCACTCGGGCTCTGGAGCCGTCCAGGACTTCACCGATCCAGGTTCAGGAAGACGCTCGTCGTCGGGCTCCCACTCGGCTGCGTCGGGTTCCACAGCCGGCCTGATGGTCTCTGCAGCTGGATCCTCTCGTGCTGGCGTCCACGCCAATAACCCGTATGGCGTGGGGGCAGAGGACCCTGGACCTGCTGACTCGGGCTGCATCCCTGAGGACCCCTGGGGACGCTCTCTCGTCGGCTCTGGCTCCTCATCGCAGTCCGTTCTCCTCCTCTGTCCAAAACAAGGCTGCAGGGCTGGGATATTTCCCAGAGCCGCAGGCCTCCCCCCCGTTCGACGGCGTGGGACTAACGCCGAGGACCGCTCAGCAGGAGGAGACACAGAAGCAGCAGGTTTAATACAAATGGCTACAGCTGGGGAAAGAAACTCAGGGAGCTGCGAACCCCGAGCTTCACCCCCAGGAGTCAGACAAGACAGATCACTATGATCAATAGGACAGTGAAATTGGACTTGCCTGTCTCCCGGAGGAAAGATGGTATCAGCTGTAGCGGACATTGCTCCTTCCCTTGCTCGCTGGGTGGTAGAAAAGGACCCATGGACGGAGCCCACCGGCACAGGACTCAGCTCACTCACAGCAGCTGGCTGATTGAGGGGGTCATCCCGGCGGCCCGGAACTGGATCCGGAGCAGGAGCTTGCCGAAGATGCGCCCGGCCATGGCGCCGACGCCTTCGCCGGCCCCCAGACGTTGCGAACTCCCGAAACGGATCGAGGACAGGATCGGGATCCGTAGGCAAAGAGCAGGAGTGCCTCTTCTCCTGCTTCATGCCACGTTCCTCCTCCATCATCAGGTATATTTCGCGTTGCACGGCGATGTCTTCCCTCCTCGCGTCGACTTCCGGGTGGTCGGCGTAGTGGGGAGAGAGATGACAAAGAATATCTTCGGCGGCGTCCAGGTACCAGTGTATGCCGTGGTCATAATCCAGCAGGGAAGCGGAGATGAGCAGCTCATCCACGACTTCCAGAACACCTGTCAGCTCACGGCTCGAACTCCAAACGCGGCCCCTCCGCGACGGCATTCTTCACATACACAGTACCCAGACAGGAAAAAGCAAATGTCCAAAAACTCGAACCCACTGGTGAATTGCATCTCGGGTTGGCGTCACCGTAAACACCGTTTTTGGCAGCAGTGTACTGTCATGCGGTGGCTCTCGCGAGCCACCATAAGACGCCACACAGTCACCAGTGAGTCTCAGTGAGTTTTATTACGGTGAAAAAGTAACAACACAAGATGCAGGGGCAATGACACATATGTCTACACACATCCGGAGGCGTAAGGCTAAACAGCTCTCATACAGGTCCATAGGAGGAGACGGTCATACACAGGCAAGGTTGTTGGAGTAATAGCTACACAGGCTGCTGAGGCAGAGACACACAGAGGTCTACTCACACCGGGAGGGGTAACAGCTCACTTACTGGTCCAGGGGAAGCGACGGTCAACCACAGGCAGACGAGGTAGGTAACAGTCCAAAGCATCCGTAGCTCAGACGAAGAACGACTGACACTGCTGCCTCTTACCGCCGCCAGTGCCGGGCTTAAGAAGGCGAAGCACTGTTATGTTATGCCCTGTTATGTTATGCATGTTATGTTATGCCCTGCATGACAATAAGAACAGAGATGAATGTACTGAGAAAGACAGTATAAGACTGTTGAAAAGTTATTTCTTAAAAAAAAATGGATAAGTAGCACAAGCACATTCACTGTAGTCACCTCAGTTTTGTTTTTTTGCCTAAAGATCATTGATATTTCTTAAAAGACAGCACATTTATTAAAATTGGAAAAAATACACATTAAACCAACAATATGTTTTGTCCACTAGATGGCCTGGTAGAGAAAATGAAATCCCACATGAGGCCTTGTCTATGTGAGCCATTTTGATAAAAGGCCTCAAGTCCTCCAGAAAGGCTCATTTGGCCACCACTAATAAAAACCCAGTTAACAGGTTGCTTACGGTTATAAAGAGGGAGGCGAAATTCCCAGCCAACAAAGAGCAGAATAATCGTAGTTGAAAGGGAGGTGAAACTCCCAGCTAACGAGAAGGGTAGACTCGCGTCGAGGAGTTCTTACACCCTGTTGGAGCACCGACGTCTCTGTGCAGGAGTGGAGGATCTCACTCCTAATAAAGGCAGTCTGATTAGGAGACGCAGGTGTGAGTGAGACCGCAGCTGTGGAAGATAATTAGAGAGGGAGAGAAAAACGACACACAGCTGGGATCACCACATAAACATTATGAAATACACACACACGTGCTCCAACTAAACAAACCTAAACACCATTTTAAAACCAAAAGCAATATTTATAAAAACAGTGGCATTTCCTCTTATCTTCATGCATATTTATCCATTTAACAGCCCATAAATGACCAACAGAGCTCTCAGCTTAATTTCTCCTGTTTTTGCTCACAGTTTTATGAAATGTAAACTCTTTCTGTGACATGTTGGCAGCTTTTTTAAAAAAAAAAAAATTCAACCTTGATCCAGCTCTTCCTAACACCTACAGACTGATCTCAAAATTACCTTTTATTGCCAAATTGTGGCTCAGCAGCTTCAGACAGGTGTAGTATTTTTGATCATTTTCAAACTGGGTTTTGTAGAGCCCATTCCTCTGCAACAACTCTACTTAGAGTTTCTAATCACATTTTGATGCGTTGTGGTACGGAGAATGTTCAGTTTTCACCTCTGGATTTCACTTATCTCCTTTAACCCTCAAGTTGCTTCTAAGCTGCAGCTTCTGCATGAGTGTTTAGACTCAAGTAAAAGCTCGATGACAATTTTCTACAACTTAATAATGATAAAACAGAAGTCTGTGTGTATGCCCCGAACAGATTTACACCTAGGGTAATGGAAACTCTTGACTCCTGTGTTGATTTTGCTAAAACTACTATCAGTAACCTTGGGGTGACTTTTGTATTGTTTTGTATTGCATTGTTGACTTTTTTCTATTGTTAACACAGACTGGTAGTTAGCTCAGATGCTGCTCACCTTCCTCGGTAACCGCACTTCAGGTTCCAACTGGTTCAGACTCCATCATATTAGTCAGTCAACTAGTTAAGTGAGGCTAGAATACTATCCCGGTCTTCATTACAAAGGATGTTCGTCCTTCTCATCAGCTGTGATGCTGCTAACGGTCATACTTCCTCTCTCCTAGTGCTACTACGGCTCATTTTCCCTCTTACTGGCAGAGTTAACTTCCCGTGTTTGGTCCGGAAGTCCAAACTTTTCGGAAAATTGCTTTCACCCTCTAAACAAACTGGACCAAGGCTCAGTTTGAGCTGAACTGAGACCAGCTCTTTTTGTCAGGCCAAATTTTGGCTCTTCAGTTTAGACTGTGGTTCAGAGTGGATTTCACACCTAAACTTTTGGTCTGAATCAAACTGAGAAGTTTGAAAGTCCAGATTCAAATGAGTTAGTTGTTAAAGCACCCTTAGTTAGAAGTGAATACCAAGTGGTAAGTGTCTACTGTTTGACGTAGTTTACAGTATTTAATTTTAAGTACACTATATACCTGTAACACTGGTAGAATAAAAAGGCATGTAGAAATACAGGTAGAGAGCACCTGCACATGCCCTTCCACGTGCACTCCTACCTTTTAATGGTTCTTGTCTCACTCTAAATTGCCATTACGTGTTTGCCAATTGTCTGTCAATCTGTTGTGGCTCAATAAATAACAGGGTATAGCCCGGAGATGTTTGGGATAGGAGCCAATTGAAAGTTGTTTCATTAAACCTGCTCCTAACAGGCAATGTAGTCTCCCAGTTGCTGCACCGCACTGCAGCGTCATATTCACAAACGAGCACATGCCAATAATACCTGCGCTTTAATACAAAAACAACGAGTCACATTTTGACTATCCTAGGTAGGCCAGTGAAATAACAAAGCTACTCACGTTTCGATCATGGGTCATTGCTCAGGTCTGTGCAAACCAGGTGCCTAACACGGTTTTTCTTCTGATTTGTCTTATGTTCAATGTCCTCTCTGATGTTAAGGACACATGCAAATTATTCTCATCACATGTTGTTTCCCTCCTGTTCTGTATGTTTATGTATATATCAGTTTTATCAGGTTAAAAGCCCCTTTTGTTTCAGGGCATTTGAAGTATTTGACTGCACAGGCATTTATGATTCTCAAGTGTGTTTCATTGCTTTATGGGATAATTACCTCCACCAAAGGAGGACGGAGGTAATGTTTTTAGTGGTGTTGGTTGGTTTGTCTGTTGGTTGGTTGGTTGGTTGGTTGGTTTGTCTGTTAGCAACATAACTCAAAAAGTTATGAATGGATTTTGATGAAATTTTTATGAAGGGTGTGTAATTAGCACTGCACCAGCACAGCAACTCACCCTTGGCCATGGGATCCCTGGTTGGATCCCAGCCCCTGACCAACAGTGATCTGTGTGGAGTTTGCATGTTCTCCCAGTATCTGCGGGGGTTTACTCCGGGATTTCTCCGGTTTCCTCCCACATGCCAAAAACATGCAGGTTAGGTTAATTGGAGACTCTAAAGTGGCCCTAGGTGTGAATGTGTGTGTGAATGGTTAAGGGATAGTGCCGTACCGTGGCTGCTTCATCCATCCAGGTGGATGCCCTCATTTTCCCCTCTGGGGATCAATAAAGATAAGATAAGATAAGATAAGATAAGATAAGCCTTTATTAGTCCCACAACGGGGAAATTCCAGGATTGCAACAGCACAGGGATAGCAACACTCAGAGCAACAATCAGAAGGCAAGAAAAAAAAACAAGCAAGCAAGAGCAGCTAATAAACATATGTACGTATTACTATAAAATATATATATATATACACACACACACAGACACACAGTGCAGAGCATTGTAGCTGGATGGAATAAATATATGAATATATGAACACACAGTGCAGAGCATTGTAGCTAGATGGAATAAATATGTAAATATATAAACACCCACAGTACGGAGCATTGCAGCTAGGTGGAATAAATATGCAAGTATATAAACACACACAGTGCGGAGCAATGTAGCTAGATGGAATAACATGTAGATATATAAATATATAAACACCCACAGTACGGAGCATTGCAGCTAGACGGAACAAATATGCAAATATATAAACACACACAGTGCAGAGCATTGCCGCTAGATGGAATGAAACAGCATAACCGTCTACCCAGCTATCCTGCATGGTATGATTATGTGCCCATACACACTCTCACCCTCCATAGCGACCGGCATGCTCCTAGTTGTATGCCGGAGAGGACCACTGTGTAAGTCTATTGCATCTTCTGCATTCAAAAAACTATTAGTTTGTTACGTCTTTTTTGCTATCTCTGCGAGCAGCCCTGCTTAGGTTGTACAGTCTGACAGCCGTTGGTAGGAAGGACCTACGAAACCTCTCGGTTGTGCACCTGGGATGATGTAGTCTGCTGCTAAATGAGCTCCTCAGTGCATTCAGTATGTCCTGCATAGGGTGGAACTCGGACTCCAGCAGAGATGACAGTTTAGCCACCGTCCTTCTCTCTCCTATCTCCTCCATCGGATCAAGGCGCTGCCCCAGGACAGAGCTAGCTTTCTTAATCAGTTTGTTCAGTCTCTTCCTATCGGCTGCAGTAATGCCACTGCCCCAGCAGACCACTCCAAAAGTGATGGCTGATGCCACCACCGTGTCATAGAATGACTTCAGCAGCGCCCCTTGTACACCAAAAGACCTGAGTCTCCTCAGCAGGAACAGCCTGCGCTGTCCCTTCTTGTAGAGTGCATCAGTATTGTGTGACCAGTCTAGTTTATTGTTCAGATGAATATCCAGGTACTTATAGGATGTCACCATCTCGATGTCTGTTCCCTGTATATTTACTGGTACTGTGAGGGGCTGCCCATGCCTGCGGCAGTCCACCACCAGCTCCTTAGTTTTCCTCGCGTTGATCTGGAGGCAGTTCCGATGGCACCAGTCCACGAAGTCCTGGATAAGCCCTCTGTACTCAGCTTCATCTCCATTGGAGATGAGGCCAACGATCGCAGAGTCATCAGAGAACTTCTGTAGATGGCAGTGTGTTGTGTTGTGTGAGAAGTCCGCAGTATAAAGAGTGAACAGGAAGGGAGCCAGCACCGTTCCCTGGGGGGCCCCCGTGCTACTGATGATCGTGTCGGACACACAGTCCCGGGTTCTCACAAACTGAGGCCGGTTCGTGAGGTAGTCCAGGATCCATGATGACAGGTGCTGGTCCACCCCTGCGCGCAGCAGCTTGTCCTTCAGGATCATCGGTTGGATGGTGTTGAAAGCACTGGAGAAGTCAAAGAACATGATCCTCACCATATTCCCGGGCTTCTCCAGGTGGGACAGAGAACGGTGAAGGAGGAAGATCACCGCATCCTCCACCCCAATGCCATGCTGGTAGGCGAACTGGAGTGGATCCATCGCTGGTTCCACCAGGGGGCGGAGGTGAGCAAGGAGCAGTCTCTCCAGGGTCTTCATCAAGTGGGACGTCAAGGCCACCGGTCTGTAGCTGTTCAGGTCTTTGGGGTGGGAAGTTTTTGGTACAGGTACCACACAAGATGTTTTCCACAGCTGTGGTACCCTCCCCAGTTTCAGGCTCATGTTGAAGATATACGTCACAATCCCACACAGCTGGTCTGCACAGGACTTGAGGAGCTTTGCGCTGATGCCGTCCGGTCCCGGCGCCTTCCTCGCCTTGATCTTCCTCAGCTCCGTCCTCACCTGGGTCCTGGTCAGGGTCAGGATGGGGGGCTGTGTGTTGGGAGTGGGGGGGTGTTGGTAGAGTGGGGAGTGGGCAGCAGGACTTGATTTCTTTAGAGGCAGCAGTGGTTGTTGTGCAGTCAGGGGGGAGGGCGGTTGGTCAAATCTATTGAAAAACAGATTCAGGTTGTTCGCCCACTCCCTGCCCCCTGTGGCCTGGGGGGAGGTATTCTGGAGCCCCGAGATGGTTTTGAGGTTTCTCCAGACCCCGCTGATGTCGCT
The DNA here is from genome assembly GCA_020510985.1 of Pholidichthys leucotaenia. Taxonomy (NCBI): domain Eukaryota; kingdom Metazoa; phylum Chordata; class Actinopteri; order Cichliformes; family Pholidichthyidae; genus Pholidichthys; species Pholidichthys leucotaenia. Next base: position 410,369,229 of record CM035842.1, on the reverse strand, counting down.
CTGTTGCAGCTTGTCCTCCATCTTCTTCCTGAAGCTGTCCTTGCCTTCTCTGATCTTTCTCCTCAGCTCCCTTGTATATGATGATGTATATGATTTGTATAAAGTATACAAATCAAAAAAAAAATCAAAAAATAATGGCACAGGGAACAGATGATTAGATTTTGGTGGTGATTTGGATCACAATGTGGATGTAGGAATGTTTTTGAATATTATTTTATATATTAATCTGGCACTTTTCATGTACTGGCCCTTTAAGACATGTCCACTCAGTTAAGTGCGTGGTCATGCCATAAGGCCTCGTGCCTTGGCAACTCGGAAGCCAAACACTGCAGAAAAGGTATTAGGGGTGTGTCCACCAAACTCATTTTTGCTGCTGTGGGTGACTATTTTCTGTTCATTCTCTATGTAGTCCAGCGTATAAAGCGCTGAGCATCCTTGGCGCTGAAACACTTTGAGCGGTGGCCGCTTTTTGTCACAGTGCTCAGGGCTGAAAAAAGTTCAACTTGTCAGACTACTGTACAGCTGCGTTCATCAATGTCAGACCATTCTAAGCAGCCAATCAGAATTAAGGAAAGGCAGGACATAGGACGCCGGTACAGGAGGACGAGAACGGAAGGTGACAGATGGTAGAGAGGTTGAACTTTGCTGCATCAAACAACCCAGTACGCTTTAATTTGACACTAAAAGGATATCATGATCAAAATTTGAAAGCATACGCTTGGAGGAACATGCCCGCATCTGTTGGTGTCTTGTTATTATCAGCAATGGTCTCCTGATCATTGACCGTGACCTTAAGCAGACTCATCTAGGATGTGCTTGAAGTCGAAGCCAGTGGCCGAGGAGGAGTAACGCTTTTCATGAAATCGTAAAAGCCCATATCTTCTGACATCTGACCTCAACCTGGATACAGACCTACCTGAGGGTTGTTGTGAGAGAGTTTGGTGGGCATCGGGGCAAATGCCTTGGAGGAGTAGCAATTCTTATGAAATGTGGAGGGAGAGACAGATAGGTGGACACCATGCCATTGCATAAGCTCCATTCAGCATCACCGGAATGAGCTAAAAACTGGAAAACTTAAGTGTGAAGGCAGTTATAACAATTCTATACCATTCTATACACCAACAGCACATTACCACGACGATCCTACCATCATGCTCCAGACACAATCTGGCATGTCATCACCCCACCCATCCCGGACCATGTCAGGATGCAACTATGCACCAGAAGATCACACCACACTTGCACGACACTACTGCCACGTTCATCAGTGCGGTCAGTCCTGCTTCAAATTCTCGATGACCTAGTCAGGCCGATGCTGCCGTTACGCTCCACCCAGGACCCTGATATGATGCCACCACCATCATTAACCACCATAACCTCGCTATGGAAGTTTTGCGCATGCTCAAAATGCTCTTTCATGCATAATGTGGATGCCAGTACATTCTTTGGGGGTGGCTGTGGTGCAGGTGTAGTATGACTGACTACTGATCGGAGGGTCATGGGTTTGATTCCCGCTCTGTCTGCAGACTGCATGTCGAAGTGTCCTTAAGCAAGACACTGAACCCCCAGTTGCTCCTGGTGGCCAGGCTAGCGCCTGTGTGTGTATGACAGCTCTGCCACCATCAGTGTGGGAATGTGTACGTGAATGGGTGGATAGCAGGACCTGTAAAGCGCTTTGGTCATCCAGAGATGAGGAAAAAGCACTATATAAGTGAACGCCATTTACCATTTATAAACTCCCGAAGACCTTGCCAAGACCCTGCAAAGACTATTCACATTCTAGTTGATTTCTAAGATCATAGTGGGGTTATTCATCCAGTAGTGATGGGATCCATAGTTCACTAAAACGTATTGAGTCATTTCCAGTTTGTTCACTGAAAAGATCCTTTTGAAATACTCGTACACCAAATCATTCAGTGCTGTACTGGAGCAGGTTGGCGTATCCACAAGTAACACAAGCGTGCCAAAAGCTATAATATAAATGCTAAATCGGAAAGTGTGATTGTATGTAAAATGAGAAATTATGCATTTTCATGCTTTTTTGAAGAGAATATTCTAAATTCATAAGCAATAAGGGACTGGACAACAACTGTTCGTTCTACTGCCCATTCCATCTGGCAGTTACCAGGTAAGTCCACACTCCCGCATACTAGTGGGCAGCCAAACAATGTAGTTCTCTGAAAAAAAAAAAAAATGTGCACAGCATCACACATTGGCTAGGAGCATCTCTGTATTGGTAATTCAAAATTTTCCAGCACTGAACACTGCTACTATTATTGAGGTGTGGCATTGTTGTGAACTTTGCATGTTCTTTGTCTGAGCACTCCCACTCTCCTGCCCACTTAACAAAATAAATGACTGGACGACTAATACTTCTGATGTGGCGTTAAGTACTCTGTGGATTATGAACACACATTTCCTGTGTGAGAAGTGTGCTGCACTTAAGTGTGACTGTAAGTCTTATGGTATGCGTGCATGACTTTATAACACTGCTGACTGAGGCTTTTGTGCTCCACCTCACATGTGGTCAGTTCCAGGTTACTAAGCCACGGTGAGGCAAACTGTCTTATTAAGGTAACACGACGATCAGGCTTTGGTGAAATTGTTTTTAAATCACTCCCATCATTTTCATAAGTGATAATTACTCAGTGCAACTGGAAACCACACAGCACATTCTAAATGTATCAAAAGTAGCTGTTGCACCAATATCACATTTTATGTGTTTTTTAAAAAAAATGAAAATTTATTGGGGGAGGGGTACAAATTTTGGAGAAATAAAGTTGCAATTTTTTAAAAAAGTTGCAAATAGAGAAAAAAGGTTGAAAATTTACAGGAAAAAAGTTGTAAATTTTTGAGAAAAAAGCTGTAACTTTACAAGAAAAAAGTTACAAATTTACAAGAAAAAAGTCAAAAATTTACAAGAAAAATTTACCAATTTTTGAGAAAAAAAACTTTGCAAATAGAGAAAAATGTTGCAAATTTATAAGAAAAATGTTTAAAAAAAATTTTTGAAATTTTTTTTCAAAAGCTGAGGAAAATATTGCAAAAAAAAAAAATCCAAATTTCCATGAAAAAATTGCAAATTTATGAGGAAAAAAATGCAAATTTTTAAAAAATAAAGTTGCAAACTTTTGGAAAAAGTAACAAATTTTGGAACAAAAAAAGTTGCAAATCTGCAAGAAAAAGTCAAAATTTACAAGAAAAAAATGCATATTTTTGAGAAAAAAAGTTGCAAATCTGCAAGGATTTTTTTTTTAATTTAGAGGAAAAAGTTGCAAATTTTTGAAAAAAATGTTTTCAAAAATAATTTTTTGGCATGACTGCTTGTAAAAATGAAGATTTTTCAATGTTAACGTCATGCCCCTGCGTGGCTTCCCTTCGTTGCTCCGGTTTCTCCGAGTCTGTGCTCCATTCCTCGTTTAACCTTCTTCCCTTCCTGCCTCCATGCAACCTTCATGTTGTAACAGTGTTTATTTTTAGTGTCTATTCTGGTCACCTTACTGCACCTTGTGTTCCTGGTTTGTAAATAAACTGCTACTAAGTGGACCAATAAAACGCCTGTGAGTGGGTTATTATCCCACCAGCTCCTAACCCCACACCACACACAGAGGAAGCCCCACATTGTCGCCACAGGGACCCCCAGATACACCACATATGCCCCAGTATGCCATATATTAAAAATAAATCAGCAGTGACACTCATACAGAGATGGAGTATCATCTCAGAGATGCAGTCACAAATTTTTTCTTAAAAATTTTTTCTTAAAAATGTGTGACTTTCTTCTCATTACTTTGCAATTTTTTTCCTGTAAATTTTCAACTTTTTTGTCAAAAATTTGTGACTTTTTTCCTGTAAATATTTTAATCTTTTTTTCTCATCTATTGGCATTTTTTTTTTCATGTAAATCTGCAACTTTTTCCTTATAAATTTGAAACTTTTTCTCATAAATTTACACATTTTTTGTTGTAAATCTGCAATTTTTCCCCCTGTAAATGTTTAACTTTTTGTCATAAATCTGCAGCTTTTTCTTAAAAAGTTTGTGACTTTCTTCATATAAATTTGTACCTTTTTTTCTTGGAATTTGGAAACTTTTTTGTCATAAATCTGCAACTTTTTTCTGCAACTTAATAAATTTATGAGAATAGCTGAAAATTTATGAAAAAAACATTCTCAAAGTTGAGGGAAAATGTTGCAATTTTTATGAGATTAAAAAAACACAAACTGAAAAAGAAAAACAGTCAAAAATTTACCTGAAAAAGCTACAATTTTATTAAAAAATTGTTGCAAATTTATATGAAAATGGCAGGATTTTTAACTGATAGGAGGAACAATCAGATAAGACAATCTTATGACAAAAGCAGAAGTTTATCCAAAAGAAAATACATTTTTATTAAAAAAAAAATAATCCAATTTTATTGGAAAAATGTCTGGACAGTTTGAGGTTTTTCTCCTGAATTTATGGTAGTTTTATTCTAAATTTATTACTTTTTCCTTGTAAACTTGAAAGATTTTTTCCCACTTAAATCAACTTTTCCTCAAATTGTGTTTAGTGCCAATTTGGGGCTTTTTTCTTCAACATTTCAGACTTTACTCTCATAAATTTGTGAGCTTTTTCCTCATAAAAATCAAAAATAAAATGAGCGAAGATGCAGTATTTTCTGTTATATTATAAGCTATTTATAGCCTATTCATACCCTATATTCTAACCTCCACCCCATGAAAACCTCACGTACTTTGAAACCTAAATTTTTGCAGTTATGCATCCTACTCTTGCCAAATAAATTCAGACAGACCCCAAAACATTCATAAAGTTGCAGAATATTCCAGCTCAGGCTGGCGCCATACATCATTATGAGTGTGTTACCTGTAGAAAAGCTGTAGCAGCTGCCCGCTGTTGGGATAGGGAGGGACCTCTGCATGTGCGTGCAGCAGGACTGCAGCACATGCAGGTACAGGGGAGAAAACGTGTGACAGGAGAGACCATACCATTTGCGTGGCTGGGGGGGAGGGGGTCTTTTTCATTTTTAAAAAGTTTAAACGACAAATTACTGAATATGTTTTGGATGTTATTTCAGCTTGTCAAAGACAAACTAAACTTTTATAATCACAGCTTTTTTCACTTCAATTTTTAGGGATGCTGAGTTTAAATTTAGGGGTGCTACAGCACCTCTAAAAAAGGCCTAATGCCGCCCATGCCCCCTAGGCCAATTCATACCCCCAGGTCAGATTATACCCCCCCCCATGATATCAGCAGCCATCCATCCATCCATCCATCTTCTACCACTTTTCCAGAGGTCCGGGTCGCGAAGGCAGCAGTTCAAGCAGAGAAGCCCAGACTTCCCTCTCCCCAGCCACCTGCTCCAGCTCTTCAGAGAGGATACCAAGGCATTCGCAGACCAGCTGGGAGACATAGTCTCTCCAATGAGTCCTGGGTCTGCCCCGGGGTCTCCTCCCAGTGGGACGTGCCCGAAACACCTCAAGTGGGAGGCGTCCAGGAGGCATCCAATCAGATGCCCATACCACCTCAGCTGGCTCCTTTCAATGTGGAGGAGCAGCGATTCTACTCTGAGCCTCTCCCGGATGACTGAGCTCCTCACCCTATCTCTGAGGGTGTGTCCAGCAATCCTATGGAGAAAGATCATTTCAGCCGCTTGGATCCGTGATCTTGTTCTTTCGGTCATTACCCAAAGCTCATGACCATAGGTGAGAGTAGGAACGTAGATTGAATGGTAAATCAACAGCTTTGCCTTAGAACTCAGCTCCCTCTTCACCACAACAGATCGGTACAACGTCCGCATCACTGCAGATGCTGCTCCAATCCGTCTGTCAATCTCTCGCTCCATTCTCCCCTCACTCGTGAATAAGATCCAGAGATACTTAAACTCCTCCACTTGGGGCAGGAGCCTGTCCCCAACCCGGAGAGGACAATCCACCTTTTTCCAGCTGAGGACCATGGACTCGGACTTGGAGGTACTGATTCTCATCCCAGCCACTTCACACTCAGTGGCAAACTATCCTAGTAAGACCTGTAGATCATTGCTGGATGAAGCCAACAGGACAACATCATCTGTAAACAGCAGAGATGAGATCCTGTGGTCACCAAGCATGACACCCTCTGTTCCCTGGCTGTGCCTAGAAATCCTGTCCATAAAAATTATGAACAGGATCGGTGACAAAGGGCAGCCCTGGCGGAGTCCAACTCTCACTGGGAATGAGTCCGATCGAGTGTTGGTAATACGAACCAAACTCTCACAATGGTCATACAGAGACCGAATAGCTCTTAACAACAAGCCCGATACACCACACTCCCAAAGCACCCCCCACAAAAAACCAAGAGGGACACAGTCAGATGCCTTCTCCAAGTCCACAAAACACATGTAAACTGGTTGGGCAAACTCCCACAAACCCTCGAGAATTCTCGAGAGGGTAAAGAGCTGGTCCAATGTGTCACGGCCAGGATGAAAACCACATTGCTCCTCCTGAATCTGAGGTTCCACCAACGGCCAGACTCTCCTCTCCAGTGCCTTGGCATAGACCTTCCCAGGGAGGCTGAGGAGTGTGATCCCTCTAAAGTTGGAGCACACCCTCCGGTGCCCTTTTTTGAAGATAGGAACCACCACCCCGGTTTGCCATGCCAAAGGCGCTGCCCCCAACCTCCATGCAATGTTGCAGATGCGTGTCAACCATGACAGCCCTACAACATCCAGGGCCTTGAGGTACTCAGGGCGAATCTCATCCACCCCCGGGGCCTGGCCACCAAAGAGATTTTTAACCACCTTGGTGACCTCAGCCCCTGTGATAGGCGAGTCATCCCCCTCATCCACAAGCCCTGCTTCCTCTGTGGAAGGTGTATCAGTGGGATTGAGGAGATCCTCATAGTATTCCTTCCACCGCCCGACAATATCCCCAGTCGAAGTCAACAGCGCACCGTACACAGTGTGGAGAGGGAGCTGCTTCCCCCTCCTGAGCCACCGGACAGTTTACCAGAATCTCTTCGAGGCCGACTGAAAGTCTTGTTCCATGGCCTCACCGAACTCCTCCCATACCCAAGTTTTTGCTTCAGGAACCACCCGAGCTGCACTCCACTTGGCCTGCCGGTATATCTCAACTGCTTCGGGAGTCCCACAAGCCAACCAAGCTTGATAGGACTCCTTCTTCAGCTTAATGGCCCCCCTCACCTCTGGTGTTCACCACTTGGTTCGGGAGTTGCCACCACGAGATGCCCCGACGACCTTGCGGCCGCAGCTCTGGGCCACTGCTTCAACAATAGTGATGGAGAACATGGCCCATTCAGACTCCATGTTTCCAGACTCCCTCGGAATGTGGTCAGAGTTCTTCCGGATGTGGGAGTTGAAGACCTCCCAGACAGGGGCCTCAGCCAGACGTTCCCAGCACACCTTCATTATACGTTTGGGTCTACCAGGTCTGAATGGCATCCTCCCCTGCCATCGGATCCAACTCACCACCAGGTGGTGATCAGTTGACAGCTCTGCACCTCTCTTTACCCGAGTGTCCAAGACATACTGTCGCAGGTCTGATGACACGATAACAAAATTGATCATCTGCCTGCGACCTAGGGTGTCCTGGTGCCAAGTGCACATATGGACATCCTTATGCTTGAACATGGTGTTCGTTATGAACAAATGTGGTTAGCACAGAAGTCCAATAACTGAACACCACTCAGGTTCAGATCGGGCAGGCCGTTCCTCCCAATCACCCCCTTCCAGGTTTCACTGTCATTGCCCACGTGCACATTGAAGTCCTCCAGTAGGACATTGGAGTCTCTAAGAGGAGCACCCTCCAGCACCCCAGTCAGAGACTCCAAAAAAGGAGGGTACTCTGAAACATCATTTGGTGCATAGGCACAAATGATGGTCAGGACCTGTTTCCCAACCTGAAGGCGCAGGGAAACAACCCTTTCGTCCACCGGGGAAAACTCCAATATAGAGGCAGCAAGGTGGGGGGATACAAGAATACCCACCCCTGTTTGTCGCCTCTCACCCGGGGCAACTTCAGAGAAGGCCAAGCTCCAGCCCCTCTCCAGGACAGGAGACTGGTTCTGGAACTGGAGCTGTGTGTTGAGGTGAGGCCGACTATATCTAGCCGGTATCTCTCAACTTCATGCACCAGCTCAGGCTCCTTCCCCACCAGAGCAATGACATTCCATGTACCAAAAGCCAGTTTAGAAAGCTTGTGAACAGTCCACCAAGGTCTCCGCCTTTGACCGCCAACTGATCCACATAGCACCGGACCCCATGATCCCTCCTGCATAAGGTGAGCCCACTGGAGGGCGGACCTATGTAACTCCTTAGGGCTGAGCCCGGCTGGGTCCCATGGGTGGAAACCCGGTCACCAGTTGCTAGCCTTCGAGCCCCTCCCCCAGGCCTGGCTCCAGGGTGGGGCCCCGGTAACCTCATACCAGGTGGGGTACACTGAATCCTTGTTCTAGTATCCATCCATCCATCCATCCATCTTCTACCGCTTTTCCGGAGGTCCGGGTCGCGGAGGCAGCAGTTCAAGCAGAGAAGCCCAGACTTCCCTCTCCCCAGCCACCTGCTCCAGCTCTTCAGAGGGGATACCAAGGCGTTCCCAGACTAGCTGGGAGACATAGTCTCTCCACCGAGTCCTGGGTCTGCCCCGGGGTCTCCTCCCAGTGGGACGTGCCTGAAACACCTCAAGTGGGAGGCGTCCAGGAGGCATCCTAATCAGATGCCCATACCACCTCAACTGACTCCTTTCAATGTGGAGGAGCAGCGGTTCTACTCTGAGCCTCTCCCGGATGACTGAGCTCCTCACCCTATCTCTGAGGGTGAGTCCAGCAATCCTACGGAGAAAGCTCATTTCAGCCGCTTGTATCCGCGATCTCGTTCTTTCGGTCATTACCCAAAGCTCGTGACCATAGGTGAGAGTAGGAACGTAGATTGACTGGTAAATCGACAGCTTTGCCTTAGAACTAAGCTCCCTCTTCACCACAACAGACCGGTACAACGTCCGCATCACTGCAGATGCTGCTCCAATCCGTCTGTCGATCTCTCGCTCCATTTTCCCCTCACTCGTGAACAAGACCCCAAGATACTTAAACTCCTCCACTTGGGGCAGGAGCCTGTCCCCAACCCGGAGAGGAGGACCCTTGTTCTAGTATTTATCATGAAAGTCTGTTGGATCGTTCTTAGTCTGGCCCTTCACCCAGGACCAATTTGTGTTGGGTGACCCTATCAGAGGCAAATTGCCCCAGACAACATAGCTCCTGGGATCACTGGGGAAAACCCCCGACCACGATAAGGTGACGATCCATGAGGGGGATATCAGCAGCATTGAGTGATATTCACAAGAATTATGTATTTTTCAACATTTTATTGGGGTTTCAGCTTTGTCAGGTAAGTTAAGTGAGAAAGCTAACTGACTTAAATCTTGAAATTAGACCACAACTGTGAACACACAGAACACACTGCTTCAGGACGACATAGCAGCAAGGTGCAGCCTCATCATTTCAACTTGTGTTGAAATTGCAGATTTGAAACTCTCTCCCACTTTTTAAATTGCGTTGATAGGGCAAGTAAAACCAGAGTCGTGACAATTTCCTTCATGTTTTTTCTAATTTTTTTGTCAGGTTTGGTCCGCATTTGGAGTGGCAAAAAATCAGTAAAAACAGAAGGTGAAATGGAAAGTGAAACTGAAAGTGTGGATTCTAAACGCTCTGTTTGACACTGGTAGACCCTGTAAACACTGAGATGTGGTTCTAATATTATAGTAGAAAAATATTTACCTGTGCATAAAAGTAGGATTAGCAGGCGTGTCATTTATTGTGATATATACAGACATGGACAAAATTGTTGGTACCCCTCTGTTAATGAAAGAAAAACCCACAATGGTCACAAAAATAACTTGAATCTGACAAAAGTGGTAATAAATAAAAATTCTATGAAAATTAACCAATGAAAATTAGACAATGCTTTTGAATTGTGGTTCAACAGAATTATTTTAAAAAACAAACTCATGAAACAGGCCTGGACAAAAATGATGGTACCCCTAGAAAAGATTGAAAATAATGTGACCACAGGGACATGTTCAACCAAGATGTGTCCTCTAATTAACATCACAGGTGTCTACAAACTTGTAATCAGTCAGTAGGCCTATTTAAAGGGTGACAAGTAGTCACTGTGCTGTTTGTTGACATGGTGTGTACAACACTAAACATGGACCAGAGGAAGCAAAGGAGAGAGTTGTCTCAGGAGATTAGAAAGAAAATTATAGACAAGCATGTTAAAGGTAAAGGCTATAAGACCATCTCCAAGCAGCTTGATGTTCCTGTGACTACAGTTGCATATATTATTCAGAAATTTAAGATCCACTGGACTGTAGCCAACCTCCCTGGACGTGGCCGCAGGAGGAGACGGATAATATGAATGGTAACAAAAGAGCCCCGAACAACCTCTAAACACATTCATGGTGAACTCCAAGGTCAAGGTACATCAGAGTCAGATCGCACCATCCGTCGTTGTTTGAGCCAAAGTGGACTTCATGGGAGACGACCAAGGAAGACACCACTGTTGAAAACAAATCATAAAAAAGCCAGACTGGAATTTGCCAAACTGCATGTTGACAAGCCACAAAGCTTCTGGGAGAATGTGCTATGGACAGACGAGACAAAACTGCAACTTTTTGGCAAAGCACATCAGCTTTATGTTCACAGACACAAAAATGAAGCATACCAAGAAAAGAACACTGTCCCTACTGTGAAACATGGAGGAGGTTCTGTTATGTTCTGGGGCTGCTTTGCTGCATCTGGCACAGGGTGTCTTGAATCTGTGCAGGGTACAATGAAATCTCAAGACTATCAAGGTATTCAAGAGAGAAATGTGCTGCCCAGTGTCAGACATCTTGGTCTCAGTCGCAGGTCATGGGTCTTGCAACAGGATAATGACCGAAAACGCACAACTAAAAACACCCAAGAATGGCTAAGAGCGATACATTGGACTATTCTAAAGTGGCCTTCTATGAGCCCTGATCTAAATCCTATTGAACATCTGTGGAAGGAGCTGAAACATGCCGTCTGGAGAAGGCACCCTTCAAACCTGAGACAACTGGAGCAGTTTGCTCATGAGGAGTGGACCAAAATACCTGCTGAGAGGTGCAGAAGTCTCACTGACAGTTACAGAAATTGTTTGATTGCAGTGATTGCCTCAAAAGGTTGTGCAACAAAATATTAAGTTAAGGGTACCATCATTTTTGTCTAGGCCTCTTTCATGAGTTTGTTTTTTAAAGTAATTCTGTTGAACCACAATTCAAAAGCATTGTCTGATTTTCATTGGTTAATTTTCATAGAATTTTTATTTATTACCAGTTTTGTCAGATTCAAGTTATTTCTGTGACCATTGTGGGTTTTTCTTTCATTAACAGAGGGACAAATATTTATTATGTATTCTACTGATTGCAAGCAGAAAGGCAATTACAAAAAAATGGCTTTCACAGGAGAGCCCATCTCTTGACTTGTGGATGGATATTACAATGGATATTTATAAGATGGAGAAAATAACAGCTTATGTCAATTACAAAAAGGATTTGTTTATGTTACAATGGGAAAAATGGACTAAATATGTAGCACTACTCAGGCTGGACTTTCAATTTGCAGAACTTACAGAACACTTACTCCCTATATGCAGATGTTTATGCTGACCCTCCCCCTTTTTTCCCTTTCTTCTTATTTCTTTTTCAATTAAAAAAAAGGGACATTCAAATGTAATTATCAAATGAAATGATGGCTTGAATTTGCTTTCTGAAGAATGTCAATAAAGAGAAAATTACAAAAAAAACCAGAGGGGTACCAACAATTTTGTCCACTTCTGTTTGTTGTTTTACAAAATGGGAAAAGGGTCAGATCAGGTGATAATGACATAATGAAGTGACATGTTGATGTGGGGGTTGTAAATATACTGTGTAAATACAATCAAAACCTCTTTACACAACAGAGGTATTGACTGTCCTAGACTATTTTACACTCCCGGGTATAGTTTGTCCTATAGGACAGTTTATCATCCGGGTATACTCTGACCTGGGCCAAACTATACCCAGGTTTAATCTGGGCCGGGGTTAACTTGGCCTGTTACACCGGGCTTCAGATGAACCCACTAGATTTTTGAGATGGCCTTGGCAGAGGTTTGCACTTTTTTTTAACCTCTCAAAATTCCGGCATTCCACTGCCGGGTTTCAAATCTTCTACTGTCACTCAGTGAAGAAAGAATTTGATATTCTTTGCATATGCTAAATTCAGGGAAACTGACTAGAATGCTAAGGGGTTAAAAAAAAGTTTCAAATCTACAAGACAAAAAAGCTGCAAATTTTTAAGAAAAAAAGTTGCAAATTTAAAAGAAAAAAAAATGCAAATTGAGGGGAAAAAAAGCTGCCTTTATTGTCGTTCAATCATGTTTCTCAGATCTACAATGTTAATCACATCTAGAATCAGAGGGGTCACCACCACAAATTTTCCCTCCTGTGTTCCATTATTGCTGAGCACCAAGCTGGACTGCAGGAAGTTCCGCTTTTATGTGGTCTTTGGCATGACCCAGCTGGGATTTGAACCCCAGCCTCCCAGGTGTGGGGGCAGTTGTTCTACCAATTGAGCCAGCACTCTGGTAGCTAGCTGCTTAAAATTCCGGTGTTCTGCCGCAGGGTCTTTAAATTTTCTTCTGCCACTCAGTGCAGAAAGAATTTGATTTTCCTCGTATGCTAAACGTACAGAAAGTGGCTGGAACACTAAGGGGTTAATGTTTTTATTAAGGAGTTTTTTCTATGGTTGCAACTATCTTGCCCCCCCACCCCATCCCCCCAAAAAAACCTAGAAGCGGCCCTGCTGTAAACTTTCCTGAAGCAGCTGAGCAGAGCCGGCGCACCCGCGTGCACCGAGCAGAGGCAGGACAGGAAGGAGGAGACAGCGCACGCACTCCACGTGACGTCAGAGTGGCGCTGCCGAGATAAGCCTGGAGGCTTTAATATTAACTCCAAAGTTTATGGTGAAGAAAGCAGCGGGAGGACGGCGCACAGACGCAGAGCAGACGGCGCCTCTGCAGGACGCACCTTCACCCGCGCTTCAGCCCGTGCGCGCGACGAGAGCTGAGCTTCAACCAGATGAGGGTGAGCTCCTGAAGAAGAAGAAGAAGAAGAAGAAGAATGCCCCACCACAGAGACGGCGCGGAGACGCCGGGCGAGGACCTGCTGGTGACGCTCCAGATCCTGCCCGGCTTCTTCTCCAACTGCCTCTTCCTCGCGCTCTACGACTCGGTGGTGCTGCTGAAGCGCGCGGTGTCGCTGCTCAGCCGCTCGCGCTCCGCCGGCTGCGGGGAGTGGCGCCGCATGTTGACCTCTGCGGGACTGCGCTCCATCTGGAACAGCTTCGTCCTGGACGCGCACAAGCAGGTGAGAAGCTCATGCTGGGTTTTCAGTTGAGTTTTTAAAAAGTCTCCAAGGGTCTGAGTAGTGACGCGCAATGTGCGCCACACCCTCGGTGAACAGCGTGTGGCTGGGATTTGCGCAGATTTTTTTTTTTTTTTTGCAGAGCTTGCTTTACTTGTTTTTAGGGTATTGTGTCTATAAGCGTGTGCACGTGAGGATGGTGGCAAACTAAACAAAAAGTCAAAGCAACTTTTTTCAAATAAATGTATATTTGTTATCATAAATTTACATTTTTTTCATGTAAATTTTCAACTTTTTTCTTTATTTGCAATTTTTCACAAAAAATTTGCAACTTTTGCTTCTAAATTTGTATTTTCGTTTCTCTAGATTTGCAACTTTTTTCCTCAAAAATATGCATTTTTTTTTTCTTGTAAATATGTGACTTCGTTTTGCAAATTTGCATTTTTTTCTCCAGGGAAATTTGTAGTTTTTTTCATCACATATTTGAAACTTCTTTCTCAAAAATTTTCAATTTTTTTCTTTTAAATTTGCAACTTTTTTCCTCAAAAATTTGCATTTTTTTTCACTTTTTTTCTTGTAAATGTCCACCTTTTTTCTCCAGAAATTGCTACTCCCCCCCCCCAAAAAGTTTGCAACATTTTTTTTCAAAAACTTGCAGATTTTTTTCTCATGAATTTGCAGATTTTTTCCCTGTAAATCTGCATTTTTTTCCTTTAAAATGGCATTTTGTTTCTCATATATTCAGAACTTTTTACTCGTAAATTTTGAATTTTTTTCCTCAGAAATTTTTGACTTTTTCTTGTAAATTTGCAGGTTTTTTGCCTCAACAAAAGCATTTTTTTCTTATACATTTTTGATTTCTTTTTGTAGATTTGCAACTTTTTTCTCCAGAATTTGCTACTTTTTTCAAAAGTTTGCAACTTTACAGTGGGGAAAATAAATATTGAACACATCAACATTTTTCTCATTAAACATATTTCTGATGGAGCCATTGACCTGAGATTTTCACCATATATCAGTAACAACCCAAGTAATCCATACATACAAAGAAATCAAGGCAACTCTGTTCACAAAACAAGTTTTATTTAATAAAGTGGAATGACACAGAATAAGTATTGAACACATGAAGAAAAAAGGTGCAAAAAGGCACAGGAAGCCAAGAAACCAGCTGAAATCCATCAGAATTTAGGAAGCCATCCCATCCACCATCAGTGCAAATTAATTTCACCTTTTTAAGTCCTGACTGATAGCCTAAGGTTTGTGAGTATCAGATTGTCACACCACATAGAACTCATGATGGGTAGAAGCAAAGAGCTCTCTCTAGACCTTCACAATTGTTGTAAAACATTGTGTTATTGTTGCAAAACATAATGATGGCATTGGTTACAGGCACATTTCTAAACTGCTGACTGTTCCAGTGAACACTGTTGGAGCCATCAATCGCAAATAGAGCATCATTTTACCATAAACCGGCCACGACCAGGAGCTCCTCACAAGATTTCTGACATCTATCAGATGAGTTATCCAAGAGCCAAAAACCACTCATGGAGAGCTCCAGAAAGACCTGGAGTTAGCAGGTACTGCTGTTTCAAAGAAAACAATAAATAATGCACTCAACCGACATGGGCTGTATGCCCGCTCACCTCGCAAGACTCCATTGCTGAAGAAAAAGCATGTTGAAGTTCATTTAAAGTTTGCTGCACAACATTTGGGCAAGCCGGAGAAATACTGGGAAAATATAGTCTGGTCAGATGAGACCAAAACTGAACTTTCTGGATGCCACAACACACAGCATGTTTGGAGGAGAAATGGCACTGCACATCCCATCATGGTGTGGGGGTGTTTTTCAGCACATGGTACAGGCAGATGAATGGACAAATGTACAGAGACATCCTTGATAAGAACCTGTTGCCATCTGCCAAGATTCTGAAGATGAAATGAGGGTGGACATTTCAGCAAGACAATGATCCCAAACACACAGCCAATGAAACTCTCAACTGGCTCCAGAGAAGGAAAATAAAGCTGCTAGAATGGCCCAGTCAGTCAGCTGATCTGAATCCAATTGAAAACCTATGGAAACAGCAGATCAGAGTTTATAGAAGATACCCACGGAACCTTCAAGATTTGAAGACAGTTTGTGTGGAAGATTGGGCTAAAATCACTCTGGAGCAATGCCTGTGCCTAATGCACTAATGCCTAATGCAAAAATGCAGTCACTGGAGCAGCAGTGGATGCATCTATAATTACTTTCAAGTCACATTTTAAAGTTAGCAAAATGCCACAAAATCAGTCACAAAGAGCTTTACAGAACCAGGTATAATAAAAATGTATCTCTGTGGTTTGAGCCGCTTTTAATGCTTAAGTTCATTTTCTTTCTTTAGTCACTTCAGTTCTCTGCTGATTGGTCACTTCTTTTCAGTAAAAACAAAACTAATTACAGGAAGTTGTTTCCCTTAGAGCTACACCAAAAATTTGTGAATTTGAAAAGAGAATTGTCACCCCCATATCATCATCATCATAAACATTTTTTATCATATTACATAACTGAATAAAATGACTTTGAACCACCAATTCTAAGCAAAAATGCAAAAACATTTGCAACTTTTTTCCCATCATAAATCTACTTCTTTTTTTTTCTCATAAATCTGACTTTTTTCTCAAAAATTTGCAACTTGTTTCTCATAACTGCATTTTTTTCTTGTAAATTTGCAGTTTTTGCTGTAAATTTTCAACTTTCTCTCTTGTAGATTTGCTTTTTCCTCAAAAATTTGATATTTTTCCCCATAAGTTTCGTAACTTTTCCTGAAAAATTTGTGATTTTTTCCCCCCATAAATCTGCATTGTTTTTTTTAATCATAAATTTGTTAATTTTTTCTCAAAAATTTTTGACCTTTTCCTTATAAGCCTGCAATTTTTTATCATAAATTTTCATCTTTTTCCTCAAATGTGTGAATTTTTTCTTATAAATTTACAATTTTTTTCTCAAAAAAACCCTGCATTTTTTCCTCATAAATCTGCATTGTTTTTCTCGTAAATTTATGAAGTTTTTCTTAAAAATTTGACCTTTTCCTCATAAATCTGCAATTTTTTTCATAAACTTAAAACGTTTTCCTCAAAAATCAATAATTTTTTTCTCACAAATTTGCAACTTCTTTCTCAAAAATGTGATTTTTTTCTCATAAATCTGCATTGTTTTTCTCATAAATTTGTGAATTTTTTCCTCAGATTTGCAACTTCTCATAATTTACTAATTTTTTGTGTAAATTAGCAATTTTTGTCCTGTAAATATTCAACCTTCTAACTTGTAGATATGCAACCTTTTCCTCAAAAATTTGTGACTTTTTTTCTCATAAATTTCCAATTTTTTTCTCAAGAATTTGTGAATTTTTTTTTTCAAAAATTGATGACTTTTTCCTCATAAATCTGCATTTTTTTTTACCATAAATTTTTAACTTTTTCCTCAAAAATATGTGAATTTTTTCTCATAAATTCACATTTTTTTCTGAAAAATTTGCAACTTTTTTCCCCCGTAAATTTTCAACTTTTAAAAATTTGCAACACTCTGGAAGCTGATTACATTTTTGTTCTTTGTAAATTGTAATTTGCAGCTTTTTTAAATTGGCATATTTGATCATATTTCTGTACAATTATTCTTGCAAATTTGTGCCTAATTTACATTTATATGTTTGTACCTCATGCTAAAATGGTGAATACCCCCTTCTCTATTGTTAAAAAAATAACCCTGCATATAGGGATGATCCACGTACAGACATGGCTAAAAACACCCTTGTGTTTCTGTCACAAAGAGTGCAATTTGAAGTTTGTTGCAATTACAGATTCTTTGACATTCTCATGTTTATTTCTTTTGTTTGTCAATGTGTTGGAATTTCTGACACATTTCACACAGAACGCCAAAGGTGAATTGGACAAAAGTACAGTATCTGTATCCAGAGGTGGGTAATCCAGGCTCCAGAAAGTAAAAGTCCTGACACATACAGTAGTATTTGTTCTACCTATTGACAAACCCAGTTGATTCTGATAAGCACAGCTCTACAGTCAGGTAGATGAGTTCATTACTTCCACCTTTGCGAGCAGTGCTTATCAGAACAAGCAAAATTACTCAACGGGTGGAATAAATACAACAGGACTTTTACGTTCTGGAAACTGATTGGTACCCAAAATGAAAAATCTCTCTACTGGAATTTTGGACCAGTCTTCTTCTGCCAATTGCTCCAGGTGTCTCAGTTTTGAAGGGCTCCTTCCTCTCAGTTGTTATTTTGAGATCTCTCCATAGGTGCTGTATGGGATTTGGATCTGGACTTATTACTGCCCTCTTTAGAACTCTCTAGTGCTTTGTTTTAAACTGTTCTGGATGCTTTTTGAAGTATGCCTTGGGTCATTTTCCTGCTGTAAGACCCATGACCCCTGGTGGAGATCCAGTTTTTTGACACCTACATTAACCCCAGAATTCTTTGGTAGTTTTCAGATTTCAGAATCCCGGGCACACAGCCAATGCTTGAAGTAGCAAAGCAACTGGAAATATCAGTGAACCTCCATTTTTGACTGTAGGGACCAACTTCGACCACATTCCGAGGGAGTCTGCAGACATTGAGTTGGAATGGGCCATGTTCTACAGAGTACCCACCCTTTTTGAAGTCTCTGACTGGAGTTCTGGAGAGTACTCCTCTTGTCCTACTAGGGGACTTCAGTGCACACATGGGCAGTGACAGTGAAACCTGGAGGGGTGTGATTGGGAGGAACGGCCTGCCCAATCTGAACCCGAGTGGTGTTCAGTTATTGAACTTCTGTGCCAGTCACAGTTTGTCCATAACGAACATCATGTTCAAGCATAAGGGTGTCCATATGTGCACCTGGCACCAGGACACCCTAGATCGCAGGTCAATGATCGATTTTGTTATTGTATCATCAGAGCTACAACTGTATGTCTTGAACACTCGGGTATAGAGAGGTGCAGAGCTGTCACCTGATCACCACCTGGTAGTGAGTTGGATCCTGTTAGAAAAATTCTTCTTTACCTTCAGTCAAGAATCAGATAGGATCAAAGTTTCAGCAAATTTTATTACACTGGCCAGTGGAGAACAATACAAAAACAGTCTCAGAGCCTATTTGCGCATCATTCTGACTCAAACACACATCACTCAGTCCTTTAAGCCTTCCGTTATCTGAGAGGTGGAGGAGAGAATGTCCATGGTGATGGATTCAGTACATCTAGTCAAAACTTGGTGTACAGATTATCTCTTTCTCAGGAACCGTCACACTCACTCAGCACTAGTCTCACAGGAACAGTGCAAGTGAACTAAAACAAAGTAATAAAGTACAGCTGCATCAGCATCTTTAGCACTTTCACACAGACTCTGAGACAAAGCAAATTGCAAATATGAAACTTTTCTATCACCCCCCCCCCCCATGCCATGCAAGGCATCATAAAAGAACAATTTATGGCATCTAAAACCCCATCTGGCAGCTATGCTAAGCTCCAATGCATTCGTGTGCAACAAATCCTAAGTAGTTAGTGACGGCGAAAGTCCGCCATTGGCCCTGTTGCCCCAGGCACCAGCTAATGTTTTAGTCCTTTAGGAGGAGAAATGGAACAATAAAACTCATTGATTAATGATGAAAGTAATTAATGGTAAAAACAGTGAAATCAAAATGATGATAAAGTAATAGTAAAGATATAATATGGGCTGCACGGTGGCGCAGTGGTTTAGCACTGTGGCAGCACAGTTTTACCCTCGGCCGGGGGATCGCGGGGATCATGAGATCGTGGGTTCGATCCCAGCCCCCGACCAACAGTGAGCTGTGTGGAGTTTGCATGTTCTCCCCGTGTTGCGCGGGTTTACTCCGGGATTTCTCCGGTTTCCTCCCGCTTACCAAAAACATGTAGGTTTAGGGCGCTCGTGCACGCAGCGACCAGCAGCCGGTGGCTTGTCACCAGACTGCAAACCAAGTCTACCTACGGGTACAAATAAGTAACAAAAAAAAATAAAAAAAAAATAATAAGGATATACAGTATGTGTGTCATAGCTACGTGTTATTGCAGCTTGTATAAAAACAAACATAAAGGATAAAACAAAACAACAACAATAATAAAATGTAATAACAAAATGTAAAACCAGAAATAAGAGTAACATAAAAACAAAATAAAAGTAAAAATAATATTTCAAACTTCATAATGTATTTACAGGTAGTACATTTCAGCTTCATATTATGATCATGCAACTCCCTTTGGTTTTCTGCATGTCAGTCATACTTTTATTCTGTACTTGGGTCATGGAGAGACACCTTGAGGTCACACTGTTTGTTCATCATCCCCACCATCCCCGGGAACTGCTCCATGGTACATCAGTAAGTTAACATGCACAAGTATCATCATCATTCTGCAGATGCAGGGAATGACACAAGAAAAGACCAAAAATAATACCACAAAAATCATGAACAGGCTCATAATGAGACTTCTCCATGAAGAGAGTAACCAACTTAACCAGGTATGTTCATCAGTAACATTGTCCTTAGCCATGGCAGCCTGCAAAGCAGTCAGGTTCCATATGGCTGAGGCAATCATGTGGCCATCTGCATCATTTTCAGGGATAAAAGTACAACAATAATCACCCACAATTGCACACACACACATACACCCTCAGGCGACAGTTATTTGATCAAGAACCATTTTATTTTGGGTCAACATACTGTAAGCCTAAGAGCTGTTAACTCCTCATTTATACCAGAAAAAGGAGATAAAGAAAAATTCACAAATGACTGTAATCTGTAATTAGTTTATTCAATCCACAAGGTGTTCTTAGCCACTCCCACCCAAGGAAACGGGGAATGAAGTACCTTCTGCCCAGTAGTTTCTAACTTGAGTTCTTTTGGTACATCTGTGCCCCAGATAGGCTCATGTGCTGCAAAAGAGACATCTCTCTTTACCCTACCCGCCTGTCCTGCCGACAATATGATGGTATGGTCAGTCACCACTACGGGGGGCACACACCCCTTCCCAATTCATGCGCAGGTGTGAGTAGGCACGATGGCCACACAGCCACCAACCCCTGGTCACCATATGTGTGCCGTGCTTGTGAGAGTCACAAATTGCGGCACTACAGAGCTCCTGCAGGGTGACATCGCCTTCCAGACTTCTACACTAACAATAAGGATCTTCAGAACAGCTTTTGCCCACCACGCTGGTCCAGCAGGTAGCGGCACAGGGGCAAGATGTACTATACTATGTACTGTTGCACACCTGGAAAATGATAAACTGACCAAAGAGACGTTTCCACACCCTTTTAGACAAAAGGAAAAATTCCCCGGCATGGTTAACCTTGCCTTCACCGAGTAAGGTCATCGTGTCTCCGGTCAGTAGAGTCATGGACAATGTGGCAGGTGTGATTCAAATTAATGCCTACTGTACTATTTTCATACATAGCCTCTTGCAAGAAACGAACAGCTTCTGACATCTCCATTGGTTTAGCAGTAACAGGTATTTGGCCTGTTGAGAGTGGGAGCAAAGTACACACATAACAATTTGAACAATCAGCTATTTTGGCTGTGTAGTTAGCACACTTCCACCACACATTACCAGCATAAACATGGTCGTCATAGCCTGGTCCTTCTAAACGGTCATGATGTGTGTAACGTATCTAGCCCTGCGATAAATAGGCAATGGTGTTCCTAAAAATAACCAAAACAAAAGTGTCACCACAAGGATGATGATGATGAAAAAACAGGTGTACCATTCACATCCTTCTGCTGCCAACCTTCTCTCTCTGGCATTTTGTCTCTCCATGATAAACAACAGTTGTTTCGCTATAAAAGCCGTTGCTGGACACCAACGACGGCACCGTCAGTCGACACTTGTATCGAGAAACAGTTAAACAGTTAAACAATCACTTGTTAAGGATTTTTTTGTGGGATATAGTTTGCAGTGGGGATTAAACAGTCTCTTGCTGAAGGCTTTGAATTGGGTAAAGTTTGCAATGTGTCAAATGCACCCAAGAGTCACGTCCTTCGACTTTCACGGCTGTTAGCATCGCCAGGATGACTTTGTGTGGTCCTTGCCAAGGAGCGTCGACCTAGTTTTTCTTCTTGATGACTTTGATAAGGACCAGATCCCCCAGTTTGGCTAAGATGGGTGCTTCACCGTTGTCCCTCCTGGGAAGAGCAGCATGAATAACATCTCTGTCAGTCAACATTCTTCGCATGTAATCAGCTAAGCACACCTCCTCATCACCTGAATTGAATGGCCTTAATGGTGGGAGTAGGTAAGGTTTGTCGTACATTATTTCAAATGGGAAATTTGAAAACAGTCCCCCCTTTGGTGGGAACTGTTTTCATGTAAAACAGAACTAAGGGTAAGCAATATATCAAATTTTGTCCTCTTTCTGCCATTGTTTTTCTAAGCCTTTCTTTAATGGTCCTGTTTGTGCGTTCCACCAATCCTGCAGATTGTGGATGGTAAGCTGAGTGGTTTTTCAAGTTAATGTTGAGTGCTGTGCCTAAGTGTGATATAATCTGATTTACAAAATGTGTTCCATTATCTGAGTAAATCTTTTCAGGTATTCCAAATCTGAGCACAATTTCTGCTAAGTTTTTTTTGCCACTGTAGCAGCGTTTGGATGAGTGCAAGGGAAGGCTTCTGTCCATTTGGTAAACATGTCACAAATAACCAAGCAATATCGTTTGCCTTCACATTTATCTAATTCAATGAAGTCCATGCAGATGTTTTAAAATGGATAAGTTGATGCAGGGAAGGTGCCTTTTTCAGGCCTTAAGTTCCCTTGAGCTTTGTTTTCTGCACAGATTAGGCATTTTTTACAAAATTGAGTAGCAAATTGGCTAAACCCATAAGCAGTAAAGGATCTATTTAGCATAGAGATCATACACCCCACTGATACATGGGAAACCCCAAGTAGCAGAGTGGAGGCCTGCTGAAACAGTTTGCATTGTAAAATGGGTTTATTGTTGCTGCATTTGTAAAAGATGGAGGTGTTGTCAAAGATCGCTCCCTTTTGGATCCATCGATAAATTTTGGCTTGTGGTGCTGTTTTCAGGGCCTCAGTGAGAATGTCATGTGATAAGTTTTCTGTTAGTGTTAAAAGAAGACCTGGTGATGTGTCCTTTACTGTATGACCGAGTGCAGCGACTTTGGCTGTTTGATCTGCAAAGCCGTTGCCCTTGGAAACCGGATTTGTGCCTTTGGTGTGCGCAGCACATTTGCATATGACTAATTTAGAGGGAAGTTTTACAGTCTAACAGTTTTAAGATGAGGTGTTTATATTGGATTGGCTTTCCTGTTGATGTAATCATGCCTCTTTTTTTCCACTGTTGTGCAAAATGATGGATGGTAGAGAAGGCATACTGGCCGTCAGTATACACTGTGAGTGCTTTTCCGTGGCCTAATTTACATGCTTCAGTTAGAGCTTCTAATTCAGCTGCTGGTGCAGAATAATGTGATGGGAGTTTTTGTGCCCGTAAAATGGTGTCATGGGTGACCACTGTGAAACCAGACAAATTTGAACCAGTACAATCATGTTTGGAGGAGCCGTCAACAAACAATGTGAGATCAGAGTCCTCCAAAGGTGTGTCCTGCAAATCGGGGTGTGGCAATGTTTCACTCGCAATCTCTGCCAAACAGTCATGAGGTTCACCTTGTGTTGAGATTGGCAAAAAGCTTGCTGGATTTGTTACCGTGCAATGTTCAGTGGTTAGATGAGGCTGTGATAATAACACTGTAATGCATGCAAGGTGTCTGGATGGTGAGAAGACTGATATTTTACTTTGTGACAAGATGACTGATACTGCATGTGTGACCTTTGGGGTCAAGGGATTAAATAGAACAAGCCCTGCTGAGGCCTGCACTGCCATAGATGCAGCTATGACATCCTGTACACATGGCAGTAGTGCCCTCGCAACAGGGTCAAGTTGTGTGGAATAATATGCTACCGGATGCATTTTTGTGCCACTTGGCTGAAGAAGGACTGATGTCATGTGCCCCTGTCTACAACCAACCATTTGCACAAATGGTTTTTTGTAAGTGGGGAGTGGCAGGATGTCAGTGCTGACCAAAAGTTTTTTCATTTTAACAAATGCCTCTTCTGCCTCGGGTGTCCACTCAATTTTGTCCACCTGAGCCATTTGTGTTTTTTTATATGAGATCAGATAAGGGTTGCACCTCAAATGAATAGTTTGCAATCCAAGAGCGACAATAATTTAGAGTACCCAAAAATGACATCATGTCTCTTTTTGTGATGGGTTTTGGTGCTAACAAAGTAGCTTGTTTTTGAGCTGGATCAACATGTCTGCCTGCTGCTGACAAAGTGTGGCCTGAATATTTGACATCTTTTTTCCACAACTGTAATTTTTCCTTGACTTCATGACCTTGTTCTGCTAAAAATTGCAGTAAGGCAATGCTGTCTTGTTTGCATGTCTCTTTATCAGGTGATGCCAGAAAATGTCATCAATATAAAGGAGCAACTGGCTCCCGTTAGAAGGAATAAATTGTGCCAAATTTGCTGACATTGCCTGTGAAAAAATGGTTGGTGATTCACCGTAACCTTGTGGTAATCTGGTGAATGTGTACCTTTTATTTTCAAATGTGAATGCAAATCAAAACTGTTGATCTGGATGTATTGGGATGCTGAGAAAAAAAACATTGCTGATCTCTGTCTGTCATGATTTATAAACTTACAACTCACATGCAGAGTGCAACAACAACGGAACAAACCACACACCAGAAAACACGTTTGAGAATCTTTATTAAATCTCAAAGGGCACGGGGACCAGCTACAGAAAATGTCACTCTCTAGAGGAAATGGCCTGTGGAGAGAGAAACGAGAGCTGAGAGGAGGAATGGAGAACTTAGGGATGGCTAGCCAAAATACCACTTACGTGGGCAGAACAAGAGAACTGGCAGGGACCCCAGCAGAGAGAGACGAACCAGCAGGATGAAGCGGGTCATGTGGTGGAATGGAATGGAGCCGATGGTGCCTGACCGGATGGAGAACAGTTGCAGTTGTGTGTGGATGGAGGGGCAGGTGAGCACACGCAGTCCCCGAAGATGCACCCGCACTGATGGCAGCAACCTGAGAACAAAGAGAAACAAAGAGAAACAGGTGAGTGCATAAACTTCGCCAAAACACAAACAATGCTTGCAACGTAGTCACTGTGAGGCAGTATATCCAAATGAGCCAGCGCTGAGGCACCGAAGAGATGATCCTAATAAGCGCTGGAAGAGTAGAGGCAGCAGGTGCATCCAGTCTCCCAGGTACGTTGATTACCTGAGGAGGAGAGAAATGGAAAGGGGGGGCGCACTCACCAGACCATGACAGTGCCCCCCCCCCTCAAGGAGCGCCACCTGGCGGTCCACAAGGCTTCTTTGGGTAGGCTCGATGGTGGGCACGGACCATCCCCTTGTTGTGGAAGTGCGACTTGGGGATCCACGAGCATTCTTCCAGGCCGTAGCCCTCCCAGTGGACCAGGTACTGCAGGCCCCGACCCCGACAGCGAACGTCCAGGATCCGCTGGACAGTGAAGGTGGTGTGACCGTCGAGCATCCGGGGAGGAGGAGGCGGCTTCGGGGGAGGACAAAGAGGACTGACGGAGACAGGCTTGATGTTGGAGACATGGAAGGTCAGGTGCGCTCGCAGGGTCTGTGGGAGCTTTAATCGGACCGAGGCATTGTTAACCACCCTGGTGATGGGGTAGGGACCCAAAAAGTGGGGGGACAGCTTCTTTGAGTCCGTCTTAAGAGGGATCTAGTTCGCCACCAACCAGTTTTGCTGCCCCACGGTGTACTTGGGGGCAGGGACCCGCTTCCGGTCGGCTACCTGGTGATTATGGTCAGATGAACAGGTGAAGGCGGTATGGGTGGACCTCCAAATGTTGCGACAGCGGCGAGCATGGGCCCCCACGGATGGCACCGCGACCTCCCTCTCGATCATGGGCAACAGAGGAGGGGTGTAGCCCATTGAGGCCTTGAAAGGGGTGAGCCCCGTGGCAGTGGAGACGGCAGAGTTATGGGCGTACTCCACCCAGGTCAGGTGCATGCCCCAGGTCGAGGCGTTCTCGGCTGCTACACACCGGAGAGCGGCCTCCAAGGACTGGTTGGCATGCTCAGCCTGCCCGTTGCTCTGTGGGTGATGTCCTGAGGTGAGGCTGACGGTGGTCACAAGCGTGCGTCAAAAGGACTTCCAGACTTGGGACATGAACTGGGGACCCCGGTCAGACACAATGTCGCAGGGAATGCCGTGCAGGTGGATAACATGGGAGGTAAGTAGCTTGGCAGTCTCTGAGGTGGAGGGAAGTTTGGGCAGGGCAATCAGGCCTTGGAGAAGCGGTCGATGATGGCGAGACTGACCAATTTCCCGTGGGAGGGGGGAAGTCCAGTAACGAAGTCAAGGGCGATGTGGGACCAAGGGCGACCAGGGACAGGTAAGGGATGCAGGAGACCAGCAGGGGGCGATGAGTTGGCCTTGCCTCTGACACAGGTTTGACATGCCTTGACGGACTCCTGCACGTCCCGCCGCAGCGTGGGCCACCAGAATGGCCACTGGACTAGATTGATGGTGCAGGCAATCCCAGGGTGGCAGGCAAAGCGGCTAGTGTGAACCCACTGGATGATGTCACTGCAGAGGGCAGCAGGAACAAACAGGCGGTAATGGGGGCATCCCGCTGGTTTGAGCTTCCGAGACTGGGCCTGTCAGACCCTCTGCTCAATGTCCCAGGTAAGTGCTCCGAGGATACAGGAAGGAGGAACAATTGGCTGGGAAAGGGACGGGGGGCTACTTGCTCGAAGCCAAACTGGCGGGAGAGTGTGTCCGGTTTGGTATTCAGAGAGCCAGGCTGATAGGTAATCGTGAAATTAAACCTATTGAAAAACAAGGCCCAGCGGGCCTGCCTAGCATTGAGTTGGTGGGCCGACCAAAGATATTCTGAGTTTTTGTGGTCGGTCCACACGACTATGGGGTGAATAGCCCCTTCTAACCAATGTCTCCGTTCCTCCAAAGCCAACTTAATTCAATTCAACTTTATTTATATAGCGCCATTTCACAACAACAGTCATCTCATAGCACTATCAACTGTAGGGGGAACCCCCACAGTTGCAGAAAGACCCCAGCAATCAGGCGATCCCCTGTGAGCAAGCACTTGGCGACGGTGGAGAGGAAAAACTCCCTTTAAACAGGAAGAAACCTCCAGCAGAACCAGCCTCAGGGAGGGGCAGTCATCTGCTGCGACTGGCTGGGGGGTGAGGGGATAGAGAAGATGAAAAGGACAGACATGTAGAGAGCAAACAGCACGATGGGGACTCAATCTATGGGAGAGAACAAACAAATGTTAATGACCAGCAAAAAAAATATTTCATTGAGAGTGAGGAAAGGAGTGAGGCCCAGTGCATTACTGGAGGTCTCCCGGCTGACTAAACCTATTAGCAGCATAACTAAGGGAGGGTTCAGAAACACATGATCCCTCCCTAATTGTAGGCTATATCAAAAAGGTAGGTTTTAGCCCTATTCTTAAAAACAGAGATCGAGTCTGACTCCCGAATCCAGATTGGCAGCTGGTTCCACAGGAGAGGAGCTTGATAACTGAAGGCTCTGCCTCCCATTGTACTTTTGGAGATTCTAGGTATTACAAGTAATCCTGCATTTTGGGAGCGTAGTGCTCTGTTAGGATAATACGGTAGTATCAGATCTTTTAAATAAAAAGAAGCCTGATTGTTTAGAGCTTTGTAAGTAAGAAGAAGGATTTTAAACTTAATTCTAAACTCTATGGGAAGCCAATGAAGGGAGGCCAGAACCGGAGAGATATGATCTCTCTTTCTAGTACCTGTTAAAACTCTTGCTGCAGCATTTTGGATCAGCTGAAGACTTTTTAAAGATGTTTTAGGACAGCCTGATAATAAAGAATTACAATAATCTAATCTCGAGCTAACAAAAGCGTGGATCAGCTTCTCAGCATCACTCTGAGACAAGATGCTCCTAATCTTGGCAATATTATGCAAATGATAGAAGGCAGTCTTAGAAACAAATTTAATATGTGAATTGAAGGATAGATTTTGATCAAAAATAATTCCAAGGTTCCTCACAGAGTTATTAAGAGAAAGAGTAACCGCATCCAAACTGAAAGTTTGATTTGGAAAGGTATTTCTAAGGTTTTTTGGACCAACAAGAATGACTTCAGTCTTATCTGAATTTAATAGCAGGAAATTACAAGTCATCTAAGCTTTGATTTCCTTAAGACAGGCTTCTAACTTGGCTAATTGATTACTATCATCTGGCTTCATTGACAGGTATAATTGTGTGTCATCTGCATAACAATGAAAATGTATACAGTGCTTTCTAATAATGTTGCCTAACGGAAGCATATATAAACTAAAAAGAGTAGGGCCTAGCACAGATCCCTGTGGAACTCCATGACTAAGCTTTGAGTTGAAAGAAAACTCATTATTTACATGAACAAACTGGAACCTATCCGATAAATAAGATCTAAACCACTGCAACGAAGTTCCATTAAGTCCAACATAGTGTTCTAATCTATCAAGTAGAATATTATGATCGATAGTATCAAAAGCTGCACTAAGGTCTAAAAGGACAAGTACAGAAACCAGTCCATTATCAGATGCGATGAGGAGGTCGTTGGTGACCTTCGCTAAGGCTGTTTCAGTACTATGATGGATTCTAAACCCAGATTGAAACTCTTCAAGTAAACCATTTCCCTGCAGGTGGTCAAATAATTGCGTAGCAACAACTCTTTCTAAGATTTTTGAAATGAAAGGGAGATTAGAGATTGGTCTATAGTTAGTTAAAGCTCCTGGATCTAGCGTTGGCTTTTTGAGTAAGGGTTTAATTACAGCCGTTTTAAAAGCCTGCGGTACATGGCCTAAAGTTAATGAAGAATTGATTATATGAAGAATAAAGCTACCAATAAGTGGGAAGACTTCTTTAAATAACCTGGTAGGTATAGGGTCTAAAAGACAAGTTGAAGGTTTGGATGAGGAAACTATTTTGTCTAACTCACAAAGGTCGATTGGAGTAAACTCATCAAGACAGACATCAATTGAAGGAGTTGTAGTAGTTACAGTATTTAAGTTAACGGTGGGAAGAATCTGATTGATTTTATCTCTGATGGATGAAATTTTATTATTGAAAAAGTTCATAAAGTCCTGACTAGTAAGCTCTAAGGGAATGCTAGGATTGACAGAGTCCTGACTCTTTGTCAACCTGTCTACAGTGCTGAAAAGAAACCTGGGATTATTCTTGTTCTCTTCTATTAATGCAGAGTAATAACTCGTTCTAGCTTTTCTAAGAGATTTTTTATAAATTAAAAGATGATTTCTCCAAGCTAAATAGATTTCATCTAAACTAGTGGAGCGCCATTTTCTTTCTAATTGACGAGTCTTCTGTTTTAAGCTACGAGTTTCTGTGTTGAACCAAGGAGTTAGAAATCTCTGATTAGACTTTTTCTTTTTTAAGGGGCCACCAAGTCTAGAGTCTGGTGCAGAGAAGCTGTAACACTATCCACCATGTTATCAATTACAGAAGGAGCAAGCTGTCTATAGCTTATTTCCGTTGTGTTGACACATGGCATAGAGGAAACAATCTACTGTGGTGATATTAGTTGTTGGTCTCACACACAAAATTGGATCTTTTAATGTGAAGGTGGAGTTTTAATGTGAAGGCGGAGTTTTTCCCGTTTTGGATGGAGATAAAAGCAGGAAGTGAAAAAATGTAAATAAAGTTTTTCCAGACAGACTTACACGTATCCTGTCTGTTTTTCCGTAACTTCTACATTGGTGACCCCGACATTTGAAGAATGTTTAATCAAGCGACTTCTTCTGATATCGCCGCCACGGCGTCTGTATCCACTGCGGCTCCCGTACCAGCTGTTTTTGCGGCTACAATTAAATTACCGGACTTTTGACAGCACGACCCGGAGCCCTGGTTTCAGCATGTCGAGGCTCAGTTCCATCTGCGCGGAATAACCACAGATGACACGAAGTATTTCCATGTTGTCGCAGCTTTGGATTCTGCCACTACTCGCCATTTGATGGGACTGCTCCGGGACCCGCCTCTCGCTGACAGGTACGTCACTCTGAAGAGGGCTCTTCTGCAGCTGTACCAGCTCTCTGATATAGAGCGCGCTGATCGTCTTCTGTCTATGACTGGTTTGGGGGACAGCAAACCTTCTGAGCTGATGGAGAATATGTTGGCACTTCTTGGTTCAGGAGACAGTTCATTTCTGTTTATCCACCTGTTTCTGCGTCAGCTTCCGCCTCCAGTGCGCACTGTCCTGGCCAGCTCGCCCCTCATTTGTACTAAGGATTATCGGGGTTTGGCTGGAGAAGCGGACAGGCTTTGGCTGGCTTCTCGTCATTTGTCGGTGCATGCATTGCCGTCTGGGCAGTCTGATGGAGAAGTCTCGGTGGGTGTGGCCGCAGTATCGGATCGCCGTAAGAAAGAGAGCAGCATGTGTTTTTATCACCGCCGTTTTGGACCGAAGGCTCGGCGCTGTATTCCACCGTGCTCTTTCCAGCCACAGGGAAACGAGAAGGCTGGTGCTCGCTAGCAGCTGCGTGCACCGGCACCAGCAATAAGCTGCTTTTTATTGAGGACTGCGCAGCTGGATGTCGTTTTTTGGTGGATTCGGGAGCGCAGCGGAGCATCGTTCCCCCCTCTTCGGCTGACGTCATGGAATATGAACATGGACCTCCACTGGACGCTGCTAATGGTACTCCTATTCGCACCTTTGGCACCAGGTTCATTACTGTGTGTTTTAACGGCCGTGAATTTAGTTGGGACTTTGTGGTAGCATCTGTAGCAGTTCCTATTCTTGCCGCAGATTTTTTGTGTGCTTACAGACTGTTGGTTGACATAGCTAACAGATGTTTGATTGATGCTGTGTCTTTTGATTCTTATCCATGTACACTGGGTGTGGCTGGTCCACTGCTTGCTAACATGCTCGCCTCAGGAGACAGATACCAGCGCCTTCTCTCTGAGTTTCCTGCTCTCACTGTGCCTACGTTTTCTGCGGCAGTAGTTAAGCATGGGGTTGAGCATTATATTACTACTGTGGGTCCACCTGTTTTTGCTCGTGCACGCCGTCTGGATGCTGCTAAGTTGGCCATTGCTAGAGATGAGTTTGCCAATATGGAGCGGCTGGGTATTGTGCGCCGTTCCGACAGTCCGTGGGCTTCTCCCCTCCACATGGTCCCTAAGTCAGATGGGGGTTGGCGTCCTTGTGGAGATTTTAGGCGCCTTAACAACGCTACTACCAATGACAGGTACCCAGTCCCCCATATCCAGGATTTTTCTTCACGTCTGGCAGGGACAGTCATTTTTTCTAAAGTGGATTTAGTGCGTGGTTATCATCAGGTGCCTGTCCATCCCCAGGACGTCCCCAAGACAGCGGTGATCGCTCCATTTGGACTGTTCGAGTTCTTGAGGATGCCGTTCGGCCTTAAGGGTGCTGCGCAGACGTTTCAAAGGCTTATGGACTCTGTGTTGCGGGACATGCCTTTTTTATTTGTATATCTGGACGATATACTGGTGGCAAGCGCTTCGGTGGAGGAACATGTGTTGCACCTTCGCCAGCTCTTCAGACGCCTCTGTGACCATGGACTGATAGTGAACCCCGTGAAGTGTCAGTTTGGGCTCTCAGAACTTGAGTTCTTGGGGCACAAGGTATCCCAGCAGGGTGCCGTGCCCCTCCCGGCTAAAGTCGAAGCAGTTTTAGCTTTTCCACGCCCCTCCTCTGTCAAGCCCCTGCAGGAGTTTTTGGGCATGGTTAATTTTTACAACCGTTTTATACCTCATGCTGCCCATATTATGCGTCCGCTATATGAGGCCTTGAAGGGTAAGAGGGGTAATCAGGACATTGAGTGGACTCATGAGAGGTTATGTGCTTTTGATGGGGCTAAAGCTGCACTGGCTGATGCTGCCTTGTTGGCTCATCCAGATCCCACGGCCACCATTGCTCTTACCACCGACGCATCTGATTATGCTGTTGGAGCAGTTTGTGAGCAGTGGGTGGGCAATTCCTGGGAACCTCTGGCCTTTTTTAGTAGACAGTTACGTGAGTCAGAAAGGAAGTACAGCACCTTTGACAGGGAGCTGTTGGCCCTTTTCTTGGCGACAAGGCATTTCAGGTTTCTTTTGGAGGGCCGTAAATTCACCGCTTTTGTGGACCATAAACCTCTCATAAACCTCTCACGTTTGCCATGGCCAAGTCCACGGCAGTCCAGCTTGGCAACAACGGCAGCTTTTGGCTATTTCCGAGTTCACTACAGACATTCAGCATGTGGCTGGTAAGACCAACTTGGTGGCGGACTGTCTTTCTCGTGCACCAGTTGCTGCTGTTCATTTGGGCATGGACTATGCTGAGATGGCTGCCGATCAGTTGTTGGACCCGGAGGTGCAGGTGCTTCGTTCCACGGAGTCCAGTTTGCAGTTGGAGGATGTCTGCTTTCAAGACAGTGGCGCCACTCTTCTGTGTGATACTACACTGGGAAAACCACGACCTCTGGTGCCTGTGGCTTGGCGTCGTCGTGTTTTTGACGCTGTTCATTCTTTGTCGCATCCTGGGGTTAAGGCTTCGGTCAAGTTGGTGAGCGCCAAGTTTGTATGGCCGGGTCTTAGAAAGGATGTGAAGACTTGGACGACAACCTGTGTGGCATGCCAGCGTGCTAAGGTGCAGCGCCACATAAAGGCTCCATTGGAGCCTTTTTGGATTCTGGAGCGACGTTTTGATCATGTTCAGGTGGACCTAGTTGGACCTCTTCCTCCGTCTCGCGGTTTTACTCACCTCTTCACTATGGTGGACCGGACTACGCGATGGCCGGAGGTGGTTCCCCTGACATCAACTACAGCATCTGATGTTGCCCGGGCATTTATCTCCTCTTGGGTGTCCCGTTTTGGTGTCCCCTTGGACGTTACCTCTGACAGGGGCCCGCAATTTACCTCTGCACTTTGGAATGAAGTAGCTGGTAGTTTGGGGGTTAAACTTCATTGGACCACAGCATACCATCCACAAGCTAATGGGCTATGCGAGCGGTTTCATCGGACTATGAAAGCGGCCCTTCGCGCGTCATTGGTGGATAGTGGATGGGTGGACAGATTACCGTGGGTTTTGTTGGGTTTGCGTTCAGCCCCCAAGGAAGACCTGCGTTCCTCTTCTGCTGAGTTGGTCCTTGGCCAGACCTTGAGGGTTCCAGGGGAGTTTCTTCCTACCAGTCCAGGGTTAGGTCCCAGTATGGTTAAGAGGCCTAAGTGTCGAGAGGAAGCTAGGGCTTTTGTTCCTGTGGCTGCGCACCACTGCCTTCCTCAGTCTTACGTCCCTGATAGCCTTAGGTCGGCTAAATATGTTTTTGTCCGGCACGATGCCCATCGTTCTCCCCTGCAGGCACCTTATGATGGCCCTTTTCGGGTGTTAGAAACAGGCCATAAGGATTTTTTGGTTGAGTTGGGGACTGGCCAGGATCGGATTTCGGTGGATCGTTTGAAGCCTGCGCATGTTCTTTGTGACGATGAGGTTGAGTTAGCCCGCCCGGCTCGGCGGGGGCGCCCTCCCAACCCTGCGCCTGAGGTTGTTTCTGCTCCAGTTACAGTTGTGCCCCCTAGGACTGTGCAGTGCAGTCGTCGGGGCAGGGTAATTAGGTTGCCTAAGAGGTTTTCTTGAGTTATTTTCTTTTGGATTTTTGTTCATGCTGTTTGTTTGTTTTTTGTCAGCATGTTTATTTATGTTGTTATTTGTGTGTTCTGGGGGGGCCTGTGTGGTGATATTAGTTGTTGGTCTCACACACAAAATTGGATCTTTTAATGTGAAGGTGGAGTTTTAATGTGAAGGCGGAGTTTTTCCGTTTTGGATGGAGATAAAAGCAGGAAGTGAAAGAATGTAAATAAAGTTTTTCCAGACAGACTTACACGTATCCTGTCTGTTTTTCCGTAACTTCTACACTGCATAAATTTGGTAACAGCATCATCTGAGAGGCATCTACTGTAATAATATTTTTCTTTAGGAGCCAAATAGTCAGAAATGGTAAAATCAAAGGTTAACAGACAATGGTCTGACAGTACAGGGTTATGAGGAGACACTACAAGATTTTCTCTTTCTATGCCATATGTCAGAACAAGGTCCAATGTATGGTGGAGGTAATGAGTAGAATTTCCTACTTTCTGAGAAAACCCAATCGAGTCTAATATTGAATTAAATGCCACATTAAGGCAGTCACTATCTACATCCACATGTATATTAAAGTCCCCTACTATAATTATTCTATCAGATTTCAGCACTAAATCAGCTAAGAAATCAGCAAATTCCGATAAAAATTCTGAGTAGGTTGATGGGGGACGATAAACTATGGCAAATAAAACTGGGTTTAACCTAAAATTGCTAAAGTGCCCAGTACTGAGGACCAGGCCCTCAAAGGAATTATAACATGTTTTTTGCTTTACATTAACTAGTAATTTGGAATGGTAAATTGTTGCTACTCCTCCTCCACGACCAGAACTTCTGGGATTTTGACAGTTTAAATAACCAGAGGGAGTTGATTCATTTAAACCAACATAATCCTCTTGCCCTAACCAAGTCTCTGTAAGGGAAATTAAATCAATCTGATGATCAATTAACAGATCATGGACTAACAGAGACTTGGGAGTTAGAGACCTAATATTTAATAAACCACATTTAATTTTTAAATTATGAGGAGGAACAGAGGCCAAATCATTCAATTTAGAGGCTTTATGTTTAATTTGAGTTTTACCAATATTTTGCTTAATCACTTTGGGATGCTTATATATTATATTTTTATTTACTTTGGAGGGAGCAGACAATGATTCTCTGATGGGGAAGACAGGGGCTAAGTTGAGGGGTGGCGGATGAAGAGGAGCTGCAGAGAGGCGTGTAAGACTGCGACTCTGCTTCCTGGTCCCAACTCTGAGTAGTCATGGTTTTGGAAATTTGGATAAAAAAGATGCCAGATTGTTAGATAAATGAGAAGCACCATCCAAAGTGGGATGAATGCTGTCTCGTCTCATAAGACCAGGTTTTCCCCAAGAAGAGCTCCAATTGTCAATGTAGCCCACGTCATTTGCAGGGCACCACACAGACAGCCAGCGGTTCAAGGATGACGAGCGGCTAAACATGTCATCACTGGTCAGATTGGGGAGGGGCCCAGAGAACACTACAGTGGCAGACATCATTTCTGCAAAGTCACACACCAATTCTACATTAATGTTAAAATTAATTTTAACTTAATGGCTAAGAGCTCTCTATCCCCTACGTCGTAATTCCTCTCAGCTGGCATGAGCCGCCGAGAGAAAAATGCGCACAAGTGGAGCTTCTGGTCGGAGGATGAGCGCTGTGAAAGGACGGCGCCCATCCCGAGTCAGAAGCATCCACCTCGAGGATAAATTGTAGCTGAGGGTTGGCCTGTGCCAAGCTATGTGTTGAAGAGAACAGGCCTTTTAATTTGACAAAGGCCTGCTCAGCTGCCTCGGACCAGTGAAATGATAGTTTAACAGAGGTCAGCTGTGTAAGAGGCTGTGCTACCCCACTGTATTTCCGAATGAACCTGCGATAAAAATTTTGCAAACCCCAGGAAGCGCTGAAGCTCCCTACCAGAGTGGGGTGTTGGCCAATCAAGCACAACCTTCACCTTGACAGGATTGGCAATCAGCTCCCCTTCAGCCACTATGAAGCCCAAGAAGGAGGTGGTGTTGGTGGAGAACTCACACTTCTCGGCCTTAACATAGAGCTGGTTCTCCAAAAGCCCTAACATGGACCTCATGTTCCTCTGGCGAGCGGGAAAAAGTGAATGTCATCAAGTTAAACAAAAACAAACCAGTTAACCATATTGTGAAGGATATCGTTAATGAGCCGCTGGAAGACGGCGGGGGCATTAGTTAGCCCAAACGGCATGACCAAATATTCAAATTGCCCCAAGTGAGTCTTAAATGCCGTCTTCCACTCATCTCCTTTGTGTATACGGATTAAATGGTAAGCATTGCGGAGATCTAATTTGGTGAACACTCGCGCACGCTGAAGGAGCTCAAATGTGGAGTTTATCAAAGGCAGAGGATTTTTATCTTTAACTGTGATTGCATTAAGCTCACGGTAGTCAATGCACGAGTGCAATGGCCCTTCTTCTTTCCAACAAAAAAGAACCCTGCTTCAAGCGGCGCCGAAGATGGCCGAATAAGGCCGGTGTTCAGAGAGTCTTTAATGTATCTCTCCATTGCCTCTCTCTCGGGGCCAGAAATACTATAGAGCCGGCTAGATGGCAATTGTGCCTCCGGGAGGAGTTCCACAGCACAGTCATAAGAGCAATGAGTCGGAACTGACAGCTCTCTAAACTTGCTGAAAACCTCCCCCAGATCATGATAGACCTTGGGGATGAGGCTGAGGTCCGGCGGCTCGGCCGGAAGAGAGGAGATGGGGAAAGACGGAGAACACTCGGGCAAACTCAAACAGGAAGCCAAACAGTACGGGCTCCAGGAGGAGATGGAGTTTTATGCTCAATTTATTATGGGGTTATGCCTCCGGGGCCACGGGTAGCCAAGGACCATCGAGGAGGATGAATTGGGAAACACAAAGAACGAAAGTTCCTCCTGATGGTTCCCAGAAAGAAGGACCACAATGGGTGCCGTGTGTTCAGAGACTACTGCGATCCTTTGGCCAGGTATAGTGGTGACATTATGAGATGTGGGCAATTTATGAGTAGGAATACCCATGTCCCACACGAGCTGGGAGGAGATGAAATTTTCCTCTGCCTCTGAATCCACTAATGCCATAGCCCTCCTCTCGACCCCCGGTAATTGTACGAGGGCCGAAATAGACAAATTACTGGGGGGAGTAGATTTGGTCCCACCCGCCAGACCCTCCACGGTTACTGACGGGCCTCGTCTTTTGGCGTCAGGGGGCAGCCGTCCACTCTGTGCTTCATGGAAGCACAGTACATGCACGTGCCGATTCTTCTTCTCCACCGGTGCTCTTCGTCGGTCAGCCTAAACCGACTGAGCTCCATCGGCTCGGAAAAAGAACCAACACCTTCTGTGTCAGTAGCCGAGTTGGGCACCCGCACGGCAGACGGGCAAAAGGAGGACTGTTGCTCCTTCCTGCGCTCGCAGTAGCAGTTATCTAACCCAATAGCCTGATCGATTAGACCGTCCAGAGAGTTGGGGACCGCATAAACCACCAGGTCGTCACGGAGGTGAGAGTTTAAACTGAAGAGGAACGCACTGCATAGCGCAACCTTGTTCCACCCCGAATCCGCTGCTTCGACCTGAAACTCCACTGAGTACTTGGCCACAGACCAGGTCCCCTGACAGAGAGACAAGAGGCGGCTCATGATGTTCCCCTGACTCTCCGTATGGTCAAAAGCACGGGTGAACTCAACCACAAAACGCTCAAACGTGTATACAGCCCCCTCCGGGCTGTCGAGAATGGACCATGCCCAACTGAGGGCCCCATTCCCAAAGCAAGAGGGTCATGAAGTGAATTTTAGCGGAGTCGTGCTCAGCAGGAAAAAGGTGGATTGTTCTCTCCGGGTTGAGGACGAGCTCCTGCCCCAACTGGAGGAGTTTAAGTATCTCGGGATCTTATTCACAAATGAGGGGAGAATGGAGCGGGAGATTGACAGACGGATTATTGGAGCATCTGCAGTGTTGCGAATGTTGTTCAAGAGGGAGCTGAGCTCCCTCTTTAATTACTGTTCAATCTACGCCCCTACTCTTACCTATGGTCATGAGCTTTGGGTAATGACCAAAAGAATAAGATCAGATACAAGCAGCTGAAATGATCTTTCTCCATAGGATTGCTGGACTCACCCTCAGAGATAGGGTGAGGAGCTCAGTCATCCGGGAGAGACTCAGAGTAGAACTGCTGCTCCTCCCCATCGAAAGGAGTCAGTTGAGGTGGTCTGGGCATCCGATCAGGATGCCTCCCACTTGAGGTGCTCTGGGCACGTTCCACTGGGAAGAAAGGATACGCTGGAGAGACTTTGTCTCCCAGCTGGTCTGGGAACGTCTTTGTATCCTCTCTGAAGAGCTGGGGCAGGTGGCTGGGGAGAGGGAAGTCTGGGCTTCTCTGCTTGAACTGCTGCCTCTGCGACCCGGATTTCCAGAAAAGCGGTAGAAGATGGATGGATGGGACCATGTTCTTTTTAGCTCATTCCGGCAAAGCTTAAAGGAGCTAATGCGATGGCGCAGTGCTTGTGCACCATTCCCACATTTCATGGGAATCACTGCTCCTCCTAGGCATTTGCCGGATGGTCATTAAACTCACACACAATGACCCTCGGGTAGGTCTGCATCCAAGTTGTACTCAAGGTCAAAGGTCAGGAGATCTAGGCACTTGTGTGACTCTCCTAGGCATTTGCCCAATGCTCATCAAACTCACTCACAAGGTTCCTCAGGTAGGTCTGTGTCCAAGTTGTGCTCAAGGTCAAAGGTCAGGAGAAAAATCAATAATGCTGATAGGCAGTTGCCCTAATTCTCAACGAATGCATGCACGACGATCATCAGGTTAGTCTGCATCAAGATTGTCCTCAAGGTCAGGTTCAAAGGTTAGGAGATTTAAGCACTATTGCCCTAAAGTTGTGATCAGAAAAAAACGCAAGTAAATTTAGTCAAGTGACCAGAATACATGTTAACTCAATGTATTTGCACAAGTAAACCTACTCACGTTTGGTCTGAACACACCTTAATTCTCAAAAAACTCACACACAATGGTCCTCAGGTTTGTCTGCATCCAAGCAGTGCTCAAGGTCAAGGTCATAAGGTCAGGGGATCTGGGCGTTTATGATTTATTGAAAATTGTCACTCATATACCATAATCCTCAAGTGGGTCTGCATCTAGGCTGTGCTCAAGGTCAACGTTCAGGAGATCCGAACACTTTAGGGGTGCTATCATCAGGCTGGAATGAGCTACTCCGTTATCGACGGTCTGGTCTGTAAACACACGGATGATGTGCAAATATGTATTCTTGTCTCATGTGTCCACATGATATTCTCCCAGAAGGTATTTGGCTTGCTCAGGTAAGTTTTGGCAAACTGTTGTCTAGTTTTTTAGCTTTTTCCAGCAAAGCCAAAAGGAGCTAATGCATTGACACAGCACCCATTCACAACTGCCCCAAGGGTCACCAAACTCACACACTATGATCCTCAGGTGAGTCTGTATCCAAGTTGTGCTCAAGGTCAAAGGTTGGGAGATCTGGGCACTTAGGTGACTTCACAAAAATTGTTACTCCTCCTAGGCAGTTGCCCTGATTTTCAACAAACTCATAGACAAATTTTCTCAAGTGGGTCTACATCCAACCTGTGCTTAAGGTCAAGATCGATGTCAACAATCATGCGATCTGGTATCTTCTATGATTTCAGAAAAATTGCTCCTCCTCGTAGGCAATTGCCCTGATTTTCATCAAACTCACACACAATGATCCTCAGGTGGGTCTGCATCCATATTATGCTCAAGGTTAAGTTCAGGGTCAAAGATCAGGACATCTGGGTACTCTCGTGGTGATTTCTTCAGGCTGGAATGAGCTACTCCATCAGTGACATTCTGTTTTTGTGCAACAGTCAAACATGGGCAAGGTTCACCAATACTTTGGGGTTGCTTTACTGCTCCAGTACTGGATGTCTTGACTGAGTGCCTGGCATTATGAAATCTGAAAACTACTAGAGAATTCCCGGGCAATTGTGGGGAACAGTGTCAGAAAGCTAGGTCTCCCTCAGGAGTCATGGAACTTGCAGCAGGAAAATGATCCAAAGCATACTTCAAAAAGCACCCAGAAACTGTTTAAGACAAAGCACTAGACAGTTCTGAAATGGTCAGCAATGAGTCCAGATCTAAATTCCAAAGAACAACTGTGGAGAGATCTTAAAATAAATATCTGAGAGACACGGAGCAGTTGGCAAAAAAAAGAGTGTTCCAAAATTACAAGAAACTCTGTTACTACTACGAAAGTGACTGAAGTCATTTATTATTTCAAAGTGTGAACTGCCAAATATTAAGCTAAGGGTGGCAATAATTTTGTTAGCTCATTCTGGCGAAGCCAAAAAGACACTACTGCTATGGCACAGCATCCGTCCATCCCCATTTCATAGGAATCACTACTCCTCCTAGGGAATTGCCCCAATGCTGACCAAAGTCTCACACACAATGATCCTGAAGTGGATCAGAATCCAGGTTGTGCTGAAGGCCAAGGCCAAAGTCCAGACGATCTTAGAACTCTTGTCACTTTAGAAAAAAACCCAATACTCCTCCTAGGCTTGCCCTAATTCTCAACAAACTCATGTACAATGATCCTCAGATCCTCAGGTTGGTCCACAGCAAAGATTGCTCAGGTCAGGAGATCTGGGCATTTACTGTATGATTTCATGAAAATTGTTACTTCTCCTAGGCAATTTCCCCATTGTTCGGCAAACTCATACACAATCATCCTGAAGAGGGTCTGCACGTAGGCTGTGCTTATGGTCAAGGTCAAGATCAACAGTCAGGAGATCTGAGCACACTTGGGGTGATTTCATCAGGCCGGAATGAACTACACTGTCATTGACGGTCTGGTTGATTTCATTTTTGGAGTTATGCGAAATGTCAGTTTTTGCTTTTTGTCACCCGCCGGTCAAAGCCCAAAGGGGTCAAAGAGCACTTTGGGCAAAGACCGAAGGGGGATTATGTTATGGGTGTGTCCGTCCATCTGTCCCACTTTTGTGAAATCAACTCTTCCTACAGTTTTGTTCCAGTTGTTTTGAAACTTGGTGTCATGGTTTGATATACTCAGACAATGCGCATATTGCAATTTGATTCTGATAGGTTGATTTTTGCAGGAGTTGTAGCCCCTGACCTATGACCTCCTGTTTCACCTCACTTCATAGACAGTAACTGTCTTGTGAAATCAACTCCTACAGTTTCATTCCAAATGTTTTGAAACTTAGTACTATGGTTTTGTATACCACAGTCAGAGCATGGATTGGTTCTTAATGATTTTATTTCTTAGTGTGACAGCAACTTTTTGGATTTAAATGTGTCTAAAACCAAGGAATTATTTCTTGATTTTTATAAAGAAAAAAGAAGCTGTTTAGGAGACCAGAATTCACAATGATAAAGTCGAAACAGTAAGGTCATACAAATACTTTGGTACGTATTTTGATGATCAACTGAAATTCAGTGTAAATACTGAGGTCATTGCAAAGAATGGGCAACAGAGAATCAACCTTTTAAGGAAACTGAACTCATTTTCAGTGAATCAAATGATTCTGTCATTTTTATCAGTCTTTTATTGAGAGTTTGCTTTGTTTTTCTTTTATTTGCTGGTTTAATAGTCTCGCAGTTAAAGACAGAAATAGTCTGAACAATATCGTGAAGATCTATTCCAAGATTACCGGTGTGAGACAGAGATCTGAATTGCTTTCGTAGCCAGCAGATCATTCAGAAAGCAGAATGCATTTTATCTTCTCCTGATCATGCCCTCTCTAATGAATTCTCTTTTGCCATGAGGGTGCCATTATGTTTTACCTGCTAGCAAAACTAATCGGTATGCCAAGTCCTCTAGTCCCTTAGCAATAAAGCTACTAAAAGCTTCTTAAGGTTGTTAAATGTCACACATAGGGTTTTTTTTTTAAATATATTATACAAGTTTTAGATTTTTGTTTTTATCATGACCGTTCTTTCATTCTTTTAATAACCCCCAATCTTATTGTTGTATTTTTTTAGTACTATTCATTATAGCAGTCTCTCTAATGGCTGGTTAGATGTGACTTTCAGTTTGTCTTCATTTACTGTCTATTGTGTTTGCACAACTTGGTGCATCAATGTACAAGTTGTTTTTTTTTTTTAAATTAATTGCCCCTTGAGGGATAATCAAAGTTATTTGAATTGAATTGAGTTGATATACTCGGACGATGCGCATATTGCGTTTTCACTCTCATCGGATGCCCTTGAGGTAAAAGGTCAGATTTTCCCTAAATCTTCTCAACACAATAACTACTGAAAGAAATGATGTAGGCTTTTTCCACCATGTAACCCTGAAGTGTGACTATGGTTTTGTTATTTCAAGGTCAAATGTAAACATCAAAATGGTTTATAAATGATATCTCAACAACAAAGAAAGCTAGGGTCACCAAACTTGTTACACAGGTTCACTCTGACCGCTTATTATTGGCTTGGGGTCAAAAGGTCAAATGTCAAGGTTTTAAATTTATAACTGTGCAAAAGGCAGGGGTCTGCATTTTGGTTGAGTTCATTCAAGTTTTGGTGGTGCATCGACTGCTGACCAGGTGAATGTCACTGAATGTCACTTCCACCATGGCCTGAACAGGCCTGCGTCACCTGCAATGGCACTATGTAACTTTCCTGTTTCTGGTAAGAACACTGCAGAGACTACAACTGGAACATTTTACAGCCTGAGTCCCAACAGTCAATGGCTGATATACTGTCAAACTGATTTTGGAAATGGGAGGCCACAGAACGTGCAGCTTGGCAGCAACACCTCCAAGACCATCACACTGAGCACAGGGGCCCCACAAGGGTGCGTGCTCAGCTCGCTGCTCTTCACCCTGCTGACC
Source organism: Pholidichthys leucotaenia (assembly GCA_020510985.1). Taxonomy (NCBI): domain Eukaryota; kingdom Metazoa; phylum Chordata; class Actinopteri; order Cichliformes; family Pholidichthyidae; genus Pholidichthys; species Pholidichthys leucotaenia. The sequence goes on along the minus strand of CM035842.1, from coordinate 410,327,248 downwards.
CATGACTGTGTACCAGTCTACAACACCAACCACATCATCAAGATTGCGGATGACACAACAGTGGTGGGCCTCATCACCAACAGCAAGGAGGCCAACTACAGAAATGAGGTGAGCCAACTGGTCCAGTGGTGTAAAGATAATTTCTACCTGAACATGCGAAAAACCAAGGACATTGTGGTGGACTTCAGGAGGGGACACACACAGCATCCCCCTCTGATCATCGATGGAGCAGCTGTGGAGAGGGTGAGCAGCACCATGTTCCTGGGGGGTGCACATCTCTTAGGACCTCTCCTGGTCCAACAGCACCACATCACTTGCCAAGAAAGCTCAAACTCGCCTCTATTTCCTCTGCAAACTGAGGAAAGCATGAGTCCCACCCTCCATCATGTGCTTATTCTACCAGGGCACCATTGAGAGCATCCTCACCAGCTGCATCACAGTGTGGAGCGGAAGCTGCACTGCCTTCTGCTGGAAGACACTTCAACACACAGTGAAAGCTGCCAGCAAGATCATTGGTGCCCCTCTGTCCCCCCTCTCGGACATGTACTGCACCCGCCTCACCTGCAGAGCCATCAACGTTGCAGGTGACACCTCTCACCCCTCACACTCCCTCTTCGGCCCCCTGCTGGGAAAAGGTACTGGAGTCTCTGAGTCCGTTCCTCTACAAGACAGCTAAACATCTTTGTTCACCAGGCCATCAGGACCCTGAACTCTGTCCACCCCCCCCCACCCCCCCGGTCTGTAACGCACTCACCCGCACAACAACTACCTCAGCTGTTGGCACAGAAAGATTGACACACCAACAGTAATACATCTGCTGCTGTATGTCTCTGCACCTTACTGCAACATTTGCACACATCACCTGCTGCTGTCTGTTATTGCAATATTGATCATGTACAGTCCAATCTGTCACTGTCTGCACTAGGGATGGGCATTCGGTGAAATTTTCTTCACCGATCGTCGGGAGAATTAATGATTAATAATCGGTTAATCATTAACATTTTTAGGTACGTAACAAGGCAGGTAGACTACATTAGAACATCAGGTGCACGGTGAGCCGCACAACTCAAATCCACCTCTCTCTCTCAAATCTCTCTCTCTCTGTTCGCTGTTCTCGTGTTGGCTCGCTCGGGAATCTCGCAAGCTGATTGGCCGAGACGTTTTACCCAGCTTCTGTGCCGCTCGCCACCCAACAAACGAAGACCGCATTCATTGCTCTATCGCTCGTGTTACTTAGTCTAGCCGCGCGGAACTTTTTGCTGTTCTCTTGTGCCATTTTGTGCGAAATAGTCTTCCCGTCGAGCCACTACGCCGCCTCCTGCTGCTTCTCTCGACGATTCTGCGCCTCTAGCACCTGAGGAGCAGTAAAGCTCTCATTAACCTGTGCAGTAAATCATTTTCATCTTGAGTTACGTATCTTGTTATAAGAATAAAAGAGTTCTAAAAACATATTTATGTACACTTTATTTACATCTACGTATGTATGTACACTTACACACACACACACACACACACACACGTGTGTGTGTGTCTTCTACCAAATCTTCATGACCTTCTCAATAAAGTTTCTGAAAAAAAAAAAGAATCTTCACGACCGCCATTACTCAGCGCGCAACGACTGTTGGCGGTTTCTTCGCGTAATAAGGGTGTTCCATGGACCCTGTCGATGAGGTATATTTGTATGCTGCATTGCAGTGATTGCAGTACACCTGGTCATTTTTTAAACTGAAATGGTCCCACGCAACACTTCGCCGTAACCGCTTCATGATTTGGCGATTGCCCTACGGAAGCGCGCATGTATCAACTGAGGCGCGCCAGGGTATGGCGATGGTGTAATGTTGCCCCCTGGTGCCCAAATTTTGCCATTGCATTGTTTGAGGACGGCCGTGCACTAGGCCTAAAAACCTCGGATTGTTTAAAAAAAAAAAAAACAGTTTGTCGACGAAAATGAACTTCCTCGGTGAAATTCTTAATGATCAGTTATCGGTTAATCGGTAAATTATGCCCATCCCTAGTCTGCACCTACAGTACACTACAGCATTGGACTTGCAACTACGAGTATTACTGCCCTACCTTTTTCTGTATATAGGATTGCTGGGTTTTATTGTTTATCTTTATTTGCACTATGGGATGTCTGGGTTTTATCTTTTACCGTTATTTGCACTACAGGTATCATTACTGTACATAGACTGTTGTTGTTTTTCCAACCTTTTTCCTTTTTTTATATTGCACACACTACTGAAGAGAGAGAAGCAACATTTGAATTCTCCTGTATGTCATGTACGTGTAGTAGTATTGACAAATAAAATCTTTGAATCTTTGAAATCTCACATGGTGTTGCTTTAAAGGAGAAAGCAGTTTAGGGTTTGATTCAGATGGACCAAGAGATCCTAAATCTCATATTGAACGTATTGCACCACCTACTATTTTAGCCTCTGCTCTGTTCTTGCTACACACTGTGGAAGTGTTAAACAGTGTATCTTTCAAGATTATTTTGCGCTCATGACCTGTCAAAGGCTCTAAATACCAGTGGTACGCCCATGTTTGTGTTCATACTTCCTGTTCTCTCTCTCGTTGTGCTTGACTGAAATTCTGTACGTCTGTCCTTTGTGAAGACAGCGCTCCTTTAAAAACGCTTTCAACTCCAACTGGGTTGTGAGCTCAGGGGGCCTCCTGATTGATGCAGATTTCTCACCTGTGATGACAGCACTGTTAACACCCCATTATTTCATTATTGTCCAAGTCCAGCTTGTGTGTCACTACTGAAGAGTTGCCATTGGCACCATTTGTCATGGGAAATGTCTCACTGGGGATTGAATCTGGGACTGTCCCAATATCAACACTTTGCCTCTCTTTAACTGCCAAGTACCCGCTAAGACCGCTAAGCCTGTTTCACTTCTAAGCAGCTTTTGCAGTCTCTCTAGTGTATTTCTTGGGGAAAGATATCATTCATTATGCTACTTCCACAAAAATAACAAAATAGAGTTGTGACAAGTAGAAGAAAAACATTCCAGGGGCTGGTTGAAGTGATTTATACAAGGGTTTGTTCTTGTGTTTGTAGGTGCACTACTGAAAACACAACAAGAGGCCATTTTAAAGTGCCCATAGCATGTGTTTTTTCCACATGATGATACAGTTTAAAGAAGAAATGCCTGTGACATTTTACCCAGCTAAAGAAGCCTTCCTCACAGCGAGTTAAGTTGTAGATTTAGCTTTAAAATGCCAATGAGCTCTAGTTCACCCCACCATTTCTCTTTGAGCTTTGTGGTCGATGCCATATTGCGGCTATTGTTAGCTGGTTAGCCAGTGGCGAGTGGCTATCCAGTTGGGGGGGGGGGGGGGGGATAAAACTTATAGAAAAAATTGAAATCTGGCAGTTATCACTTGCCAGCCTAATCTTTCTGGCTGTACTCCCGAGAGTGAGCTCTAATACAGCAGAAAACCTGACTGGGGTGCCTAGCAAAGCTAATGCTCACTGATTGATCTACGTGGCCAAAATATAATTAACCCTTAGGGACCTTTTGTGCACATGTTGCACGCTTTTCATTCTTCATTTTTTTGATGGTTTTGGCTGTGTTCATGCATATGCAATGAATTTTGGTAACCTTGTGTGTTTTTATTTGATCTTGTTAATTCCTGCTCGGTAAGTCTAAAATACACTGTGTACAAGCAAGTGTTACACTCATACTGTTAAGTGCAAAAAATGTGCCATTGAAACCTATTCATGCTGCAATTTTTGATCTGCCTTCCATTAAAGCACAATACACGGGTGTCAATCTGGGCTTTTGCCTTGCAATTGATCATTTTTACTACTCTCCACCAGATGGAACCATTCTGACTATATTTGGCATATGGAGAGAAAAAACATGCTATTTCCAGTAGATTCAAGATTCAAAGATTTTTATTTGTCAATACTTCTATATGTACAGGACATAGAGTAGAAATGGAATGCTGTTTCTCTCTCTCTTGGTGTTGTGTGTAATATATAAGAAAAGGAGTGAGGATGAAAACAGCAATAGCAGTCTATGTACAGTAATGCTACTCATAGTGCAAATGAAGATTAAAAAAAGAAGAAAAACAGCAATCCTATATACAGTAATACCTTAATACCCATAGTGCAAGTTCAATGTGATGGAGGAGGTGCAAAGATTGACAGTTTGGAACGCGCATGATCAGTAGTGCAATAACAGACAGCGGCAGGTGTGGCATTTGTGCAAGTGGTTGCAGTAAGGTGCAAAGACATACAGCAGCAGATGTGATGCTGTTGGTGTGCCAAGTCTTTCTGTGCAAACAGCTGAGGTAAGGTTATTGTCTGGGTGAGTGTGTTGCAGTCCAGGGGCAGGGGGTGGGGAGGGGGAGAGAGCAGAGTTCAGGGTTCTGATGGCCTGGTGAACAAAACTGTTTAGCAGTCTTGTGGAGCGGGCCCAGAGGTTCCGGTACCTTCTCCCTGAATCTATCTGGGTGTGCTATTTGTGTCTCACTGATGGCCTGATAGAGTTCATTGAGTGCCTCGTTCCTGTCACTGGTGGTGGTGGACAGGATGTAAACAGTGGTGAGCAGGATGGATGTAAATTCTCCCGGTAAGTAGAAGGGTCGGCACTTGATTATCATAAACTCCACCAATGGAGAACAGTGTTTGTGCACCACAGTAGCGTCCCGGCACCAAGTGTCACTGATGTAAACCCCCCCCCCCCCCGCACGGGTTTTTCCTCCTTCCCATAATGCATAACATCATAAAATGTTGCTGCTAATCATTGACATATCAGGCTGTAATAATTCAACACAAAAAATTACTTTGCTTGTAGAATATTGAAAAGAATTCATTTTTTTCTTTTTTTTCATCTAAAAACATGGTGGCATCATGACAAAAACGTGGCATTTAAAAAGTTAAAATCTTTAAAAATTTGAATATTTGACACCAATAATTAGGTCCAATGTAGGTGAAAATAATTAGCTCAATGAAAGTACAATATCATAATGTGTAATTTTTTTGTGCTTAATGGTGAGTGTGACTAATATTTAAAGGGGTCATTGACTGAAAACTGGTGTGTTTGTAGGTTTTAACTGTCTGAAATGTGTCTATTTGTCATGTAATTATCCCAAAAATATCAAAACTGTCAATTCTCTTTAAAAAAAAACAAAAACAAAAAACACCTAGCCTTGATCTCATTTTTCTCTCCTAGAAATGCCAGAAATGTTTTTGACTCTTCTGGGTAAATCAAATGCATCATGATTTGACAAAGCCAGCCCATCACCATCCTTGAGGCGCGCCCACTGCTCTATTATTGGCCCACCTAGCTGTCTGCCATGTAGCTGGAAGGGGTGCTAAAGGTAGCCTATTAGCCCTTGAGCCCCCCCAGCTGACATTGGTACCAGTAGGCTCACACCAAGTGTGGCTTATATTGTTATTTTCCTCAGATCTTAGTCATCCTAATAACCATTCCTGTTACCACAGGGTCCTGGTGTAGGGACCCGAGGCTGCTGGCTCTCACGGTCAGTTCCCCCACCGTCCTTCAGTTACTCTGCATGACTCCGCTCCGCTCTCACGGGCAGCATGGGGAACTGCCTCATGGCGGGGCGTCCCCCAGCTGGCCATGGGAGTGGAGTGGCGTCCGCAGAGCGAGACATTGCCCTTTGAGATCCTGTGGCTTGGCAGCTTGGCTTGTCCAGCAGCCTCAGGTCCCAGGCCAGGTTGGTTGCAGCAATTGGGGGGGGGGGGGGTGCCACCTGGTGCGTGGTGTTTACGATTTGTTGTGAAATTACAGCAAAATTATTGGGAGATGGGCCGGAATGAAGCAAGATACACCATCAACTGTGGATCAGTGAACGAGCGCCACTCATCTGAACTAGGAGGAGGCTAAAAACTAAAGCTCCAGTTTCCTCCCACAATCCAAAGACATGCATGTTGAGAAAGATAGATCGATAGATAGATAGGTGTACTTTATTGATCCCAAACTGGGAAATTACCGTGTACCAGCAGCATGACAGTAGACGACCAAAACGACAGAAACACATACAGCATAATAGACAAAGGGATTACCTATGGAAAGTAAGACTGCTTAATAACTAATATACACCATAGATAAATAGATGACCCATATAGGTAAATGAATCATATCCGCTGTACAATGCAGGACCATCAGGTGCAGGGTGAGATGTGAGGTACCAATTAGACTGCAAGGTGCAGTATGGCAGCATAGTTATGACCAGAATTCAACATTAGAGTGAGTTATTGTACAGTGAAATGGTGGTTAATTGGTCATTCAAATTTGTCCCTAGTTATCCATCTCTTATAGGCCCTTAGAATAGAGGGTTAGTACTCGTGAAGCGCTTTGAGTGGTCTTTGAGACTAGAAAAGTGTTATACAAGTACAGGTCCTTATCCCTTAAAAGCTAGTAGCTAGTCAGCAAATGCTAACTGATGTAAGTGGGAGGGCGGAATTGAATAGGTGAAGGATGTATCTTAAAGTGATAGGCTTTAAATCAGAGTGTTTCAAGAAAGCCAGAAAAAAAATTTGCTTCAATAATTAAAAAAATGTGAACAAAACGTTGCAAACACTTCATTAAGACATGTGTGAGCTGTTAAAATGTGGACAAAGTGCAGTTAATGACCGATTTAAAGGGTCCTTAAAGTGATTTTTGATATAATATTAACTGTGAATTAATGAATCAGGTGGAATCAGGTGATTTGCCAGGCCATGCTGACCACCGGGATGCCTAATTGGGTAGAACTGTGATCAAACGAAAGCATGTCGAACGTGCCAGATTCAAATGTACTAGCCGTATGACAATTCTGAGCTGTTGAGGTAACTCCCAGTATTGATACATGGGAGCCACTGCTTTGATATTATGATACAGCAAACTCACCACAGGGACTATTTGAACAGCTTTACAAAACTCAGAATTATGTATTCTATGAGTAAACGTATGCATTCTCCCTCTCCTCCTCTGTAGGTAAAACTTGGCTGTGAGGCGCCAAACTCCAAAGTGGTCAAGGTGCCCTGTGGCCAACTGTGGAGCAGCGCCATCAGGATCCAAACCGGAGACGAGTGCAGCCTTCTGGATTTCGAGTCATCCAATCGCCCTCTAGTGGTCAACTTTGGCTCGGCTACCTGACCCCCCTTCATCAGCCACCTGCCGACTTTTCGGCAGTTGGTGGAGGACTTCAGCGATGTGGCTGATTTCCTGCTAGTGTACATTGACGAGGCCCACCCATCAGACGGCTGGGTGGCACCTCCCATGGGTTCTTGCTCTTTCAGTTTCCGGAAACACCAGAACCTGGAGGAGAGGTTAGGAGCGGCACGCATGCTCATCGAGCACTTCTCTCTTCCACCGCAGTGTCAACTAGTGGCCGACTGCATGGACAACAATGCCAACGTGGCTTACGGTGTGGCCAATGAACGGGTGTGTATTGTGCAACAAAGGAAGATTGCATACCTGGGTGGCAAGGGGCCATTTTTTTACAATTTAAAGGATGTTCGGCATTGGCTGGAACAAAGCTACGGTAGACGGTAGGAGCGATTAAGGGCAAGTACAGAGGAGGAAATGTGCCGTTTTTTTCCTATACCACCACAAACATATAAAAACGTACTGAATGATCTTTCAGTATTGCAGAAAAATCCTTATTTCAAGTCGGGCTAACTTTTTAATACATAAGATCGCGACATATGAAGTTGACAGTGTAAGTGCTTCGTCTGTATTTGTGCCTGCTTTTGCTGCTAAAATCATGTTTTACATGATTTTTGAAATGAAAGGAAAATAAATCGTAATGTTTCTTTTTATAATAACATTTTATAAACAATGGGTTTTTAATTATTTTAGAGATTTTAATTTTTGATTTATTTTTTTTATACTGTAGCAGTACAACAATCAACCACAACAATTAAGTATCTCACACGTAGAAGTTTGCTGCTGCGTTCACATCTCAACAAAGAACAGTAAAGCAACATTTGAAGTTCAGTTATTTTCAGTGACAACTTCTGGGCTGTCCTTGCTGTCCGATAGCACCCTCTGCTGCTCTCACTACAAATGGTGGAATTTTCAGTCACTCTATAATTGAAGGTAGTGGAACTTCCAGTTTTGGGTCTTACCCATGATTTTCAGTGACTCCAGATCCAGTCCATTACGGCTGTGATCTGGTCTCTGCAGTATATAGTTCCCGTTGCTGTTAATGTTCTAATCTCCACCTGGTCCGGATCGTTGTGGAACCGGATTGGGATCGGTAATGAAATACAATAAGTCTATTTTTGACAGATGCTAGATCCAGTCCACAAGGAAAAGCCCCGGTATCTACTGTATTTAATAGCCGTTTGTTCATTAAAAACTAGTTAAGGATCTTCCATTATTTTCTGAAGTCTACTCCTCTACCACTGTATCAGAAAAGGTAAAAACTTTGCCATAATGTACAACCACTTCATAGAATTAAAATTAACAGGCTACTTATGTATTATTAAAGCAAAAAAATCCAGGTGGAGAGCTGGTACATCACGCTTCGTTGCTGTTATCATGTGATTGCAATCGGTCCTTCTCGGTCTCTCTCTGGTCTTTCTCGAGATCTCTTGCTATTTTATATAATTCTCATGCAATCTTGTATTTCGAACCCTGTTCTTATCTATGCCGCTTCAAAACACAAACAGAGCTGGCAGGGATGGACGCAAGGCTCTGTCCGTACTCCATCTGCAATGAACTGTATCCTGAGTTAGTGGAAATCCAGCTTTAACCGTTAACATTTAAACCCAGTTTAATGTCTTACTTTGGGTCTTAACATTTGAAATGATATGCACCTTTTCTAATAACTTGCACTTATGTTGTTCTGTATGATAATACATTTGGTATTAAAACTAATCGAGAATCGAACTAATGTCCCATAAGGTCTGATCCTACTTCCAAAACTCTCATGATTCTGGCCGGATCAGGTATCTCTAAGATGCCCAAGGTGTTAACTTCTTTGAAGCTCCACACAATAACTTCCAGGACCCAAAAGTGCACACGACTTCCCCAGACTTTGCATGTTCGTGCCTTGACAAGTCCTGCTTGTTTTGCAGGAATTAAAGAATTAAAACACACAGGATAGTGATCTTGATGTTGTGGCTGATCACTGTACCTTTAATGCACTATGTCAGCAATTTAACTTTGTGTATGTTGTTTATGACTAACCCTCCTTCCTCTCGGGATGAATGTGTATTCATACAGTGCATTATAGAATCTGTTCATATCAAAATCACTGTGCATTAAGTACATCCTGGTACACTCTGGTCTTGGTGTGGTTGTGACTATAACACTGACACCAGATGTCTCAGACTGAAATAGCTAAATCCTCATAGACATTACATTCTACTGCTAGTAATTACTTCCTGCCAAGTACCTTTTGGAAAATGCATGTTTTTTGTCAAGGTTGCTTTTTGGCAGCGTTTATTTGAAGTTTAATGGTCCAATGTTGAGTTCAAGATGTTGGTTACACACTAGTTGGTGTACCAAATGCATAATTTCTTGTCTGTAATTAGTAGTGTTGTAGTTGAGACCACACCAAGACCAGGCAGCGATTCTGAGTGTACCAAGGCCAAGACTTTGAGACCAAAACCAAGTCAAGACAAGGTCCAAGAGATGCAGAGACCAAGTCTAGACCAAGACCAATGTGTATGTACATTTTGGTTTCAACTTGATCTTGACCCCTTAAAGTCTTGGTTTTGGTTTACTCTGTTCTCTATCTGGTCTTGACTACAACACTAGTAATCAGTAAGACTAGACTGGAATATTCAGCTATTCAAGTTCTTATTTGGTCTTGAAGTATCAATTTTAGTGAAGTTTCGTGAAGGATGTTGGTTCATTGAAACGTTCCGTAAAAGTCAGTATTTACCTTTTGCTTTTGAAACAACCAGGAAAAATTTACCAAAAATAGGGATTAATATGCACATCTGCATTCAATGTCTTCACTGAAATCAATCAGTGGAAGCTCAACTTAATCAAACCTAAAAAAAAAAAAAAGCCTTCCGCAAATATTGTTTTCCCCCAATGTTTTCCCCAATGCCAGTGTTTGAGTCAAGACCGCACCAAGACCACACTGAGACCAGAGTGTACCGAGACCAAGACAAGATTTTAAGGGGTCAAGACCAACTCAAGACTGGGCATACATACATACTGGCCTTAGTTTTGACTCCTTCAAGTCTTGGTCTCTGTACATTCTGGCCTCATTCTGGTCTTGACTGTAACCTTAGTATATTCAGTATTTAACCTTAACTAATGCATAACAGTCTCCAAGTGATACTCTCAAAGAGTTGTAGTCAAGAACACACCAAGACCAGACTGTAGTGTTGTAGTCAAGACCAATGGTCTCCAACCATGTGCCGTGGAGGGCCAAGACCCAGAAGGTTTTTACCTCAAACTACTGTCTTCAACTGTTAATTTTGCTGAATTTCTTCCCATTGATTGCCGATCAGTGACTAAACCTGCTCAAGAGACTGGGTAGAAGAGAAAATCTGCAGGGTCCTGGCCCTCCAAGGCACGTAGTTGAGGGACCTGGTATAGACCACACTAAGACAAGATCAAAACCAGAGTGTACCAAGACAAAACCAAGATATTATTGGGTCAAGACCAACTCGAGACCAGGGCATATATACACAATTGTCTTGGTCTTGATCCCGCTCGTCTTGGTGTAGTCTTAACTGCAACAGTGGTATATGCAGTATTTAACCTTAACTAATACAGAACAACCTCCAAGTGGTACTCTCAAAGAAATTACACAAGGGCCCATCTTCCTTGTTTAGTGGAGTCATTTATGTGGATAACATGCAATACTAAAGGAATTACACAACAATTGGGAGTTAACTTAAAAAGCCTAAGATTCCATTTATGTGAGTTGACGTGAGAATGGTGTTGTAGTCGAGACCAGACTGTAGTGTTGTGGTCAAGACCAGAGTATAGAAAGACAAGACTTTAAGGGCTCGAGACCAAGTGAAGACCAAGCCAGGCTGAGTCCAAGACATATGCATATGTGGGTCTTGGTCCCAACTTGGTCTTGACCCCTTATAGTCTTGGGCTTGTCTGGTCTTGGCCTTGGGAGACTCTAGTCTTGACTACAACACTACCAGACTGAGACTTTAGGGGATCATGACAAGCACAGACTAACTCGAGACCAAGACCGTTGTGTATGTACAACTCGGCGTTGACCCCCTATAGTCTTTACCATGCCTGGTCTTGCCTTGGTACATTGGTCTCGGTGTTGTCTCAACTGCAACACTACGGTGTGATTTGTTACACAATAGTTTACATTTTCTTCGAGGCACTTATGAGAACTTTATGCGTAACCTATAAATGCTTGTTAAATAATGCAAGCTCAGTTTTCATGCACACTTGCAGTTAGGGTTACAAAGGTGACAGTTTCAAAACTTTCATGTCTGAGGCCAACCTGTATTCCTAGAAACTTAAATGTAGACACCATTTCAATATTACAGATTGTGATGATAGAAACATGTATTCTTTGGTTTTTGTTTTTTTTTGTCTTCAAAGTCCTTTCCATGCATGCAGCCCTAAACTTTTCCAGCGTTCACCCGACAGAGACACGTGAGAAAGCTTATGTCTGGCACAGTTTGGATCAGACATTAGCCATGGCTTTAACGTGCCAGATATTTAGTACAAAGTCCACATAATGTCACATTGTGTCATGTGCACTGCCTCCTCCTGCACATTCCACCTGGGCAGCTTCTGACCCTGAATCAACAGTGCAAATGTCTCTGAGGCACACTGTTTTCTGCTGCATGTAGGAAAAGACATCTGGACATAAAATAGCCTGACATGATTTTCAAAAATTGTTTCTGAACTTTATGCATGAGGGCAGCTTAAGACTGTATGGTTAAGTGTGGTTGAGATGAGTATGTGAAGATGTCAAGTAGGTCCTTCTGAATTGACAGTAGTTAATTCACCATGGGTCAAATGGCTTGGTCTTGTCACTGTGACGGTGCGAAAATGAAAACCTTTGATGAAAGAGTCCTCGATTCAGTCTTTGGTTGGATAAAAAAAAATTGCACCTGGTCAACATGACACTGAGTCATTGGATCTGTTATCGTTATCAGCTGTTTGCTAGAATGACGTAGGTCTTTTAACTGATATAGACTGCTTTACTGTCCATGCCATCCATTACTGCAAGTGTTTGTAATGTTTTTTTGTGTCCCAAGAGAGGAAAAAGTGGGAAATAAAGGTGAATATTTGCTTGTAAAACTGCTTCATGTCTCTGTGTCCAGTGTGCTTCTGAAATACGTTATGAATATGTATGAAATATCTTTAAAAATCACTCCCACAAAGCATGGAAGAAAAGCTACTTTTTTATTTGCAATGCCTTACTTAAAAAAAAGGAGTGAAGTAACTGTGTGCATCAAAATACAGATAAAAGCAATGCTGAAGTATTCTTTATTATCAGGGACACTCTTAAGCTCTTGTATAAATAAATGTTAAATTAAAAAAATAAAATAATTTGCAGTGGTGCCATGTGGAACCATTCTGATCACCAGTTTTGGGTCTGTGACTATTTGGGCACAATCCAGAGCAAATATCCATATATTCTCTACAGTCCTTCTTGGACTACATCAACATCGGTACTTTCCAGAATGCAATTTTACACATAAATTTGGAATTTCAGGATATAATTCTGGACCTTTGTTCTTGAATTTTTTCCCTAACAAATTAGCATTTTTTTTCTTGTAAACTTGAGATCTCTATCTATAAATGCAACAGGTCTCTGTGTATTCCTCGCATAGTATCTCTCAAACCATTCGTCAAACTGATCTCAGATTTTATAAGTGCTTTGCTGATGTTATGAGGGTGTGCATCCCCAAGAACGGAGTTGCTCAGTGAAAATATGTAATTGTTATCCATAAAACTTTAGCCACCACTCCGTTTCCTCATGCTCTTACGGCAAGCCGTTTTAACATTTAATAGCTAGCCTGGATATGTATTGTAAATATAATTCAATTTTTCCTGGTAAAAATGAACATTTTAGATATCCACAGTTAAATTCTTCCTCTCCATAGTGATCTTTTCAGATATCTATGGCATCATTCTTCCTAGGAGAAATGGCATCCCTTTTCCTCATTCAAGTGTATTGGGTTTTCACTTCCAGATATCTACATTTAACATTCTTCCTGTCTAGAACGAACATTCTGGGTATTTGAAATAGAATTCTTACTAGGAGAAACAATTATTTCAGATCTCTACAATTCAATTGTGACTAGTCATAATTTTTATTTTGGATATCCACAATGAAAAAACATTCCAGATGTCTATAATGTAATTTTGGACATCCAAAATGCATTTTTACTAGTAGAAATAATATTATAGACATCCACTATTCATGTTATAAAGTTCAGTTTCAGATATCTGTAATTGATACTGAGACTAGTAACAATATACTTACAGATATCTGTAAACATATTATGGATATCTACTGAGAGATTGTTAGGATGCCATTTTAACCTAAAAAGGGTTGATCGACTATCTAAAATTCTATTTTAGGTATCCAAAATAGCATTCTTACTAGCAAGAATAGCATTCCTCCTAGTCAAAACATTCTAATCATCATCACTCTATAAAATCACTCGATAAATTCAAGAAACCTCTGTGTGTCTGTCACGATCATAGGACATCCTATGATGTCTGCATGGTGTCCTATGATGATCCTATGATCTCAGGCATCATAGGAGTTGCGATGCTGTCATAAAGACATGTCTATATGATGTCATATAGACATAAAGACAGGTGATGTCATATAGACAGGTGTCTTTGACTAGGTGATCAAAGGCAAGCATCACAATGATCCTACAATCTCAGGCATCATAGGACATGGGATGCCATCATATAGGTATGATGACTATATGACATCATAGAGACATATGGACAGGTGTCTTTCACTATGTGATCAATGGCAGGCATCACTCACGATCATAGGACTTGCTATGGCCTATGATGTTCCAGTGATCTAGAGATAGGATGGCTATATGATGTCATATAGATACAGCCACAATGGTCACAGAAATAACTTGAATCTGACAAAAGTGGTAATAAAAATTCTATGAAAATTAACTAATGAAAATCCGACAATGCTTTTGAATTGTGGTTCAACAGAATTACTTTAAAAAACAAACTCATGAAACAGGCCTGGACAAAAATGATGGTACCCCTAGAAAAGATTGAAAATAATGTGACCACAGGGACATGTTCAACCAAGATGTGTCCTCTAATTAACATCACAGGTGTCTACAAACTTGTAATCAGTCAGTCGGCCTATTTAAACAAGTGACAAGTAGTCACTGTGCTGTTTGGTGACATGGTGTGTACCACACTAAACATGGACCAGAGGAAGCAAAGGAGAGTTATCTTAGGAGATTAGAAAGAAAATTATAGACAAGCATGTTAAAGGTAAAGGCAATAAGACCATGTCCAAGCAGCTTGATGTTCCTGTGACTAGAGTTGCACATATTATTCAGAAATTTAAGATCCACTGGACTGTAGCCAGCCTCCCTGGACGTGGCCACAGGAGGAGACGGATAATACGAATGGTAACAAAAGGGCCCAGAACAACCTCTAAACACATTCATGGTGAACTCTAAGGTCAAGGTACATCAGTGTAAGATCCCACCATCCGTCGCTGTTCGAGCCAAAGTGGACTTCATAGGAGATGACCAAGGAGGACACCACTGTTGAAAACAAATCATCAAAAAGCCAGACTGGAATTTGCCAAACTGCATGTTGACAAGCCACAAAGCTTCTGGGAGAATGTCCTATGGACAGACGAGACAAAACTGCAACTTTTTGGCAAGGCACATCAGCTCTATGTTCACAGATGCAAAAATGAAGCAAACCAAGAAAAGAACACTGTCCCTACTGTGAAATATGGAGGAGGTTCTGTTATGTTCTGGGGCTGCTTTGCTGCATCTGGCACAGGGTGTCTTGAATCTGTGCAGGGTACAATGAAATCTCAAGACTATCAAGGTATTCTAAAGAGAAATGTGCTGCCCAGTGTCAGACAGCTTGGTCTCAGTTGCAGGTCATGGGTCTTGCAACAGGATAATGACCCAAAACACACAGCTAAAAACACCCAAGAATGGCTAAGAGAGAAACATTGGACTATTCTGAAGTGGCCTTCTATGAGCCCTAATCTAAATCCTATTGAACATCTGTGGAAGGAGCTGAAATATGCCGTCTGGAGAAGGCACCCTTCAAACCTGAGACAACTGGAGCAGTTTGCTCATGAGGAGTGGGCCAAAATACCTGCTGAGAGGTGCAGAAGTCTCATTGACAGTTACAGAAATCGTTTGATTGCAGTGATTGCCTCAAAAGGTTGTGCAACAAAATATGAAGTTAAGGGTACCATCATTTTTGTCCAGGCCTGTTTCATGAGTTTGTTTTTTTAAAATAATTCTGTTGAACCACAATTCAAAAGCATTGTCTGATTTTCTTTGGTTAATTTTCATAGAATTTTTATTTATTACCCCTTTTGTCAGATTCAAGTTACTTCTGTGACCATTGTGGGTTTTTCTTTCATTAACAGAGGGGTACCAACAATTTTGTCCACGTGTGTATAGACAGGTGTCTTTGACTATGCTCAACGGCAGGCATCACTCACAATCATAGCACTTACTATGACCTATGATAATCCTATGATCTCAGGCATTTAGAGGACGGCCTATGATGTCTGCATGATGTCCTATGATGAGCCTATGAACTCAGGCATTGTAGGACTCGCGATGCCGTCATATAGATATGAAGTCTATATGATCCTATGATCTCAGGCATCATAGGACTCACGATGCCGTCATATAGATATGTCTATGACAACATTATGTCCTATGATGTTCCTATGACACCAACGATCATAGGACAGCCGATGTCTGTGGCCAGCAGGTCAGTTGGGGGTGGGTGGGGGTCAGTGCTGCTGATAAAGCCACGTCACCCTTTAACCCTTTGGTTTCCATCTCAGCAGCAGCTCTGTTTGAATTCTCCTCAGAAGGGAACATGTAAATTGACAGAGGTGTGAAGTTTGGCCCAGCTGTTCCCACTGATGTCATGGGGGGTGATCTGTTGGGTGTCATGTGTTTACTCTTCCTGGGTTAACTGGATTATTTCTGCTGCTGGGGATGACCTTTTCCTCTTCTTCTCCTTTTCCCTGCTGATTAATGCAGATCTGCAAGATTTAACCCTTTGAGCGTGTAGAATTTTTGCCAAGAAAACGCAGAGTTTGACCTCAAATTTTCAAATGACAATAGCTTCAGAATAAATAGTAATAAAAAGTAATAGTTAGAGGCAAAGTCCCAATTACAAAAATGTTGCAGATAAACCCGTGTCTGCGCATAGTGCGTAATTGGACCTAATTTGCATATTGCAACAATCCAAATTTTATTATAACACTAGTAGTTAGAGGCAAAGTCCCAATTACAAAAATGTTGCAGAGGAACCCAGTTGTCTGCCAAGTGAACTTGCATCCATGCATTGTGCATAATTGGACCTAATCTGCATATTGCAACAATCCAAATTTTATTATAACATAATAGCTTCAGAATTACAGTTAGATGCAAAGTCCCAATTATAAAAGTGTTGCAGAGGTACCCAAGTGTCTGCCAGGTGAACTTGCATCCATGCATTGTGCATAATTGGACCTAATCTGCATATTGCAACAATCCAAATTTTATTATAACACAATAGCTTCAGAATTACAGTTAGATGCAAAGTCCCAATTATAAAAGTGTTGCAGAGGTACCCAAGTGTCTGCCAGGTGAACTTGCATTCATGCATTGTGTATAATTGGACCTAATTACCGCTCCGGAAAAGCGGTAGAAGATGGATGGACAGTTTTTGTTTCACACACTGTCACCACATGGTCCTTTTGTCTCATCATTGACAAAATTACTAAAAATCATTCAAAACAAAAACAATTTTGGTGTCACACTGTCACCACATGGCCTTTTGTCCCTTCATTTGCCGCTTCATCTTCTACTGCTCCGGAAAAGCGGTAGAAGATGGATGGATGAACAAATTTTTGTTTCACACTTTGTCAACACGTGGCACTTTTGTCCCTTTATTTGTTCCTTCATCTTCTACCGCTCCGAAAAAGCGGTAGAAGGTGGATGGATGGACAATTTTTGTTTCACACACTGCCACCACATGCCCTTTTGTCCCATCATTGACAAAATTACTAAAAATCATTTAAAAAAAAACACAAATCTCATGGCACATTTGTTTCACACTAAACTAGAATGAAGCAAATGAAACACAGTTTATGCAACAAATATCAGAATCAGAATCAGCTTTATTGGCCAAGTATGCACAACACATAAAAGGAATTTGACTTTGGCTAAAAACTTGCTCTCGTTGTTCAGGTGGAGGATTTAAATAAGATTTAAATAAGGATTCAATGACAACAGAGTATGTACAGTAAATTACAGTCTGTCCACGTTTCTATAAAAGGATGCAAATATATACAGGAATATATGCAGTTATTTACTCAGACTATCCACACTTTGCAGAAATATATGAAAAAATATACAGTCACACAGTATTTCAATGTGAACTCAGATTCAGTGATATAATGTGAATGAAGTAAAGCAGTGTGAGAGTTATGTGCAATGTAATAATGGATGAAAAGTCATGAGTACAGCAACAGGTAGGACTAGGCGAATGTTAGGAATTCATCAGAGTGATGGCTTGAGGAAAGAAACTGTTCCTGTGACGGGTGGTTATGTACCTGGTTATGTACCTGTTTGTTTCATCGGTCACAAGCATCTAGAATTCCGGAGTCCAAAAAAAGTGACACAAAATCAGTGGTGGGCGCAGATGACAGGTCCTTCTCTCCATGATTTCCAACTGGCTGTTCAAATGCTTTCAGCCACGGCTGACAAACTTTTTCATCTCTAAAAAGCTCCCAGCCGTCAATGTCCAAACCTCCCGCCACATCGCCACTACCAGTTGTCCTGCCACCGCGCACACGTGGCACATGTTAGTGCGCACCGGCGGCACATGTTGATGTGCACCAGCAGTGCGCTCTTGCCCAGCCAAACGTCGCCCACGGGCTGCTCTGGACCTTTTTCGCTCTGCGACCACGGTTTGGCAAAGCAGAACAATCTGCAGACGAGGCTCCTGTGCTATTTTGGGCATGGCTGGACACAGAAAACGCAGCTTCAGCGTCGTGCACAAGATGTCCGTCTCCACTTTTGCAAGAACTGCTTGCACCATTGTCCAAAGGCACATAATCAGAGCTGGACTCTAACTCAGATGACGAACTAGGGCTAAGCTCTTCCTCTAACCCAGGAGCGGTGAATACCAGTCCTAATACCTCTTCAGCTGAGAGCATTTTTTTCGCCATCTTGTTTCCTCCTGTCAAACAGCAGCATGAAAGGGGGCCGGCTTCAAACGCTGATTTGACCTATTTATTGCATTGGACCATTTCCAGTTCTCACGGTAAATGAAGAGCCACACCTCTCAGCCACCAAGAGGTGTTAAAAGGTTTGTACATTTCACACTCTATTCAGCTGTACAGGCTTTGTTTAGACTGATCAGCTGACAGGTGCAGAAGTGCGCCATACACACTCAAAGGGTTAACACCTCCGAACATCACCGCTTAGTTCCTCCTCACGGCTGTCTTTTAAAAAAATGGCCAACACACGCCAATTTATCACATCCTTTTTCCATGTAAATTAGAAACATTCTTTTGTAAATGTGAGGATTTTTTCATAAATTTGCAGGATTTTCCTGCGGAGTTAGAGCCATTCGACTCAGAAATGTGCAGCTTCTTACTTAAAAATTTGCAGCTTTTTACTATTCATAATTTTGCAGCTTTTTCCTCATGAATTTAGAACTTTTCTTACTCTTGAATTTGCAGTTTTAAAAAAAAGGCTTAAACTTGCAGCATTTTACTCAAATCTTATATCTGCAGCGTTTTAGATTGTAAACTGTTGGAAATTTACACCTTCTTTTGTCTTTTTGCAAAAGTTGCAGCTTCTTACCCATAAAATTCCACTTTTTTTGGTCAGAAATTGGCAGCTTTTAACTGAGACTTATCTCCTTTTTGTGTGTGTGTGTGTGTCAGGTCAGGCATTGGCTTGCTTGCTACCAGATAACCATGAAAACCGGTACTACCTGTCTCATGGGTCGGGCCGTCGGTGACTCAACCGGCATCCCCGCCCTTCCGAGGGCATGGAGGGTGAAAGAGGGCATCCTGGCAGAACTAAAAACAACATCTGCCACAGGTCTGTGGTGGACCACTCCCAGTTACACAGGGTGAGACTGGACATCCTGGCAAATAAACACATCTGTCACAAGGTCTGTGGTGGACTGTGCCAGTCGGTGCATTGTGGCATGCACTACACAAAGAGCAGAGATAAACAAACGTATCATCTGGTCAGTCACTGCAACAGATACTGGAGTCAGTTTGTCTTGGCTTGCCCTTGCCACTGATAATTGCCCTTGCCACTGTGATTGCTGCAGACGAGTTTGTCGCCCTTTCCCTTCCAGAAGGGGAGGATGATGCCCCTGGTCCAGTCACTGGGGAGCTGCTCTGTCACCCAAACATGATTGATGATGAGGGTGAGCCACTGGGTTGTGCAATTTCCGCCCATCTTCAGCATTTCGATGGTTATAGCACAAATTCCAGGGGCTTTCCTGTTGTTTATCTTGGTCAGGGCAGCTGCAATTTTTTCGGAGGTGACTAGATTGGTCCTGCAGGAATCACAGGAAGCAGTGGCATTGGCAGTGGCTAAGAGACTGGGGTCAACGGGAACAGGAGGATGATGCAGGAGGTGACTGAAGTGCTCTTTCCACTGATTGAGGCAGTTTGTCTCAGTGGTGATGAGACTGCTGTTGATGTCCTTCACCTGGGCTGTCTTGGTGTGTGGGCCATTGCATGCTTGACAGAGCATACTGAACTGCTCATGTTGTTATTTCTGGCCGCTGACTCCAGGCGCTTGGCTTCTTCCGACCAATACCATTCTTTGTCCTCTCTGATGGCCACATTGCGTAGATGGTTTAATCTGCAGTACTCCATCAGGTCGTCTCGGAGGCAGGCCTCTCGACATCAGTCGATGATGTCCAGAGTCTGCTAAGAGATCCAAAGGCATTTTGGGGAAGACTGTGCATGTCCCAGGGCATTGAGGGAAGAATGGAAGATGTTCTTGTAACCCAGCTGAGAAAATGACTCTTTTTCTCAGATTTCATTTGTATTAATGGAAGTGTGTGATTTCATTTTGAAAACCGACTATCTTGGGGAAGAGGAAGTGCGATCCTTGTCATCCAACTTTTAAATTTCCATTTCATGGTCACGTTGGGTGATCTGGGTCTTTCCATTCGTTAAGAGCGATATTAGCCCCGCCTTCCGAGTAGAGGCAACGAGCGCGCACTCGGAATTCAGTCTTTCACGATATGAGCGCAGACGAGAGAGATTGTGAAGCGGTCTGATTCACACAGATACCTCTTCTTGTTGACGGGAGCACGAGCGTGAGGGGCATTGTGGCGGTGTCCTTTGCTGTATTCACACTGAAACCTCATCTTGGCTAGGTTTTTTTGGTTGCCGATCAAGAAGCTTCTGGATCCTGGATTCTCTCCGAATGGAGATGGCGAGCCTGACCCGAGACTGAACCGAGATTGATCTGAGATCTAACCAAGATCTCAATCGAAGAGCATCCTTCCTCTCTCCAGTGCCCAACGTTGAAGTGGTAACAACACAAGTAGCCGCTTTAAAAGAGGAAAGGAAACCTGAGTCTGTAGATACAAGATATCTTGACTGGTCAAACGACTAAACCAAACGGACAAACAAACACTGAGCTCAGTAGGACATCTTTGGGGTTTTATTTCATACCGGCCGTTGTATATTTGTATAGTGGTAAATTGTCTGTATATGTTGCTCACTTTTTTCCCTATAAATAACAACCATTATTGCTCATTTCTTGCCTCCAGCTATTTCATTCCACACTCACTTTAATTCCCTATTGCAACCCTTACAAACCTAGCAACTAGTCTACACTTAATTATTTCCCTTACCTAATTAACATAAGGCAAGGGTTACATTCTTCTTGAAAATCTCCCATTCGCCCACTTTGTCCGTGGTCAGGGCACTGAAGCGGTTGTTGATAGAACGTTGGAACTCAGTGGTGATGTTGGGATCACAGAGCTGGGAGGAGTCCAGGCGGGACTGGTGCTTGGCAGAAGTATGGGCCCGTAGCTTCAGCTTAAGCTGTGCAACCAGCAGAAGATGGTCAGTGTTACCAAGCTCTGCTCCTCTGAACACATGGCAGTTTATCACAAATAACTTCCAGCAGCGGGAGATGATGATGTGGTTGAGGGCCTTTTGGGTTCTGCCTTCTGGGCTATATCAAGTCTAGTAATGGATGAATTTCCGAGGAAACCAGGTGTCGGCTATGCAGAAATTATGGGAGTGACAGAGCAGGAGACAGTTACCATTGTCATTGGTAGATGGGTCGGCAAAGGTGGTGCCGACAGGTGGATCGGGAGACTGGGCTGGGAGCAGATCTCTGGAGGAGAGGGTAGCGTTGGCATCAGTAAGAAGGATGGTGATGTTGTGCAGTGGAACCTGTTCAACAGCCTGATGAAGCTGGTCAAAGAAAGCATCCTTCTCTTCCTCATCTTCAACATAGGTGGGGGCATACGTGACAATAACTACTACTGATATTTGACTGAAGTAACCATAATAAAATGAGTTGATGGATTTTTTTATTGATTGCGATTTTTTTAAGAGTAATAGGAATATTGCATGTTTACTGTTAATAGAAAAATTATTTCAATAAAGCCGTTTTTGAAGAAGTGAATGTCTTTTTGCAAGATGATTCAATAAGCAAAAATCTGAAACCTGAAAATCATCAAAGACAAATGTCCTTTTAATGAAGACCTGGATAACATTCTAGCCTCGCTAAACTAGTTCACCGACAAATATAATGGAGTCTGAACCAGTTTACACTATAATGCAGTTACCGGAGCTGCAGAAAACACCTTGGAGGGTCAGTAGCATCTTTGCTAACTGTGCTAGCTACACAAACATCATCATAACAACAAGACAGAGATGCATTGCATAAAGTTGTTCGTTTCGAAAAGGAGCAGAGTGAAACCAAACCTATCCAGACCAATTTGACAAATTTATGAATCTTGATGTGGACTTAAATAATAGTGCAGTTTCTAAAGAACTGCTTTGCACAAAATTGCAAATATCTGCCCGGAAACTATTGCTCTTTTGATGTGAACACAAAGTGATTCTTTGTCCATGGAGCTGTTTTCCTCAAAATGTTCAGATACAAAATGAAGCCATGATATCAATGTGTTACCTCCTCCCAGTGTCGTGTTTGCCCCTTTCAGGGCATGAATGAGGTGCCAGATGCCGACAGAGAGTTTGTTTGTTTATTCACAGAAGAAACAAAATAAAGATCCACGTGGGGCAAAACACATACATGAACACAAAATAAAGAACTCGAACATCAAAGCAAGAGCGTAGCAAGGGTGGAACCAGACACTATAGAATAACACTTACAAATGATGAAGCGAGGATGAATCAAACACAGAAGGAAGACTGGAGCCGCGGATAGGGACTCCAGTCCTGGTAGACGCAGGTCGCAGCGATGAGTGAGCCTCAGCTGCTCCCTTAAATACTGATAACAAAAAGCCAAGAACCAAACAGAAGAGAGGAAACGTAATGACCAAAATCATGCTCAGCTGTGACAGTGCCGGCTCGAGTTTGACAGCCGGAAGTTCGGTCCCGGCGCTGTCACAGTAAAAGCCCTGGGAACACCAATAATAACCAAACAGAAATAATACGGGAGAAAAAGGGAAAATACTGAGTAACCCAAGTGCGGATGAGCTCAGTGCTCGGACCACCACAGTACCCCTCGTTCAAAGGGCGCATTCCAGGTGTCCATAGTGACACCCAGGAAGCCCCCCCCTCTGAAAGCTAACAAGACCGACCTCGAGTGGGCAGAGGGGGAAACAGGCTAGAAGGGAGAGAAACCCGAAAGGAAATAAGTACAGAATGTCTAACAGCAAAATACAGGAAAAAAAACCACTGATAGGATATTTTTAGGTTTCATGATTATTCTATATGATTTTAACGGTGTATTATTCTATTTTATATTATAATCGGATCTGGTGCATATAATGAGCAAATGTCTGATTCTCTGTGTTTCTCCATTGTCTCGGAGCTTGAAAAGAATGTCTGTTTCTCAGTGTAAGATTAGGCTGAGCAAGATTGTAAATAATGACGAAGGTTTTTGTTTTATCATACCAAGCTGTTCTGTTCTGTATGCCTGAAGTTAGGGTGACTTGGCTTGACCAGGTCATGTAAAGATCATAGCAGAATGTTCAGTGCTGTCCATAGATTAGAAGCAGTCTCAGGGAAAGATGGCTTCAGCCGTCTTTAGGTTTAGATAAGGTCAGGGACGCCTGCCCAGGGTACGAGAAGCAACATCCTTGAACACATGTTAGGGAGTTGGTGTGAGCAAGCTCTGAGACACGTTATGCTGTGACCGATTGCCTCCTTTTTCTGATCAGAAAGAGAATAAATGGCTCAGAGCTTGGAAACCGCCTATTGATTATTGATACAGTCTCAATCAATTCATTTTTGATCTAACATTTTTGGCACACCGAACAGGGACCCACATAAAGAGGTCCACGGACTTTTCCAACGGATCCAGACTGGACTGTGCACGGTCAAAGAAGAGGAGAAGCCCACACTTCTGGGGAGCGCTGAAAAGACACGCTGAATTTCCCTCTTCAAAAGCCCTGGAGAGGTCGGGAAGCGGCGTGGAGTTCTGACGGGTCTACCAGAACTCAAAGAGGCGGATACCATCCATCCATCCATCCATCCATCTTCTACTGCTTTTCTGGAGGTCCGGGTCGCGGAGGCAGCAGTTCAAGCAGAGAAGCCCAGACTTCCCTCTCCCCAGCCACCTGCTCCAGCTCTTCAGAGAGGATACTAAGGCGTTCCCAGACCAGCTGGGAGACATAGTCTCTCCACCGAGTCCTGGGTCTGCCCCGGGGTCTCCTCCCAGTGGGACGTGCCCGAAACACCTCAAGTGGGAGGCGTCCAGGAGGCATCCTAATCAGATGCCCATACCACCTCAACTGACTCCTTTCAATGTGGAGGAGCAGCGGTTCTACTCTGAGCCTCTCCCAGATCTCTGAGGGTGAGTCCAGCAATCCTACGGAGAAAGCTCATTTTAGCCGCTTGTATCCGCGATCTTGTTCTTTCGGTCATTACCCAAAGCTCGTGACCATAGGTGAGAGTAGGAACATAGATTGATTGGTAAATCGACAGCTTTGCCTTAGAACTCAGCTCCCTCTTCACCACAACAGACCGGTACAACGTCCGCATCACTGCAGATGCTGCTCCGATCTGTCTGTCAATCTCTCGCTCTATTTTCCCCTCACTCGTGAATAAGACCCCGAGATACTTAAACTCCTCCACTTGGGGCAGGAGCCTGTCCCCAACCCAAAGAGGACAATCCACCTTTATCCAGCTGAGGACCATGGACTCGGACTTGGAGGTGCTGATTCTCATCCCAACCGCTTCACACTCAGCGGCAAACCATCCCAGCAAGAGCTGTAGGTCATTGCTGGATGAAGCCAACAGGACAACATCATCTGCAAACAACAGAGATGAGATCCTGTGGTCACCAAGCATGACACCCTCCGTTCCCTGGCTGCGCCTAGAAATCTGGTCCATAAAAATTATGAACAGGATCGGTGACAAAGAGCAGTCCTGGCGGAGTCCAATTCTCACTGGGAATGAGTCCGACCGAGTGTTGGCAATACGACCCAAACTCTCACAACGGTCGTACAGAGACCGAATAGCTCGTAACAACAAGCCTGATACCCCATACTCCCGAGGCACCCCCCACAAAAAACCATGAGGGAAGCGGTCAAATGCCTTCTCCAAGTCCACAAAATACATGTAAACTGGTTGGGCAAACTCCCACTAACCCTCGAGAATTCTCGAGAGGGTAAAGAGCTGGTCCGATGTGCCACGGCCAGGACGAAAACCACATTGCTCCTCCTGAATCCGAGGTTTGACCTACGGCCGGACTCTCCTCTCCAGTAGCTTGGCATAGACCTTTCCAGGGAGGCTGAGGACTGTGATCCCTCTAAAGTTGGAGCACACCCTCCGGTCCCCTTTTTTAAAAAGAGGAACCACCACCCCGATTTGCCATGCCAAAGTCACTGCCCCCGACCTCCATGCAATGTTGCAGAGGCGTGTCAACCATGACAGCCCTACAACATCCAGTGCCTTGAGGTGCTCAGGGCGAATCTCGTCCACCCCCGAGGCCCGGCCACCAAGGAGATTTTTAACCACCTTGGCGACCTCAGCCCCTGTGATAGGCGAGTCATCCCCCTCATCCCCAAACCCTGCTTCCTCTGTGGAAGGCATATCAGTGGGATTGAGGAGATCCTCAAAGTATTCCTTCCACCGCCCTACGATATCCCCAGTCAAAGTCAATAGTGCCCCATCCGCACCATACACAGTGTGGACAGGGAGCTGCTTCCCCCTCCTTAGCCGCCGGACAGTTTGCCAGAATCTCTTCGAGGCCGACCGAAAGTCTTGTTCCATGGCCTCACCGAACTCCTCCCATACCCGGGTTTTTGCTTCAGCAACCACCCGAGCTGCACTCCGCTTGGCCTGCCGGTACACCTCAGCTGCTTTGGGAGTCCCACAAGCTAACCAAGCTTGATAGGACTCCTTCTTCAGCTTAATGGCTCCCCTCACCACTGGTCTCCACCACTTGGTTCGGGGGTTGCTACCACGAGATGCACCGACAACCTTGCGGCTGCAGCTCTGGGCCACCGCTTCAACAACAGAGGTGGAGAACACAGCCCATTCAGACTCCATGTCTCCAGACTCCCTCGGAATGTGGTTGAAGTTCTTCCGGAGGTGGGAGTTGAAGACCTCCCGGACAGGGGCCTCAGCCAGACATTCCCAGCACACCCTCACTATATGTTTGGGTCTACCAGGTCTGAATGGCTTCCTCCCCCGCCATTGGCTCCAACTCACCACCAGGTGGTGATCAGTTGACAGCTCTGCACCTCTCTTTACCCAAGTGTCCAAGACATACGGTCGCAGGTCTGATGACACAATAACAAAATCGATCATCGACCTGCGACCTAGGGTGTCCTGGTGCCAGGTGCACATATGGACACCCTTATGCTTGAACATGGTGTTCGTTATGGACAAACTGTGGCTAGCACAGAAGTCCAATAACTGAACACCACTCGGGTTCAGATCGGGCAGGCCATTCCTTCCAATCACCGCCCTCCAGGTTTCACTGTCATTGCCCACGTGTGCATTGAAAGCCCCCAGTACGGCAATGGAGTCTCCAAGAGGAGCACCCTCCAGCTCCCCAGTCACCCCTGGAGTTGCCCTGGGCAAGAGGCAGCAAGCAGGGGTGGGTGTTCTTGTATCCCCCCACCTTGCTGCCTCTATATTGGAGTTTTTCCTGGTGGATGAAAGGGTTGCTTCCCTGCGCCTTTGGGTTGGGAAACGGGTCCTGACCATCATTTGTGCCTATGCACCAAATGATGTTTCAGAGTACCCACCCTTTTTGGAGGCGGATCCCAAGTATGGGTAATTTATTTCAGTTTTTGTTATTGTTGTTATGGCCAGTGAGTGATATCCTAGACCAATTGCACACTGTGGAAGCTGAAAGAGTGAAACTAGCGGCCTAACTGATGAGTTATTTTTACCCATGGTGAGGATATCGTAATAATCCCCTTGAGAGGAATAAGGTTTTCCTTTGCAAACGGTGACCGATATTTCAAGACCCGGGGTAATTCTTAGAAATTCGCCGCTTTCAACGGTCAAGTAAGTGCAGTGGAGGTCTAGAAGTGCATATGCAAAGAAAAAAGGGAAAGATTCGTGGTCTCGTTCCTATGTAGAAGAGTCACGTGATCCCAGAGAAGTGAATTTTCGGGGACAGATTTGTGCTTCTTGTGACCGCTTCTGCTTATGGTCCAGTGTTTGGACCTCCAGCATTCATGGGGAGGTTACGTGAACCCTGAAGGGAGAGAGAAAAAAAAAGAGAGATTTTATTTTGTGAGTTTGTTGAAGCGTTAGATAAAAAGTCACTGCAGTCTGAATTTGGTTTGTTTCAGTGTTACATGAAATCCGCTCTGGTGTGAAACACAGAGAGGCTGAGTTCCCACGGAGGCGGAGTGAATAGGGTGTGAAATTGATGTCTGTGATTTTTTTCCTGATATTTGTGGAGCATAAAAGGGTTGGTTAGTTAATTGTTATCCTTTTGGAAAGTGTTTAAATTTATAGGTATTTGAAAATAGTAGCCTTGAGCAAAAACAGCGGACTGGTGTTGTGCTTTCACGGCAGTGTAAAAACAAAAAAAAGGAAGGAGCTTCACGCTGCAGTGGTGGTGTGGGGGTTGCCATGTGTGAGATTTCTCCAGTAAAATGTTGCCAGTTCCGGAGATTAATTGAAGTAATTCTCATGCTGTTTTGGGTTTTGGCATGAACCTAAAAGTCTTTATTGTGTGACCTTGTGGAGATAACGCAAAAGAGAACATTTCTGTGGGCCCTGTGTGTGTGTGTGTGTGTGTGTGTGCTTGTCTGTGTGTGTGTGTGTGTGTATCTGTCTTGTGACTCCGTGTATGTGTGTCCTTGAGAGAGGGAAAAAAAGAAACACAGAGAGAGAGCTTGGGAAAAAATATAGAAAAAGCTGTGTAGCTATTAATTTGTGTGTGGAAACTTGGTAAAAGGGGAAAAAAAATTTAAACATGGGTTGCTGTTACAGCAAGCAGGACATAAGACAGCCACAAAGTGTTCAGACAGGAAGAAATAATGCCTCATTTTGCTGTAAGGGTTGCAGAACACAGCAAGATGAGAATGAAATTTATGTTTTGTCAGGAGATGGCAAATTTATGAACAAAAAAGACAGAAATAGCACAAGGTTTCTGGCAAAATGGAGAAAGAAATTCAATTTCAGTGGGGAACTTAGGGTTAAAGATTGTGAGAGTTTGATTTCTGCCATTAAATTAGCAGCAGATGGCAGTAGGCGAAAAGAGTTAAAATATGGACTCTTCAAAGCTGAACAATGGCTTCAAATTGCCAGGCAACACCAAGCTGACTTAGATACCTCAAAAGAGACCTCAAAAGACTCGGATGTTTGTAATAAAATGGGTTTGACTAATGCACATTCTTTCTCAAAATTCTGAGGCGACAAAGGAGATAGCGGCCGGAGCAGGTGGCGTGGAGATAACCTGACCCCTCCCTCTCTGCATCCGGACCTTGAGACGGTGACGGCCCCCATGGCACCGACTGCCGACCTGGCTCACCCCTCCTCCACGGCTGGGCACCTGCCTCCCCGCCCGCCTCCTCCTTCCTTTCAACGCATGCTGGACATCAAGCCTAGAGTCCAGCTTTCTCCTCTGACAAAAAAAAAAAGTTAAGTGTTCATGCACCTTCACATTATGCCATTTCAACAGCACACACATCATCACCCTTAGATAAACACATTAAGGAAGAGGAACATGCAGTAGAATTAGGACAATTTCCTATGGTTAAATTATACAGTCAGTCAATTATACGTCAGGCAGCCGACCCAGGACACAGAACCGGCAGAACAGTCCTTCAGACGGCTGACTCACGTCCTTAGACCACCAGGACTGGAGGGGGGAGCTCGGAGGCGGCTTCCCTACCGAGAGGCACAATGAGGGGAAGCAGAACCGAATGAAAGGGACCCCAGCGGCGTCCAGTGGTGGAGAATGGGGGGAAGGGGGGAATCGGGGAACCAGTCCAGTGTCAGGCGGAAGGGGATCTGCAGCTCCCTCACCGACCTCGAACTGAGCCAGCGCAGCACCCTCAGTGGACCCCGACCGGGCCAGTGCCGCACCCTCGGTGGGCCCTGACAGGGCCAGCGCAGCACCCTCGATGGACCCCGACCGGGCCAGCACAGCACCTGGGATGACCTCCCAAAGTGAACCGGGAGCCTCGACAATATCAACTGGAGCAGAGTCATCTCCGGTGACCCTGGAAGAAGGCTCAGAAAGAGGGGGAGAACAGGGGTCAGGATCACCGGCAATGGCAGAGCCCGGTGAGACGAGCTCGGATGCAGTGGCCGGCTACACCCGGCTCTCCTCCCCAGGAGACAGGCAAGAATGCTCCAAAACAGAGAATAGGAAGACAAAACAGAGCACTTGCCTGATCTCAAGCTCTACCGCCATCTAGGACTTCGACGATCCAGGCTCGACGGTCAGGAGGTCCATCTTTGGTTCCCACTCGACTGCAGTGGCCTCCGCAGCTGGCATGATGGCCTCCACAGTCCGAGAGCCCCCTGACACTGAAACCCACACTGATGGCCCACTCGGCGTGGTGACAGGGGGTTCCATAGCCTGCTGGAGCTGACTGCTGCTCCATGGAGACCCGGGGACGCTTTGTCGTCGGCGCAGGCTCCATCTGACAGTCAGCCCTCCTCCTCTGCCCATGATGCAGCTGCTGTGCTGGAACCAGGCTCTTCAGAGCCACAGGCTCCTCCTCCATCCAGCGGTCTACTCCTGGCACCGGGGGATGCTCGGAGAGAAGGGGAGGAAACACAGAGGTAGCAGGTTCAGTTTTAATGGCAGCAGCAGGTGGTGGGAGCTCAGAGGACTGTGAACCCTGAGCTCACACCCCCAGGAATCAGACAAGGTAATTCATTACACTAAGATTTAGAATGAAAACACACTTGCCTGCTTTCCCGGGGAACGATGGTGACTTCTGCAGCGGGCTTGGCTCTTCCTCTTCCCATAGGGAGGGTGACGGAGGGCCCCCCGGAAGACAAGGAGGAGTCACCCCCATAGGATCAGTGATGGGCAGAGCCAGAAAAGGAACCCTAGGTCTCACAGCAGCTGAAGGGAGCGCCGAGGAGGATGGAGGAGTAGCCGAGGCCATCAGGGGATGTGAAGCTGACGGAACAGCAGGAGACGATGACTCAAAGGCTGAGGCTGCTATTTTCACCTTCCGTTGAAACGCAGGGAAAACAGCTGGCTGGGAGGCGGAGTTTCTTTGGCAGCCCGGGACAGGATCCGGATGGGAACCTCACGGAGGAACAGTGACGGGTGGAGCCAGATACGGACTCGCTGGGCTCACCACACCTGAAAGGCGCGCTGAGGAGGAGGGAGGAGCAGCCGGGGCAGTCCGGGGACATGAAGCTGATGGAACCACGGGACAAGCTGACCCGGAGGCTGGGGCTGCTGTCTTTATCTTTTGTCGTGGCACAGGAGAAACAGCTGGCTGGGAGGCGGAGTTGTTCTGGCAACCCAGAACAGGATCCGGATGGAAACCTCGTAAAGGACCAGCCCACTCAGGAAGGTTCCCTCTCGTCGGAACGACCGTGTCCCAGGGAGGAGATGGAGGCTTCTTGGCCGGAATCTCCATCGGTTCACAGTTCTTCTGCTGTAGAACCATTAACGCCACCAACCTCTCCCTGCCCTCTGGATACGAGGTCAGGTGGTAGCGTTTTAAGGCCCTTTGCGTGAGGTCCAGGTACCAGTGTGCGGTGTCTGAGGGGGTGAACAGACGGGCATTGGACAAGAGGTCATCAACCTCCATGAGATACTCGATACAATACGCCATCTCTCCGAATAACACTGGCACCAGAAAAAAGGGGAAAAAACTCAAGCCCAAAAAAACCAAACTTACTGTGGCTGGCACCTCACTTGGCTGTGACCAACTGTTGTGTTTGCCTCTTTCAGGGCATGAATGAGGGGCCAGATGCCAACAGAGAGTTTGTTTGTTTATTCACAGAAGAAACAAAATAAAGAGCCACGTGGGGCAAAACACATACATGAACACAAAATAAAGAACTCGAACATCAAAGCAAGAGCGTAGCGAGGGCAGAACCAGACACTATAGAATAACACTTACGAATGATGAAGCGAGGACGAATCAAACACAGAAGGAAGACTGGAGCTGGGGATAGGGACTCCAGTCCTGGTAGACGCAGGTCGCAGCGTGGAGTGAGCCTCAGCTGCTCCCTTAAATCGTCGGCCTCCGTTGGTCTATGATGACCATGGAAGAGAATCCTAAACATCTACTCTGCTGGAACAGCACTGCCTGTGGCTGAACAGGCCGATGTGCACCGGTGTTCTACCTTCCAGCGTTGGGTGTTGGTAGGATTCAAGCCTGGGCAGGAAGATATGGAGGACAAGATGTTACCCATGCAGCATGTCCCCCCTCTCCACGTCACTGATAAATCCAAAGGAACAGCAGGGCTGCTATAGTTTGGCACCAGCGCCGTCGCAGGAGCTGCCAGAACGATGTTGAGCACA
This sequence comes from Pholidichthys leucotaenia, assembly GCA_020510985.1. Classification (NCBI taxonomy): domain Eukaryota; kingdom Metazoa; phylum Chordata; class Actinopteri; order Cichliformes; family Pholidichthyidae; genus Pholidichthys; species Pholidichthys leucotaenia. Next base: position 410,295,966 of record CM035842.1, on the reverse strand, counting down.
ACAGAGAACTGCCTTAGGGGCTCCGACTCCGGATTTTTCCTCAGGGTTGACTCCCGAAGCCTTTCCCGTGACCGGGTGTGCCGCAAGGCAGCGGAGGTTTGAAATCAGGGTTTACCTTCCCCTAGATGGGCTACCTTCCCAGGTTGACGAGCCACCATCTACCCGAAGCATCTGGTTTTAAGGCGCCAGAGATCCGCCCTCGCCCCTTCTCCTATTAGTAAAAGCAGTTCCGCCGGGCTTAGAGACTAAACCACACGGGCAGGCTAGGAGTTGGACTTAGTTGTCAGAGGCTTTTCGAGACACACGCCGTAAGGAGCACTTTATGAGCACTGGGAGCTTAACCCCAGTACCTCCCTTAAATACTGATAACAAAAAGCCAAGAACCAAACAGAAGAGGAGGAAACATAATGACCAGAATCATGCTCAGCTGTGACAGTGCCGGCTTGACTTTGACAGCCGGAAGTTCAGCCGCTGCGCTGTCACAGTAGAAGCCCTGGGAACACCAATAATAACCAAACAGAAATAATACGGGAGAAAAAGGGAAAATACTGAGTCACCCCAGCGCGGATGAGTTCAGCGCTTGGATCACCACACCCATGGCCAGTGCGTCTCTGTTCAGTCCACACTCGCGCATCACTGGAACGCCACCGATGAATCAACACTGACACCGTGAGATCGAGTTGAAAATGACTGCTAACTGGAGGTGATTAGCTCATATGGAATATCCAGATTTGAAGGGGTATGGGGGGTGCCATCCCACTTGCTAGCAGAATGACCCCAAATCATCTCCCTCATTAACCTGTCATCCACCCACCCCCATTTATAGGTATAAATCAAGGGGGGAACAGGGGGGACAATCCCAACCCCCCACTCCGTCCGAAAAAGGGAAGAACTGCCTCTCCGAAATATCACAAACCTTTCTACATCATGCTTCTTACCATGTTACCGTGTTAACTGAATAAAATTACTTTAAACAGCCAATTTTAAGCAGAAATGCAAAAAGAAATCTTAGAAGTTTGCCTTTTTTCCTCATAAATGTTTTTCCTTGTAAATTTTCATCTTTTTCTAATAAATTTGCAACTTTTTCTTAAAAATGTTCAACTTTTTTCTCATAAATTTACAATTTTTTTTCTCCTAAATCTGCAATTTTATTTCTCTGAAATTTGCACTTTTTTCCTGTAGATCTGCAGCTTTTTCACATAAATTTGCAATTTTATTTCTCAAACAATTTGCAGTTGTTTCCTGTAGATGTGCAACTTTTTTCTCTTAAATGTGCAACTTTTTCTCATAAATTAGCAACCTTTTTCCTCATAAATTTTCAACATTTTTCTTGTAAAGTTTTGACATTTCTTCCAAATTTGCAATGTTCATCTGGATGCCAGTTAAACTTTTATTCTGTGTAATTAAATTGTAATTCACAACTTTTCACTCACTACTTCAATTGGCATCTTTTACCATATTTTTTTAACCTTTAATTCTTGCAGATTTGTACCTAATCACCTACTGAGTGTCTCTAATATATAGTATACATTAAAAGAATTCTTAAAACTTTGGGCATATTCTTGGAAGTCAGATCTATCTTGGGTGTTTGTGCTCACCCATCCCAGACAACAGCACAGGTAATTTACAGATGGGGCATTTTGCCAATCTTTATTTGTAAAGTTTGGTCGCTGCATACCAGCTACAGTTCCAGTCCGTAACAATTAATGTATTGATATGGGCAAAACAAAAAAACAAAAAAAACCTCCAATTGTCACAAACACAATGAAATATGTGGGTGATAATAATTTAGAGGGAAAACATAAAATTTACTTCCCTAGTCACTCAGTTGGTTTAGGGATCCATATGAAAAACTGGGTCAGGCCTCTCTTTGGCCTTGGGACAGTCCCCAGTTCTTTGTGGTATAGAATGGCCAGAGCCCAGATGGCTCCACATACACCCACCTATACTTCCCGCAGTATGAATTGGAAGAGGTACTTCTCAGACATGGGGGTCAGCGCTGACGTAAATGGGAAATGGCGAGTTGTCAGCCAGCCATCAGCAATTTGCCAACCCTATTCAGTGCTCCAGTGATGGGCAGTCTGGTGACCTTTAGGGAAAATGCTGCGTTTTCATCCTACAGACTGGACAGAGGGGCACTTTGGGACCAGAAGTGCTTTTAGGATGTGGTGGAAGTGGACTACAAAATAAAGGAAATCATCTTATGCAAACTAATGCAAAAGAAGCATGAGGGATCGGGCCGTGCAGCAACCTGGAGTCTTTATTTTTCACATATGAAATAGAGCGGTAACATTCATGAATGATTTGCTCAAATGTATTAATTCTTATGGGTGAACGTACTGTACTGAATTACTTACCAGAACTGTACTGGAAGCCAGGGATTGCTATGGATTCTTTTTTTTTTGTTTTTTTTGTTATTGTCTGTTCATTCTGTCTCCTGTAATCATAAATGAAATTACACTCAGGACTTTTCCCATGAGACAGCGAGGATCCAGGGCAACCTTGAACATGGTAACAGAACATTTAGATGTAGCTCCAAGAGACTGCTCACCCCGCGTTCTCAAAGTAATGCTTATCTCTTTGGGCTACTGTATTAAAACTCTGCTCTGTTCTGAGACTTGGAACATTTTCCACTGTGCACCTGCGTGTGGTGTTGTGTGACATTTTCCCTTCTTGGCCAAGGTGTAAATAAATACACAGAAAAGGCATCTTTGACTATGCACTTTATTTATTCACCAGATCAACAAAGACATTTATTAGATTGCAATCCGGTGGATATAAATCCCCTATAAAAACAAATATACATTGTCTAAAATGCCATCTTATGCCCCCCCTTTTTTCCCTACAAACACCTTTCATTGTCCTTTGGTTTCATGTCAAAATCTTTTCCTCCCCCCCATCCTTTCAACCACCAGAATTAGGGATTACTAGGCCCAACCACATCCCACAAGGCTAATAGTGGTTAGCACTGCATTATCAGAATAAATTTGTCATGACTGACAATAAATTGACAGCTCACATGCAGGGAATGACAACAGAGGAAACACACAATGACACAGAATAGCAAGTTTGGTTTGAATTTATTAATGCAAAGGAACACTTCCGCAAGAGAAAAACGCCACTCGCCAGGGGAACTGAGGAGAGAGATGAGAGCAGGTGAATTAGGAGGGAGACTCAAACAAGGGAAAATAGGACTACAGTCACGTGGGAGTATAAGAGAGCCCGGCAGAAGAGCCCAGCACGTACGGCGAACCTCCTGATGATGCAGGATGGCAGGAGTAGAGCTGGGTGAGGTGTCTGACCGGGTAGTGATGGTCGCTGATGTGGTGATGGAAATGGGGCAGGTGAGCACACAGCAACCCTGGAGACACACCACAAAGGAGGTAGCAACCTGTGAAGAGGTAAGCAGAAGTTTAAAGGGGTTTTCAAGTTAAAGGATAAATAACATTTACTGCTGAGGCAGGTAGTATACCCAAAGAGCCAGTGCCGAGGCATTGAAGAGGAGATCTATTTAAGCACTGGTGAGTCAGAGGAACAGGTGCTTCTCATCACGCAGGTGGAGATGATTGCCTGCGGAGTAGGTGAAGGTTGAACCGGACGGGCGGGGGAGGAGTGCGCTCACCAGACCATGTCAAAATCTTGTGATTAAAAACACTTACCGGTTAAAGAACATGCCCAGTTGTATGCACGGTGGCCCAGGATAATGACTGAAACTGCATCGGTCCTTAAAAGCAGTTTAATGGTTATTTTGGGTCAACTTCTCAAAGCAGTTTGTTAAAAAATGCTAACTGGCCTGGAGGATAATGTTAGTTAGGCCAGAGAGTCCTGATTGGCTGAACACTACTGTCACGCCGCGCCATTCATCAGCGGCGCCACCTGCCCACGCACCTGCTACTCGTCAGCGGCGAAGGATAAAAGCCGCCTCGCCCTGAGCGTCGGCCTGAAGCCGTAGACTTCATTTTCCTTGCATGGACTTCTACCACATTCTCTTCAGCATCCTCTTTACCGGTAAGAAGATCACTTACCTCATCTCTCCAGTTTGCTCCCCTGTGCACAGGTGGATCCCTCGGCGGCGGACAATCCCGTCCCTCGTCTCTCCTCGCTGCTGCACCGAGCCCTGCAGGTGGCTTCCATCCTTGAAGCGCCAGTCATCTGCCCAAACAAGTAAGCTTCTCTCCCTCGCCTATTCTCCTCCTGTGTTGGTGTGTGCTCATCACCCTGTGTCCAATTTCTCCCATAGGGTTGCCGGCTGAACGGTCTCCTGCCTCTGGGTCCGAAGCAGACGCCACCACCAACACATTAACATTCCGCAGACACGCACCCAAACATCCCTGTTGTTAATAAACAGTTTGAACTACTCTGAGCCTGTGTGTGTGCGTCTCCTGAGCCGAACGTTATGTCAGTACGGCTTCAGCAGAGCGGCTCGGCGGACGGCGGGCTCGCACACCGGTTTACCATCCTCGAGGCTCGGGTGGATCAGATTGTTTATCAGCAACAGGTGGTTCTTAATCAATTATTAGAACTGACTAACCGATTGAACCGCTTGGACCCCCAACAGCCGTTCCTCCCGACTCGCCAGGGTGGCGCGGCTCCTGCTGTTCCAGCGGCCGTCCAGCCGGCTCCAGTGGCACCGGTTCGGCTCACGCCGATTCCGACCCCCGCCCGCTTTAGCGGTAAGCTCGGTGGAGCGCGGGGGTTTATTATGCAGTGTGAGTCCATGTTCCACCGTGTGCCCGGAGATTTTCCCTCGGATCACAGCCGAATTGGTTACATAGGGAATCTTCTGGAGGGGCGTGCGTTAACCTGGACCTACGCCGTAATGGCGAGGCCCAGTTATGCCACCCTCACCTATGACCAATTCGTGAGGCGCTTTCTGGAGGTCTTTGACCACTCACAAACCGAAACGGTCCAGGTCGATCGGCTTCTCGCTCTCCAGCAGGGAAGCCGGTCGGCAGCGGACCACTCGGTCGACTTCCGGGTAGCGGCGGAGGAATTGGGCTGGGAGGAACGCTCCCTCTGTGGCCTGTTCCTCCGCAGCCTCAATAGTGATCTGAGGGATGAACTGGCTGGTCGGGATATCCCTGGGACGCTAGCGGAGCTGACATCCTTAGCGATAAGTTTGGATAACAGGCTGCGCGAGCGCTCCTCGGGGCGGAGGTCTTCTTCTTCTCGCCCTCGTGGAGCCTCGCCGCACCTGTTCCAAGCTCGCCCCCTGGCGGCGCCGCCAGCATCGCGCCCCGAGGAGTCGGAGCCGATGGTGACGGGCTGGACTAAACTTTCCCCTGTGGAGAAACAACGCCGCCGTGAGTTGGGCCTCTGCATGTATTGCGGAGGCGACCAACACACCGTGGAGCGTTGTCCACGGAAAGCCAGTCGGTGGGGTCCGCGAGTCACTGTTGGAAGCCTCACGGATGTCAATCGGTTAGGATCACTTACTCAGTTGAAGCTGCCCATCCGTTTCTGCCATAACCCTACTGGGCACCTCACCCACGCACTGGTGGATTCGGGCGCAGAAGGCAGCTTCATTTCACAAAGCCTGGCAACCCGATTGGGCATCCGCTGCCAGGCACTCAACACTCCCATCTCCCTAATCCACCTCTCCCGTGCCACCCTCGGGAGAGTGACACATCAAACTGTTCCCCTACCGGTCATCATCTCGGGAAACCACCGGGAGGAAATGACCTTTTACGTCCTTCCCAACTCTGTGTCGCCCGTCATCCTGGGGTATCCCTGGCTCCGCCTTCACAATCCGGTCCTGGATTGGAAATCAGCTGGGATCTCGGCATGGAGTACGTTCTGTATGGGCACCTGCCTTCAGTCCGCTGCCTGCTCTCCGTCCGCTCCTCCCCCTGCGACGGACGCTGCACCCCCGGACCTGTCTCTGGTGCCCCCAGAATTTCACGACCTGGGTATGGTGTTCAGCAAAGCGAAAGCTATGTCTCTTCCCCCTCATCGGCCCTATGACTGCGCCATCAACCTCCGCCAGGGGGCTCCCTTACCTTCTGGTCGCCTTTACAGCCTGTCTGCGCCGGAGAAGGAGACGATGAACGCCTACCTGAAGGAATCATTAAGTGCTGGGATTATCCGCCCATCATCGTCACCCGTGGGGGCAGGGTTCTTCTTCGTGGGGAAAAAGGATGGGTCCCTCCGCCCTTGTATCGACTACCGGGCCCTCAATAATATCACGGAGAAGGACCGTTACACCCTGCCTCTCATGGACACTGCTTTCCACTCCCTCCAGGGGGCGACCTGGTTCACCAAGCTGGACCTACGCAGCGCTTACCACCTCGTCCGGATCCGGGAGGGAGATGAGTGGAAAACGGCCTTCCGTACCCCGAACGGCCACTTTGAATATCTGGTGATGCCGTTCGGGTTGACCAACGCTCCTGCAGTCTTCCAGCGCCTCATTAATGACGTCCTCCGGGACTTCATTGGCCTTTTCGTGTTCGTCTACCTGGACGATATCCTCATCTTCTCCAAGTCCAGGGATGAGCACCAGGTCCACGTGAGGCGGGTCCTCCAAAGGCTGCTGGAGAACCGTCTGTACGTTAAGGCAGAAAAGTGTGAATTTTACGCCAGGAGTACGTCCTTCCTGGGGTTCATCATCGCCCACGATAAGGTGCTCCCCGACCCAGAGAAGGTAAAGGCGGTGGTGGAATGGCCTACACCTGCATCCCGGAAGCAGGTGCAGCAATTTGTTGGCTTCGCCAATTTTTACCGCCGCTTTGTTCCCAACTTCAGTGCCATCGTTGGACCACTGACCCGCCTCACGTCCCCGAAGGTCCCGTTCCGGTGGACCGAAGAGGTCGCTGCCGCCTTTGAGGCGCTGAAGGCGGAATTCTCCTCCTCCCGGGTCCTTCGCCAGGTCGACCCCGCGTTGCAGTGCATTGTAGAGGTAGACGCCTCGGACACGGGAGTGGGAGCAGTGCTGTCCCAGCGGTCACCGGACGATGGCGCCAAGCGACCGTGCGCCTTCTTCTCCCGGCGCTTGTCCCCGGCGGAGAGAAACTACGATGTGGGGGACAGAGAGCTCTTGGCCATCAAGCTCGCCCTGCAGGAGTGGCGCCACTGGTTGGAGGGGGCAAGCCTGCCGTTTGTGGTCCTCACGGACCACAAGAACTTGGAATACTTACGATCTGCCAAGCGCCTGAACGCCCGCCAGGCGCGCTGGTCCCTGTTCTTCGCCAGGTTCCAATTTTCCATCACCTTCAGGCCTGGCTCTAGGAACGTCCTGCCTGACGCCCTCTCCAGGCAGTTCGCCCCCGTGGAGTCGGAGGAGGCGCCCCACTCCATCCTGCCCAGGTCGTGCGTCGTGGGAGCCATCTCGTGGGACATTGAGAGCAAGATCCGGAAGGCACAGGAGGTGGAACCTGACCCTGGCGGCGGACCGGAGGGGAGGCTGTTCGTGCCATCCGCGGTCCGAGGAGAGGTCATCCACTGGCTCCACACCTCCAAGCTCACCTGTCACCCTGGCAACCTGTCTTATCCTACACTTTATTACATGTATAGTTTATTTCTCTTATCTTATCATGTTTAATGTTGCAGCATTGTACCGAGACAAATTCCTAGTTTGTGTACTACATGAACAATGGCAATAAACCTGATTCTGGCACCTCCCGGATGATAGATCTCCTCCAACGGTCCTTTTGGTGGCCAGGCCTGCGGAGGGATGCAGCCCGCTACGCCCGGGCTTGCCCAATCTGTGCCACCTGCAAGTCGGGAAATGCCCCTCCAGCGGGTCTGCTCCAGCCCCTGCCCGTCCCTGGCAGGCCCTGGTCGCACATCGCTCTGGATTTCGTCACTGGACTCCCCATCTCCAACTCCTATGACACCATCCTGACCATCGTGGACCGCTTCTCCAAGGCCGTGCACTTCGTCCCCCTGCGAGGCCTCCCTACTGCCCTGGAGACGGCGGACCTCCTCGTCCAACACGTGGTCAGGCTGCATGGGATTCCGGTGGACGTGGTCTCGGACCGGGGTCCCCAGTTTTCATCTGAGGTTTGGAGGTCTTTCTGCAACGCCATCGGAGCCAAGGTGAGCCTCTCCTCTGGCCATCACCCCCAATCCAACGGGCAGTGTGAGAGGACCAACCAGGAGCTGGAGGCTGCGCTCCGCTGTGTGTCCAGATCCAAACCCGCGTCCTGGAGCAACCATCTTGCCTGGGTTGAATATGCCCACAACACCGCTCGCTCTTCTGCTACAGGGATGTCCCCCTTCAAAGCATCCCTGGGTTACGACCCCCCGCTGTTTCCGGAGCAGGAGAGTGAAGTAACTGTCCCGTCAGTTAGGGCCCATCTCAGGCAGTTCCGCTCCACCTGGGCTGCCGCACGCCATGCGCTATTGCGCACAGCGGAGCGCAACAGGACTGTGGCGGACCGGCGTAGGAGACCTGCCCCGGCGTACAGAGTTGGGCAGCTTGTTTACATTTCCACCCAGGACGTCACTCTAAAAGGCGAGAGGAGGAAGCTGGCACAGCGCTTCATGGGTCCCTACCCCATCACCCGGATCATCAACCCGGTGGCTGTGCGCGTGGCTATTCCCCCCTCCCTCCGCATTCATCCTACTTTCCACGTGTCGAAGGTGAAACTGGCGGTTACTGACCCCCTTTGCCCTCCTCCTGCAGCGCAACCCGCGCCCCGGATGATTGGCGGCCATCCGGCCTGGTCCGCCTCCTCCATCCTGGACTCCCGGCGCCGGGGTCGTGGGTTGCAATACTTGGTGGACTGGGAGGGCTATGGGCCCGAGCATCGACAGTGGGTGCCCCCATCGTTTGTGTTGGACCCATCGCTCATCGCGGACTTCCACCGAGCGCACCCGGATAAGCCATCGCCAGGAGGCGCTGCTAGAGGGGGGAGTACTGTCACGCCGCGCCATTCATCAGCGGCGCCACCTGCCCACGCACCTGCTACTCGTCAGCGGCGAAGGATAAAAGCCGCCTCGCCCTGAGCGTCGGCCTGAAGCCGTAGACTTCATTTTCCTTGCATGGACTTCTACCACATTCTCTTCAGCATCCTCTTTACCGGTAAGAAGATCACTTACCTCATCTCTCCAGTCTGCTCCCCTGTGCACAGGTGGATCCCTCGGCGGCGGACAATCCCGTCCCTCGTCTCTCCTCGCTGCTGCACCGAGCCCTGCAGGTGGCTGTCTCCCGGGCTTCCATCCTTGAAGCGCCAGTCATCTGCCCAAACAAGTAAGCTTCTCTCCCTCGCCTATTCTCCTCCTGTGTTGGTGTGTGCTCATCACCCTGTGTCCAATTTCTCCCATAGGGTTGCCGGCTGAACGGTCTCCTGCCTCTGGGTCCGAAGCAGACGCCACCACCAACACATTAACATTCCGCAGACACGCACCCAAACATCCCTGTTGTTAATAAACAGTTTGAACTACTCTGAGCCTGTGTGTGTGCGTCTCCTGAGCCGAACGTTATGTCAACTACCCACATGCCAACACCACGAATAGTTACATCATCAAAAACGTTCAGTATCAACTCGCCTTTTACGGGGAGCGGGGCTTAAGTGAAACTTTACAACAAAAAAAAAACCAAAGACATGAGGCACTTGAATGATTTTGCTCCTGATTTGTCTTTTAAGTCATAAAAAACATGTTACAGACATGTTAACAAGAAAAGAACAGGATTTTTGGCGGAGTGTCACTTTAATATTGTGACGTATGCGGGATTCACACAAGGAAGAGGAGCAAGATGGTTGTGACAAACAGGCTTTATTTACACACCACCAACCCCAACTGCTTCTGAGCACAGACAGGAGGGGAGGTCATTCTGCCAGACCTCCGTTTCAATCATGGTTACACACACATGCTACATCTTGCCCTAATCCTGCTAAACACTGCTGTGTCATTATAACGCAGTTATAATGACACAGCAGTATAACTCAGTAATAACACATTTAATACACACACACACAGTAACGTTTTCAACTGGCAAAGCATGCTGGGAAATCCCTGCCCCCCTTAACATGGCCCCGACGTTACACTGCCCTCCCCTGGACTGGTTTCTGTCCCCAGAAAATTCAAAGTCCACTTTCAGAAATCCAACGCGAGTCAGCCCGGTGCCGAGGCGGCATGCACGGGCCATCTGAGTCTCGGTCGGAGTATCTGGTTGGGGTAGGGTTCCGGTTTGGCCACCAGCGGGTGGATGGACACATCTGACAGCCTCTGTAGGACCACGCACAGTCCCTTCCCTGGCAGCGGGAGTCCCATGTCCGCTCCGGCCGACTCCCACCGCTGCCAGGTCTCCCAGGCGGCCGCTGGCCCGCGTCCATGCGTCCAGCCCTTGCCGTGCCTGGAAAATGGCCGGATCTCCGTCCTGCTCACTCCGCCGAGGGCCTCCGTGACGTCACCGAAAGGGAAAGCATCTGCGGGTGGCGGTAGGACACGCACAGTTCCTCCTCTGGCAGCGGTGGGAGTCCCATGACTCCCACTGCTGCCAGGACCTCCCAGGCGGCCGCTGGCCCGCGTCCAGGTGTCCAGCCCCCGCCGAGCCCGGGAAAAGACCGGATCTGTCCTGCTCGCTCTGCTGCTGCTGCGCTCCAAAGGCCTCTGTGACGTCACCGCCGGGGGAAGCATCTGCAGGAGGCGGCTTTTTCTCCGTCCATGCCACCTCGCTCTAATTTAACGTTGGCGAGGGGCCAGTTTGTCGTGCGCTGCGTGCGGGGCAGTACGGTGTGAAGTACCCTGGCTCTGTGGAGCGGAAGCCCCCCTTTCCTCGAGTCACCGCGGCTGTCTCCTCCGCGCTGCCGTAGCTCCTCCTCCCACTCGCTCTCAGCACGGTGGTTTCCTCTGATGACCAGTCGTTCAGCGCGGCAGCCAACTCGACCTGGGCCAGGTGGTCATCCAACAGGTTCTCGCCGTTGTAGCGGGGAATCTTGGCCCGCTGCCAAATGGATGGGACGGTCATCTCCCGGTCGATCGTCGATCCTAATTGCTCTGGAATCGCCAGCCCGTCCTGCCCTGAAAAGGGCGGGAAACAGGGCTGGTTTGCTCTGCTCGGCCCGTCGGGTCCGCTGCACCGTCCATCGCGGCGAGCCACTCCAGGGCCCGGCATCTCAGCTCTACGCTCCGTTCCCAGCCGAGCAATGAACCGCTCCGGCCGCTGGACCTCCGCCTGAATCCTCATCTTGCTCCATCCCCACTCCTGACACCAGTGTGACGTATGCGGGATTCACGCAAGGAAGAGGAGCAAGATGGTTGTGACAAACAGGCTTTATTTACACACCACCGACCCCCAACTTACTTCTGAGCACACAGAGGAGGGGAGGTCATCCTCCCAGACCTCCATTTCAATCATGGTTACACACACATGATACATCTTGCCCTAATCCTGCTAAACACTGCTGGGTCATTATAACGCAGTTATAATGACACAGCAGTATAACTCAGAAATAACACATTTAATACACACACACAGTAACATTTTCAACTGGCAAAGCATGCTGGGAAATCCCTGCCCCCCTTAACATGGCCCCGACGTTACAATATATAGAAAATCCACGACATGTTCACCTGCTGAATCACCTGCCTAGGCAGCGAATAATAGTGTTCACAGTTCATTAAAATGTACTGATGCACTTCCAGTTCGTTCGCCTAAAAGATCTGTTCGAAATGGTCATACACCGAATCACTCAGTGCTGAATCACTTACAGTTCGTTCACTAAAAAAATCTGCTCTAAAGATTCGTGCACTGTTATGTATGAGAAATAAGAGTCAGAGTCTCGTCTCTCAGGAACCATCAACACCAACCAACCACACCTTTATTCAGAACACACAACTATTTATACAGTGGGCTGTGCCTGCCTGACGTCACGCCAGGGGCGGGTACGGCAGCACACACACACACACACACACACACACACACACACACACACACACACACACACACACACACTACCACTACACCACAATTCCCCTCCCCCATGCAAAAATGCAAACCACACACACAATTGAGACCCTCCCCAATTTAGGACCCGAATCATGCACTAAGGAACAAGGAATCGTGAACTGTAATAAAATATCCTATCACATTCACACAACACAACTAAAATTGGACCAAGTCTCTTAAAACGTTTAAAAAATAATCCCATAACACACCACATACATACTCTCATGCACACCACCAATATATATATGTACATATTTACACTTTACTGTTTAGGTTACACCAATGTCTGTTGACAGCCAGGGATCAAACCGGCCCAGCGGCCCAGGACAGCCCCAAACCATCCACTCCCTTGGCCGCCGAAGATAAGCCAGGCTCGGAGGCCCCGGGCAGCCCCACGACGTGTGTGCCTCTGGTCGCCATCTGCCCCCCCGGGATCAAAAACAGTCTCTCCCGCGAGAGTGTCCCTCTTTACCATCGCCTGCGTCTTTTCCCAGGACCAGCAGTGCTGTTGTCCGGCACGCCGTCTCTCCGTGCTCATCGGTCTGCCCCCGACTGCTTTTAGATCCGCTGTTGACCCAGCCCCTGCGGTCCCGTGTTCACCAGTCCTCCACAGCCGTGTTCCAGGAACACCGGAGACCATCGTTTGGGCCCCGCCCGCTGCCGCAGATCCTCCCTCATGCTGCCTGGCACCCACATCCAGGGCAGCTCGGACACTGGCACCGGGGCCCTCCCGCGGCGACCCTGAGCACAACATGGCCTGTCCATTTTCCGGAGTGTCCAACACCTGTTGCTCACCCCCGGGGCTCATAGCATCACTTTCGCCAGCATCACTCTCCGACCCAGGCACTTCATTGTTTTTTTTTTCCACAATATCTTTATTGAACCTTTTTTTTTTTTTTTTAACAAACATGATACAAACAATCAAACACTAACACTAAAGTACTACAAAAAAAAAAATGCACTAAAAACACCAACAACCACCAACAAAATCAAATCTTCAACAATGCTCCTCTGTTTAGTCTAGACAATCCAATACATAAGTATACATATTATGTTCACCAGTTTGGAATTTACAAGGTCCACACACATCATTCACCTTCTTCTTCAAGAGTTATGTTTAAATTTTTTACATAATCAATAAAAGGTCTCCATATATTCTCAAACACAATTTCCTTTGATTTTAGTATATATGTTATTCTTTCTAATGGAAGGTTTGTTAACATCTGTCTTAACCACTGAGTCACATCTGGTCTATGAGTCTTTTTCCATAATAGTGCAATACATTTTTTGGCATTAAGCAAACTGAGGTCTATGAATGTTCTTTCACTTTTATTAAAATTATGCTTTTCTGGGTACAGACCCAACAAAAACAGTTTAGGATTCAATATGATTTGTTTTGAGATTATTTTTTCAATTGTTACCCTCACCTCTTCCCAAAACATTCTTATTAATCTACATTCCCATAAACAATGAAATAGGGTTCCTTTACTTTCCATGCATTTTGTGCATGTATCTGGTATATTTTTGTTATATCTATTTAACTCCTCCGGTGTAACATACATCCGCATTAACCATTTGAAATGTATCAATTTAAGGCGTGCATTTATTGATTTGGTTTGAGCTTCTGTACAAGCCAATTCCCATTGTTCCTCTGAAATTTCAATTTGCAGATCTTCTTTCCAGTAGTTTAATCTTTTCAGTGAATTTTCACTTGAAGATAGTGTCAATGAGTTATAAAACTCTGAAATAATACCCTTTCTTTTACTATCTTTCATCATCATTTTTTCCAAGGATGAATAAATAGGTCGAGTGAGAGCTTTATTTTGATTTGATCGAATAAAGTTTCTAAGTTGAAGATATTTAAAAAAATGTGTTCTATTGAGATTAAATTTGATCCTCAGCTCTTCAAAAGACATTATGTTGTCTGCACATGGCAAATATAAATCCTGAATCTTTTGTATCCCTTTTAAATTCCATACTTTAAATACAGCGTCCGCTCTCCCTGGTTTAAAATATTGATTACCCCATATTGGACTAAATTGTGACAATAACTGTGGTTCTTTTAAATAGTTTTTAGCTTCACACCATATTTTGATCATATGCTTTACAAATGGATTTTTAACTTGTTTTTGTAATTTTTTTGCCGAATCTGAGTATATGAATATGGGAAGAGGTAAAGGTAAATTGTATGATTCCATTTCAGTCCAGTGAGGGAGATCATTTGATGAAAAATAATATGTCATAGACCTCAGTTGTGCCGACCAATAATACAACATAAAATTTGGACATTTCAGACCTCCACGATCAAATGGTAAATATAATAAAGACAAACGTAATCTAGCCCTCCTGTTGTTCCATATAAATTCCACTAACTTTTTTTTTATTCTTGAGAATAGATCTAAAGGTGGTGATAAGGGAATGTATTGAAATAAATAAAGTATTTTAGGTAAAATATTACTTTTAAGTATATTGATTCTCCCGATCATCGACATTGGTAGTGACATCCATCTCTGAGTTAACTCATTGATATCTGACATTAAGGCTTCATAGTTGACACTGGCGACTGATTCTAGCTTAGGCATAATTTGGATTCCTAAATATTTAAACTGATTTACAACATTGAATTGATTTACCTCAGGGGCTGGGTAATTTCTCTGGGTCTCATTTAGCATTAATATTGAAGATTTAGTTTTATTTATTTTATATCCTGATATTTCCCCAAAATTCTTTATTAAATTCAACAAGGTTGGAATTGATTTTTTTAGATTCGACATAAACAAAATTATATCATCGGCGTACAGGGAGATTTTATGTTCTGTTGGTCCAACTTTAATTCCATATATTTGTGAATGTAAACGTATCGCTATCGCTAAAGGTTCAATTGCCATAGTAAACAGTAAAGGTGAAAGTGGACAGCCTTGTCGACATCCTCTATTGATTTTTATTGGTTTTGAAATATTGTTATTTGTTAGGATTTCTGCTGTAGCATTATTGTATATTATTTGAACCCATTTTATGAAATTATTTCCAAGTCCAAACCTTTGTAGGACTTCAAAAAGAAAGGGCCATTCAACTCTATCAAAGGCCTTTTCGGCGTCCAATGATAGGAGAGCTGTATCCGGTGCTTCTTTATTAAAATAAATAATATTAAATAGTCTTCTTACATTATGGAAGCCTTGTCTACCCTTTATAAAGCCATTCTGATCTCGATTAATAATATTTGGTAAAATTTCTTGTATTCGTCTTGCTAAAATTTTACAGATTATCTTAAGGTCGGCGTTTAATAGGCTTATTGGTCTCATATTTTCACATTTATTAGAGGGCTTACCTGGTTTTGGCAGCAGTATAATTAAGGCATTATTTATGTATGATGGTAAATTATTATTTTGAAATGCTTCTAAAACCATTTCCAAAAAAGGTTTTATTAATTTATTCTTAAATTTTTTATAAAGGTCAACTGGAAGACCATCTGGTCCTGCACTTTTTCCTGATTTCATATTATCAATGGCTAGCCCAACTTCTTCTTGACTAATTTTAGACTCCAATATCTCCCTGTTTTCATTTGGAATACACGGTATAGATAGTTCGTTCAAAAACCCATTTAGTTTTGTTAAATCAGGTTCATTTTTGGTATCATATAATTTTTCATAGTAATCTCTAAAGGCTCTATTAATTTCTAAAGGATCTATAACTACCTGTCCGTTACTTATAATACTGGTAATTGGTGTTTTAATTTCCAATTGTTTAATCTGCCATGCTAATAATTTTCCTGATTTTTCACCTTGTTCATAAAAAGATTGTTTCAATCTTAGAAGACTCGAGGCAGCTCTATTCGCTGATTTTTTGTCGTATTCAGCTCTCAAAATCAGTAATTCATTCTCCAACCTTGGGTCACTTCCTGCATACACTTTTTCCTGAAGACTTTTTATTTTATGTTCCAATTTAGCTCTCTCCTCTCGAGTCTTCTTAGATTTTGATCCTGTATAACTAATAATATGTCCCCTAATAAAAGCTTTGAAATCCTCCCACTTTACACATGCTGATGTTTGTGTAGTATTGATGTCAAAGAACTCGTCTATCTGTTTTTCTATATACTTGACAAATTCCTCATCCTGAAGCCATTTATGCTGAAATTGCCATCTACCTGATTCCTTTGTCAATTTTTTATCTACATATATTAGACAACAGGGTGCATGATCAGAAATCACGATGTTATCATAAAAGCAGTTTTGAATCTTGGACCTTAATTCTGTGGAAATCAAAAAATAATCAATACGTGAGAATGTCTTGTAGGTACTGGAATAACAAGAATAGGCTTTAACTTGTGGTTTCATTTCTCTCCATATATCTAACAATCTCAATTCTTTCATAAAATGATTAATAGTCATCCTACATCCAATGTGCGTACAATCCAGTCCTGTTGATCTATCCACACCTGGATTCAATGTACAATTAAAATCCCCTGCTATTATATGTTGCCCTGTAAGTGATGATAAGATGAGAAATAAATTAGCAAAGAACTTCTGATCATCTATATTGGGACCATATAAGTTCACAAGATTTATATTTTCTAATAGCAAAGAACCTTGAATGATTACATATCTTCCAAATTTGTCTCCAATTACATTTTTCACTTGAAAAGGAACTGATTTATGTATGAGAGTCATAACTCCCCTGGCTCGGGATGAAAATGAAGAGGTGAATACACTTCCCTGCCATCTACTCCTAATTCTTTTAACATCCTCCTCTATCAGATGAGTTTCTTGTAAAAACACAATTCTTGAACCCATGTCCTTTATTTTATTCATAACTTGTTTAAGTTTTTTTAAGTTTTGTAGACCTCTGCAATTCCATGAAGTTAAATTAAGATTAACACTTTGGTCCATGATCAATAGAGAGTTTGGGATTACCTTGCAGTGTAAACATGCTCATACAGAGAAGCAAAAACATGAGTGGTTGAACATTCATCCTACAAACTACACACAAACAAATTTCCCCTTCCCACACTTGTGGCAAACCCCCCAAAATCAAAAGAAAAATTCTGTCTCCCGATATAGCCATCGACCGTTCCACACCCACGAGGAACAGCCTAAGCCACTCCTTCTTCATCCTCCCAATCACCCTAACTCTACTGCTTTTAATGACGTAACATTAACTCTCCTCTGTAGTTTTCCAACTTAACTCCAAAATTTTTAACAACTTTGTACATCATAGTTTGTTTTTTTTTTGTTTGTTTGTTTTGTTTTTGTTTTGTTTTTTTAATATATAATACAATCTATATTTTGTAAACTTACTATTTACTTCAAGTCAGTCAGATGCCTGTGCAAATGCTTAATTATTCTACCTTATATTTTGTTCATGCTTAGCTCCCACCAGTCTCTTCTTCTTCTTTGATCTTCTTGATGAACTCCTGCGCCTCCTCTGGGGTCTTGAAGATGTGGGTTCTGCCCTCATACGTGGTCAGCAGTCTCGCAGGATAGATTACACCATGACGAATCCCAAGGTTGCGCAGCTCCTTACGTACGGGATCAAACTGCTTCCTCAATTGCTGGATTCCTGTGGCCAAATCTGGGTAGAACCGCACCTGCTGGTCCTGGTGTTTAATCTCTCCTTTAGCACGTGCAGCGTTGAAGATCTTCATCCTGTCTCTGTTGCTAAGAAACTTCATAATTAAGGTCCTCGGCGGTCCCTTATCTCTCCGTGGGCCAATACGATGTGCTTTTTCCAGAACCACTGCTGATTGCAACTCCTCGCTGCCCAGCACCTCCGGAATCCACTTTTCCAGAAAGGAACATACGTCCCGACCTTCTGATTCCTCTGGAAGACCCACCAGCCTCAAATTATTCTGTCTCGACCGAGATTCCAAATCCAAAATATTATCTTCCAGAGATTTATTTTTTTTTTCCAAAGTGCGCACCTTTAATTGAAGACGGGTGACGTCATCTTCAGCACTAGCGAGACGGAGCTCCATCTGCGCCGTTCGTTCTACACAGTCACCCAATTCCTTTCTTATTCCTTCCAACGCTGTCATAATCCCATCAAATCTAGAGGAAAAGTCCGCTCTCATTGAACTCATGGCTGCCATCAGCGCATCTGCGCCATTCCCCGCAGAAATCGCAGCGTTGCCAGCCTCCTCCGCCATATATGGAGTTTTATTTGCTGCGTCACAGACCTGAAAGTCCGTTAATTTGGACTGTTTCGGCGGCTCGCTTTTTCCTTTTCCTGGTTTTCCAGCCTTAGGCTTCGCCGACATATCCTCGCCCAAATGCTGGGATACGTTCTGTCCCAAATGAGAGAGTTATTTGCCGATTTTTTTTTTCCAGGAGCAGAGCAGAGCGAGACACGTCCGTCCTACGTGGCAGCCATAACCGGAAGTCCAGGCACTTCATTGTTGCTCTCAGCACCCTCATCCCAGGCGCTCTGCTGTGTCGACTCCATGTCCGGCTGTAGCTGGGTCAACAGCCCTCGGGGGTCCCAGTGTCACTCTCGTCGGCTCCACTTTCCGACCCAGGCGCTTTGTCGCTGCTCTCAGCACCCTCGTCCCAGGCGCTCTGCTGCGTCATCTCTCAGCCTCCATGGTCCCACTCACTCGCTGCCTAGCCTCCAGCTGCGGGGATGATTCCTGCTGCTCTCCCTCTCCGCTGTTGTCGCACACCGCGCTGTCCAACTCATTAGCGCTCCGGTCCTCCACCTTCCTGCACTTTGCGGCTGGCTCGCCGTCTTCAGTGACCAGGGGCTCTCTCTCTCGCAGTCCCGGTCCTACCACGGAGTCTAACTGGCATCTTGGAGCTCTCTTTTGGCGAGCAGTTAGCTTTGCTGCTAACCAGCCCATAGGCACCGAATGGGCCATTAGCTTCTCCAAGCTAACTAGCCTAGCCACTCTTGGCACCAATACTTCCATCACCCACAGCTTCGTGGTCCTCGTCTGCCTGGCGAAGAATTCGGCCAACCGCTCGACAGCATCCTCATACAACTCCGTCTCACTCAACGTACCAAGAATTCTTCAGCCCTCCACGCTGACATAGTCTGCCACAAGTGCTCATCGTCGTCTCCCGTCGGGTCTGCTTAGGCCCAGTGCCCCGATGTATCCCTCAAACATGGCCTGCCACTGCTGCCACTGGATCACCAGCTCTCCCGTGTACTCTAGGAACGGTATCAGTGTTTGAGGTAGCCCATACGCTTCCATAGTATTCTTCTCATTGCCAAAATGTTTTGTATGAGAAATAAGAGTCGGAGTCTCATCTTGCACGAACCATCAACACCAACCAACCACACCTTTATTCAGAACACAGAGCTATTTATACAGTGGGCTGTGCCCGCCTGACGTCACGCCAGGGGCGGGTACGGCAGCACACGCACACTACCACACTCACTACACCACACACTGAATCGCTCAGTGTGGTACTGGAGCTCTAACTGCCTGCCACTCACTGAAATGAAAAACGCAGCTGAACGGAGCAGGCGGAGTTCATTCGTTCACTGTTCCTTAGTACATCCACTGGCTGAACTGAGAGCACGAGACAGGCGACTGAACGGAGCGGGCCAGGGAGCCTCTGACTACTCTCCTCCTCTCATAAGACAATGGGCAAGTCTAATATTCTAAGTCTGTATTTATAGATTGTGTATTTAATGTATTTTACTATAAAGCACTTTCATTTGGATTTTGTGCATGACAGGAGTTATACAAATAGAGTTATATCAATAATACCATTTAAAGTTTATGATTTTTGTGAGAAAGTTGGCTAAAACAGCATTGTTTTACATTATATGTTTGTACTTCATGTTAAAGTGCTGAAAAAACCCCTACCATTTTGTTAAAAAAAATAACAAATGGCTTACTGCATGTAATTATAGAAATGCACAGCATATCCCTAAGAAAGCTTTGGGAGACGTCCTTGTTTTCTACTCACAGGCAGGGTTCTTTTAAGGACACTGATGAGCCACGTGACTCAGAAACTGCCGAGTCCTCTCTGGCTGACCCTCCGCTTCCCCAAACTGAACTATTCTTTGAGTAATTTGCCAGATAATCAGATGAGAAAGCATAGTTCAGCTATGAAAGGGAGTACTATCGGTAAAATGCGTCAGGTAAAGGCACTCACCCAGTAATGCACAAAGGAGGAACTAAAAAACCTACACAAACGGCACCTCTCCCTTTAATTCTCTGCTTCTCCTGAGATGTCATCTGAGGACACCACAGGTTATGTCGGGCGACAGGGCCAGCTCGGCACATTTTCTCCTTCCGTGGTGTCGTCGGAGAAAAAAGCTTTTGTGGCACACTCTGGGCAATCGGACCCAATGTTTACAAAAAATGGCAGTCCCCTTTGACGGGGGAAAGCACGCAGAGTGCGGCCAGACACTCAGTAATGCTGGAAGTGCGACAGAAGACAACAGTGGGTAGAAAGAGACAAATTAGCTACACAGAACTGACCACTGAGCCAAGGGAAAAAAGGAGGTGATGTGTGTTTATGAAGCAGAAAAGGGGGACCAGGTTACCAACAGAGTGGTTTAGGCTTCATGCTCTGTTTCTTTCTGTTTTCTTTACTGGATGCAAACCTACTTGAGGACCATTGTGTATGAGTTTGGTGAGCATCGGGGCAATTGCCTATAGCAGGAGTTGCAATTTTCATGAAATCATAGAAGTTCCCAGATCTCCTGACCTTTGACCCTGACCTTGAATGCAACCTGGATGCACTTGACGATCACTGCGTGTTAGTTTGGAGAGTCGGGACAATTGCCTTGGAGAAGTACCAATTTTTGTCAAATGTAATGCTAATAAAGATGAGTTGAATTGACTTAAAGCAATGATTTGTGAAAGTGTTTTTCTGTTTTATTTACTGTTACCTTTATTTACCAAGGCTCGGTCCCTCCCTCCCTTCATCTGTCTGGCCATCCAGCCATCCCTCCATACCATGGTTCATCCTTACCTCTGTCCTTCTATCTGTCCATACACTACCAAGGACTTTGGCAGACGTTTACGCTTATGGATCACCTCCAAAACTAACAGGTTCATCCTTAGACCAAGGGCTTCCTGTGGTGAAAATTTCATCAAAATCCCTTGTATAGTTTGTGTGTAATCCTACTAGCAAACAATCAAACCACACCCATTACCTCCTTGGTGGAAGTAAACATGCATCTCTCTTTATCACAGTAACTTGCATTTTTAAGCACATTTGTAAAACTGTGTTTGGGGGCCCTATTTTTGTAACGGGGAGGAGTTCAAACTCGACTTCATTACACCACCAATGCTACCAAAAGCGGAGTAGCACCACCCTGTGCTATCCTCCAGCACTGCAGTACAACCATATAATAATAAAGTGTGTTGCATTGCAACTTTGTTCTCATCAGTTTTTTCAAATTTATTTAAAGTGTATAAAGTTTTTTCAACGCAACCTCTGTACAAGCCAATAAAGTGCTAATAAAGTATTAATAAAAGCACTTAAAGTGACACTGGGGCAAAAATCAAGTTTTTTCTGTTGTTAGCATGTCTGTTACATGTTTCTTGTGATGTACAGGACATGTGAAGAGCAAAATCATTCCAAACTCCAAAGTACAGTATGTGTTTTCTCCTGTGAATGTCTGCTTAAGCCCCTCCCCCCACCCCACCAAAAAAAGGCAGATTTGGAAAGAGTGGCTGTGCTCGGAATGTTCACTCACTCACTCCCTCCCTACTCGCTATATAGTGAATTTAGATATAGTGGACTATATAGTAAATTCAGAATGACAATAAAATTAACAGCTATCAGACACTACTGGGCTTGGTTTCATGGCGTGGTTAATGATGTCATCATAGTGAGACAGTAAAACGTAACGGTGATAAAAAAAATGAATACCTGCATGGAATTTGTAATAAATATGTATGAAATCATATCATTTTTGCTAAATTAATAAATATAAATACCTTAAGGTAGTTTATGTTGTGATGTGAGGCTCTCCTCTCACTGCTCTATTAGTTGGGCATTGCATTATGGGATATATTAGCTAATGTAGTGACCATCCGTTGTACACTACTTTTCAAAATGCATTGTGGGATATTTTGAGTGTACTACAGTGGTGTGAAAAAGTGTTTGCCCCTTCCTGATTTCTCATTTTTTTTTGTATGTTTGCCACACTTAAACGTTTCAGATCATCAAATAAATTTAAATATTAGACAAAGATAACACAAGTAAACACAAAATGCAGTTTTTAAATGAAGGTGTCATGGTTAATTAAGCTGATAGCTCACATGCACGATGCAACAGCACAGGAAAAGTAACCACACAAAGGGGCACATTTGAAGGTTTATTAAATTGCAAAACAAGCACAGAGCTGAGGAAACAGTCACTCGCCAGAGGAACCACCCTGTGGAGAGAAGACAAGAGCTGTGAGTGGAGGAACAGAGGAAGGGGAAATGGGCGAGCCAAATTGCCACTTACTTGGGAATCCAGGGAGAACTGGCAGGGCCCCAGCAGAGAATAGACGAACCAGTAGGGTGTGGGGAATGAACTGGTGGCGCCTGACTGGGTGGAGATAGGATGCTGAGGGAATGGTGAGATGTGGCAGGAGAACGCGCGCAGTCCTAGAGACACACCTGCACGGTGGCAGCAACCTGAGGAGAGAAGAACGACAAGGTAAGACAGCATGTCTACACTTGTTGATTATACTTGCTTGTCTACGAAGAGGGCAGTATACCCAGACGAGCCAGCGTTGAATGCACGGAGAGGGCCTCCTTAAGCACGCTGGCTGATGAGCGGGCGCAGGTGTGTCTTCTGCCTCAAGTGCAGTGATGAATTGATGAAGGTGAGGCAGGACGGGAGGGGCGCACTCTCGTTACCCATGACAGAAGGTGCTTATTATTAAGGGGGGGAAAAATCCAAACCTACATGGCCCTGTGTGAAAAAGTGATTGCCCCTCTTGGATATGAATATGGTGTACATAGTTAGGGTGTACCAATATAGCGATGCCCTGGGTGTAGTGGGAGGTGACGCCCCGTCTTTCCGGTGGTGGCTTCACAGGAGTATAAGAGGGCCCAGCAGAAGGGACTCTGTCACTTCGCTGTGGACTCTCAGGCTTGTCGGAGTGACTCCTGTGTGTTCCTGTTCAAGTGTTAATATAACTACAAAACATCACCTCGACTCCTCATCATTTCCAGACGTAACATTTGGCGATGAGGACAAAAGGGTATGGAGCGGGCTGCCGCTGCTTTTTGGCCATTCTTGGAGGCTCCAGGAGAGTCGCTTGTTCCCTGGGCCAGGTGGTTTACAGCATTTGAGAACTACCTCATTGCTCTGGACCTCAGCGATCTTGAAAAATTGTGTGCAAGGGCAATTCTGGTCCACAGCTTAGGGATGGAGGGCCAGAGGATCCTGAGTACTTTGGGAGGAGGTGATCCATTCAACAACGTGGTGAGGCTCACAGCGGGCTATTTTCGTGCCCCTGAAAACACCATCATGAGGTGCATTCAGTTCAGACAGCAACGCCAGCAGCTGGATGAGTCAGTACAACAGTTTGTGGCAGACCTGCGGCAGCTGGTGGGGGAGTGCAGATTCGGAGTCTTGGAGGAAGAGATGATTCGTGACCAACTAGCGGAACATGTACTGTACTCCTCCGCAAAGGTCCATCTCCTCACTCATGCTGGTGAGCTAACACTCCTAGCCACAATGGACCTAGCACAGCAACACAAGGCAACGGGAATGCTTACAAGAAATCTCAGTGAAACAGAAAACCTTTCAAGGAACGAAAAACAGTGGAAGGCACTGGCCATGGATCCGGACAACGAGAGTGACGACGAATATGCCTACGTTGTGAAAATTAGGTCCGTCCCGGGGACGCCGAAATGCTACGGCTGTATATCCACCAGGCACCGCTACAAAATAAGGTAGTGCCCAGCAAAGGGGAAGCGTTGTGAGAAGTATGGTCTGTTCCACCACTTCGCTAGAGCCTGCCGAAATTTTGAGCAGGGAGACCGGAGGCCAGAGGGGGCCTCTTCCGTGAAGAAGCCCGCGGTGGTCCACACAGTCTCACCCAGCACTGATGGATGCATGATATGCAACATCGAATTAGACAGGGTGGTAGTTCCACTGATGCTGGACAAGGGGTCGGCGACTTCCATCCTAAATTGGGCGACAGTGAAGACCTTTTTCCCACATTACAGAGTGAGTAGAACAGACATTGCATGTTATGGTTATGGTAACAAACCCATGGACATTGTAGGCTCGTTGTGGCTCTCAGCGAGGTATAAGTCTGCTTCGGTGAGCGCAATTGAGTTTATGGTGTCCACTGAAGGGAATAACCTGATGGGCTGTGACTTGTTCTACGGGCTCGGGTTCTCCATTGCCTGCAGCGTCGGAGAGAAGTGGTCCGGTGGTGGGCTATGGGACCGACCCTTTTACGTGGGAAATGGTGGTAAAGTGTGGAACTTGAACCTGCCCGGACCAAGTGATGGAGGGCACAACCAGCACCATGGCGCGCCGTCACATGGAGTTTCCGGTGCCAGTGTTCACAACACCCTGGACAAGGGACCCAAACGGTACGGTCAAACACCCGTGGGGGCGAATAGAGCCAGCGAGCAGGCATAGCGTAGTTCTGGTGGCTGACCGAGTACCACTGTTGAACCGGGTGCTGCCGTGGCTGATTCAACGCATAAAATGAAAGCGAACAGGGTGAGACCTCGTGGCACGAGCCCTAGGCGTGCCCATAAGAAGGACCAGAAGCAGAGCTCGGGCCGGATCGGCGGGACCCTGCGGCACCGTACAGGAACCAGGTCACGACTCCACAGACCACGGAGACCAGTGAGTACTCCCCTGGGTGTGGGTGATAATGTGCACCCTAGGGTTGAGTCTCGGCTTGGAGGGGTCCACAAATCAAGAGAACAGCAGGATGACCAGGGTCAACTGCGGGTAGTGAGGACTCATGATGACGGCTACCTTGAGCTGACGGATGGATCCAGACGGCACCCAAACGAGCTGCAGCATTTGGGAGGGAGGAAACGCCAGTGCAGCCAGTCTCCGGTGACGAAAAGATGGAGACGCTCTCCCAGCAGGCCGCGGAACGGACGTTCCAGAGAGAAGCCTCCGGGGGATCCTTAGCAGGACTTTTAGAAAGGGGCTAGTGGTGTGTGGAGTAATGGTTGTGTTATTCCTATTATTATTATTACCTCCGCCAGGCCGCAGGAGGTTATGTTTTTGCCAGCGTTTGTCTGTCTGTTTGTCTGTTTGTCTGTCTGTTGGTTAGCAAGATAGCTCAAAAAGTTTTGGACGGATTTCCATGAAACTTTCAGGCGTTGTTTGGAAATGGTACAAGGAAGAACTGATTAAATTTTGGGGATGATCCGGATCACCGTCTGGATACAGGAATTTTTTAAAGGATTCTTTAACATTGTGAGATATGGCCATTTTCAACATGTGTGCAGGCGCAATGGAGGGCGCTGGACGTCGTGTCTGACGAACATGAACTCCACGTTCTTCAAAGTTTTAGGCACAAAAGCACACGGAAAACAGTGGTGGGCCGGGCCCGGCAGCGTGCCTGTGTTTGCGCTACGCTGCAAAAGCTGAGACGGGCAGCTGTCCGGCGCGGGATTATTTGGCAGAAATTCCCTGGGCAGCCATAGGGGCTGCGCAAAAACAAGCTCTCTGCCGGGGAAGCTTCCAAATCCTCTTTTGCCACGGAGCGCAACCCCAATATAAAACCCACGGCAACCTGTCTACCCAATTTGCATCCGTCAGTGAAGCCCTGAGTGCTGCTTTCAGTGATCTATAAAAACGCTCGCATAACCCATTGGCCTGTAGGTTGTACACGGTTGTGCGATGAATTGCAACGCCCGCAGCCTGGGAGTTTGCAGATGGAGGAGATGGACACAACACCAACACTTCAGTTTATTACCTCCGCCAAGGAGGTAATGCTTTTACTACTGAACCACTAATCCTATCATTGTGAATCCAATTGCTAGTCATATGTTTTCATGGTCAAGGAATCTGAAAACGTACACACAAACACTGTATGGGGGGGAACTGTGGCGCTTGGCGGAGGTCTGCGCTCTCCGAGTGCTTTTCTAGTTATTACTATTGTTCTTTGGGCTTGAAAAAAAAAGACAAACGAGAAAGACAAGAGAAGCGTGAAACTGCTAATTTTATGCAGTTTGCCCCTCTGTGTATGTGTGCGTGTGTGTGTGTGTGGTGAGATGGTTTGCATAGGTGTGTGAGTGGTTAAACAGTAGTATTGTGGAGAGAATAACCAGGCCAAACTTTTCGTAGCAGATGAAGCTTTATTCCACTCTCTCTCACATTCTCCAGAATCAGAAAACTTCCCCCAGGTTGCAGGCACTCTCTTTTATCTCACAGCACTAACACTTCTCTGCTACCTGGGGTGCTGCATTAACATATCACTCCCCCACTCCCCACCTTTGACCTGCCACTTCAGTCTGAGGGAAAACTACTGAGTCACTACTGAGTGGGTTCCCCACACCGCGCCCCCCCCCCAGAGTCTCAGACTGAGTCTTAACCCCCATGTTCTTTGGGCTTCAGCCTCCGCCCATAGCTGCTGTAACGGTGGGTCTTCGACTCCGAGGCGCTGCTATGCCAGTGGGGGGTTCCTAGGGCTGTGTCCGTCTGTGGGGGGACAATGGGGAGGGGGGAAACACCTTCAGCATGCTCGTGTGACTGATCTGACGATTCATTTACCTGGGGAGTTCTCTGTGGGGGTCTTGCGCGCCGAGGAGCTCGGGCCAACACCACCTGCTCGTCTGCTAAAACAAAGGCGGGTTTAAGCCTGTCTATACAGACTGTCTCCCAGCGACCCCCCAAGTCTAACACAAAATGTTCGTCCCCGGGTTCCAGCACTCTGAACGGGCCATCGTAAGGCGGGCGCAATGGGGTCCGGTGGGCATCGTGCCTGACAAATACGAACGACGCTCTTTCAAGGTTTTTGGCACAAAAGCGCGTGGAAAACAAAAAGCCGGGTAGCGTCCCTGCCTCTGCGCTACGTCTTGAACGTGGGGATGGATCGGTGTTCAGCGCGGGGTTATCCGGCAAAAATTCCCCGGGGAGCCGCAGCGGCTGGGAAAAAAACAACTCTGCTGGGGAGGCTGCCAAATCCTCCTTCGGTGCGGAATGCAACCCTAATAGAGCCCACGACAACCGGTCCACCCAATTTGCATCCGTAAGCGAAGCTCTGAGTGCTGCTTTAAGTGACCTATGGAAACGCTCGCATAACCCATTGGTTTGTGGGTTGTACGCGGTCGTGCGATGAATTGAGACGCCCAGGCTCCGGGCCATGGTGGACCAGAGGTCGGAAACAAACTGCGGGCCCTGATCGGACGTGATGTCCGAAGGAGCACCAAAATGCGCCACCCATGTTGTCAAAAAAGCACGTGCCACATCTGCGGATGTGGTTGAAACTAGCGGGACTGCTTCAGGCCAGCGCGTGGTGCGGTCCACCACTGTCAGGAGGTGCGTGAACCCCTGCGATTGCAGCAGGGGGCCCACGAAGTCCACGTGAACATGGTCAAACCTCTTAGCCGGGATATGGAACGGCTCCAAAGGGGCCTTCGTGTGCCTGTGCACTTAGGCTTGCTGGCACGCTATGCAGGCTGCGGCCCACTCTTTCACCTGTTTGCGCAGGCTCGGCCAGACAAACTATGTGCCCACCATTTTGACTGACGCGCACACTCCTGGGTGCGCCAGGAAGTGAACCGACTCAAAAACGCGGCGGCGCCAAGTGCGTGGGACCACCGGTTGTGGGCGGTTTGTAGAGACGTCACAGACTAGGGGGCGGCCCCCGTGTTGCAGCATTCTTCTCTCCAGCCTTAACCCTGTTGGTCCAGACTGGAGCATGCAAATGTCCGCATCATCGATCTGCGCAGCGGCCATGGCTGTGTAGTCTATCCCCATGTAGACTGGGGCCACTAATGCGCGTGAGAGGCAGTTAGCCGCCACGTTGAGTTTTCCGACCACATGTCGAATGTCGGTCGTAAACTCCGAGATTGCAGCCAGCTGTCTTTGCTGCCGGGTCAACCATGGTTCTGAAACCTTGGCCATCGCGTACGTAAGCGCAGTGAAGGTGCACCCTTCCAGCCAGAACTGGAAGTGGCATATGACCAGGTGGAGAGCCAGTAACTCTCTGTCGAACACACTGTATTTATGCTCATTGTCGCGCAAAGACCTGCTAAAAAAGGCGATTGGCTGCCAAGAACCGGCGACGCACTGCTCCACAACTGCCCCTATGGTCATGTCTGATGTGTCGGTGGTGAGCGCTATCCTAGCCGCTGGGTCTGGGTGCGCCAGCAGTGCGGCGTTTACCAGAGCTGTTTTAACCTCGGAAAATGCCTGCTCTCGCTCAGGAGTCCAGTCGACTCTGTCCGCCGGCTTCTGTTTCTTAAGCACGGCGTACAGCGGCTGCATGAGCTGGGCTGCGCGGGGGAGGGAACGATTGTAGAAGTTAACCATCCCCAAAAACTCCTGCAGTGCCCTGACCATCTGAGGCCAGGGAAAATTCGCCACGGCGCGTATCTTGTCCGGCAAGAGTATCGCGCCCTCCGGTGAGATGCGGTGGCCCAAAAAATCGATCCCTGTGACCTCGTCAAACGTCAAACTGGCACTTCGCCGGGTTGATTATTAATCCGTGCTCCTCCAACCTTTGGAAAACTGTCCTGAGGTGGGCTTCATGTTCGTCCTCGGACGCGCTGGCCACCAGGATGTTGTCCAGGTAAACGAACACAAACGGCAGATCGCGCAACACCACATCCATCATGTGTTGGAATGTCTGCATTGTGCCTTTTAGCCCGAAAGGCATACATAAAAACTTAAACAGACCAAACGGGATTATTACTGCCGTTTTAGGTATGTCCTCATCACGCACCGGGACCTGGTGGTAACCGCGGACCAGGTCTATCTTGGAAAAAATGCGTGCCCCGGTGAGGTGAATGGAAAAATCCTGAATATGAGGGATGGGGTAGCGGTCGTGCGCTGTGGTGTTGTTTAATCTGCGGAAATCTCTGCAAGGTCTCCACGATCCCTTGGCCTTAGGAACCATATGTAGCAGGGATGCCTATGGGCTGTTTGAGCGCCTGATGATGCCCAACTTTTCCAAGTTGGCAAACTCCTCGTGCTCTATGGCCAGTGTAGCTGCGTCCAGGTGCCAAGGTTGTGTGAAAATGGGCGGCCCCGCAGTGGTAATGAAGTGCTCCACCCCGTGTTTAGTGACGGTCGCTGAAAAAGTCGGGACCGTGAGTGCTGGGAACTGGTTGAGTTGTGTGTGGAACTTGCCCCCTGGAGCTGTGACATTGGCTAGTGTTGTGAGCTTGGCTCCTCTAGCTGTACAGGGGAGAGAATCAAAAGACATTGCATTAATCAGGCGTCTGTTAGCAACATTGACTAGTAGTCCGTGTGCACACAAAAAATCAGCGCCTAAAATGGGGAAGCTGCATGCCGCTATGACGAAAGTCCATTGGTATGTACGGCCGTGCAAGGATACAGTCAGTGTCCTCTCTGCAAAAGTCTTAATGTCTGAGCCGTTTGCGGCCGTCAGCTTGGGGCCACTAGTTCCTGCCAGCCGGTCGGCGTAGGACAGCAGGATGAGGCTTTTTTGGGAGCCAGAGTCCACGAGGAACCATCTCCCCGAGCGTAAGTCTGTCACATAGAGCAGCTTGCTTGCTTCACCGGCAGTTGCAGCTGCTACCGACTGCCGGTCCCGGCATTTCCCAAACGCTTGAATTGGCACGGTGGCACGCATCGGCGTGCGTCCTCACCAGAACTGCGGTGGTAGAAACAGAGCGTGTCTCTCTGGTGCTTCTTGGCCCCTGCTGCAGCCACCATCACTGGCTCCTCGCCTCCGCTGGCCGTCTCGCTGGGTTCCGACGCCGCTGCGTTCACTGTGAGGGCTCTGGTAGAGAGGATAATCCGATGCCTCCTGGGCTAGCGCCTGGTAGTTGCGTGCGGCCAGCAGCGGCGAATTGGCCAGGACCGCTCTGGCCGCTGTCGGGAGGTTCCGGAGGAAAAGGTGGGCAAAGAGAAAATGCCCATCATCTGTGCCCATCCACGCCAACATCTTCTCCATCAATTCGACCGCCGACCCATCTCCTAACTCGGAGCGCGTCAGGAGCTTCTCCGCTCTCTCACAGTCCGAGAGCGTGTAGCGCCGGGTCAGCGCGGTTTTGAGAGCACTGTATTTGTCGCGGGCTGGGTGCTGTTGGAGTAGGCTCGCCACCTGCTGAGTTGTGCGTGCGTCCAGCACTAACACTTCTCTGCTACCTGGGGTGCTGCATTAACATATCACTCCTCCACTCCCCACCTTTGATCTGCCACTTCAGTCTGAGGGAAAACTACTGAGTAACTACTGAGTGGGTTCCCCATAGTATGAGTGAAATGCAAATGTTCCCCAGTACTGTTTGTTTGATGTGCCCATGTTGTGGGGTGGGAGTGCTGGGATGGAGGGCTTTGGGACCGCCATTAGGTTAGTGTACATATTGTTTATAAATGTTTATAGTTCTGAGTGTTTATAATGCATGTGCTTTATCGGGATTAATTTATTTTGTTTGTGGCCCTTTTGTGTTCACTGACTGTAATAATCAAAATGACGGAGTAGTCCACTGGTCCGGTGTGGTGCGCATGGATAGCTTTGTATATTTATATTGTTCGTAGCGTGTTTAGAGTGTGTATCAGGTTACCAAACTGGGGAGGGCCTGATTAGTGTGCTTGCGATTTTCTTCAGGGGGGGAGAAATGTTGGATATGAATATGGTGTACATAGTTAGGGTGTACCAATATGGCGGTGTCCTGGGTGTAGTGGGAGGTGACGCCCCGTCTTTCCGGTGGTGGTGTCACGGGAGTATAAGAGGGCCCAGTGGAAGGGACTCTGTCTCTTCGCTGTGGACTCTCAGGCTTGTCGGAGTGACTCCTGTGTGTTCCTGTTCAAGTGTTAATATAACGACAAAACATCACCTCGACTCCTCATCATTCCCAGACGTAACAGCCCCCTAAACCTAATAACTGATTGGGCCACCTTTAGCAATAACAACTGCAATCAAGTGTCTGTGATAACTGGCAATGAGTCTTTTGCAGTGCTGTGGAGGAATTTTGGCCCATTCATCTTTGCAGAATTGTTGGAATTCAGCCACATTGGAGGGTTATCAGTCATGCCACAGCATCTTAATTGGATTCAGGTCAGGACTTTGACTAGGCCACTCCAAAGTCTTCATTTAGTTTTTCTTAAACCATTCAGAGGTGGACTTGTTGGTATGTTTTGGATTGTTGTCCTGCTGCAGAACCCAAGTGCACTTCAGCTTGAGATCTTGAACAGATGGCAGGACATTCTCCTTCAGGATTTTTTGGTAGACAGCAGAATTCATGGTTCCATTTACCACAGCAAGTCTTCCAGGTCCTGAAGCAGCAAAACAGCCCCACACCATCACACTACCACCACCATATTTTATTGTTGGTATGATGTTCCTTTTCTGAAATGCTGTGTTACTTCTACGCCAGATGTAATGGGACACACATCTTCCAAAAAGTTCAACTTTTGTCTCGTCAGTCCACAGAGTATTTTCCCAAAAGTCTTGGGGATCGTCAAGATGTTTTCTGGCAAAACTGAGAAGAGCCTTTATGTCCTTTTTGCTCAGCAGTGGTTTTCGTCTTTTATCTCTGCCATGCAGGCCACTTTTGCACAGTCCCTTTCTTATGGTGGGGTCATGAACACTGACCTTAACTGAGGCAAGTGAAGCCTGCAGTTCTTTGGATGTTGTTGTGGGGTCTTTTGTGACCTCTTGGATGAGTCATCATTGCGCCCTTGGAGTAATTTTTGTCGGCCGGCCACTAGTGGGAAGGTTCACCACTGTTCCATGTTTTCGCCATTTGTGGATAATGGCTCTCAATGTGGTTCACTAGAGTCTCAAAGCTTTAGAAATGACTTTATAGCCTTTTCCAGACAGATCTAAAGTACTTTGTTTCTCATTTGTTCCTGAATTTCTCTGGATCATAGCATGATGTCTAACCACAGTTAATTCATGTTTTTTTGGGGGGGGGGATCACTTTTTCATACAGGGCCATGTAGGTTTGGATTTTTTTACCCTTAATAATAAACACCTTCATTTAAAAACTGCATTTTGTGCTTACTTGTGTTATCTTTGTCTAATATTTAAATTTGTTTGATGATCTGAAACATTTAAGTGTGACAAACATACAAAAAAGTGAGAAATCAGGAAGGGGGCAAACGCCTTTTCACAGCACTGTATATAGTGAATGAAATTTTCAGTTAAGATTTCGAACAGCACTACACAATGGCTGATTCACTATATAGTACGCTATATGGGGAAGGAGTGAGCATTTCGAACACAGCAAGTGTTTGTAGCTACGTCAGTATTCCTGCTTAGCCCGATTGGTTATACAGTAGCATTAACCAGTCGGGATAAGCACTGAGACCCCTACTTCACTCTCCCGGGGGGAAGAGGGAGGAGCCAAGGAGCAAGCAGAAGCTCAGTTTTTTACAAGTTGGGAAGGATGGCAGATTATACAGGATGAAGGGGCTGAAATGTTCATAGTGGTCA
This sequence comes from Pholidichthys leucotaenia, assembly GCA_020510985.1. Lineage (NCBI taxonomy): Eukaryota > Metazoa > Chordata > Actinopteri > Cichliformes > Pholidichthyidae > Pholidichthys > Pholidichthys leucotaenia. Next base: position 410,263,562 of record CM035842.1, on the reverse strand, counting down.
TATTTGATTAGTTGTGGTTTATTTTTAAACCACAGGGATCCAAGCACTGCAACACTGATGGAAGAAGGGGAGACTATGTTGAAAAATAAACCACATTTGGTCAAATTTGACCACTGTGAACTTTTCAGCCCCACGTACATGTTCAGTTTTTGACTGTGTGAGCAAGAAATCTGTTATGTCCACAAACATGGCACAAAAGGAGACGGACGAGAGGTTGCACTGGAAGGGTACTTTATTATGCAACTGGTTGCTATACAGCAGGTGCTTCACAGTGTGGGTTGTCCGGGCAAGAGGAGGTCCAAAAGGTGGATGCCCCTATTTACAGGGGGGTGTGATGACGCACTCGGAAGGCGGCATCATCACACCGCACTTCACAATAAAACCTTTCATCACACACACCCCCATAAAGTAGAAAAACACGCTCAATTAAAACCCACCCAAATTTAGCAGATAAACCCCCCAACAAACACATTAAACAACAACAAAACATGAATAATGAACATTAGAACTAGGGCCAGTGGGTGGGCTGCCACATGGCCTGCACGGCCAAGTGGTTTATTCTGCCACTTTTACCGATAGACTGGCTGTGTTCCTACCTAAAGAGTCCTTAGTCTCTTTTTTACTGTCTCCCATGGCAAGGGAGGGTCTGCCAGGGGGCCCTGCGGCAGCCCCATGGTGGACGCACCTCTGGAGGCAGCAGGCCCCAAGGACAAGGGTTGATCTTCAAAACACAGGAGTTTGGGTCTCCCACCACCTTCGCCGACTCCTGCGTAGCCCTGACAGTTGGAACGTCCACCTGGACACATCGCAGCTGGTTTGTGTGTCGGATTGAGCCATCTGCCAGCCAGAAACACACCACTTCCAACTTCGCTACAATCCTCAGCGGTGTCCGATGTCCCACCGGCTGCGATCCAGCCAGTCATTGCGCCGGTCTCTCTTCGGTACGAAACCAAACCCAGTCCATGACCTGGAGCAGCACCTTGCTTGGTTTGATGCATTGCTGTAGTTTTAGCAGCTCCGCGTCTTTCTTCCATTCCACACCATCGTAGCACCATGACGGCACAGCAGCCACCGCTGTCGCAGTGGACCCCTCATCCGTCATCGTCCAAAGCTTGACTTTGGCACCGAAAACGTCCAATGCTTCCCTGGTGACACTCGTCGGAATGGACCCTCCCCTCACCAACTCGGTTACTTCCATTATAGCTGGCCAAGTGTGGGCACCGGAGTTGTCCGGCTCCTCCACTAAGCAGATGTCTTCCTGAGAGTCAGAAATGTGTGCTTCGTTTCTGGCACCACCAGCGGGTGCCTAAATCCCACACTACGACGTCATCCACTGGGTCTGGCGATCTCCACCATCCACATCCAGACCACTCGAATCCAGCACTGTCTTTAATGGTGAAACCCAGTTCGTAGAACAGATCACACCCCATAATATTGTTGCCATGCATTGCTACCTGGAACGAGAAGTCGTGCACCACTTTGGTGTTATAGCGAGCAATCAACTCCACAGTCCCGACAGTGCACAGTCTAACACTGCCATATCCATATAGCAGGGCCGGGTTCTTCCTGATCCTGTGGTGTGGGAAAAACTTTTTTACCGTGGCCCAATTTAGCACTGACCGTACTGTCGCCATGCTGAGTATTAATGGCAAAGCAACACCGTCCAGTTCCACCATACGTTAGGAAAGCCCACTGGCTTTAGTGCTCACCGAGTGGATGGTCATCATTGGCGGGCAGGCTGGTCTACTTGGCAGGCTCCACGATGCTGAAGACTGACACATTCTGGCAAAATGATTCATGCGCCCACACTTGCTGCACCACTTCCCTCTTGCTGGGCATGCTCGCGCATAACTCTGGTGCATCGGGGACCCACAACCCCCGCAGATGGGGTCCTTCGGAACAGACCTACGGCACACTGCATACACCTTGTAGTCATCCGCCATGTTCCCTTCGTCCTCCGAGTCCACTGCATTCGCCGTTGTCGTCCGTTCTGGTGTCTTCTGAGACTGGCGCCAATTTAGCTCCGAGGCTAGCTTATCCACGGCCTCTATCTGAAGAGCTAGCTCAACTGCCCTGGCTAGTGCTAAGTCTTTGGGTGCGAGTCTGTCGTACCGAGCATCCGTAGAATCCTCTAGCCTTTGATGCCGAGGCTGTGGACAAGCAGCACTTGTGCTCTTACCTTATCCAGCTTCCCTACATTCAGTGCAGTGATGTAATTTTCAGAAGCCTCAAACCACCAGCGCCATGAGACCGCTGGTTCCCCGGGAAGCTCCAGGAAAGGTCGCAGTGGTGTTACGCACGCCTCCATGGTTTAATCCTCAGTTGCCAAATGTTATGTCCACAAAGCTGGCACTAAAGGAGACAGACGAGAGGTTGCACTGGAAGGGTACTTTATTATGCAACTGGTTGCTATACAGCCGGTGCTTCACAGTGTGGGTCGTCCGGGCAAGAAGAGACCCAAAAGGTGGATGCCCCTATTTACAGGGCGGTGTGATGATGCACCTGGAAGGCAGCATCATCACACCGCACTTCACAATAAAACCCTTCATCACAAAATCCTCTTTTAAATTACATGTCTTACCCACAGACATGAAAATACGACAGCAATGATTCATTTTATTTGGGAAAAACTCAGTGCTAAAATACCACAACACCACGGGTTTGCAGCCTGCAGGCCAGGGGAGACAGCCCTGGTGTGCGTAGCGCAACGGCCGGGCGAGTATCGTCGTAAGTGAACCTGCAGAAGAATCATTCTTGGTGGAGTGGAGAGGCAGTCCCTGTCAGCTGGAGGGCTCCTCTCGCCTCGCTGGGAGCACCCGCTGGTACGCCCCGCCAGCCACCTTGCTTCTCCCCGGAGGGAACCAGGGAGAATGCTCCAAAGGAACTGAGTGCTCTTCGGCTACTCCCTCTTCCACTGAAGGAGCGGTCTCTGGTTACCCACTCACCGCAGGTCGCCTCACTAAGGGCCGGAGAGCAGTTTGCCTTGGAGCAGCTCGAAGCGAGGCGAGCTCTGAAAGAAGGAGGCCAGGGAGCGCCTTGGAGGCGAGCCGGCTGGTGGGTGCACCAGACCAAGGCGAACTGCTCACTGACCCCCAGCGAGGAGATCCACGGTCAGTGGATAACCAGAGACCGGTGGGGAGCCTTCCAGCCTCCACGCTGAGGCAGGCAGTGACTCTTCTGTGGGTTCACCTATGACGGCATTTCCTCAAGTTACAGTAGATTGCCTTCTCAGAGCCTTGTACAATGTCCTCATCTTCTTCCAGCTACTGGTGGGTGGGAGCATGGGTGGGGCTAATTAAAATACTCATAGATCCACGCATATGTAAGTAGATGAAAGACATAAAAGCTTTTTCCAAGCCATTCTAAGGCAATGAAAGTTTTTTTTGTGTGTGTATAAAAAGCCACAATATACTATTTAGGGCAAAACACATTGGTTTTTGAGGTGGTTTTAGAGCCACAGGAGTGAATCTTTAAGGTTTTTACCCCTAACCGGGAAAGAAAGGAGAATTGTCCCCCCAATATCATCATAGCCCCCCCTTTTTTCATCATGTTACATAATTGAATACAACTAATTTGAAATGCCAATTCTAAGCAGAAATGCAAAGAAGTTATAAATTTGCAACTTTTTTCCTCATAAATTTACACATTTCTTCCTGTAAATTTTCATCTTTCAATCTGCAGCTTTTTTTCTGTTAATCTACAGCTTTTTTCCTCAAAAATGTGCAACTTATTTCTCATAAATTTGTACCTTTATTCTCAAAAATTTGCTAAATTTTCCAATAAATTTGCAACTTTTTCCTATAAATTTGCAACTTTTTTCCTATCCACCTTATTCCTGGGTGTGCCACTGTAGGAACGATTATGGTCGGACTTTCTGGTTTTGGCTGAAGTAGCATTAAATCAGCAAGAGTGGAGTAGTCGGGCATTTAAAATAGCGTTTTTAAAAGTTTTTCAAATTCATTTTAATGTATAGTACACATTGTTGTATAGTTCAATGTTGTTTAAATACTCTTATTTGTGAAGTGCGGTGTAGTGGCACCCAATTCCGTTTCCGCCACTGCACCACTCCTATAAATATCAGTGGGCATGGGAGTTTGCCCTCTTTGCCAACGCTCCTGCCTAGAGGTTGTATTGTGGAGCTTGCAGCACAAATAAACTTAAGTTCAGTTGTGCACCTGGCCTCATAATTGAAGGAGTATTTTCAGACATAACATTTTGGCGACGAGGATGAAGTATGGAAGTGTGGGCGAGCCACCCGTCCCCTGGCCGAGATGGTTTGCAGCCTTCAAGAACTATGTTGTGGCGCTCAACCTGGGTGAGACGAACAAGCTGAGGGCGTGTGCACTCCTCGTGCACAATTTGGGAATAGAGTGCCGGCGCATTCTAAGCACATTTGGTGAGTCAGACACATTTGAGGACGTGGTCTAGCTAATGGCGCTCTATTTTCGCGCCCCGGACAGCATCATCGTCCGGAGGATCAGGTTTTGCCAGCACCACCAATGGGCGGGTGAGCCTATCCAGCGGTTCATTGCCGACCTGAAACTACTGGCTAGTGAGTGTTGTTTTGGGCCGTTGGAGGAGGAAATGGTTCACGGCCAGCTAGCGGAACACACCAACAATGCTGCGATACGGACAAAATTGCTCACAGTACCGGGTGACGTAACACTAGCTAGAGCTATCGAGTTAGCTCTCCAATTGGAGACACTGGACAAGCTAGCTTCAGAGCTAAGTGGGCGCCAGTCACAACGGCAGCTGGAGTTTCCCGCCACAGCACAAGTAGCGGACCCAGACAGTGATGGCAGCGTGGAGGATGATGACGCAGAGACCAACACTGTAAAATTTAGGTCTGCTCTGGGAAAACCCATGTGTATGGGTTGTGGTTCCATGAAACACCACTTCAAGGCCAGGGACTGCCCGGCGAGAGGGAAGCACTGCGGCAAGTGTGATCGCTTGAACCACTATGCCAGGGTGTGCCATATGTCCGAGCCGAGAGGCCCACAAAGGAAATTGATCCCCCCCCCCCGCCCTGACAATTGTCCACGCGGTGTCTCCGAGTACCAACGGGTACACATTCTGCACAGTTGAGCTGAATGGTGTGGAGGTGCCGCTGCTGATCGACATGGGGGCGGAGGGTTCTCTGTTGAATTGGGCTACGGTGAGAAAATTCTTCCCCCACTATAGAATTGCAGGAGACCCAGCACTGATCTATGGTTATGGAGGTGGACGGCTGTGCACGGTGAGAATGCTGGTGCTGACAGCACGATACAAGTCGGTAGAGATGGCTGATTTCAAGTTCATCGTGACGGCCCGAGGCCACAACATCATGGACTGTGACCTATTTTATGGTCTGGCATTCGCCATTAAGAACGACACTGGGGAGGAGTGGTCTGGTTGTGGACAGTGGAACTGGCCACCTCCAAGAGTGGAAGACGACAAGATGTGGGACGAAGATTTACTGGGCATCCCGGAGGTTGAGCAGGACATGCCTCGCTCAGGGTCGGCGCAGGAGGGTCTCAGTGCCGGAGCTCAAGACGCCCTGGAAGAGGGTACTGAGCATAACAGCGAGGCACCTGCGTCGATGAGCGACACTGACAAGCTAGCTTCCAGTTTTCCCCAGAGCTTGGCCACAGTGGGCCGGAGGATCTGGGGCTACGACAGCGACCGCTGCAGTGACTTTAAAAGCGGTCGAGGCCAGACCGACAGGCACAGAGAAACCGCGTGCCAAGCAGCAACACTGCAAGCTGAGCAAGACCCTTCTGAGAGTCACAGATATGGTTCAGGCTTGTGAGGAGGGATACCCACAGCGAATATGGGCCAAACGACAACATGAAGATCACTAGAGGCGGCTGTGCATCGTGGTTAAACGGGGTGCAACCTACTTTCAGCTGTCGGATGGCTCATGGAGGCATGCCGATGAGCTGCAGCGTGCCGGGGAAGAGGCTCCAGGAAGTGGGCCCTGACGAGAGGGGCAGCTGACGGCAAGGAAGAAGAGGCGCATCACCGTCTACACGATCAGCTATGGCCCCGGAAGCACGGCATCCAGGGGCAGACTTACTGAGAGACTGTCCGGAACACCCCCCCCCCCCCAGGCCAGTTCCACCCCTACCTGTCCGAGTGGAGTGTGAGTTATGTATACACACACACACACACACACACACACATATATCTCATGGGGATATCGTGGGGATCGTCACTTCCTGTGGTAATGTATCGTCGCTTCCTGTGTTGCTGGCTGTCGTGTAGTTGCTCTGTGGTTAGCTCTCCTCAATCTCCTGAGGATTATTGCCTTTAGCCCTCTGAGTGTGTGAATTTGTGTGCCCCTAGTGGCAGAGCACGGCGCTGCACCTGTCATCTCACTCTGACATTATCGGCTCCTTTCAGGATTTGTACTGATTTGTACTGATTTGTCAGTTTCAGAAGGTGGCAGACATCCGTTGGAGGACTCAATGGATGACACGTAATACACCAAAGAAGAAGATCCTTCATTTCCTTTTCCTGCTTTTAGCATTTTAGCCCAGAAAGCTAATATGGCCGCGATCGATCATCATCACCGTCACTTTGTCAGCTTTGTACGCAGAAAATAGTCGCGGGATACAAGCGAAATTTATGTGGGATAATCATAAGACTTTGTAGATGTGGCAGAGACTGTGAATGACCGACAGAACGCAAAATAACGACTAGGATGGGTGAAAACGCAGCAACCACGCCAGCCAGCCAGTCCCCCTTTGTCAAAAGTAAGTGAGGAATTTCTGTTTTGTTTTTCTTTTAATGTACTGATTTCTTGTTCTTATACTTTGAAGATAAGATGATGAGGTACCTCTGTACAAAAATCGGTGTCAAAAGACTGAACCATTCTTTGTGTAAATACGTCCAAAGTCCAGTTTTGACTGAGTTATGGAATTTAAAGAGGTGCCTCAACATGATGCAAATTAGATGTGTAAATTTATTACTATCTGAAACTTTGGATCATATTTTACATCTTTCTAATAGACAGTAAGCCATTATCTCTCACCACTTTCAAGTTACAGCCTTGGAAATCTGAACTATTTTATTGACAAAAAATATTTACCACTTTTGACCACTAGGGGTTATGTCGCAATTCAGCAACAGACACACTCAAAGAGTTAATTTATTTTAGTCCCTTTTTTCCATCTACCGTCACCTCTCTCTTCTGTTTATCAAGCCTCTTGCACCTGTGTGCGCACTCAGTGTCATTTAATCACCCTCTTTAGCCTTCTGTTCACCTCTGATCAGTGTTTGTGTTAGCTTCGGGTTAGCCACTAGCTATGGCTACTAGCTCTCCTTCCTCTTTTCCTCTGGTGTGCTTTCTGTGTCAGATGTTTAGCTACACCTCTGCCTCTTTTAGTGATAACAGTAAATGTAATAAGTGTTATCTTTTTGAGGCACTCAAGGCAAGGTTGTGTGATTTGGAATCCCGGCTCCGCTGCATTGAAACACCGTCTGCGCCAGTTAATAATGACGGATGCCCCTTAACTGCAGTGGTGCACCCTAGCATAGGGTGGCCTGCTAGTGGTCCCCCAGCTTCCACCTCTCCTGAGCAGCCAGGAGAGAACAGATGGGTGACGGTGAGAAGGAAGCGTAGTCGCAAGTCCCTGGTTCACCACCAACCTGTTCATGTTTCTAATCGTTTTTCCCTGCTCAGCGACACACCCGCTGAGGAAAAAATTCTGATCATTGGCGACTCTGAAGTCAGAAATGTGAACCTAGAGACTCCAGCAGCCATAGTCAAATGCATTCCCGGGGCCAGAGCAGGCGACATCGAGTCAAATTTGAAAATGCTGGCTAAAAGTAACTGTAAATACTCCACAACTGTTATCCACGCCGGCATTAACAATGTCCGACTCCAGCAGTCAGAAGTCATGAGAATTAATGTAGAATCGGTGTGTGACTTTGCCAAAACAATGTCTGCCACTGTAGTATTCTCTGGGCCCCTCCCCAATCTGACCAGTGATGACATGTTTAGCTGCGTGTCATCCTTCAACCGCTGGCTGTCTGTGTGGTGTCCTGCAAACAATGTGGGCTACATAGACAATTGGAACTCATTTTGGGGAAAACCTGGTCTTATTAGATGAGACAGCGTCCATTCCACTTTGGATGGTGCGTCTCATTTATCTAACAATCTGGGATCATTTTTATCCAAATTTCCAAAACCTTGACAACTCAGAGTTGGGACCAGGAAGCAGAGTTGCAGTCTTACACGCCTCTCTGCAGCTCCTCTTCATCCACCACCCCTCAACTTAGCCCCTGTCTTCCCCATCAGAGAATCATTGTCTGCTCCCTCCAAAGTGAATAAAAATATAATATATAAGCATACCAAAGTGATTAAACAAAAAGTTGGTAAATCTTAAATTAAACATGAAGCCTCTAAATTTAATGACTTGGCCGCTGTTCCTCCTCATAATTTAAAAATTAAATGTGGTTTGTTAAATATTAGGTCTCTAACTCCCAAGTCTCTGCTAGTCCATGATCTGTTAAGTGATCATCAGATTCATTTAATATTCCTTACAGAGACTTGATTAGGGCAAGAGGATTATGTTGGTTTAAATGAATCAACTCCCTCTGGTTATTTAAACTGTCAAAATCCCAGAAGTTCTGGTCATGGAGGAGGAGTAGCAACAATTTACCATTCCAAATTACTAGTTAATGTAAAGCAAAAAACACGTTATAATTCCTTTGAGGGCCCGGTCCTCAGTATTGGGCACTTTAGCAATTTTAGGCTAAACCCAATTTTATTTGCCATAGTTTATCGTATCAGAATTTGCCGAATTCTTAGCTGATTTAGTGCTGAAATCAGCACTAAATCATGATAGATAGATAGATAGATAGATAGATAGATAGATAGATAGATAAAAGCAGAGACTAGCATTGTGGTATTTATAGGTTTGCAGGTGTTTTGAAGAAAGCTAATAGTAATGAAAAAAGGAGAAATAATCATTTCAATGTTCATATGATGGTGCATGTATAGTCATGTGAACCCCATGAATACCCCACTAAATATTCAGTTCTTTATTAAGAAATGTTCACATATTTATGTCTAACCTTGTTTTTGTTTTTATTAGCATTTTTTTAACATTTGCTTTAGCCATTTTAAGTGGGAATGAATGTGGGGGTGTCCTAACTTATTCCTCACTATTTGTTTACAATTATATTTTACAGAAAATTTGAAAAAAGTCTTTAATTTTTTTTTTATTTTTTTAGTTGTATTACATGAATCTCCCAATATTTTAAACACTGATATTAAATATCCATATGTCCAAATATGTTAAAACAAAACACACACACAGGCTTATAGAGGGTATCCTAATTTTTTCACATGACTGTATAATGAAAGAGAGTTCTAATGTTCATATGGTTGTATATTGTTCTGAGATTATTTTGTCTGTTGCTCTTTAGTTTAGGAAGCACAGCAGTGACTTGAATTTATTAATGGACTGTAGTTATTTCTTTTACAGGTGGCAGAATAATCCACCTTGCCGTGTGAGGTAGGACGATAGTCCACCCGTCCCCCTAGCCTAAGTTTGTTGTGTGCATGTGTTAGGCCATTTAGTTATTTCAGTTTAGTTTTTTAGTGCATGATTTGGGACCTAAATTGGGGAGGGTCTCAATTGTATGTGTGTTTTGGACTTTTCTACGGGAAGGGGGTGGTGGAATGTTGTATAGTTCAATGTTGTTTAAATACTCTTGTTTGTGAAGCGCGGTATAGTGGTGCCCACTTCCGTTTCCGCCACTGCACCACTCCTACAAATATCAGCGGGCATGGGAGTTCGGCCTCTTTGCCAATGCCCCCGCCTAGCGGTTGTATTGTTTAGCTCGCAGCACAAATAAAGCTAAGTTCAATTGTGCACCTGGCCTCATCATTGAAGGAGTAATTTCAGACATACTGTAACATACATACGTGTTTTGCGCTCAAGTGGCAGCTAATTTCAGCACTTGTAGTTTTTGAATTTTTGAATGTTTTGGCATAGTTCTGGTACGTGTTGCTGGTGTTCGTGGTTGTATCATAGACTGTATAAATGGAGACTTCTCACCAGCAATGCGTAGATGATGCACTGAAAACTAAGAATGCAAGGCTGCATGAGAAGTAAAATAATAAATAAAAAATTAGCAACAGTTTGCTTCCTAAGGCTTAACGATTTAAGTAAGAAAGATATCAAATAGTTTTTTTTGGGGGGGGGGTTGCATTTGTTGCACTGCCTTGGAACGGTATGGGCTTGATATTAGCAGCTTCAGCATGCATTAATTTTTAAATTATCATAAAATATAGATCAATACAATTTTGAACAATTGTCAGAAAAGGTCTGTATGTGTTAAGTTAAATAACAATCATTCATGGCATGACAGCAGCATGAGCATTTTAATTTCGGGGTAAAACAAACAGCTACGGCTGTCTGTATTTACCATGACAGCCAAGCACGGTGTTGTGTTTTTGTGTGGCTCTGACTAGATTCTACGTCTGCTCTGAGGTAAATCTGATTATGTCCGACATCTTTTAACAAAATGCATCTGACTTTATTGCAGTGGAGACATTGATGTATCTCAGAGCTTTTATTTGTTTACAGTGTTAGCGTCTTAGCAGTGGCGCTGATTAGCGGAGCTACTGTCTGCGAAGCCACTTTTTAAGGTCATCTTCCCATCCCTCCATAGTTGTAGGAAGTGGTATAATTATATTGTGGGGGCACAGTGGGGGTTTCTGCACCCAGAGAAGGCAGGGGGAAGGGGGAACAATGGACTGAAGGAGGAGGTGTCACCGGGGGGTATCTGACGGAACTGTTGGGTCTATGCGCCCCCTGGGGAGAGTGAGAGCTGTTGGAGCTGCTGAGGGTAGAAGGGTGTAAGAGCGGCCCCGGCGAAATGTCATGTTAATAAGATAAGATAGGCCTTTATTAGTCCAATAATGGGGAAATTCCAGGATTGCAATAGCACAGGGATAGCAACACTCAGAGCAATAATTTAGAAGATAAGAAAATAAGAGCAGTGAGTATACATATGTACACATAAATATATAAATATATATACATAGTGCAGAGCATTGTAGCTAGATGGAATAAACAGCATAACTGTCTATTTAGTTACCCTTCATGGTATGAATATGTACCCATACATATTGTCACCCTCCGTAGCGACTGATATTGTCCTAGTTGTATACTGGAGGGGACCATTTGTGTAAGTCTGTTGCGTCTTTTGCATTCAATGCTACTAGGTCGTCACATTTTTTTGCTATCTCTGCGAGCAGCCCTGCTTAGGTTATACAGTCTGACAGCCGTAGGTAGGAAGGACCTGCGAAACCTCTCGGTTGCGCATCTAGGATGATGTAGTCTACTGCTAAATGAGCTCCTCAGTGCATCCAGTATGTCCTGCATAGGGTGGGACTCGGACTCCAGCAGAGATGACAGTTTAGCCACCATCCTTCTCTCTCCTATCTCCTCCACTGGGTCAAGGTGTTTCCCCAGGACAGAGCTAGCTTTCTTGATTAGTTTGTTCAGTCTCTTCCTATCGGCTGCTGTAATGCCGTTGCCCCAGCAGACCACTCCAAAAATGATGGCTGATGCCACCACCGTGTCGTAGAATGTCTTCAAGAGCACCCCTTGTACACCAAAAGACCTGAGCATCCTCAGTAGGAACAGCCTGCGCTGTCCCTTCTTGTAGAGTGCGTTGGTATTGTGTGACCAGTCTAGTTTATTGTTCAGATGAACACCCAGGTACTTGTAGGATGTCACCATCTCAATGTCTGTTCCCTGTATGTTTACTGGTGCTGTGAGGGGTTGTCCTTGCCTGCGGCAGTCCACCACCAGCTCCTTAGTTTTCCTCGCGTTGATCTGGAGGCAGTTCCGATGGCACCAGTCCACAAAGTCCTGGATAAGTCCTCTGTACTCAGCTTCATCTCCGTTGGAGATGAGGCCGACGATCACAGAGTCGTCAGAGAACTTCTGTAGATGGCAGTGTGTTGTGTTGTGTGAGAAGTCCGCAGTATAAAGGGTGAACAGGAAGGGAGCCAAAACCGTTCCCTGGGGGGCCCCCGTGCTGCCGATGATTGTGTCCGACACATAATCTCAGGTTCTCACAAACTGTGGCTGGTTAGTGAGGTAGTCCAGGATCCATGATGACAGGTGCTGGTCCACCCCTGCGCACAGCAGCTTGTCCTTCAGGATCATCGGTTGGATGGTGTTGAAAGCACTGGAGAAGTCAAAGAACATGATCCTCACCACATTCCCGGGCTTCTCCAGGTGGGACAGGGAACGGTGAAGGAGGAAGATCACTGCATCCTCCACCCCAATGCCATGCTGGTAGGCGAACTGGAGTGGATCCATCGCTGGTCCCACCAGGGGGCGGAGGTGAGCAAGGAGCAGTCTCTCCAGGGTCTTCATCATGTGAGACGTCAGGGCCACTGGCCTGTAGCTGTTCAGGTCTTTGGGGTGGGAAGTCTTTGGTACAGGTACCACACAAGATGTTTTCCACAACTTGTGGTACCCTCCCCAGCTTCAAGCTCAGGTTGAAGATGTGCTCCACAATCCCTCATAGCTGGTCTGCACAGGACTTGAGGAGCTTCGCGCTGATGCCGTCCGGTCCCGAGGCCTTCCTCGCCTTGATCTTCCTCAGCTCCATCCTCACCTGGGTCTTAGTGAGGGTCAGGTTGGGGGGCTGTATGCTGGGAGTGGGGGGATGTTGGTGGAGTGGGGTGTGGACAGCAGGTCTCGATGACTTTAGAGGCAGCAGTGGTTGGTATGCAGTCGGGGGGGAGGGCAGTTGGTCAAACCTATTAAAAAAACAGATTCAGATTGTTCGCCCACTCCCTGCCCCCCGTGGCCTGGGAGGAGGTATTCTGGAGCCCAGAGATGGTTTTAAGGTTTCCCCAGACCCCGCTGATGTCGCTCTGTTGCAGCTTGTCCTCCATCTTCTTCCTGAAGCTGTCCTTGCCTTCTCTGATCTTCCTCCTCAGCTCCCTCTATACAGACTTCAGCATCCCCCTGTTCCCCGACCTGAAGATCCAATTCTTCTCTCTCAGAAGTGTTTTTATCTCAGGGTTGATCCAGGGTTTGTTGTTCGAGCAACACCGTATGGTCTTGGTGGGTACGGTGTTGTCCACACAGAAGCCGATGTAGTCCGTGATGGTGTGAGTGAGGCCATCGATGTCCTCACCATGTGGATCGCAGAGCTGCTCCCAGGCAGTGGTTTCAGGACAGTCCTTTAAAGCGTCCATTGCCTCCTCAGACCATATCTTCACCGTGCGTATGACCGGAGGTTGTCTGTGTACTAGGGATTTGTACACCGGCAGGAGATGAACCAAGTTGTGATCCGATCTCCCGAGTGGGGGGAGTGATGATGAGGTGTACGCCTCCTTAGTGTTAGCATAGAATAAGTCCAGTGTTTTATTGTCTCGTGTGGCATGTGATATACTGGGTGAACGTGGGCAGAATGGGGGACAGTGAAATATGGTTGAAATCACCTGAGATGAGGAGAAGAGCATCTGGCTGTTGTGTCAGCAGCCTGCCAGTTACTGAGTGAATGATGTCACGTGCTGTCCCAGCGTTTGCCGTGGGATTTGCATAAATAACAATGCAGATCACATGTGAGTATTCCCTCGGGAGATAGGTAGGCCGCATGCTAACAGCTAGCAACTCAATGTCTTTGCTGCAGTGATGTTGTTTAACCGTGATATGTCCCGGTCTGCACCAGCTGTTATTGACGTACATTATCACTCCTCCGCCCCTTGCCTTCCCACTGTCTGGTGTCCGGTCTGCCCGTATTGCGTGGAAACCCTCCAGTTCAATGATAGCATCTGTTGCTAGTTCTGTTAGCCACGTCTCAGTAAACATCATCAAGCTAATCTCTCTGAAGACGCTCTGGTATCGAGCCATAGCCACTAGCTCATCTGTCTTATTGAGTAGCGATCGAATGTTCCCCATAATAACGTATGGAAGGACGGGTCTGTACCTTATATTTCTCGCCTGCCGTCTTACTCCAGCACGGCTTCCACGTCGTTTCTGTCTTATTTCACCCGGTATGTCGAGGTCTTGCGCTAGCATCTTGGTCTGGTTAAGTGCTAACAGCTGGTCTCTGCTCTAACGTATCCTGCTAAAAACAGTGGCTCCGTCTGCCGGCTCAGGAGACATTTGGGTGATCCGTGTGTCTGACCAATGTATAAGGTGTCGCCGGATCAGAAAGATTAGCAAGAGAAGCTAGATAGTAAATAGAAATAGGAAGAAATTGATCTGCTGTTGCAAAAAGGCAGCCTACTCGTGTGGCGCCGGAAGTACAAGTACCACTATTGTGCCACACATTCCTTTGTTCAAACAACAATGTGTTATGGTCAGAAGTTCTGGATCTTGATGCATGGAAATAAAGAGATAAAAGTGGAATGCACAGAGACCTGGGATCGCTGTTTGCTGTACTTCATGTTGGAGAAAGAATAAAGTTTCTGCGTCGTCCAGCTCGTTGCCTTGCCTGCCTACTTTCTCCACAGTGGTGACCCTAAGACGTGCGAGAGAAAGAGAAAGAGAGCTGAGTGTTGCCCCGGAGACTACCCGGTGGGAGAGCACTGGCGCCGTGTGCGCTGGCCCAGTCAAGATCCCAGACTTCTGGCTTCACAACCTGGCTGCGTGGTTTCTGCGCATAGAAGCCCAGTTCGCACTCCGTGGGATAACAGTGGACGACACAAGATATTACTACGTGGTTGCTGCACTGGATGCACGTGCCACGCAACAGGTGACAAGCCTGCTACAGGAACTGCCAGCCCAAGGAAAATATGAAGCGCTCAAGAAGATGCTTCTCCAGCATTACACCCTTTCTGACAGTGAGAGGGCAGAGAAACTCCTAACGCGTTTGGAGTTAGGGGACAGATCAGCAGTGGAACTCATGGAGAGCATGCTGGCACTGAGGGGGAAGGACGATGAATCTTTCCTGTTTGCCCACTTGTTTCTCAGGAACTTACCGGCTACGGCTAGGGCGAACTTGGCCAACTTTCTGGGGCTGGTTGCTAAGGACTACCGTGCCCTGGCGCAGAAAGCGGACCGCATCATTTCGGTGACCAGAACTCTCAGTGCACAGGCAGTGGCACCAGTATCCTTGAGGGACTCCAGCGAGGTCGAGGAGCCGTGGGTGGTAGCCGGGACGGACACCAGGAGATGAAGGAACGGGGCGATCTGTTTTTATAATCGCCATTTCCGCTCAAATGCCCAGCGCTGCCTAGCGCCATGCCAGTTGAAGGAGCTGGGAAGACGGCACGTTCGGAATTCAGTTGCAGCTTTGACCGATGGCGACAGGAACAGACTGCTTTATGTCACAGACACACATTCGGGGAGATGGTTTTTGGTGGACTCCAGCTCCCAGAAGAGCATCATCCTACTGGTCAATGTAGACAGGGTGGCAGAAGGCAGCGGTCCTGAGCTCATGGCTGCTAATGGATCCACCATCAGGACATGTGGCAAGTGGACACTGAAGGTATGCTTACATGGACGCAACTTTCAGTGGGACTTTGTGATAGCTGCATGTTCCGGCCCCATTCTAGGAGCAGATTTTTTATGTGCTTATGGGTTGTTAGTCAATTTTGCTAATAGGAGATTAGTGGACGCTGTCTCTTTTACCTCACTGCCCTGTACTGCTCGGGGAGCTGGGTCGACAACACTGGCTAACGTTATAGCTCAGGGGGTAAGTACCAACAGTTGCTCACACAGTTCCTAGCACTCACGATCCCAACTTTTTCGGCTACAGTAACGAAACATGGGGTCGAACACTTTATAATGACAAAAGGCCCGCCAGTGTTCGTGCGACCTCAGCACTTGAAACGCAGCTAAACTGGCCAGCGTGCGAGAGGAGTTTACCAACTTAGAGCAGTTGGGCATCGTCAGGTGCTCCAACAGCCCGTGGGCATCCCCGCTACACATGGTGCCTAAAGCCGACGGGTCGTGGCGACCGTGCAGCAACTTCCAGCGCTTGAATAACACCACGGAACACGATCGTTATCCAATTCCGCACATCCAGGATTTTTCCATGCACCTGGCTGGGGCGCGAGTTTTTTCAAAAGTGGATCTGGTCCGCGGATATCATTAGGTCCCAGTGCACGCGGAAGACGTCCCAAAAACAGCAGTAATAACTCTTTCCGGCCTTTTCGAGTTTTTACGCATGCCGTTCAGATTAAAAAAGCAGCACAGACTTTTCAGAGGATGATGGCGCGGTGCTTCGCGTCTTGTCCTTCATTTTTGTCTACTTAGACGGCATTTTGGTAGCCAGCGCATCCGAGGAGGAGCACATCACCCATCTCAAGACAGTTTTCCAGAGGTTGGAAGTGCACTGGCTGATAGTTAACCCAACGAAGTGCCAGTTCAGTGTGCCAGTGATTGATTTTTTGGGCCACCGCATTTCACCGGAGGGGGCAATCCCGTTGCTGGATAAGATGCGTGCTGTGTCGGATTTTCCGCGTCCGCAGACCATGAAAGCACTACAGGAGTTTTTGGGAATGGTTAATTTTTTATAACCGTTTCCTTCCCCGGGCAGCCCAGCTGATGCAGCCACTGTATGCCGCGCTTAAAAAAAAAAAGAAGCCTGCGGAAACCGTCGACTGGACTCCCGAGTGAGACCAGGCTTTTACAAATGCCAAAACAGCACTGGTGGATGCCATGTTGCTAGCTCACCCGGATCCGTCTGCACGGATAGTGCTCACTACGGATGCGTCTGATGTTGCCATAGGGACAGTGGTGGAGCAGTGCGTCTCAGGTTTGTGGCAGCCGCTCGCATTTTAGAGCCGAACTTTGCGCGACAATGAACGCAAATTCAGCGCATTCGATAGAGAATTGCTGGCTCTCCACCTGGCGATGCATCATTTCCAGTTCTGGCTGGAGGGGTGCGAGTTCACTGCATTCATGGACCATAAGCCACTGAGGTACGCGATGTCCAAGGTCTTGGAACCGTGGTTGGCCCAGCAGCAACAGCATTTCGCTGCAATTTCGGAGTTTATGACCGACATTCAATACGTGGCCGGTAAGCTCAACGTCGTGGCCGATTACCTGTTGCGCACATTAATCACCCCGGTCTACATAGGAATAGATTTTTCTGCCATGGCCACGGAGCAAGCCAGGGACGCGGACATTTGCGCGCTCCAGTCTGCGCCAACTGGGTTAAGGCTGGAGAGCAGGGTGGTGCAAGAAGGGTGCCCTCCCTTGCTCTGCGATGTCTCCACCGGCCGCCCGTACGCGGTGGTTCCAAGTTCTTGGTGCCACCACGTTTTCAAGTCAGTCCACTCCCTTTTACATCTGGGAGTGCGCACTTCAGTGAAACTAATGGGGGTGAAATTTGTCTGGCCGTGCTTGTGCAAGGACGTGAAAGAGTGGGCTGGTGCTTGCATCGTGTGCCAGCAGGCCAAAGTGCACAAGCACACCAGAGTCCTCCTCGAGCCTTTCCAAATCCCGGCTAGGAGATTCGACCACATCCATGTGGATTTGGTGGGACCCCTCTTGCTGTCACGAGGTTTCATGCACCTTTTGACAGTCGTGGACTGCACCACACACTGGCCAGAAGTGGTCCTGCTGGCTTCTACCACATCCGCGGAAGGGGCTCATGCTTTTTTGTCGGCTTGGGTTGCATGTTTTGGATCTCCATCAGACGTCACGTCCAACAGGGGTCTACAGTTCGTTTTGGAACTCTGGTCCATGATGGCACAGAACCTGGGGGTCAAAATTCACCATACTACTGCGTACAACCCCCAGGCTAACGGGTTATATATGGGCGTTTTCACAGGTCTCTTAAAGCAGCGCTCAGAGCTTCGCTCACGGACACAAATTGGGTCAACCACCTGCCCTGGTTTCTTTTACGGTTGCGCTCCGCACCTAAGGAGGATTTGGCAGCCTCCCCGGCAGAACTAGTTTTTCTCAGCCACTGTGGATCCCTGGAGAGTTTTTACCGGAAAACCTCGCGTCCAAGGTTGATCCTCCCGCCAAATTTTTACACAGTACAGAGGTTTTGAGCGTACCAGGCCTGGCCCACCATTGTTTTCCCCACACATTGGTCTCCAAAAGCTTGCAGAATGCCCGTTTTTTTTTTTTGTTTTGTTTTTGTTCAGGGTGTTGGAACCTGGGGAGAAGCATTTTATGTTAGACTTGGGAGGACGTAGGGAAACCGTCTGCATCGACAGGCTGAAGCCCACTTTTGTGTTGGCAGACGAGCAGGTGGTGTTGGCTCAAGCTCCCTGGCATGGACGGCCACCGTTGGTGGCTCCGCAGGTTGGTGATCCCTCAGCAGGGACCTGCGCTCATGAAGATAATGCATTTCCCCCCCTCCCCTTTTCCCTCCGCGGACTGATGTGCCCTCCTGTACACCTCGCCAGCAGAGCGGTTTGACTGGACCGGCGACCCCCCGCTACAGCTGCTATGGACACCAGCTCAAGCCCAAACGACAGCGGGGGGGGGGGGGGGGTAGTGCCCCTTCTGGGTGTTCGGGGGTAGTGGGGCATGGTGGGGGTTTCTCCACCCAGAGAGGGCAGGGAGAAGGGGGAACAATGGACCGAAGGAAGAGGTGTCATCGTGGGGTATCAGAGCCGCTGAGGGTAGAAGGGTGTAAGAGCGGCCCCGACGTAATTTCATGTTAATGTGCCACACATTCCTTTGTTCAAACAACAATGTGTTATGGTCAGAAGTTGCAGGTCTCGATGCATGGAAATAAAGAGATAAAAGTGGAACACACAGAGACCTGGGATCGCTGTTTGCTGTACTTCATGCTGGAGAAAGAATAAAGTTTCTGTGTCGATCAGCTCGTTGCCTCGCCTGCCTCCTTTCTCCACAATATTACCGTTTCTGAGGTGCAAAAGGCCGTGTTCCTACATTTTTGATGCCAAAGTCATTGTTTTTTAACAAGGGAAAATGTCCCGTTTCAGTGACAACCACACATTCTAAACTAGTACTGCAAGTTGCGCCCATAATTCATGCAAGGCATCATGGGGGCTAGGAGTAAGGTGGATAAAATTGCAATTTTTTTCTCAAAAATTTGCAGCTTATTTCTTTACTTCCCCCCCATAAATCTGTGATTTTTCTCTTCTAAATTTTAAACTTTTTTCTTGTAAATTTGCAACTTCTTTCTTGTAAATTGGCAACTCTTTTTTCCCCATAAATTTGTGATTTTTCTCTTCTACATTTTTCTTGTAAGTTTTTAACATTCATGTGCATGCTGGTTACATTTTTTTCAATGTAATTTCATTGTAAATTGTATTGATTTCATTGTAAATTAAATGGTACCACTCATTTTTAACTTATCGTAAACAGCAAGTCAGTGTAAATGTAACTTTATCTAAATCTAGAACCCTCAGCACTTGGGCTTGCCAAGGTTGTGTTAGTTCATTCTTGTTCACCCTGTACGCTGATGAGTGCAGAAGTGTCTATCCAGGTAATCGAATTATTAAGTTTTCTGATGACACTGCTGTTTTGACACTACTTCAAAAGACTCATGATCTGTCAAGCTATTTTATAGAAATTCAGAGGTTTGTCAATTGGTGTGATGACAGTCATCTCATTTTGAATACTGATAAAACAAAGGAGATGGTGTTTGACCCTTGGGGAGTTGGTGACCACAGGCCTGTGGTCATCCACAACCACACTATAACACAGGTTAGATCCTATAAATATTTGGGACTATTTATTGACAATTCATTAACCTGGAGCACACATATTGATTACCTCTGCAGTAGATTACAACAGCGCCTGCATTTTTTGCGTAGATTAAGAATCCATGGCATTGATAAAACGATTATGTTAATCTTTTACCAGGCTGTTTTGGAGAGCTGTATTAGATGCAGCATCACAGCTTGGTTTGGCAACCTCTCTGTGAAACTAAAGAACAGAGTGTTGCGTTTAATTCAAACTGCATGGAAAATCATTGGAGTTAAAGAGTATGTATCTATGCAGAACTTACACAAACAGGCAGCCTGTAGACAAGCTCAAAAAACAATCAGTGACATGAGCCATGTACTAAACAATGAATATGAGCGGCTGCCCTCAGGGAGGAGATACAGAGTCCCCAAGTGCAGGTTCAGTAGATATAAGAACTCATTTATCCCGACGTCAGTAAAACTATTAAACTCAAATAGATAGGTCAGTGACACTTATAACTCCTGTTCTTAATGACTGCTGTTATATATTTATTTATGCATGTATTTGTATTAGGGGCAGCGCGGTGGCGGAGTGGTTAGCACTGCGGCAGCACAGCAACTCAGCCTTGGGTTCGATCCCAGCCCCCGACCAACAGTGATCTGTGTGGAGTTTGCATGTTCTCCCCGTCTCTGCGTGGGTTTACTCCAGGATTTCTCCGGTTTCCTCCCACATGCCAAAAACATGCAAGTTAGGTTAATTGGCACCAAAACTGGGGATTCTAAATTGTCCTTAGGTATGACTGTGAGAGTGAATGGTTGTCTCTGTGTTGGCCCTGCGATGGACTGGCATCTGTCCAGGGTGTACCCTGCCTCTTGGCCAAAGATGCTGGGATAGGCTCCAGCCCCCCGCGACCCGAAAAGTATTAAGCAGAAGAAGATGGATGGATGTATTTGTTTTATTTAATTCAATTCAACTTTATTTATATAGTGTGGAAGATGTGAAAATGACGAGGCAGGGTTCTTTCTCAGAGTCAGCTTTATTCACATCTCCATCATTCAAAGCAGAAAAAGAGGCTGAATCAGTAAACTCTCGTCCTTAAATAACAGGGACTTCACACCTCATAAATCACATGTCACACAGACCACCTTGCATAATAAAGACAGTCACAATGCATTTCACCACTTTGCATAACAAAGACATTCACAATGCATTTCCTTCATGATAACACCTCCACTGTCTCCCATGCATCCTTTAATCGACCCCCCACAGTCTCCAGCCTTGCATATCAAGGCTAAGATTCCTGCCTTTGTTCTGACCTAAAATGCGAGTCACAGAACCGGTCCAACAGGTCCCATTAGTGTTCACCACACAAGCCCCCCCAGCATTTTAGAAAAACAGAACAACAAGAAAATAACCACATGCATGCCGTGATAGCATCAATAAACATCAGTCCACATGCTGGATAGGTTTCAGCCTCCTGCCGAATCTGCTGTAGCTGGGGTTCACCGTCTCTGCGGCGCTGTCATGCTGGGGATTTGCCGTCTGGGGGCGGAAACCCTTTGTCAGTCTCTGCGGGTGTTCTGGGGAAACATTACTTGGGGAAACATTACTGTGTGAAACCCTCCGTGGTGGTCTACCTCGCCGCGGGGCCTTCGCCAACAGCACTTCCTCCTCTGCCACCACAAAAGCGGGTTTAAGTCTGTCTATGCCAATTTTCTCTTCCCTACCCCCCAAATCTAGCAAAAACTGCTTGTCCCCTGTTTCTAGCACTCTGAATGGTCCGTCATAAGGCGATCGCAGTGGGGTTCGATGCGCATCGTTGTCTAACAAAAACAAACTCTGCGTTCTTCAAAGTTTTAGGCACAAAAACGTGCGGAAACATTGTGGTGCGCGGGGCCGGACAGTGTGCTTGATTCTATGTTTCTCCGCAACAGTTGAGACGGGGGTGTTTGGTGCAGGGTTATCTGGGAGAAACTCCCCAGGCAGCCAGAGTGGCTGCGCAAACACGAGCTCCGCTGGTGAGGCTTCTAAATCCTCTTTAGGTGCAGAACGCCACACCAATAACACCCATGGTAACTTGTCGACCCAATGTGTATCCGTATCTCTGAGAGCCACTTTCAATGACCTATGAAAACGTTTGCATAACCCGTTAGCCTGCGGATTGTACGCGGTTGTGTGGTGAATTGTGACGCCCAGGCTGCGGGCCATTGTCGATCAAAGCTCGGAAACAAATTGAGGGCCTCTGTCGGACGTAATGTCCGACGGAACGCCGAAGCGCGCTACCCAAGCTGTTAAAAATGCGCGTGCCACTTCCTCGGCCGTGGTTGATGCCAGCGGGACCACTTCAGGCCAGCGCGTGGTGCGGTCCACCATTGTCAGGAGATGTGTGCACCCCTGTGACAGCGGGAGGGGTCCAACGAGGTCCACATGAATGTGATCAAACCTCTTGGCCAGAATGTGAAACGGTTCCAAAGGAGCTCTCGTGTGCCTGTGTACTTTGGCTCGTTGACACGCCGTGCAGGCCGCTGCCCACTCTTTGACCTGTTTGCGGAGGCTCGGCCACACAAATTTCTCTCACCATTTTGACCGACGTGCACACTCCAGGGTGCACTAAGGAATGAACCGAGTCAAAAACGCAGCGGCGCCACGCGGCCAGTACTATTGGACACAGCCGTCCAGTGGAGACATCGCAGATTAGCGGGGGCATACCGTCTTGCAGCACCCTGCTCTCCAGCCTTAACCCTGTTGGTCCAGACTGGAGCGCGCGCACGTCCGCGTCATTAACCTGCTCCGCGGCTATGGCTGCGTAATCTAACCCTACGCTGACTGGGGCCGCTACAGCGCGCGAGAGGCAATCTGCCACTACATTGAGTTTGCCCGCCACATGCTGAATATCAGTGGTGAACTCCGATATCGCGGCCAGCTGTCTCTGCTGCTGGCCTGACCACGGTTCCGAGACCTTGGCCATTGCGAATGTTAGCGGTTTGTGATCAACGAATGCGGTGAAAGTGCGTCCTTCCAGCCAGAACTGAAAGTGGCGGATAGCCAAATGGAGAGCGAGCAGCTCCCTGTCGAACGCGCTGTATTTACGTTCGCTATCGCGCAAGGTCCTGCTGAAAAATGCGAGGGGCTGCCAAACCCCGGCTACATGTTGCTCCACGACCACCCCTATGGCCACATCAGACGCGTCCGTGGTGAGCACTATGCGGGCCGTTGGGTCTGGGTGTGCCAACAACGCAGCCTTTGCCAAGGCTGCTTTCACCTCCGAGAACGCTTGGTCCCGCTCCAGGGACCACTCAATCTTATCCGCGGGTTTCTTTTTTTTGAGCACGGCATACAGCGGCTGCATGAGCTGCGCCGCGCGGGGGACAAAACGGTTATAAAAATTCACCATTCCCAAAAACTCCTGCAACACCCTGACTGTCTGCGGCCGGGGAAAATCTGCCACAGCGCGCATTTTGTCAGGCAGCGGAACTGCTCCTTCAGGGGAGACGCAGTGTCCTAAAAAATCGATCTGCGCCACCCCGAACTGACACTTCGCTGGGTTGATTATTAACCCGTGATCTCCCAACCTTCGAAAAACTGTGGCCAGGTGTTTTTCGTGTTCGTCTTCGGACGCACTGGCTACTAAAATATCGTCCAGGTAGACGAACACGAAAGGGAGATTGCAAAGCACCGCGTCCATCATGCGTTGGAACGTCTGAGCAGCCCCTTTAATTCCGAACGGCATGCGTAAAAACTCGAATAAACCAAACAGAGTTATTACTGCTGTTTTGGGTATGTCCTCAGTGCGCACTGGGACTTGGTGGTAACCGCGGACCAAGTCTATTTTAGAAAAAATGCGCGCCCCTGCCAAATGAACCGAAAAATCTTGGATATGTGGGATTGGGTAGCGGTCGTGCGCTGTAGCGTTGTTTAACCTGCGAAAATCCCCGCAAGGGCGCCATGATCCATCAGCTTTCGGGACCATGTGTAGGTAGGGGGGAAGCCCACGGACTGTTTGAACGTCGGATAATGTCCAACCTTTCCAGGTTGGTGAACTCCTCGCGCGCTATGGCTAGTTTAACTGCGTCCAAGCGCCGAGCTTTTGCAAAAACGGGCGGTCCTGTAGTGGTAATAAAATGCTCCACCCCGTGCTTAGCGACTGTTGCCAAGAATGTGGGGGCCGTGAGTGCTGGGAACTGAGTGAGCAGTGTGTGGAACTTACCGCCTGCTGTTGTGACGTTGGCTTGTGCTGTAGGCGGGGCCACTCGCACTGTACAGGGGATAGAATCAAAAGAACCAGGCGCCTGTTAGCGAGATCAACCACCAACCCATGTGATTACAAAAAATCAGCCCCCAGCATATTGAAATTTACTGTTGCTACAACAAAAGTCCACTCATATGCACGGCCGTGTAGAGACGGAAGCAGAGTCCTCTCACCAAAGGTCTTAATCTCCGAGCCATTCGCTGCTGTCACCCGGGGGCCTCCAGAACCAGCCAGTCTGTCCGCGTAGGAAGGAGTGATGAAACTCAATTGGGAGCCTGTGTCGACGAGGAACTGCCTCCCGGAGCGTGCGTCCGACAAGTAGAGCAGCTTGTTCTCTTCCCCGAGGACCGCGGCTGCTACCGGCCCCCGGTCTTGGCGTTTCCCGAACGCCCAAACTGGCACGGCGGTACACACTTGCGTGCCCTCTCTGCGAAGTGGCAATGGTAGAAACAAAGGACGTCCGGTCCATGTTCCCTGGCCCTTGCCGCCGCCATCGTCGGTGAGTCTGGCACCGCTGCCTCTGGCCTCCTGTCGTCTCCGGTCGTCGCGCCGAGTTCCGCTGCAGCGGCCGTGGCTGCGCGCCGCTTGATAGCGTTGACAATCCGCTGCGCCTCTCGGCCCAACGCGCAGTAGTCCCGTAGGGCCAACAGTGGCGAACTGGCCAGAGCCGCTCTCGTTGCTGACGGTAGAGTCCTGAGGAAGAGGTGGGTGAAAATGAAGTGATCATCGTCAGAGTCTTTCAACCTCAATAACTTCTCCATCAGGCTCGCGGGCATGTCGTTTTCCCCCTCCGTCAGCGCCAGGAGCCTCTCTGCTTGCTCCTCCGCCGAGGGGGTGAATTGCTGGATGAGTGCAGCCTTCAACGCGCCGTATTTGTCGCTCTCCGGCGGCTGGTCGATCAGGCTCTCCACATGCTGGGCCGTGTTGTTGTCCAGCTTTGCAACTACGTGGTAGAATTTCGTGGCATCTACCGATATCCCCCGGAGGTTGAACTGCGCCTCAACCGCGTTGAACCAGGAGCGTGGATTGCTCTGCCAGAAGTCCGGTAGCTGGACTGTAGCGGCGTTCGCTTGGCTGGGGGTTCCTGACGAGTCTGGCCTGGGGGAATTTCCTTCTTCCATGATATGTCTTAGCGTCACCAGTGTGGAAGATGTGAAAATGACGAGGCAGGGTTCTTTCTCAGAGTCAGCTTTATTCACATCTCCATCATTCAAAGCAGAAAAAGAGGCTGAATCAGTAAACTCTCGTCCTTAAATAACAGGGACTTCACACCTCATAAATCACATGTCACAAAGACCACCTTGCATAATAAAGACAGTCACAATGCATTTCACCACCTTGCAAAACAAAGACATTCACAATGCATTTCCTTCATGATAACACTTCCACTGTCTCCCATGCATCCTTTAATCGACCCCCCCACAGTCTCCAGCCTTGCATATCAAGGCTAAGATTCCTGCCTTTGTTGTGACCTAAAATGCGAGTCACAGAACCGGTCCAACAGGTCCCATTAGTGGTCACCACAATAGCGCCATTTCACAACAACAGTCATCTCATAGCACTTTCAACTGAAGGGGAAACCCCCACAATTGCAGAAAGACCCCAGCAATCAGGCGATCCCCTGTGAGCAAGCACTTGGCAAAGGTGGAGAGGAAAAGATCCCTTATAACAGGAAGAAACCTCCAGCAGAACCAGGCTCAGGGAGGGGCAGTTATCTGCTGCGACTGGCTGGGGGGTGAGGGGATAGAGAAGATGAAAAGAACAGACATGTAGAGAGCAAACAGCACGATGGGGACTCAATCTATGGGAGAGAACAAACGAATGTTAATGACCAGCAAAAAAAAAAAAAATTTTATTGAGAATGAAGAAAGGAGTGAAGCCCAGCGCATTATTGGAGGTTCCCCGGCTGTCTAAACCTTTTAGCAGCATAACTAAGGGAGGTTTCAGAGACACATGATCCCTCCCTAATTATAGGCTATATCAAAACGGAAGGTTTTAACCCTATTCTTAAAAAGAGAGTTCAAGACTGACTCCCGAATCCAGATTGGCAGCTGGTTCCACAGGAGAGGAGCTTGATAACTGAAGGCTCTGCCTCCCATTGTACTTTTGGAGATTCTAGGTATTACAGGTAATCCAGCATTTTGGGAGCGTAGTGCTCTGTTAGGATAATAGGGTAGTATCAGATCCTTTACATAAAAAGGGGCCTGATTGTTTAGAGCTTTGTAAGTGAGAAGAAGGATTTTAAACTTAATTCTAAACTCTATGGGAAGCCAATGAAGGGAGGCCAGAACCGGAGAGATATGATCTCTCTTTCTAGTACCTGTTAAAACTCTTGCTGCAGCATTTTGGATCAACTGAAGACTTTTTAAAGATGTTTTAGGACAACCTGATAATAAAGAGTTACAATAATATAATCTAGAGCAGGGGTGTCCAACCATGTGCCATGGAGAGCCAAGACCCTGCAGGTTTTACCTCCAACCAGTGTCTTCAACAGCAGATTTCTGTGAACTTCTTCCCACTGATTGCTGATAAGTGAAAACACCTGCTGAAGAGACTGGGTAGAAGAGAAAACCTGCAGGGTCTTGGCTCTCCATGGCACCTGGTTGGACACCCCTGATCTAGAGCTAGCAAAAGCGTGGATCAGTTTCTCAGCATCAGTCTGAGATAAGATGCTCTTAATCTTGGCAACTTTTTTCTCTCCCGGCGCCACACGAGTCGGCTGCCTTTTGCAACAGCGGCTCGATTCCGAGTCTTTTTCCCTTCCTCTCTCTTTTTGATCCGTCTTTTTTTCACTCCATTTATATCACGGACACACAGATCATCCCAAATGTCTCCTGAGCCGGTGGACGGAGCCACTGTTTATAGCAGGATACGATACAGCAGGGAAGAGCTGCTAGCATTCAACCGCCACCCGGTCCCATTGGAAAAACTCGACATACCGAGAGGACTGAGGCGAAAACGCCGCGGCTGCTGGGCTGGAGTAAGGCGGAGGACAAAAAATATAAGGTACAGACCCTCCCTTCCATCTGTTGTCATGGGAAATGTACGCTCTATACTGGGAAAGGTAGATGAGCTAGCGGCTATCTGCCGTTATGATAGCACATATAGGGAGTGCTCTCTCCTTTTGTTTTCTGAGACGTGGCTAACTGAACTAGCAGCAGATGC
This sequence comes from Pholidichthys leucotaenia, assembly GCA_020510985.1. Taxonomy (NCBI): domain Eukaryota; kingdom Metazoa; phylum Chordata; class Actinopteri; order Cichliformes; family Pholidichthyidae; genus Pholidichthys; species Pholidichthys leucotaenia. The sequence continues at coordinate 410,236,556 of CM035842.1, read as the reverse complement.
TAACATTGAGCTGGAGGGTTTCCACATGATACGGGCTGACCGAACACCAGACAATGGCAAAGCAAGGGGCGGTGGAGTGATAATGTATGTTAACAACAACTGGTGCAGACCGGGACATATCACTGTTAAACAACGACACTGCAGCAAAGACATTGAGTTGCTAGCTGTTAGCATGAGGCCTACATATCTCCCGAGAGAACACTCACACGTGATCTGCATTGTTGTTTATGCAAATCCGACGGCGAACGCTGGGACAGCGCGTGACGTCATCCATTCAGTAACCAGCAGGCTGCAGACAGAACACCCAGATGCTCTTCTCCTCATCTCAGGCGATTTCAACCATGTGTCACTGTCTCCCATTCTACCCACGTTCACCCAGTATGTCACATGCCACACTAGAGACAATAAAACACTGGACTTATTCTACGCAAGCACTAAGGAGGCGTACACCTCATCACAACTCCCCCCACTCGGGAGATCGGATCACAACTTGGTTCATCTCCGGCCGGTGTACAAACCCCTAGTGCACAGACAACGTCCGGCCATGCGCACAGTGGAGTTATGGTCTGAGGAGACAATGGACACTCTAAAAGGCTGTTTTGAAGCTACCGCCTGGAAGCAGCTCTGCGATCCACATGGTGAGGACATCGATGGCCTCATTTACACCTTCACGGGCTACCTCAGCTTCTGTGTGGACAAATCCGTTCCCACCAAGACCATACGGTGTTGCTCAAACAACAAACCCTGGATCAACCCTGAGATTAAAACACTTCTGAGAGAGAAGAAGAGGATCTTCAGGTCGGGGAACAGGGAGATGTTGAAGCCCGTACAGAGGGAGCTGAGGAGAAAGATCAGAGAAAGCAAGGACAGCTTCAGGAAGAAGATGGAGGACAAGTTGCAACAGAGCGACATCAGCGGGGTCTGGAGAAACCTCAAAACCATCTCTGGGCTCCAGAATACCTCCCCCCAGGCCACGGGGGGCAGGGAGTGGGCAAACAACCTGAATCTGTTTTTCAATAGGTTTGACCAACCGCCCTCCCCCCTGACTGCACAACAACCACTGCTGCCTCTAAAGAAATCAAGTCCTGCTGCCCACTCTCCACTCCACCAACACCCCCCCACTCCCAACACACAGCCCCCCATCCTGACCCTGACCAGGACCCAGGTGAGGACGGAGCTGAGGAAGATCAAGGCGAGGAAGGCGTCAGGACCGGACGGCATCAGCGCAAAGCTCCTCAAGTCCTGTGCAGACCAGCTGTGTGGGATTGTGACGTACATCTTCAACCTGAGCCTGAAGCTGGGGAGGGTACCACAGCTGTGGAAAACATCTTGTGTAGTACCTGTACCAAAAACTTCCCACCCCAAAGACCTGAACAGCTACAGACCGGTGGCGTTGACGTCCCACTTGATGAAGACCCTGGAGAGACTGCTCCTTGCTCACCTCCGCCCCCTGGTGGAACCAGCGATGGATCCACTCCAGATCGCCTACCAGCATGGCATTGGGGTGGAGGATGCGGTGATCTTCCTCCTTCACCGTTCTCTGTCCCACCTGGAGAAGCCCGGGAATATGGTGAGGATCATGTTCTTTGACTTCTCCAGTGCTTTCAACACCATCCAACCGATGATCCTGAAGGACAAGCTGCTGCGCGCAGGGGTGGACCAACACCTGTCATCATGGATCCTGGACTACCTCACGAACCGGCCTCAGTTTGTGAGAACCCGGGACTGTGTGTCCGACACGATCATCAGTAGCACGGGGGCCCCCCAGGGAACGGTGCTGGCTCCCTTCCTGTTCACTCTTTATACTGCGGACTTCTCACACAACACAACACACTGCCATCTACAGAAGTTCTCTGATGACTCTGCGATCGTTGGCCTCATCTCCAATGGAGATGAAGCTGAGTACAGAGGGCTTATCCAGGACTTCGTGGACTGGTGCCATCGGAACTGCCTCCAGATCAACGCAAGGAAAACTAAGGAGCTGGTGGTGGACTGCCGCAGGCATGGGCAGCCCCTCACAGCACCAGTAAATATACAGGGAACAGACATCGAGATGGTGACATCCTATAAGTACCTGGGTGTTCATCTGAACAATAAACTAGACTGGTCACACAATACTGACACACTCTACAAGAAGGGACAGTGCAGGCTGTTCCTGCTGAGGAGACTCAGGTCTTTTGGTGTACAAGGGGCGCTGCTGAAGACATTCTATGACACGGTGGTGGCATCAGCCATCACTTTTGGAGTGGTCTGCTGGGGCAGTGGCATTACTGCAGCCGATAGAAAGAGACTGAACAAACTGATTAAGAAAGCTAGCTCTGTCCTGGGGCAGCGCCTTGATCCGGTGGAGGAGATAGGAGAGAGAAGGACGGTGGCTAAACTGTCATCTCTGCTGGAGTCCGAGTTCCACCCTATGCAGGACATACTGAATGCACTGAGGAGCTCATTTAGCAGCAGACTACATCATCCCAGGTGCACAACCGAGAGGTTTCGTAGGTCCTTCCTACCAACGGCTGTCAGACTGTACAACCTAAGCAGGGCTGCTCGCAGAGATAGCAAAAAGACATAACAAACTAATAGTTTTTTGAATGCAAAAGATGCAATAGACTTACACAATGGTCCCCTCCAGCATACAACTAGGAAAATACCGGTCGCTATGGAGGGTGAGAATATGTATGGGCACATAATCATACCATGTAGGATAACTAAGTAGATGGTTATGCTGTTTCATCCCATCTAGCAACAATGCTCTGCACTGGGTGTGTTTATATTTATATATCTATATATTTATTCCATCTAGCTACAATGCTCCGCACTGTGTTTTTATATATCTACATATTATTCCATCTAGCTACATTGCTCCACACTGTGTGTGTTTATATACTTACATATTTATTCCACCAAGCTGCAATGCTCCGTACTGTGGGTGTTTATATATTTACATATTTATTCCATCTAGCTACAATGCTCTGCACTGTGTGTTTATATATTCATACTTTTATTCCATCCAGCTACAATGCTCTGCACTGTGTGTCTGTGTGTGTGTATATATATATATTTTATAGTAATATGTACATATGTACACTACCGTTCAAAAGTTTGGGGTCACTTAGAAATTTCCTTATTTTTGAAAGAAAAGCACTTTTTTTCAATGAAGATAACTTTAAACTAATCAGAAATACACTCTATACATTGCTAATGTGGTAAATGACTATTCTAGCTGCAAATGTGTGGTTTTTGGTGCAATATCTAGATAGGTGTATAGAGGCCCATTTCCAGCAACTATCACTCCAGTGTTCTAATGGTACAATGTGTTTGCTCATTGCGTCAGAAGGCTAATGGATGATTAGGAAACCCTTGTGCAATCATGTTAGGTCTGCAATGCTGTAATTGCTGCAAATGGAGGATTCTTTGACGAAAGCAAAGTTTGAAGGAAAAAATTATTATTTCAAATACAAATCATTATTTCTAACCTTGTCAATGTCTTGACTATATTTTCTATTCATTTTACAACTCATGGTGGTAAATAAGTGTGACTTTTCATGGAAAACACAAAATAATTGTCTGGGTGACCCCAAACTTTTGAACGGTAGTGTATATTAGCTGCTCTTGCTTGCTTGTTTTTTTTCTTGCCTTCTGATTGTTGCTCTGAGTGTTGCTATCCCTGTGCTGTTGCAATCCTGGAATTTCCCCGTTGTGGGACTAATAAAGGCTTATCTTATCTTATCTTATCTTATTACGCAAATGATAGAAAGCAGTCTTAGAAACGAATTTAATATGTGAATTGAAAAAACAGATCTTGATCAAAAATAACTCCAAGGTTCCTCACAGAACTATTCAGAGAGAGAGTAACCGCATCCAAACTAAGAGTTTTATTTGGAAAGGTATTTCTAAGGTTTTCTGGACCAACAAGAATGACTTCAGTCTTATCTGAATTTAAATTACAAGTCATCCAAGTTTTGATTTCGTTAAGACAGGCTTCTAACTTGGCTAAATGATTACTATCATCTGGCTTCACTGACAGGTGTAATTGTGTGTCATCTGCATAACAATGAAAATGTATACAGTGCTTTCTAATAATGTTGCCTAACGGAAGCATATATAAACTAAAAAGAGTAGGGCCTAGCACAGATCCTTGTGGAATTCCATGACTCATCTCCAACGGCGACGAGTCCACCTACAGGAGAGAGGTGGCCCAGCTGGCATCCTGGTGCAACAACAACAACCTGCAGCTGAACGCTCTGAAGACAGTGGAGATGATTGTGGACTTCAGGAAAGTCACAACCCCTCTGCCCCCCCTCACCCTCACAGGCTCTTCCATCACTACTGCTGATTCCTTCCGCTTCCTAGGCACCACCATCACCAGGGACCTCAAGTTGGAGCCAACCATCAGCTCCCTCATCAAAAAGGCCCAGCAGAGGATGTTCTTCCTGCGGCAGCTGAGGAAGCTCAAGCTACTCACCAAGATGTTAGTGCAGTTCTACACAGCCATCATCGAGTCCATCCTCACCACCTCCATAACCGTGTGGTACGCAGGAGCCACTGCCAGGGACAGACTAAGGCTGCAGCGCGTCGTGCACACTGCTGAGAAGGTGATCGGCTGCAAGCTCCCATCTCTCCAGGATCTGCACATCTCCAGGACCCGGAGGTGTGCTGGCCGGATCATAGCCGATCCTTCACACCCTGGTCACGTACTGTTTGCCCCCCTCCCCTCAGGTAGAAGACTTCGGTCCATTCAGACTAAAACCTCCCGTCACATGAACAGCTTCTTCCCCTCTGCCATCAGACTGCTGAACACTAAGTGACTTATTGACTCTCGTGCGCTATGTACAGCAGCTCAACCAGACTCATGCCAATCATCACTGTTTTCTTCTTGCATTACCGACTGCACTATATGGTTCTCCACATTATCTGCTGCTCGCTAATATATTTAAACTGCTGACTAGTATTATTCATTCTTATTCTACACTTTATTGCATGTATAGTTTATTTCTTTTATTTTATCATGTTTAATGTATGCAGCATTGCACCGAGACAAATTCCTAGTTTGTGTACTACATGAACAATGGCAATAAATTTGATTCTGATTCTGATTCTGATTCTGACTGAGCTTTGAGTTGGAAGAAAACTCATCATTGATGTGAACAAACTGGAACCTATCAGATAAATAAGATCTAAACCACTGTAATGAAGTTCCATTAAGTCCAACATAGTGTTCTAATCTATCAAGTAGAAGCTGTGCTAAGGTCTAAAAGGACAAATACAGAAACAAGTCCATTATCAGATGTGATAAGGAGGTCATTAGTGACCTTCACTAAGGCTGTTTCAGTACTATGATGGATTCTAAACCCAGATTGAAACTGTTCAAATAAACCATTTCCCTTCAAGAGGTCAAATAACTGCACAGCAACAACTCTTTCTAAGATTCTTGAAATGAAAGGGAGATTAGAGACTGGTCTATAGTTAGATAAAACTCCTTAATCCAGCATTGGCTTTTTGAGTAAGGATTTAATTACAACAGTTTTAAAAGCCTGCGGTACATGGCCTAATGTTAGTTGAAGGCTTGGATGAGGAAATTATTTTATCTAACTTTAAAAGTTCAAGTGGAGTAAACTCATCCAAGCAGATATCAATTGAAGGAGTTGTAGTAGTTACTGTATTTAAGTTAATGGTGGAAGAATCTGACTGATTTTATCTCTGATAGATGAAATTGTATTATTGAAAAAGTTCATAAAGTCCTAACTAGTAAGCTCTAAGGGAATGCTAGGATTGACAAAGTCCTGACTCTTTGTCAGCCTGGCTACAGTGCTTAAAAGAAACCTGGGATTATTCTTGTTCTCTTCTATTAATGCAGAATAATAACTTGTTCCAGCTTTTCTAAGAGATTTTTTATAAATTAAAAGATGATTTCTCCAAGCTAGATAGATTTCATCTAAATTAGTGGAGCACCATTTTCTTTCTAACTGACAAGTCTTCTGTTTTAAGCTACGAGTTTCTGTGTTGAACCAAGGAGTTAGAAATCTCTGATTAGACTTTTTCTTTTTATAAAGGGGCCAACATGTCAAGAGTCTGATGCAGAGAAGCTGTAACACTATCTACCATGCTGTCAATTACAGAAGGGGCAAGCTCTCCATAGCTTATTTACGTTGTGTTGACACATGGCATAGAGGAAACAATCTGCATAAATTTGGTAACAGCATCATCTGAGAGGCATCTACTGTAGTAATATTTTTCCTTAGGAGCCAAATAGTCAGAAATAGTAAAATCAAAGGTTAACAGACAATGGTCTGACAGTACAGGGTTATGAGGAGACACTAGCAGATTTTCTATTTCTATGCCATATGTCAGAACAAGGTCCAATGTGTGGTGGAGATAATGGGTAGAATTTCCTACTTTCTGAGAAAACCCCATCGAGTCTAATATTGAATTAAATGCCATGTTAAGACAATCACTATCTACATCTACATTTATATTAAAGTCCCCTACTATAATTATTCTATCTGATTTCAGCACTAAATCAGCTAAGAATTCAGCAAATTCGGATAAAAACTCTGAGTAGGCTGCTGGAGGACAAATAAAATTGGGTTTAGTCTAAAATTGCTAAAATGCCCAATACTGAGGACCAGGCCCTCAAAGGAATTATAACATGTTTTTTTGCTTTACATTAACTAATAATTTGGAATGGTAAATTGTTGCTACTCCTCCTCCATGACCAGAACTTCTGGGATTTTGACAGTTTAAATAACCAGAGGGAGTTGATTCATTTAAACCAACATAATCTTTTATTTATTGGGTTTTATTTCATCTATATTATTTTTAATGAAGGATCTTATGAACTACATCCATTGTGTATGTGTGATTGTGTGGTTGCAGCATGGGTGATAAGCCCAAGACAAATTTCCCCTTGTGGAACAATAAAGTTTATCTTGTCTTATCTTATCTTAATTTGCAACTCTTTAAATGTTAATCTGGCATCTTTTATCATATTTTTACACCTTCACTCTTGCAGATTTGTATTTATTTGGTATTTATCAGTTTGTACCTTGTGCTGAATTTGTAAATACCCCATCAATGTATATTAGCTGCTCTTGCTTGCTTGTTTTTTCTTGCCTTCTGATTGTTGCTCTGAGTGTTGCTATCCCTGTGCTGTTGCAATCCTGGAATTTCCCCGTTGTGGGACTAATAAAGGCTTATCTTATCTTATCTTATCCCCCTTGTTGAAAAATAACAAATCACTCACTAACTACTGTCGTGGTCTGAGCGCCAATATCATCCGCCCTCGGGTCATGCAGTATTTTCCTCCCATCTGGTGTGTGTGTTCCCTATGGCTCCCCGAGCCTTTATTCTGACAGCGTCATGGCGGGGCTTCCGGCTGTCAAAGCCGGGTCACGTTGTGACAGCTGTTCAGCATTTCCACTAATCACTCTCCCCACTGATTGGGGGATCTCAGGGATTTAAGGGAGCAGCCGAGGGCTAAACACTGCAGAAATCTCGTCGAGCTTTCCCTCGTTAAACATCCTCTCGTCCTTGATTCATGATTTGTGCCTTCTCACAGTAAATGTATTCACTGAAAGTCCGTTCTTCTTTTCCCTTAGTCGTAGTCTTAGTTATTGTGTGTTATGCCCCCCATGGCTCATTATTTTATTGTTTGTCGTCTGTAATAAATTGTGCAAACTCATCGATGGCCTATAGCGTCTCATTTGCGGCCCGCGAGGACCGCAGCATGACAGTAGATTGCAGCCGGAACGAGACGCCGGTCACCATGAGTTTTGCCTAATTTGGACTTGCTTTCCCTGTCTGGGTACCAGCGTGCTGGGAGATTATGTCGCCGCTCAGGGGCCACGCTCGGAGCCTGGGCTACGAGCTGGTGGAGGCCCTCGACTACATTAATGGAACCCTGTTCACCCCTCGCCTCTATGACACTCCCAGCGATGTATGCCGGCACCTGGACCTCGCTGAGGCCATCATTAACAGCCACCCTCGCTACACCAACCACCCTGAAGTCATGGCGAGGAAGGCGGACATCTCTGCGCTCCGGGAGAGACTCTGTGGGCTAGAGGGAAACTCCGGCAGGAAGCCGAAGAGAAGGCACCCTCATTCCTCGCTTTGGGATCCCGTTCCTGTCCCCGATCCAGTCCAGAAGTTCGCACCACCCAGGGGTCATCCCCAAAGGAGTGAGACGTCAGTCGGGATTCCCCCGGAGAAGTTACAGCTGATAGTTACTTCCATCCGGGACCGAGTGGCTGCAGCTCGCTCCACCGTCCACCCCACACAGATCATGAAGCATGTGACGGCGGCGGTCAGACTGGTGGAGAGGAATCCTGAACTGTGTGATTATCTGGAATACACTGACCTGCTCGCCTCCGTTACCGCGCAGGAGTGGCATTTCCCTAATCTCATCTTCGCCTCGCCCTCAGCCAGTAAACGTTGTCTCCATGCAGATTATACACCTCAGCAAGAACCCCGTCCAGATCCTGTTCCGGGTAGCCACACAAACTTTGTCTCCCAGCCAGCTGTAGCCTCCGTGTCTCGCCAAAGAGGTAAAGCAGTCACCTCCTCCTCCGGGTCATCTCTCCCCGCTGTTCCGTCAGCTCCTCATTCCCGGTTCGCCTTGGCTGTTTCTCCCACCTCCTCGATGCCCTCTCCAGCTGCTGTGAGCTCCATGAGTCTGTCTCCGGATGCTCCCGTTCCTGATCCGGTGCAAGAGACTCCTATTCGTCTTCCCGGGGGGTCCTCCATTTCCATCCAGCGGGGAAGGGGAAGGCTTGGAGAGCCTGGATCCAGCCCCGCAGCCACAACATGGGCAGAGGAGGAGGGCGGACTGCAGATTGGAGCCTACGCCGATGAGCAAGCGTCCCCAGGTCTTCACTGAGGGACAGTCCGACCCGGCAGGTCACGGAGCCCCTGCCGTCACGCCGTGTGGGCCGTTGGCGTGGACATCTGTGTCAGGGAGTCTCCAGGCTGTGGACTCCATCATGCTGGCTGCGGAGCCCGCCATAGCCGAGTGGGAACCAAAGGACGACCTTCTTCCATCTGAACCCAGATCGTCGAAGTCCTGGACGGCGACAGAACTCGAGTTCAGGCAAGTGCTCCATTTTGTCTTTCTCCTCTCAATTCTGGAGCATTCTTGCCTGTCTCTCGGGGAGACGAGCCGGGTGCAGCCGTCCGCTGCATCCAAGCTCGTCTCACTGGGCTCTGTCGCTACCGGTGATCCTGATCCCGGTTCTTCTTCTTCTCCTGAGCCTTCTCCCAGGGTCACCGGTGCGGAGTCGATCTCGGTCGCTGTGCTGGAGGTTCCGGGTTCGGGTTTAGAGGCCGTCCCTGGTGCTGCACTGACCCAGTCGGGATCCATCGCAGGTGCGGCATTGACCCAATCGGGGTCCGACTTGAGTGCAGCCGTGACCCAATCGGGGTCCATCGCAGGTGCAGCTTTGACCCAGTCGGGGTCCATCGTGGGTGCTGCTCCAGCCCAATCGGGGTCCGTCGTGGGTGCTGCGCTGACCCGATCGGGGTCTAGCAGGGGCGCAGCGCCGGTTCGGATTGAGGTCGGTGAGGGAGCTGCAGATCCTCTGCCGTCTGACGCCAGACTGGTCCTTGATCCTTCCCCCAGTCCTTCTCCACTGGGTGCCGTTGTGGTTCCCCGTATTCGGCTTGGCTCTCCCTCACTATCCCTCTCTACAGGGAGGCTGTCTTCGATTTCTCTCCTGCGGTCCTGGTGGCTGAGTGACGCGGGTCAGCCGCCTGGAAGACTGCCTCGCCCATTTGGCGTTCTGGGTCGGCCACCCGACCAACTAGACTTTCTGCTTGGCGACCTGGTCCGGCCACCAGAGGTCCTGTTTCTTCGGGCCTGGGACTGGGGTAGGCCGCCCGAACTCTTCCTTTTTCCCCGGCCAGCTATCTAGACGCTGGACACAGGTAGACCACCAGAACTAATTGTTGTCTCATTGGGCTCTGCCTGCTGTCATCCCTGTTTTGTCTTCTTCTTTCCACTGAAGTATTTGGGTCGCTCTGGTGTTTTGTCATTTGCACTATTTTGGACTATGTATTCACCGCTATTTAGCATGTTTGTTTTTTTTTCCTCTCCCCTCCTCTGTCTGAGGGATGATATGTGGTTGCCACGTTGTGTCTTATAGGCCTTGTTCTCCTGTTATTTGCATTTTTTTTGTCCTGTCTGTTGTGCCATCCGTGCATAATGGAGTATTGTTTTTTGTTTTTTTTCCCATGCTCTGTAATTGCTTCGTGTTTATTTCCTGTGCTCTCCCTTGTCGCTCTTTGTTCTGGTTTCTCTTCTTGATTTTTTTTTTCTTTTCTGGTTCTCACCCTCCCGGCCTTTTCCCTAATCCTCCCATCCTGTGTGGGGGTGGGGGTGGGGGGGGGCTTGGGTGTCACATGGCACCCAGAGTGTGCCGTTCAGGGGGGAATACTGTCGTGGTCTGAGCGCTGATATCGTCCGCCCTTGGGTCATGCAGTATTTTCCTCCCATCTGGTGTGTGTGTTCCCTATGGCTCCCCGAGCCTTTATTCTGACAGCGTCACGGCGGGGCTTCCGGCTGTCAAAGCCGGGTCACGTTGTGACAGCTGTTCAGCATTTCCCCTAATCACTCTCCCCACTGATTGGGGGATCTCGGGGATTTAAGGGAGCAGCCGAGGGCTAAACGCTGCTGCATTCTCATCGAGCTTTCCCTCGTCAAACATCCTCTCATCCTTGATTCACGATTTGTGCCTTCTCACAGTAAGTGTATTCACTGAAAGTCCGTTCTTCTTTTCCCTTAGTCGTAGTCTTAGTTATTGTGTGTTATGCCCCCCATGGCTCATTATTTTGTCGTTTGTCGTCTGTTATAAATTGTGCAAACTCATCGGTGGCCTATAGCATCTCATTTGCGGCCCGCGAGGACCGCAGCATGGCAACTATAGATGTAAGATTGACTTAACATTCGCAGTGCTATAATCTAACAACGATGCATTTCTCTAAGTTGTTTGACAATAATTTTTTTTCTCCCCAAAAATACTGAAGCTGAACTTGCAGCTTGGGTCCACCTACTGGCTCTTGGTGTGGTGATGGGGTTTAACACCTTTATTGTGAAGTGCGGTGTCGTGGCAGCCACTTCCTGTTCCGCCACTGCGCCGCCCTATAAATAGCAGAGGGCAGCCATTACACAGTCTCTTTGACCGGTGCCCTCTGCCTGGTGTCTGTTGTGTGTCCATTGTGTGTGAATGCCACCATCAGTGTGTGAATGTGTGTGTGAATGGGTGGATAGCAGGATCTGTAAAGCGCTTTGGTCATCAAGAGATGAGAATAAAAGCATTATATAAGTGAATGCCATTTACCATTTACCATTTACCATTGTGGTTCATCACTTAATAAAGCTGAGTTGGTCCAGTCACCTGACCTCATTCTTTCAAAGGTATTTTACCATACATAGCATTTGGCGATGAGGATTAACTAATGGAAGTATCACACCACTTCACCCCTTCCTCAAGCTCCCGGGGGAGCTGCACCTTCCATGGCTGAGATGGTTTGAAGCTTTCCAGATCTACATCACTGTGCTCAACCTGGGTAAGGTCAATAAGTTAAGAGCACATGTGCTGCTTGTTCACAACCTTGGGATTGAGGGCCAGCGTGTCCTATGCTCACTCGGGGCTTCGGACTCGTTTGAGGATGTTGTCGAACTGTTACCAAGCCATTTCTATGCCCCAGATAGCATGACTATCTGGAGGATTCGCTTTCGGCAGCGATATCAACGTGTGGTTGAGCCTATACACCAGTTTGTCGCTGACTTGAGGCAATTAGCTAGTGAGTGTCGTTTTGGGCCGCTGGAGGATGAATTGGTTTGTGACCAGCTTGCGGAGCACACGGGCAGCGCCACTATATGGGCTAGGCTACTCACACCACCGAGTGACCTAACCTTAGCCAGGGCTGTCGAACTACCTCTCCAGTTGGAGGCCGCAGACAAGCTAGCTTCGGAGCCAATGTGACATTAGTAGTGGACTCCGATAGTGAGGATAGCTTGGATGATGACAGTACGCAAACCAATGCTGCCAGCCAAAGGTCTGCCCCGGGAAAACCCTTTTGCAAGGGTTGTGGGTCCGTGAAACACCAAAATAAGGCTAAGAACTGCCCAGCTAAGGGAGCACGTTGTTGCAGATGTGGACGCTTGAACCATTATTCCATCTAGCGACAATGCGCCACACTGTGTGCTTATATATTTACATATTTATTCCATCTAGCTACAATGCTCCGCACTGTGTGTTATATATTTTCATATTTATTCCATCTAGCTACAATGCTCCGCACTGTGTGTTATATATTTACATATTTATTCCATCTAGCTACAATGCTCCGCACTGTGTGTTATATATTTACATATTTATTCCATCTAGCTACAATGCTCCGCACTGTGTGTGTTTATATATTCATATATTTATTCCATCTAGCTTCAATGCTCCACACCGTATGTGTGTTTATATATTCACATATTTTTTCCATCTAGCTACAATGCTCCGCACTGTGTGTCTATATATTTATGTTTATATGTACATATGTATACTCGCTGCTCTTGTTTTTTCTTGCCTTCTGATTGTTGCTCTGAGTGTTGCTATCCCTGTGCTGTTGCAATCCTGGAATTTCCCCATTGTGGGACTAATAAAGGCTTATTTTATCTTATCTTATCTTATCTTATCTTATCTTATCTTATTATGCTAGAGTGTGCTGTGTATCTGAGCCGGAGAGCCCACGGGAGAAATCATTCCGCCCACCCTCGACAACCATCCATACGGTGTCTCCCAGTACCAATGGGTACACTTTCTGTGCAGTGGAGCTGGATGGCGTGGAGATACCGCTGCTGCTCGACACAGGGGCGGAGGGGTTGTTGCTGAATTGGGCACGGTGAGGAAGTTTTCCCCCCACTACAGAGTAAGAGGTAACCCAACGCTGCTTTATGGTTACGGAGGTGGCAGACTGTGCATGGTTGGAAGTTGGAGTTAACGGTTCGGTAAAAATCTGCGATGATGGCTGACTTCATGTTCCACATGACGGCCCGATGCGACAACATCATGGACTGTGACTTGTTTTATGGACTGGGTTTTGCCATCAAAGACGATGCTGGGGAAGAATGGTTGGGCTGTGGCTAGTGGAACCCTCCGGTTCTGGTGGTGGATGATGACGTTGTGTAGGACGAGGAATTAATGGACATCACGGTGGTCAAGCAGGACCAGGCTCACTCAGGTTCAGTGTAGCAGGGTCTCAGTGCCAGCGCTCGGGAAACGGTAGAGGGAGTACCAAGAATGACGGCGAGGCGCCTGCACTGCGAGTGACACCGATGTGCTCGCCCCAGATTCCTCTGGAGCTTGGCTGCAGGGGGATGGAGGATCTGCAGCTATGATGGCAACAGCTATGACGGCTTCAGAAGAGGACGGGGCCAGACCGACTGGTATGGGAAAATTGCATGCCAAGCAGCACCATGTCAGGCCGAGCCGAGCCCCTCTTAGGGTTATGGACTTGGTCCAAGTTCGAGGAGAGGAATGTCCATGGCGAAGATGGGCCAGACGACAGCCAGTGAAACATCAGGAGTGTGTGCGTATAGTAGCTAAGCTGGGCGCAGCATACTTCCAGCTGTATGATGGCTCGGCAAGGCACCGCAATCAGCTTTGGTGTGTCCGAGAGGAGGCTTCTGGGGCTGGGGCTGGACGAGAGCTGGAGTCAGTGGTGAAAAGGAGAGGCGCTTTTGTCTGGACGATCGACCATCGTTCCAGGGGTCTGGTGCTTCCAGGGGTGTGGCTGCTGAAGGGCTGTCCTGGGCCCCACCATACTGGGTCTTCTCTTCCTGCCCAAGGGGCAGTGCTGTAAATTTTAATAGTTCTGATGTTTATATGTTTATGTATGCTGTAAAATGTTATTGTTTTGTGTGTTTTATTAGATTAGGAACATAGCAGTGATTTTAGTTTACAAATGGACTTTTCTTTAGTTTAGTAGGCGGCAGAATAATCCACTGTGCCGTGTGGGCAGGACGGTAGTCCACCCATCCACCCTATTTTAGGTTTTGTTGTGTGAATGTGTTAGGCCATTTAGAAACATCAGTTTTCGTTTTGTTAATGCGTGATTCGGGTCCCAAATTGGGGTGGGTGCTAATTGAATGAGTGGTTTTGACCTTTCTAAGGGAAGGAGGAAATGTGGTGTTGGAGTTTAACACCTTTATTGTGAAGTGCGGTGTAGTGGTGACCACTTCCTGTTCCGCCACTGCACCGCCCTATAAATAGCAGAGGGCAGCTGTTACACAGTGTCTTTGACCGGTGCTCTCTGCCTGGTGTCTGTTGTCTGTCTTTTGTGGTTCATCACTTAATAAAGCTGAGTTCGTTCTGTCACCTGGCCTCATTCTTTCAAAGGTATTTTACCATCCATAACACTTGGGGAACACTGCATTGACGTACTCTGCTTTATAGCCAGAAATGGTTAAGTTCTAAACCATGTGAATTAAAAAAAACAGCTGACATGAGTAAATTAGGGGTTCAAACATTCTATAGGTTGTCTCAGTTTTTTCGGGTACAGGCTGGGTTTTTAGTGGCACAATCACTCTTCAAAAATCACTCTTCCAAATGGGCATTCTTCAGCATTCTTCTATAGACATTTGACAGTTTCTAGAGTTAATTAATGAAATAATTAACACTCCCTGAGTGTTTTTGACTGAGCTCCAATGTTGAATGAACATGAAACAGGTTTGAATGACAAATACATGAAACAAACCAGAGTAAAAACAGAAAGTTTGCAGTTCCATCCATCCATCCATCCATCCATCCATCCATCTTCTACCGCTTAATCCTTTCGGGTTGCGGGGGGGGCTGGAGCCTATCCCAGCATCTTTGGGCAAGAGACAGGGTACACCCTGGACAGATCGCCAGTCAATCGCAGGGCCAACACAGAGAGACAGACAACCATTCACTCTCACATCCATACCTAAGGACAATTTAGAATCCCCAGTTTTGATGACAATTAACCTAACTAGCATGTTTTTGGCATGTGGGAGGAAACCGGAGTGCCCGGAGTAAACCCACGCAGACACGGGGAGAACATGCAAACTCCACACAGAAGGGTCACCGATGGTCTGGGGGTGGGATCGAACCCACGATGGTCAAGGGTGGAATCGATTCCATGACCTTCTTGCTGTGCTGCCACTGTGCTAACCACTGCACCACCGTGCTGCCCAGTTTGCAGTTCAACAACAAATTATTTGATACAACCAGTAAGTGATTTGAGGGGGGTGCTATTCCCCTTGATAGCACAAGGGCCCAAAATCATCCCTCTTGTTAACCTGCCATCCCCCCAATCCCCATTCATACAGTGGGGCAAAAAAAGTATTTAGTCAGCCACCAATTGTGCAAGTTCTCCCACTTGAAAGATGAGAGAGGACTCCAATTTTCATCACAGGTATACCTCAACTATGAGAGACAAAATGAGAAAAAAAAAATCCAGAAAATCACATTGAAGGATTTTTAATGAATTAATTGCTAAATTCCTCAGTAAAATAAGTATTTGGTCAATAACAAAAGTTCATCTCAATACTTTGTTATATACCCTTTGTTGGCAATGACAGAGGTCAAACGTTTTCTGTAAGTCTTCACAAGGTTTTTACACACTGTTGCTGGTATTTTGGCCCATTCCTCCATGCAGATTTCCTCTAGAGCAGTGATGTTTTGGGGCTGTCACTGGGCAACACGGACTTTCAACTCCCCCCAAAGATTTTCTATGGGGTTGAGATCTGGAGAGTGGTTAGGCCACTCCAGGACCTTGAAATGTTTCTTACAAAGCCACTCCTTCATTGCCCGGGTGGTGTGTTTGGGATCATTGTCATGCTGAAAGACCCAGCCACGTTTCATCTTCAATGCCCTTGCTGATGGAAGGAGGTTTTCACTCAAAATCTCACGATACATGGCCCCATTCATTCTTTCCTTTACACGGATCAGTCGTCCTGGCCCCTTTGCAGAAAAACAGCCCCAAAGCATGATGTTTCCACCCCCATGATTCACAGTAGGTATGGTGTTCTTTCTCCTCCAAACACAACAAGTTGAGTTTTTACCAAAAAGTTCTATTTTGGTTTCATCTGACCATATGACATTCTCCCAATCCTCTTCTGGATCATCCAAATGCTCTCTAGCAAACTTCAGACGGGCCTGGACATGTACTGGCTTAAGCAGGGAGACACGTCTGGCACTGCAGGATTTGAGTCCCTGGCGGCGTAGTGTGTTACTGATGTAGCCTTTGTTACTTTGGTCCCAGCTCTCTGCAGGTCATTCACTAGGTCCCCCCGTGTGGTTCTGGGATTTTTGCTCACCGTTCTTGTGATCATTTTGACCCCATGGGGTGAGATCTTGCGTGGAGCCCCAGACTGAGGGAGATTATCAGTGGTCTTGTATGTCTTCCATTTTCTAATAATTGCTCCCACAGTTGATTTTTTCACACCAAGCTGCTTACCTATTGCAGATTCAGTCTTCCCAGCCTGGTGCAGGTCTACTATTTTGTTTCTGGTGTCCTTTGACAGCTCTTTGGTCTTGGCCATAGTGGAGTTTGGAGTCTGACTGTTTGAGGTTGTGGACAGGTGTCTTTTATACTGATAACGAGTTGAAACAGGTGCCATTAATACAGGTAACGAGTGGAGGACAGAGGAGCCTCTTAAAGAAGAAGTTACAGGTCTGTGAGAGCCAGAAATCTTGCTTGTTTGTAGGTGACCAAATATTTATTTTACCGAGGAATTTACCAATTAATTCATTAAAAATCCTTCAATGTGATTTTCTGGATTTTTTTTTTCTCATTTTGTCTCTCATAGTTGAGGTATACCTATGATGAAAATTGGAGACCTCTCTCATTTTTTAAGTGGGAGAACTTGCACAATTGGTGGCTGACTAAATACTTTTTTGCCCCACTGTAGGTGCAAATCTAGGGGGGAACGGGGAGACAATTCCCCCACACAAATTTGCACATTTTTCTCGTAAATTTGCAACTTTTTTTTCCAAAAAATTGACTTTTCTCGTGAATTTAAAAATTTGCCTGTAAATTTTCATAATTTTCTCATAAATCTGCAACTTTTTTCTAATGGATTTATCACTTTTTTTCCTCAACAATTTGTAAACTTTTTCTAATAAATTTACATTTTTTTCATGTAAATTTGCAGCTTTTTTCTTATAAATTTGTTACTTTTTTCCTCAAAAATTTGAACTGTGTGCAAATAAACTTAAAAATTCTCATAAATTTGCAACTTTTTTACTGTAAATGTTGAATTTTTTTGTCAACAATTTACAACTTTTTCTCAAAAATTTGTGAATTTTTTCATAAATGTGATTTTTTTCCTGTAAATTTTCAATGTTTTCTTGTAAAGTTTCAATGCTCATCTGTTTGCTAGTTAAATTTTAGTCTGTGTAATTAAAATTGTAATTTGCAGCTTTTTATTTTTTTAAATCTTCTTTGTTCGGCTGCTCCCTTCAGGGGTCTCCACAGTGGATCCTCTGCCTCCATCTTATCCTATCCCTTCATCTTCCTCTGTAATACCAACCCTCTCCATGTCCTCCTTCACTACATCCATGAATCTTCTCTGTGGTCTTCCTTTTTTCCTCCTGCCTGGCAGCTCCATCTTCAACATCCTTTGTTCAATACCTCCACAATCCCTCCTCTGAACATGTCTAAACTATGTCAGCCTTGCCTCTCTTACTTTGTCTCCAAACTGCTCAACCTGAGCTGTCCCTCTGACATACTCATTTCTAATCTTGTCCCTCCTAGTCACTCCCAATGAAAATCTTAGCATCTTCAACTCTGCCACTTCCAACTCTGCCTACTGTCTTTTTGTCAGTGCCACTGTTTCCAAACCATACATCATAGCAGGTCTTACTATCATCTTGTAAATCTTCCCTTTTACTCTTGCTTCTAACCTTCTGTCACAAATCACCCCTGACATTCGTCTCCACCCACTCCACCCTGCCTGCACTCTCTTCTTCACCTCTCTTGTGCATTTTCCATTGCTTTGGATGGTTGACCCCAGGTATTTAAACTCATCTTCCTTCATTGCCTCTACTCCTTGCATCTTCACCATTACACCTGCCTCCATCTCATTCACACTCATGTATTCTGTCTTGCTTCTACAGATTTTCATTCCTCTTCTCTCCAGAGCATACCTCCACCTCTCCAGGTTCTCTTCCACCTGCTACCTACTCTCACTACAGATCACAATGTTGTCTGCAAACATCATGGTCCACGGATACTCCTGCCTGACCTCATCTGTCAGCCTGTCCATCACCGTGGCAAAAAAGAAGGTGCTCAGAGCTGATCCCTGATGTAACCCCACCCCCACCTTGAACCCATCTGTAACTCCTACAGCACACCTCACCACCGTCTCTGTTATATCTAGAAATGAGGGAGTTGGAGGCAAGACTTCATGCAACATGGAACTCTCTTTATTATACTGAACTTAGGGTGGTGCCAACCTCACGCCACCCCCCGGGGGGGGGGGGGAGCACTGCCACACATTCCCATACACACACATCCAGCATTCCCTCCCCCCTTAGAAAAATGGGAAATCACACACACCATTAACCCCCCCCCCCCAATTTAAACCCGAATCACACGCTAAGAACCAGGAAAATAACATATTGCAATAAAACAAAAATATCACATTCACACAAAATAATTCAAATCGGACCATGTCTCTGTAAAACACAAAATAATCCCATATTCATCACATTCACTCCCATGCACACCAGCAAACAAATATATATATATATATATACATACACTACCGTTCAAAAGTTTAGGGTCACCCAGACAATTATTTTGTGTTTTCCATGAAAAGTCACACTTATTTACCACCATGAGTTGTAAAATGAATAGAAAATATAGTCAAGACATTGACAAGGTTAGAAATAATGATTTGCATTTGAAATAATAATTTTTTCCTTCAAACTTTGCTTTCGTCAAAGAATCCTCCATTTGCAGCAATTACAGCATTGCAGACTTAACATGATTGCACAAGGGTTTTCTAATCATCCATTAGCCTTCTGACACAATGAGCAAACACATTGTACCATTAGAACACTGGAGTGATAGTTGCTGGAAATGGGCCTCTATACACCTATGTAGATATTGCACCAAAAACCAGACATTTGCAGCTAGAATAGTCATTTACCACATTAGCAATGTATAGAGTGTATTTCTGATTAGTTTAAAGTTATCTTCATTGAAAAAAAGTGCTTTTCTTTCAAAAATAAGGAAATTTCTAAGTGACCCCAAACTTTTGAACGGTAGTGTATATATATATATATATATATATATATATATATATATATATATATATATATATATACACATGTTGAAATATGTACAAATATAGGAGTACTTACATATGTACATATTACAACTAAGTGACCCCAATGTTTCTGGCCAGCCACCATCTCTTACACTGCCACGGAGGACCTGGGCAGCCCCATGGCACATGTGCCCCTAGCCGTTTTCTCCCTCCAGGGTCAAACCCCCCGTCCTTGGCAAAGCTGTCTTTAACAGGAGGCCCAGGACAGCCCCATGGCATCTGCACACCCAGCCGCCGTCTGCCCCCAGGGTCAAAGTCCCTCTTCTTGGCAAAAATGTCTTTAATAGCCATAAGGAGCTTTTTCCCTCTTGGCTCACCGTGCCGTTCGGTGCGCTGTTTCTCCATGTCCGATGAGACGCTCCCAACCGCCTCACACACCGCCGTCATGGCCCGAGACATTCCGGCCCCCCGTGGTTGCACCTTGGGGAGAAAGGAAGCCTGTTTGGCAGCGTCATCCGCTGCCTCGGACGCCTCAACATACCATCCAGCACCCTCGTCCCAGGCACATGGAGCGCCGGCACTGAGGCACTGCCCGACCTCCATGGCGCACGGTTGCTGCTGCTCACTTCCAGTGTTCACCAAGATGCCCTAGCCAATATTGTTCTTCGACCTCGGCTGCGGCGGTTGTCTCTCGGGGCTTCTGGTGACACTCCTGTCAGCTCTATCCTCCAACCCGGGCACTTCGTCACTGGTCTCGGTGCCCTCGCTTCAGGAGTCCCGCTGCACCATCACCAAGTCTGGCTGCGGCTGCTCCCCCTCTAGGCTCTCAGCACCGCTCTCATCAGCCATACCCTCCGACACGGACGCCTCATCGCTGCTGTTGGTACCCTCGTTCCAGGTGTCCCGCTGCACTGTCTCTGTGTCCCGCAGTTGCTGTTCTTCCCTGGGGCCCTCAGCCTGCACGGTCTCACTCTCCCGCTGCTTAGCTTCCAGCAGCGGGGCCAACTCCTGCTGCACCTCCTCTCCATCGCCTTTGCTAACCTCACCGTCTGACCTGTCAGCGCTGTAGTCCTGTGTCAAGCTGAGCGTCATGGCTGGCTCACTGACTTTAGCAACCGCGGACTCTTCTTCTCGTGGTCCCGGTTCTGCCTCGAGGTCCAGTTTGGCATCCTTAGCCTCTTCTTGACGTGAAATTAGCTTGTCCGCTTGCCCGTCCACTGACCTAGGCTGGGCCATTCGCATCCTGGCGCGGACTTTCTCAGCCAAGTCCGGT
Source organism: Pholidichthys leucotaenia (assembly GCA_020510985.1). Taxonomy (NCBI): domain Eukaryota; kingdom Metazoa; phylum Chordata; class Actinopteri; order Cichliformes; family Pholidichthyidae; genus Pholidichthys; species Pholidichthys leucotaenia. Next base: position 410,216,001 of record CM035842.1, on the reverse strand, counting down.
GCCCACAGCTCCAACACTTGCAGTCGTACAGACTTCATTTGCTTGCTAAAATGCTCGTTCAGCTGCTGGACCACGTCCTCGTAGCTTTCTGTACTATCCAGCATATCGGGGATCCTGCGGCCCTCTGCACAGAGGTTTCGGACCAGGAGTGCCCGCCGTTGTCTCCCGCCAAGTTTGTGGAAGCCCAGCACTTCAAAATAATCCTCAAACATGGACCTCCAGGTCGGCCACAGAACTGCCTGCTCTCCCGCATGCTCCATAAACGGCTTCAGTGGTGGAGGTAGCCAGCACGCATCCATTCTTCAAAGTATCTCCAATTTTCCTCGTCGCCAAATGTTATATCTAGAAATGAGGAAGTCGGAGACGAGACTTCATGCAACATGGAACTCTCTTTATTATACTGAACTTGGGGTTTATATACAGAGGGGTGGTGCCAACCTCATGCCACCCCAGGGGGCGGGCACTGCCACACATTCCCATACACACACATCCAACAGTCTTGCTGTACTCATACATGTCCTGCAGCACCCTCACAAACTTCTCTGCCACTCCTGACTTTCTCATACCCACACTCACACTCACACTTCCTCTCTTGGCACCCTATTATCTGCTTTCTCTAGATCCACAAAGACACAGTGCAACTCCTTCTGACCTTCTCTATACTTCTCCATCAACACTCTTAAAGCAAACATTGCATCTGTTGTACTCTTTCTTGGCATGAAACCATACTGCTGCTCACTGATTGTCACCTCTCCTGTTAACCTGGCTTCAACAACTCTTTCCCATATCTTCATAGTGTGGCTGATCAACTTTATGCCTCTGTAGTTACTACAGCTCTGAGCATCACCTTTGTTCTTGAAAATTGGTACCAAAACACTTCTTCTCCACTCCTCAGGCATCCTCTCACTCTCCAAGATTGTGTTAAACAATCTGGTTAAAAAATCCACTGCCATCTCTCCTAAACATCTCCATACCTCCACAGGTAGGTCATCTGGACCCACAGACTTTCCATTCTTCACCCTCTTCAGAGCTGCCCTCACTTCTGTCTTGCTAATCCTCGGGGCTTCCTTATTCACCACCCTTCCTTCATCCATCCTCCTCTCTCTCTCATTTTCTTCATCCATCAGCTCTTCAAAGTATTCCTTCCACCTTCTCAACACACTCTCTTCATTTGTTAGTACATTGCCATTTCTATCCTTAATCAGCCTAACTCGCTGTACATCTTTTCCAGCTTGATCTCTCTGTCTAGCCAATCGATACAAGTCCTTTTCTCCTTCCTTAGTGTCCAGCCTCTCATACAACTCACTGTATGCCTTTTCCTTTGCCACCTCTCTCTTTGCCGTGCACCTAGATTCCAAATACTCCTGTCTACTTTCTTCTTCTCCCTGGCTATCCCATTTTTTCTTTGCTAACCTCTTCCTTTGAATACTTTCCTGTACCTCCTCATTCCACCACCAAGTCTCCTTGTCTTCCTTCCTCTGTCCACTGGATATACCACATACCTTTCCACCCATTTCCCTCAATACTTCTGTATTAAAAAAATAAATATGCATCTTTTATCATATCTTTGCACCTTTATTCTCACAAATTTGCACTTAATTTGTATTTTTTCTTCAACTAAATTGGTAAATATCCCCCATTCCCTTGTTAAAAAAATAACAAATCACCTACTGGATACAACTAAGACATGGGGGTAGGACAAAGGGATGAATACTTCCTGTCATCACCACAGATGTAGATTCCTTGTCTGAGCGGTGGTCTGCATGGAAATGTTACACACCTTCACTGGTGGAAGGAATACCTCAGTCTCACTGACACAAAGTCCACAGTATATATTTTACAAATGCATGATGGCAAAAATCATCATATCACACTGGATATTTTTAAATGTTTCCTGATGAGAATGGAGATAAGTACATAAGCATTCACCGTAGACACAGCAGAAAGAGGATACCTGGACTTTGAGGGAGCAGGAGCTGCTGCAGCGATTGCATCAGTAAAAAAGAATGACAGAAAGCTTCATAATTGTTGCTTGCTTGCTGGATGTACAACAATCCCAGTGGATGATGACATCCACTTCTGTTCACAGCAAGTTCTTTGATGGCTGAACAATCTTGACCTGGATCCACAGGTTCTGTTACAGATTTGGTATGTGAAAGATTCACATTCCAAACTGTGGACAACGCGGGTTTGCCAGGCAAAGTGCATATAAATATCATACCTTGGTACTCCTGGAGATAGGGGCAAAAAAAAAAAGATAGGGAAGAATAAACAAAAAGGAAAAAGAAACAAGGATTAAAAGGAAAAAAGGAAAAGGAAAACACAGGAAAAAAGAAAAAAGAGGAAGAATAAAAAATGGGAAAAATGAAAAAAGAAAAGAATAAAGAAAAATGGGAAAAAAAGGAAAAAGGAGAAAAAATAATAAGGGAAAAAAAGACGGAGATAGGGGCCCTAGAACACATAAAGTTGATTCGGACACCTTTAACCACCTGATGAAAAAATGTCGCTGGGTTGGTGTTCTATCTTTCACAGAAATGATTTCTTGGTGTCGTTCTTGTTCATTTCCAGGTATTAAAGTCATGTATCTGCCTTTCTTGCTTGTTCTTCCTGGTGTCATGTGAATCTCTAAGGTCATGGTCAGCCAGTAGACAGGAATCTCCAAGCTGGGCTGAGGGTAAATTATCTCGTGGTCTTTTTTCATGAGTGGGGGAGGCTGGAAAGAGACTGACAGAAGGACTGGAGTGATGGTAAAAAAAAAAAAAAAAAAAAAGAGAGAGAGACTACGATAAATACAAAATTGTTGATTTACTGATTAGCCCACATTATTGTCAAAAGCATGTGGAAGCTGTTTTTAAAAAGAGCCACAGTGACCCCATAGGGACTCATCATAGTATGCAACGTCTTTGGACTGTGGAGGCCGTTGACCACACTGCCAGGAACCAGTTGAAGTCTTTAAGGGATCTTTACGTAATCACCTTTAGGCTGAGGTGTTTTCAGGTCTGTGAAACTGGGAGCGTCCCCCATTTAGACCTCGGACACACCAGAGAGATGATATTTTTCTGCCTTTTTGGGAATGCCTTTAGTTTTTGACAAGGCACAACAGCATTAAGGATAGCATCTCACTGGGCTGAGACAGCTTGAGACTAGTTGGAGAACGGCATTCTTGAGAGCGTTTCCAAAATGTTTCCAAACATTCTTGGTGGTTCTTATTTTCCTCTCGTCTCATAGGAATTTTGAGCATGTTCGTAAAATTTGTGTGACTGCTTTTCTATCAGAATAGCCTCAAGAGTCATTGCAGGTGCCTCAAACCTGTCTCGATCTCGTCATGAGTGTTGGGCAGCAATTGCAGGACTGTCAGGAGTGCAAAAACTCCCTATATATAGTCTCTTGCATGTTGCGAGAATGTCCTGCAACACTTGTATGACATGTATGCAAACACCCAGAGAACTCTGGCCAAAAACTCGCTGGGAGTTTGTGCAGCATTACTGCAACATTCGTGAGACAGTGTGATTCCAAGTGAAAATTGTCACAGATTCTCAGATTTATCTCACTTTTTTAAAAATCTCCAACTATTTGTGAGCCGTCTCAGCCCAGTGAGATACTACCCCAAGCCTGTGTCTGCCGCAGCCCAGACACAGAAATGAAGATTGCAACTTTGTAAGAGTTGATTCAGCAAAAAAAGTGTGAAGAAGATCCATGGCTGGTCGCCAACTTTTGTGGATTCTTACAGCAGAATTTTAGTTTGAAATTAAATCTCTGAAGAATTCAAATCTGTAGGCAAGTAACTTTCTTCCTGAACAATTTTATCTCCCCATTTACTAAGCGTATTTTTTTCTCGTATGATGCTATGCAAAATTTAGTACACTGATATTATCTGTGCAAGATAGGCTATGTGACTTAAGTTCTGATTTAGTCTTATTCTAAGTGAAAATTGTCACTAATTATTTTCTCGCCATTTTTTAAAGTCTTCAACTAGTTGCGAGGTGTTGCAGTGCAGTGAGATTCAGGCTTAAGACAGACTTAAGACCAAGATGGGTGGAGACAATATGAAGACCAGTGTGTTTGTAAATCCTGATTATGATTTGGCCTTGACTTTGAACCTCTGAAGTCTTAAGGTGTGCAAATTTTTCGGCAGTAACTCGATGTAAACACACAAATAGACATGAATTCGCCATTTGATCAAGTGGCAGAAGGGCAGCGTTGCCTTTGTAACTCCTGCAGCTGTGTTCTACCTGCTGTGGAAATCCCCCAAACACCGTCATGTTCAGGTTTACGTTATCCGACGGGGTTCTCACCTGGAAAAAATTGTCCCTGCCTCCAAAACTTCACCTGGATGATGGTTGTTTACACTGCTCATCTACTAGCCCTCATTAGCACATTCATGGCAGGAGTCCATGGGTGCATAGCTCCGACACTCCGATTCAGCTGCAGAGCTCTTGGTCCATCTGTCTGCAGGTGAGTGGCAGTCTCATTTTCAAACTAACTTGCTCTCCAGTTTTGATACTTTAACTCTGGTGATGGCAGAATATCCAGGCTGATTACTAGCTAGTGCTCCCAAATCCCTCAGACACGTGAATGCCTGAATTTGCATGTTTTCCACATGTTTACATTAACTTAACATGTACTTGCATCGCACATTCATGTTTGGTCTGAATGCACCTTAAGTCTGGCTCTGGTCTCTTTATAACACCAGTGTTTGTATAAAATCTGCTGTTGCCTCTGATGTTCATTGCTGTTTTTTTAGTCAAATAGTATGCAAACTACATTTTACCAGTAGTTAAATATAAGACAGTCACACATTCCCAGTTGCAACATATATCGTATGTGAATGTACTTTAAGGCATGGGCAGCGTTAGGCCTTTATTAGGGGTGCTGTAGTACCCCTAAATTTAAACTCAGCAGAAAAGTTTAAACTTAGTGAGAAAAGTTGTGATTATAAAATTTTAGTTCGTCTTTGACAAGCTGAAATAATATCCAAAACATATTCAGTAGTTTGTCATTTAAACACCCCCACCACCACGCAAATGGTATGGTCCCTCCTCTCACACACGTTCTCTTCCACCTGCAGGCGCTGGAGCCGTGGCGCACGCGCGCGCGCACACACACACACACACACACACAGAGGTCCCTCCCTATCCCAACAGCGGGAGGCTGCTATTGCTTTTTGACAGGTAACACCCTCACAATGCTGTATGACGCCAGCGTCAGCTGGAATATTCTGCAACGCTCTGAATAGTTTTGGGGTCTGTCTGAATTTATTCAGTAAGAGTATTCATACCTGCAAACATTTAGGTTTCAAAGTATGTGAGGCTTTTTACCTGGGGTGAGGGTTAGAAAATAGGCCATTAATAGGCTATAAATATCCTATAATAGAACATAATATGCTGCATCTTTGGTCATTTTATTTTTGAGTTTTAATTTATGAGGAAAAACCTCACAAATTTATGAGAGTAAAGTCTCAAATGTACAAGAAAAAAGCCCCAAATTAGCACTAAACATAAATTATGAGAAAAAGTTGATTTAAGTAGGGAAAAAATCTTTCAAATTGAAAAGGAAAAAGTAATAAATTTAGAATAAAACTGCCATAAATTCAGGAGAAAAACCTCAAACTGTTCAGACTAAAGTCACATCTCAGTAACTTCTTAACTATTTTGGGGTAATAACTAACTCTTATGTATATTTGAGTGATGATATACAGAGATAACCTTCACTTCCTTGTGTACAGTTTCAGGCTACTTTACCAACTAAATCAGAGGATTTTTTTTAATTGAAAATGTGGAATTTTTTTATGTGAATGTGGAGAGTTCTCAAATTACCTACTTCTTCTTATGATTATTTTTATTTTTTTTAAATGATAGACTTTTTAAGAAACGTCATTAAATTTGAAAATTCATGAAAAATATTTTGCTCATGGATTGACAATTTTTTTCTTGAATTTGTGACTTTTGCATCATAAACTGGCATCTTTTTTCCTTTCCCACTTTGCATTTTTCCATTGATTGATTTTTGTCCTTAATTTTCTAAATTATTACAAATGAGCTACATTTCTCTTGTGATTTTCTGACCTTTGTCTCAATTATTAATTTTCTTTTTCTTAATGAATTTATTAAACCTTTTAAATAACTTCCTGTGTTTATATTCTCAGTGATTAATTGTACATGTCAATTTTTTCCTCATAAATCTGCAACTTTTGCCATGAATTTGTAACTTTTATCTTTTAAATTCAAGTTTGTTTTTCTTGTAATTTTGCATTTTTTTCTCTCATGAATTTACTACATACACTACTCACAAAAAGTCAGTGATATTCAGCTTTCAGGTGAAATTTCAGGATGCATCTAAAATGCACTATAACCTTTCCAGGTGTGCTATGCATCAGCCACTATTGTCACCATGTTACAGTCTGGGCAGGTGTGTCTAGTCAATACAGAACTGCCCTACACCTTGTGAATGGTACAGTGACAAGCCAATACTATCTGAATAACATCATTAATCCAGTCATTGTGCCCCTGCATGAACAACACAGGCCGAATTTCATCTTCATGGACGACAAAGCTCCAGTTTATTGAGATTGCATCATTAGGGAACGGCTGCTGGAGGCTGGGGTAGCTCAAATGGAGTGTCCTGCACTTTCTCCAGACTTGAATCCCATAGAAAACCTATGGGATCAGCTGAGTCGCCGTGTAGAGGCCCGTAACCCCGCACCCCACAACCTCAATGACCTGAGGGCCGCCCTTCAAGAGGAGTGGAATGCCTCAGCAGACAATAAGTCAACTTGTGAACAGCAGGAGACGCCGTTGTCAAGCTGTAATTGATGACAAGTTATTGAGACACTGACATTTTTTGTTGTGGTATACTCACCACTGTTTTTGGCTTTTGTTTCAATAAATTGTTTGAGATGAGGAAATCACCATTGCATGCTTCTACTTAAATGTCCTACTTTCATGATATAATATCACTGTAGTGTGAACTTTTTACATTTTCCATAAATTTCACCCGAAAGCCAAATATCCCTAACTTTTTGTGAATAGTGTATTTTAAATAAATGGGCATTTCTCCCTATAAATTTGCTACATTATTCTAGTAAATTTGAAGTTTTTATTTTATATATGTTTGTGATGGTTTTATTCCTTGTAATTGCCTAGCTTCTTCTCAGTTTTGCACCTTTTGGAAATTTTGAGACTTTAAAATTATGACAAAAAATTGATGCAAAATAGATAATAAAGTAACTTTCTTTCTTTCTTTCTTTCTTTCAAACCACAGGGATTCACTTGTTAAAAGGCAAAAGTGGGATAATTCTATCCTCTGTTAGACCATTAAGGGGCAGATTTACTAAGACAGTGCAAATAAGCGAGTGTGCAAATTAGACAGAGTGCCTCAAGGACTGGCCAATTTTTGTCAGTGATCTACTAACAACACAAAAACTATGAACACAGACGCAGTCACTTCATTTCACTAATGACCACTCATCTCCCAAGAGCACCGCAAAATTGCACACAGGCATGGCTGACGAGGAAGCGGGTCATCAACACAGGCACAGCCAGTTCGGAGGAACATAATATATGAAGCTTTTTTTTTTTTAATTTTTGTTTAAGCACAAACCCCACTAAAATATTTATTTTTGTTCATTATATTTCAAAATTTAGATTTTCATTTAACATGGCAGGGCAGCGCGGTGGCCGAGTGGTTAGCACTGTGGCATCACAGCAACTCACCCTTGGCCAGGGGATCCTGGGTTCGATCCCAGCCCCCAACCAACAGTGATCTGTGTGGAGTTTGCATGTTCTCCCTGTGTCTGCATGGGTTTACTCCGGGATTTCTCCGGTTTCCTCCCACATGCCAAAAAATATGCAAGTTAGGTTAATTGGCATCAAACTGGGGATTCTAAATTGTCCTTAGGTATGACTGTGAGAGTGAATGGTTGTCTGTCTCTCTGTGTTGGCCCTGCAATGGACTGGCGATCTTTCCAGGGTGTACCCTGCCTCTCGCCCAAAGATGTTGGGATAGGTTCCAGCCCCCCCGCAACCCGAAAAGGATTAAGCGGAAGAAGATGGATGGATGGATGGATTTAACATGGCAGACTTTTTTGTTTAATACAGTATATACAAATGAAGATAAATGAAGCATTTGTATCTAATTTAATTAAGGACTACTTATGAATAAATTGATTATTTGACCAACGTGTTTATTTTATTAACACTAGAACCATCAAGATGGTCTGATGGAGACTCTGGGGTTTTATTATGTGAATAACTTTGTTTTAACAAAATCTACAGGTCTCCCAGTTCACAACTTTTTATAAATGCCATTGAGTTACAGTGTTGCAATTTCAGGGGATGTTTCTGTGGATTTGTGTGCTCTTTTTGTTAATAATCTCACTGTTGTTTTCCTCCTATATTGTGTATCCTGAACTGGGAGAGAGAAATAGAGAGAAGAGGGAACTGTTTTATGCACAGCAAAAAGAAATACTGTAAATATAGAAATATGGATAGAGAAAAAAAAACAAAACAAAAACAAATTGGCAATGTGTAAGATTTTTGCTTCAAGAGTGAGGAAGAGCTGATAGGGAAACTCCAGAGTCCGAGTCTAACTGCCGCAGAAAAGAAAAAAAAGAGTCATTATCGGCTGACACCATCTGTATGTCCACTGAAGGTAGGAAGGGCTCCTATTGTATCCTATTTTATGGATACAAATTCATGTGGTAGGCTGTATGTTTTGTATGTAATAACTGAGACATGAGTCATCTTATGCCAAGCAATGAACTGAACTTTACTGAGATTCACACAAACTATATATAGTGGCCGCAGCCCACCTGACATCATCCCCCCAGACGGCTACGGCAAGCCCCAAGATCCAAACCCACAGAAGACACCCCCCCACACACCTTTAGAAAAGTCCAAAACGACACATACGATTGAAACCCGCCCCAAATTTGGGACCCACATCACACACTAACATAAATGGGAACTAATGTACTAAAACTGGCCTATCACATTCACACAAAATACCTAAAATAGGGCTGACGGGTGGACTACAGTGCAGCCCGCATGGTGGGGTGGATTATTTTGCCACCCCTAACTAAAAATAGCTCATTGCTAAACTAAAATTGTACAGTGTGCTCCTAAAGAAAATGCACAAAACAATCCTATTTCATAACATTTCTACTAACACCACAACTTTTATATATATATATATATATATATATATATATATATATATATATATATATATATATATACACACACACACACAGTATATATACAGTATATATATACAGTATATACAGTACATATAGTATATAGTGTGTGTGTGTGTGTGTGTGTGTGTGTGTGCGCGCGCGCGCACACACACACACACACACACACATATAGTATTTACAACTCAGTTCTTTGGGGTGGAAAAAAAACTGGAACTTGCATGGGGGTCCAGGGCAGCCCCTCAGCAGGCGTGCTCCTGGAGACCGCAGACCCCTGGAGCGATGGCCAATCCGCTGGATGACGGGGCCCGAATCCCACACTGCCATCACCTACTGCTGCTCCCGTCCAGCTCAGCCACCAGAAGCCTCTTCCCGGACATGCCGTGGCTTGTTGGCATGCCTCGCCGACCCATACGACAGCTGGAGATAAGCTGCGCCCAGTTTAGCTACGATGCGCAGGTGTTCCACTGGCTTCCGTCTGGCCCATATTCGCCGTGGACGTTCCTCTCCTGAGGCCGTTGCAGTGGTCGCTATCATAGCTGCAGATCCTCCAGCTCTCTGCAGCCAAGTACAAGGGGCATCTGAGTCTAACACATTGGTGCCACTCGCCGGCGCAGGTGCTTCACCATCACACTCTGTGGCTCCCTCTGTCACCTAGCTCCATGGCTAATTTCTCTCTTGCTACTAGCTGAGCTGTTAGCTCCCCAGAGCTAGCTAGCTTAGTGTCTTTTGGTGCCAACAGCCTTTCAACCCACAGCTTCGTGCTCTGTGTGTGTCCGGCAAAGTAGTCAGCAAGTAGCCCGACAGCATCTGCATAAGACTCCGTCTCTCCTAACGTGGAAAATTTTCTGACCTTCTACGCCGAGGTTGTGAACCAGAAGCGCTCGCTTCAGCACTCTGTCGGTTTTACCCAGGCCAATCATCACAATGCATCCCTCAAAAGCGGCCAACCAGCAAGGCCACACAATTGCTGGTTCTCCTGGATACTGCAGAAATGGCCATAGAGGTGCCCCGCACGCCTCCATGAGTTAATCCTCAGTCCCCAAATGTTATGTATGTAATAACTGAGACGTGAGTTGTCTTAGGCCAAGCAACGAACTGAACTTTATTGAGATTCACACAAACTACACTACCGTTCAAAAGTTTGGGGTCACTTAGAAAATTCCTTATTTTTGAAAGAAAAGCACTTTTTTTCAATGAAGATAACTTTAAACTAATCAGAAATACACTCTATACATTGCTAATGTGATAAATGACTATTCTAGCTGCAAATGTCTGGTTTTTGGTGCAATATCTACATAGGTGTATAGAGGCCCATTTCCAGCAACTATCACTCCAGTGTTCTAATGGTACAATGTGTTTGCTCATTGCGTCAGAAGGCTAATGGATGATTAGAAAACCCTTGTGCAATCATGTTAGGTCTGCAATGCTGTAATTGCTGCAAATGGAGGATTCTTTGACGAAAGCAAAGTTTGAAGGAAAAAATCCTTATTTCAAATACAAATCATTATTTCTAACCTTGTCAATGTCTTGACTATATTTTCTATTCATTTTACAACTCATGGTAGTAAATAAGTGTGACTTTTCATGGAAAACACAAAATAATTGTCTGGGTGACCCCAAACTTTTGAACGGTAGTGTATATACAGCGGCCGCAGCCCTCCTGATGTCATCCCCCCAGACATCTTGCAAGCCCCAAGAGCCAAACCCACACATGACACTATATACAGTATAAACAAATGAAATTTTTAAAAAAACAAAACTGCTGGTTGATGTCCAGTTCAGCATAACACTGATCTCTGTGAGACCGTTGATATTCATATAATCTGTTCTTCTGTCATGCCAAATAAAGTTACGGGCAGAGAGAAGCTTCTGCCAAGTGCCCTCGGTTCTTGCCAGTGTCTCCTCCTGGCACCAACGATCGCTATCATATCAGGCACAGATGAATTAAGACAAGCTCTTTCGGGGCATTAAATTGTGGTGCCTTTAGCAGGAGACTGGCAACTGAAAACCTTAATAAATCACCTTGCGACAGTCATTTAAATACTCCCCTCCCTCAAATTTGCGCATTGACATGACAACTCCCACAAATACATATGCAATGAGGCCAGGTGCAAAATTAACACAGTCCACGCCTTTCCACCGGTAATTTTGCCCCGAGCCCTTTAGTAAATCTCAACAGTTGTTTTTTTTAATGCCAAAACAGGGTTTTGCAATGGCGCAGCACGTTAGTAAATCTGCCCCAAAGTGTGATGGTTGAATGTTGTTACTTAACAAATTGGACCAAAAATGCCAGGTGTGGTCTATATTAATCATATATTCCATAACCTACATATGTTGAAGCATGTGGAAATGTTTAGTAATTACATATGTAAAGGACTTCACACCTCTGAAAGGACAAAGGCTCTCAACCGCCGAGTGAAGAACAAAGACGTTCCCAGACGCGGCGGAGGAGACCGGAGGAGCTACCCTCACCCCCTAAGGCAAGGAGAGGAAATACCAAGACAATGGGGGGATTAAGATAATGAGGGATGTCAGCCTTTGTTATGCATGTCTTTTGTTGTGTGCCAGTATAAAGCCAGTGAGCCGGAGAGATTCTCTCTCTTTTCTCCTTCTGCCACTCTGCACAAGATGAGACTTGTTAGAAGAGCTGATTATTAAACTTTGTTTATAAATCAAATCACCTCTTCATTTCCAAGCTCTTCTACACAGGGATGATTTTTTTTTTTTGTCCCAATACAGCCCTGGCTAAGACAGCTAGTAGCAGACGTTTTTCTTTAATGGTTGCAGTGTCAATCAACCACTGTGTGCTGTTTGAATTTGAGAGAAAGAAGCTGTTGTCGTTTTGATATAAGCAAAATATTAAATCCAAGCTGTCACTGATTTTATATGTCATCAGGTAGCATGTTCACTAGAAGCCAGGGAGGAGATGTATAAAAGATGATAACTCTAACAAAATAATGTGTGTGTGTGTGTGTGTGTGTGTGTGTATGCGCGCGCGCGTGCGTTTGAAAAGGGTGGGTGTGTGGTGGAGCTCATTGGATGCTCAACACCCTTAAAGCTCTGATCCTAGAGCCACCCCTGCTTTAGGGTATTACTGCATAAATAACAGCTCTGGGTTACTTTCTCAACATTGTCAAATCCAACACAATTAGTGCTAGACAAGCACAGAGTTATTTACTTAGGTAGTGCTGGGAATATTAGTATGTTAAGGTAATTAATTACAGTAGACCAATTAATGGATTTTTGATTATGCAAATTAACACCCCCCAGAGCACTTCCTGTTATAGCAGAACTCTTAGCGGCCATCCGCACAGAAACTCCATATTTTTATTTATTTTATTCAAATCAGTTTGCTGGAGCATTGCTATCATACTATGTGGACATTTAGGATAAGATAAGATAAGATAAGATAAGATAAGATAAGATAAGCCTTTATTAGTCCCACAACGGGGAAATTCCAGGATTGCAACAGCACAGGGATAGCAACACTCAGAGCAACCATCAGAAGGCAAGAAAAAACAAGAGCAGCTAGTATACATATGTACATATTAATATAAATATATATATATATAAACACACAGTGCGGAGCATTGTGGTTGGTGGATGTGCAGCAGAAAGTCTAAGCTCTCTCTCCACGGATGGAGCGGGCCAGCTGGATGTCTTTGTGCATGATGGTGACCCTCTTGGCATGGATGGCGCACAGGTTGGTGTCCACGAGGAGACCCACCAGGTAGGCCTCGCTGGCCTCCTGCAGAGCCATGGCGACGGAGCTCTGGAAGCGCAGGTCGGTCTTGAAGTCCTGAGCGATCTCCCTTACCAGGTGCTGGAAGGGCAGCTTACGGATGAGCAGCTCCGTGGATTTCTGGTAGCGACGGATCTCTCTTAGAGCCACGGTACCGGGCCTGTAACGGTGAGGCTTCTTCACTCCGCCGGTGGCCGGAGCGCTTTTCTGAGCAGCCTTGGTGGCCAGCTGCTTCCTGGGGGCTTTTTCCTCCAGTAGATTTACGGGCGGTCTGCTTGGTTCTTGCCATCGCTCTTTATTATTCTGTCTTATATTTCTTGCACGCCGCCTAAACTCCAGCCCAGCACTCGTGTCGTTTTCGCTTCAGTTCCCCGGTATGTCGAGTTTCTCCGTTAGCACCGGGTGGCGGTTGAGTGCTAGCTAGCTCTTCCCTGCTGTATCGTCTCCTGCTGTAAACAAAGGCTCCGTCCGCCGACTCGGGAGACCTTTGGGGCGATCTGTGTGTCCGTGATATATATAGAGTGAAAGGTGTGCCGGATCAGAAAGTTATCACCCGATCAGAAAGAAGAAGGAAGATAAAAAGACTCAGAATTGAGCCGCTGTTGCAAAAGGCAGCCAACTCGTGTAGCGCCGGAAGTAAAAAAAAAAAAAAAGTACAGTACATTACATTTGGACAGTACATTACATTTAATTAGACTCTGAAACAAGTGGCTGACGAGAAGGAATCTTAAGCAAGCACAGTCAGCGAACTGGATGTTAGCATGAGGCTAGCCATGGCTAGTCACGGCACAGGTCCCTCTTTTCTGTTGGCAAATGTTCCCTTTTTGAACTGCCTGTGAGTGTGGATAAAGTACGAGAGACAGACAAAATGGTGTCAACTCAGTTCATGGAGCACAAAAGGTTTCCGTAAGTTAACAAGAAGCACTAGTATAGAGTTAGAGTGGAATGGATTGGAAGTGACCTACTTTTAAAGACATTTTTTAAAGGTTCAGAATCAAATGGACATGAGTAGTTTGGTATGTTTTTTAAACAGTTCCCACTGGATTAGTAAATTTAGGCAACATTAATAAATAATAAGCGAGGATACTTAGCAACGCTATATCAGTGTTGCCAACTCTCACTCTTTGGGAGTGAATCTCACTCTTTTACCCTTCAGTCATACCACAAACCTTATCTGTCACTCCAAAATAAGGAAAATACCATCCGTATCATGCTGACTGCCTTCAGACTTTTACACAGTAAAGGTGCATTCACACCAAATAGGAACGAGTGGCGCGAATCCATACAAAGTGAATGGGAAGATGCGAATACGTGCAAATTTGCACTGTCGTGTGTTCGCATCCCAGGCTGCTAGCTTTGAGATTCTGTCGTCACCAGAGTAAAGGTATCACCACTGCAGAGTAAACTAGTTTGAAAATTTGACTCACTCACCTGGAGACTCGGGAGGACCGGGAGCCCTTCAGCTGAATTGGGATGTCGCTGTTACTTACCCACGGTTTCCTGTCACGGACAAGCTAGCAAGCTAGCAACATAAACACCCCTCATCTTGTGAAGTTTTGGAGGCTTGAGACATTTTCAGGTGAGCCCCCGGTTGGATAATGTAAACATGAGCATGACGTTACTTTGGGAATTTCCACAGCAGGTTGAACACAGCTGCAGAAGTTTTAAAGGCAACTTCGCCTGTCTGTATCTCACTCAGAAGGGGCACTCATGTCTGTTCACGTGTTTACATTGAGTTTTAATGTAATCGTGCTGCGCAAAAATTTGCCCGTTTGCATTTGGTGTGAACGCACCTTAAGAATTCTCAAAGCAGCACTGCCACAGTATGGTCCAGGCTATTCGCCATGGCAACCAGGCTGAGCATGGGCTCAAACTTATTCTGAGGTAAAGAAGTGTATGTGTTGAAAAAATGTTTATGTGCATTTATGCACACTCACTCCACCCCACCCCAGTTCCCCCTGTGATTAATCACAGTCAGTATGCATTTATTTTTTTTAAGAATTACACAATAAAATTTAATTACACAGAATAGGAATTTTAAAAAATTGCAATTTTTTGAGAAAAAAGTTGCAAAATTATGCAAAAAACTTCACATATCCATGAAAAAAGTTGCAAATTTACAAGAAAAGTTACAAATTTATAAGAAAAAAAAAAGAGAATTTATAGAAGTTACAAATTAATGAAAAAAGTCAAATTTTTAAGAAAAAGCTTAAAATTTACAGGAATTTTTTTTTTACAAATTTACTAGAAAAAAATTTATGAGAAAAAGAGTCACAGTGTTTGAGGAAAAAAGTCACAAATTCACATGAAAAAAGTTGCAGATTTTTGACAAAAAGTTGCAAATTTATGCAAAAAAAAAAGTAGGAAAATTTACAGGAAAAAAGATGAAGATTTATGAGAGAAAAGTCAAATTTTTGAGAGAAAAGTCATAAATCTATGAGAAAAAAGTTGAGAATTTACAGGAAAAAAATATAAATTTACAAAAAAATTGCAAATTAATAAAAAAATTGCACATTTTTGAAAAAAAAAGTAATAAATTTATGAGAAAAAAATTGCAGATTTTGGAAAACGAAGTTACAACTTTATGAAAAAAAGCTGAAAATTTACAGCAAAAAAGTTGCAAAGTGGTGAGATAAATCAAATTTTTGAGAAAAAAGATAAAAATTTATAGGAAAAAATTGCAAATTTATGTGAAAAAAGTCATAAATTTTTGAGAAAAAAGCTGAAAGTTTATAGGAAAATTTTACAAGATAAAAATAGCAAATTTTATAAAAAAAAAAAAAGAGGTGCAAATTTTTGATTTAAAAATGATAAATTCACACAAAATAGTTGCAGATTTATGGGGAAAAAAAAGATGCAAATTTACAGGGAAAAAAAGCTGAAAATGTATGAGAGAAAAGTCTCAGATTTTTGAGAATAAAAGTCGCACATCTACAATTAAAAAGCTGAAAATTTACAGGAAAAAATGATAAATTTACAAGAAAAAAAATGCAAATTAACAAGAAAAAATTGCACATTTTTGAGGAAAAAAGTCACAAGTTTATGACAACAAATTTGAAAATTCACAGGAAAAAAGCTGTGAATTTGTGAGATAGAAGTCAAATTGTTGAGAAAAATGCTGAAAATTTACAGGGAAAATTTACAGATTTACAGAATTGCAAATTTACAGGTGCATCCCAATAAATTAGAATGCCATCAAAAAGTTTATTTCAGTAATTAAACTCAAAAAGTGAAATTCATATAGATTCATTAGGCACAAACCGATACATTTCAAGTGTTTATTTCTTTTAATTTTGGTGATTATGGCTTACAGCTCATGAAAACGACAAATTCAGTGGACCAACACCAGCAGATGGCATGGCTCCCCAAATCATCACTGACTATGGAAGCTTCACACTGGACCTCAAGCAACTTGGATTCTGTGTCTCTCCACTCTTCCTCCAGACTCTGGGACCTTGATTTCCCAATGACACAACTTGGCACCTGATTTGGGGAGCCATGTCACCTGCTGGTGTTGGTCCACTGTGTTTTATCAAGTCCAAAGTCAGTGCAGTCGTCTACCAGGAAATTTTAGAGCACTTCATGCTTCCCTCTGCTGACAAGCTTTATGGAGAAGCTGATTTCATTTTCCAGCAGGACTTGGCACCCCCCCCCACACACACACACACACACTGCCAAAAGTATCAAAACCTGGTTTAATGACCATGGCATCACTGTGTTTGGTTGGTCAGCAAATTCTCCTGACCTAAACCCCATAGAGAATCTATGGAGGATTGTCAAGAGGAAGATGAGAGACACCAGACCCAACAATGCAGATGAGCTGAAGGTCACTATCAAAGCAGCCTGGACCTTCATAACACCTCAGCAGTGCCACAGGCTGATCACCTCCATGCCACGCCACACTGATACAGTAATTAATCCAAAATTAGCCCCGACCAAGTATTGAGTGTGTACATGGACATACTTTTCAGGCCATCATTTCTATTGAAAATTCATTTTTTCAAATGACCTTACATAATATTCTAATTTTCTGTGAAACTGAATTTGGGATTTTCATAGCTTTAAGCCATAACCATCAAAATTAAAAGAAATAAACACTTGAAATATATCACTCTGTGTGTAATGAATCGACATGAGTTTCATTTTTTTTAACTGAATTACTGAAATAAATCAACTTTTTGATGACATTCTAATTTACTGAGATGCAGCTGTATAAGAAAAAAAGAGTTGCAAATTTTTGAGGAAAAAAGTCACAAATTCACATGAAAAACGTTGATTTATGAGGAAAAAAAGATGCAAGAAAAAAGTTGTCGGAAAAAAGATGAAAACTTATGAGAGAAACAGCTTCTTTTTTTGCAGTTCTGTTTAGAATTAATCATTCAAAGTCATTTTATTCAGTTATGTAACATGCTATAGAAAGGTTTATAATGGTACTGGGGGGTCAGTTTTCTTTTTTCCAGGATTTGGGGGGGGGGCGCTATGTCCCTCCTGTGCCCCCTTGATTTATGCCTATTAATAAGGTTTTTTTTTTTAATGCAATCATGATTAATCATGATTAATATTAGACAACTTGTTGCGATTAATCAGCTGGAAAAAATTTTAGTGTCTTCCCAGCACTACTTGGAAGTGATCAATTTCGAGAGTTGCACAAAGGAAACTAGTTACACAGTGGCGCTACATAAATCTAAAAGCACTATATAAATCTGATGCATTATTATTATTATTATTATTATTAACCCAATGATTACAGTGTGAATTCAGAAAAAAAGAAAGTTTATTTATTATCAAATGGATGAAAAAAAGTTGTGATGCGTAACAAATGTGCGACTGCTGAGAAAAAGGCCACACCCGTGATCCTCGATGGACGTGAGAGCTGATGGAAACAGACAGTAAAACTCTGGCAAAAAAGAGAAGTTGAGGTGGCGACAATGACGTAAGGTTCCGCAGAATTCTAGCTGCTTAAACCGCATTTTCCAACCTGTTATAGCTTCTTCATCTCTCGTTTCTTTTTTGTTGTCATGAATCTGACTTTTTACTCTGAAAAAAAAAAAAAAAAAGGAAAACAAAAGTCTGTGGAACCCAGAACAAGAAAACCATGGTACAGAAGGAAGGGCACCTTTGTATTTGTTGGACAACTGCAAGTATTTAAATATTCATGCAACTTTAGAAACATCTCTGTTTAGATTTCTAGGCTAACAATACATTTTTATTCTTTATGAATATCAATATGGTTCTTCTTTACATTCTGGTCAAAGTCTTTCTCCGTGTAAATTAACAGTTAATAGATTCTCCTCATGAAATCTGTTGATAAACCATTATGTTCAGTCTGTACAATAGAGGTACTAAAAATTACAACCGTCAATGGTAATATGTACAATTTACTACCTACAAAGTACAACAGATATCATGTAATAAAATACTGTATGTAAACAAATTTCTTGTTGTTTTTTTGACACAGTTGACTGTGACAGCAGATAGAATTCACACTTTTCAACATCTGATTTATTTCTGTATACACATTTGTTAACAGTGTTGTAGTACTGCATCTCGATTCTTCCCGACACCTCCATAGAAAAAAGAGAGCGAACCCATAGGCGATGAACCAACATACAGCTTGGCGACAGAATAAAAGATAAAACCACCACTGACTGTGCATCAGTAATAGACCTTTTTTTCTTTTGGAGATTTCACAGTTGACGTTTTTTTGGGAGGGGGGATGGGGGTCGGAAAGATTTGGGAAGTCCTGATCCGGCGATGAAGAGATGTTTCCTTTTTTCTTTTTTTGTTGTTTTTGTTGTTTTTTGCATTCAAGAGAACACGGTCCAAGTTCAACACTGCATACTGGACTTTTACTATACTGTACTGTAGAATCAGGATGGCATGCATTTTACAATCAGTCGCTTCTTTTACCGAGACAAACCAGCAAATTCTCTCCACAAAGCGGGTCACTGCGTGTCTGTCGGACAATGGGGACAGTTGTGGTGATTTGGAAACGCCAGAGTAAACAGATGCCATGAGATCTGAACCTTGGCTTCATTTTTATACACAGAAATACTTTTCTTTTCTTGATGTTCTTTTTTTCTCTCTCTCTTTTTGCTCAGAGCAAAAAAATAGGTAAGACACCACACTTATATTATTTATAAACCATAAAAATTTGTAATATTTTGATACAAGAGTCCTTTTTACTTTTACAATGATTGTGTGCCTGACCCCCTCTTGTTAAGCACTACATGTCGCTTACATGCTGGAAATGTGTAAGATTATGAGCCTTTTTGTAATTAACAATTTCACAAAAATTGTTTTAATGCCAAGGATCACACAGCTCTAAAAGTCACTTAGGAGAATGATGCCGTGAAGTTTCTATACTGATAATGTCTCTGACCAGATAGAAGAGTTAAGGTCTCTAAAGTTGCTATTTAATCTTGTTATTAAGCGTATGCTTAATAGTAAGTGTGCTTTATTTTACAGTACATTATCAGTTTTAACTACTCAGCACAGTATGATTCAAGTTCCATGTTATACCATCATTCGTCATAGCTCCTCACAAGGAAACCAGTAAGTCAGTGCTCTCTCAGTGCCTTCTCTCGTCGCTCTTTCGTGTGCACGAAAGTCTCACAGTCACACATAGTACTCCTTGTCCTTGTTTTTTTGTCTCTTGTTGCTGCTTTTCGAACTCTGCTGTTTGTCCTTCATGACGGCGCCGTTACTCTGCACGGCCGAGTTGGTTATGTAGTTCCTGCTCTCGTCCACCTGGTAGGAGCCTTCGTCCCTGTTCCTGTACTTATACATGGCATACAGAAGGATGAGGATGCACAGGGCGGCGGCCGCCACTATTCCGATGACCATCCCGGTGGTGCTGCTAGATTCACGGACCACTTCCGAGGGCCCTGGGACTCGCCTGACGCCGGGCTCTGTTGGAAGTGCTGTGGGGTATATTACGGAACATTGGGGAGGTTATTAGTGGGCCCCTCAGTTTTGGTGCTGTCTACCTCAAAGGATGTTTGGCAATGGAAGCAACGCTAGGTTGGGCTGGGGTTTTTAGCTTGCGGGTTATTGGTTTTTGCCAGAGTATTGTGGAGGGCTGCGGTGGAGGCAGAGGTGGTGGTGGTGCGGCTCTGGTATGGCGATAGTGGTAGTCCTACTGCGTCTGGAGACGGAAGATTTGTTAGGTCTAAAAAGTCCCGGGTGGCTTTGCCGTCACCTCGAAAGCCTGACGTGGACAACGTCTTATTGTGTTGAGTAAAATTCTTCATCACCGGTAAGGGGGTGTGCGCAGGTTAGACTTGAGCGCTTTTCCCAGAGCCATACCCCAGATTTTCACCAAGCCATCAATCATCACAATCATCGCTGCCTCGGTCCGACAAGCAAGGTACCCCCGCCTCAGTGGCCTTGGACAGGGACTCTTTGGTGGTCTCAATAATGGTGAGGAGTGGGTGGTGGGTTGAGGGAGTGGGAATGAAGGGTGCACGAGGAGCTACGAGGGGGGGGGGGTGCGCTAATGGATCCTCAAGTATTCTGATGACTAACTCAGCTCCTGAGGGTGGAGACACACAGGGAGATGGGTTAGCGGGGCAACATCGGGGGTTTCTCAAACTAATACGCACAGACACCAAAACGAAACGGGTATCAACAACAACAACAACTATAAGATCAATGACCATAACTTGGCATATCAGTCAAAATCTGGAATCTTGAATCTTGAAAATCACATTTTTGTGGTACATTTAAATTTAAATTCTGATAGAAATTTATCACCTGGCTCAAATAAAAAGATCAAGGGAAGTAAGTTATCATACTGCTTGAGTAGACTAAATTCTCTCTTGAAACATAATCTTGGATGTTACACGGTATTCTGATATGTCAAGCTGAAACATTTAGAGCACATGCATTAACACAAATTTAGACTTAAAAAAGATACAACCTCTGTTTCTAAAACAGGAAGGACACTGCAAAATGCAAGCTGAGAGTTTGTTCAGTTACTCTTGGATATATTTGAATAGACTACTAGATTTGTGAGACAGGAGCAAGAAAAATTCTGAAAACTGCAGACTGAAGCAGCACTACAAAAACACCTTCCCAAAGTCTGCAGCATGGCGGGGTATGGGTTCACCAGTGTATGAAAGACAATGGACAAGGCTAAACAGGAGCAAATTTATTGCCATCATTTGCTAACCTTCACTGCTCTGCATGTCAATGAGCAATAGAATAGAATAGAATAGAATAGGCTTTATTGTCATTGTACAGTTGTACAGCACAACGAAACCGTGGGTGCTCTACCAGTACCAATACTCCAAAACCCAAAACTGACCCTGATGCAGCCATCAGTGTGCTTGCATAAATGTGACTGAGCACACTGGGCAGTTGTTCTTTGATGTAACGTGACTTATTTCAGCAAGAATATATGCACGATACAACGGTCTTGGTCTTGACCCCTTAAGCTGTCATGAACCTAGACTTAAGTGTGGACGGGACTGTATCGACTGTCCAACCATGCGCAACCATCGCCTGCAGGTCTGTGGCAGAAATGTTCCGACGCGTCAGTTTCTGCTTCTCCCACCAACTGTTCCCCACTGGAGCAATGTGCCACCAAGGCCCTTTGGAGCATACAGTCAGTGTGGGAACAAACGGACGTCATAGGATAGCTCACCAGTGGGGTTTTTTTTAGTCACACTTTTTTTTAGCACGGTCTTTAGCGGTTATCATACATGTCTACATGTGAACAAGGAAGTGAAGACGGGAGAGCACCATGCAGGGACACACTGATTGGTTGGAATGATGACCTATGTGTTTGAGGGCTACTCAGTGGATAAATCTGACTGGCAAAGTTTGTGGAAAATGGCGATGATTGGCCAAAATTGCAGTGATTGGACAAGGATGCAAGGTCGTGCACAATTTGTGGGGATTGGTTGAATTTATGTGAATTGGTGCGATTGCAACATTGCAAAATCCTGTAGGGACTGGCTATATAAAAGAAAGGAAAAACAAGTGCATTTTAGCAATGATAATGGCACACACGAAAAAGGGGCTACATTTTGTGGAAGAAGCTAAAAAAAATACAGAGGAGAAAAATGAAGTGTTCTAGTACAAGTTCTTCATCCTTTTATGTTGAGTCGGTGGTGCCATGTTTTGAAAGAGAGGTTATATCTTTGTGCACACAGTCACGGAGCGACCATATTGACCCTAGTTGACTGGAGAGTATGAGGAAATTTGTATAACACGTGCCTCACAGTCGAGCAGATTTGTTAGGCACAATTCCAGCCTTAAAGCCTGTACATACTCAGCAAGAACAGAGAAATTTGTTCTTTTTCTTGAGGTGGCAAGAACAAGACCAAGTTCTTTCTTGCCAGGACATTTCATACTTCACAAGAAACTCAAGTGCAGAACTTGTGGGAAATTCAAATTTTTGACCAATCACACAATAGTTGTTGGACACCACACAAGAAAAAAGTTCAGCCACAATGATGTGTCAAGAACAAGCTGCAAGAACTCCAAACCAGGACTGTAAGAACAAAATAACGTCATTTTGTTCTTGCAGCCCTGGGAGACAGAACAAATTTCTCGGTACTTGTGGAGGATGTAATGGCCTTTAAAGTCTTGTCTTGGTCTGGTCTTGGTATGGTCTTAACCTCAACACTCGGATCTGTAGTAAGAGTCTTGCTTCTGAACTGACCTGCCTACCATCGAAACCTGTCTGCTAAAAACCTTTGGAGAACCATAATCACTTTTTGTTTCCAGTTTAGACAGGGGTCTAAAAACTTGCATTCACAGCTTTTGACATTTTGCACAGTGCCTTAATTGTCTTTGAAACAGGGACAGCATTAACCATCGTAAATATAATGAATGTCTGACAGCAGTGGCATTGCTCAGTGGGTTTTTGGTCATTGCTGGCAATAATAAAGACATTGGTGTGGTTACACTATTGCAAATGTTTCTCAGATGCAGAGCTGAATTGGACAGAACATGTCAAGCATACAAGCGGATAAAAATTAATTTAGTTCAAGTACAAACAGAAATGGATTGATCAGTTAATCAAATTTTTCAGTGACTGGACATATTTGTCTTGCATGCACTGTTATGCCACCATTGTTGACATTAGAAACCAATTATCTTACTTTTACCATTTTGCAGAGACAAAATGTTGTTATTGAAGCTTTGTTCCTTGGTTCTGTCACAACCCCAGCTCTGTGACCAAGAAAAAGCTGCTTATCTATGATGTGTTCATCAGCGGAAGAGCAAAGTCACCTGAATGCTCCTCCATTTGTGAAATACTTGCCTGGACGAACGATGCAATGGCATGTTCTTTCAATCCATTGAGTGATGAGTGACTTCATTTTGCAGTTTGCCTTCTATGTACCAGAACAGAGGATTGGTTCACCATACAAATCTATTTAAGGGTCTGTTTCCCTTTGAAACTACAAATAGGAATTTCGTGTAAACTCAATTCAACTGTTGAGTGGTTGGTTTTATAAGGCTATGCTCAGTGACAACTTGGGTTATAGCCAGTGTTGGGGTGGTTACTCAAAAAAGTACTTCTTAATTTTTTATTTTTTTTTTGCCAGGGTCTATTTGTAAGTCTGTTGATGGGTGAGGTGGAGTTCAGAAATGTGCTCCAGTGTTCCTTTAAAATGGTGTAGAAATAAAGTAAAACCATAAGCTGACAACAGAATAACAGATGAAAAGGGGGCCATTTTGAGACCTGGGAATAGCTGGAGAAACTGTGCACGCAATTCAACCCAAATAACTGGACTAAAATGAAGAAAATGTTAGAACATCTGCACAGTATTGGAGCGTAGTGCAAAATAGAGGCTATTCAAGACTTGAATTATCAGCAGTAGAGAGCAATATTACAATGATGCGTCTAGTCATACTTCACCTAGAAGAAGGACGGAAAGGGTTGCTGGATCTAATGCCATAGAGAATGAGCTTGTTGTAGGGAAGAAAAGCTAAGAGAAGAGCATATAATGTTCTTTGAAGAGTAAAATGGAAAACTGACAACAAAGTAATGAGTGGATTAAGAATTGCTACTCACCAGCTTTCAGAACATGACCTACAAAGAAACCTGTGCACTGAAATATAACTAATAATTAAGTGTATTGTCTGTCTTCAAGTGTGTCTACTGTTTGTCTACTTTGACAGGTTATAACAATAACATAACAAGCTGAGGGCAGATGGTAGAGAACAAAGGAGGTAGCTGCTAAGCTAGCTGTTGTAGGCTACTACGGTAGCAGGGTAATGCTTTATATCACTGTGTCCCAGACAAATTTAATCAGATTACCATAACGCCAACACTGGTTATACCATTAGTTGGGCCACCTTTAGTCCCAAGCCACCACTCTCACCTAAAACTAACCATGTACAGTATCTCACAGAAGTGAGTACACCCCTCACATTTTTGTAAATATTTTATTGTATCTTTTCATGGGACAACACTGAAGATAGGAAACTTTAATGCAATGTAAAGTAGTCAGTGTACAGCTTGTATAACAGTAAATTTGCTGTCCCCTCAAAATAACTCAACACACAGCCATTAATGTCTAAACTGCTGGCAACAAAAGTGAGTACACCCCTAAGTGAAAATGTCCAAATTGTGCCCAAAGTGTCAATATTTTGTATGGCCACCATTATTTTCCAGCACTGTCTGAACTCTCTTGGGCATGAAGTTCACTAGAGCTTCACAGTTTGCCACTGGAATCCTCTTCCACTCCTCCATGGCGACATCACGGAGCTGGTGGATGTTAGAGACCTTGCACTCCTCCACCTTCCATTTGAGGATGCCCCACGGATGCTCAATAGAGTTTATGTCTGGAGACATGCTTGGCCAGTCCATCACCTTTACCCTCAGTTTCTTTAGCAAGGCAGTGGTTGTCTTGGAGATGTGTTTGGGGTCGTTATCATGTTGGAATACTGCCCTGCAGCCCAGCTTCTGAAGGGAGGGGATCATGCTCTGCTTCAGTATGTCACTGTACATGTTGGCATTCATGGTTCCCTCAATGAACTGTAGCTTCCCAATGCCGGCGGCACTTATGCAGCCCCAAACCATAACACTCCCACCACCATGCTTGACTGTAGGCAAAGCACACTTGTCTTTGTACTCCTCACCTGGTTGCCGCCACACACACTTGACACCATCTGAACCAAATAAGTTTATCTTGGTCTCATCAGACCTCAGAACATGGTTCCAGTAATCCACGTCCTTAGTTGCTTGTCTTCAGCAAACTGTTTGCGGGCTTTCTTGTGCATCATCTTTAAAAGGGGCTTCCTTCTGGGACGACAGCCATGCAGACCAATTTGATGCAGTATGCGGTGTATGGTCTGAGCACTGACAGGCTGACCCCCTCACCCCTTCAACCTCTGCAGCAATACTGGCAGCACTCATACGTCTATTTTCAAAAGACAACCTCAGGATACGGCTCTGAGCACATGCACTCAACTTCTTTGATTGACCATGGCAAGGCCTGTTCTGAGTGGAACCTGTCCTGTCAAACTGCTGTATGGTCTTGGCCACCATGCTGCAGCTCAATTTCAGGGTGTTGGCAATCTTCTTATAGCCTAGGCCATCTTTATGTAGAGCAACAATTCTTTTTTTCAGATCCTCAGAGAGTTCTTTGCCATGAGTTGCCATGTTGAACTTCCAGTGAGCAGTATGAGAGACTGTGAGAGTGATAACACCAAATTTAACACACCTGCTCCCCATTCATACCTGAGACCTTGTACCACTAACGAGTCACATGACATCGGAGAGGGAAAATGGCTAATTGGGCACAATCTGGACATTTTCACTTAAGGGTGTACTCACTTTTGTTGCCAACGATTTAGACATTAATGGCTGTGTGTTGAGTTATTTTGAGGGGACAGCAAATTTACACTGTTATACAAGCTGTATACTGACTACTTTACATTGTATCAAAGTGTCATATCTTCAGTGTTGTCCCATGAAAATATATAATAAAATATTTACAAAAATGTGAGGGGTGTACTCACTTTTGTGAGATACAGTAGCCCCATTTCAGCTACAGGAACCAAGAACCGATTTTACAGGAACTTTCCCCATGGTGTGTGTCTCCACTACAGAAAGCTCCTCGAAAGGGGGCATTTTCAGGAACTTATGGCAGCCGAAATAAGGCCCTAGTAAGGGATAGATACTTTAGAGCAGCCCCAAAAACTGCTGGGGGGACGGGGTGTTAGGATTGACTTGATGCTGACTGGATAAAATGCAGCATCACAACTAAAGCACTACATAAATAAAACAAGGAAATTAGAAGCGTCAAACCAGAAAAAGATAATAGCTCATTTGTTCGGTCCGTTAACTGATGTGGTCGTTGAAGCACTACACAGCAGAACTCTCCACCAGCCTCTTCCACCAGGTGCAGTCATGAGCCAAGGCCTAGGACTCCCCAGTCTATTCAGCGATGTTGTCAACCCATTTCTTTCTCTGCCGGCCTCTTCTTCTACTGCCTTGGGTACTTCCTTGAAGGATAATCTTGGAAAGGATGCTTGATCTTGTGACATGGCCATACCATTTCAACTTTCTTTTCTTGGTCTTCAATGGGGCCTGCTTCTGCTCTGATGATATTGCGCACCCTTTCATTTGTCACACGGTCTGGGTAGGATATGCCAAGAACAGACCCAGAGCATCTCGTTTCGAGTGCCCGGATTCTTCTTTGCAGCTCAGCTGTTAAGTGTCTGTGACTCACAGGCATACAGAAAAAAGCTGATAAGACTAGTTACTGGAAAAATCTGATCTTGGTCTTCAACACAATGTTCTTGTCTCTCCAGATTGGTATAGTCTGGCCATGGTGGACACAGGACAAACCCTTATCAAGTTCCTGTCCCCAAAAATTGGTTCCTGGTTCCTGTAGTGGAAATGTGGCTTTTAGCGCCTAAAAGAAAAGAGCAACTAAAATTCAAAGGACTCACAAATGACCTTACTAGAATAAATCCAGACCTTCGGACAGACAAACCTATGGCTCAGTCAACCATTTGTATGTCAAAGTCTGGATGGCTTTCTTAAAAGGTGACATACTGATGAACTTGGTGCATCAAATCATCACCACCAAAATGGCATTTTCTGCCTAACAGTGGAATGTTCTTGATCTCTGACATTTACAGAATTGTGACAAGGTGGACTGCGTTATGGTCCGTAAGCACACTGATACAAAATGAATACACTTTCTGGTGACGGGAGTTGATGCAACCGGTAATTTTGCAAAAGTATGTAACTTTACTTGCTGCGATATCAACCAGGTATCCCTGGAGTGACCCATTCGAAATGCCGTTGACACACTCCTGAAAAATATCCACTGCTGTCAAGCATGTCCATACGGGAGTCTTTGCTCCACATTAATAACGGCTAAAAAACGAACAAACGACACATTATCACAAACATCAATGTATATACACTGACAGGCATACAACACGAGATTGAAGAAAGTGTCTTTATTCCATCATTTTAAGCAATAAAACGATTTATTAAACATTCAGTTGTCACATGTTCACACCTTCATCAAAGATGCAGTTTGCAGATGCTACAGGAACCTTATCTTTGATGTATTCTATGCAAAGGTAGTACAAGCAGAATTGTGTATCCGTGTATGTACAACTAAAGGCTAAATGCAAATTAGCCATCCCTCATTTCATCCTTCAGATTATGGTATAGTTGGCACAATAAATTTGCATTATTTCATAAAGCATTGCTGTTTACTATTGCTTCAGATAATACAGTGATATGAAAAAATAACATCCACCAATTTACACCTCCCCTACAGGAATAACTAAAGATCCTGTTTCCTTACATATTCACCATTAACTAGCAGTTTCTTTGTTTTCCTATTGTGACATCAATTCCTAAAGGCGTTACTCTGGATAATGGTATTGCACATCAAATAGGCCATTTGTTTTCTTTGCTTTCTTCCTATAACATTTTATCAGTACCTATTGTCACATTAATTATTAAGTATATATGATGGAAATTGAAACTCTGTGTGATCCTTTGCATAAAATGTATAATTACACAGCAGAAACAGAAAAGATCAAAAACGATACATGTTTTGGGTGGTTTATTAAACTGTCGGTGGGATTAATTCACATTTTAGACCTCCATTTTTGGGACTTTATACTTTTTTCTTTCTTGTAAATATGCAACTTTTAGCTCGTAAATTTGCGTCTTTTTTCCTTAAGGATTTACTCAAATTTCTAAGTAATTAAAAAAAGCACAAAGTTGCAGTCTATTTTACATTTCAGACTGTAAATTTATGAGTTTTTTTAGTCTTAAATTCGCAATTTATTCTCATAAAAAGTTGCAACTTTACTCAAGTTGCAACCTTTTGCTCAAATTTTGCAGTTATTCTCAAATTTTTTGTTTTTTCCCCTAAATACATAATTTATTTGTAATGACTTTCACCTATAAATTTCTTTTTCACTTGCAAGTTTGCAACTTTTTAGTCATGAATTTACAACTTTTTAACCATAAATTTGTGACTTTATATTCTCAAATTTGCAGCACTTCACTCATACATTTGCAATTTTTTTCCCACTTGTAAAATGGACTTTTTATCCTAAACTCACTTCTTTATCCCTGTAGATTCACAAAAAAACCCTTTTCACTTTATTTCTTGTAAATTTATGTTTTTTTAATCATAAATTTACTGTTTTCTTGTAAACCCTTTTCAGCTGTAAATTTTTGACTTTTTAGTTGTAATTTTACAACTTATATTTACAGAATCACTTGTAATTTTGTGTTTAAATCAGATTTTCTTTTCTTCCCAAAGTCACAGGGAGTCTGTGGTTATAATCAAAAGCCTGATGTTGCTCTGGGTTGCAGACCTCATACTGCATTCAGAATGAAGAGAGTTAATATGGCATTTTACCAATGAACTGGAATAGAATCTGATTTCAATAGACCTTCAGGGCTTTTTAAAGCAGGTATACAGTACATAGGGCTAGGCAATATATCAAATATAGTTCAATGTATCAATACATTTCCCCATGTGGCATACATAAAATGCTTATATCGCACCTATCGAACATAATTTGTCACGTTAAGGTAAGCCAACAGTATATAACAGCTCAGAGTTTAACACACTGCTGCTGCTGCTGCTCATTCCCCCTGCCAAATCAGAAAATAACCTCCAAAACTCGTGTGTTTTTAAAACTGGAGCAGAGGGAAACGGACTTCTTTCTTTGGACAATTCCTTTCACGCCTTCAAGCTTTCAAGTATTTACTGTTACAAATGCTTCAGGACATTGACTCACAAGGCAACAGTTGGACTGTCCTGTGTCCACCACCTCAACAGCTCGAACTGCTGCTCACGGAGAACGTCTCACTCTCCTGTCCCAGCCGGATGCTGGGAGTAGAGAAAAAAGGCCTGACCAATAAAATCAAAGCAAGTCCGTCTCTTAAACAGACAAAAAGGGGAAAGACCGATGAATATAAACTATACCGACTACTACAGCATGTTTGTGATGGAGTCTGCATTGTTCCGGTGTGTAAATTATTCTTGCTTCCTTAGCGAACTTTCAAAATAAAAGCGAGTGGCTTGCCAAATGAACTGATTGAATACAGACACATAAAAAACAAGAATAAGGGACAAACTATGCTGCTTGTTAATAGACAGCCAAGTATTAATAATGTGTGGTAAACTGAAATATTTCTACCTATGTGGATAAACTTGATAAGTTAATTATGTGAGTTTTGTTAAGCAAGAAAACCCCCACATATTTTCCTGAGTTACATATTGTTATGAAAAACTTTCTCTGAGGTGGGCTTTCATTTTATTGTGACTTGAAAATGTGCTATATAAGTACAGGTCCTTACTCTTATCCCTTATTTTATTATGCAGCTTTTTCATAAGTGAAATTAAACTCTGTCCCTTTAGTGATTGCATGTACTGAATATATACTACTCACAAAAAGTCAGGGATATTTGGCTTCAGGTGAAATTTATGGAAAATGAAAAAAGTTCACGCTATAGTTATATAATATTATAAAAGTAGAGCATTTAGGTAGAAGCACGCAGTGGTGAGTTCCTCATCTCAAACAATTTACTGAAACAAAAGCCAACAACAGTGGTGGGTGTACCACAACAAAAAATGTCAATATCTCAATAACTTGTCGGGTGCTGCTGAGCATCAACTACAGTTTGACAACGACGTCTCATGCTGTTCACAAGTCGACTTATTGTCTACTGAGGCATGGTATTCCACTCCTCTTGAAGGGCAGCGCTCAGGTCATTGAGGTTGTGGGGTGCAGGGTTACGAGCCTCTACATGGCGACTCAGCTGATCCCATAGGTTTTCTATGGGATTTGGGTCTAGAGAAAGTGCAGCCCACTCCATCTGAGGTACTCCAGCCTCCAGCAGTCGTTCCCTAATGATGTGACCTCAATGAGCTGGAGCACTGTCATAGATGAAGCTGAAATTAGGCCTGTGATGTTCATGCAAGGGCTCAATGACTGGATTAATGATGTTATTCAGGTAGTATTGGCTTGTCACTGTACCATTCACAAGGTGTAGGGCAGTTCTGTATTGACTAGACACACCTGTCAAAACTGTAACACCATCACCACCAAAGGCTTGTCTGGTGACAACAGTGGCTGATGCACAGCATTCTCCTTGACGTCTCCAACATCGTTGCCAGCCATCATTTTTGCTCAACGTGAATTGACTTTCATCAGAGAACAACACTGAGGCCCACTGGGCCCTTGTCCAGCGTAAATGCTCCCTGGCCCATGCAAATGATGACGCCTGTGCCTGGTGGTGTGGTCAGGTACCCTTGCAGGTCGTCTATCATGCAAACCACGCTAATGTAAACACTTTTGAATGGTCTGATGTGACACTTGGATGCCTCTCACTTCTCTTAAATGTGCCTGGAGTTGAGTGGCATTCATCATCTGGTTCCGTAGGGCACTGTTGTCAATGAAGTGGTCATCAGCATGGGATGTGGCCAAAGGACATCCACATTGATGCCTTTCTGTGGCTCTTCCAGTCTCTCTGTATCTCTGTTGCAACCTGCTGATGACACTCTGTGACACTTTAAACTCAATGGCCACTTCTCTCTGAGAACATCCTGTTTGAAGCCTCACAATGGTGAGGTACTGTTAATCAATTGCTAGGTGTCGTCTTGGTCTCATGATGTCAAAATGTGAACAGCATGATGAAGAGAACTGTTTAAATACCAATTTTAATTGAACCAGAAAATTTATTGGCCGATTCATGGATCGAACACCGGTTGTGAATTTTGCTGTTTAGGACCTTGTTAGAGAACAGCAGGTTATGCAAAAAGCACTGAAACATTGAACAGTTGGACATGTACATTCAAAAGGTTAGAGAAGGTCAAAATAAGTTCACCTGTAAAGTTTATAGTGCATTTTAGTTGTATCCTGAAACTTCACCTGAAAGCCAAATATCCCTAACTTTTTTGTGAGTAGTGTATATACAGCGGGGAAGATAAGTATTGAACACGTCAACATTTTTCTCATTAAACATATTTCTGATGGAGCCATTGACCTGAGATTTTCACCAGATATCAGTAACAACCCAAGTGATCCATACATACAAACACATCAATGCAACGGTGTTCACATAAGTTATATTCAATAAAGTGGAATGACACGGGGAATAAGTATTGAACACGCTTGGTGAAATTCATTTAATATTTAGTAGAAAAGCCTTTGTTGATAACAACAGAGTTCAGATGCCTCCTGTATGGAAAAACTAGGCACAGGGATTGCTCAGGAGAGATTTTAGCCCACTCTTCCACACAAACTGTCTTCAAATCTTGAAGGTTCTGTGGGTGTCTTCTATGAACTCTGATCTTCAGTTTATTCGATAGATTTTCAATTGGATTCAGGTCAGGTGACTGACTGGGTCATTCTAGCAGCTTTATTTTCCTTCTCTGGAGCCAGTTGAGAGTTTCCTTTGCTGTGTGTTTGGGATCATTACTGTATCTTGCTGAAATGTCCACGCTCATTTCATCTTCAGCATCTTGGCAGATGGCAACAGATTCTGATCAAGGATGTCTCTGTAATTTGTCCATTCATTAGTCCTTCAATGATATAAAGTCTGCCTGTACCATGAGCTGAAAAACGCCCCTCACACCATGATGGCCTGTGCAGTGCCACTCACCTCTCAATGTCTTGAGAGGTGAGCAGGCATAGAGCCCATGTCGGTTGAGTGCATTACTTATTTTCTTTGAAACAGCAGTACCTGCTAACCGCAGGTCTTTCTGGAGCGCCCCACGAGTGGTCTTTGGCTCTTGGATAACTCTTCTGATAATTCTTTTTAATCCTCTATCAGAAATCTTGCGGGGAGCTCCTGGTCATGGTCGGTTTATGGTAAACTGATGCTCTTTCCACTTCCGAATGATGGCTCCAACAGTGTTAACTGGAACATTCAGCAGTTTAAAAATGCACTTGTAACCAATGCCATCATTATGTTTTGCAACAATAAGGTTGCAAAGGTCTAGAGCAGGGGTGGGCAGTGAGGGCCATTCCACTGCAGGTTTTCTGTTCCACTCATTCTTTTCAGCAGGTGTTTGCTCTAATCAGCTTCAAGGATTGCTAATCAGTGAAAACACCTGCTGAAGAGACTGGGTGGAGTAGAAAACCTGCAGTGGAATGGCCCTCCATGGCACATGATTGCCCACCCCTGGTCTAGAGAGAGCTCTTTGCTTCTACCCATCGTGAGTTCTTTGTGGTGTGACAAGCTCATATTCACAGACCTTTTCAAAGGCTATCAGTCAGGACTTAATAAGCTGAAATTAATTTGCACTGATGGGAAATGGGATGCTTCCTAAATTTTGATGGATTTCAGCTGGTTTCTTGGCTTTCTATGCCTTTTTGCATCTCTTTTTTTCTTCATGAGTTCAATAGTTATTCCCTGTAATTCCACTTTATTAAATATAACTTGTTTTGTGAACAGAGTTGCTTTGATTTCTTTGTATGTATGGATTACTTGGGTTGTTACTGATATCTGGTGAAAATTTCAGGTCATTGGCTCTATCCCCCATTGTGGGACTAATAAAGGCTTATCTTATCTATCAGAAATATGTTTAATGAGAAAAATGTTGACATGTTCAGTACTTATTTTGCCCGCTGTATAGTGATGGTTGCTAGCTTCCCCTGGATTGGGGTTTGCAGGCCAGATTCCACTGTCTTTCAGGTGATCAGCTGATTGGTGATGAGCCATCAGAATCAGCTGATGGAGCTGTCATCTGTGTGCGTTCATGGCTGCCCTCCTCTCCTGGGCACGCCGAACCTTTTTGTTGCTTTAGTTCATTGAACTTTTTGAAATAAACACTTTTTGGTACACTCTTCCTCGTTATTTGTTATTACCTAGAGGCGGGTCATAACAAAATGGGGTTCGTACGGGATTTTACACCTGCACCACTTCTTTATAAGGTGTTGGTATTACGGTTCCCTCCCCCATAAGACATTATTCAGAGGTGCAGTTTCCCGATACCTTAAGATTCACCTCCACTACTAGCTCAGAGCTAGTAGGGGAAATCCTCTTTTGCTTAGAGGATAGAGTGTGTGTCTCTGGATCACAGGGTCAGGGGGTTCAAATCCCAGCCTGGGATATACAGTGGGGCAAAAAAGTATTTAGTCAGCCACCAATTGTGCAAGTTCTCCCACTTAAAAGATGAGAGAGGTCTCCAATTTTCATCATAAGTATAAATCCAGAAAATCACATTGAAGGATTTTTAATGAATTAATTGGTAAATTCCTCGGTAAAATAAGTATTTGGTCACCTACAAACAAGCAAGATTTCTGGCTCTCACAGACCTGTAACTTCTTCTTTAAGAGGCTCCTCTGTCCTCCACTCATTACCTGTATTAATGGCACCTGTTTGAACTCTTTATCAGTATA
This sequence comes from Pholidichthys leucotaenia, assembly GCA_020510985.1. NCBI lineage: Eukaryota > Metazoa > Chordata > Actinopteri > Cichliformes > Pholidichthyidae > Pholidichthys > Pholidichthys leucotaenia. The sequence goes on along the minus strand of CM035842.1, from coordinate 410,182,201 downwards.
AAAGATACCTGTCCACAACCTCAAACAGTCAGACTCCAAACTCCCCTATGGCCAAGACCAAAGAGCTGTCAAAGGACACCAGAAACAAAATTGTAGACCTGCACCAGGCTGGGAAGACTGAATCTGCAATAGGTAAGCAGCTTGGTGTGAAGAAATCAACTGTGGGAGCAATTGTTAGAAAATGGAAGACATACAAGACCACTGATAATCTCCCTCGATCTGGGGCTCCACACAAGATCTCACCCCGTGGGGTCAAAATGATCATGAGAACGGTGAGCAAAAATCCCAGAGCCACACGGGGGGACCTAGTGAATGACCTGCAGAGAGCTGGGACCAAAGTAACAAAGGCTGCCATCAGTAACACACTACGCCGCCAGGGACTCAAATCCTGCAGTGCCAGACATGTCCCCCTGCTTAAGCCAGTGCATGTCCAGGCCCGTCTGAAGTTTGCTAGAGAGCATTTGGATGATCCAGAAGAGGACTGGGAGAGTGTCATATGGTCAGATGAAACCAAAATAAAACTTTATTGTAAAAACTCAACTTGTCGTGTTTGGAGGAGAAAGAACACCATACCTACTGTGAAGCATGGGGGTGGAAACATCATGCTTTGGGGCTGTTTTTCTGCAAAGGGACCAGGACGACTGATTCGTGTAAAGGAAAGAATGAATGGGGCCATGTATCGTGAGATTTTGAGTGAAAACCTCTTTCCATCAGCAAGGGCATTGAAGATGAAACGTGGCTGGGTCTTTCAGCATGACAATGATCACAAACACACCGCCCGGGCAATGAAGGAGTGGCTTCGTAAGAAGCATTTCAAGGTCCTGGAGTGGCCTAGCCAGCCTCCAGATCTCAACCCCATAGAAAATCTTTGGAGGGAGTTGAAAGTCCGTGTTGCCCAGCAACAGCCCCAAAACATCACTGCTCTAGAGGAGATCTGCATGGGGGAATGGGCGAAAATATCAGCAACAGTGTGTGAAAACCTTGTGAAGACTTACAGAAAACGTTTGACCTCTGTCATTGCCAACAAAGGGTATATAACAAAGTACTGAGATGAACTTTTGTTATTGACCAAATACTTATTTTACCGAGGAATTCACCAATTAATTCATTAAAAATCCTTCAATGTGATTTTCTGGATTTTTTTTTTCTCATTTTGTCTCTCATAGTTGAGGTATACCTATGATGAAAATTGGAGACCTCTCTCATCTTTTAAGTGGGAGAACTTGCACAATTAGTGGCTGACTAAATACTTTTTTGCCCCACTGTAAGTGTCAGTCTACCTTGCTTGAGTGCAGAAAAGACTTTGTTGGTGGAAGTCGACCTTGCCTACAGCCGAAAGCGACTATAGGTTTGTCCACTTTGATGATTTCTAATTTTTTTTGTAAGTTTGTCAAACTTAAATGTTTCAGATCATCAAACAAATGTAAATATTAGACAAAGATGACACAAGTAAACACAAAATGCTTAAATGAAGGTGTTTATTATTAAGGGTAAAAAAAAATCCAAACCTACATGGCCCTGTGTGAAAAAGTGATTGCCCTCCTGTTTAAACATAAATTAACTGTGGTTTATCACCATCTTTGGAAAGCTGAGTTCAATTTCTCTAGCCACACCCAGGCCTGATTACTGCCACACCTGTTCTCAATCAAGAAATCACTTAAATAGGACCTGCCTGGCAAAATGAAGTAGACCAAAAGATCCTCAAAAGCTAGACATCATGCTGCGATCCAAAGAAATTCAGGAACAAATGAGAAACAAAGTAACTGAGATCTATCAGTCTGGAAAAGGTGATAAAACCATTTCTAAAGCTTTGGGACTCCAGCAAACCACAGTGAGAGCCATTATCCACAAATGGTGAAAACATGGAACAGTGGTGAACCTTCCCAGGAGTGGCCGGCCAACCAAAATTACTCCAAGAGCGCAGCGACGACTCATCCAAGAGGTCACAAAAGACCCCACAACAACATCCAAAGAACTGCAGGCCTCACTTGCCTCAGTTAAGGTCAGTGTTCATGACTCCACCATAAGAAAGAGACTGGGCACAAATGGCCTGCATGGCAGAGTTCCAAGACGGAAACCACTGTTGAGCAAAAAGATCATAAAGGCTCATCTCAGTTTTGCCAGAAAACATCTTGATGATCCCCAAGACTTTTGGGAAAATCCTCTGTGGACTGACGAGACAAAAGTTGAACTTTCTGGAAGGTGTGTGTCCTATTACATCCGGCGTAAAAATAACACAGCATTTCAGAAAAGGAACATCATACCAACAGTAAAATATGGTGGTGGTAGTGTGATGGTCTGGGGCTGTTTTGCTGCTTCAGGACCTGGAGGACTGGAGGAGAATGTCTCCTGGAGGAGAATGTCCGGCCATCTGTTTGTGACCTCAAACTGAAGCACACTTGGGTTCTGCAGCAGGACAATGATCCAAAACACACCAGCAAATCCACCTCTGAATGGCTTAAGAAAAACAAAATGAAGTCTTTGGGGTGGTCTAGTCAAAGTCCTGACCTGAATCCGATTGAAATGCTGTGGTATGACCTTAAAAAGGTGGTTCATGCTCGAAAACCCTCCAATGTGTCTGAATTCCAACAATTCTGCAAAGATGAGTGGGCCAAAATTCCTCCACAGCGCTGTAAAAGACTCATTGTCAGTTATCGCAAATGCTTGGTTGCAGTTGTTGCTGCTAAGGGTGGCCCAACCAGTTATTAGGATTAGGGGGCAATCACTTTTTCACACGGATGAAGGTTTGGATTTTTTTTACCCTTAATAATAAACACCTTAATTTAAAAACTGCATTTTGTGTTTACTTATGTTATCTTTGTCTAATATTTACATTTGTTTGATGATCTGAAACATTTAAGTGTGACATACAAAAAAAAAAAGAGAAATCGGGAAGAGAGCAAACACTATTTCACACCACTGTATATCGCCCAGCCCTAGGTACATAGTAGCATACTGAAGTTTCATGTTTGACAGGCCTTGCTCCAGTTCTTAGGTTCCTATGGCCAGAAAGTTATTTTGAGGTTTTCTTTCCAGGTAAAATTAATTTGATCCTGACAGGGTCAGCAATGTTCTAAAATTCAGAGGTACACTTTTGAACAGGCAACACATTTTAAGCCACTGACATTCACCTCATCAAAGGTTGATGTACCATCAAAATGTTTTGGGAAATACTGTGGTGCACATCTTACATAGTGTTGCTTTAAGGTAAGTATACAGCTAATATCTCACTGGGCTGCGACAGCTCGCAACTAGTTGGAGACACAAAATTGCAAGAAAATATGCAAAATTTTAGCGATAGATTTCATTTGGAATCACATTAAAATGCTTCTGACAATACATTTGCGTATGTTGCATAAAGTACGAAACTGCTAATAAAATGTGACATAGGGCTGTGCGATATGATAAAAAAAAATTATATCACGATACGTCAATTCTTATCTCATGATAACAATATATATCATGAGATTCATTTTCTGTAAATTCTACAATTTAGATAATCACATAATAAGGACCACCTCTTTTTTTTTTTTAACTTATTTTACATGCACCTTTTCCCCTCATAATTTTACAGTGTTGTTATAAAATAGTTTTTTACTGTGCATTTGAGACTTGATTCTCATAAATTTCAAGTTTTTCTTTTAAATCATATCATATGAATAAAAACAATAAGTTAAATATTTCCTGAGCCAGAGGAGAATACCAAAAAACAAACAAACAAAAAAAAAAAACAGCAAACCAACAGATAACATAAAAAATGTCTGAAAACGAGAAAATTACCCATTGCTGCCATCTACAGATATAAATGAGCTGCTAGTCTAAATCAATGAAAATTTAAGTGTAGATTCACAGCCTGATGACTGCTATCCTGGACAGTTTTAACCTGTTTGCTTCTTAGTAAAAATATTTCAGATGTGGTCATGATCTGAAAATCAAAGACACAAAAGTTAATATAACAAAATGCATGTGATGACTTTAACTTTATTATTATTGCTACTTGACTAATTAAAATGATTAGAAATCAAATAAATTACATTAAGCGCTAACTTGCTCCTCCAACCCGTTTTAATTAATTTATTTATTTTGCGTGTACAGTGCATCCGGAAAGTATTCACAGCGCTTCACTTTTTCCACATTTTGTTATGTTACAGTCTTATTCCAAAAAGGATTAAATTCACTTTTTACTCAAAATTCTACACGCAATACCCCATAATGACAATGTGAAAAAGGTTTTTTTGAGATTTTTGCAAATTTATTAAAACACATAAGTATTCACAGCCTTTGCCATGAAGCTCAAAATTGAGCTCAGGTGCATCTTCTTTCCTCTGATCATCCTTGAGATGTTTCTACAGCTTAATTGGAGTCCACCTGTGGTGAATTCAGTTGACTGGACCATCAGGTTCTTGGTCACCTCACTAACTAAGGCCCTTCTCCCCCGATCGCTCAGTTTAGACGGATGGCCAGCTCTAGGAAGAGTCCTGGTGGTTCTGAACTTATTCCATGTATGGATGATGAAGGCCACTGTGCTCATTGGGACCTTCAAAGCAGCAGAAATTTTTCTGTACCCTTCCCCAGATTTGTGCCTCGAGGCAATCCTGTCTTGGAGGTCTACAGACAATTCCTTTGACTTCATGCTTGGTTTGTGCTCTGACATGCACTGTCAACTGTGGGACCTTATATAGACAGGTGTGTGCCTTTCCAAATCATGTCACTCTGTCAGAGCTTCAGTGTTCCTCTGTGGAGAGGGAAGAACTTTCCAGAAGAACAACCAGCAATCCACCAATCAGGCCTATATGGTACAGTGGCCAGACGGAAGCCACTCCTTAGTAAAAGGCACATGGCAGCCCACTTGGAGTTTGCCAAAAGGCATCTGAAGGACTCTCAGACCATGATGAACAAAATTCTCTGGTCTAATGAGACAAAGATTGAACTCTTTGGCGTGAATGTCAGGCATCATGTTTGGAGGAAACCAGGCACCTCTCATAACCATGCCAATAGTGCTGGCAGCATCATGCTGTGGGGATGTTTTTCAGCAGCAGGAACTGGGAGACTAGTCAAAGTACAGTGACATCCTGGATGAAAACTTGCTCCAGAGTGCTCTTGACCTCAGACTGGGGCAATGGTTCATCTTTCAGCAGGACAGCGACCCTAAGCACACAGCCAAGATATCAAAGGAGTGGCTTCAGGACAACTCAGTGAATATCCTTGAGTGGCCCAGCCAGAGCCCAGACTTGAATCCAATTGAACATCTCTGGAGAGATCTGAAAATGACTGTGCGTCGACGCTTCCCATCCGACCTGATGGAGCTTGAGAGGTGCTGCAAAGAGAAATGGGCCAAACTGCCCAAAGATAGGTGTGCCAAGCTTGTGGCATCATATTCAAAAAGATTTGCGGCTGTAATTGCTGACAAAGGTGCATCAACAAAGTATTGAACAAAGGCTGTGAATACTTATGTACATGTGATTTCTTACTTTTTTTATTTTTAATTCATTTGCAAAAATTAAAAAAAAAAAAAACACAACTTTTTTTCACGTTGTCATTATGGGGTATTGTGTGTAGAATTTTGAGGAAAAAAATGAATTTAATCCCTTTTGGAATAAGGCTGTAACATAACAAAATGTGGAAAAAGTGAAGTGCCGTGAATAATTTCCGAATGCACTATATGTACCACCATCATGCACTTTTGCAGATTTAATAATTTTTTTTCAGACAAAACTAAGAAACTCAGCAGTAATTTAAACCAAAGAAATGATGATCTGCTACACTGTTTGCAATTAGCACAACTTAGCACCGTCATTTAGCATTTGCCATTTTATAATTAGACATGGTGTTAACGTTACAGTGGTGTGAAAAAGTATTTGTCCCCTTCCTGATTTCTCATTTTTTTTGTATGTTTGTCACACTTAAATGTTTCAGATCATCAAATTTGAATATTAGACAAAGATAACACAAGTAAAGAGCAAGAACCGCCATTTTAAGGTCATGCCACAGCATCTCAATCAGATTCAGGTCAAAACTTTGACTAGGGCACTCCAAAGACTTCATTTTGTTTTTCTTAAGTCATTCAGAGGTGGATTTGCTGGTGTGTTTTGGATCATTGCCCTTCTGCAGAACCTAAGTGCGCTTCAACTTGAGGTCACAAACAGATGGCTGGACATTCTCCTTCAGGATTTTTTGCTAGACAGCAGAATTCATGGTCCCATTTACCACAGCAAGTCTTCTAGGTCCTGAAGCAGCAAAACAGCCCCAGACCATCACACTACCACCACCATATTTTACTGTTGGTATGATGTTCCTTTTCTGAAATGCTGTGTTACTTTTACACCAGATGTAATGGGACACACACCTTCCAAAAAGTTCAACTTTTGTCTTATCAGTCCACAGAGGTTTTTCCCAAAAGTCCTGGGGATCATCAAGATGTTTTCTGGCATGATAGATCTCAATTACTTTGTTTCTCATCTGTTCCTGAATTTCTTTGGATCGCAGCATGATGTCTAGCTGTTGAGGATCATTTGGTTTACTTCACTTTGTCAGGCAGGTCCTATTTAAGTGATTTCTTGATTGAGAATAGGTGTGGCAGTAATCAGGCCTGAGTGTGGCTACAGAAATTGAACTCAGCTTTCCAAAGCTGTGATAAACCACAGTTAATTTATGTTTTAACGGTGGGGGGGGGGCAGCAATCACTTTTTCAAGGCCATGTAGGTTTGGATTTTTTTTACCCTTAATAATAAGCACCTTAGTTTTAAAAATGCATTTTGTGTTAACTTGTGTTATCTTTGTCTAATATCTAAATTTGTTTGATGATCTGAAACATTTAAGTGTGACAAACATACAAAAAAATTATAACTCAGGAACGGGGCAAACACTTTTTCATACCACTGTACCTACTATTAAAATGAGGTTAGCGGACTATCCTGTCTGACTCGGGATGACGGAAAACAGTCCCACATCCTTTCTGGCAAACAGGAGTAACGGGCTAGCAGCTATTTGACCAAACTGGGAGTTCAGAGTTAGCAACCACCGGAGAGCCTAGCCACACACCACACATGCTGCGCAAACTGCGGGGGAGAGACAGGGCGCTGACAAGTAGTGTGAGGAGCTTTGCTCAAGAAACAGGGGTATGTGCATTTTAAATCATGATATAAACGATAGCGTATTCAATGAAACGACAGACATTTTTATATCGTCATCCGATATATATCGTCATATCACACAGCCCTAATGTGACATTTGTGAAAACACTGTGTACATTTTTTGTTACAATTTAGACACAACATCTTAGTTATGTTGCAGTTTGTTTGTAATTTATTCTCAGTTGATTTGCAATTTTGTCACGATCCCAGGGGTCTCAGAGCAGTTTGCACCTGTCTGGTGCCTGGAATGTCACCAAATGTCGGTTCATCCCGCAGCGCCAGTTCTGCTTACCAAAAGTGGCCCACTAGGCGGCTCGCATTCCACGCCTGGAATGTGAGCCGCCTAGTGGGCCTCATTCCGGAAAGGAAAGCCTCTTTCCTTTCCCAGAGCAAAGCCTTTCCTAAAGTTTGCAATAAAATGTGGGTAGACACAGATGGGGCCAACGTGGAACCTGTGGACAAACCCACATGGGACCCATAAGACAGCCCCAGTTCAACCTATAGTGGGGCCCACGTGGGCATGCTGGCTGGGTAGCAGTCCTATCATACGTTTGTGTGGAGGGAAACATCAAGAAAACCTTTCTAATCCAACAGCCAATAAGATAATAATCTGTGTGCTAACCAGCAGCTCGTTAATGGTGAACAGGTGGCGCTTTACTGTGATTTTAACATGAGATGGACAGGGATAAATATTTCTTCATTTCATGTTTGCAAACTGCATCTTTAACAAGCAGAATCAAAGAGAAGTGAAACATACACATCGGATATTGTGAACTTACATCAACAAATTGCCCGCATGATTTAGGCATGATGAGGAAAAGAATTTACAAAGGAAAAGATTGTGTAAGACTGTTGGATAGCCACTTGGTACCGTAAAAGATCATTTTTATCCATTGTAGATTGTGTTCTATCTTAAAACATGACGGTACAGGGAGGCAACAACACATACATCCACACCACATAACATAAAAAATAAACACCATAATTCTGTTTTTTTATGTTTTGTTTTGTTTTTTCCTGGTAAATAATTTGTCTTTACAAAAAAAAAGAATAAGTATATCTGCATTTTTTTTTTTCATTTCATGAGACGCCAGTGGCACCTAAAACCTATCCAAGTAACAGTTTTTGCTTAATTGGTTGTTCTTTAGTGAAGAATGGATGGGTGACTTTTATATTTTGATATCTCTAAAGACAAAGGGAGAAGATGAAGAAGGGGGGGAGGGGGCGGGACCTATGAACATACTACAGAGGAAATGAGGATGATGAGGGTGACAGTGTAAGTCAGTTGCCATGTCCATGTAAAGGCAGTACGAAGCGGTCGGGCGGCATTAGAGCTTTTGGCTGTAAGGAAGGGATGGGGATATACAAACAATGAGCAATATACATGCCCATCTACAGAAAAGAACAGAAGAACTCTAACACTGACATGTCTTACAAACCCTAAACTGCAACTTCTTAGTCATGCAATTCATTTTGTGACAGTCAGAGATTTAATTCACTTCGTCAAAGTTCTGAAAAGTTGGAAGTTTTGTGAGGAATGGATATGGAACTTCTTCACCTTCTAATTTGTGGGCTGTAAAATGCCTGAGATTGACATTTTCTTTCAAAAAAATCATATTTGAACATCTCATCGGCAACAAAGCTCACAAGCTAGTTACCGAAGGAGTTCCAAATCCCCCCCACCAAAATAAATTATATAAAAAAACCCTTTAGCCCAACAGACCCGGTAAAGGGTTGAAAAGGGTGTAAAATCAGACACTTTTGTCTTTTTGCTGCCATCTGGTGAGCTAATTCAATTCAAGATTCAAAGATTTTATTTGTCAATGCTACTATACGTACAGGACATACATGAAAAAATCAATTTGATGTTGTTCTACATCTTGTGAGCTTTCCAAAGATGTATGACATGCACATTTACGCTGTTTTACATGATCATTCTTTAAATTTATTTTATATAGTAATAATATAGAGAGTCTACCTGGTCCTTGCATCACTAAAAACTGTGCAGAATCAGTGCAGAAAGTGACCGTTTTATATAATTTGGTCCTGTTGTAGTCGGAAGTTGTCTAACTGATTCATAGTTGTAATGCTGTTATAAGCAGTAGCTGATTTGTTATTTTTTTAACAAGAGAAATGGGGTGTTCCCGTTTAGCATGAGGTACAAATGTACAAATGGAAGTTACTCATCAATTTGCAAGAATAAAGGTGCAAAGATTTAAAAGATGCCCATTTTAATTGAGAGAATAAAAATTTAACCAGCGTCCAGATGAGTGTTGCAAATTTATTAGAAAAAAGTTGTAGATTTACAAGAAAAAATGCAAATTTATGAGAAAACAGTCAATTTAAAAAAAAGGGTTGCAAGTTTAGAAGAAAAAAGTAAAAAAAAATTAATGAAAAAAGCAAATTTGGGAGAAAAATTTTAAGATTTACTGAAAAAATTTGCAAATTTTTAAGAAAAAAGTCAGACACTTATGAAGAAAAAAAAGACTTAAAATTTACAGGAAAAAAGTTTCAAATTTACATGAAAGATTTGGGAAAGTACAATAAAAAATGCAAATTTATGACAAAACAGTTGTAAATTTTTAAGAAAAAAAGGTTCAAATTTAGGAGGAAAAAAAGTCATATTTCTTCAAGAAAAAAGTCACAAATTTAGGAGAAAAACGCTGAAAATTTGCAGAAAAAGGCAACATTTTTAAGCAAAAAAGACCCAAACTTTATTAGAAAAAAATCTTAAAATTTACAGGAAAAAAGTTTCAAATTTACAAGAAAATTTTATGCAAAAAAATATATACAAAATAGTTGAAAATTTCTGAGAAAAAGTCACAAATTTAGGAGAAAAAAATTGAAAATTTACAGGAAAAAATTTCAAATTTATGACAAAAAGGTCACAAATTTTTAAGAAAAAAAGTCACAAATTCATGAGAAAAAGTCTTAAAATTTATGGGGGAAAGTCACAAATTTACAGGAAAAAACTGTCAAATTACAAGAAAAATTACAACTTTATGAGAAAAAAGTCACAAATGTATGAGAAAACAGTCAAATTTTCAAGAAAAAAGTTGCAAATTTAGGAGAAGAAAAATCACAAATTACAATTTGTTTACACAGAATAAAAATTTAACCAGCAGCCAGATGAGTGTTGCAAATTCATGAGAAAAATGTTGCAAATTTATAGGAAAAAATTGTGAAATTAAAAGAAAAAAAATGCAAATTTATGAGAAAGCAATCAAATTTTTAAGGAAAAAGTTGCAAATTCTGGAGAAAAAAAGTTGAAAATTTACCCCCCAAAAACCTGCAAATTTGTGAGAAAAAAAAAGTCTTTAATTTACAGGAAAAAGTTTCAAACTTAAAAGAAAAAATTAGCAGATTTATGAGAAAAAAGTCATGGACTTTTTATTAAAGAGCTGCAAATCTGTAAGAAAAAGTTGAGAGCTGATAAGGTCTGGGATGGGGGACGGATTTTCAGTCCTTCTGCATACAAGGGAGACGGCATCGGCCCCTCGTACTGCTAATCACCCACTGGCTATAAACACTGAAATACTGTTTTAAAGAAGTGGGTGAGAATAAACAATTCTAATTTCTGCTTTGCTTTATCACAGTTAGTGCAATACACAATACTCGTTATGCTAGGGGACAATTATGTGTGTGGGGACTAAGGTTAAGCATGTCGACTTGTGGAGTTATAACAGATTAATTTGTGGTATATTTAGGTGAGGAATACCTCAAAATACCCTCAGGGCTTAAGGGGTATATTACCAGATTTTTAAAAAAGAATAAAGCAAAAACATACTCGAAAAGCCAAAAAACAACCAGAACCAAAATGCCAGTGATCAATTGGATAAACTACAAAAAAGTATGAACCTGTCATAAAGCTACCAAATGAAAAATGTTAAGATGAAAGAACAAAGCCATTTAAAATTTTGCACACACTACAACCAGATGCACACAATAAAAAAAAAGGGGGGGAAAAAAAAGAAAAAACAAGACACGGCTGAGAGAGGCGCTCGACCGGGTGGAGGCGGGCTCCTCTCTCACGTGCTCCTCCATGACAGAGCTATCTGTAATGTTAGTCTTTAAACATGAACCGGCCGTGCAGTCTGGGTGTAACATCAGAGAAAGGAGACGGTTACTGGCTGACAATGGGTTGTTACTCTTCATCGTCTGCTTTGGTTTTAGTTGTACTGCAGGATGTTGATGCATGCTTAAAGTAAGTTGCATTTAGGGAAAGTAGAAAGGAAACAACACAGCAAACTGGGGTGGGGGGGCGGGGCTAGAACTGGCCGATGTTAGGAGAAACGGCAGACGAGATGCTGTGTCCCAGTCCCATCAACACGCAACGTAGCAACAAGAAGTTACGCAAGTTTGTGCCGGCGGGGGAGCAACATGTGGTGCTGATAGTTCTGCTGACAAAAGCGACCGCGTCCCTGGCTGGTCACTGTGGTGCCATAACCTCCAGCCAGGCCAGCGGGTCCAGCGGGCCCCGCCAAAGGTCAAACTGGGCTCCCATATGGCTTAGGCCCTGTTGGCTTGCCCACATGGACTTCAACTGATTTTCTCATCAATTTGCTGTTCCCTTGTTAAGTGACTCCCTCTCTAATTTGATCAATTTTCCAGAAAATTTGAAACTTTCTCAAAAATTTGCAATTTTTTTCTTGTAAATTTTCAATTTATTTACTCATATATTTGCTACTTTTGTTAATTTTCAACTTTTTCTGTTTTCCTCATAAATTTGTGATTTTTTTCTTGTAAATTTGCAAAATCTTTCTTGTACGTTTCTAAATCGTATCAAGTAATTTTTCCCTATTTTTTCTCTCTTAAATTTTCAACTTATTTTCTCATAAATAATTTTTTCCCATAAATTTGATACATTTCTCTTGAAAATTTGAAACTTTCTCATAAATTTTGTACTTTTTTTCTTGGAAATTTGGAACTTTTCCTCATAAATTTGTAATTTTGTTTCCTTGCAAAATTCTTGAAAAAAAAAAAAAACTTTTCTTGTAATTTTTGAACTTTCTCATAAATTTGGAACTTTTTTTTACTGTAATCTTGCAATTTTTTCTCATAAATTTGTCATTTTGTCCTTGTAAATTTGTTACTTTTTCCCATAGATTTGCAACATTTTTCTTGTAAATTTGGAACTTTCTCAAAATTTTTTTTTTTTTACTGTAAACTTGCAACTTTTTCTCACAAATTTGTGACTTTTTTCTCATAAATTTTCAGTTTATTTACTCATATTAATTTGTAACTTTTTTCTTGTAAATTTGCTAAATTTTTCTTGTAAGTTTGTAATTTTTTGCAAATAATTTTATTTTTTCTCGAAAATTTGCACCTTTTTCTAGTAAATTTCTGACTTTTTTCTTATACATTTGATACTATTTTTTTTATAAAGTTGTGACTTTCACTCAAAAATTTTCACATTTTTTTCCTCATAAATTTGCAACTTTTTCTGATAAATTTTGAACCTTTTTTCTGCACAATTTTCACATTTTTTTCTCATAAATTTGTGACGTTTCTCGTAATTTTGGCGCCGTTGTTACTGAAACCTGTGCACCTACTGTTAAATCCACGTGGGGCCTAGATGGATTTAATGCAGGTAAGCAGATCAACTGCACCACAGGTAAAGTCCATGAGGCAAACACAGATGGAACCCGTGGACAAACCCACACGGGACCCAGAAGACAGCCCAGGTTTGTCCCAGCTGGACACGCTGCAGAGCAGAGACTGACAGCTTTGAAGGTCACCGTGTGTTCGGTGCAGAAACGGTGGCAAACATGAGTGCATGGTATGGAATTGGGACACAGCTCAAGTGTGACTAATAGTACTGGGGAAGAGGAACGAAATGAAAAAAAAAGACAAAACATATTCAGAATGTTGCACTGAAATTAAAATAGTTTATTCAGGATTGACAAGGCAAGCATGAAGCTGATATCCGTCACCCCCTCATGAGTAGAGACTGAACTGAGGATGTGGCGGCCTGCTGGCAAAAGCTTGCAGTTTATGGATCCAAATGAATAACGTGGACTTTTCTAGGTAAGAGAAAACGCTGATGCTGTGGATCTAAAAGAGGCATCTGAAAGATTTCAGTCCTGGTTGATAACTAATCTAAACATGAGCCACCAATATTATGCAGAAATGCAAAAAAAACCCCCTACCTTTTCTCAGAATTTTGTAACTTTTTTCCTGTAAATTTTAAACATAAATTTTTCCTCATAAATCTGCAACTTTTTTCTCATAAATTTGATTTTTTTTTTCTTGTAAATTTGCATTTTTTCCTGTAAATTTTAATTTTTTTTCCTCCTAAATCTGTAGTTTTTTTATCAGAAATTTGAGACTTTTTCCCTCATAAATTTGCAATCTTTTTCTGTAAATTTTCAACTTTTTCTCATTAATTTGCAGTTTTTTTTCCTGTAAAATTTCAACTGTTTTTCTCATAAATCTGCAACTATTTTCCTCAAAAATTTCTGACTTTTTTCTTGTAAATTAGCATTTTTTTGCTCTAAATTTTACATTTTTTTTTCTCATAAATCTGCAACTTTTTTCCTCAGAAATTTGTGACTATTTTCTCATTAATTTGCAAACCTTTTCTGTAAATTTTCAACTTTTCTCATAAATTTGTGATTGTTTATTGTAGATTTGCGTTTTTCATGTAAATTTTTTGTTTTTTTCTCATAAATATGCATCTTTTTCAAAAAATTTGTGACTTTTTCCTCAACAATTTGCAACTTATTTCTCATTAATTTGCAACCTTTCTCCTGTAAATTTTCAACTTTTTTTCCTCCTAAATCTGCAATTTTTTCTCAGAAATTTGAAACTTTTTCCCTCATAAATTTGCAACCTTTCCCTGTAAATTTTCAACTTTTTTCTCATTAATTTACGTTTTTTTCCCTGTAAATTTTCAACTTTTTTTCATTAATTTGCAGGTTTTTTTCCTGTAAATTTTCAATTTTTTTTCTCACAAATCTGCAACTTTTTTCCTCAAAAATTTCTGACTTTTTTCTTGTCAATTAGCATTTTTTGCTCTAAATTTTACATTTTTTTCTCATAAATCTGCAAATTTTTTCCTCATAAATTTGTGACTTTTTTCTCATTAATTTGCAACCTTTTTCTGTAAATTTTCAACTTTTCTCAAAAATTTTTGACTTTTTCTTGTAGATTTGCATTTTTCATGTAATTTTTTAATTTTTTTTCACATAAATATGCATCTTTTTTCAAAAAATGTGACTTTTTCCTCAACAATTTGCAGCTTATTTCTCATTAATTTGCAACCTTTTTCCTGTAAATTTTCAACTTTTTTTCCTCCTAAATCTGCAATTTATCCTCAGAAATTCGAAACTTTTTTCCCTCAAATTTGCAACCTTTCCTGTAAATTTTCAACTTTTTTCTCATTAATTTACAGGTTTTTTCCTGTAAATTTTCTATTTTTTTTCTTACAAGTCTGCAGCTTTTGTCCTCAAAGATTTCTGACTTTTGTCTTGTAAATTAGCATTTTTTCCTCTAAATGTTACATTTTTTCTCATAAATTTGCAACTTTTTTCCTCAGAAATTTGTGACTTTTTTCTCATTAATTTGCAAACCTTTTCTGTAAATTTTCAACTTTTCTCATAAATTTGTGACTTTTTCTTGTAGATTTTCATTTTTCATGTTTTTTTTTTTGTTTTTTTCTCATAAATATGCATTTTTTTTCAAAAAATGTGTTGTAGTGACACGAAAACAGGTGGCACTCCACCCAGGGCTTGAGGCTGGGGGGGAGAGGGAGGTGAGAAATGGTAATAGTGAAGAGAGGAGCGGAGATAACGAGGGGTAACGTTGGCAGAAGGCTGTGGTCCAGCTCTGACAGCTGCCAACCATTCCGCGCTGACTGGCAAAATGAGGCTCTTCTGGGAGCCGGAGTCCACCAGAAAACATCTCCCAGAACGTGTGTCCTCGATGAAAAGCAGCTTCTCCCTGTCGCCAGCGGTCACAGCTGCTAGCAACCGCTGGATGTCTCGTTTCCCAGCTTCTAGAAGTGGCACGGCGGTAGACAACGTTGCACCTCTGCACCAAAACGCCGGCAATAGAAACAGAGCACCCCGTTCCTGCCGCTACCATCGGCTCCTCGACCTCACTGGGTACCTTTGTAGACCCCGCTGTCACTGCATGCACGCTGAGAGCCCTGTTTGCAAGGATGATGCAGTCTGCCTCTTGTGCCAGCGCACGGTAGTTCTTGGTCAACAGCATTGGTGAGTTAGTGAGGCTCGCCCGCTCGCCCAACTTGCTCGCCCAACGGATCCCACATCCGGACGTTCAGGGAAAGACGGGTGATTGTTTGCTTGCATGGACGCAATTACCAGTGGGTCTTACCACTGATGCACTGACGCACTCTACAAGAAGGGACAGCGCAGGCTGTTCCTACTGAGGAGGCTCAGGTCTTTTGGTGTACAAGGGGCGCTGCTGAAGACATTCTACGACACAGTGGTGGCATCAGCCATCACTTTTGGAGTGGTCTGCTGGGGCAACAGCATTACAACAGCCAATAGGAAGAGACTGAACAAACTGATCAAGAAAGATAGCTCTGTCCTGGGGTAACGCCTTGACCCAGTGGAGGAGATAGGAGAGAGAAGGATGGTGGCTAAACTGTCATCTCTGCTGGAGTCTGAGTCCCACCCTATGCAGGACATATTGAACGCACTGAGGAGCTCATTTAGCAGTAGACTACATCCTCCTAGGTGCGCAACCAAGAAGTTTTGCAGGTCCTTCCTACCTACGGCTGTCAGACTGTATAATCTAAGCAGGGCTGCTCGCAGAGATATCAAAAAAATGTGATGACCTAATAGTATTGAATGCAAAAGACACAACAGACTTACACAAATGGTCCCCTCCAGTCTACAACTAGGACAATATCAGTCGCTACAGAGGGTGACAATATGTATGGGTACATATTCATACTATGTAGGATAACTAAGTTTACGGTTATGCTGTTTATTCCATCTAGCTACAATGCTCCGCACTTTGTATATATATTTATATATTTATGTGTACGTATGTATATCCACTGCTCTTATTTATATTTTTCGCATCTTCTTAATTATTGCTCTGAGTGTTGCTATCCCTGTGCTGTTGCAGTCTCGGAATTTCCCCATTGTGCTGACTAATAAAGGCTTATCTTATCTTATCTTATCTTGTCTTTGTGGTAGCTGCATGTTCAGTCCCCATTTTAGGTGCTGATTTTCTGTGTGCTCACGGACTGCTTGTTGATGTTGCAAACAGACGCTTAGTGGATGCTGTTTCTTTTTCCTCCTTGCCTTGCATAGCTCAGGGAGTTGGGCCACCAACACACGCTAATGTTCTAGCTCCAGGGGGTAAGTACCAGCATTTGCTTTCCAAGTTCCCAGCACTCACGGTTCCCACTTTTTCCGCTGCAGTCACCAAGCATGGGGTCGAACATTTTATCACAACAAAAGGTCCGCCGGTGTTCGCGTGCCCTCGCCGCCTGGACGCAGCTAAACTAGCCAGTGCACGTGAGGAGAGTGCTAACTTAGAGTGGTCAGGCATCGTTGGACGCTCCAACAGCCTTTGGGCATCTCCACTGCACATGGTGCTCAAGGCTGATGGGTCGTGGCGGCCGTGGGGCAATTTCCGACGCTTGAACAATGCCAAGGAACACGACCGGTATCCCATCCCCCACATCCAGGATTTTTCCATGCACCTGGCCAGGACGTGTATTTTTTCAAAAGTGGATCTGGTCTGCAGGTACCACAAGGTCCCGGTTTGCGCAGAGGATGTTCCTAAAATGGCGGTAATAACTCCGTTTGGCCTTTTCAAGTTTTTATGCATGTCGTTCGGATTAAAGGGCGCAGCACAACCTTTCCAAAGAATGATGGACGCAGTGCTTCGTGACCTGCCGTTCGTTTTCATCTACTTGGACGACATTTTGGTGGCTAGAGCATCAGAGGAGGAGCCCCTCGCCCACCTCAAACAAGTTCTCCAGTGGTTGGAAGCGCACAGGCTTATTGTTAACCCAACAAAGTGCCAGTTCGGGCTGCCAGTGATTGATTTTTTGGGCCATTGCATCTTGCCAGAAGGCGCAATCCCGCTGCCAGATAAAGTGCACGCAGTGTCGGTTTTTCCACGTCCACAGACCGTGAGGGCGCTACAGGAATTTTTGGGGATGGTCAATTTTTACAACTGTTTTCCTTCCCCGGGCAGCACAGCTGCTGCAACCGCTGTACGGCGCGCTAAAAAAAAAGAAGCCCACGGATAACATCGACTGGACCCCTGAGTGGGCCCAGGCTTTCACAAACGCCAAAACGGTGCTCACTAACGCGGCTCTGCTGGCCCACCCAACCCCGTCAGCGCAGATAGCGCTCACCACAGATGCGTCCGACGTCACGATAGGGGCAGTGGTGTTGCAGTACATCTCCGGTTCGTGGCAGCCACTCGCATTATTCAGCCATACTTTGCACGACAATGAGCATAAATACAGCACTTTTGACCGGGAGTTGTTGGTCTTCCACCTGGCTCTGCCCCATTTCCAGTTTTGGCTCGAGGGCCGTGAGTTCACCGCGTTTGTTGATCACAAGCCACTAACGTATGCAATGTCCAATGTCTCGGAACCGTGGTCGGCTCGGCAGCAACGGCACTTGGCTGCCATCTCTGAGTTCACTACCGACATTCAACACGTAGCCGGTAAGCTTAATATCATGGCTGCCACGCGTGTTAGTCTCCCCGGTCTACATGGGGATGGATTTCCCGGCCATGGCCACCAACCAAACCGGGGATGTACACAACTGCGCGCTCCAGTCCGTGGTGACTGGATTAAAACTGGAGAGCAGGGTGGTACAAGAAGGGTGCGCCCCCTTGCTCTGCGATGTCTCCACCGGCTGCCCCCGCCCGGTGGTTCCGAGCTCTTGGCACTGCGGTGTTTTTGAGTCCATCCACTCCCTTTCACATCCCAGTGTGCGCACCTCAGTTAAACTGGTGGGAGCAAAATTAGTCTGGCCTTACCTATGCAGGGATGTGAAAGAATGGGCTGCAGCATGCATCGCGTGTCAGCGGGCTAAGGTGCACTAACACATCAAAGCTCCCCTCGAGCTGTTTCACATTCCAGCCAGGAGGTTCAACCACGTACACGTGGATTGAGTGGGCCCCCTTCCGCTTTTGCTAGGTTTCACATACCTTTTGACAATCATGGACTGCACCACACATTAGCCAGAAGTGGTCCCGCTGGCATCCACCACGTCTGCCGAGGTAGTTCCCGCGTGTTTGTCGGCTTTGGTCGCACAGTTTGGATCCCTGTTGGGCATCACTTCCGACAGGGGCCTGCAATTCGTTTCGGAACTCTGGACTGCAATGGCCAATAGCCTGGGGGTCAAAATCCACCGCACCACTGCGTGCAACCCCAAGGCTAATGGGCTGTGCAAATGTTTTCATAGGTCGCTTAAAGCAGAGCTCAGAGCCTCGCTTGGGTCAACCACCTGCCTTGGGTCCTATTGGGGTTGCGCTCCACTGGCAGCTTCCTTGGCAGAGCTTGTTTTTTCTCTGCCATTGGGGATCCCCAGGGAATTTTTACCGGAGAGCCCTGCACCCAGGTGTAATGTTGTTCTTAGGACATATGGTGTGACACGGGTGGTGGCTTCACCTTCCAGTTCCGCCACCACCCGGAGTATAAGAGGGCTGTGTGGAAAAAGGGTGGTCTCTATTGACCACCTCTCAACCTAGCAGGAGCACCTCTGTATAATCTGTGAGTCTATAATAAAGTCCTGTCTAGTTCACCATTCGGTTTCGTCATTGGTTCACGTTTTACATACATAACATTTAGTGACAAGGATTAAAGTATGGATGCTGGGGTGTCTACAATTTGACTGTTTTTGAAGTCTCCGGGAGAGCCTCCGGTCCCTTGGGCGAGATGGTTTGCCGCATTCCAAAATTACTTGGTGGCTCTGAACCTTGGTGAACTGAAGGTACGGGCTCGGGCAATTCTGGTCCATAATTTAGGCATGGAAGGACAGCGTATCCTTGCTACCTTGGGTGCTAGCAATAGCTTCGAGGACGTTGTTGAGCTAATGGCACAACATTTTCGCACCCCTGTGAATGTCATCGTCTGGAGGATTCAGTTTCAGCAGCGCCACCAGCGGACTGGCGAGTTGGTGCAACAATAAGTTGCAGAACTGTGTCAGGTGGCTGGGGACTGCCAGTTTGGAGCATTGGAGGAAGGGATGGTCCGCGACCAGCTGCGGAGCACACACTTTGCTCGACAGCACAGTTGAGGCTCCTCACGCACTCCGGCGAATTGACGTTAGCCATGGCTGTCGAGATAGCTCAGCAGTGTGAAGCAGTGGACGAACTGTCACGTGACCTCGGTGAGAGAGCTACGCTGCACCGCTCTGAATCACAATCAACAGCGCAGGCTGTGGACCCGGACAGCAATGATAGTGAGCAGGAGAAGGAGGAATGCGCTATGACTGTGAAGTTAAGGTCCACCCAGGTGTTTGGGTTGTGGGTCCACTAAGCACCGGTACAAGGCTAGAGAGTGTCCAGCAAGAGGTAAACGCTGCAGCAACTGTGGACTCCTGCACCATTTTGCTAGGGCCTGTAACAGGTTTGAGCGAGGGGAACAGCGACGCAAAGTGGACACCCCTGCTCCAACTCCTATGGTTATTCACACCGTCTGTCCGAGCACTGATGGCCATACGTACTGTCTGGTGAAATTAGACGGAGTGGAGGTACCGTTGCTGATTGACACGGGCACAATGAGGTCCGTGTCGAATTGACCTACTGTGAGTAGTTTCTTCCCGTACTACCAAGTGAGAGGTCATTCAGCACCATTGTCCACTGTGTACACTGTGGACTCCACTGCCCACTGTGGACTCCTTCAAGTTTCTGGGTACCACAATCTCCTGGAACCTGAAGTGGTCCTCCCATATAGACACTGTCCGGAAAAAGGCCCAGCAGAGGTTGTTTTTTCTGTGTCAGCTCAAGAAGTTTGATTTGCCTCAGGAGCTGCTGGTTGTCTTCTACACCGCCATCATCCAATTTGTCCTCCGCTTTTCCATCACTGTCTGGTTTGGATCTGCCACTAAACAGGACAAGACCAGACTGCAGCGGATCATTAGGTCTGCGGAGAGGATCATTGGTACCGACCTACCCTCCATTGAGAACTTATATCGGTCCATAACCAGGAAACGGGCGGGAAACATCTGTGCTG
Organism: Pholidichthys leucotaenia; assembly: GCA_020510985.1. Taxonomy (NCBI): domain Eukaryota; kingdom Metazoa; phylum Chordata; class Actinopteri; order Cichliformes; family Pholidichthyidae; genus Pholidichthys; species Pholidichthys leucotaenia. Next base: position 410,161,888 of record CM035842.1, on the reverse strand, counting down.
ACCCATCACACCCCGGCCACAAACTGTTTGAACTTCTATCTTCTGGTCATCGTTACAGATCACTGAAGGTCAAAACCACCCGTCACAGGAACAGTTTCTTTCCTCAAGCCATCACTCTGATGAACTCCTAACATTCACCTAGTCCTACCTGTTGCTGTACTCATGACTTTTCATCCATTCTTACATTGCACATAACTCTCACACTGCTTTTTACTTCATTCACATTATATCACTGAATCTGAGTTCACATTGAAATACTGTATGACTGTATATTTTTTCATATATTTCTGCAAAGTGTGGATAGTCTGAGTAAATAACTGCATATATTCCTGTATATATTTGCATCCTTTTATAGAAACGTGGACAGACTGTAATTTACTGTACATACTCTGTTGTCATTGAATCCTTATTTAAATCCTCCACCTGAACAATGAGAGCAAGTTTTTAGCCAAAGTCAAATTCCTTGTATGTGTTGTGCATACTTGGCCAATAAAGCTGATTCTGATTCTGATTGTGTGGGTATGGAGGAAAAAGACTAGCCAGTGTGGGTTCGGTGGCACTGACGGCTTGGTACAAGTCGGTGGAGGTCTCCAACCTGAAGTTCATGTTGACCGCCAGTGGCGGGAATATTATGGGCTGTGACCTTTTTTATGGACTGGGCTTTACGATGACCAGAGGTGTTGGAAAAGAGTGGTCGGGCCGTGGCTTGTGGGACTGTACGGTTCCGTGAGTGGTGGACGATGCTGTATGGGACGAACCTTGACCTAGTATTCTGGAAGATGAGCAGGACCAACCCCACCCACGGCTATCGCGGGAGGGTTCCTGCGCCAGAGCCCAAGTTACCCTAGCTGAGGGAACTGAGTGGCACGGTGGGACACCCGTGACGGCAGGTGGAGCCGAGTGGCTGGCCTATTCTGCTTCCGGAGTTCGGCTGGGAGGTACCAAGAAACAAGGGGTCACAACGGCTTTGCTGGCATCTGAAATGAAAGCGAGCGGGGCAGGACCGGCTGGCATGGTGAAACAACGTGCCACTCAGGGACACTGGAAGCCGAGTCAGGCTCCTCTGGGGGTCACTGATGTGGTCCGACCCAGAGAGGAGACCCGGTCGAGAGGGGTTCGTAGAAAGTGCAAATGACAGGAGGACCAGGGGCAGCTTCAGGTGGTGGCTGTTCAGGAGGATGGCTATCTTCAGCTGTCTGACGGCTCATGGAGACATCCCAACGAGCTGCGGCGCACCAATGATGAGATGGAGGTGTCTAGACTTCGTCATGGGTCATCTCCGGGCACGAAGAAAAGAAGATGCTCGGAACGGGACCCACCTGGCGGGTCTCCGGGGGGTGGTTTCTCTACTGGGACTGACTGGTAGTGGGGGGGGGGGGCAATGTGTTCAATACATGTTGTTAGTATATAAATTGCCCGAGTTATAGTAGTTATACTGACATGTTTGATGCATGATGTTGAAATGAGAATTATTCAAGTTGTTTATGGGATTTGTTAATGGAGGTATAACCTGTTTGTATACATGTTCTGTTATGGGGATTGTTTTGTGTTACTTATTTTAGGAGCACAGCGATTTTATGTTTAAAGGACTATGTTCCAGCAGAGACAGAATAATCCGTCTAGCCGTGTGGGGGTGGAACAGTAGTCCACCTGTTTCCCCTAGCTGTAGTTGTTTTGTGTGACTGTTATAGGCTCTGATATATTTATGTTTAGTTTTAGTGCACGATTCAGGTTCCAAATTGGGGAGGGGTCTCAATTGTACGTGTGTTTTGAAGGGGGGGGCAGTGTTGTTCTTAGGACATATCATGGAATGACACGGGTGGTGGCTTCACCTTCCGGTTCTGCCGCCACCTGGAATATAACAGGGCTGTGCGAAAGAGGGGTGGTCTCTTTGACCACCTCTCAGCCTAGCGGGAGCACCTCTGTATAATCTGTGAGTCTATACATAACACCGGGACTGATCCGCCTGCGCAATTTTTTTACAGTGCAGGGGCTGCCAACGTGCCGGGCCCAGCGCACCATTGTATTCCCCCCTCCTTCATTCCAAAGAACTTGCAGAACGCCAGATTCGTTTTTGTCAGGCACGATGCACACAGAATCCCGCTGCGTCCACCGTACGATGGCCCGTTCAGAGTGCTGGAAACAGGGGCAAAACACTTTGTGTTAGACTTGGGGGGGGGGGGCATAAGGAAACCGTCTGCATTGACAAGCTTAAGCCTGCTTATGTGTTGGCAGACGAACAGGTGGTGTTGGCCCAAGCTACCGCCTACAATGGGTCCGCAGGTTGGTATTACCCTGGCAGAGACCTGTGCTCATGAAACAAACTGTGTCCCCTCCCCACCCTCTCCCCCTCCACAGACCAACGTTTCCTCCCACACACCTCGTCAGGAAGGTGCTTCGACCAGACTGGCAATTTCCTGCTACAGCCGCTACAGGTGCTTGCTCAAGCCAAAAGGACCACAGGGTTAGGGCCCTTTCTGGGTGTTCGGGGGGGAGGGGGGGGGTTGTGTGTGGTGACACAATAACAGGTGGCACTCCACCCAGGGCTTGAGGTTGGGGGGGAGAGGGAGGTGAGAAATGGTAATAGTGAATAGAGGAGCGGAGATAACGAGGGGCGCCATCGTGCTGGGGGTTTTAGACTAGACAAGAGGTGCCTTCGCCCCCGCTGTGACAGGGTTCACACCTGAAGTCACTGGGGTGCGAAAATATGGTAATAAGTCATGCTCTGTGTACTGCATGTTGACGTGTGTACATGTCTTGAGTCCCGTACGTTTTACTTGTTGGAGTAGAAATAAAGTCTGTGTCGTCAGCTCGTGGCCTCGTCTGATTCCTTCCTCCACAGTGTTACTTTTTCCTCAACAATTTGCAACTTATTTCTTATTAATTTGCAACTTTTTCCCCGTAAATTTTCAACTTTTTTCCTCCTAAATCTGCAATTTTTTCTCAGAAATTTGAGACTTTTTTCCTCATAAATTTGCAACCTTTTTCCTGTAAATTTTTCAACTTTTTTCTCATTAATTTGCAGTTTTTTTCCTGTAAATTTTCAAGTTTTTTTCTCATAAATCTGCAACTTTTTTCCTCAAAAATTTGTGACTTTTTCTTGTAAATTAGCATTTTTTCCTCTAAATTTTACATTTTTTCCTCATAAATCTGCAACTTTTTTCCTCAGAAATTTGTGACTTTTTTCTCATTAATTTGCAACCCTTTTCTGTAACTTTTCAACTGTCCTCATAAATTTGTGACTTTTTCTTGTAGCTCTGCATTTTTTCCTGTAAATTTTTGTTTTTTCTCATAAACATGAAACTTTTTTCATAAAATGTGAGTTTTTCCTCAACAATTTGCAACTTATTTTTCATTAATTTGCATGTTTTTTTCTTATAAATGTTCAACTTTTTCCTCATTAATTTGCAACTTTTTCGCATAAATTTGTGACTTTTTTCCCTGTACATTTGCACCTTCATTCTCGCAAAGTGAAAATCTGCACATTGAAAGAAGGCTTTCAGAAAGGTTGTTTTTCATACCCAAACCAGACCATGTAGTAGCTCATTGGGGCCTGATGAAATCACCCTGCAAGTGCTCAGATCTCCTGACCATTGACCGTTGACCTTGAACCTCATGAGGGCAGTCTAGATGCAGACCCACTTGAGAATCACTGTGCACTGTGCCCTGAGGCAATTGCCTAGGAGCTTCATGAAATCATAAATGCCCAGATCTCCCAGCCTTTGACAATGACCTTGACCTCAAGCCCAGCCTGGATGTAGAGCCACCTGAGGATCATTATGAAAGAGTTTGTTGAAAATTAGGGAAACTTCCTGGGAGGAGCATTGATTTGTCTGAACTCAAGAAAGTGCCCAGATCCCCTTACCTTTCATCTGGACCTTGTGCACAATCTGGATACAAACCCAGCTGAGGATTGTAGTGAGTGAGTTTGGTGACCACTGGGGCAATTTCCTAGGAGGAATAGAAATTCCCCATGAAATATGGGCAGACGGATGGATGACAAATATTGTGCCATCACATTAGCTCCTTTTGGCTTCACCGGAATGAACTAACCAGACCGTCAATGACGGAGTAGCTTATTTTGGCCTGACAAAATCACCCCAGTAGTGCTCAGATCTCCTGACGGTTGACCTTAACCCTAAGCATAGCCTAGATACAGACCCATCTAGGATGTGATTAAAGTCAAGGTCAATGTCCTAGGAGGAGTTTTCATGAAATCAACTAAGTGCCCACGTCTCCTGACTTTGACCTTGAGCACAACTTGGGTGTAGAACCACCTGAGGATCATTGTGAGTGAGCCTGGTGAGTGTTGGGGCAAATGCCTAGGAGGAGTTGGGATTCCCGTGAAATTTGGACTAACAGATGGACAAACAGATGGACAGACGGATACCACATCATCGCATTAGCTCCTTTCAGCTTGGTCTGAATGAGCAAAAAACTGTGTTCGCATGCAGGTAGAAGGCAGAACTGCATAGAAAAAGCTGCATTTAAAAAATATCCATGTAAGTGTGGACAGAGAAACAAACATACTGACGCACGTTTCATCAGTGGCTACTGGCTCTGTCAAAATTCTTTTGGCCTCTAGGTAGCAAATTTGCAAGAGACCAAAAATCTTTCAGTTACCCCTTTCAGCTTGAAAGATATGACCATGATAGGGATGGACTCATTTGTTTATCTGTCATTTTTTTTGTTCAAACCTTTAGTAATATAGTGTCAGAAAAGATCAAGAACACACTGCAACTAACAGTGAGGAAAAGCGACAACATAAGAGATAAAAAGGTTGCAGTGGCACTGTGGTGAAGTGGTAGTTCATCTTCACAGGTCTTGACCATGGAATGAACTGATATCATTCAATATACAGTATTTGCATTGTATAGCATCCAAAACTAGTCCCCATGGTGGTTTCTTAGCAATCTGTACTTTAGTCATGTGCGACTGACTGCTGTCCTTGGAAATGCTGACACAAGCAAGCCTGACCCACAGCTTTCACAGCATATTAACAGTTGTAAGGATACCAGCTTTAAACTTGTCTCTTCTGACATATGTTTCAATATTTTGTCTACATGCCTGTTTCCATGTAGGTAAAAATGCAATTAGAGGTAAATCTCATAAGGTGGCAAGTACCTGGCTGAGGTACAGTATGTCTGAGTGAAAATAAAATGTTAAAGGACTAGACATGTTTTCATATTTTAATTGATTTTATAGGAATCAATTTATAATTGAGAGTGTTGTCACTGTGATGACTTTAATGCTACTAATTTTAATCAAAATCTTGTGTTTGCTAAATTCAAGGGTGGTTATAACCATATTCTGCAAGTCTTTTGGGAATCTTATCAAATCTGTGATCTTTTGCTTGAGACAGCGGAGACAAGAGAGGACAGTGAATGCTAACTGGTGAGAAGAATGTTAGGAGACCTTCAGCAGACAATCCCAAGACATCCTCCTGCAGAAGTGTATCGATCAAGTTCTGTCAAGTCCCGTGTGAGTTCCGGTGACTTCCCACCGGTCTTTCTCCAGCCTTCATGATCTTCTCATATGTTGTTTGAGGAGCGATAATGTCAGGCCTGTGGCTTCAGTTCCTTGCTGCCCACCACACTTGGCTAGCATGAGACTCAAAGGGTACATGGGGTGGTCTTCAGGTGGTGATATCCCTGCCCTTTAAACATGGAGTGCCAGGTTCAGTTGGCTCTGGCCGATAGCACCTGGTAAGGGTCCTAAACCATGGCTATAGCAAAGCCAATGGCAGCAGGTTGGCAAATTAGGAAGTCACATGACGGTAACAGCCTCATGTTTCCCCTGGCAGCCAGAGGAACCACTTCGTTAGATGGGACTGCACTGGAAAAGGCAAACCATTCCAGTATTTCATACACCATGAACAGACGGCTTGCAGAGGTGGTCAGGCTTTTTCTGCTTGAGGGAACTCAAGGCAGCAGGCATTTATCAGCCAGCCAACTGGAGCATAGCTCCTGCAAAAGCAGACTCTGTTTTTTTGTGGAAAGAGTTTGGTGGGCCTTTACAGAGATTCTAAGCAAGACGGAGAAGAGGCTTTCTGGCAACAATGAGGAACTGAATAACTGGTGACACAGCAGGGCAGTGGAAAGAGTACTTCAAGGATCTTCTGAACCCATCTAACACGACACAGAAAAATATGTCTGAGGATGACTCAAGCATCAGTGGCACTACAGTAGTTACTCTCTTTTACAACAGTGTGGTTGAAATTCATTCCAGTTTCCTCAAAGCTTTGGATGATTCAGAGTTGTACTGACATGCCTTTACAGCATTGTGTGGAAGTTGGCATCAGTACCTCCGGAATGACAGACTTGTCAGAAACTCTATGCCACCTGTTAACTGGTCCTCTGGTTTATGTGGAACAATGTCATTTGCACCTGGAGAAGGCATTCGACCGTAGGGGTGGTAATGCTGAGAATGCTATGGGAATACAGGTACTGGACCTGTTGTTAGGGTCATTCATATCATCAAACTTGTGTTGAACTCCACTACAACTGCCAGTTGTCACTGATTCTGCTTTTATGAGCAAAAGTAAAAGGTACAGTCAAGTCTTTGTTGGGTCTGGGGGTCTTGACAATATGTGACTGTAAAACTGCTAAAAACAAAATGACCTCCAAGAATGGGTTGTAACCCACCGAGCTGAGGTCGAGCTCCTGCCCCAGGTGGAGGAGTTCAAGTATTATGTGGTCCTATTCATGAGAGATCATTTGACTTACTGGTCAATCTACATTCCTACCCTTAGCTATGGTCATGAACTTTGGGTAAGGACTGAAAGAATGAGCTCATGGATACAAGCCGCTGAAATGAGCTTTCTCACAAGGGTTGCTGGACTCACCCTTAGAGATAAGGTGAGGAGCTCAGTTTTCCAATAGAGGCTCAGAGTAGAACTCCATATTGAAAGAAGCCAGCTGAGGTGGTTTGAGCATCTGATCAGGATGTCTCCTGGATGAGACCCTGGAGCAAACCCAGGATACGCTGGAGAAAGATAGTCCTCCTTCCTGAAAAGCTGGAGGAGGTGGCTGGGGAGAGGGAGGTCTTGAATTGGCTTCTCTGCCTAGACTGCTGCCTCTGTGACCTGGTACCCCGGATAAGTGGTAGATGATGATGGATGGATATTTCCCTTTGGGCAGACAACTTAATAGAAACTTTTAAAATAAATTGAGTGTCCTTTCATGATAAGTTTTGATGTTTTCTGAGGTCTGGATGTATGAGGGATAGATTTAGAAGAAACTTCATATTTTGAGGTTAATAGCGTCTATAATAGCATTATATGGGACGTAAGAGTTATGAGTGACTTCGGGAGTTTGAGGGAAATTAAACTGGGGACAAATTTCAAAAGATTATATGACTCAAAATATTCAGAATTCACACTTAAGAACCTGTGAACTTGCTAAATAATATTGTAGTTTGACTTTTTAGTTGCCACCTTATGACATTCATTTAAAAGAATGAAAATAGGTTTACAACAGAGAACAGAATCAGGTGATTACTTCTCCAGACAGAAATAAATTTAAAAAAAAAAAAACAGCCACACTGTCAGATTAAGTACGGTGTGGCTAAATATAGACAACATTCGATGACGCTGCGACCGCAAAAATGGCTTCCAACTTAAACATGGATGCAAACAAAACAAACACGTTAAATGCAGAGGTGTGATGTCTATCAAAACTGCATGCAAGGAAAAAATCCAAGGTTTCCCTGAACTGAACAGATTGAACAAGTTTGGTAAACCATTGTTAACGATGACATTTTAATTAAAAAAAATGTGTGAAAAGTTTGCAAAAAATCTCTTTATGCCATCTGCATGAAAATCTGTTTGAATAAGGTTTGAAACTGGTCGAATTAGGACCATCAGTTACATATAAAAGGAAAACTAGTCGATGGCAATAAAAGGTTTTTTTTGCCTTTGTGTTTGCTTCAAATCAAAACGGGGGTGTGTAGCTGGAAGCAAATGTCACCCACCAAAATGACATGCAACACATGATGAGCCCAAAATACAAGAATGCATTTTTTTTCTTAGACAATTGGTGGATAGACGGGGATGACTTCTAGGCAACAAAATTCCGAAGAACGCAAAAGAACAGGAAGTAGCTTTGACATCGAAAAAGGAGCAAATGAAATTTCAAATCAAAAGCATGCGGCTGCCAACGTCAAAGTGATGTTAGGGTTAGAATGGTGTGAATTTCTGTGTAAACACATGATTGGATGGCTGGGGCCCTGTCTTAGTCTTTCTTCACAAATCCCCATGGATTCAGGCTACACAGCACAGGTTAAGATCCACCTACACAACAATGTTTCACATACTGCTTTGAAAAAATTTGGGAATGGCCATCCGGAGGAGAAGAGCTGGCTGTGATCGGTGGAAAGAAGCTACGATCCTGATCGGTCATTTGTCAGATTGTTACCCTTAATTATAGTTAAATTATTGGCATTTTAATTCAATTGAAATCTGATAGAATTACTGATGTAAAGTCAGATCTTCAGCTCATGTTTCTTAAATGCAAATATCCCCAGAAAAATTAGACCTTGAGTGTCTGAAGAGTAACTTAGCTGTAATTAGAATTACTTGCTATGGCCCCAAACGCTGCCACTCTGTCCGACCCAAATGATGCACAAGGTGTCCATTACTGCTGTATACATGGGTGGCAATAAACAGAACATTTTCTCAAGCGTGAAGATTGAGGGGGCACTATAGATGTTATTGTAGTCGGGGGCCCCAAGATTGTCTTTAGGAGTCCATATTTTGTAATAGGGAAGAGTTCAAGCCTTGTTAAGTTATAAAAACTTGAATCATTGTCGAGATGAACAGAGAAAATTTAAGTCATTACACAGAATAATAAAAATTTAACCAACATTCATATGAATGCTGTAACTTTGAAAGAAAAAAAAGGTCACAAATTTATGAGACAAAAATGTTGCAAGTTTATTAGAAAAATGTTGCAAATTTGAGAAAAAGGTCAAATTTATAAGAAAAAGTTACAGATTTAAAAGGAAAAGTTGCAAATTTATGAGAAAAAAGTTGCAGATTTAAAAGGAAAAAGTTGTCAGTTTATGACAAAAAGTTGCAAATTTATAAGAAAAAACTTGCACATTTACAAGAAAAAAGTTGCAGATTTAAAAGGGAAAAGTTGCAAATTTATGAGTAAAAATGCAGATTTATGGGGAAAGGTTGCAGATTTAAAAGAAAAACAAATTTATGAGGAAAACAGTTGCGAATTTATAAGAAAAAAGTTGCAGATTTACAAGACAAAGTTGCAAATTTATGAGAAAAAAGTTGCCAATTTATGAGAAAAAAGTTGCAGATTTAAAAGGTTAAAGTTGCAAATTAATGAGTAAAAGGCTGCAAATTTATGAGAAAAAAGTTGCAGATTTAAAAGGTTAAAGTTGCAAATTAATGAGTAAAAAGCTGCAAATTTATGAGAAAAAAAGCTACAGATTTAAAAGGAAAAAGCTGCAAGTTTATGAGGAAAACAGTTGCAAGTTTATAAGAAAAAAGTTGCAGATTTGCAAGAAAAAAAATGCACATTTATGAGAAAATAGTTGCAGAATTAATGAAAAAAATTGCAAATTTACAAAAAAGTTGCAGATTTAAAAGGGAAAAGTTGCAAATTCACAAGTAAAGTTACAAATTTATGAAAAAAGTCTCAGATTTAAAAGAAAAAAGTTGCAAATTTACAAGAAAAAAGTTGCAGATTTAAAAGAAAAAAGTTGCAAATTTATGAGGAAAAAAAGATGCAGATTTAAAAGAAAAAAGTTGCAAATTTATGAGAAAAAAGTTACAAATTTACAATCTTTTTAAAATGACAATAATAATAATAATAATAATAATAATATTATATATTATATGCAACATATAATATTATATTATTATTATATTATATTACTATTACATATATACAGTATATTTGCAACATATAATATTATTAATAATATTAATAATATTATTAATAATATATAAGAGCAAGTTTTTAGCCAAAGTCAAATTCCTTGTATGTGTTGTGCATACTTGGCCAATAAAGCTGATTCTGATTCTGAATAATAATAATAATAATAATAATAATAATAATAATGCATTGGATTTATATAGCGCTTTTCATAGACACTTTACAATGGCTACATTATTCATTCACTCTACAGACATTGATAGTGGTAAGCTACTACTGTAGCCACAGCTGGCCTGGTGCAGACTGATGGAAATGCAGCTGCCAATCCACACCAACGGCCTCTCCGACCACTACCAATCATTTATACACACTCAAACCCAGTGTCGTGGACGCTAGAGGCAAGGTGGGTAAAGTGTCTTGCCCAGGAGACGGCAGGATGACTGAGAAGAGCGGGATTCGAACTGCCAACCCTCCGGTTATTGGATCAGTTGGGAGGGACATGCCCCCCCCCCCACCTTGATTTACACCTCTGACTGTATACAATTTGTCTTTCCTCTTTTAAAGAACTACAAAGGGGTCAAGGTCTGGCAAGGTTCTTTAATGTAATAAATCATAATCTACCTTTTAGGGCACCTGAAAGTCTAGAACAGCGGTGGGCAGTGAGGGCCAGTTCACTGCAGGTTTTCTGTTCCACCCAGTCTCTTCAGTAGGTGTTTCTACTGATCAGCTTAGAGGGTTGCTAACCAGGGAAAACACCTGCTGTTGAGAGTGGTGGAACAGAAAACCTGTAGTGGACTAGCCCTCCATGACACATGACTGCCCATTTCTGGTGTAGACCAAGGTCAATCCAGCTCGGCAACGCTGCAGCAGTCTTCAGAAAGCTGTCCAATATCTGGAAATGGAGCTCACTAAAGCTCTACTCCACCACTGTAGTGCCTGCTGTAGTTTATGTGAGCGAAACATGGAAAAACACATCCAAAGTGATGCATAAGATTGACGCCTTCCATCAGAGATGCCTTTGGAAGATCCTGGGGATAACCTGGACTGACTATGTCAACAATCTTGAAGTGCTTGAACGTGCCTGGCAAAAACCACTCCGTGAGATTGTAGGGGAGAGGCAACTGCAGTTTGCGGGGCATGTGCTATGCCCTGCCCACCATGCCATCCGGTGAACACCAGTAGGAAGAAAGAGAAAGGGGGATCGACCAAAGAAAACCCGGTGTAAGATTTTCAAGGAAGACTTTAAGAAATGTCAATTCGACCCCACTGAATCCGAAGAACCAGCCGCCAATAGAAACAAATGCTGCAAGCTCATTGCCCATTGTACTGCAAAGGATGGGAGAAACTAACTAATTCACCTACATCCCGTTTCCATGATGTTGTTTGTATAGTTAGCACAGAGTTGGGTAGTTAGCAAACAAGAGGAGCTTTAACCTCACTGTAAGACGTGAACTACTTTAAAAAGTTAAGTTTGGTTCAAAGGAGCAGCTTTTACTGGGGCATCCATCTTGGTTTTTGGGTTCCTTTTTGGGATAGTTGTTAAATCAGAGGGATGTCTGGGATCAGTATTGCCCTGAGTTCAAGGAACGTGTCAACAGACCCTAAATCACTGATTGGTTAGCTCATTCAGCTGCAGCAAACCCCCAAAGGTGGAGGAGCTGTGTCGACAAAAGTCAACATAAAACTTATGTCTAGGAATGAGATATTTGCCTGAGTGTTGGTAGACGATCTGGCTGGGATTACAGGTGTTGGACGGGGTTTGAGTCATGTGAAGGAGAGTCACACGTGCTAGCTTAGATGTCTGCCTGTGATTAGAGAGCCATCCTGGAAAAAAACAAAATAACAAAATAAGCCAGGGTGGTATCTGCAAGCAAGATATACCGTAGAATTGGTGGCAGTGGTGGTCAAATGGTTAGGGATGTGGACTGGTGACTGGAAGCAGGATTAGATCTGGGCAGGACAGATAACATAGCAGTGTTTGCCCCACCCTCCCTAACCCCACTATGCTGCCCTTGAGCAAGGCCCTTAACCCCAGCTGCTCCAGTGGAACTGCTCAGTGGCCACAAGTCAGTCTGTGGTTGTACTGGGCAGCTTCCAGGTATGAATGTGAACAGGGCGTCCTTGAAAAAGAGAAGCTGCTTCTTAATGGACCTTCCCTGTAAAAAAAAAAAAAAGGTTAAATAATAAATAAATAAAAATCAACTGGATTAATAAGCCATTTGGAAACATGGATGTCTAGTGGCGTGAGTTGACAATATAGCCATAAAAACTGCGGTCGCTACGCTAGACTAGCTGCACTGACGGTGTTTTATTTTAGACGATCATGGCCTGTGACTGGGGACATGACTAACTTCATCATCAGTAAACTGGGTGGTGATAAAGACGAGGGAGGGGAGATTATTCTAATGAGTTCTGCTTCTTACGTATGAACTGGAAGCACATCAGAAAAGCTCACTGAATGAGACCTAGTGAGTAAGTGACAGGGTTGTGTTTTTTATTCTGGATTTTTTAAAAAAAAATTTTGTGCTAGCAGCAGTATGTACTAGAGCACTGAAAAAATGAAAATTTTATTACATGTCCTCTTTAATGACACTCAGGGCCTTCTGTTAACATGCACCTCTTCACAGCCTGAGCCTCGTAAATTAACAATCCGCTAAATCTTCAATAATGACAAATTTTGTTGGACGATAAATTGTCTAAGAAATAATCACAATAATCAGTGTCATTGCTAACCATTTTATGTCACTGATATGATGACATGAAAATAATCCATGTGCATCCGTTCAAAGAACATTGGACTGAATCAAACAAAACAAGGAGGAAGAACATGAAGGAAGCTCATTTCAGAAAAAACAATGGTATATGATAAGGATAAAAAATTAACTGGATAAATACTTGTTAATAATGCATATATTACAAGAAGGGACAGCGCAGGCTGTTCCTACTGAGGAGGCTCAGGTCTTTTGGTGTACAAGGGGCGCTGCTGAAGACATTCTACGACACGGTGGTGGCATCAGCCATCACTTTTGGAGTGGTCTGCTGGGGCAACAGCATTACAGCAGCCGATAGGAAGAGACTGAACAAACTGATCAAGAAAGCTAGCTCTGTCCTGGGGTAACGCCTTGACCCAGTGGAGGAGATAGGAGAGAGAAGGATGGTGGCTAAACTGTCATCTCTGCTGGAGTCCGAGTCCCACCCTATGCAGGACATACTGAACGCACTGTGGAGCTCATTTAGCAGCAGACTACATCATCCTAGGTGCGCGACCGAGAGATTTCACAGGTTCTTCCTACCTACGGCTGTCAGACTGTATAACCTAAGCAGGGCTGCTCGCAGAGATATCAAAAAAACATGACGACCTAATAGTATTGAATGCAAAAGACGCAATAGACTTACACAAATGGTCCCCTCCAGTATACAACTAGGACAATATCAGTCGCTACGGAGGGTGACAATATGTATGGGTACATATTCATACTATGTAGGATAACTAAGTAGACGGTTATGCTGTTTATTCCATCTAGCTACAATGCTCCGCACTGTGTATATATATTTATATATTTATGTGTATGTATGTATATTCACTGCTCTTATTTTTATTTTTCTTATCTTTTTAATTATTGCTCTGAGTGTTGCTATCCCTGTGCTGTTGCAATCCTGGAATTTCCCCATTGTGGGACTAATAAAGGCTTATCTTATCTTATCTTATTATAATCATTGTTGTGGTAGAAGTTGGAAGTGACAGGGTAGTCTGACCTTTGCTTAAATCTGGACACAGAGGGACACCTTGTGCAAAGTTTGGAATGGGCATCTCTTAAATAACTGGACAATGGCATACCAGCTTTTACATATACTTTTTTCTTTTGTGTTTCACAAACCTGAGATCCCATCAGAAATAACTTTTAATGTCCCCAACGTATGGGGTGATATTGGAAAATTAACATTAAAGCAAGACTGTTCTGCTGTTCTCCTCAAAGTCAATGTTGCAAAACAGGGGAATTCCCAAATTCTTTCAAACTGATTCTCTCAAGTTCTCACAACAGTTTTGATTTATTTTTCTTAATATTTTGATACAAAAAGACAGAATAACAAGTACATCTAAAAGCAAAAGTATGACCCAAAAAATGAAAAAACTGTACACAGAAATTCAATGATATCTGTTCTCTAGTAGAACTCAAACCTCTAAATCTTTAAAAACACAAATGAAAACAAAAAGTACAAAAAAAAATGATGATAATTCAGCTGAAAATAAAACTGAAAATGACCTTTTTTAAAAAAAACAACAAAAAAAATCATTAGAGCAGTGAATGCAGCAGCAATGGACTCAAATATGGAGTGACAGGTTTAGCAGCATCAGTGCAGAGAACATGGCTCACCATCATACAAATATACTTGTGAAGATGTGTACCACCCCCCTATTAACCCCCATCAGCAGACAGCATTTGTATGCACACCGGTGACCATGTTACCCACAGTGGACGACCCCATGTGCAAGTGTAGCTCATGATGGCGTTAGCTGATGTATAAGGTCATCAAGGTCCAATCTGAATTTGAACTTTGTCCAAAGTAGCCTAGCTTTCCTTCAGGTTGGGTAAAGCGTTTTCGCAGCTGACTGTCACAGCTCCTAATGTGCCCGATTGTTTTGTGAAGTTACACTTTGTCTAACCATGGGGGTGTGATGCTCAGAGGATACCTGGATCCTGCGGTGCGCATGGGTGAAAAGCACAGATAAAGCAAGCAAATGCAAACTAACCTAGCCCACCTGCATGGCTAGTTTCACACTCCTCCAGGTCTTCATCGTCGCTCGAACACTCGGCCGAAGACACAATGTCCTCTCCTGCATGCTTCACGGGCCGAACGTTAGTCACATCCACACCAAAATACAGATAACAGGGGAAGACATGGAGAAGCGTTAGAAACACACAATCGCCCTGCTCTTGAAGGCACTTTGAAGCTATTTAGTTAGTTTAACCCTTTAGCATTCCAGCCAGTTTTCCTAAAAATGCCTATATTTAGCATACGCAAAGAAAATCAAATTCTTTCTTCACTGAATGGAAGTAACCATTTGAAACATCATGTCAGTGGAACACAGAATTTTAAGGTTAAAGTCCCAGATTTACATGAAAAAGTCTAAAATTTTCATGAAAAACAAAATTAAAAAAAAAGTCTTAAATTTTCATGAAAAACTTAACATTAACTGAAAAAAGTCCCAAATTTACATGGAAGACTTCACAAAATTAACTGAAAGAAATCCCAAATTTACGTAGAAAAACTTCACAAAATTGAGAAAAGTCCCAAATTTACACAAAAAAGTCCTTAATTTACATAGAAAAAGTCCTGAATTTACATGAAAAAAGTCCTGAATTTACATGAAAAAAGGCATGAATTTACATGAAAAAAGTCTTGAATTTACTTGAAAAACTTCACAAAATTAAACAAAAGAAATCCCAAATTTACATGAAAAAAGTCCCAAATTCAGATGGAAAAAATTCACAAAATTGAGAAAAGTCACAGATGTACATGAAAAAAGTCCTGAATTTACATGGAAAAAGTCCAAAAATTTCATGAAAAACTTAAAAACATTAACAGAAAAAGTCCTAAATATACATTAAAGGCTTCACAAAAAAAAAAAATAAAATTGAAGAAATACTAAATTTACATGGAAAAAAGTCCAAAATTTTCATGGAAAAACTTCACAAAATTGATTGAAAAAAGTCCCAAATTTACATGAAAAATTTTCTGAATCTAAATGGAAAAAGTCAAAAATTTTCATGTAGAACTTCACAAAATTGAAAAAAAAGCCCAAAATTTTCATGAAAAACTGAACATTAACCGATAAATGTCCCAAATTTATATAAAAAGACAGCAAAATTAATTGAAAAAAAATCCCAAATTTACATGAAAAAATCCTGAATTTACATGAAAAACTTTACAAACTTTACAGGGGACGTGAAATGCCATGTGACCATTTTAGCCAATCACCTGTTGATTCAGGGTATAAAAGTCAAGAAAGCCATTTTGAATCATGCTCTGGTGAAGGCTAGAAGGCCGAAACATTAGCATATGTTTTTAACATTGGCAAAAATAAATTGGAGGATAGTCAAACTGTCAAGTTTGGCGTGTGCTGCTTTTTGTTTCACTTTTGTGTGTAGCGTTTGTTAGCGTATTCATACCTGTACAGTTGAGGAGGATCTGTGTTTGCGTGTGGTAGTGGTGGACATCATGGTGGTGGTCTCAGCGAAGGAGGTGGACACCTCCGGCGGCATGGCGGTGGTCCTGGTCGCCCCACTGTGCACATCACCTACCAGCCTCACGCTGCCGTTAATCCTGATGTTAGGGTTGCCTTCGGCCGCCATGGTCAGCACCTTTAAGCCGTTGTAATAAAGGCCCGACAGCTGACCCTGGAAGGGTCGGCCGCGGTCGCTACCTCCAATTGCGACCGTTGCTTGAGTGTTGAAAATTGTTAGCTGTCGTCCTAAGCGAGACACCCAGAATGAGACGTTTAAGATGGAGGACGGCGACACTTATGTCCTGTTACAAAAATGTTACTTAAGAAATGAACTGTTTGTAAGTTGAAATATAGCATCTTCTGAACAGATGATCTGCGTAAAATATCTGTCCCAAGCATGCAGTAGTTCCTATTCATGTTCATTCATGTATAATATTATGCTTCTTTATTTGACTGTACATTTCAAAAGGTATATGAATACTTTAGAAACGTCATTATTGCACTACATTCAGATTGAAATGTGTATTATGAATGTAATTTTATATTTTAAATTTCAGTGACCCCCAAGTTAATTTAAAGTGCGGCTTATGATTGGGTTTGTTAACATTCACACGTGGCCATAAATTTCAAATAGAAAAAGCCAGTGGAGATAATGCAAAGTTGTCCCCGGGATCAGGTCAGGGGATCTTAGGTTTGCTGCAGCCAATCGGAAGAGAGTGGGGTGTATAGGAAGGGCTTTAAATTCAGAAGCCAGACAACACATATATGCATGCTAATTTTAACAAACAACCAAATATGGACCACTTTAAAGGAGACATATGATGAAAATTTTCACTTTTCAGTACCTTTTGTGTGGCTAGCATGAGAAAAGCTCAATGGCATAACGGCGCTCCCTGGAGTGACCCCACCCTTCCACCTTCATCTCCACCTATTCCAGCGATGGTGGGCGTCTTCCCAGGCGTGTATACACCCACACTGACGGTGCTACAATAGAGTTAGCTTAGCAAGCATGGGTTATATTGCTATTTTCTTTAAAAGACATCCCTGTTCCCACCTGGTTCATCAGTCCACAGTAGATAATATCTGACATCATTTTGGTTTATTTTGTTATAATTTGGCAGTGATAGCCAGTTGGATTTAGTACTAGCTTATCTAGATGATTGGGGTCAACCTGTAGATCAGGCTGTCTAATGTTAGCTTAGCTCCCAGATTATGATCATTTTAAAGATATTTTCTATCTATCAAATCTGCTCTAAACATCAATGTTCACACCTGGTTTATTATTCTGTTAGATTTTTGCCAGAAAACGCCGGCGGATAGGTTGGCTAGCACATTGATTAGCCCTACCTAGCATTAACAGAGTTAACTCTTTACTCATTCAGGGTTGTTTCTGTGCATCTTGTTCCCAGGGGACCGATCCTGTCCTATCCACTACTCACAGTCCCTTATGGTGCTTTTACGAGTTTCACACTTTCAACATTCAACAAATTTTGTTGTTAGCTCAGTCTGTCTTTACCACCAGCACTAACAGCTAACCAGCTACCATTAGCCTCAACCAAACATCAGCGGTGATAAAAGTGGAAGGATGGGGAAGGGCTGGGTGATACATCGAACATATTCGTTGTATCAGTACAGTTGGCTGCTCATAACACATAAAATGCCTATATCGCACACATCGGTTATAATTTGTTATGTTAATATGAGCTAGGACATGCAGTCTCTCTCTCTCTTTCTCTCTCTCTCTCTCTCTCTCTCTCTCTCTCTCTCTCTCTCTCTCTCTCTCTCTCTCCAGCTGCTGCTGCTGCTGAGGAGATGCAGTGGCTAAGTGCTGCTGCTCCACCCCCCACGCCCTTTCTCCCTCTCTTTGTGAATGAACTTTAAAAATAAGAGCTCCTATTAGGTCTTGCAAACCTTCAAAATAAGAGCAAGCAAGTGGCCAAATGAAGAACAGATGGAACGTAGTCACATAAAACAAAAAAATAAGTAACAAATTATACTTGGCATTGAATATGAATTTAAATTTTATAGGACATTCAGTGCACAAAATATGTATTGTGTTATATATCATGTAATGCGATATAGAGGAAATTATATCATCGCAATACTTTTTTTTGCTATATCACCCAGCCCTAGGGTGGGCTCATGAGAATTTAAAGAAACATGCACTGAAATGAGCATTTCTGAGGAAGCCTCCTTAAACTGTGTGGTAAGTGGCGCTGAAATCATTAAAGACCGATATATTTTGACCAAAGCACATCACAAAAACTTCATTAGGACCTCCGAAAACTGTGTGAGCGTGTGAAAAAAAGTGCATCATATGTCCCCTTTAATTCATTTGATTCTAAAAGTGAAGGGTGATGTATTTCACATTCTTATATAACAGTGAGCACACAGAATTTTACCTTTCTCCTGCAGCCATTCTTCTACCGGTCTGGCATATTTGAAAGGGATTTTCTTATTGGCCATTTGATAGCGTTCAATGTCGCTGTTCCCTTTAAAGTTTAGGAAGACATTTATAAAGACATTTATCGATCAGTTGCAGAGACCTCAAACAATCACCGTCATGCTAACATTTACACAAGGTTAGAACAGTTTTAGCAGCAAGTTACATTGTAGTTACAGGTGTTTACAGTCGCAGGAAAACCAAGGCTCATTATCTTTGGTTTATTTAGCAGATTCAATCAAGAGTTTATCTCCAGCTGTGGCAGCTGTGGCGCAGGTGTAGCGTAGCCGACTACTGATCGAAGGGTTAGGGGTTCGATTCCCGCTCTATATGCAGTCTGCATATCGAAGTGTCCTTGAACAAGACACTGAACCCCCAGTTGCTCCTGGTGGGTCAGGCCAGTGCCTGTGCATGGCGGCTCTGCCTCCATCGGTGTGTCAGTGTGTGTGAATGAGTGGACAGCAGGATCTGTAAAGCACTTTGGTCATCTAGAAATGAGTAAAAAGTGCTATATAAGTGAATACCATTTACCCCGGGCTTCCTGTTCTCTGTGTGGAGAGTGTGCACCGATGTCACATACTTTTGCTGCTTTACCTATCAGAGCGCATATCAAACGTAATGCTTGCTTTGATTTTTGGAAGCAGTAATGCCATAGGCGTAAATCTAGGGGAGGGAGGTAATATCATGTTACATAAGACTTTGAAGCACAAATGGAAAAAAAAAAGCTTGGAAATTTGGAATATTTCTTGTAAATTTGCATTTTTTTCCTTTTAAATCTGCAACTTTTTCTCATAAATTTGAAACTTTTTTCCTCATAAATTTGCTTTTTTTTTCTTTTGAAATCTGTAACTTTTTTCTCATAAATGTGCAACATTTTTCTTGTAAATTTGCAACACTTCTTGTAAATCTGCAACTTTTTTATTTTAAATCTGCAGCTCTTTTGTTTTAAACCTGCTGTCATGAACCTGAGTTTGGCTTCCAAACCCAGTTCTACTTATTGTATTGTTTTGCCCTAGTTTCCACCTGGAGCTTCAGGGAAGCTATTGGGCTTCCGTCCCCTGACAGCTTGGGCATGCCACCTCCTCCTGTCTAGTGGCATCAGCTGTACTGTCACAGCTGTTCACACACATACTCACATTCACACACACACACGCACACGCTCCATTCATTCCCATTCATACACTCATGCATGCTCTCTCACACACCAGGTTCAATCAAGTTCAGCCCACGCTTTTTCGCACCGGCAATCTCTTTCCTCGTTAGCTTCAGGAGTATTTTTTCGCTGCAATTGTGGAAAGAGATTGTTGGAGCATTCACCTCCATACGAGGAAGCTAGCTCTCCCCGTATGAGTTTTCATCACCTGCTAATTACTCAGCCAGCACTTAAAGTTCGGTTAATCCTTTGGTGTGATTGGCTGACGCTGCTTACCCTCTTCATCCTCCAGACTGCACGGTTCGCCTCGGGATCACTCCAGCCCTGTAAGTGTCATGATCGCCTTTCCTTTTGTGCTTAGCTGTCCTGCAGCACTAGGCTCCCTTTCTGACCGGGCTGTAGAGCATCCGGCTGGCGCCCTGTATGTCTGGTGGCCGTTACTTCATCAATTGCATCTCCCTGTATTTTGTGGTTAACTGGACTTGTTTCTTTGTTGTTCTATTTAATAAAATGGCATGTTCTACTTCCGCAATTGGGTTTTTCATTCTCTCCCTTTTGCGCCGGGGTTTGTGACAGAATGCTCCGACCGTGCAGAAAAAAACCAGCGGAGTAGAAGTGTTTTTTCTTTTTTCCTTTCCACACCTTTTTTCTTTCCTACTCGACTTTAAACCTGGTGGTTCGGACGGAGCTGGAGCGGGAGCTGCATCTGCTGTGTTTCCTAGAGGAGATTTGTTCATGGACGCAGAAGCCCCATTCCTTCCCGACTGTTCGACAGGCCTGGGAGACTGTGAGGAGGGTCATGAAGTGAGACTGCCTCTGGGATCATCCGGAGGTGATGGAGATCCTCCGGGATTTCTTCGCAGCGCTGTGTGAGGAATCGGCTGAGGATCTCTCAGTGCTCGAGCTCCTCGCGGCCACTTCGCTCTTTTCTCCTGAAGATGTGGTGCCTTTCTGCATGGGTGATCCGTTGCCCGGCACGGTGCTCCACGTTCCGGATTATCTCATCCCCGAGTCGCCCAGGA
Organism: Pholidichthys leucotaenia; assembly: GCA_020510985.1. Classification (NCBI taxonomy): domain Eukaryota; kingdom Metazoa; phylum Chordata; class Actinopteri; order Cichliformes; family Pholidichthyidae; genus Pholidichthys; species Pholidichthys leucotaenia. The sequence continues at coordinate 410,141,148 of CM035842.1, read as the reverse complement.
GGAGGAGAGGGAGGAAGCCCCGCCGCAAGAAGTGTCCAGCCCCGCTTATGACAGCTCCGCCTCCCCACTCCGAGCCATGCTCTGCTCTGTCATGGGAGGAAATGGAGGAATGCAGGCGGGCTCTCCTGGCTGAAATGGACCTCATCTTGGAAGTGAAGCCGTGGCTCCTCCCAGAGATGGTTGAAAGAACAAAGGAACTTCCCTCGAGGGAGGAGGAGCCGCAACCCAATGAGGAACGCCAGGAGAGCAAAGAGGATGCCTCGGAGGGTGCTGGGGACCCCCAGTGCCAGGAGAACAGGCAAGTTTCTTCTCATTCAATTTTTATGGTCAATGATCAATTTTGCCTGCCTCCAGGCAAGGAGACTCGGGGTGTACAGTCCCCTGAGTGCTCCGCCCCAGCGGCATATAGTGCTCTCGTACCTGGCCTCACTGACTCCTTTCTATGTGCTCCTACGAGCCCATCGGTCCTGGATCCAGGTTGCTCGGGGGAGGAGGAGCCAGAGGGCCGGGAGGGTCCAGCCCATGGGCCAGCAGAAGGGTCGTCCATGGCTGCCACGCCAGAGGAACCGAAGGCATGGAGGACGGCACCCGAGAGCACCACAACTGCAACCATCATCACACCCACTGCGGGGGCCGCCGCTGTGGAGTCATCCCCCAGACCAGACCTCCAGTCAATGGGACCCAGGGTGTCGTCGTCGGAGTCCTGGACGGTGGTAGAGCTTAAGCACAGGCAAGTAATCTCTCCTGTAGTTCATTTGTTGATGGTGGAGGGATCTTGTCTGGCTTTTGGAGAGGGTAGTCAGGTGCGGCTCTCAGCCGCATCTGGACCTCACTCGCTGGGCTCTGCCGCTGCCAGCAACCCTAACCATTCTTCCTCTCCTGTCCCCTTCGAGCTCCATCCTAGGGGTGTCGGAGAGGAGCTGCCACCACCTGGGCCGCCCACAAACGACGAGGCGGGTCCAGTTTTCTCGGAGGAGGCCAACGGGGGTGAAGCACCCGACAGACCGGGGGAACCCGCGCACCCTAGATCACCGGAGTCTTGGACGGCGGTGGAGCCAGAGTTCAGGCAAGTGTGCTCCATTATGTCAGTAACGTATATGTTAATGTCACACTGCCCGACTCATGGTGAGGTGGACCCGGGGCAGCTCACAGTAGCCCTCGGGGCCACCACACCGGGCTCTGCTGCTGCCGGCGACCCTGACCCAGTTTCTCTTTTTCTCCCTTTGGGTTCGGAGCCCCTGGCCGGGGTTGCCGGAGAGCTGCTGGTCTCATTGAAGGCCGCCGAGGATCGGGGTCCAGTATCAGGCGATGTGAGGAGCATCGCCTCCCTCGCTGGGGAGGCCACCGCCGGTGCAGCCACGTCCTACACTGGGACCATCGCGGGCGCAGCCACATCCCAGACCAGGACCATCATGGGTGCTACGGTTCCCCTGCCCCTAACCTCGAGCGGCTGGGGGCGGGGGGTCCTGTTCATTGGTTTGGCCGCTGATGGTCCCGTGTACGGAGGCTACCTCTCTGCCTTCCCCGCCGGTCCTGGTGGCTCCACCACGGGAGCCGGCCACCCGAAGGACTTGGCTTATGGGACGGGTGGTCCATCGGCCCGGGCAGGCCACTGGACATTATCCTGCGGGCCGCCTGCTGGACTTGGGACTTGGGCAGGCCACCCGATCTGCCACTCCTCACCATGCTGGTGACCTGGGATTCTGGTCAATCCCTTGAACTTTGGACTTCTGGGGAGGGGGGTTAGTGTCACAGGTTGGGGGCCGTTAGGAGAGGTTTGCTCATTATCTTGTTTTTTACTGGTTGTGTTTTCACCGGTTGCTTCCCTCCTAACCGGGATTCCCCCACCTCCCACCCTGGGTTAGTGTTTGTTGGCGGGGGGGGGGGGATTCCCTTGTGGGGTGTTGTGTCTTTTCTTTTTGGCTGATGGTACTGGAGTGCCTGGTTTCCACCCCTGGGGGGGGGGGGACTGTCATGAACCTCGGTTTGGCTTCCAAACCCAGTTCTGACTTAATGTTATGTTTTGCCCTAGTTTCCACCTGGCGCTTCAGGGAAGCTATTGGGCCTCCGCTCCCTGACAGCTTGGGCACGCCCCCTCCTCCAGTCAAGTGCCATCAGCTGTGCTGTCATGGCTGTTCACACACATACTCACATTCACACACACACACATGCACACGCCCCATTCATTCCCATTCATACATTCATGCATGCTTTCTCACACACCAGGTCCAATCAAGTTCAGCCCACGCTTTTTCGCACCGGCAATCTCTTTCCTCATTAGCTTCAGGAGTATTTGTTCACTGCAACTGTGGAAAGAGATGGTGAGAGCATTCACCTCCATACAAGGAAGCTAGCTTTCCCCTTATGAGTTTTCATTACCTGTTAATTACTCAGCCAGCACTTGAAGTTCGGTTAATCCCTTGGTGTGATGGGCTGACTCTGTTTACCCTCTTCATCCTACAGAATGCACAATTCGCCCCGGGATCACTCCAGCCCTTTAAGTGTCATGATCGCCTTTCCTTTAGTGCTTAGCTGTCCTGCAGCACTAGGCTCCCTTTTTGACTGGGCTGTAGAGCATTCGGCTGGCGCCCTGTATGTCTGGTGGCCGTTACTTCATCAATATACAGGGAACAGACATTGAGATGGTGACAGCCTATAAGTACCTGGGTGTTCATCTGAACAATAAACTAGACTGGTCACACAATACTGATGCACTCTACAAGAAGGGACAGCGCAGGCTGTTCCTGCTGAGGAGACTCAGGTCTTTTGGTGTACAAGGCGCGCTGCTGAAGACATTCTATGACACGGTGGTAGCATCAGCCATCACTTTTGGAGTGGTCTGCTGGGGCAGTGGCATTACTGCAGCCGATAGGAAGAGACTGAACAAACTGATCAAGAAAGCTAGCTCTGTCCTGGGGCAGCGCCTTGATCCGGTGGAGGAGATAGGAGAGAGAAGGACGGTGGCTAAACTGTCATCTCTGCTGGAGTCCGAGTTCCACCCTATGCAGGACATACTGAATGCACTGAGGAGCTCATTTAGCAGCAGACTACATCATCCCAGGCGCACAACCGAGAGGTTTCGCAGGTCCTTCCTACCAACGGCTGTCAGACTGTACAACCTAAGCAGGGCTGCTCGCAGAGATAGCAAAAAGACGTAACAAACTAATAGTTTTTTGAATGCAAAAGATGCAATAGACTTACACAATGGTCCCCTCCGGCATACAACTAGGAAAATACCGGTCGCTATGGAGAGTGAGAATATGTATGGGCACATAATCATACCATGTAGGACAACTAAGTAGACGGTTGTGCTGTTTCATCCCATCTAGCAACAATGCTCTGCACTGTGTGTGTTTATATATTTACATATTTATTCCATCTAGCTACAATGCTCCGCACTGGGTGTGTTTATGTTTATATATCTATATATTTATTCCATCTAGCTACAATGCTCCGCACTGTGTGTTCACATATTCATATATTTATTCCATCCAGCTACAATGCTCTGCACTGTGTGTCTGTGTGTGTATATATATATTTTATAGTAATATGTACATATGTATATTAGCTGCTCTTGCTTGCTTGTTTTTTTCTTGCCTTCTGATTGTTGCTCTGAGTGTTGCTATCCCTGTGCTGTTGCAATCCTGGAATTTCCCCGTTGTGGGACTAATAAAGGCTTATCTTATCTTATCTTATCTTAATTGCATCTTCCTGTATTTTGTGGTTAACTGGACTTGTTTCTTTGTTGTTCTATTTAATAAAATGGCACTTTCTACTTCCGCGATTGGGTTTTTCATTCTCTCCCTCGTGCGCCACACAATGGTGCATGGGGGTTTGTGACACCTGCAGCTTTTTTCTCATAAATTTGCAATTTTTTTCCTCCGCCAAGGGAGGATGGAGGTAATGTTTTTAGTGGTGTTGGCTGGTTTGTCTGTTAGCAACATTACTCAAAAAGTTATGAACGGATTTTGATGAAATTTTCAGGAAAGGTGTGTAATGGCACAGAGAACGTGATTCAATTTTGGTGGTGATTTGGATCACGATGTGGATGCAGGAATTTTTTGAATATTATTTTATATATTAATCTAGCACTTTTCATGTACTGCCCCTTTAAGACGTGTCCACTCAGTTACGTGCGTGGTCACGTCATAGGGCCACGCGCCTTGGCAACCCAGAAGCCAAACACTGCAGAAAAAGTATTAAGGGGCATGTCCACCAGACTCATTTTTCCTGCTGTGGGCGACTATTTTCTATTCATTCTCTATGTAGTCCAGCGTTTACGGCGCTGAAACGCTTTGAGCAGTGGTTGCTTTTTGTCACGGTGCTCAGGGCTGAAAAAAGTTTGACTTGTCAGACTACTGTACAGCTGCACTCGTCAATGTCAGACATTTCTAAGTGGCCAATTAGAATTAAGCAAGGGCGGGGACATAGGACGCCGGTACAGGAAGACAAGAACGGGAGGTGACGGACGGTGGAGAGGCTGAACTTTGCTGCATCAAACAACCCGGTGCTCTTTGATCTGACACTAAAAGGATATCATGATCAACATTTGAAAGCAAACACTTGGAGGAACATGTCTGCATCTGTTGGTGTATTATTATAATAATAATAATAATAATAATATTCGTATTATTATGTAGTCATATTGTTTTTGCTGTCTTTTCTGTTAATAATAATGGATTGCATTTATATAGCACCTTGCATTCAAATTTTCAGGAAAGATGTGGAATGGCACACTGAACACATGATTAGATGTTTGTGATGATCTGAGAGTACATACCTCCACCAAGGGCTTTGTTTGTATTTGTGCAGCAGGATTACACAAAAACTACAGGATGAATTTGGATGAAATTTTCACCACAGGTGGTTTGTGGAGTATAGATGAACCCATTACATTTTGGTGATGATCTGAGAATGCATACCTCAGTCGAGGCGCTTATCTTCTCACAGTGTGTTAGCAACAATACTTCAAAACTACTGGACAGACTTTGATGCAGTTTTCACCACAAATGGCTCTAGGCCTGCACACAAACCCATTACATTTTGGAGGTGATCCATGATGGACGGAAGGAGGTATTTGCTCTCTGAGTGCTTTTCTAGTTTGCAACTTTTTTCTCAAACTCAATTTATTTTTTCTTGTAAACATGCAACTTTTTCCTCATGAATTTGCTATTTTTTTTTCTCATAAACTCATTACTTTTTCATCATAAATCTGCAACTTTTTGGTTGTAAATTTGTGAGCTTTTTCCTTTTAAATTTGCAACATTCATATGAATGCTGGTTAAGTTTTTATTCTATGTAATGCCTTAAATTAACCTGCGCAAGGCCCCCGGTCCGGACGGCGTGTCTCCCTCCACCCTGAGACACTGTGCGAAACAACTGGCTCCTGTCTTCACAGACATTTTTAACACCTCCCTTAAGCTATGCCACGTGCCGCTCTGCCTCAAATCCTCCACCATCATCCCTGTCCCCAAGAAACCACGGATCACTGGACTTAATGACTACAGACCTGTAGCGCTCACCTCTGTAGTCATGAAGTCCTTTGAGCGCCTGGTCCTGCCCCACTTCAAGTCCATCACCACCCCTCTCCTGGACCCGCTGCAGTTTGCCTACCGAGCCAACAGGTCTGTAGACGACGCAGTCAACCTGGCCCTCCACTCCATCCTGCAGCACCTGGACTCCCCAGGAACCTACGCCAGGATCCTGTTTGTGGACTTCAGCTCCGCATTCAACACCATCCGCCCCGCTCTGCTCCGGGACAAGCTGTCCCTGCTCAACGTGCCTGACTCCCTCTGCAGGTGGATCACCGACTTCCTGACGGACCGGAGGCAGCATGTGCGGCTGGGAAAGACTGTCTCAGACTCTGCTAGCATCAGCACCGGATCACCCCAGGGCTGTGTACTTTCCCCCCTACTCTTCTCCCTTTATACCAACTCCTGCACCTCCAGCCACCAGTCTGTCAAGTTGATCAAGTTTGCGGACGACACCACCCTCATCGGGCTCATCTCCAACGGCGACGAGTCCGCCTACAGGAGAGAGGTGGCCCAGCTGGCGTCCTGGTGCAACAACAACAACCTGCAGCTGAACGCTCTGAAGACAGTGGAGATGATTGTGGACTTCAGGAAAGTCACAACCCCTCTGCCCCCCCTCACCCTCACAGGCTCTCCCATCACCACTGCTGATTCCTTCCGCTTCCTAGGCACCACCATCACCAGGGACCTCAAGTGGGAGCCGACCATCAGCTCCCTCATCAAAAAGGCCCAGCAGAGGATGTTCTTCCTGCGGCAGCTGAGGAAGCTCAAGCTACCCACCAAGATGTTAGTGCAGTTCTACACAGCCATCATCGAGTCCATCCTCACCACCTCCATAACCGTGTGGTACGCAGGAGCCACTGCCAGGGACAGACTAAGGCTGCAGCGCGTCGTGCGCACTGCTGAGAAGGTGATCGGCTGCAAGCTCCCATCTCTCCAGGATCTGTACATCTCCAGGACCCGGAGGCGTGCAGGCCGGATCATAGCCGATCCCTCACACCCTGGTCACGTACTGTTTGCCCCCCTCCCCTCAGGTAGAAGACTTCGGTCCATCCAGACTAAAACCTCCCGTCACATGAACAGCTTCTTCCCCTCTGCCATCAGACTGCTGAACACTAAGTGACTTACTGACTCTCGTGCACTATGTACAGCAGCTCAACCAGACTCATGTCAATCATCACTGTTTTCTTCCTGCATTACTGACTGCACTATATGGTTCTCCACATTATCTGCTGCTCGCTAATATATTTTAACTGCTGACCATTATTACTCACTCTTATTCTACACTTTATTGCATGTATAGTTTATTTCTTTTATTTTATCATGTTTAATGTTGCAGCATTGCACCGAGACAAATTCCTAGTTTGTGTACTACATGAACAATGGCAATAAATCTGATTCTGATTCTGATTCTGAAATTTTCTCTCTTCATCTAGACAATGACTCGTTTTAAAGTGTTTGTACTCTTCTCTATTACAAAAATAGGGGTCCCTGAACACAATCTTGCATCGGGCCCAGACTAGCCATAGTGTTCCCCTCAATCTTTACTCTGGAGAAAATATTCTGTTTATTGAGGCCATAGCCCTTTTGAATTACAGGTTGTTTGATGTGTGACAACGGGCATGCCCTGACCTTCTCTATTGTACTCGCAGAGACCTTCTGATAGTTTTTCTCACAGTAAAAGGCCCTCACCATTATGTAATGCTGGATGAAATGTGTTTCAGTGTAGTCATGCTTGTCACAATCATGGCTTCAACTGTGCATTCATGTTAACCTCCAATTATAGCAGCCGCGCCTCCACAGAAAGAAGCTCTTTGTTGTCCACTCTCAAACTGGCCGGCTTCCACCGTACATCAACTCAGTCATGTGCAGCAAAAATGACTGGGCCTCATGCAACAGATTTGTTAGTAAATGTGACGTGCACAGTGACGTGCTCAGTGACGTGCACAGTGACGTTTACAGACATTTTGGGGGCAGCTGTTCAACCAAAAAAAGGGCACCCCTAAATACTGAAAAAGGTATAGTTGCATGTAATCAGAAGGTGAGTTGTTATTTTTAACAAGGAGGAAGAGGGTATTCACCAGTTTAGCACGAGTAAATGTAAATTAGGTGCAAATATACAAGAATAAAGGTGCAAAGACATGATAAAAGATGCCAAAATAAGAATTTAAAAACTCACAGACTGCAATTTAATTACACAGAATAAAAATTTTACCAGAATCCAGATGAGCATTGCAAATGTATAAGAAAAAAGCTGCAAATTTATGACAAAAAAGTTACAAATCTACAAAAAAGTTGTAAATTTATAAGAAAGTTGAAAATCTATGAGAAAAACTATGTAAATTTACAGGGAAAAGTTACAAATTCAAGAGAAAAAAGTCACAAATTTGTGAAAAAAAAGTTGAAAATTTCAGAAAAAGTTTAAAATTTATAAGAAAAAAGTTGCAAATTGAAAAGAAAAAGTTGCACATTTATGAGAAAAATGATTAAAATTCACAAGGAAAAAGTTGAAAATTTAAGAGAAAAAAATTAAATTTTGAAAAAAAAGCTAAATGAATGAATGAATGAATGAATTTATTTCGGATAATACAGTACAGGTTGAAAAAAACTAAGAAAAAAACTGCAAATTTATGAGAAAAAAATTGAAAATTTACAGAAAAAAAGTTGCAATTTTATGAGAAAAAGTTACAAATCTACAAAAAAGTTGCAAATTTATAAGAAAGTTGTTAAATTATGAGAAAAACTATGTAAATTTACAGGGAAAAGTTACAAATTCAAGAGAAAAAAAGTCACAAATTTGTGAAAAAAGTTGAAAATTTTCAGAAAAAGTTGAAAATTTATAAGAAAAAGCTGCAAATTCGAAAGAAAAAGCTGCACATTTATGAGAAAAAAAGGATAAAATTCACGGGGAAACAGCTGAAAATTTAAGAGGAAAAAAATTGAAGAAAAAGTAAAAAATTTGTAAGAAAAAAAACTGCAAATTTATAAGAAAAAAATGAAAATTTACAAGAAAAAAGTTGCAATTTTATAAGAAAAAAAACCTGAAAATTTATGAGAAAAAAAAATTAAATTTACAGGAAAAAGTTGCAAATTTACAAAAAAAAAAACAAAACTGAAATTTTAAAAGAAAATTTTTTTTTGCAAATTTATGAAAAAAGTCACACATTTTTGAGAGAAAAAAAGTCACAAATTTATGAGGAAAAAAGCTGAAAATTTACAGGGAAATTTGTGCATACTGTATTTATGAGAAAAAGGTCACAAATTTTGAGAAAAAGTTGCCATTTTATGAGAAAAAAAGATTACAATTTACAGTAAAAAGCTCCAATTTATGAGAAAAAAGTCACAAATTTTGAGAAAAAAGTTGGAAGTCTACTGTAATGATGCTGAGCACGGGGGTGGGGGGGGCACTGTGCTCATTTTGGTTATTTTCTGAATTTTCCCATTTTAGTTCAATATTCATTCTGGTTGGTTGGATGTATGTTGTTATTTGAGTTTGCCATTTGGGCTCAATGTTTTTGCCTTTTTTTCATATTTGTACTGTGTTGTCGTTCTGAGTTGCAATTCCTGTTATTTTATCCTTGGTTGATTTGTCGCATATTCTGTATTGTTTCTTAGTATGATTTATTTTCCTGTTTACGCTCATTATAGTTTGTTATTTACATTTTTGAGGTTACTCGTTGTTATTTTGCCAACTCATTATATTTTTATTCTGTTGTGTTCTCCCTCTGGGTTGACAGCTCTCAGTGACATTTCCGGGTTGTTGCTCCACGTAGACGGGATCCCTGTCAGCTGTCAGTTAGCTCGCTCCCCTATTATTGCTTCCAGCTGGTACAAATTATTAATCATTGTTACCTTCTGCCCGCTCATGTGACCCACACCTGTTTCATTTGTTTCTGGGCCTATTTAAGGGATGTTATTTTCATTTCTGATTGCCGCAGTCTTGAGTTTCTCCTTTCCTCGTGTCTACTAGAACGCAACCCTCGTTCTGGTGCTCTTAATCTGTAAGTTTGATTGCTTGTTTGAATTTTGTGTTAGAGCACTGTTTTGGACTTTGTGTTTCGTTGTTTTTCAATAAATCTCACAAACTCACAGTTCAGCGCATTGGTCTTTTTCTCTGCCCCGAGGAGCAAATTCATGACATTGGGTCTGTTTATGTAAGTCTCTGTTCCTAGTTATTATTTTGTCTTTGATATTATGCATCCATGACTGTCCAATTTTGTATCTTAATTATTATTTGTGTGGACATGAGCCTCCCTTCATCTTTGCCCTCACCTCTCCTTTTGTATTTAGTTTCCTTGTATATTATATTTATTGCATCTTTGGTCTTTGTATTTATCCTATCCTTGCTTTGGTGGGTTATTGTCATTATGATTTTCTCCTCGTGTATTATTTTGTCTGCCCTCATTTTGTATCGTATCATGTGCTCTTATTTTAACAGTATGCTGTGTTTACGTCCGCTCAAGCTCAAATTCACTGTCTAGCACAGCTGTCATCATTTGGGACTAATTATTCCTCACTCTTGTGACCCACACCTGTAGTCATTTGTTCATTTTCACTGTTCCTTATTTAAAGGGCGATGTTAACACTTCTCGTTGCAGTGCCCTTCTCAATGTGTAGACAGGAGTCTCTCATCTCATTTTTCTCCCATTACCACTGTGTGTATTGACGGGTGTGCTCCATCCAGCTCTCTTTATTCTTTGTTCCCCTGGCGTTCCCGTACACCTCAGCCTGGTCTCATCCAGGCTGTTCTCCTATTTATGTCCGGACATGAGCCCCGTCTGCAGTGACATTCCTATATGCCTTTCTCCCTGGTTTTATCCTGCCGTGTAAGTGTTGTATTTTTGTGTATTTTTGTCTTTTGTTATTTTTGTGGTTTTTGTTATTAAATGTTGAAAACTCACAGTTGGCATTTGGTGTCCTCAGTCCTGCCCTGGTAAAGCGATTTATGACAGAAGGGAGCTGCCAGTGAGGACCCAGCTGCTGTGAGTTGCTTTTTTGTTTTTTCTCTCCCGTATGTTTTTTGTGAACATCAGTATTTTCGACGACAGACTGGGGAGTACTCTGTGAACCACATGGGGTGGACATAGACAATATGACTGACTGCATCAAAGAATACATCAGATTCTGTGAAGACACGACCATGCCAGCTCAGACTGTACACTGCTTCTCCAACAACAGACCACGGGTCACGAGTGACCTGAAAGCATTTCTGAACAAAAAGAAGAGAGCTTTTAGGTCCAGAGACAAGAAGAAGCTGAGGAGAGTGCAGTATGAGCTGAGAGAGATGCTGAGGAGGTGCAAGGACAATTATAGGAGGAAGCTGGAGAATAAACTCAGGATAAACAAGGCTAAAGGTGTGTGGATGGGAATGAAGCAAATAACTGAGTGTAAGGAGAGAGTCAAGCAGACATCAGGGAGCCAGGAGAGAGCTGATGAACTGAATCTGTTTTTTAATAGGTTCAACTCACAGTCTGTCACCCCAACAACACAGCCAGACCCCCACACACCCCTCCCCCACCACCCTCCTGTGCAGCACCTCTCTCCTTCTCCCCCTCCACTCCCCTCCTCCTCCTCGGGGGACACCAGGCCCCCCCTCACATCACTGTGACTACAGACCAGGTTAAGACACAGCTGGAAAGACTCCATCAGCGGGCCCTGACGGCATCTCCGCCAAGATCTTGAGGACCTGTGCCAACCAGCTAGCTTCGGTGCTGAAACACCTGTACAACTTGAGCCTGAGTCTGGAGAAAGTACCGGTGCTGTGGAAGACATCCTGCCTGGTTTCTGTCCCCAAGAAATCATCTCCATCTGACCTGAATGACTATCGACCAGTTGCCCTTAGATCTCAAGAGATGAAGGTCCTGGAGAGAGTGGTCTTAGTCCACCTAAGGCCACAGGTGAAAACGTGGCTGGACCCTCTGCAGTTTGCATATCAGCCCCATTTAGGAGTTGAAGACGCTGTCATCTATCTGCTGCAACGAGCCCATCTGTACCTGGATGGCAGAGAAGACACTGTGAGAAGCAACATTTTTTTTGATTTCTCCAGTGCCTTGAACACCATCCAGCCACTGCTACTGGGTGAGAAGCTGCGAGTGATGGGGGTCGGCAGCTCTGTGATCTCTTGGATTACTGAATACCTGACAGGAAGGCCACAGCTTGCCCGGCTGGGCAGTGTCTTGTCTGACATGGTGATTAGTGATATGGGAGCTCCACAGGGGACTGTGCTCTCTCCGTTTGTCTTCACCTTATACACCACTGATTTTCAGTACAATAGTGAGTCATGCCACCTGCAGAAATTCTCTGACGACTCAGCTGTTGTGGGGTGCATAAGAGGGGGGGAGGAGGGGGAGTACAGGGCACTGGTAGGCAGATTTGTGGAGAGGCAGAGCAGAATCACCTGAGGCTGAACGTGAGCAAGACCAGAAAGATGGTGATTGACTTCAGGAAGAAGAGGACACCTTCTCAGCCATTGCAGATTAGGGGGGAGGATGTGGTGGGGGTTAAGGACTACAAATATCTGGATGTCAGGATCAGCAACGGGCTGGACTGGAGATCCAACACCGATGCTGCACACAAGAAGGGGATGAGCAGACTCTACTTCCTGAGGAAGCTGAGATCCTTCAACATGTGCAGCAGGATGCTGGAGCTTTTCTACCAGACCACTGTCACCAACACCATTTTCTTTGCTGCTGTTTGTTGGGGTAGCAGTGTCAGGGCCAGCGGCACCAACAGACTTGACAAGATTATCAAGAGGGCTGGCTCTGTAATTGGGCTCAGGCCGGAGATCTTTGAGACAGTGGTGGAGAGGAGAACACTAAATAAACTGCGATTCATCATGGACAATCCTGATCACCCCCTCCACCACACAATGGACAGACAGCGGCGCACTTTCTCCAGTAGACTACTACAGCTTCACTGTTGAATGGCCAGGTACAGGAAATCTTTCCTGCCACATGCCATTTCACTGTACAATAACTCACTATGATGTTGTATTCTGGTCATAACTATGCTGCCATACTGCACCTTAAAGTCTAACTAGTACCTCACATTCCACTCTGCTCCTGATAGTCCTGCATTGTGCAGTGGGTACTGTCGTGAATTGCCCCTCAGGGCAGAGAGGAGAGACCCACACGCTGGACTGCTAGTTTATGAAATTTATTAAGAAAACAAAACACAAAGTCCAAAACAGTGGTCCAACACAAAATTCAAAACTGACAAGCAAGAAAACTTACAGGTTAAGCACACCAGAACAAGGGCTGGGTTCTGGTGGGGACGAGGGAAGTGTACTTCAGACTCCGGCCAAGAGAAATAAAAATAACAGCCTTAAATAGGGTCAGAAACAAATGATACAAGTGATGGCAGGTGTGGGTCACATAAGCGGGCAGGAGGTAACAAAGAATACAATTTGGACCAGCTGGGAGTAATGAGAGGGGAGCGAACGGGCTGACAGCTGACAGGGACACCGCCCACCACGGAGCAAAAACCCGGAAGCGCCACTGACTCTGTCAACCCAGAGGAAGAACCCAACAGTAAGATATACAGAATTAAACATCAGCAAATAAATGAGTGACTGAGAAATAAATACAAAATAAGAGTGTAACAAAACTATGACAAAAACCAAAAGGCACAAAATACAACAAATATACAAATATAGAGAAAGCCATGAGACTGAGCACGGCGGAAACCTCCAGTGCTCAGCTCATGACAGGTATGATTCATGTGTTTATACGAGTTACCATATATTCAGCTATGATGTATATAGATTTTTATAGTAGTGTTAGTTTTACTTTCCATGGGTAATCCCTCTGTCTGTCATGTGTGTGTTTCTGTCGTTTGGTTGTCTACGGCCATGCTGCTGTTTCACTGTAATTTCCCAGTTTGGTATCAATAAAGTACATCTATCTATCTGTCTGTCTGTCTGTCTGTCTGTCTGTCTGTCTGTCTGTCTGCCTGCCTGCCTGCCTGCCTGCCTGCCTGCCTGCCTGCCTGCCTGCCTGCCTGTCTATCTATCTATCTATCTTTTTCCCTTCTGCTGATATGTCAGCTAAGATGGACTATGCCAATGTTTGTGGACTTAGTGAGGTGGAGTGTTGGACTGTGGGAGTGTTACACAACATCATATTGGAGGCTCGTGTCTCGCACTCCCAAAGCGGCCCGGGAATGTCTGGTTGGAGTGGCACAGGTGCTCGAAGCATGCCCTAGCCTGTGGAGCCCTCCGGAGCTCATGGACCTACTCCTCGCCATTACAGACCCACAACACATGCTCCGCGAGCTGGGGAAAACCTCTCCTCCATCCATACCTGTGCCGACGAAGAAGAGTCCCCGGGTACGGAAGTCTCACTCACCTCGCCATGATCTTGTGTGCCCACCCACTTGCCAGACGACATCCACGGCTCCCGGAAGGGATTCGTCTGGACTCGCAGCAACAACCACCACCTCACCCTGGGAATTAAGGCAAGTTTCTTTTCGTTCTCCTACTCTTAAAAATTAACTGTTTTTCCTTATTCCCGGTGGTGAGGCTCAGCAGCTGAAGCCCAATTTAGTCCTCACTGCCTGCTGCTGTTATTTTCCCCTCACCTGCTTCTCCCGTGCCTTCCTCTGTTTTCCCTGAAAGTCCACCTGTCCTGAGAGGGAGCCACTGGACAACAGAGGAGCCTGCAGCCCTGGAAGGTCCACTTCCGGCCCCGCAGCCACGTCCTGGACTGGAGAAGAGCGCAGCCTGTTCCCTGAAACCTAAGCCAACAGGAAAGTGTCCCCTGGTTTCAGCTGCATGGTTCTCAGCGCCATCGGTGAGGCGATCTCCAGCATCAGCCGTCACGTTGGGAGTTTCACCAGCGTCGGTTACCACACCTAGGGGTCCTTCAGCTGCACCCACCATCACGCCTGCTGCGAGGGTTGCCACAGCAGAGTCACCGAAGTCCTGGGTGGCGGTGGAGCTCAAGTCTAGGCAAATAATCTGTTCTGTTTTTACACCTGCAGATCTAGAGAAATCTTGTGTACCTTGTGGTGGGGAGAATCAGTTGCAGATGTCCTCTGCTCCGGAGTTCTCCTCGCCGTGCTCCACTGCTGGCGGTAATAATTTCCAGTGTTTTTTCCTTCCTTCCCGTCTGAGGTGGCCATGTTGGGGAGAAATCCTCGAGCGAGGGAATTCGAGATGCCCCAGCCTGTATTGTCGGAGTCCTGGACTGAGGTGGAACTCGAGCTAAGGCAAGTCCTCTTTTTTGTCTTCACTATGTTGGTATTAGAGAGGTCTTGTTTAGTTCTTGGTGGGGAGAGCCAGTCACAGCTGCCATCTGCTACTGAGCTTTCCTCACCGGGTTCCACTGCTGCCGGTAATTCTGACCTGGTATCTGTCTCTGTTCTTTTGCCCGAGCCATCACCTGAGGTCACCAAGGGTCTGCCACCTGTGCCTGAGGTCACTGAAGATCTGCCGCCTTCGCCTGAGATCACCGTGGGTCCTCCATCTCCGTCTGAGGTCATCATGGGTCTTCCTTCTCCGCCTGAGGTCACTGTGGGTCCTCCTTCTCCGCCTGAGGTCGCCGTGGGTCCTCCTTCTCTACCTGAGGTCACCATGGGTCCTCCCTCTCCATCTGAGGTCACTGTGGGTCCTCCTTCTCCACCTGAGATCGCTGTTGGTCCTCTTTCTCTGCCTGAGGTCACCATGGGTCCTCCTTCTCCACCTGTGGTCGCCGTGAGTCCTCCGTCTTCGCCTGAGGTTGCTGAAGGTTGTCCGTTGTTGCCGCCGGGTTACCTCGCTGGTTAGCCATCGTCACCGCTGGGTTACCTCGCTGGTCAGCCACCCTCCTCATCTGGTTTCCTCGTTTGGCAGTCATCCTCCTCATCTGGTTTCCCCGTGGACCAGTCATCCCCTTCACCTAGTTTTCTTACTGGTCAGTCATCCTCCTCATCGGGTTTCCACCCCTGCAATCCGCAAAGGGCACTGGTTCCAGCTACCGCCTTCGGGGGGGGGGGCATCGTGCCCCATGGCCTGTTGGCTCAGGGATACTGGGAGGCCACCCGATGGACTTTTCCATCTGCTAAGGTGGCTCTGGAACTCTGGGAGGCCACCCAATTTATTCCACCATGTGATCGAGGGGTTCTGGGACTCTGGTAGACCACCTGAACTGCCTTATTTCTCTACCCACTATTCCTAGAGTTTTGTGTACAGCTTATATCTCTATCTATCTTATCTGGATGGATGTGCTCCATCCAACTTATATCTGGCTTATCTTATCTTATCTTATCTTATCTTATATGCTCTGTTTCATGGGTCTTGAGCAAGTTTTTTTGTTTTATCCCACCTAGCCTTGTTTCTCCCAAGGATTTTCTGTTCTTGTTGGGGGGTAGGGTCTTTTTGATGTTACCGTGGGTGTTTGGAATCCACCCCTTGAAGGAAGGGCTCTGTCATGATGCTGAGCATGGGGGGACTGTACTCATGCTCTTTTGTTATTTTGTTTTTGTTTTGTTTTTTTCTGTATTTTCCCATTTTAGTTCAATGTTCCTTCTGGTTGGTTGGATGTATGTTGTTATTTCAGTTTGCCATTTGGGTCTGTTTATGTAAGTCTCTGTTCCTAGTTATTATTCTGTCTTTGATATTATGCATTCATGACCTTCCGGTTTTGTATTTTAATTATTATTTGCTTGTGTGGACATGAGCCTCCCTTCATCTTTGCCCTCACCTCTCCTTTTGTATTTAGTTTCCTTGTATATTAAATTTATTGCATCTCTTGTCTTTGTATTTATCCTATCCTTGCTTTGGTGGGTTACTGTTATTATGATTTTCTCCTCGTGTATTATTTTGTCTGCCCTCATTTTGTATTGTATCCTCATGTACTCTTATTTTGACAGCGTGCTGTGTTTACGTCCGCTCGAGTTCAAGTTTGCGGTCTAGCACAGCTGTCATCATTTGGGACTAATTATTCCTCACTCTTGTGACCCACACCTGTAATCATTTGCTCATTTTCACTGTGCCATATTTAAAGGGTGTTGAAACGCTTCTCGTTGCAGTGCCCTTCTCAATGTGTAGACGGGAGTCTCTCATCTCATTTTTCTCCTATTACTGCTGTGTGTATCGATGGGTGTGCTCCATCCAGCTCACTTTATTCTCTGTTCCCCTGGCATTCCCGTATGCCTCAGCCTGGTCCCACCCAGGCTGTTCTATTTACCTCCAGACATGAGTTCCTATATGCCTTTCTCCCTGGTTTTGTCCTGCTGTTTAAGTGTTGTGTTTTTGTGTAGTTTTGTCTTTTTTATTGAATGTCAGCAACTTATCGTTCAGCGCTTGGGTCTTCTTTCTGCCCTGAGGGGCCAGTTTATGACAGCTACAAGAAAAAAGTTGCAAATTTACCAGAAAAAAAGGAGAAAAGTTTAAAAGAAAAAAATGTGCAAATTTCTGAAAAAAGTCACATATTTTTGAGGAAAAAAAGTCACAAATTTATGAGGAAAAAGGTTGCAATTTATGAAGAAAAAAGTTTGAGACTCAGGCGCAGGTCACACAAAATATTGCTATCGGGCATTAAAACACATTTGACATAAGGTCCGACCCAGGGAACACGCACACAGGCTCGAGTGCAATTCAATAACTTTATTGTGAGAATAACAGGTGTATGGGTGCGTGTTTGCGGGATGTAATGTATTGCAGGAGGACAGGATGCGTCGAGGGCAGAGCGGAGCGCCGTACAGCCAGGCAACCCTAAGGACAGAGCAAACAGAGATTAACTGCCGGTGCACACCCAGCAGAATTAACTTACAGTTTTATGCTCACTTGTAGATGGTAAGATGGCTGGCTCTGGCTAAAGCCGCAGGTCTCCCACCTGGAAGACAGTGTCCCTGAGTGCGCGAGGAAGAAGGAGGTAATCCGCCGCCAGGGAATCCACCTGTGCACAGGGGAGAAAACTGGAAACAAGGTAAGAGGATGCTGAGCTTACATGCTGACAGGGAGAAATCCAAAGAGCGCAGGCAGAGGGTTGGCATGCGCTGAGATGATGAGCGTTGGAAAGCAGACTGAGGCTCCAGGCGGAGCGGGCTATATAGCCTGAGACTGATGAGGCACAGGTGTGCAAGCAGCTGAGGTGGGAGACAGGCGAGAGCGAGTTGTAACAGTATCCCCCCCCCCCCCGAGCAGCGCCTCCCGGCTTTGGCTTACCTGGGTACGCCCAGTGAAACTCGGTGATGAGGCGTTTGTCCAGTACAAACGACGGGCACACTCAGGATCTCCACTCAGGGCCATACCCCTCCCAATCCACCAGATATTGCAGGCCGCGACCCCGGCGGCGGGAGTCCAGGATAGAATTGACCCCCCACGCCGGGTCGCCGTCAATCATCACGGGCGGGGGTTGAGCCCTAGGAGGAGGACAGAGCGGGTTAGTCACCAGGGGTTTAATTTGGGAGACGTGGAACGTCGGACAGACGCGGAGAGAGGGGGGGAGAGCCATACGCACAGCCACGGGGTTAATTACCTTGACGATGGGGAAGGGTCCAATGAAGCGCTGGGCCAGCTTCTTCTTCTCGGCCTTCAGGTTGATGTGCTGCATGGACAACCATACCTGTTGGCCCACTCGATAGTGGGGAGCGGCCCTCCTGCAACAATTCACTGTCCTGGAGTTGCGCTGCACCATGCATAAAAGGGCCTGGCGGGTCGCGGTCCAAAACCGCCGGCAGCGCCTGAGATGAGCCTGGATAGAAGGTACTGCCACCTCCCCCTCCTCTTCAGGGAACAGCGGAGGGTTGTAGCCCAGAGACGCCCGGAGGGGAGACATCCCAATGGCCGATGATAGAGTTGAATTGTGGGCATATTCTATCCAAGGAAGATGGGCGCTCCAGGAAGATGGACTGGAGGCGGTGACGCAGCACAGCAGCCTCTAGCTCCTGGTTAGTCCGCCCGCACTGCCCATTGGACTGGGGGTGATGACCGGACAACAGACTCACAGTAGCCCTCAAGACATTGCAGAAGCACCTCCAGACCCTGGACATGAACTGGGGCCCCCGGTCGGAAACGATGTCCACCGGAATCCCGTGTAACCTTACGACATGCTGGACCAACAAATCTGCTGTCTCCCGCACCGTAGGAAGGCCACGGAGCGGCACGAAGTGAGCGGCCTTCGAAAACCAGTCCACGATGGTCAGGATGGTGTCGAAGGAGTTGGACGTCGGGAGGCCGGTGACGAAGTCCAAGGCTACGTGGGATCAAGGCCTCCCAGGGGTCAGCAGGGGATGGAGGAGACCCGCTGGAGGAGAGGTCAAAGTCTTACCAGTGGCGCACTGGGGCCAGGCGCGGACGTAATTGGCGACGTCGTCCCGGAGGCCCAGCCACCAAAAGTATCTCTGGTGGAGCTCCACCTGCCGGGAGATCCCAGGGTGACAGGTGAGCTTAGACATATGGGCCCAATGGATGACGTCACCCCGGACGGATGACGGCACAAACAACCTCCCCGCTGGGCCGCCGCCAGGGTCCGGTTCGGCCTCCTGCGCCCTCCGGACCTTGTCCTTGATAGACCATGAGACGGTGCCCACAATGCTCGAGGCCGGCAGGATGGTGTGCTCCTGTTCTTTGGGGGCCTGTGGGGCAAACTGCCTGGACAGCGCATCCGGCTTGGCGTTCTTAGAGCCGGGGTGGTAGGTGATGGTGAACCTGAAGGAGCCAAAGAACAGGGACCAGCACGCCTGGCGGGCATTCAGGCGCTTGGCCATCCTCAGGTACTCCAGGTTCTTGTGATCCGTCCAGACCACAAAAGGTTGTGCTGCCCCCTCCAGCCAGTGACGCCACTCCTGCAACACGAGCTTCACCGCTAGGAGTTCTCTGTCGCCGACGTCGTAGTTCCTCTCCGCAGCAGACAGGCACTGGGAGAAGAAGGCGCAGGGGCGGACCACCCCATCCACCGGAGAGCGCTGAGATAGTACCGCCCCCACCCCAGTGTCGGAGGCATCCACTTCGACGAGGCACTGTAGCGCGGGGTCCACTTGAGTCAGGACCCGGGAGGAGGAGAACTCCACCTTCAGGGCTGCGAAGGCAGACGCAGCCTCCTCTGTCCACCGGAACGGCACCTTGGGGGAGGTGAGGCGGGTCAGGGGAGAAGCGATGGAGCTATACTTGGGAACGAAGCGGTGGTAGAAGTTGGCAAACCCCAGGAACTGTTGGAGTTGTTTCCTGGACGAAGGGGGAGGCCACTCGACTACCGCCTTGACCTTGGCAGGATCGGGGAGGATTTGGTTACGAGACACGATAAAGCCCAAGAAGGAGGTCTTGTCAGCGTAAAACTCACACTTCTCTGCTTTAACGTAGAGTCTGTTCTCCAGAAGACGTTGGAGGACCCACCTCACATGAACCTGATGCTCCTCACAGGTCCGGGAGAAGATCAGGATGTCGTCCAGGTAGACAAAGACGAAAACCCCCAGGAAGTCTCAAAGGATGTCATTAATTAGCCGCTGGAAGACGGCCGGAGCGTTGGTGAGCCCAAACGGCATAACAAGGTATTCAAAATGGCCACTGGGGATCCGGAACCCCGTCTTCCAATCATCGCCCTCCCGGATCCAAACAAGGTGGTAAGCGCTGCAGAGGTCCAGCTTCGTAAACCAGGAGGTCCCCTGGAGAGAGTCGAAGGCGGAATCCATCAGCGGCAGCGTGTATTTATCCTTTATCGTGATGTCATTCAAGGCCCAGAAGTCGATGCATGGCCGAAGGGACCCATCCTTCTTATCGACAAAGAAAAACCCAGCTCCGAGTGGGGACGAGGAGGGTTGAATGATACCGGCCCTGAGCGACTCCTTTATGTAAGCATCAATGGCCTCTGGAGCAGATAAGCTGTACAAGCGGCTCGATGGTAAAGGCGCCCCCGGGCGGAGGTTAATGGTGCAGTCATACAGGCGGTGGGGGGGAAGAGATAGCGCTTTGGACTTGCTGAAGACTGTCCCGAGATCGTGGAACTCCAGAGGCACCTTGGAGAGGTCCGGAGGGGAGGAGTCAGAAGAGGAGAGGGGCAGCGAAGGAGCGCAGGCAGCGGACTGGAGACAGGTGCCCAAACAAAAGGTGCTCCAGGAGAGGACACTTCCGGATCGCCAGTCGAAGGCTGGGATGTGGAGGCGCAGCCAGGGGTAACCCAGAATGACGGAGGCGGCCGAGGTGGGCAGTACGAACAGGCTGAGGTCCTCCCAGTGATTCCCGGAGATAATGACGGAGACAGGGACTGTCCGGTGCGTTACCTTCCCTAGGGGTGTTTTAGAGAGGGTGACCAGATTGAGAGGAGCCGGCAAGGCTTGGCAGGGGATGCCCAGGCGGGTTGCCAGGCTCTTAGAAATAAAGCTTTGTTCCGCCCCCGAGTCCACCAGTGCATGAGTGAGGTGTTCGGTGAGATTGTGACAGAACCGGATCAGCAAGAGGCATTTTGATAGGGAGTTAGGCGGGGACGAGTCCGCGAGGCCCCCTACAGCGACTCGCGGACTCCCCCTTTTGGCTTAACCGGGCAGGACTCCACGGAGTGCTGATCGTCTCCGCAATACATGCAGAGACCCAGCTCCCTGCGGCGCTGTTTCTCTGCCAGCGGAAGATTGGTCCGCCCAATCAGCATCGCCTCTGATTCATCGGCAGGCTCTGGCGCGGGCAACGCCAGGGGGCGAGGTTGAAAGGTGCGGGGAGACACTCCGCCTGAGCGGCTGAACGATTCTGCTCGGTGGCCTGCTCTCTCAACCTGTTATCTAAGCTGATAGCTAGGGAAATTAATTTAGAAAGCCGTTCCGGAAAATCCCGGCAGGCCAGTTCATCCCGGAGGCTAGGACTCAGACTACGGGCGAAAATGCTGCAGAGGGCAGCATCCCCCCACCCAACTTCCGCTGCTATCACCCGGAAGTCGACAGCGTAATCGGCCGCTGACCGACTGCCCTGGTGAAGGTTTAGTAGCCGGGTGGTTAGCACACTGTCACGGTCCGAATGATCGAACACTTCACTGAAATCGTGCACCAACTGGGCATAGGTCAGGTTCGCGTAGCTGGGCCTCGCCATTACGGCGTAAGCCCAAGCTAACGCTTGCCCTTCCAGGAGGTTAGCCACGTACCCAATTCGGCTGTGATCAGTCGGGAAGTCCCTGGGGACGCGCTGGAACACCGACTCGCATTGAAGAATAAACCCCCGGGTTTCACCAAGCTTCCCGCTGAAGCGCGTGGGCATAGGAATGGGAGTGAGGTGGGTGAGCGGCCCCAGGTTAGCCTGGCTAGTGGGGAGACCAACGGGCGCTGGCCCGCTGCGTTGAACCGGAGGGAACGCCTGTTGGGGATCCAGACGGTCCAACCGGTGGTTAATCTGAGCTAATTGATTAAGGATTACCTGCTGCTGGTGAGTGAGTTGATCTACTCGAGCCTCGAGAGTGTTAAATCGGTGTGCGAGCCCGCTGTTCGCTGGGCCACTCTGCTGGAGCCGTACTGACATAAGGTCCGACCCAGGAAACATGCACACAGGCTCAAGTGCAATTCAATAACTTTATTGTGAGAATAACAGGTGTATGGGTGCGTGTTTGCAGGATGTAATGTATTGCAGGAGGACAGGATGTGTCGAGGGCAGAGCGGAGCGCCATACAGCCAGGCAACCCTAAGGACAGAGCAAACAGAGATTAACTGCCGGTGCACACCCAGCGGAATTAACGTACAGTTTTATGCTCACTTGCAGATGGTAAGGTGTCTGGCTCTGGCTAAAGCCGCAGGTCTCCCGCCTGGAAGATAGTGTCCCTGAGTGCGCTCGGTGCGGTGAGGGGAGTGATGGCGAGGAAGAGGGAGGTAATCCGCCGCCAGGGAATCCACCTGTGCACAGGGGAGAAAACTGGAAACAAGGTAAGAGGATGCTGAGCTTACGTTCTGACAGGGAGAAATCCAAAGAGCGCAGGCAGAGGGTTGGCATGCGCTGAGATGATGAGCGTTGGAAAGCAGACGGCTCCAGGCCAAGGCTCCAGGCGGAGCGGGCTATATAGCCCGAGACTGATGAGGCGCAGGTGTGCGAGCAGCTGAGGCGGGAGACAGGCGAGAGCGAGTCGTAACAACATTTGGTCGACAATTGGTGTCTCTGTGCGGGAAAATTAAAATCTATACCTTTTGAAAAAGAAAGAAAAAGTTGCAAATTTACTAGGGAAAAAAGCTGTAAATTTTTGAGAAAAAAGCTGCAAATTTACTAGAAAAAAGATACAAATTTATGATACAAAAGTTGCAAATTTACTGGAAAAAAGTTACAAATTTATGATAGAAAAGTTGCAAATTTACAAGAAAAAATACTTTTTCATGAGAAAAATTGGAGCAAAAAGCAGAAAATTAGAAAACCTGAAAATTTATGCAAAAAAGAAAATCCCCTCACAAATTTAGAAAAATGTTGAATTTTTCTGAGGAAAACATACCCACAAATTTGAAAGAAAAAGCTCTCCAAAAGGGTACTTGGGTCAACGAGCAAGAGCTGCACTTCATATCAATCTATGCACATGCCTGGCATGGTTCTTGTGTACTAATTTAACAGAATTTGTGGCGTTCACAAATCTTGTAGTATTTTGGTGAAATTCAACAGAAACCAAATTGAAAGAATCAGAAGAAGTTCACTAGTTGACACTATTTTCTGTCTCATTCCCCTCTTTTCCCCCTTCCTGCTAAAATCCTCCCAATTCTGACTGGCACTATCAGCTTGTCCCAAATCTTCATCAAACGTACAACACATATGATGTTTGCTCTGAGAAATCCTCCAGCAGCCTCTTCTCCTTCCGTTACTGGAGTCTGCTGTTGACTTCAACCTTCTGAATCAGAAATGGAAGTTCGTGACATGACGGTTTCTGGACATCTTTGGAATATATTGACTAAACTTGCCCTTTAATTAAAACTTTAGGATCTTAGAAATGTGACTCAAAGCCTATCTGTTAAACCCTTAGCATTCCAGTCAATTTTCCTAAAATGCTTAAATTTAGCATAAGCAAAGAAAATCAAATTCTTCACTGAGTGGCAAGAGAAAATATGAAACGACCCGCCAGCAGAACACCGGAATTTTAAGAGGTTACAAAAATCCCTAAATTTCAAGAAAAACTTCACAAAATTGAAAAAACGTCCCAAAATTTCATGAAAAAACTCCCAAGTTTACATAAAGAACTTCACAAAATTAATTGAAAAAAGTCCCAAATTTAAAAGGAAAATTCAAAAAATGAATTAACCTCTTATGCCAGTCAATTTTCCTAAATTGCCTACATTTAGCATAAGCTAAGAAGATCAAATTCTTTCTTCATTGAGTGGCAATAAAAAATTTGAAACGTCCCACCTGCAGAACACTGGAATTTAAAGAGGTTAAACTGACTGATTTACAGTTTTTTAGATTGGAATTATAAATCAGATGTATTTCAGTTTTTATCGAGTTCACCTCAGCGTAGTGACCCCATGTTAGCAGTGATGTCAAATGCACACTCTCTGTTTGCGGGGAAATCTTATTTACGTGACAGTTTACAGCGGCTTTGTTGAATTGCATTGATTAGATCTTGGTGAAAACCAGGATTTGATTTTTTTTTCTCTCTTTTAAGTTGAGGTTTACGTATGAGAGTGAAACCAAAAAGGATGGGCCTGAATTCCTCTTCTCAGAACATTCAAGCTTTGATCATCAATGCAGGACAGAGACAACACATCAAAATACAAAATACATCTCCAGAGTATGGAGCCAAACTGTGTACGTGACACTGGACAGCATGTGCATTTAAAGGTTGAACTGAAGCTATTTTCATTAAAACAAATACGTTTTTGGACTACAATTACATTTACAGAGTTAAAGGTGTGAGCTCAAATTGGGCTACTGTTGTTAATGGGGTACCACAAGACTCTTTGTGGTTCACTTTTATCTTCTCTATGCATAAATGATATAGGGGTAAACACAGATGGAACATACAATATATTCATTGGTAGTAGTGCAGTCCCTGTATGACCCTGTGTGGACTGGTGACATCACAGAAGTGATGCTTGCACCAAAGAATAGATGGTACATATTAAGAACACCTAAGGAGTTCTGAACATCCCCTTATAAGGTGTTGTTCAGTCATAGAAACCCAGTAGAAAAAGACATATATAGAGTGTGTGGACACAGAAGAAGAGGAGCGGCCTGGGTGGCTGACGTCTACGGCCAAGATGTGTAGCGTGATGATATAGAGTGAAGTGATGATATAGAGTAAAGTACATGGAAACGAAGAAGAGTGATGTCTGAAGATAGAGTTGAGGTTTGATTGGACACAGCAATGATGATAGGACTACAGCTCCTGAACGGATGGAGCGATGGTGTGGAATGAAGTGCGTGGCGGTAATGCATCTGTAAGCTGGTTGCCAATCGCCAATCAAATCTAAAAGAAGAAGAAGAAGAAGTAGTAGAATTCCAGTAGACCTGTACGATGATATAGAGTGAAGTACGTGGCAGTAATGCACCTGTAAGCTGGGTGCCAACCACCAATCAAATCTAAAAGAAGAAGTAGAAATCCAGTACAGCACATCTTATTACACTGTCACAAGTATGGAAATGAAAGAGAGAGAATGAAAAATGAAGTTTTAGAGGCCGGTAAGGAATGGGATTTAACTGGGATTTTGGGAACAGATGGAGATGGAGAGGCACTAAGAATCACGAGAAGGGCTCTTTTCTCTTTTTTAAATAACACAGGATTAAGTCATAGAATTTAGAGGTCAGGCTCAAATGACATAATGTTACACACTCTTGTACAGTAGGTGGTGGTATGCACCTTTCAGTTGTTTGCTATCCGCCAGTAACCGAGAGAAGAAGAGGTAGAATTCCAGTAACATGACCATACCTTATCTTATAAGGAGTTCTTATAAAGAGAAATGGTCAAGGTTTTTTTTTTTTTTTTGCTAATTCTACAGCTCGCCAGGAGGCAGGAGGACCAGGAGCTCTTCAGCTGCTCCTAGGAGACAGTCCAAGGACGGATAATTTTTTCACACATAATGAGTTGTTCAGAACTCCTTATAAGAACTCCTTATACAAAGATATAGAGTGATGATAATCAGGTCAGTGGCGGTAATGTACCTGTAGGCTTGTTGCCAACCACCAAGCAAATCTAAAAGAAGAAGAACAAAGAAGTAATGGTCAAGGGCCAGAGACAGATAGAGTGATGATATAGAGTGAAGTACGTGGCGATAATGCACCTGTAAGCTGGTTGCCAACCGCCAATCAAATCTAGAAGAAGAAGAAGTTCTTAACAACTCATTATAAGGTCTTCTAAGGAAGATCCAGTTCTGGAGCTCGGATTGGGCCCAAATTTTTATTATTTTATTCCACCAGCCTCCAGAGCCTGCCCTGCAAATTTCAGCTCCCAACTCCCAGTGGTTATACCTTTACAACCTCTGTGTTCATTTAATAGGTCCCCTATAGATGTTCATTAAAGATTTCCCCTCCTAAACTTCCACATATCCAGGGAGGCTGAAATTTAAAGGGGTTATTAGACTTTATATGTCAATATGACATATGTCATATGTCAATGGACAGTTACAGAAATCTTTTGATTGCAGTGATTGCCTCAAAAGGTTGTGCAACAAAATATTAAGTTAAGGGTACCATCATTTTTGTCCAGGCCTGTTTCATGAGTTTGTTTTTTAAAATAATTCTGTTGAACCACAATTCAAAAGAATTGTCTGATTTTCATTGGTTAATTTTCATAGAATTTTTATTTATTACCACTTTTGTCAGATTCAAGTTATTTCTGTGACCATTGTGGGTTTTTCTTTCATTAACAGAGGGGTACCAACAATTGTGTCCACGTGTGTAAGAAGTTCTTATAAGGAGTTCTGAACAGCTCCTTATAAGGTGTTGTTCAGTCATAGATTTCCAGTCACATGACCATACCTTATCTTATAAGAAGTTCTCATAAGGATTTCTGGACAACTCCTTATAAGGTTTTCTAAGGAAGACCTGGTTCCGGAGCTCGGATTGGGCCTAAATTTCTTATCATTTTATCCCACCGGCCTCCAGAGTTTGCCCTGTTAAGAACTCTTTGGACACACAGGACACACAGGATAGTTACATAGCTTAAAGGTCAGCCTGAGAGAAGACCAGTTGGACCATTGGGGTGGTGGACGGACTTCGGCGGGTGGAGGGTTGGGACGGCGTTTGTGTCTGTGTTTGGTTGGCGGTGGTAGTGATTTGTTTGTGCTGTGCTCTGACTGTGACATTATGGCATCTAGCTCTGACGGGCTCGATAAAGATGATATGGGTTGGACACTACCCAGGTATGGGAGGCGAAAAAGAGCAGCTAGGGGGGCATCAAGAGGTAGAAGTGGGTCAGATGAGAGTGACGCGGGAGGAAGTAACAATGCAAAGAAAACACAAACCAGCCAACATGGATGGCAGCTTGATGATGTTGGGAATGAATGGAAGGTTGTCATTGAGTTCAATCAGTGTTAACTTAACACTATCACCCTGTTAAGTTAACAAAAGCAATTGAGAAAGAAATTGGGAGAGTTAAGTTTGCAAAGTTCTTGAATAATAACCGGCTGTTAATTCATGCATCAAGTAAACAACAGCAAGAGAAAATACTGGCAATGACATGTCTAAACGGAGAACAAATGAAGGCACATGTTCCTGGTGCAATGGCAAACTTGAGGGGAGTTACAGTATATCAGGTGTCCCTCTGAGCATGTCTATGGAAGAAGTGAAAAACGAGATCCAAGGAGGAAAGGTGAAGGATGTGAAAAGGCTAAAGAGTAAAAGAGAAGGTTCACTGAAGGATACAGTGTCTGTAATGATCCAGTTTGAGGAAAGACTTCCTAAATAAGTCCAAATAGGACACCTGTATTACAGTGTCAGAGAATATGTCCCAAAGCCACTCAGGTGCTACAAATGTCAAAAGATGGGTCACACTGCTCAGCAATATAAGGGAAAGTTAAGATGTGGTAGATGTGGAGGGGAGCACGAATATGGTAAATGTGAAAAGGATGCCAAAGTAAAGTGTTGCAACTGCGGGGGTGACCACAGTGCTGCATATGGAGGATGTGCTGTGCAGAGGGAAGCTAGACAAGCCCAGGAAATCAGAATAAGTAAGAAAATCTCGTATGCGGAAGTTCTAAACACAGTTAGAGAGGCAGGAATGGTCAGAAACATAACAGGCCTTTCTCAAAGAAGTTCAGCTCAAAGGGAAGAACAGCCATCAACAAATCCCACACAAGCACAAGATCATGCTGCTTCAAGGAACTGTTGTGTTCACAAATGCAAAATGGATGATGACACATTGATAGTTAAGAGGATAAACTTTGTAGCTTTTATCTGCCACACCATTAATGTTGCAACACAACTACAGAAGAAAAGTGACAGAATCAAAACCATTGTGGAAACAGCAGGAAGATTCCTAGAGGTGAAAGATATCAAAGCCGACCAGATTCATGTTTTATTGAAAGCTGAAACAGATGTTGAAACTTATTATCTGAATTATGGTACTACACATACTACAGTGGAATGTGAGGAGTCTTATAAGAAAATGGACAAGAACTCAAGAAGTATCTTGACAAACTACTAGTTTATTCCAGAGGTAGTATGTGTACAGGAGACATGGCTTCAACCTCACTTAGATTTTGTTATTCCAGGATATAGTTCAATCAGACAGGATAGAAGTAACATTGAAAATGGAGGAGGATGTGCCACTTTCATTAAAGATGGCCTGACACATAGGGTGATTCCCTCCCTTGAGGATATAGAGTGTAATATTATTGAAATATGTAGGCCAAATGGACAAGGAAATATTAAGCTGATCAATTATTACAACCCATGTAGGAAGTTAACAGCAGATACTTTCAGTGTTATGGCAGGGGAAAGCCATATGAAAGAAGTATGGTGTGGAGACTTCAATGCTCATAACAGCTTGTGGGGAAGCACACATACAGATAACAATGGAAATGTTGTGGAAGAGATGTTAGACGAAAGATCGTTAATTTGTCTCAACAGTGGTGAAGGTTACCAGGGTGGATGTGCATAGGGGCACATCATCATGTATTGACCTGACTGGTATCTGATTTTTTAGTGAGTGCCTGTGAATGGACGGTTATGAACAGGGCAACTATGGGAAGTGATCACTTCCCATTACTTAGTATGTATACAAGAGGGAAGACGTTTTACAAGATGGTGTTTTGACAAGGCAGATTGGGAAAAATTTAGGCAATACTGTGTACAATCATGTCATTTGGTAACATTATAAGGTGGTATAGAAGAGCGCTCAAGTCAGGAAACAATCATATTCTGAATGCTGCAATAGCAAGTATACCTAAGAAAACAACATGGAGTAGGAAGAAAGTTGGACCCTGGTGGAATGAGGAATGTAGTATTGCAGTAAAAGAGCGAAACAAGGCATTCAGAGAGCTGAGAAAGAATATGAATAGTGAAAATTTAACAGATTATAAAAAGAAAAGGGCAGTAGCTCAAAGGATTATTAAAAACAGGAAAAGGTCAACATGGAGAGAATTTTGTTCGACCCTTGGTAGGAAAACAGAACTAGGTGATGTCTGGGGTATGTTTAAAAAAATGAGTGGGAAGAGGGTGTCAGTTAAAGTCCCAGCTCTTGTGGATGGGGACAAGACGGCTGTATCAGACAAAGAAAAGGCAGAAGATCTAGGTAGAGCATTTGCTGCAGTGCATAGAGGAGAACATCTTGGTGAGAGTCATAGACAGCAAAGGGAGCATAAACTCAGAGAAAATGCAAACTTAAAAAAGGAAGACGATATGACTGTGTTAGACCTCGAGCTCACAATGTTGGAGCTTAAGAGAGCTTTGCATGACAGTGGATACACAGCTCCAGGATATGATCAGTTAAGCTATGCTATGTTCCAGCAGTTGCCTATGCAACCAGTGGAACTGGTGCTGAAATTGTTTAACAGAATATGGAAGGAGGGGGTTATCCCAAGTGGGTGGGAAAAAGGCTATAATTTTACTATTTAATAAGCCAGGAAAAGATCCAGCTCAACCAGGCAATTACAGGCCAATAGCATTAACGTCACACTTAGGGAAATGGATGGAGAAGGTGTTAGTTTATAGACTCTCATATGTACTACAGCAAAGACAATTAATAAACAACTATCAGAATGGTTTTAGAAGAGGAAGATCCACAGTGGATGCTCTTGTTAGGGTAAGTAATGCTATTGAAAAGACTCTCAAAATGAAAGAAGTAATGGTTATAGTTTTTCTGGATACTGAAAAGGCTTATGACTCACTGTGGAGGGATGGACTTCTTATGAAATTGAATAAAATGGACATTGGTGGTAGGATGTATAATTGGATAATGGATTTTTTAACACACAGGACAATTAGGGTTAAAGTAGGATCAAAAGTTTCTAATGACTTTGAAAAAGAAAATGGTGTTCCTCAGGGGAGTGTGATAAGCCCAGTTTTATTCAACATAATGATTAATGACATGTTTGAGGATCAAGAGGGATCCATCAAAACAGCTCTATATGCAGATGATGAAGCCATATGGACGAGGGGAAGAAATGAGAAATTTGTGTTCAAAAGTATCAGGAAAACAATGGAAAAAAGTGCAAAAGTGGTCATATGACTGGGGATTTAAATTTTCAAACAGTAAAACCTGCTGTATGATTTTCACAAAAAAAAAATGCAGAACTGGTACAGAACCATTAACATTATATAATCAACCAAAAGAGAAAAAAAAATTGGTTGTTTTGTTTTTTTTCTCTTTTTTATGAAAAAAAAAATGTCCATTAGCAAAGAAAAAGCTTAAACAGAAACATGTCGACAAGCCATGGTTAACTAAAGGATTACAAAAAGCGTGTAAAAAGAACAATTCCCTATATAAAGCTTTTCTAAAGAAAAGGACAAAAGAAGCAAAGCAGCAGTATAAAACATACAAAAATAAGTATATATAATGAGATGTAGTAAAAGAGACTATTACAGTAAAGAACTGGAAAAAAACCGAGAACACTAAAAATACATGGACAATACTTAACAATATTCTTGGAAATAAAAACAGAAATACAAGCTACCCAACCATCCATCCATCCATCCATCCATCTTCTACCGCTTTTCCGGAGGTCCGGGTCGCGGAGGCAGCAGTTCAAGCAGAGAAGCCCAGACTTCCCTCTCCCCAGCCACCTGCTCCAGCTCTTCAGAGGGGATACCAAGGCGTTCCCAGACCAGCTGGGAGACATAGTCTCTCCACCGAGTCCTGGGTCTGCCCCGGGGTCTCCTCCCAGTGGGACGTGCCTGAAACACCTCAAGTGGGAGGCGTCCAGGAGGCATCCTAATCAGATGCCCGTACCACCTCAACTGACTCCTTTCAATGTGGAGGAGCAGCGGTTCTACTCTGAGCCTCTCCCAGATGACTGAGCTCCTCACCCTATCTCTGAGGGTGAGTCCAGCAATCCTACGGAGAAAGCTCATTTCAGCCGCCTGTATCCGCGATCTCCTTCTTTCGGTCATTACCCAAAGCTCGTGACCATAGGTGAGAGTAAGAACGTAGATTGACTGGTAAATCGACAGCTTTGCCTTAGAACTAAGCTCCCTCTTCACCACAACAGACCGGTACAACGTCCGCATCACTGCAGATGCTGCTCCAATCCGTCTGTCGATCTCTCGCTCCATTCTCCCCTCACTCGTGAACAAGACCCCAAGATACTTAAATTCCTCCACTTGGGGCAGGAGCCTGTCCCCAACCCGGAGAGGACGATCAACCTTTTTCCGGCTGAGGACCATGGACTCGGACTTGGAGGTGCTGATTCTCATCCCAGCCGCTTCACACTCAGCGGCAAACCATCCCAGCAAGAGCTGTAGGTCATTGCTGGATGAAGCCAACAGGACAACATCATCTGCAAACAACAGAGATGAGATCCTGTGGTCACCAAACATGACACCCTCCATTCCCTGGCTGCGCCTAGAAATCCTGTCCATAAAAATTATGAACAGGATCGGTGACAAAGGGCAGCCCTGGCGGAGTCCAACTCTCACTGGGAATGACTCCGACCGAGTGTTGGCAATACGAACCAAACTCTCACAACGGTCGTACAGAGACCGAATAGCTCGTAACAACAAGCCCGATACCCCATACTCCCGAAGCACCCCCCACAAAAATCTACAAGGGACGCGGTCAAATGCCTTCTCCAAGTCCACAAAACACATGTAAACTGGTTGGGCAAACTCCCACGAACCCTCGAGAATTCTCGAGAGGGTACAGAGCTGGTCCGATGTGCCACGGCCAGGACGAAAACCACATTGCTCCTCCTGAATCCGAGGTTCGACCAACGGCCGGACTCTCCTCTCCAGTACCTTGGCATAGACCTTCCCAGGGAGGCTGAGGACTGTGATCCCTCTAAAGTTGGAGCACACCCTCCGGTCCCCTTTTTTAAAGAGAGGAACCACCACCCCGGTTTGCCATGCCAAAGGCACTGCCCCCGACCTCCACGCAATGTTGCAGAGGCGTGTCAACCATGACAACCCAACAACATCTAGGGCCTTGAGGTACTCAGGGCGAATCTCGTCCACCCCTGGGGCCCGGCCACCAAGGAGATTTTTAACCACCTTGGCGACCTTAGCCCCTGTGATAGGCGAGTCATCCCCCTCGTCCCCAAACCCTGCTTCCACTGTGGAAGGCGTATCAGTGGGATTGAGGAGATCCTCGAAGTATTCCTTCCACCGCCCGACGATGTCCCCAGTCGAAGTCAACAGTGTCCCATCCGCACCATACACAGTGTGGACGGGGAGCTGCTTTCCCCTCCTGAGCCGCCGGACAGTTTGCCAGAATCTCTTTGAGGCCGACCGAAAGTCTTGTTCCATGGCCTCACCGAACTCCTCCCATACCCGGGTTTTTGCTTCAGCAACCACCCGAACTGCACTCCGCTTGGCCTGCCGGTACACCTCAGCTGCTTCGGGAGTCCCACAAGCCAACCAAGCTTGATAGGACTCCTTCTTCAGCTTAATGGAAGGTTTTTTTTTTTGTTTTTGTTTTTTTTTTGTTACTTATTTGTACCCGTAGGTAGACTTGGTTTGCAGTCTGGTGACAAGCCACCGGCTGCTGGTCGCTGCGTGCACGAGCGCCCTAAACCTACATGTTTTGTTTTTTTTTGGTGTAAAAAGCTGAAGCTACCCAATATAGAAGCTACCCAACCAATCTTTCAAAAAAAAAAAAAAAAAAAAAAAAAAACCCGACAGAGTGTGAATGCAGTCTCACTTGCAGATGAATTTAATAAACTTTTTGTTAACATTGGTCCTAATTTTGCATGAGAAATACCCATTACGGCACCTACAGGTGATACAATAAGCAAAAACATTGCTATAAAAGACTCCATTTTCATAAAGAACACAGACAAGAGAGAGGTCATTGAAATTGTTAAGTTGTTTTAAAGTAAAACATCTACGGACTGTGATGGTATTGACATGCTCTTAGTCAAAGCTATCATTGAATGCTTAGTGAAGCCACTGACGTATATCTGTAACTTGTCTCTCCAAACAGGTATATTTCCCAATGCAATGAAAATAGCCAAAGTAATTCCGATATACAAGACGGTGTCATGGTGCGGCCCTCGTGGACTGCAAATGAGACGCTATAGGCGACCAGTGAGTTTGCGTATTTATTTAACAAAGAAAAGGTACAAAATAATGAGCCACGTGGGGCAAAACACAAACAAGGACTATGGTTAAGGCACTCAGATGATAAACACAGGCTAAGGAGTAAACTTACAGAGAATGGCGAGGAACAGGAGGATGACTGGAGCCGGGACGTAGGGACTCCAACCTAACGTTGGGGACACCAGCGTTATCCATACACAAATGAGGTTGCAGCCCCAAGAGACCGAAGCTGCTCCCTAAAATAGAAAGCACAGCTGATGAGGGCATCATCAGCTCCACTGATTCCAGCTGTCACAGCCAGCTCAGTTCTGACAGCCGGAAGCCCCGCAGAGACGCTGTCAGAATAAGAGCTCTGAGGGACCATAAGGAATACTAATGAATGGGATAAAAGTACTGCATGACCCGAGCGCAGACGAGATCGGCACTCAGACCATGACAATACTCCCCCCCCGAAAAATGCACTCTGGGCGTAACCGTAACATCCAGGCCTCCCCCCCCACCCAGAAGGATACGAAATCTCACCCAGGGCGGGTGGGGGGAGGAAAAGGCTCGGCGGGCAAGAATCAAAGAAAAGACACCAAAAAACAACGACCAGGGCCAAAAACAAAACAAATACGAGCGTAGTGCACAACAGAGCAAGGGGGAAAAAAAAAACAAAACACAGATGTACTCCATTACGCACAGGCAGAGGACAACACCAAAAAAGTAAATAACAAATACACGATTAAACACCATAATAAGCAGGCGTCTTTCCACCAGAGAAGGGAAAACACAAAATCACGCTAAAATAACGGTGAAATACACAGTACAATAACACCAGCGCATCCCTAAAATTACAGCAGAGCAGAGGGAAAAAAAAAAAAACAGGGATGACAGCAGGCAAAGACACAATGGCATGAAGCCAACAGTTCGGGGGGGTCTTCCTGCGTCAAGCGTCCAAATTGCTGGCAGGGGAAAAAGGAAGAGTTCGGGCGACCTACCCCAGTCCCAGACCCGGAGAAACAGTACTTCTGGCGGCCGGACCAGGTCGCCAAGCAGAAAGTTCAGTTTGTCGAGTGGCCAACGGAGAACGCCAAACCGGCAAAACAGTTTCCCAGGTGGCTGACCCGCGTCACTCAGCCACCAGGACTGCAGGGGAAAACTTGGAAACGGCCCCCCATAGAGAGGGAAAACGAGGAAGGGTCGGACTGATAACGGATAACTCCAGCGGCCCCTGATGGAAGGGGAAAAAGAACAGGGGAAGGATGAGGGACAAGTCCGGCGTCGCTCAGCAGAGGATCTGCAGCTTCACCTCCGAACTTCACCAGATTAGGCACTGTCCTCCTATCATATCCCACGTGAGCCCGAGCTGCACCCACGATGGACCCCGATCGGATCGCGGTTGCACCCACGATGGACCCCAATTGGGTCGCGACTGCACCCGTGATGCACCCCGACTGGGTCGGCGCAGCACCAGGGACGGCCTCCAAACCCGAACCCGAAACCTCCAGCACAGCGACCGGGATCGACTCCGCACCGGTGACCCTGGGAGAAGGCTCAGGAGAAGAAAAAGAAAAGGGATCAGGATCACCGGTAGCGACAGAGCCCAGTGAGACGAGCTCGGATGTAGTGGACGGCTGCACCCGGCTCGTCTCCCCGAGAGACAGGTAAGAATGCTCCAGAACTGAGAGGAGAAAGACAAAATAGAGCACTTGCCTGATCTCGAGTTCTGTCGCCATCCAGGACTTCAACGATCCGGGTTCAGACGGAAGAAGGTCGTCATCTGGTTCCCACTCAGCTGCGGGCTCCGCAGCCGGCATGATGGAGTCCACAGTCTGGAGATCCCCTGACACAGATGTCCACGCCGAGGGCCTGCACAGCGTGATGGCAGGGGCTCCGTGACCTGCCGGGTCGGATTGTCCCTCCGTGGAGACCCGGGGATGCTTGTTCGTCGGCGCAGGCTCCAATCCGCAGTCTCCAATCCGCAGTCTGCCCTCCTCCTCTGCCCATGTCGTGGCTGCGGGGCTGGATCCAGGGTCTCCAGGCCCGCAGGCTCCCTCCTCATCCGACGGCGTAGTCCACACTCAAGGGAAGGAGACACAAAGGTAGCAGGTTCATAATTAATTACTGCAGCAAGTGGAGGGAGCTCGGGGGACTGTGAACCCTGAACTCCACCCCCAGGAATCAAACAAGGCAGTTCATCCAGTGAAGGAAAAGAATGAAGAGACACTTGTCTGATCCGCTGAGGGCAGTTGGAACCCGCTGCAGTGGACTTGGTTCTCCCCTTCCCCCGCTGGATGGAGACAGAGGACCCCCCGGGAAGACAAAGAGGAGCCTCTTGCACCGGATCAGGAACGGAAGCAGCCGGAGACGGACTCGTGGACTTCACAGCAGCTGGAGGGGGCGTCGAGGAGGGGAGAGGAACAGCCGAAGCGAACCGGGATCGAGGAGCCGACAGAACAGCGGGGACAGATGACCCGGAGGCAGAGGTGGCTGTCTTACTCCTCCGACGAGGCACGGAGGCTGCAGCTGGCTGGGAGACAGAGTTCGTGCGGCTACCCAGAACTGGATCCGGATGGGGTTCTCGCTGAGGCTTGCAATCAGCATGATGACGACGTTTACTGGCAGAGGGCGAGGCGAAGGTGAGGTTAGGGAAACGCTGCTCCTGCACAGAAACAGAGGAGAGCAGGTCAGCATATTCAGGGTAATCATACAGTTCTGGATTCCTCTCCACCAGCCTGACCACCGCCGTCACATGCTTCATAATCGGTGTAGGATGGGAGGCAGAGTGAGCTGCAGCCACTCGGTCCCGGATGGAAATCGCTGTCAGCTGTAAATCCTCCGGGGGAATTCCGACTGACGTCTCACTCCGGAGAGGATGACCTCCGGGTGGTGCGAACTGCTGGACTGGATGAGGGATAGGAATGGGATCCCGAAGCGAGGAGCGAGGATGCCTCCTCTTCGGCTTCCTGCCGGAGTTTCCCTCCAGCCCACGGAACTTCTCCCAGAAAGCAGAGATGTCCGCCATCCTCGCCGTGATTTCAGGATGGTCAGCGTAGCGAGGATGGCGGTTAATGATCGCCTCAGCGAGGTCCAGGTACCAGCGTGAGGCGCTGGGGACAGAGTGATGGCGGGCGCTGGAGATGATCCCGTCGATCTCGATATGGGCCATCACCAGCTCATAGCCCAGGCTCATGGCGTAGCCCATGAGCGGTGCCATCTCCCAGCACACTGGTACACGGTAAGTGGAAAATCAAGTCGAAACAAACTCATGATCACCGGCGTCTCAGTCTGGCTGCGACCTACTGTCATGGTATGGCCCTCGCGGACCGCAAATGAGACGCTATAGGCAACCAGTGAGTTTGCGTATTTATTTAACAAGGAAAAGGTACAAAATAATGAGCCACGTGGGGCAAAACACAAACAAGGACTATGGTTAAGGCACACAGACAATAAACACAGGCTAAGGAATAAACTTACAGAGAATGGCGAGGAACAGGAGGATGACTGGAGCCGGGATGTAGGGACTCCAGCCTAACGTTGGGGAGACCAGCGTTATCCATACACGAATGAGGTCGCAGCCCCGAGAGACCGAAGCTGCTCCCTTAAATAGGAACAGGATAGCACAGCTGATGAGGGCATCATCAGCTCCATTGATTCCACCTGTCACAGCCAGCTCAGCCCTGACAGCCGGAAGCCCCGCAGAGCCGCTGTCAGAATAAGAGCTCTGCCGGACCACAAGGAATACTAACGAATGGGAGGAAAATACTGCATGACTTGAGCGCGGACGAGATCAGCGCTCAGACCATGACAGACGGGTGAATTTTCAAACTATAGGCCTATTTCACTATTGCCGCAATTTTCAAAGATACTCAAAAAAATATTCTGTGAGAGAAATGACAACTTCATACTGAAGAATAATTTATTGTGTGAGCAGCAATATGGGTTCAGACACAAGAGGACAACTGCATTTGCTCTAATGGAATTTATAGAAAAAATATAAACTGCTGTAGAAAATAAACAGTATTCAGCTGGGGTATTTCTGGATCTTAAAAAAGCATTCAATACTGTGGATCATAAATTATTGTTAAAGAAACTACAAAATTATGGTATTAGGGGAGTAGCACTGTCCTGGTTATGTAGTTACTTAAAGAATAGATATCAATATGTATGTGTTGGTAGCAAAAACTCACAGTTACTGAAGGTTACTTGTGGAGTCCCACAGGGTTCAGTTTTTGGACCATTGTTGACACTAATTTATTATGCAGTGGAAGCAATTTGGAACAACTTTTTGGATCCACTCGGAAAGGAATTAGGAAAGCTTAAACTATGGTTTGATTCAAACAAATTAACGCTCAATTTAAGTAAGACAAAATTTATCATTTTTAACAACCATCACAACAACTCAGTATCTAAACTCAGTGTAAATGGTGTAGAGATTGAAAGGGTATCTGAAATTAAATTTCTTGGAGTAATAATTGATAATAAATTGTGTTGGAAGTCACATATTAATTATATTAAAGGTAAAATATCCAAATCAATCGCAATACTACACAGAGTGAAATATTTGCTGAACCAACCCACACTATATACCTTGTATCATTCATTAATACTCCCATACATGACGTATTGTACTGAAGTATGGGGAAATACATACAAAACAAACATATATCCAGTCTTTATGCCTCAGAAGAGAGCTATTAGAATAATAAACAAAGCTGCTTACAGGGAACCACCAAACCCACTTTTTCTTAAATTAAAAGCTCTCAAGTTGAAAGATCTGGTTGACTTTAAAACTGCAGTAATAATGTTTAAAGTGAAGAATCTATCACTGCCCGCAAATATCCAAAAGCTGTTCCAAATAAGGGAGAAACAATATCATTTCAAAGGAACATGTATATTTCAGAAACCTTCAGTGAGAACTACCACCAAGCAACACTGTGTTTCAGTGCAAGGAGTCAGACTGTGGAACGATTTTGGATCTGAATTAAAATCATGTACAACGCTTGGACAATTTAAAGAAAAACTAAATGAAGAAATACTCCAAACATATATACAAGATGACATGTAAAATCACATAAGGATTATCATATCCAGTCTGTGTTGTGCTGTTGTTTAGTTTTGTTTTGTCACGTTTTGTCTTGGCTTTGTTCTGATTTGTAATCTCTTTTATTTTATTTTCCTTTTGAATTCTTAGATGGAACATGGGTCAGCAATATAAGCTGCGGCTTCAGCCATCACCCATTTCAGATAACTTATGTTGAATTGTATAATCCGAGGAGTTATTGTTTAATTGGACCTTGTTGGATTTTTTTCCCCCTTATGTTATTCTGTTCCTTTCTTTTAATCTTTTAATCTAATCTATCTAAATAAAGATTCATTCATTCATTCAAAGTGAGTGAGTTCAAATATGTAGGACTGTGGTTTGATAGTGCATACACATGGAAAGTTCATGTTGAAAATCTGGAGACAAAGTGCAAAAAAGTCATTAATCTCATAAAAGCTATAGCTGGACATGAATGGGGTGCAGATAAACAGGCATTAATTGACATTTACAGAGCACTAATGAGATCAACAATAGACTATGGATGCATGATTTATGGAGCAGCAGCAAAGACGACTCTGGAAAAAAAAAAACAGAATGCAGCATAGAGCACTTCGCCTGTGCATTGAAGCCATCAAAACAACACCAAACAATGCAGTTTTATTAAAAGCAGGAGAAATGCCACTGGATTTGAGAAGAGATAAACTCACATCATCATACTGGGTCAAGCTGAAAGGAAGTGAGGAAGCGAATATTTCAAAAACAACACTACAAGACTGCTGGGAATATTCTAACTTCCAGGGACATGGGTTTGGGTGGACAATTGAAAGAAAAGCCAGAATGTATGGACTAGACACTATTGATATAGCTAACATCACTCCAGTGAGTAATGTTGCCCCTTGGCTATTTCTGGGAAAACAAGTAGACATTAGTCTGCTAATGAGGAAAAAGGATTGGCATATGAGTGAAGTTGGTGTTAAAACAAGCATTTACCTCAGGAACAATTACTATAACTACTTACAGATCTATACTGACAGTTCAAAGAACAAAGAGGGCTCTGTTGGAGTTGGAGTATCCATCCCAGAGTTTAAAGTGACCATCACAAAAAGACTCTCCAACAATTCATCTGTGTCTACAGCAGAGATGATGGCAATAATTATTGGTTTGCAGTGGGTGGAGGAGGTCAGACCGGACCAGGTGGTGGTGTGCACAGATTCACTTGCAGCTTTAAAAACCATAAAGACACTAAAATCTACAAGGGAAGACTTGGTGATAGAGCTATATTACAGTTTATTTAGGGTACACAGGGGTGGTGGAGAAGTTCAGTTTTGTTGGGTTCCTGCACATGAAGGGTTGAAAGGGAATGACTGTGCAGACAAATTAGCAAAAGTGCTCTTGGGAAAGAAATAACTATACCATTGTCTCTTGGAAAAGGTGAAGGGAAAGCAGTAATCAAGAAAAAAGGAACTGAGCTATGGCAAAAAAGATGAATGAAGATCTTAAAGGTAGATCA
This sequence comes from Pholidichthys leucotaenia, assembly GCA_020510985.1. Lineage (NCBI taxonomy): Eukaryota > Metazoa > Chordata > Actinopteri > Cichliformes > Pholidichthyidae > Pholidichthys > Pholidichthys leucotaenia. Next base: position 410,101,531 of record CM035842.1, on the reverse strand, counting down.
TATTACAAAATACAAAAATCTATTGCAATAAAGAATTATATAACAGCAAACTATCATGAATGCCCCTTTCAGGACATTAATGAGGCACCAGATGCCAACAGAGAGTTTGCTTTGTTTATTAAAGAAGGAACAAAGGAACAAAGTAAAGAGCCACGTGGGGCAAAACGCATACATAAGGCAAGGACAGCTTCAGGAAGAAGATGGAGGACAAGCTGCAACAGAACAACATCAGCGGGGTCTGGAGAAACCTTAAAACCATTTCTGAGCTCCAGAATACCTCCCCCCAGGCCACGGGGGGCAGGGACTGGGAGAACAATCTGAACTTGTTTTTTAATAGGTTTGACCAGTCACCCTCCCCCCCGACTGCACAACAACCACTGCTGCCTCTAAAGTCATTGAGACCTGCTGTCCACACCCCACTCCACCAACACCCCCCCACTCCCAGCACACAGCCCCCCAACCTGACCCTCACTAAGACCCAGGTGAGGACGGAGCTGAGGAAGATCAAGGCGAGGAAGGCCTCGGGACCGGACGGCATCAGCGCGAAGCTCCTCAAGTCCTGTGCAGACCAGCTGTGTGGGATTGTGGAGCACATCTTCAACCTGAGCCTGAAGCTGAGGAGGGTACCACAGTTGTGGAAAACATCTTGTGTGGTACCTGTACCAAAGACTTCCCACCCCAAAGATCTGAACAGCTACAGACCAGTGGCCCTGACGTCTCACATGATGAAGACCCTGGAGAGACTGCTCCTTGCTCACCTCTGCCCCCTGGTGGGACCAGTGATGGATCCACTCCAGTTCGCCAACCAGCATGGCATTGGGGTGGAGGATGCAGTGATCTTCCTCCTTCACCATTCTCTGTCCCACCTGGAGAAGCCCGGGAATGCTGTGAGGATCATGTTCTTTGACTTCTCCAGTGCTTTCAACACCATTCAACCGATGATTCTGAAGGATAAGCTGCTGTGCACAGGGGTGGACCAGCACCTGTCATCATGGATCTTGGACTACCTCACTAACCGGCCACAGATTGTGAGAACCCGGGATTGTGTGTCCGACACGATCATCGGTAGCACGGGGGCCCCCAGGGGAACGGTTTTGGATCCCTTTCTGTTCACCCTTTATACTGCGGACTTCTCACACAACACAACACACTGCCATCTACAGAAGTTCTTTGACGACTCTGCGATCATTGGCCTCATCTCCAATGGAGATGAAGTTGAGTACAGAGGACTTATCCAGGACTTCGTGGACTGGTGCCATCGGAACTGCCTCCAGATCAATGCGAGGAAAACTAAGGAGCTGGTGGTGGACTGCCGCAGGCAAGGACAACCCCTCACAGCACCAGTAAACATACAGGGAACAGACATTGAGATGGTGACATCCTACAAGTATCTTGGTGTTCATCTGAACAATAAACTAGACTGGTCACACAATACCGACGCACTCTACAAGAAGGGACAGCGCAGGCTGTTCCTACTGAGGAGGCTCAGGTCTTTTGGTGTACAAGGGGTGCTGCTGAAGACATTCTACGACACGGTGGTGGCATCAGCCATCACTTTTGGAGTGGTCTGCTGGGGAAACGGCATTACAGCAGCCGATAGGAAGAGACTGAACAAACTGATCAAGAAAGCTAGCTCTGTCCTGGGGCAATGCCTTGACCCAGTGGAGGAGATAGGAGAGAGAAGGATGGTGTCTAAACTGTCATCTCTGCTGGAGTCCGAGTCCCACCCTATGCAGGACATATTGAACACACTGAGGAGCTCATTTAGCAGTAGACTACATCATCCTAGGTGCGCAACCGAGAGGTTTCGCAGGTCCTTCCTACCTACGGCTGTCAGACTGTATAACCTACGCAGGGCTGCTCGCAGAGATAGCAAAAAAACGTGACGACCTAGTAGCATTGAATGCAAAAGACGCAACAGACTTACACAAATGGTCCCCTCCAGTATACAACTAGGACAATATCAGTCGCTACGGAGGGTGACAATATGTATGGGTACATATTCATACTATGAAGGATAACTAAGTAGACGGTTATGCTGTTTATTCCATCTTACTACAATGCTCCGCACTTTGTATATATATTTATTTATTTATGTGTACGTATGTATATCCACTGCTCTTATTTATATTTTTCGTATCTTCTTAATTATTGCTCTGAGTGTTGCTATCCCTGTGCTGTTGCAATCCTGGAATTTCCCCATTGTGGCACTAATAAAGGCTTATCTTATCTCTTATCTTATCTTATTAAACTAGGGCACAAAATAAAGAACTCTGACATCAAATGCAAGAATGTACCAAGGACGGAACCAGACGCTAAAGAATGCACACATTACAAATGCTGGAGCGAAGACAGATCAAATATGGAGAAAAGACTGGAGCCGGAGTAAAGGACTCCAGTCCTGGTACACAGATGTAGGTCGCAGCAAGGAGTGAGCCTCAGCTGCTTCCTTAAATACTGAAACCCAAAGTAACAGAACCAAAGAGGAAAATAGGGAAAATACTGAGTAACCCGAGCGCGGATGAGATCAGCATTCGGATCATAACACAAACAGGAGGGAAGACATCATTATGGCAAGACTCAGACTGGATCATATAAGCTTAAACGGCACTTTATTCACCGTGGGGAAAAGCGAAAGTGACAAATGTAGAGAATGTGGAGTAAAAGAAAATGTCAAGCACATCTTATTACACTGCCACAAATACGGAAATGAAAGACAGATAATGAAAAATGAAGTTCGAGATGCCGGTAGGGGATGGGATTTAACTGGGATTCTGGGAACAGATGGAGATGGAGATGGAGAAGCAATAAGAATCACGAGAAGGGCTCTTTTCTCTTTTTTAAATAACACAGGATTAAATCATAGAATTTAGGGGTGGGGCTCAGATGACATAATGTTACACACTCTTGTACAGTAGATGGCAGTATGCACCTTTCAGTTGTTTGCTATCCACCAGTAACCGAGAGAAGAAGAAGTAGTAGTCGTAGTAGTAGTAGTAGTAGTAGTAGAAGAAGAAGAAGAAGAAGAGTTTGCCCTGTGAATGTGAGGAACAGACAGAGATTCCTTGCATTTCTAGATAGATAGATAGATGTAAGGCATGGCTACCCACCCTAAACATATTTACCACACTTCACTGCATTGCAGCAGAAATATTAAAATGTCCTGCAGGCAGGACACCGAAATGCAGCCTTTTTCTCATAAATTTACAGGGTTTTTTTTTTCTTTTAAATCTGAAAGTTTTTTCTCATAAATTTGCATTTTTTTTTCATAAATTTGCAACTTTTTTATTGTAAACCTGCAACTTTTTTCTTTTAAATATGCAACTCTTTTGTTTTAAACCTGCAACTTTTTTCTCAAAAATTTGGACATTTTTTATGCAACTTTTTCTCATAAATTTGCAATTTTTTATTTTAAATCTGCAACTTATTTCTTTTAAATATGCAGCTGTTTTGTTTTAAACCTGCAACTTTTTTCTCATAAATTTGCAACTTTACCTCTTAAATATGCAACTTTTTTCCTTTTAAATCTGCAACTTTTTTTTCTTGTAAATTTGCAACATTTTTCCTTGTAAATCTGCAGCTTTTTTCTTTTAAATCTACAACTCTTGTGCGATAAGAAGAATGTAATAGATTTGTGAAATGTCGCAATTTTACCCATGAAAGGTAATAAGTTTTCAAAGAGAAATATAGTAACTTTAAGAGTTTGGGTTGGATCAGATGACCCCTGAACTTTTGGAGGACCTCCTGTGATGAACACAAAAGTGTCTCGAAGTTCAGAGCTTTAATGAACATGTTTACACCCCGATGCAGAACACTGGTTTTTATAGCTAATCTCCTTGGCTGTAGCTGCTAGCTGTCTGCTGAGTCCATCTCGGCTAATTGGAGTCACTGAGCTGGGCCTCTCCGTTCTGTTTACAGCATTGGTGCCATTTGGAGTGCTTTTAATTCAATTACTGACAAATAATATTGTGGTTAATTGTACAGCTTGTCAAGGAATGCTGTGCTTCAGTTTTCCTGAGTGATACTTTAATGTTTCATCAGCTTGCTACTTAGCATTAATCAGCAGATACAGCGGAGAAAATAAGTATTGAACTTATTTCTGATGGAGCCACTGACCTGAGATTTTTACCTGACATCAGTGACAACCCAGGTAGTCCATACATGCAAAGAAATCAAGGCAACTACACTAAAAGCTTCAAATTACAATTTGATTACACAGAATAAACATTTCACCAGCATCCAGATGAGCGTTGAAAATTTATTTTTTTTAAAAAATGTTGAAAATTTACAGGGGAAAAATTGCTAATTTTTGAGAAAAAAGAAGTCACAAATCTATGAAAAAGTCACAAATTCATGAGAAAAAAGATGAAAATTTACAGGAAAAACTGCTAATTTACAAGAATTTTCTTGTGAATTTATGAGGAAAAAAGTTTCAAATTTTTCAGAAAAAAAATCACATATTTAGGAGAAAAAAGATGAAAATTAACAGACAATAAAGTCACAAATTTATGAGAAAAAAAATGGACGTTTAGAGGAAAAATTGCAAATTTACAACAAAATCTTTTTGTAAATTTATGAGGAACAAAGTTGCAGTTTTTTGAGAAAAAAGTCGTATTTATGAGAGAAACGATGAAAATCAAAAGGAAAAAGGTCACAAATTTATGAGAAAAAAGCCAAATCTACAAAAAAAGTTACAAATTTACACGGGGTGAAAAAAAATCACAAATTTACGAGAAAAAAGCTGAAAGATTTAGTTTGTTGCATTTCTTCTGAGAATTGAACGGGGGTGGGGGTGGGGGGGTGGAAGGTGAACAAGGAGATGCTTTTGTGTCATTTTGCTGAGAAGGACAGCACCATCCTAGGCCCCCTCAAATCACCTTCACACGAGGCCTTCATCTGAGACACAAAGCCTTTTCTGTCACAGGAAGTCATGGTGCAGTTTAGGTAAGAGATCCCGTGAAATCTCCTATCCTCCTCAGAACAGAGACCGCTGAGAAGAGACGGGATAGCCTCCAAAATTAAAGCTTCTGGTAGGAATAAGAGAAGAATGTCCCTGTCCCTAAATCAGAGACACGTGTAGCGGTCTGAATCCAACTTGGCTTACCTCCTCACTTGGCTCGGAGCAATGAAGCTGTTTTCAAAATGGAACGCTGCAGACATAAACTGGCCTGCCAGAAAAAAAAACGCAGTGAGAACAAGCGTGAGGTATCAGGTAGACAGGAGACGATGCCAAAAAAATTAAACAGGTGAGCTGCTAAAGACTGCACATCAGCATCTTTGAGTGTGCAATCCACGCCATGGGAACTGCAGCAAACTTCTAGAGAGAGAATGAGTGCAACAACGCTGCCGCCGCCCTGTGAACTGGGTCAGGGGAAGTCTGTGCACAACGCATCCCCATCCAGGCCACACACCTGGAAGCTCTGCCAAATAGCCGAACACTTGAATGGCCACAATGAAGTGCAGAACATTACACTCAAAGACTCTCTCCCCTGTGGGCGGAAATCTTGTGGGCCAGAACAATTTGTCCGTTACACTCAAGCGCACAGTCACCGGGACTCCGAGGCACTGATGGCCCATGGGAAAGCTGCCGACAAGCGCTAGAGTGGGGAAGCCGGCCTGGATCCCCCAACGCCACGGGGGAACGATGGTAGTTGCTTTTGCAGAATGTGCCCGTCCCGGTGACTGAGTGGGCTCTGCATCTCTGCAAATGATGACAGATAGAATTTCTGTGAGGTCTAAGGCCTAAATTTGCAATTTTTTTCTCATAAATTTGCAACGTTTTTTCTCATTAAGTTGATTTTTTTTCTCATAAATTTTCAGCTTTTTCTCATTAATTTGATTTTTCTCTCATAAATTTTCAACTTTTCTCATAAATTTTCAACTTTTTCTCTTAAATTTGCAACTTTTTGTTGTAGATTTGACACTCTCACAATTAGATTTTTTTTTTGCAAATCTTACAACTTTTTTCAGAAATTTGCAAAGTTTTCTTGTAAATTTGCACCTTTTATACTGTAAAATTTCATCTTATTTCTCGTACATTTGCAATATTCATTTGGATGTCAGTTGATGTTTTTATTCTGTGTATTTAAAGTGTAATTTACATTTTTTAATTTTTAAATTGGTATCTTTTATCATGTCTTTGCACCTTTATTCTGGCAAATTTGTACCTAATTTACATTTACTATATTATTGTAGCTGGTGCTCAGTTTTGAACCTATCCCTTTTGTTAAAAGAAATAATAAATCACCCACTGCCTGTCAGTCATGGGCCTAAATGGGGAAGAAAATGATTTTTTTTAAATATGTTTTAGACATTTTTATGTGTTTTCCCTACAGCCTGGAATAAATGTGTTATGATATAAAAGCCAGGCCTGGGGTGGGTCTTCTTTCCCCCCATGGTGACACAAGTTGAATGCTAAAACACAATAGGTGGCCCTGTCGTGTTTTAGGTAATGTGTTATTTTTTAACACGGAAGCTGGAGGGTATTCCAAATTTAGCATGAGGTACAAATGTATAAATGCAAATTTGGTACAAATTTGCAAGAAAAAATGTGCAAAGATATGATAAAAGATGCCAATTTAAAAATTAAAAAAGCTGCAAATTACTGTTTAAATACACGGGATAAAAATTCAGCTGACATTCAGATGAACATTGCAAATTTATGAGAAATACATTGTAAATTTACAGTAAAGATGGTGCAAATTTACAAGAAAATTTTGCTAATTTATGAGAAAAAAGTTGCAAATTTGCAAAAAAAAAAAATCTAATTTGTGAGGAAAATGTGTCAAATCCACAGTGGAAAGCTGAAAATTTATGAGAAAAAGGGGCAAATTTCTGAAAAAAAAAATCTAAAATAATTTATGAGAAAAAAGCTGCATGTTTCTAAGAAAAAAATCACAAATTTGAGAAAAAAATTTGCAAATTTTTTACAAAAAAAATCATAAATTTAAGAGAATTTTTTTTGCAAATTTATAAGAAAAAACCCCCCATAAAACTAGAAAAGCACTCGGAGAGCACAGACCTCCGCCAAGCGCCACAGTTCCCCCCATACAATGTTTGTGTGTACGTTTTCAGATTCCTTGACCATGAAAACCTATGACTAGCAATTGGATTGACAATGATAGGATTAGTGGTTTAGTAGTTATTCACGAAAATCACATTTTCCGTAATGGCGGTTTTCTTGTGGACGGTGATCCGGATCACCGCCAAAATGTAATCATCTGTAGGATACCCCATTTCTGACAATCTGTGAAAATTTCATGAAAATCCGTCCATAACTTTTTGAGGTATGTTGCTAACAAACAAACAGACAGACAGACAGACAGACAGACAGACAGACAGACAAACCAACGCCGATGAAAACATAACCTCCTTGGCGGAGGTAATTAAGCAAAGTAGCAAATTGATGAGAAAAAAGTTGCAAATTGAAAAGATTTTTTATGCATTTCTGCTTAGAATTGGTGGTAAAAAGTCATTTTATCCAGTTCTGTAACATGATATGGAAAGTATTATGATGACATTGGAGGGACAGTTCTCTTTTTTCCAGGTTGCGGGGGGGGGGGTGCCCCCGTCCCCTCTTTGATTGACACACATGAATGCGGATGGGGATGACAGTTTAACAAGCAGGATCATTTTGGGTCATTTTGCAAAAAAGGGGGATAACATCCTCCCATCCCCCCTCAAATCACCTACTGCTTACTGGACTCAGAGGCTCACTGGGATATGGATCGGGTTACAATCACCACTAATCAAAAACTGATTTGAATATCAGAACAAATGTAATTCAGTTCAATTCAGTTCAATTCAACTTTATTTATATAGCGCCATTTCACAACAACAGTCATCTCATAGCACTTTCAACTGTAGGGGAAACCCCTACAATTGCAGAAAGACCCCAGCAATCAGGCAATCCCCTGTGAGCAGCACTTGGTGATGGTGGAGAGGAAAAACTCCCTTTAAACAGGAAGAAACCTCCAGCAGAACCAGGCTCAGGGAAGGGCAGTCATCTGCTGCGACTGGCTGAGGGGTGAGGGGATAGAGAAGATGAATAAAAGAACAGACATGTAGAGAGCAAACAGCACGATGGGGACTCAATCTATGGGATAGAACAAACAGATGTCAATGACCAGCAAAAATATTTCACTGAGAGTGAAGAAAGGAGTGAAGCCCAGTGCATTGTAGGAGGTCCCCCGGCTGTCTAAACCTATTAGCAGCATAACTAAGGGAGGGTTCAGGGTCACCTGATCCCACCCTAACTATAGGCTATGTCAAAAAGGAAGGTTTTAACCCTAATCTTAAAAACAGAGATTGAGTCTGACTCCCGAATCCAGATTGGCAGCTGGTTCCAAAGGAGAGGAGCCTGATAACTGAAAGCTCTGCCTCCCATTGTACTTTTAGAGATTCTAGGTGTTACAAGTAATCCTGCATTTTGGGAGCGTAGTGCTCTGTTAAGTTGATAAGGTACTATCAGGTCTTTTAAATAAAAAGGACTCTGATTGTTTAGAGCTTTGTAAGTGAGAAGAAGGATTTTAAACTTAATTCTAAAGTCTATGGGAAGCAACTGAAGGGAGTCAAAAACCGGAGAGATATGATCTCTCTTTCTAGTACCTGTTAAAACTCTATCTGCAGCATTTTGGATCAGCTGAAGACTTTTTAAAGATGTTTTAGGACAACCTGATAATAAAGAGTTAAAATAATCTAAACTAGAGCTAACAAAAGGGTGGATTAGTTTCTCAGCATCACTCTGAGACAAGATGCTCCTAATCTTGGCAATATTACGTAAATGACAGAAGGCAGTCTTAGAAATAAGTTTAATATGTGAATTTAAAAAACAGATCTTGATCAAAAACAACTCCAAGGTTCCTCACAGAACTATTCAGAGAAAGAGTAACCGCATCCAAACTAAGAGTTTGATTTGGAAAGGTATTTCTAAGGTTTTTTGGACCAACAAGAATGACTTGTCTTATCTGAAATTAATAGCAGGAAATTACAAGTCATCCAAGCTTTGATTTCCTTAAGACAGGCTTCTAACTTGGCTAACTGATTACTATCATCTGGCTTCATTGACAGGTATAATTGTGTATCATCTGCATAACAATGAAAATGTATACAGTGCTTTCTAATAATGTTGCCTAGCGGAAGCATATATAAACTAAAAAGAATAGGGCCTAGCACAGATCCCTGTGGAACTCCATGACTGAGCTTTGAGTTGGAAGAAAACTCATTATTGACATGAACAAACTGGAACCTATCAGATAAATAAGATCTAAACCACTGCAACAAAGTTCCATTAAGTCCAACATGGTGTTCTAATTTATCAAGTAAAATATTATGATCAATAGTATCAAAAGCTGCACTAAGGTCTAAAAGGACAAATACAGAAACAAATCCATTATCAGATGTGATAAGGAGGTCATTAGTGACCTTCACTAAAACTGTTTCAGTACTATGATGGATTCTAAACCCAGACTGAAACTCTTCAAATAAACCATTTCCCTCAAGTGGTCAAATAATTGCATAGCAACAACTCTTTCTGAGATTTCTGAAATGAAAGGCAGATTAGAGATTGGTCTATAGTTAGCTAAAACTCCTGGATCCAGCGTTGGCTTTTTGAGTAAGGGTTTAATTACAGTGTGGTGACCCACCACTCTACATGGGCATTCCTCACACTCAGCAGGTCTGGAGGAAGCAGAGAACAATTTACATACAGAGGACAATTCACATACGGACAGAGAGCCCATGGGGTACAACCAGAATAACGGACTGTTGTTTATACATCCCCGGATTAGGGAGAGGACATCCGGGCGCCAGTTGGTCACGCTAATAATAGGTATTGACTGATATGTATATCACTATGTTAATGTGCCATGCATTCTCTCTCTGTTTGTATAACATGTATAAAAGAGCTTGCTATACATGCCTCAGCAGCACAGTATCGCACAGAGCTACAAAGTGCATCTCGTTATGTTGGAGGAAAATAAAACTTTGCAAACTTCCAGCTCGTCGCATCTCGCCTGATCATATTCCTCCACACTGGTGACCCCGACGTGTCATGGCGCACCCCTTGCCTGATCTTTTCCCTCCACACTGGTGACTTGACGAGAGAGAATGATCGTCTGCTCCCTCTCACCGCGCTGTGGACTCCATAGGACCAGTGAACGCCTGCAACCTCTTCATCCACACCCACGAGGATCAGCGGCAGTGCTGGGACCAACACACACCATAAACGGCGACACGAGTGAAACGAAGGAAGCAGCTTGAACGGGGAAAGTCATCGGCACCGTCTGCGTTGATTTCCACCAAGCTTCCCGACTCTGACTCACCTCACGACAGCGGACCTCCCGTGCACAGAAGCCCCGCATGCACACCGCAGGATTACGAGGACAGCGCAACTGCCAGCTATGCGGTCACTGTGCCAAGCGCGCGCCACGCACAGGTACAAACCGGCTCCACTGACTGATATTGTGTCCTCCGCCACTGCACATGCCTGAGAAACAAGGCCGATTGCCATCCTTGGAACCTTCAGGGCTGCTCACGCACCTGAAGCAGACGTGCAGCCCACACACAGGACTTTGTATGGGTTTCTCAGGCACAGCGCACAATGGGAGTCTAGCCGATTGCTGGCCCCGAGGGCTTTAGGGCTACGTCTGCCCCTTAAGCCACACCGCCAAGTCCCTCACACAACTGCAGTTGTTTCACAGCCACTACGCATCCTCGGGGAATTTGGCCGTTCCCCTTCCCCACATCCTCGCTGGACCGAGCCATGAGAGGAGTCAGAGACTTAATTTTTTGTTTTTTCACAGCCGCTGCGGATCACTGCCCCTGGTTTACCGGGAAAGTCCCTCACCATCGTGGATCCACACACAATTTTTGCGCGGCCCAGACACCTTTGACGTCCCGGGCCGGCACTCACTTACTCCCACCCCCTCCCCCTCCTCCTCCACAGCACTCTTCCTGCACCTCACTCCCTAAAACCGGCTGATCGCCAGTTGGTTCCATTACGCACGACACGCACCGGCCCCGTGCACCCACGATCCATGGCCGTTCAACATGCTGGAACCCAGAGCGGAGCACACTGTCTTTTCAACCCCTCCCCCGTCCCCCCCACAGACTGACATGCCCTCCGACACTCCTCTACAGCAGGACAGTCCTACCGGAGCTGGAGCCCAAACAACCCCGGGGTGGGGGGTCACAGCCCCTTCTGAGTGTTCTGGGGGGGAGCCCTGTGGTGACCCACCACACTCTACATGGACATTCCTCATACTCAGCAGGTCTGGAGGAAGCAGAGGACCATTTACATACAGAGGACAATTCACATATGGACAGAGAGCCCCTGAGGGACAACCAGAACAAGGGACTGTTGTTTATACATCCCTGGATTAGGGAGAGGACGTCCGGGCGCAAGTTGGTCACGCTAATAATAGGTATTGACTGATATGTATATCACTATGCTAATGTGCCATGCATTCTCTCTCTGATTGTATAACATGTATAAAAGAGCTTGCTATACATGCCTCAGCAGCACAGTAGCGCACAGAGCTACAAAGTGAGTCTCATTATGTTGGAGGAAAATAAAACTTTGCAACCTTCCAGCTCGTCGCATCTCCCCTGATCATATTCCCCCACAACAGCAGTTTTAAAAGCCTGCGGTATATGGCCTAATGTTAATGAAGAATTGATTACTTGAAGAATAGAGCTACCAATAAATAGGAAGACTTCTTTAAATAACCTGGTAGGAATAGGGTCTAAAAAGACAAGTTGAAGGCTTGGATGAGGAAATTATTTTATCTAACTCTAAAAGGTCAATTGGAGTAAACTCATCCAAACAGATATCAGTTGAAGGAGTTGTAGTAGTTAATGTATTTAAGTTAACGGTGGGAAGAATCTGACTGATTTTATCGCTGATAGATAAAATTTTATTATTGAAAAAGTTCATAAAGTCCTGACTGGTAAGCTCTAAGGGAATGCCAGTATTGACAGAGTCCTGACTCTTTGTCAGCCTGGCTACAGTGCTGAAAAGAAACCTGGGATTATTCTTATTCTCTTCTATTAATGCAGAAAAATAACTTGTTCTAGCTTCCGTAAGAGATTTTTTTATATATAAATTAGAAGATGATTTCTCCAAGCTAAATAGATTTCATCTAATTTAGTGGAGCACCATTTTCTTTCTTATTGACGAGTCTTCTGTTTTAAGCTACGAGTTTCTGTGTTGGATCAAGGAGTTAGAACTCTCTGATTAGACTTTTTCTTTTTTAAAGGGGCCACAATGTCTAGAGTCTGATGCAGAGAAGCTGTAACACTATCTAGCACGCTATCAATTACAGAAGGGGCAAGCTCTTCATAGCTTATCTCCATTGTGTTGACACATGGCATAGAGGAAACAATCTGCATAAATTTGGTAACAGCATCATCTGAGAGGCAACTACTATAGTAATATTTTTCTTGAGAAGTCAAATAGTCAGAATAGTAAAATCAAAGGTTAACAGACAATGGTCTGACAGTACAGGGTTATGAGGAGACACTACCAGATTTTCTATTTCTATGCCATATGTAAGAACAAGGTCCAACGTGTGGTGGAGATAATGGGTAGAATTTCCTACTTTCTGAAAAAAAAAAAACCATCGAGTCTAATATTGAATTAAATGTCATATTAAGGCAATCACTATCTACATCTACATGTATATTAAAGTCCCCTACTATAATTATTCTATCTGATTTCAGCACTAAATCTGCTAAGAATTCGGCAAATTTGGATAAAAACTCTGAGTAGGCTGAGGGAGGACGATAAACTATGGCAAATAAAACTGGGTTTAACCTAAAAGTGCTAAAATGCCCAATACTGAGGACCAGGCCCTCAAAGGAATTATAACGTTTTTTGCTTTACATTAACTAATAATTTGGAATGGTAAATTGTCGCTACTCCTCCTCCACAACCAGAACTTCTGGGATTTTGACAGTTTAAAGTAGAACTGAACTGAACGGCATTGAACGGCACTGGGTGATAGTACATACAATTATAAAGATAATTTATCATTGGCACCCCCTCCACAAATCCCGGAATCTTGGAGAAAATCGCAACTTTGAATTTCCTGCCCTAAAAAATCAGACAAATCCGCCGAAGTGCAGCCGGAGTTCTGCGTGACGTCACGAGTGTGACACAGTCCTCCATGTTTACCATTGCGAGCACGTCGACACTGGTTGTTTTTGGTGCATTTTGTCGTGATAGTCGACTACAAAACACTTCCAACACCTGGGAAGATCTGTTCAGTGGCCCAGGAAAGCTGTCATGGCAACGAAAGAAAAAGAAAGGGGGAGGAAAAGCGACCGGGAAGCAATGCGTTTCTAGATATAGATATTACAGTGATCCCTCACTTATCGCGTTTAATGGGGACCAGAACCGACCGCGAAAAGTGAAAAACCGCGAAGTAGCGTCACCCCCCCCCCAAGGGCGTCACAAGCACTATTTTGCACAAAAAGGCACAAGAGAACAGCGAAAAGTGCCACTAAGCAACACGAGCGATAAAGAAGGCGCTCTGCAGGGAGAGAAGCTGGGTAAAACGTCTCGGCCAATCAGCTTGCGAGGTAAAACGTCTCGGCCAATCAGCTTGCGAGATTCCTGAGCGGTGAAGAGGTGGGCGGAGAGGAGTGGAGCGGTGGTCAGAGAGGTGGATTTTGAGTTGTGCGGGCTCTCCGTGTTGATACACGGTGTTGATACACGGTGTTGATACACGGAGAGCCCGCACAACTCAAAATCCACCTCTCTGACCACCGCTCCACTCCTCTCCGCCCACCTCTTCACCACTCGGGAATCTCGCAAGTTGATTGGCCGAGACGTTTTACCCAGCTTCTCTCCCTGCAGAGCGCCTTCTTTATCGCTTGTGTTGCTTAGTGGCACTTTTCGCTGTTCTCTTGTGCCTTTTTGTGCAAAATAGTGCTTGTGACGCCCTTGGGGGGGGGGGGTGACGCTACTTCGCGGTTTTTCACTTTTCGCGGTCGGTTCTGGTCCCCATTAAACGCGATAAGTTAGGGATCACTGTATTCCCCGGCGGCGGACCTTGCCTCTGCATCGCCGTCTGCCAGCTGCTGTCACAGGTGCATTAGGTCTCTGTCTCCCGGGCTCGCCCTTGTGCACGCCTGCCACCTGCCACACTCCTGCATCCTCCTCTGTCTCGTCACCGATCCTGAATGCCTCTTCACTCTGAAAACTCTGGTTTTCTTGACTGCTGGAACTGCTGGAACTGCTATCATCTGCCATTGTTGTTTTGTTTAGGGATCACACTCGTGATATCACGCAGCATCGTCTGCACTACTTCCGGTTTGTTTGGCACTGCCAGCCAGAGGCAAAAGTTTATCGGCTTATAGCTTGGCCATCGCACGGCCTAAAAATTTCTTTTATGTGTTGAAAAATACAATAGGTAATAAGGAATTAATCTGCTATTCTACTTTTTGCGCCAAAAGGTGGGTTCAGTTCTACTTTAAATAACCAGAGGGAGTTGATTCATTTAAACCAACATAATCCTCTTGCCCTAATCAAGTCTCTGTAAGGGATATTAAATCAATCTGATGATTACTTAACAGATCATGGACTAGTAGAGACTTGGGAGTTAGTGACCTAATATTTAACAAACCGCATTTAATTTTTAAATTATGAAAAGGAACAGAGGCCAAGTCATTAAATTTAGAGGCTTCATGTTTAATTTGAGTTTTACCAACTTTTTGTTTAATAACTTTGGGATGCTTATACATTGTATTTTTATTTACTTTGGAGGGAGCAGACAGTGATTCTCTGGTGAAGACAGGGGCTAAATTGAGGGGTGGCGGATGAAGAGGAGCTGCAGAGATGCATGTAAGACTGCGACTCTGCTTCCTGGTCCCAACTCTGAGTTGTCAAGGTTTTGGAAATTTGGATAAAAATGACGCCATATCGTTAGATTAAAACAGATGCACCATCCAAAGTGGGATGCACGCCGTATGGTCTAATAAGACCAGGTTTTCCCCAAAATGAGTTCCAATTGTCTATGTAGCCCACATTATTTGCAGGACACCACACAGACAGCCAGCGGTTGAAAGATGACACACGGCTAAACATGTCATCACTAGTCAGATTGGGGAGGGGCCCAGAGAATACTACAGAGGCAGACATTGTTTTTGCAAAGTCACACACTGATTCCACATTAATTTTCATGACTTCTGACTGCCAGAGTCGGACGTCGTTAATGCCGGTGTGGATAACAATTGTGGAGTATTTACAGTTACTGTTAGCTAGCATTTTCAAATTTGACTCAATGTCGCCTGCTCTGGCCCTGGGAATGCATTTAACTATGGCTGCTGGAGTCTCTAGGTTCACGTTTCTGACTATAGAGTTGCCAATGAGTTTTTTCCTCAGCGGGTGTGTCGCTGAGCGGGGAAAAGCTATTAGAAACATGAACAGGTTGGTGGCGAACCAGGGGCTTGCGACTATGCTTCCTTCTCACCGTCACCCACCCATTCTCTCCTGGCTGCTCAGGAGAGGTGGAAGCCGGGGGATGGCTAACATGCCCTATGCTAGGGTGCTCTACTGCAGCTCAGAGGAGTCTGTCATAATTAAATGGCGCTGACAGTGTTTCAATGCAGCAGAGCTGGGATTCCAAATCACACAACCTCGCCTCAAGTGCCTCAAAATGTAATATTAATACTGTGAGTGTTAAAGTAGTTTGACTTCATATCACACAGTCCACATTCATCTCTATAACATATTTAATGTACTAGTACAACAACTGATGATAATTTTACAAGAATTTCTGGAACAGGATAGAGATGGAAAAAAAGATCAATTCAGTGATGGATCACAATACTTGGCACTGGCGACAATGCATCGATCCATAAATGCACGGATTGATCTTTTATTAAAAAAAGATGCACACACATATAGTTCTGGGTTATCAGTTAATCAATAGTGTTTTCAGTCCACTAGGTGGTGCAATGGAAACACCCGGTCAAGGGAAGTCATAGCTTGTCTCTCAGCTTTTGTCTCACAAACAGCGCTGCACAAAAAAAAAAGAAAAAAACACTCGGAATACGGCAGGCCAGCACACGTCTCGGGGCAGCATTAGCAATGGCTAAGCTAAAGAGACACCGGCATGGAGCTTTTTCTCCGAATATCAAGTAAGTAAAGTTTATTTATGAAGTACTTTTCAGAGACATATAGTCACAGATCGCTGCACAATAAAATGGAATAAAAGGAAGTTGATAGATAAAAATAATCTTAAAAATACAAAAACAAGTTAAAACACAAGATTAAAATAATTTAAAAATATCAGACTTACCTATAAAAAGCAGTTGAAACTCAATAGAAATCCTTGTTAAACAAAAAAGTTTTCAGCTGCTTTTAAAGAGTCCACAGAGTCAGATAAACATATCTGGAGTAGGAGTCTATTCCAAACAGCAGCAATCACCACCCTCCCTGTGTGAAAAGACATATCTCTGTGGAAAATGAAGCCCCGAGAATACTTTAACATATGAAAGAGATGTCAACAGTTTTACTTTCGGACGTGATTTGCGGTTGAATAAGGTGAAAAATTTTAAAATATATGGGATTGTGATACTCGTTGAATCATGATAGGATTGAATTGTGACCCAAGTATCATGATCCGAATCAAATCGTGAGGTCCCTCGCGATTCCCACCCCTAGAAAAGGACCACAATCCAAACACACCTCTTCCTCCACCTATCTTTTTTGTCAGCACCACTGTCTCCAAACCACACACCATAGCAGGTCTCACTACCATTTTGCAAATCTTCCCTTTCCTTCTATAGCTGCTATCCTTCTGTTAACAAATCACCCCTGACAATCATCTCCACTCACTCCACCCTGCCTGCACTCTCTTCTTCACCTCTCTTGTGCACTGCTCATTGCTTTGGATGGTTAACCCCAGATATATAATAATTATAGTAGGGGACTTTAATATACATGTGGATGTAGATAGTGACTGCCTTAATGTGGCATTCAATTCAATATTAGATTCGATTGGGTTTTCTCAGAAAGTAGGAAATTCTACTCATTACCTCCACCATACATTGGACCTTGTTTTGACATATGGCATAGAAATAGAAAATCTTGTAGTGTTTCCTCATAACCCTGTACTATCAGACCATTGTCTGTTAACCTTTGATTTTACTATTTCTGACTATTTGGCTCCTAAAGAAAAATAGTATTACAGTAGATGCCTCTCAGATGATGCTGTTTCCAAATTTATGCAGATTGTTTCCTCTATGCCATGTGTCAACACAACAGAAATAAGCTATAGACAGCTTGCTCCTTCTGTAATTGATAACATGGTGGATGGTGTTTCAGCTTCTCTGCATCAGACTCTAGACTTGGTGGCCCCCTTAAAAAAGAAAAAGTCTAATCAGAGATTTCTAACTCCTTGGTTCAACACAGAAACTCGTACCTTAAAACAGAAGACTCGTCAATTAGAAAGAAAATGGCGCTCTACTAATTTAGATTAAATCTATTTAGCTTGGAGAAATCATCTTCTAATTTATAAAAAATCTCTTAGAAAAGCTAGAACGAGTTATTACTCTGCATTAATAGAAGAGAACAAGAATAATCCCAGGTTTCTTCTCAGTACTGTAGCCAGGTTGACAAAGAGTCAGGACTCTGTCAATCCTAGCATTCCCTTAGAGCTTACTAGTCAGGACTTTATGAACTTTTTCAATAATAAAATTTCATCCATCAGAGATAAAATCAATCAGATTCTTCCCACAGTTAACTTAAATACTGTAACTACTACAACTCCTTCTATTGATGTCTGTCTTGATGAGTTTACTCCAATCGACCTTTGTGAGTTAGACAAAATAGTTTCCTCATCCAAACCTTCAACTTGTCTTTTAGACCCTATTCCTACCAGGTTATTTAAAGAAGTCTTCCCACTTATTGGTAGCTTTATTCTTCATATAATCAATTCTTCATTAACTTTAGGCCATGTACCGCAGGCTTTTAAAACGGCTGTAATTAAACCCTTACTCAAAAAGCCAACGCTAGATCCAGGAGCTTTAGCTAACTATAGACCAATCTCTAATCTCCCTTTCATTTCAAAAATCTTAGAAAGAGTTGTTGCTACGCAATTATTTGACCACCTGCAGGGAAATGGTTTACTTGAAGAGTTTCAATCTGGGTTTAGAATCCATCATAGTACTGAAACAGCCTTAGCGAAGGTCACTAACGACCTCCTCATTGCATCTGATAATGGACTAGTTTCTGTACTTGTCCTTTTAGACCTTAGTGCAGCTTTTGATACTATCGATCATAATATTCTACTTGATAGATTAGAACACTATGTTGGACTTAATGGAACTTCGTTGCAATGGTTTAGATCTTATTTATCTGATAGGTTCCAGTTTGTTCATGTAAATAATGAGTTTTCTTTCAACTCAAAGCTTAGTCATGGAGTTCCACAGGGATCTGTGCTAGGCCCTACTCTTTTTAGTTTATATATGCTTCCGTTAGGCAACATTATTAGAAAGCACTGTATACATTTTCATTGTTATGCAGATGACACACAATTATACCTGTCAATGAAGCCAGATGATAGTAATCAATTAGCCAAGTTAGAAGCCTGTCTTAAGGAAATCAAAGCTTGGATGACTTGTAATTTCCTGCTATTAAATTCAGATAAGACTGAAGTCATTCTTGTTGGTCCAAAAAACCTTAGAAATTCCTTTCCAAATCAAAGTTTCAGTTTGGAGGCGGTTACTCTTTCTCTTAATAGCTCTGTGAGGAACCTTGGAGTTATTTTTGATCAGGATTTGTCCTTCAATTCACATATTAAATTTGTTTCTAAGACTGCCTTCTATCATTTGCGTAATATTGCCAAGATTAGGAGCATCTTGTCTCAGAGTGATGCTGAGAAACTGATCCACGCTTTTGTTAGCTCGAGATTAGATTATTGTAATTCTTTATTATCAGGCTGTCCTAAAACATCTTTAAAAAGTCTTCAGCTGATCCAAAATGCTGCAGCAAGAGTTTTAACAGGTACTAGAAAGAGAGATCATATCTCTCCGGTTCTGGCCTCCCTTCATTGGCTTCCCATAGAGTTTAGAATTAAGTTTAAAATCCTTCTTCTTACTTACAAAGCTCTAAACAATCAGGCTCCTTTTTATTTAAAAGATCTGATATTACCGTATTATCCTAACAGAGCACTACGCTCCCAAAATGCAGGATTACTTGTAATACCTAGAATCTCCAAAAGTACAATGGGAGGCAGAGCCTTCAGTTATCAAGCTCCTCTCCTGTGGAATCAGATGCCAATCTGGATTCGGGAGTCAGACTCGATCTCTGTTTTTAAGAATAGGGCTAAAACCTACCTTTTTGATATAGCCTACAATTAGGGAGGGATCATGTGTTTCTGAACCCTCCCTTAGTTATGCTGCTAATAGGTTTAGTCAGCCGGGGGACCTCCAGTAATGCACTGGGCCTCACTCCTTTCCTCACTCTCTATGAAATATTTTTTTTGCTGGTCATTAACATCTGTTTGTTCTCTCCCATAGATTGAGTCCCCATCGTGCTGTTTGCTCTCTACATGTCTGTTCTTTTCTTCTTCTCTATCCCCTCACCCCCCAGCCAGTCGCAGCAGATGACTGCTCCTCCCTGAGCCTGGTTCTGCTGGAGGTTTCTTCCTGTTAAAAGGGAGTTTTTCCTCTCCACCGTCGCCAAGTGCTTGCTCACAGGGGATCGCCTGATTGCTGGGGTCTTTCTGCAACTGTGGGGGTTCCCCCCTACAGTTGATAGTGCTATGAGATGACTGTTGTTGTGAAATGGCGCTATATAAATAAAGTTGAATTGAATTGAATATATAAACTCATCTACCATCACTACGGCTCCTCCTTGCATCTTCACTGTTACACCTGCATCCCACTCACTGTAGATAGTGAAATGTATTTTATTAAAAAAGCTAAGAAATTAGTCTAGTCTAGACTGCAATATGACTTGCAATACTTCAACAAATACTTATGTACACCATGTTAACATCTCTCCGCTTTAGCGTGGAGTTCTTCACTCACATTTCCCTCCCATTTCCATCACTTCAGCCATCACAATGCTCACTACACTCCATGCCTCATTGATAACCGCAGTACTTTCACCATTCTGGTCACTTAGCAACAAGGGGCCGATGAAAACAACCACCATTATTGCGTTGTGCACTGCTAGCGAGGAGACTTATCAAGATAGTTTTTCATCTCTGTTGACGGCATTTGCGAAAGACTATCTTTGAGACAAAATAAATTACACTTTCAAGGTAATTCTTGAATGTTTTATGTGATCTGTGGAGCTAAGTGCTGTGCTATAAACTATGTCTTGGCCTGTTCGTGGCGGCTGACACACTGTGAGTGAGAGAGGAGCTCCACTGAAATTAACATTTAATCCGTGAAATATGCCATAAAATTGTATTGCTGTAGGCTGTCATAACCACAGTTTGACGAAAGACAAGCCAGTGTCAATTTTTGAGCTCCCAAAGAAACATTTAGAGCTTGAATGAAGGGATACTATCGGCAGTGGCTCAGGAGGTACAGCAGGTTGTCCAATAACCGGAGGGTTGGCAGTTCAAATCTTGCTCTCCCCAGCCATCCTGCCATTGTGGCCGTGGGCAAGACACTACCCACCTTGCCTCCAGTGTCCATGACACTGGATATGAATGTGTATAAATGTTCGGTAGTGATCGGAGAGGCCGTTGGTGCAGATTGCAGCCACGTTTCCTTCAGTCTGCCCCAGGGCAGCTGTGGCTACAGCAGTGACTTACACAGTAAATTCCCCAGTGTTAAATAGGTAGTGTCATATTACATTGACTCTTTCAGAGATTTTACAACACCAACTTGAGTAGGATGACCACTGGGCAAGAGTCAATTTAACACCATTTCTGAATGGGACCAAATAGACTCTGAGATAGTGTTAAATTAACTCTTTCAGTGTTACATTAACACTGCAAAATTTACTGTGTACCACTATCATTGTCTGTCTGTGGAGTGAATAAATAATATATCCATTGTAAAGCATCTTTGAGTGTCCATGAAAAGCGCTATGTAAATCTGATGCATTATTATAAGTGGCTGAATGCATTGATTAAATAAATGTATTCCTGTTAATCAGCTATTTTTTCTTAATAACATTACACTGAATTTACCTGTTACAAAATGATCCGAACATAGAGTCCTGCTATTTGGAGGGCTATAGTCGGTGGATCACCGACTTCCTGATGGACCGGAGACAGCATGTGCGGCTGGGGAAGTCTGTCTCAGACTCTGTTAGCATCAGCATTGGATCACCCCAGGGCTGTGTACTTTCCCCCCTACTCTTCTCCCTTTATACCAACTCCTGCACCTACTCCCACCAGTCTGTTAAGCTGATTAAGTTTGCGGACGACACCACCCTCATCGGGCTCATCTCCAACGGCGACGAGTCCGCCTACAGGGAAGAGGTGGCCCAGCTGGTGTCCTGGTGCAGCCACAACAACCTGCAGCTGAATGCTCTGAAGACAGCGGAGATGATTGTGGACTTCAGGAAAGTCACAACCCCCCTGCCCCCCCTCACCATCACAGGCTCTCCCATCACCATTGCAGATTCCTTCCGCTTCTTGGGCACCACCATCACCCGAGACCTCAGATGGGAGCCAACCATCAGCTCCCTCATCAAAAAGGCCCAGCAGAGGATGTTCTTTCTGCGGCAGCTGAGGAAGCTCAAGCTACCCACTAAGATGTTAGTGCAGTTCTACACGGCCATCATCGAGTCCATCCTCACCTCCTCCATAACTGTGTGGTATGCAGGAGCCACTGCCAGGGACAGACTAAGGCTGCAGCGCGTCATGCGCACTGCTGAGAAGGTGATAGGCTGCGAGCTCCCATCTCTCCAGGACCTGTACATCTCCAGGACCCGGAGGCGTGCTGGCCGGATCATAGCCGATCCTTCACATCCTGGTCACGTACTGTTTGCTCCCCTCCCCTCAGGTAGAAGACTTCGGTCCATTCGGACTAAAACCTCCCGGCACATGAACAGCTTTTTCCCCTCTGCCATCAGACTGCTGAACATTAAGTGACTTTTTGACTCTTGTGCACTATGTACAGCAGCTCAACCAGACTCACGTCATTCATCACTGTTTTCTGTTGCATTATCAACTGCACTATGTGGTACTTCACATTATCTGTTACTTGCTAATTTTTTAAAACTGCCTTGACTAGTACTACTCATTATTACTAGTATTGTTATTATCATTATTATCATTATTACTTATTATTACTTATTTTTCTACACTTATTGCACGTTTTCAGTCCTTTAGTTTTTTAGTTTATCTCTTTTTCTCATCATGTTTTTATTGTTGCAGCATGGCATCGAGACAAATTCCTAGTTTGTGTACTACATGAACAATGGCAATAAATCTGATTCTGATTCTGATTCTGATTATAGCGTGTCTTATCCTCATTCTCTCTATGAATAGCACTCAGCCACTTCGTTCAGGCTCTAAATGTATCTTTGACAGCTCAACAAAATGATACTAGTTTGTGTTTTTTCAAGCTGTGGTTATGACAGCCTACAGCGATGCAGTTTCATGGCTTATTTCAAAAGCATGTATTTCAGCGGAGCTCTCCTCTCACTCACAGTGTGTCTCAATGGTTTCTAGGCTCCAATATGGCCGCTGCATTATTATATGCATGTGACGTCATGCTGCAGTCGAGAATAACTTCTTCCTGCCTCTGTGACTGGCATCAACCCTGGGTCTTCTTCTGAATTAAGGTGCATTAGTGCCACCTACTTTGTTGGAGTGCAACTGCATGAAGCTGTGCAAATACTGCTCCAAAATGGCATAGCGTGAATGCATTAGCACACTGAAGAATCTGCATTTATTACTGTTCAAGCCATCCATCCATCCATCCATCTTCTACCGCTTTTCCGGAGGTCCGGGTCGCGGAGGCAGCAGTTCAAGCAGAGAAGCCCAGACTTCCCTCTCCCCAGCCACCTGCTCCAGCTCTTCAGAGGGGATACCAAGGCGTTCCCAGACTAGCTGGGAGACATAGTCTCTCCACCGAGTCCTGGGTCTGCCCCGGGGTCTCCTCCCAGTGGGACGTGCCTGAAACACCTCAAGTGGGAGACGTCCAGGAGGCATCCTAATCAGATGCCCATACCACCTCAACTGACTCCTTTCAATGTGGAGGAGCAGCGGTTCTACTCTGAGCCTCTCCCGGATGACTGAGCTCCTCACCCTATCTCTGAGGGTGAGTCCAGCAATCCTACGGAGAAAGCTCATTTCAGCCGCTTGTATCCGCGATCTCGTTCTTTCGGTCATTACCCAAAGCTCGTGACCATAGGTGAGAGTAGGAACGTAGATTGACTGGTAAATCGACAGCTTTGCCTTAGAACTAAGCTCCCTCTTCACCACAACAGACCGGTACAACGTCCGCATCACTGCAGATGCTGCTCCAATCCGTCTGTCGATCTCTCGCTCCATTTTCCCCTCACTCGTGAACAAGACCCCAAGATACTTAAACTCCTCCACTTGGGGCAGGAGCCTGTCCCCAACCCGGAGAGGACAATCCACCTTTTTCCGGCTGAGGACCATGGACTCGGACTTGGAGGTGCTGATTCTCATCCCAGCCGCTTCACACTCAGCGGCAAACCGTCCCAGCAAGAGCTGTAGGTCATTGCTGGATGAAGCCAACAGGACAACATCATCTGCAAACAACAGAGATGAGATCCTGTGGTCACCAAGTATGACACCCTCCATTCCCTGGCTGCGCCTAGAAATCCTGTCCATAAAAATTATGAACAGGACCGGTGACAAAGGGCAGCCCTGGCGGAGTCCAACTCTCACTGGGAATGACTCCGACCGAGTGTTGGCAATACGAACTAAACTCTCACAACGGTCGTACAGAGACCGAATAGCTCGTAACAACAAGCCCGATACCCCATACTCCCGAAGCACCCCCCACAAAAATCCACGAGGGACGCGGTCAAATGCCTTCTCCAAGTCCACAAAACACATGTAAACTGGTTGGGCAAACTCCCACGAACCCTCAAGAATTCTCAAGAGGGTAAAGAGCTGGTCCGATGTGCCACGGCCAGGACGAAAACCACATTGCTCCTCCTGAATCCGAGGTTCGACCAACGGCCGGACTCTCCTCTCCAGTACCTTGGCATAGACCTTCCCAGGGAGGCTGAGGAGTGTGATCCCTCTAAAGTTGGAGCACACCCTCCGGTCCCCTTTTTTGAAGAGAGGAACCACCACCCCGGTTTGCCATGCCAAAGGCACTGCCCCCGACCTCCACGCAATGTTGCAGAGGCGTGTCAACCATGACAGCCCAACAACATCCAGGGCCTTGAGGTACTCGGGGCGAATCTCGTCCACCCCCGGGGCCCGGCCACCAAGGAGATTTTTAACCACCTTGGCGACCTCAGCCCCTGTGATAGGCGAGTCATCCCCCTTGTCCCCAAACCCTGCTTCCTCTGTGGAAGGCGTATCAGTGGGATTGAGGAGATCCTCGAAGTATTCCTTCCACCGCCCGACGATATCCCCAGTTGAAGTCAACAGTGTCCCATCCGCACCATACACAGTGTGGACGGGGAGCTGCTTTCCCCTCCTGAGCCACCGAACAGTTTGCCAGAATCTCTTTGAAGCCGACCGAAAGTCTTGTTCCATGGCCTCACCGAACTCCTCCCATACCCGGGTTTTTGCTTCAGCAACCACCCGAGCTGCACTCCGCTTGGCCTGCCGGTACACCTCAGCTGCTTCGGGAGTCCCACAAGCCAACCAAGCTTGATAGGACTCCTTCTTCAGCTTAATGGCCCCCCTCACCACTGGTGTCCACCACTTGGTTCGGGGGTTGCCACCACGAGATGCACCGACCACCTTGCGGCCGCAGCTCTGGGCCGCCGCTTCAACAACAGAGGTGGAGAACATGGCCCATTCAGACTCCATGTCTCCAGACTCCCTCGGAATGTGGTTGAAGTTCTTCCGGAGGTGGGAGTTGAAGACCTCCCGGACAGGGGCCTCAGCCAGACGCTCCCAGCACACCCTCACTATACGTTTGGGTCTACCAGGTCTGAATGGCTTCCTCCCCTGCCATCGGATCCAACTCACCACCAGGTGGTGATCAGTTGACAGCTCTGCACCTCTCTTTACTCGGGTGTCCAAGACTTGGTACTGTTCAAGCCTTCTTTTGCAATATGCATGTTGTACATGATGATATTGAGATAACAATAAAATCTCAATATACTGTGCAATCAAGTCAAGACTTGAAATAATAAACTGAAACTGCATATTATCACCATGGGTCAAGAACAACTTCCACCTTCTTTTTTCCACCCCAAACACCATAAGCTCTGTGTACCTCTGATGCCTCAAGAGAGCCGTGACACACCAGAATGATGGAAATTTGGCATTCCTTATATGATCTCACACAGAACATTTACTTAATCAACAAAGTTCCTGTGTGTCAGTCCTCCTCACAGACAGCGCTTGCTTTCATTTCACTGCTCATGCTGTCTCTACTGTCTGTTCACACAGCCTTTATTAAGAAAGAAAGAAATGCATCTGGGTGTATTGGAAAGTATGAAGCAGTGGAGAATACAGAGAGCGGAACAAATGAAAACAATCATAGTCTGCCAAGCTGTGCCATTTCCAAACGAGACTTCTGTCAAGGATGAGATCAGAAAAACCCAGATTATGATGGCCAGTCTGAGCAAACATACACTAATCCACTACTGAAAACTGCATTTGTGCCCCCCAAAAGGAAAAGAAATGCCTATATAAAGTATCTTAGTTAGTTATCGACATCAGAGGCCCTTGCAATTTATGTATTTACATCTCTGAAACTCTAATGGGTGTTTCTAGAAGACCATACTCAGTTCTGGTGTTTTCATAATTGCTTGAAAGACTTTTGTCAGCACTTTAGTCTTTACATCTTGAGGACTACAAAGTTACCCCTATAGAGTTATGAGCTAGATTAAATGAAGGTGCACTTCTGAAGCACATGCTGTCCAGTGACCTCAACAGCTTCATCCCAATGACATGAAAACACTGCATTTTCATTGACTTGTTTTTACCAGTTATAGCAGTGCTGGGCAGCAAATACTGCTGTTCAAAGGAAGCTACGGGGGAGTACTTTTTCATACATCAACCTAACTGGCAAGAAGTGTTGCAGTCTAGATCATGCCAAGACCAAACCAAGATCAGAGTGTATCAAGACCAAGGCTTTGAAGGTTCAAGACTGGGACAAGGGAGTGACAAAGATGAGACCAAGACCACTGACTATGTATGTCATGGCCTGGACTTGTTCTTCACCGCTTAAAGTCAAGATCTCAATCTTGCTTGATTCTGGTCTTGGTGTGGTCTTGACTACAACACTACTGGCAAGTAAAGATACAATTATTCACTAGTGATTAAAAACAGTGTTTCAAACACAGTATTGTCCAATCGGAAACAAACCATGGTCTTTTGTGGCTTTTGCAACAATTATGTCTCAGTAGACCCCTTCATTATAGACTGGTGTTGTAGCAAAGACCACACCAAGACCAGACTGACAGCAGAGTATACAAAGCCCAAAACTTTAAGGGGTCAAGACCAAGACCAAGAGAGGCAGAGACCAAGTTGAAACCACGAATGAACATCTTTGTCTTGACTCAATCTCAACTTGGTCTTGACCCATTAACGTTGTGGTCTTGTCTTGATCTTGGTGCGATTTGGTCTTGACTAAATCACTACTAAATACTCTGAACTGTCTCTGTAATGCTACAAGACCATACAAAGACAAGAACTTAGACCAGAGTGTATCAAGACCAAGACAATACCAAGATTTTGAAGGGTCAAAACCAAATTAACACTTCATCAAGACAAGACTGAGACCAGAGTGTACCAAGACCACGACAAGTCCCAGACTTTAAGTGGTCAAGACCAAGACGTACATACACACTGATCTTGATCTCACCAAACTCTACTATTGACTCAGTCTCAACCACTTAAAATCTTGGCCTTGGAACACTCCGGTCTCCATCTAGTCTTTGTGTGGTCTAGACTACAACACTACCAGCAGCATCAGAAAGAATGCAGTATATGTATCCTTCATATTTTTAAGTTATTGATTAATTAACCCCGTACCTGTTGGGAAATGTTCATTGATTGACCAGTTATCCACCTGCAGTGTGGCATTTCCGCCATTCCTGGTGAAACGCACCACATGATACTTCCCATCATTCACCGGGGTACTGCTTTCCTGCACACTGATGTCCATTGTGCCAATGTTGAACGTCACTCCAATTTTGCCTTGTAGCTGAAATAAAAAAGCGTAGTTACTCATGAGAAGCTTTGTCCAAAACAGTAAAGGTACTGTAGAAGTAGCAAATAAAGTTGGGCTAAATAGAGACAATACTTACGATATGCAACATGAGATAGTCACCCAGACCGGGCGCACTATCGATTCTGGCCAAGATGCCATCTTTCAGGGAGGTGCTGAAGCCAACGGTAAGTCTGTCTGTCCTGGTGCTCGGCCTCTCATTGGCCGGCCAGTTGAACGTAATGAGGCCCCCTCCTTTTCCAAAGATGTATGTCGTCCCAGCTGTACAGACAAGAAACAGGAAGCATGTCAGTGCAGTTAGCATGTTAATACCTTCCTGCTGGGCCACTGCTGAGGGTCAGCAGCCCGTGACACTGGATACCAGGCCGGCCGTATAGAGTCTCTGGAGGAGGCTGCGGCATCCCGTCAGCCTTGCACCTCTTTGAACGGACCCATGTAGGTGCAGAGTGACTGCAGAAGCCTTGAAGACGGCCCAGGGCAGACCCCCAGCCATGCATGAGTCCTCGCCCTGCGCCTGGTTCGAGCACACCTTGACTCTTTGAAAAAATACATTTTTGAACCAATTAAGTGAAATTAGACAATTTCCCAGAGCACAGCTGGTGACCTCTCAAAGCACACCAGTGTGCCACGGCACGGTGGCTGAAAATCACCAACCAGGAGGGTTGGCCCACTGAACACTTTTATCGACTCAGTTATGCAATGTTCTTATTTTTTGATGCACACTAGTACATTTGTAAGGAAAAGCAATTTTATTTGTATAGCACATTTCATGTACAAGACAATTCAAAGTTCTTTACACAAAACATTAAAGCATTACAGCAAACTGCAAAAGAATTTAAAAGCAAGCTAAAAAATAAATTAAAGAGAAACAGAAACAAGCTAAAATAAAACAAGACAGATAAAGTGCAGGAAATAAGCATGTTGTGGGAGATTAACAATTGTTCAACTGAAAGGCAGCGGCAAAGAAGAAAGTTTTTAACCTGGATTCAAAGCAGCTGAGAGTTTCAGCAGCCCTGATGCTTTCTGAGAGTTTGTTCTACATGTGAGGTGCATCAAAACTGAACACTGCCTCAGTATGTTTGGTTCTAACTTGGCACTGATAGTAGGCCTGACCGTGACAACCTGAGGGCTCTGGGTAGTTCATAATGGACCAGAAGATCTGAAACGTGTTTTGGCCCTGAACTATTCAGAACTTTATAAACCAGCAGCAGTATTTTGAAATCTCCTCTTTGACAGACAGGAAGCCATTGTAAAGATCTGAGGATGGGAGTTAAATGATCTACTTTCTTGGCCGTAGTGTACTGCAAGTTTGTGAGAGTATACAGTATGTACACATTCTGCTGTGTACTGCATGTGTTTGGTTCAGCTCGAGACACAAAACAATAGAAACAACTAATTCTCTCACACACACAAATATACAAAAACACCCTCACTCTGACGGACGCACACACCGGCAACCGATGCTAATGAGCGGGCCCAGGCAGATAAGACTATTCCTTGCTGAGGCAGATAATGCCAATCACAGTAGCACTTTGTTGCCAATGCCCAGAATGCTACAGTACTGGCATGCTACCCAAGCTGCTTTACCCACTCCAAATTTGTGCCCTCATAAAAGCATCCCCCCCCCACTTCACCCTTTGGGAAACTGTTTATTTTTCTACTACTCTAACATGCTAATACTGTGTGGGTGTACCACAATCATCTGCATGGCCCCTAAATCACCCAGTTCTT
Organism: Pholidichthys leucotaenia; assembly: GCA_020510985.1. NCBI lineage: Eukaryota > Metazoa > Chordata > Actinopteri > Cichliformes > Pholidichthyidae > Pholidichthys > Pholidichthys leucotaenia. The sequence continues at coordinate 410,072,485 of CM035842.1, read as the reverse complement.
CTGTAGAATTGCCCACCTGCACAAAACAAGAGAGAAATGTGGGAATGGGCTGATACCTCTGCTATACAATGCAGTATTATGTGCCTGTGACTGTGCTGCAGTCGCAGGTCTCGTGCCCAGTGATGTTGTGAGCCACTGGCATACAGTAGCATGCACTCCTCGTTCCATTTTTTTTGGAAAACAAAATCCCAAATGTGTGCACAGGCTCAGAGGGGAAAAAAAGGTTATGAATTGCATGATTGTTTTTGCTGGAGATTCAGTTTCAGAACTTGCATTGGAATTTGCCTAGATGGCAGTTCTGCCCCAATCAGTGGCGCACAGTGTCACTGTCTGTGAAAGCGTAGGCATAAATCAGGATGGGGGAGCATGTCCTCCCAACCTAAAGCAGCATTTTTATTGTAAATTTGCTACTTTTTCTAATAATCTAAAAAAATTCTCATAAATTTACAGCTTTTTTATTGTAAATTTGCTACTTTTTTCTCAAAAATATGTAGCGTTTTTCTTGTAAATCTGTAACATATTTCTTGCACATCTGAAACTTTTTATAATAAATTTACATTTTTCAAGTAAATTTGCTACTTTTTAGCATTTTAGATCAACTATTTTTCTTGTAAATTTGCTTCTTTTTTTCTTGTAAATCTGCAATTTTTTCGCATAAATTAGCATTTTTTCCCTTTAATTCTGCAATTTTTTTCTTGTAGATTTGCAGCCCTTTTCTAATAAATTTGCAACTTTTTTCTCAAATTTAAAACTTTCTCACAAATTTGCAACTTTTTTCCTGATAAATTTGCATTTTTTTCTTTTAAATCTGCAACTTTCTTCTGTTAAAGCTGCAATCTTTTTCTTGTAAATTTGAAACTTTTTTCCTCATGAATTTGCTATTTTGTCTTCATAAAATTGTGACTGGGACACCCATGGCTCTCTCATTCTTATGGCATATATATATGTCTTGCTTCCCACATGTGCACTCCTGCTCCAGTAACATTCTGGACAGAACTGTGATCCCCGCAGAGACTTATATAACAAACACATGGCTGCACGAAGACCATCTCCACATTCATCCAAAATCAGCTGGAGAGAGACGGTGTGAGACAAAAGAGGAGGATGCCACGATGAAAGCAGAACACTTGATTGGAGAGCTTGCTGAAGTTTGCAGTCCTAAGAAGTAGAGGCACTGCCCCAAAAGTGTGCAGACACCAGATGGGATTCTGATGAGTCCTTGAGACATACAGCAGGGAAAATAAGTATTGAATAAGTCAACATTTTTCTCATTAAACATATTTCTGATGAAGCCATTGACTTTAGATTTTCACCAGATACAGTGGATATAAAAAGTCTGCACACCCCTGTTCAAATGCCAGGTTTTTGTGATGTAAAAAAATGAGACCAAGATGAATCATTTCAAAATTTTTTCCACCATTAATGTGACCTATAACCTGTACAACCCCATTGAAAAACAAACTGAAATCTTTTAAGAGGAAAAATAAAAAACTTACGATAACCTGGTTGTATAAATATGCACACCCTTAAACTATTACTTTCTTGCAGCACCTTTGGCTTTTATTACAGCTCTCAGTCTTTTTGGGTAGGAGTCTATGTCCGTGGTATATCTTGATGTGGCAATATTTGCCCACTCTTCTTTGCAAAAATGCTCCAAATCTGTCAGATTGCGAGGGCATCTCCTGTGCACAGCCCTCTCCAGATCACCCCACAAATGTTCAATCAGATTCACATCTGGACTCTGGCTGGGCCATTCCAAAACATTAATCTTCTTCTGGTGAAGCCATTCTTTTGTTGATTTGGATGTGTGCTTTGGATGTGCTGAAAGATGAAGTTTGGTTGTGCTGAAAGATGAAGTTCCTCTTCATCTTCAGCTTTCCAGCAGAAGCCTGAAGGTTTTGCACCAAAACTGACTGGTATTTGGAACTGTTCATAATTCCCTCCACCTTGACTACGGTCCCAGTTCCAGCTGAAGCAAACAGCCCCAAACCATGGTGCTGCCACCACCATGCTTCACTGTAGGTGTGGTGTTCTTTTGGTGATGAACAGTGTTGTGAGCCAAATATACCTTTTGGAATTATGGCCAAAAAGTTCAACCTTGGTTTCATCAGACCATAACACATTTTCCCACATGTGTTTGGGAGATTTGAAATGTGTTTTTGCAAAATGTAGCCGGGCTTGGATGTTTTTCTTCATAAGATAAGGCTTCCATCTTGCCACCCTACCCCATAGCCCAGACATATGAAGAAGACGGGAGATTGTTGTCACATGTACTAAACAGCCAGTACTTGCCAGAAATTCCTGCAACTCCTTCATTGTTGCTGTCAGCTTCTTGGCAGCCTCCCTGACCAGTTTTCTTCTTGTTTTTTCATCAATTTTTGAGGGATGTCCAGTTCTTGGTAATGTCACTGTTGTGCCATATTTTCTCCACTTGATGATGACTGTCTTCACTGTTACATGGTATATTTAATGCCTTGGAAATTCTTTTGTACACTTCTCCTGACTGATACCTTTGAACAATGAGATCCCTCTGATGCTTTGGAATCTCTATGCGGACCATGGCTTAGCTGTAAGATGTGACTACAAAAATGTCAGGAAAAACCTACTAGAACAGCTGAACTTTATTTGGGGTTCATTAGAGGCACTTTAAATGGTGGCAGTTGTGTTCTAACTCCCATTTTACATGAGTTTGAATGTGATTGGTTAATTTTGAACACAGCCACATCCCCAGTTATAACAGGGTGTGCATATTGATGCAGCCAGGTTATTGTAAGTTCTTCATTTTTTTTTTATTTTTCCCCTTAAAAGATTTCAGTTTGTTTTTCAATTGGGCTGTACAGGTTATAGGTCACATTAATGGTGGAAAAAATTTTGAAATGATTTATCTTGGTCTCATTTGTTTACATCACAAAAACCTGGCATTTGAACAGGGATGTGCAGACTTTTTATATCCATTGTATCAGTAACAACACAAGTAATCCATACATACAAAGAAATCAAGACAACTGTGCTCATAAAATAAGTTGTATTTAATAAAGTGGAATGGCACAGTGAATAAGTATTGAACACATTAAGTAAAAAGAGGTGCAAAAAGGCATAGAAAGCCAAGAAACCAACTGAAATCTATCATAATTTAGGAAACCATCTCATCCCCCATCAGTGCAAATTAATTTCATCTGGTTAAGTCCTGACTGATAGCCTTTAAAAAGGTCTGTGAATATCAGATTGTCACACCACAAAGAACTCATGATGGGTAGAAGTAAAAAGGTCTCTCTAGACCTTTGTAACCTTATTGTTGCAGAACATAATGATGGCATTGGTGACAGGCACATTTCTTAACTGCTGAATGTCCCAGTGAGCACTGTTGGAGCCATCATTCGGAAGTGGAAAGAACATCATTTTACCATAAACCAGCCATGACCAGGAGCTCCTTGTAAGATTTCTGACAGAGGAGTTAAAAGAATTATCAGAAGAGTTATTCAAGAGCCAAAGGCCACTCGCAGAGAGCTCCAGAAAGACCTGGAGTTAGCTGGTACTGCTGTTTCAAAGAAAACAATAAGTAATGCACTCAACCGAAATCGGCTCTATACCCGCTCACTTCACAAGACTCCATTGCTGAAGAAAAAGAATAGAACAGAATAGATTAGGTTTTATTGTCATTGTACAATAGTGCAGTACAACAAAATTGTGGGTGCTCCACCAGGCTACTGCACAATAAAGTAAGAGAAGGATTAGTTAAAACACGGTTACAGAACACACGATTAAGCACATGACTGAAATAAAAAACAAATGAAAATAAAAATCAAATAAAAATAAAAATCGCCCAGGATTATGGAAATATACACAGGTATGGTAGTGGCGAAGCAGATGGAACTATGTACATAAGAGTGCAGAGTGCAGACACGCAATTGAACACACAAGTAAAATGGCCCAAAGGTTATGGAAAATATACATAATAGTGGTTTCACGGATGGGTCAATATGACCCACATGATCCAGATGTCATCAGCATGAAAGTGAGGAGTGCAAAGACAGGTGAGTTACTGTGATAATTAAAAGGCCCTCAGTTCTGAGCATGTGAGTGTTCAGAGGGAGGGGAGTGGGGCCTCTGACTGTTTGCAGTTCAGACGGCCCAGGGGAAGAAACTGTTTGTCAGTCTGGAGGTGCAGGTCCTGGTTGATCTGAAACGTCGACTAAAGGGGAGCAGGTCAAACAAGTGGTGGGCAGGATGTGAGGGGTCTCCTATGATAGCCTTGATCTTTCTGAGACAGGGGGATCTGGAGACGTCCTCCAGGGAGGGCAGAGGGTCGCTGATGATTTTTTGGGTGGTATTGATGACCCTCTGCACAGCCTTCCTGTTTTCGGCCGTGGAGCCGGCGTACCACACACCCAGACAGTAAGTGAGCATGTTCTCCACTGAGCAGTGGTAGAAGGCCAGCAGCAGCTTCTGGTCCAGGTTGTTCTTCCTCAGGACAAGGAAGAAGTGCAGCCACTGCTGGGCCTTCTTCACCAGGGCCTTGGTGTTGACAGTCCAAGAGAGGTCAGAGGAGATGTGGGTGCCCAGGAACCTGAAGGTGGGAATGGTTTCCATGTGGTTGCCATTTATTGGTGGCGGGGGGGGGGGGTCCTGTCTGTTCTTCCTGAAGTCCACTATGAGTTATTTGGGTTTTTTGGACATTCAGTTTCAAGTTGTTTGCTTTGCACCACAGCAGCTCATTCTCTACCTCCGCCCTGTATGCCTTCTCTTCGTCATTGGTGATGAGCCCAACCAAGGTGGTATCATCTGCGTACTTCACAATGACGGTGGTTGTGTGGGTTGGAATACAATCAAAGGTGTACAGGGAGTACAGTAGTGGGCTTAGCACGCAGCCCTGGGGGGAGCCAGTGCTGAGAGTGTGGAGGAGTGGGGGGGGGGCAAGTCTGACTGTCTGTGGGCAGTTGGTGAGAAAGATTTTTATCCAGGAGCAGGTGAGGGAGTGGATCTGGAGGAGGTGCAGTTTATTGATCAGGATGTCCAGGTTGATGGTGTTGAAATCTGAGCTGTATTCCACAAAGAGCATCCTCACATGGTTCCTTGGGTTCTCCAGGTGGCTCAGCGCTCTGTGGAGTGTGGCGGCGATGGTGTCTTCTGTAGACCAGTTCTCCCTGTAGGCGAACTGGTGGGGGTCAAAAGAGGGGGGAAGACAGTCCCTGATGTGCTGGGACACCAATCATTTAAAACACTTCATGACTACAGACGTGAGTGCTGTGGGTCTGTAGTTGTTCAGGCTGTCAATTGCAGACTTTTTGGGGATGGGGATGATGTTGGAGGCCTTGAGGAGGAGGGTGGCATGCATCAGGGAGAGGTTGAACAGGTTGGTGAGGATCTCTGCCAGCTGGTCTGTACATGCTTTGACCACCGCTCCTGGGATGCCGTCAGGACCAGAAGCTCTGCGGGAGTTCACTGCTCTCAGTTGCCTCCGCACCTCATGCACCTGTGGGGGCTGTTAATGGGTTGGGATGGTAGGTGTGCTCAAACCGGCCGAAGAAGCTGTTGAGTTTCTCTGCCAGTGTGAGGCTGCTGTCTGATGTTGGGGGGCACTGGCCCCTGTAGTTGGTGAGGGCCTGGATGCCTCTCCACATCTGTTTGGGGTTGTTGTCTGTGAGGAAGCCCTCCATCTTCCTCCCCTAGGTGTTCTTAGCAAGTTTTATGCCTCTTCTCAGGTTGGCTCTGGCAGAGTTGTACAGAGAGCTGACCCTCTGCCTGAAGGCTGAGTTGTGGGCTCTGATCAGAGCCTGGACCTCACTAGTCATCCAGGGTTTCCGGTTTGGAAAGACCCAGATGTGTCTGGTGACTGTCACATTTTCTACACAGCATTTAATGTAGAGAAGGACAGTCTTGGTGTAGGAGTTCAAGTCCTGCTATTCAAAGATGTTCCAATCTGTGCAGCTAAAGCAGTCCTGTAGCTGGAGGAGAGTATTTTCAGCCCGGGGGGGGTGGTGGTGTAAGCAGGTATTAGTAGCAGGAAGACATGGTTTGATTGTCTAAGGTGAGGGAAAAGGGTGGCTATGTAGGCATGCTTAATGTTTCTGTAAACATGATCCAGTGTTCTTTCCCCTCTTGAGAGGCACTTAACATGTCGGTGGAATTTGGGGAGTACAGTCTTTAAGCATGCTTCGTTAAAATCCTCTGCAATAATGCAATAATTGGCTGCACGGTGGCGCAGTGGTTAGCACTGTGGCAGCACAGTTTACCCTCGGCCGGGGGATCGCGGGGATCGTGAGATCGTGGGTTCGATCCCTGCCCCCGGCCAACAGTGATCTGTGTGGAGTTTGCATGTTCTCCCCGTGTTTGCCTGGGTTTACTCCAGGATTTCTCCGGTTTCCTCCCACATGCCAAAAACATGCAGGTTAGGGATAAGGGGCGCTTGCGCACGCAGCGACCGGCAGCTGGTGGCTTGTCACCAGACTGCAAAACAAATCTACCTACGGGTACAAAATAAGTAATAAAAAAAAATAAAAAAAATAATGGGGACTGCTTCGGGGTGATCTTTGTGTTGCCTGCTGACAGTGTGCTGGAGATGGCTGAGTGCTAAGCTCATGCTAGCATCTGGAGGTACGTAAAGAGCTGTTACAATTACTACTGTTAGCTCGCAGTGTAGATATAAGGGCCTGCACAGAAAGGACATGGCCTCTAAATCCGGTGAACAATGGCTTTGTATTATTCTGTTGTTATTACACCAAGTCTTGCTGTAGCAATCATATGCTAATTGAAGGAAAGATGAATGGACAAATGTACAGGGAGATCCTTGATAAGAACCTGTTGTCATCTGCCAAGATGCTGAAGATGAAACGAGGATGGACATTTCAGCAAGTCAATGATCCCAAACACACAGCCAAGGAAACTCAACTGGCTCCAGAGAAGGAAAATAAAGCTGTGAGAGTGGCCCAGTCAGTCACCTGACCTGAATCCAATTGAAAATCTATAGAACAAACTGAAGATCAGAGTTCAGAGAAGTCACCCATGGAACCCTGAAGATTTAACAGTTTGTGTGGAGGAATAGGCTAAAATCACTCCTGAGCAATGCCTGCATCTAGTTTCTCCATACAGGAGGCATCTGGAAGCTGTTATTACCAACAAAGGTTTTTCTACTAAATATTAAATGAATTTCACCAAGTGTGTTCAATACTTATTCCCTGTGTTGTTCCACTTTATTAAATATAACTTGTTTTGTGAACACAGTTGTCTTGATTTGTTTGTATGTATGGATTACTTGGGTTGTTACTGATATCTGGTGAAAATCTCAGGTCAATGGCTCCATCAGAAATATGTTTAATGAGAAAAATGTTGACGTGTTCAATACTCACAGTGGTGTAAAAAAGTGTTTGCCCCCTTTCTGATTTCTTATTTTTTTGTATGTTTGCCACACAAATGTTTCAGACCATCAAACAAATTTAAATATTAGACAAAGATAACACAAGTGAACACAAAATGCAGTTTTTAAATGAAGGTGTTTATTAAGGGTAAAAAAAAATCCAAACCTACATGGCCCTGTGTGAAAAAGTGACCCCCCCCCCCCGTTAAAACATAAATTAACTGTGATTTATCATATCTTTGGAAAGCTGAGTTCAATTTCTGTAGCCACACCCAGGCCTGATTACTGCCACATCTGTTCTCAGTCAAGAAATCACTTAAATACGACCTGCCTGACAAAGTGAAGTAGACCAAAAGATCCTCAAAAGCTAGACATCATGTTGTGATCCAAAGAAATTCAGGAACAAATGAGAAAGAAAGTAATTGAGATTTATCATTCTGAAAAAGGTTATAAAGCAATTTCTGAAGATTTGGGACTCCAGTGAAACACAGTGAGAGCCATTATCCACAAATGGCAACAACATGGAAAAGTGGTGAACCTTCCCAGGAGTGGCCAGCCAACCAAAATTACTCCAAGAGTGCAGTGACTACTGATCCAAGAGGTCACAAAAGAACCCACAACAACATCCAAAGAACTGCAGGCCTCACTTGTCTCAGTTAAGCTCAGTGTTCATGACTCAAACATAAGAAAGAGACTGGGCAAAAATGGCCTGCATGGCAGAGTTCCAAGACGAAAACCATTGTTTTGCCAGAAAACATCTTGATGATCCATAAGACTTTTGGGAAAATACTCTGTGGACTGACGAGACAAAAGTTGAACTTTTTGGAAGGTGTGTGTCCCATTACATCTGGCATAACACAGCATTTCAGAAAAGGAACATCATACCAGCAGTAAAATATGGTGGTGGTAGTGTGGTGGTCTGGGGCTGTTTCGCTGCTTTAGGACCTGGAAGACTTGCTGTGGTAAATGGAACCATGAATTCTGTCTAACAAAAAAATCCTGAAGGACAATGTCCAGCCATCTGTTTGCGACCTCAAACTGAAGTGCACTTGGGTTCTGCAGCAGGACATTGGTCCAAAACACACCGGCAAGTCCATCTCTGAATGGCTTAAGAAAAACAAAATGAAGACTTTGGATTGGCCTAGTCGAAGTCCTGACCTGAATCCAACTGAGATGCTGTGGCATGACCTTAAAAAGGTGGTTCATGCTCGAAAACCCTCCAATGTGGCTGAATTCCAACAATTTTGCAAAGATGAGTGGGTCAAAATTCTTCCACAGTGCTGTTAAAGACTCATTGCCAGTTATCAAAAATGCTTGATTGCAGTTGTTGCTGCTAAGGGTGGCCCAACCAGTTATTAGGTTTAAGGGGCAATCACTTTTTCACACAGGGCCATGTAGGTTTGGATCTTTTTTCCCTTAATAATAAACACCTTCATTTAAAAGCTGCATTTTGTGTTTACTTGTGTTATCTTAGTCTAATATTTAAATTTGTTTGGTGATCTGAAACATTTAAGTGTGACAAACATACAAAAGAATGAGAAATCAGGAAGGGGGCAACTACTTTTTCACACCATTGCACTTTCCCCGCTGTAGAAGTTAAGATTCAAGTTTGGTCAGGGCCCTTCAGTGGTGTGGTAAGATATGATAAGAAAACAGAACCAGTCTTTCACTCTGCTGTGTTCCAGGATATTGAAGTCCAGACAGCTCAGAAATGATAGGTTCTCTATCTAGTAAGTCAAGTGATTTACCTATAACACATGAATCATCCAGTCATGCACACCACCACCTTCATGGACCTCAGCCATAAGACAACCTGCCAAAAATGCCACGAGTAGTTCAACTGAGGTCTGGCTAGTGTCATGAAGCGTGTATATGCTTTCTGTTTAAAATACTAGACTTCATGACTCGTAAGCTTTCCAGCAATCATGTCTAAAAGCTTGTTCTATCTCCTTATTGTGGAGTGAAGGAAGCTTCCGTTCAATGTTGACAGCGAGAACATGAACAGATATACAGTATGTGGGCATGCTGGGCAGGAGTAGTTCTACATGATACAATGCTGGGAGATCTTCTGGGGCAGTGGCTGGTACACATTTTGTGCACCACTGCAACAGCTTCTGTGTTAGAGACCAGTTATGGCTAGTTCCCTTCAAGCAATGACTTGATCTACCTCTGAGGATTTGCAGAGCTTTCTCCTGAATAGAGTTAAGTGAAAGGAGTGGGAATTCAGGCCTCCCGCCTGAGAAAGCACCATTTCATCCATTATCGACCACCAGCTAACCTCTTTAACCTCCTGGACATTATGGCTTTTGAAACCCTCACAGTTTGCAGTCCAAAAGAATCAAGGGTTCTATGCTGAAGGGCCTAAGAGCCCTGACCAAATGGCAACGCAGTACAAACTGGTAAAATGAATGGTAAAAATCCTGGTAGGGCAGATGGTTTGCAGGGTTTATTAGCTACATAGATGCAGGAAGTGATTCTACACTCTGACAAACTGTCACCTTTTAGCAGACACTTTCTCCCAACTCCTCCCCAACATCCTCTGCCTTTTCAGAACAGCTCAGAGGATGCTTCCTCTGAGCTGGATGCTTCCTCTCACGCCACAATGACCTGTGTCGATCCAAGCATTGAGACCTCAGTAGACCACTTCACTATCTTGTCTGTTCAGTTGTGGTGGCATTGCAGAATGCCAATAGAGTAAGACAGGGATATCTGCTGGGGTAAGGACATTTTTCTATGCCTTTTCCTTGATAGGCTTCGATTCGTGGCTCCTACTGTGTTGGCCTACTTACGTAAGTTACAAACTTATGAGAAAAAAAAAGGTGCAGATTTACGAGAAAAAAGTTTCAAATTTATGTGAAAAAAGCTGCAGATTTAAAAGAAAAAAGTCACAATCTGATTAAACAAAGTTGCAACTTTACAACAAAAAAGTAGTAAATTTATAAGAAAAAATGTTGCAAATTTATGAGAAAAAGTTGCAAATTTAAAAGAAAAAAGTCACAATTTGATTTAAAAAGTTGCAACGTTACAACAAAGAAATAGTAAATTGTCAAGAAAAGAGTTGCAAATTTACAAGAAATAAATTTGCAGATTTAAAAGAAAAAGTCACAATTTGATTAAAAATAAGTTCCAACTTTACAACAAAAAGTAGTAAATTTACGAGAAAAAAGTGGCAAATTAATGAGAAAAAACTTGCAGATTTAAAAGAAAAGTCAGTGTGATTAAAAAAGTTTCAAATTAACAACAAAGAAGTAGCAAATTTATGATGAAAAAAGTTTCAAATTCAAAAGAAAAAAGTTGCAAATTTTTGAGAAGTTTGAGATGTATGAAAAAATAGTACATTTATAAGAAAAAAGTTATAGATTTATGGAGAAAAAAGTTGTAGATTTAAAAGAAAAAAGTCACAATTTGATTAAAAAAGTTGCAACTTTACAACAAAAAAGTAGCAAATTTACAAGAAAAAAGTTGCAAATTTATGAGAAAAAAAGTTGCAAATTTATGAGCAAAATGTTGCAAATTTATGGGAGGTTTGAAATGGCACCAAAAATAGCACTTCCACCCGTTTTCATGTCATTTCTATGACCTTCTTACTGTGAGGCAATAGTGCTAACCACTACACCACCATGCAGCCATACAGAGTATTTTTTCTGCTGGAAGACAGTCTTTGGTTGTTGCCATGGTGAAATACTAAGGTCAAACACATGGCTGAGCTTTGAAGAGTTTGCGGAGGATGAAAAAGGTGGAAAGAGTGCTGAGTGTCACGGACTTTCCTTCAGAGACATCTGACTTCAATCCCACTGAATGTGTTAGAAGTGAGAGAAAGAAAATGTTTATAAGAAGAAAAATTCTTCACAACGCTTAAGGATCACACTGGAACTGAAATGCACTCAACAAAGATTAATCACTATGTGATATATGGGAAACGGCACGACGCACTATGCTGCAGTGGCACATACACACGCGTGATGTCATCACGCCACAGAGTACATTGTTCGTCTACCCAGGGCTAGCCGCTCTCTTGCTCTCCACCATTTGGTGCTCCGCCTTCCAGAACACCTGCCTGTGTACTCCCTCCATTAGCCTGTTCTGCTAGTATCTAATAAAGCTAACCTCAACATGGATGTGTCCGCACCCATCATTTCCAAACACAACAATTGGCGACGAGGAGAAATTTGGACGATATAGAAATGCTGCTGACACCTCTACCACCGTTCCTTGCTTTGTCCGATGAGCCGCCCTTTTCTTGGTCTCGTTGGCACGAGTCATTTGAAACATTTGTGTCTGCCATGGACCTAACTAAAGCTAGCAAGCTTAGACTGCGCGCCATGCTAATACACTGCCTTGGCAGCGAGGGACAGCGTGTCTTTAGAACACTTGGAACTGCAAATATCTATGATGAATGTGTTGCTCTGTTAGCCGGACATTTCACCACCTCCAAGAGTGTGTTGGTCAGAAGGATCAGGTTTCGCCAGCGCCAACAGTGTGTGGGTGAGTTGGTCCAGCAATATGTCACTAACCTCTGCTGTTTGGCCAGTACGTGTAGATTTGCATAACTGGAAGATGAGATGGTGCGGGACCAGTTAGCTGAGCACACCACCAACCCAACGCTGTGGGAGAAACTGCTAATGGCACCAGACAACCTATTGCTGTCATGGGCGGTGGAGCTGGTGTCCCAGCTAGAGGCCGGATCTTGGCTAAGCACCCAGCTAGGTGCCTCCAGCCCACACTCCCCAGACTTTGCTCCACTAGCGCAAGCTGTTACCCCAGCTGCTGGGCCTGCCGACCCCACGTCCTCCCAGGAGGACCCCAAAGTTAACATCGCGAGATGACAGGACAATACAGCACACCAACCATGTGGTAACTGTGGCTCTCCCTTGCACCAGACATGCACACCTGCCTGCCCCACTAACGCTGTGGTAAGTAGAACCATTTCGCCAAAGAATGCCACTCAGCCCCGGCAAGCCCACTGTCTAGCTCGTTCAGTCAGCCCAGTCCAAACACCATACATTCAGTGGACTCCAGTAACACATCGTACAAGTGGTGCACAGTGGAATCTGATGGTGTCAGTCTACCACTGCTGCTGGACACTGCTGCCAGGAGGTCCCTGATGGATGAGGCCGTGGTGAAGACTTTCTTCCCCTTGCATCCAATCGAGCCAGATGCAGTGGAACTGTTCAGGTATGGACACGTAAAAATCCGGATGGTAGGAACCATCACTCTACTGGTTCGTTACTGGTCAAGAGTCCTCCCAGCGTTCACGTTTCAAGTGACGCACCTTGGTGACAACATCCTGGGATGTGATCTTTTCCATGAGCTGGACTTTTCCATCACAGATCACATGGGATTCTGTTTGACCACTGACGGCCCAAGGTGTAGCTGCTCCTTATTTCACACGGCACGTTGACCGGAGCACAGACGACTAGGGACTGATCCTCACATGGCATAAGCCTCTCAGAGCTGCCGCCTCGCTGCAGGAGTTTCAATCTGTGAAAATGCAAGACCCGGAAGATCGTGGGATTCATCCGGTCAACGATGAGACCAGTTCGCCTCTATGACCATCGACAACCCAAACATGTCCTCCATTAAACGGCGCCCCAGCAGCGACGCCTTTCATCAACCACGTGATGAGAGAGCAGCAGCACATCACGAAGCAGAAACATCCATTGCTCACGGTGCTCGACTGGGTCCAGATCCACCTACCCAACCGCCCGCGTCAGCTGCAGATGTTCTAGTCACCACTGATGCAGATCGCCACTCAACATGGACCAGCCACCTTCTAGATGGCTGATGGGTCTGGATAGCATACCAGCCGTCTGAGAAGGGTAACACCACCACCTGCCCCGGACCAAATAACAGCAACCAAGCCGACCCTGCCAGTGTGGGATCTGGACTGGGACTTTGCTGATGAGCCAGCTACAATTCCAGCGAGGTGGCCCCCAGATTCACCTGAGCCAGCGCCGCCGGGGCTGCACCCACCACAGACTCGACAGAGGCCTCACTGAGCTCTGAACTGTCACTGATTCAAAAGTTTTTATTTCATGTTCAGTCAGTGCATGGTCCATTCAAAGTGGCAGAATAACCCATACAACCATGCAGGTTAAACTGGCAGTCTACCCTGTTACCCAGGTTGTAACAATTAAAAAAAAACTTCTTTTTTTTCTGATGTCATGTTCGGAAATATGCCTTAGGTGGTTTTCTACAGTGGTCCAGTAAAGTATATATATATATATATATATATGTTGTTCATATCAGGCAGTAGGCTAACCATTACAGTGGCCCATTTGGCTACATTATGTGTGTACCCAGCTCTGCATTAGCCTGATACCCTAAGAAGAGCGTGCTCTTGTATCATTTGTTTTTGTGAAGCTAATCCACATTATGTGTACGCTAGCCGATATGCCAGTTTTGTTTTGGTGTTTACTTGCTGCCCTTGCTATGGCTAACTTACAGATACAGTTCTAAGCTTTTCCAAGGGGGGAGTAAATGTGATATATGGGAAACGGCACAATACACCACACTGCAGTGGCACGTATGTATGAGTGGCATCATCCCGCCGCAGAGTATATTAGTCGATTACCCAGGGCTAGCCGCTCTCTTGCTCTGCACCCTTTGGTGCTCTGCCTTCCTGAACACCTGCCTGTGAACTCCTTCCATTAGCCTGTTCTGCTAATATCTGATTAAGTTAACCTCAACACATGGGCATGTCCACATCCATCATTTCCAAATGGAAGACACTATTTTTTTCTTTCAAATCATTTATTATAGTTCTTTTTAGAGAAGATAAAGTTAGTTTATTATTCCACACCAATATATATTGCTTCCAGATGTTAGTCTGCCTTATTTTGTTATATTTTTGTTATACTAGTTATAATCTGGATGGCCCTATAATCACACTGATAGACACGCTAGCTGAGTTTGCCATCTTAGCCATGGGTGTCATGTCCTGTTGAGCACTCGCCCCTCCGTCCTGTTCTCCTCTGCCTCCCTGGTAATCATCTCACCTGGGAGGATTGACACACCTGCTGCTTCTGCCAAGCCAGCATTTAAAAGGACCATCTCGTCACAGATCCCACGCTGGCTCATTTGGGTATACTGCCTCAGAGCAGAATCTTTGTACAAACTAACAAGTCGTGTCGTGTTGAAAGTAACGCTTACCTTAACACTGTTTTCCCCTTTTCTCCTTCTTCAGGTTGCTGCCATCGAAGCGGTGTGTCTTCAGGGATTGTGGTGCGCTCACCAGCCCGTTGCCTCTCCCGCTGCAGCTCCATACTCCACCCGGTCAGACACAGCCCTTTCCCCCATCTACTACACCAGCTTCACCCTGCTGGTTTGTCTCCTCTCACTGGGCTCTGGACCGGATTCTTCTCTCACTCCCACATAAGTGACATAATTTGTATTTCTACTCCTCATCTCCATTCCTCACTCTAACCAGTTCTCGTCTCTCCTCTGCAGGCTGTTGCTTCTCTGGCGAGTGACTGTTTTCTATACTCCTGCCCTTCTGAGATTAATAAATTGTCAAACGTCAACCGTTGTTTTGTGCTTTCCTTGGTGCTGTACCCTGCACTTGTGCTGTAAATTCAGTCAATATGACAGAACAAGCCAGCCATAATAGCAGCGCAGCGGATGCCGCAGCAACGGAGCACTCCGCACTTCACCGCCTCAACGTTACAGAGAGGCAGGGGGCTTTTCTCACCCAGCAGCTGCAGACAATCACGCAGCAACTGGGTAAAGTTTCTGATCATTTGGCACACTTGTCGGCTCCAGATTCTCCAGCTCCTCCTGCTACTCCTGGTTCAATCGTTCGCCGAGCCACCTCCATTCCCTCACCTACCACGTACTCCGGGGAGGCGGGGCAATGTAAGGAATTCCTTTGCCAAGTTCGGATTTATTTGAGGCAGGTGGGGAGGGAGTATCCGGACGACATCTCCTATATATAATATATATATCCATATTTTACCCTCCTGCTTCGGGGCCAGGCCCTTAGCTGGGCTCGACAGTCCGGAGGGCACGTTACTGACATTTGACCAATTTGTGGCCAACTTCTCCTGCACTTTCGACTGTATGGCGAGTGAGGGGAATATCATGAGCTTCTTTTTATCACTGCGTCAGGGTAGCTGGTAGGTGGCCGAATACTCGGTGGAGTTTAGGGTCAAAGCGGCGGACTCTGGATGGAACGACATAGCTTTACACAGCGCGTTCCTCCATGGTTTAAACGCTCACCTCCGCGATGACCTGATCGATCAAGCAGTCGGGTTGGATAACCGGTATCGCGAGCGTGCGAAGGAGTGCGGCTCATCCTCTCACCCGCCCGCCGAGCGCATGCCCGTGGTGGCTACTGACTCAGGTGGCTCCGATTCTTCTTCCGATCCGATGGAGCTAAGCCGGTTCCACGTCTCTCCAGAGGAGCCCCATCGGCTGAAGAGAATCGGCGCATGCATGTATTGGGGCTGCCCTTATTGATTCTGGGGCAGAGCAAAATTTCATCTCCTCCCAGCTTGTTCGGGAGATGGGGATCCCAACTGTTAATTTGCCAGGTCCCCGGGACGTAACAGCCTTATCCGGCCAGAAGGTAGCAACCATTACTCAGCGCACGGACCAGATCTCCATCCTTCTGTCTGGTAATCACCGGGAGAGATTAATGTTCTTTGTTTTCCCAAGCACCTCTCACCCGGTGGTTTTAGGTTATCCGTGGCTCAGGAGGCACAATCCTATTCTCAATTGGGCACAAAATACAATCTCCTCCTGGAGCCCGTATTGTTTGGCTTCATGCCTAAATTCAGCCGAGTGGTCTCCATCTCTGCCCATCTCCTCTCCTCCGGTGGAGCCGCCGGACCTCTCCCTTGTACCTGAGGTTTATCATGACCTTGGGGAGGTTTTTAGCAAGTCACGAGTGCTCTCTCTTCCTCCACATCGCTCGTACGACTGCGCTATTGACCTCTTCCTGGTGCACGGCTGCCGCCCAGCTGGTTTTGTAGTATTTCTGGGCCGGAGAGAGAGGCGATGGAGAGATACATTAAGGATTCCTTGAACGCCGGCCTCATTCGGCCATCCTCGGCTCCACTCGGGGTGGGGTTTTAGTTTGTTGGGAAGAAGGATGGATCTCTGCATCCGTGCATTGACTATCACAAGCTAAATGCCATCACCATCAAAGATAAATATCCTCTGCCCCTAATCAACTCTGCGTTTGAGCTCCTTCAGTGCACGCGCGTATTCTCCAAACTCGACCTGCATAACACTTATCAGCTTATCCGAATACGTGAGGGGGACGAGTGGAAGACGGCATTTAAGACTCACTTAGGGCAATTTGATATTTAGTCATGCCCTTTGGGCTCACCAATGCCCCGGCCGTCTTCCAACGTTTAATCAACAACATCCTCCAAGATGTGGTTAATCAGTTTGTCTTTGTCTATTTAGATGACATTTTGATTTTTTCTCAGACGCTAGAGGAGCATCAAGTCCATGTAACAGCAGTGTTACAGCGGCTCTTAGAAAACCAATTCTACGTCAAGGCGGAGAAGTGTGAGTTTTCCACCACCTCCACTTCTTTCCTTCGGTTCGTAGTGGTGGAGGGAGAGCTGAGAGCCGATTCGGCAAAGGTGAAGGCTGTGTTGGATTGGCCAACACCCCACTCCCGTAAGGAGCTGCAACGCTTCTTAGGGTTTGCAAACTTTTATCGCAGGTTCATCAGGAACTATAGTGGGATAGCACAGCCTCTGACCCAGCTGACCTCTGTTAAGGTGCCATTCATATGGTCTGAGGCAGCTGAGCAGGCCTTTCTAAAATTAAAGGACCTGTTCTCAACCAAACCCATCTTGGCTCAGGTCGACTTTCAGCTCCAATTCACCCTGGAGGTCGATGCTTCAGACACGGGGGTGGGTGCTGTGCTGTCCCAGCGCTGACCCTCCAACTTGAAGCTCCACCCATGCACGTATTTCTCTCAGTGGCTCACCCCAGCCGAGAGGAATTAGGACGTCAGGGATTGGGAGCTTCTGGCCATTAAGTTGGCCTTAGAGGAATGGAGACATTGGCTGGAGGGAGCGGTGCACCCTATAGTCGTGTGGACTGACCACAAGAACCTTGAGTATCTGCGGTCGGCCCGCCGACTAAATTTCAGACAAGCCCGCTGGGCCTTCTTCTTCCAACGATTCAATTTTATCATCACATACAGGTCAGGCTCTTGCAACGTCAAACCCGATGCTCTCTCCAGGCAGTTTTGCCAGGACCCATCTGCCCCCTCGTCCCACTCATAGCCTATTCTCCCGCCTTCGTGCATCCTGAGAGCCCTTACCTGGGAGATAGAGAGGAGAGTCCGACAAGCCCAGTCCTCTGAGCCTGAACCAGCAGGGCGCCCCTCCCAACCGTCTGTTTGTCCCTGCCGCGCTCCGCGGTGAAGTTATCCAATGGGGGCACACCAGTCGCTTTGCCTGCCACCCTGGTGTAGAGCGCACTATAGATGAGATCTGGTCAGGCGGGTGTTCTGATGGCCCACACTGCGAAGGGACATGCAGGAGTACGTCAAGGCCTGTCAGACATGTGCCCAGAATACATCCAGTTCCATCCCCCTGCTGGCCTCCTGCACCGCCTCCCCGTTCCTGGCCGACCTTGGTCCCACATTGCCCTTGATTTTGTTTCTGGACTTCCCCCCTCCCGGGGCAACATGGTTATCCTCACCATTGTGGACAGATTCTCCAAGGCCGTCCATCTGGTTCCCCTCCCCAAGTTGCCGTTGGCTGCTGAAACGGCTGAATTAATCTCCTCCCATGTCATTCGACTCCATGGCATCCCTACCGACACTGCGTCTGACTGGGGCCCTCAGTTTGTCTCCCGGGTTTGGAAGTCCTTCTACCGCTCACTTGGTACCTCCGTAAGCTTCACTTCCGGATATCATCCCCAGAGCAACAGGCAGGCTGAGCGTGCCAACCAGTCCCTGGAAGCCACCCTTCAGTGCGTGGCAGCTGATAATCCATCCTCCTGGAGTTCTCATCTGACCTGGGTGGAGTACTCACTTAACTCCACGATCTCTTCGGCCACGGGGCTCACGCCATTTGAGGCCTCCGTGGGTTACAACCCCCCCCCCCCCGCCGCTGCCCATGGTAGAGAGAGAGGTGGCGGTGCCATCCTTGGGAGCCTACTTTCGCCGTTGTCGCTGAGTCTGGAGGTCCATCCAAGCGCCTCTCCTCCGGACTACAGAACGCAATTGCCACTATGTGGACCAGAGGAGGGTCCTGGCACCGGAATATAAGGTTGGACAGGAGGTCTGGGTGTCAGCCAACCAGATCCCTCTGAAGGCTCAGGCCAAGAAGCTCTCGCCCGGCTTCCTGGGCCTGTTTCCTGTCACCGAAGTTGTTGGTGACTCCGGCTCCAGCTTCCACGGGCGCACCTTGTGCATCCCACCTTTCACGTCTCTAACATCAAGCCTCTCTCTGCCAGCCCCCTCTGCCCCCCCCAAAGCCCCCCCCCCCCGAGTCTTCGACGGCCACACCATCCACACAGTCCGCAAGATCCAGGACGTTCGCCGCCAGGGCCAGGGTCTCCAGTACTTCGTCCACTGGGAGGGCTATGGCCCAGAGCACAGGTCATGGATCCCCAGATCCTTTTTTCATGACAAAGGAATGGTCTGGGCCAACCATCAAGCTCACCCAGAGAAGCCCAGTGGACCGCCAGGAGGTGCTCCTTGAGGGGGGGGGGGCTGACAAGTCCTGGTGAGCGCTCGCCCCTCCGTCCTGTTCGCCTCTGCCTCCCTGGTAATCATCTCACCTGGGAGGACTGACACACCTGCTGCTTCTGCCGAGCCAGCGTTTAAAAGGACCATCTCGTCACAGATCCCACGCTGGCTCATTTGGGTATACTGCCTCAGAGCAGAATCTTTGTACAAGCTAGCAAGTCGTGTCGTGTTGAAAGTAACGCTTACCTTAACACTGTTTTCCCCTTTTCTCCTTCTTCAGGTTGCTGTCATCAAAGCGGTGTGTCTTCAGGGATTGTGGTGCGCTCACCAGCCCGTTGCCTCTCCCGCTGCAGCTCCATACTCCACCCGGTCAGACACAGCCCTTTCCCCAATCTACTACACCAGCTTCACCCTGCTGGTTCGTCTCCTCTCGCTGGGCTCTGGACCAGATTCTTCTCTCACTCCCACATAAGTGGCATAATTTGTATTTCCACTCCTCATCTCCATTCCTCACTCTAACCAGTTTTCGTCTCTCCTCCACAGGCTGTTTCTTCTCTGGCGAGTGACTGTTTTCTATACTCCTGCCCTTTTGAGATTAATAAACTGTCAAATGTCAACCGTTGTTTTGTGCTTTCCTTGGTGCTGCACCCTGCACTTGTGCTGTAAATTCAGTCAATATGACAATGGGTAGATATTTAATTTCAAAGTTGTGTGTGTGTGTGGGGGGGGGGGGGTAAAGAGAAGATTTTCTCCAGAGTAAAGATTGAGGGGGACACTATAAGTAGTCAGGGCTGATGCAAGATTCTGTTTATGGGCACCTATTTTTATGCTTCGGTGCAACGGGGGCATACGGTAATCACTCAAAGTGTCTGTGTGTGTATGGTTGTGTGTATTTGTCTGTCTGTCTGTTACCAGCTTTTCAGCTCTCCCGGTCAAAATTAAAGTGCAGCTAAAGGCTTGTATCACTGTATTGTCATATTTTCGTGACTTTGAATTTGCCAGAATTTCGAGATTAGGCTTTGTTTTCAAAATAAACACAAACTTAACTCACCACTGCCATCAAACAATGGAGCCGCAAAAAAAAGGTATTGTAATAACTATGCTGGGCCACTAGAGTGAACTAGTGCAACTTTTTTACAGCCCATAGACGACTGCCTGTCACAGTCGATCTCTTGCTGAACTTTTTTTTTTTAATTTAAGTTTTTATTAAATTTTCTTTGGAAGGCCATGAACATGGTGTGTAAAAAAATAATACCAGACAGCTTGTTGAACATATGGTGAATATACAAAGTACTGATGTATAAACTAAGACATGGTTATCTCTTGGCAGATCATTAAAATTTAACCTAAACTACTAGTCAGAGGTTGTTTTCATATGTGTCCAAAGAAGGTCTATCCCCCATCTCTACCTTCAGTCTACTGAGGATCCGTTCATATGATGCTGTCTCCACCATCGCATCTGTCCATTCTTTCACTGTTGGAACGTCCGTTGTTCTCCAATGTCTCAATAATCCTTGATGCTATGGGGGACCCATACTGTGGTATTCATCTCAGACTGAAAGACATGGAGATGCAGTAATTTCCTCTGACGGAACAGCATGGGGATTAAAGGGCTGGGGGACAAAAGGAATTGTCATGTGGGAATGAATTGTAATGCAGGGCCTCGGGTAGCAGGGATGTGGGAGTGTTGTGATATAAAAGAGAGTCCCTGCAACATGAGGTTAATGTTTTCTGTTTCTGGAAGATGTGAGAGAGTGAATAAAGTTCATCTGCTCTGAACGCTAGGCCTGGTTATTCCTCTCTCCCCACTGGTGACCCTTGACGAAATGGAACACAAGGCGAACACCCCGGAGATGACCCAGACGGGAAGCCCCAGCAATGCGTGCGCCATTTCGGTCAAACTACCAGACTTTTGGCTGCACGACCCGAAGTCTTGGTTCCTCCACACCGAGGCCCAGTTCGCGCTCTGGGGAATAATGGCAGATGACACCAGATATTACTACGTGGTCGTAGCGCTGGATGCTCGCATGACTCAGCAAGTAGCAAGCCTGCTCCAACAGCCCCCAACCCGCGACAAATGCGGGGCTCTCAAAACCGCGCTGACCCGGCGCTACACGGTCTCGGACTGTGAGAGAGCGGAGAGGCTCCTGACGCGTTCCGAGTTAGGAGATGGGTCGGCGGTTGAACTGATGGAGAAGATGTTGGCGTTGATGGGCACGGACGACGGGCATTTTCTATTTGTCCACCTTTTCCTCTGGAACCTCCCAACGGTGGCCAGAGCGGTCCTTGCCAACTCACCGTTGCTGGCTGCGCGTGACTACCGTGTGCTAGCTCAGGAGGCAGATCGGATCATCCTCACCACCAGAGCCCTCACAGTGAACGCAGCGGCGTCGGAACCCAGCGAGACGGCCTGCGGAAGCGAGAAGCAAGCGATGGTAGCGGCAGCGGGGGCCAGGAAGCGCCAGAGAGACACGCTCTGCTCCTACCACTGCCATTTTGGAGAGGATGCACGCCAATGCGTGCCACCGTGCCAATTCAAGCGTTCGGGAAATGCCAGGACTAGCAGTCGATAGCGGCTGCAACCGCCGGTGAAGAAAGCAAGCTGCTCTGTGTGACAGACTCATGCTCGGGGAGACGGGTCCTCGTGGACTCCGGCTCCCAAAAGAGCCTCATCCTGCCGTCCTACGCCGACCGGCTAGCAGGAACTAGCGGCCCCGAGCTGACGGCCACAAACGGCTCAGACATTAAGACTTTTGATGAGAGGACACTGACTGTATCCCTGCATGGCCATACATACCAGTGGACATTCATCATAACGGCATGCAGTTTCCCAATCTTAGGCGCTGATTTTTTGTGTGCAAATGGACTACTAGTCGATGTTGCTAACAGACGCCTGATTAATGCAATGTCTTTTGATTCTCTCCCCTGTACAGCTTGAGGAACCGGGCCAACAATACTAGCCAACGTCACAGCTCCAGGTGGTAAGTTACACACACTGCTCACCCAGTTCCCAGTACTCATGGTCCCAACGTTTTTAGCGGCCATCACTAAACACGGGGTGGAGCACTTTATTACCACCACAGGGCCACCCGTTTTCGCACGACCTCGGCGCCTGGACACAGCTAAACTGGCCATAGCGCATGAGGAGTTTGCCAACTTGCAAAGGCTGGGCATCATCAGACGATCAACAGCCCATGGGCATCCTCACTACATATGGTCCCTAAGGCCAAGGGATCGTGGCGACCTTGCGGAGATTTCCGCAGATTAAACAAGGCCACAGCACATGGCCGCTACCTGATCCCCCATATTCAGGATTTTTCCATTCACCTCGCCGGAGCACGTATTTTTTCTAAGATAGACCTGGTCCGTGGTTACCACCAGGTCCCGGTGCGCGCGGAGGACATACCTAAAATGGCAGTAATAACCCCGTTTGGTCTGTTTGAGTTTTTATGCATGCCTTTCGGGTTAAAAGGCGCGGCACAGACATTCCAACGCATGATGGATGCGGTGTTGCGCAATCTGCCATTTGTGTTCGTCTACCTGGATGACATCCTGGTGGCCATCGCATCCGAGGACAAACACGTAACCCACCTCAGGACGGCTTTCCAGAGGTTAGAGGAGCACGGGTTAATAATCAACCCGGCAAAATGCCAGTTCGGCGTGACGGGGATCGATTTTTTGGGACACCGTATCTCACCGGAGGGAGCGACACCCTTGTCGGACAAGATGTGCGCAGTGGCAAATCTTCCTCGGCCTCAGACGGTCAGGGCGCTGCAGGAGTTTTTGGGGATGGTTAAATTTTATAACCGTTTCCTCCCCTGCGCAGCCCAGCTCATGCAGCCGTTGTACGCCGCGCTCAAGAAACGGAAACCGGCGGACAGAGTCGACTGGACTCCTGAGCGGGAGCAGGCATTCTCTGAGGCTAAAACAACCCTGGCAAACGCCGCACTACTGGCGCACCTGGACCCGGCGGCTCGGATAGCGCTCACTACCGACGCCTCGGACGTGGCCATAGGGGCCGTCGTGGAGCAATGAGTCGCCGGTTCTTGGCAGCTGCTCCCCTTTTTTAGCAGTGCTTTGCTCGACAGTGAGTGTAAATATAGCGCGTTCGACAGAGAGTTACTGGTTCTCCACCTGGCCATACGCCACATCCAGTTCTGGCTGGAAGGGCGCACCTTCACTGCGTTTGTGGACCACAAGCCACTAACGTACACGATGGCTAAGGTTTCGGAACCATGGTCGGGCCGGCAGCAGAGACAGCTGGCCGCGATCTTGGAGTTTATGACCCACATTCAGCATGTGGCCAGTAAACTCAACGTGGTGGCGGACTGCCTCTCGCGCGCAGTAGTGGCCCCAGTCTACGTAGGGATAGATTACACGGCCATGGCCGCAGAGCAGATCGGTGATCCGGATGTGTGCGCTCTCCAGTCTGGACCAACAGGATTAAGGCTGGACAGCAGGGTACTGCAAGACGGGGAGCCCCCCCAATCTGTGACATCTCTACAGGACGCCCACGCCCGGTGGTCCCACACGTTTGGCGCTGCTGCGTTTTTGAGTCAGTTCACTCCCTGGTGCACCCAGGAGTGCACGCGTCAGACAAAATGGTGGGAGCAAAGTTCGTCTGGCCGAGCCTGCGCAAACAGGTGAAAGAGTGGGCTGCAGCCTGCGTAGCGTGCCAACGAGTCAAAATGCACAGGCACACAAAGGCCCCTTTGGAGCTGTTCCATATCCTGGCTAAGAGGTTTGACCACGTTCACGTGGACCTCGTGGGCCCCCTCCCACCATTGCAGGGGTTCACGCACCTTCTGACAGTGGTGGACCACACCACACGATGGCCAGAAGCAGTCCCGCTAGCTTCCACCACAGACATGGCACGTGCTTTTTTGACAACATGGGTGGCATGTTTTGGCACCCCTTTGGGCATCACGTCCGATCAGGGCCCTCAGTTTGTTTCCGACCTCTGGTCCACGATGGCCCGGAGCCTGGGCGTCTCAATTCATCGCACGACCGTGTACAACCCACAGGCCAATGTGAGCGTTTCCATAGGTCACTGAAAGCAGCGCTCAGAGCTTTGCTTACGGATGCAAATTGGGTGGACCGGTTGCCGTCAGTTCTATTAGAGTTGCGTTCCGCACCAAAAGAGGATTTGGCGGCTTCCCCAGCAGAGTTGTTTTTTTCTCAGCCGCTGCGGCTCCCCGGGGAATTTTTACCAGATAACCCTGCGCCAAAGACCCATCCGTCCCTGCGTTCACGGCATAGCGCAGACGCAGGAATGCTATCCCGCGCTTTTGTGCCAAAAACCTTGAAGGACGTAGCGTTCGTGTTTGTCAGGCATGATGCCCACCGGCCCCCATTGTGCCCACCCTACGATGGCCCGTTTAGAGTGCTGGAACCCGGGGACAAACATTTTGTGTTAGACTTGGGGGATTGGTGGGACAGAATCAGTATAGACAGGCTTAAGCCCACCTTTGTGGTGACAGATGAGCAGGTGGTGTTGGCCCGAGCTCCTCGGCGCAGAAGACCCCCCCTGAGAACTCCCCAGGTAAACGATTCATCAGAGCAGTCACACGAGCATGTTGAATGCCCCCCCCCATTGTCCACCCACAGACGGATACACTTCCATGAACCCCCCACCAGCACAGCAGCGCCGCGGAGCCAAAGACCCCCCCGTTACAGCAGTTATGGATGGAGGCTGAAGCCGAGAGGATGTGAGGGTTAACACTCAGTCTGAGACTCGGGGGCGGGGCAGTATGGGGGACCCATGCTGTGGTATTCATCTCAGACTGAAAGACATGGAGATGCAGTAATTTCCTCTGACGGAAGAGCATGGGGATCAAAGGGCTGGGGGACAAAAGGAATTGTCATGCGGGAATGAATTGTAATGCAGGACCTCAGGTAACTGGGGTGTAGGAGTGTTGTGATATAAAAGAGAGTCCCTGCTACATGAGGTTAATGTTTTTTGTTTCTGGAAGATGTGAGAGAGTGAATAAAGTTCATCTGCTCTTAACGCTTGGCCTGGTTATTCCTCTCTCCACAATGTCATGATTAAACCGACCACGAAAACTTAAAAATTCATTTTTGAAATATTTGACATTTGCGATCTGTCCCCCAGCAAACAAAGAGCAGGAGTCATACCATCCAGACATTATTGATAAAATTCTAACCCAAAATGGCCTTTTCTGAGAACAATCCCAGAGACAGTGCAAAAATGTTTTGATTGTTGTTTGACATTTCCAACATCATTTTTTGCCAGTTTCATTCTGTACAATCTCAGTGGAGTATGGTAATACCTATACAATATTTTGTACTGAGTAAACTTCCCTTTAGCTTCTTTTACAAATTTTCCACAATCTTCAACAATTCCACACCATCTGTCATCATCAATTTCCTCTTCTAAATCTTTCCACCAAAGACTTTTCATATTGGTACAGTCATTACTTGTTTTTGCTGAACTTTTAAAATAGTGGTTGTTACTGAAAACCAAACAAGTATTCAACAACTACACCATTTATTTATCACATGGATTGTTTTCTGACTACTTTCACTGTTTAGTTTTGCAACGGACAAGGCATTTTCTTCCTGTAGTTTTCAGTTCATCAGTAAAAACTACAAGTCCCACATTCCTCGCCTCTAAAACATGGCGGACCATAGCGAACAGCTGAGCAAAGGAAAAACTGTTTAAAGTAAGTTTTGTGCTTAAATTATGCTTCAATTTCAATTTTAAATAAAACATTAATAACTCCTATAAATGCAACATTTGATTCTTAAAGCTTATGTTACATCATATTATTTTTCTTCCAATGTCCAATTTTTCTTCTGTACTGGGGGCTGCAAAGCAACGTAGGCATACAGTAATCACTACATGCATCTGTGTGTGTATCTGTCTGTCTGTCTATTTCCAGCTTTTCAGCTCGCCTGGACAAAATCAAGCAGAACTAAAGGCTTGTATCATTGTATCGCTATATTTTATCAAATTATTATTTGGCAAAATTTCCAGATACAGCTTTGTATTCAAAATAAACACAAATTTCATTCACCTTTACTGTCAATAGAGCTGGGGGAAAAAAGGTATTGTAATAACTATGCCAGGCCAGCAGAGGTGGCAGTGTACTTTTTTTTTTTACAGCCCCACTGATATGTATCAAATATGATACTGGATGTACCTGGGTGTGGTGGGGGTGACGATCCCGCCTTTCTGATTCCGCCGTCACCTGGGGTATAAAGGGCTGATGCGGAAGAGGCTTGTCCTCTTTCGCCGTCGACCCCTGGGCTGTACGAAGCACCTGTGTCTATGGTTCATTATTATAATAAAGGTACGTTCAACTGCAACCTGAGCCTCCTCCTTGAATACTGAGATTAGGCCATAACAGGCCTGGTGAGGGAGATCGCTCAGGACTTCAAGACCGTCCTGCGTTTCCTGAGCTTCGCCGTCATGGCTCTGCAGGAGACCAGCGAGGCCCACCTGGTGGTCTCTTCTTCGCTATGGGGATCACCATCATGCCCAAAGACTTCCAGCTGGCCCGCTGCATCCGCGGAGAGAGAGCTTAGACTTTCTGCTGCACATTCACCAGCCATAATGCTCTGCACTGTGTGTCTATATACGTATATATACATTTATAGTAATATGGACATATGTTTACTAGATGTTGTTTTTTCTTGCCTTCTGATTGTTGCTCTGAGTGTTGCTATCCCTATGCTGTTGCAATCCTGGAATTTCCCCATTGTGGGACTAATAAAGGCTTATCTTATCTTATCTTAACAAGCACCGAGGCATCAGCACTGTGGTGCTTTCATTGTAATAGGAAAGAGTTCAAACCCTTTAACACAAAAACTTTATAGAAACAAACTTGAGACACTGTCGAGATGAAGGGAGAAAATTTAAGGCATTACACAGAATAAAAATTTAACCAGCATTCATATTTTTTTTTTTTTTTTTTGCATTTAGCATTGGTGCATCAAAGTCTTCTTAAATTAGGGACTGAAGACTGGATGGTACCTTGTTGGCTTCACTGTGAGGGTTTAAACCAATCAGGGCAAAGTTCTGTCATCATGGGGAGGTACCAAAGCCGGTGCGGCGGGAGAAAACCAACTGTAGTGTCACATTTCAGCTGCTTCGCTCCCATCAGATTTTACGATCACTTGACATACATGGTGAAGTTTTGCAGAAGATTTCTAACCAGCATGCCCTAGTTCAGCACCATAATGTATTGCTTTAAGTCAGTTTGCGCACCTTATGTGCAGATCTGCATAAAATCCATTTATGGTACCGGAGCTAGCAAGCGAACGTTAGCTACAACCAAACAAAAAAACAAGCAAACAGATCTGGGGGGTAAATGGTGCTGCAGTATTTAAACCCTGAGGTGTTTTGACCAAAACATGGCAGAGATTTCACTCAGACATTGACCTTGAAGGTATGTCAGCGTGGAAAAAGGGGGGCATAATGCTGTGTTCTTACTCGGTCAGACAACCTGTACCACACCAAGAGCCACTGTGAGTCATTTTTGTATAAAAAATTAGCGTGGAGCCGCAAGAATACCTGAGCCAAAAAACTAAAGTGAAACAGTAGAGTTAAAACAACAATCTGCTAAAACAACATCAGGAAGGAGAGTTTTTTCTTATAAATTTGCAGCTTTTTTTTCTTTTTTTCTAGTAAGTTTTTGATTATTTCCAAAATTTGTGTCTTTTTCTTGCAAAATTGTGTAAGTTTTTCCTCATTAAACTACTTTTTTTTTCAAAATTTCACATATATTTGGGATAAATGTGTTTTGCTTTTTTCCTAAATTTAGCATATTTTTTCAATTTTTTTAAAAAAAAAATTTCAATTTAAAATTGAGACATTTTCCCCAATAAAGTTCTAAGCTTTTGTTATAAATTTTGATATTTTTTGTCATAATCTTCTGCTTTTCTCATAAGACTGTCTTATCTGTTTGTTACCCTTTTTTAAGGTAAAAATGGTGCTTTTTCATTTAAATTTGCAACTGTTTTCTAATAAAATTTTAGCTTTTACTAGTAAATTTGTGACTTGACTTGCCGAATTTGTGAATTGCCAAATTTTCCCTAAATTTTGAGTATTTTTGGCATAAATTTTCATAAATATATTTTTCTTTGCAAACTTATTAGATTTCATGAGTAAAACTGCAGGATTTCTTACACAAATACATAAAATTTTTCCCATAAAACGTCAACTTATTCCATTAAAATTTTCTTTATTATTTGTGGGTATGTTTTTCTCAGAAAACTGCAAAAAAAAAAAAAAAAAATCAAAATCCTAAATCTGTGAAGGGTTTTTGCATTTTTTTTATTTTTTTTTTTTATCATGAACGTGCAACTATTTTTCTTGCAAATTTATTGCTTCTTTTCTTGGAAATTTAACAGTTTTTTTTTTCCCTCAAGGCCTCAAGGAGTCACTATCTATGAGCAAAAGAGCCACAGGTCACAGACCCCTGCTCTGGGTAAAATCAAACCATAATAAATTTGTAATTCATTTGAAGCGATATTTACTATATCTGTGATAGAAGATGGTACTGTATGATGTGTGATTGTTGTGAAAGTGTGCAGTGGGGGGTGGGCAATTTTAGGGATAAAATGCTATAAACCACTGAGTTGACAGATATGAATGATTAAATTGACCAGTATCACCTAAAAAAATAAAATAAGTTGGAAACCTTTAAATGTGTTGCTTGCAAAAAAGAAAAGACCCGCTTTTGCTTCATTACTGCTGTCTAATGAGAGAACACGCAGCATCCGCACATTATCAGGTTAGGAAAGAAAACAACTTCCAATTCAAAGACAAAACACACAAGAGGATCACAACTGATGAATGGATGGATGAGCTAGGTTCAGCAAAAGTCAGCATTAACGTCAAGCGTGCATGCCCCCACCAAGGCTGCAACGATTTCCTTGTAAATCTGCAATTTTTTCCTCATAAATTTGCAACTTTTTTCTCTTTAATTCTGCAACTTTTTTCTCATACATTTAAAACTTTCTCACAGATTTGCAGTGTTTTTCTTGTAAATTTGCAACCTTTTCACTTCTAAATCTGCAACTTACCAGCATGAACGTTGCAAATTTAAAAGGAAAAAAGTAGCAAATTTATGAGAAAATAGTTGCAAATTTAAAAGAAAAAAGTTGCAAAAAAGTTCCAAATTTGCAAATTTATGAGAAAAAAGTTAGACATTTAAAAAAGCTACAAATTTATGAGAAAAAAGTTGCAGATTTAAAAGTCACAGTTTGACTAAAAAAGGTGCAACTTTACAACAAAAAAGTTGAACATTTATGAGAAAACAGTTGCAATTTTAAAAGGAAAAAAGTTGTAAATTTAAAAGAAACAAGTCACAATTTGATTAAAAAAGTTGCAGCTTTACAACAAAAAAGTAGCAGATTTAAAAGAAAAAAGTTGCAAATTCATGAGAAAACAGTAGTAAATTTACAAGAGAAAAAGTTGATTTGATTTAAGAAGTTGCATGTTTACAAGAAAAATGAAAATGTATGAGGAAAAAAGCTGCAAATTTATGAAAAAAGTGGCAAATTCATGTAAAAAATGAGCAAATTTACAAGAAAAAGTAGCATGTTTACAAGACAGTATCAACTTTACAACAAAAAAGTAGCAAATTCATGAGAAAAAGTTGTAAAATTAAAAGAAAAAAATTGCAAATTTATGAGAAAACAAGTTGCAAATTTACAAGAAATAAGTCACAATTTGTTTAATACAAGAAAAAAATGAAAATGTACGAGAGAAAAAAGTTGCAAATTTATGAAAAAAGTGGCAAATTCATATAAAAAAGTAGCAAATTTACAAGAAAAAGTAGCATGTTTACAAGACAGTATCAACTTTACAACAAAACAGTTGCAAATTTAAAAGAAAAGTTACAAATTTATGAGAAAAAAAAGTAGCAAATTTATAAGAAAAGTTGCAAATAAATAAGTTGCAAATAAATGTTCCAAGCTTTTCTTTCCATTTACCAGTGGTGCTTCAAAGTCTTATGTAACATGGTTCATGAAAATATCAGGGAGGGGAGGGGGCAATTCTTTGTTTTTCCAGGCTGGGGGGGACATGTCCCCCCCCCCCCCCGTCTCCCAGTCCCACCCCATGATTTACACCTACGTTTCTACATCAAGAGCTGCTAAACTGTTTCTCACCCTTTCCTTCGACAGTGACAATAAAGTTCTATAGCAACACCACTCACCATGACCCCCCTTCAGTGATGCTGCAACCCTGTATATGGAGACGGAAGGAGAGGAGCGGTGCCTTGTCGTGTGCGAGTGCCGATGCTCGGCCGCCACCACCTGAGGTCCGGCGGCGCCCGCAAAGTTCCCCGATTGCCTGCCCAGTGTGCCAGCGACATATCCCAGAATCATCCACCCGACCCAGGCGCTCTGACCGAGGACGACTGCTCCGGCTGTACCCCGGAGAGCGCGAACACCCGAGGGCCACATGACGGTAAAGCAAGGCCAAGCAATGTTTCTACAAAACAAAAATCTCACGGGCGAGTAAACTCCAGAATGTTAAAGACCGGCTGCCTGTCATGTTTCCACCTCAGGCGCATTTCACTCAGGGATTCAGTCGGTTGACCTTAGTCGACCAGAGTGGTGGTGGTGGGGGGTACCCTGAAACTCTGGCCCATTTAGGAGTCAGGAAGGATGGAAAGTACGGCATCCATTTGCCTCCTGTGAGCCTATCACTTCTTCATCTCTTCTTCAAAGCCGCGGGGAAGAGGGAAACCTGTCCACCGTCCCCTTGATCTTGTGCACCTTGCTCATGAAACAGAATACTGTATATCCACCGGACGACTCACTGGCCACTTCACTGCATCCTCCTGTTTTTGCCTTTTCCATTTCCTTCACCCCCCCACCAAAGATGTAGATATCCATTAAATCAAAGGTTGTCGGTGAGAGAAAAATCAAAATCCCCTCTGGCTTGTCGTTCGTCTCGGAAAGGACCCTTCCTTTGATGTACGCTCGGTCCTTCCACCCATGCCTTTCAGTGGAGACGGCAGTAATGGTCCGGATCCCAGAGCAACCCGGAGTAGGAAAGAGAGAGAGAGGTGGGGGGTGGGTGGGGGGGTGGAGGAGGGATCGGAGGGATGTGAGCGGAGGGGAGGCTGAGAAAGATAGCAAAGGTAAAAGAAAGGTGAAAGACTGCTGGTGAGAGGATAAGAGAGTTGCAGAGGCAAACAGGGAGACAGAAGTAGCAGCCTGTTGTAAATATTGACAGAGGCAGTTAAAAACAACAGGGAAGAGGGATGGAGGGATGAGATGAAGCCGGGAGGACAGGAGAGCAGACGGCACAGTGTGCGCACGGCGAGGCGGCCTGTAAATAAAAAGGATGAAGCAGTGGCAGGGAGAACGCACAAGAGAGATGAGATGCCAGCGGATTTTCTTCTGAGCACAGCAAGGGACAGAATTCTTAGAAACACAACACAAGTGTACATTGTCTCAAAGTTTGGTGAGGTTCGCTCTGGTGCCGAAACAACAGCAGTCGGCTTGTTTTCATTCTCCGCTGCTTTTGTATCGATGCTCTATTTCAGTTTCAGCCACAGCTCCTGATGACAGCTGGGAGCACCTGTGTGACTGTGGGCCATTCTCTGCCCACACTCCATCCTCACAGACCTTTTTTTTTTTTCCCCATGCCCTGGCTTATTCTTCAGTTGTTGCTTCGTGATCAGTGATTTAATTTTTGCACATATAATGTATTCTTTTGGGGGGTCGATATGAACACAGGATTCCCCGCTGCCAAAACAAGAATCACACCAGTGGACAAGACGTAGTTAAATATTGTCATTTGGTCACTTTCTACGCAAGAATAGGAGCTGCATTCTAGAAAGGGAAGAACTAAAACACGTTCTAACTGACAGGCATACACAGCTTGCAGCTAGAATTAAATGCTTGACTGCATGTGTCTGATCAAGACTTCTGTACAGTGTCCAAGCCTGGGAGTTATCGGAACAAAAACTTAGAAAAGTGAAGCTTGTATGGCATGGCTTCCTTAGTAAGATGATGTGAGGAGGGTATGAACGCAGGAACGCTCCAGATCAGAGCAAACGTAAAAAAAAAAAAAGGATGTGGCTCCCGAAACAGTTGACTGGAGTTTTACGATATCTAATAAACAACGATGTAAAATCGTCGGTACCTTACCCATCCATGAATTCTGTTATTTGCAACACCTGAAACACCTGGCTTGTCTGTGCAGGTTGGAAAACAATACTGTACAAAAACAGGTGCTGTTTGAATGTACCCAGGGCAGGACATGAGGGCGAGGTAAGGGACATGCTTGATATTGATCAGCAACAAGACAGGAGAATGACAATGGACAAAATTGACTTTTTGCAACTTCTGGACATGAAATTTCAGAAGGAGCACCCCAAGGTTGCGAAGCAGCCAAGTGGGAAGCAGTGATTATGATGACGACGATGATGACAGTGTGACGGTTGCCAGCTTCCCCCAGAGTTGGGATTTGCAGGCCCGGGCACCATTCCCTGTCAGGTGATCAGCTGACTGAGGAGCAGCAGGTGGTAATGGGTGGTGCAATACAAGATGAGCTGTAATCTGTGGGCAGTTGTTGCTGCTCTCCTCTTCTGGGTACACCAGACTTCTTGGTTTTTTTTAGTTAACTGCACTATTTTGCACTTTTTGCAAATAAACATGGTTTTCTTTTTGGCGCAGCTGTCCTCTTTATTTGTTTTGGCCTAGAGCCAGGGGTCATAAAAAATTGGGGGCTCGTCTAGATTTTCACCTCTCGGAAGGATTCATAACAACAGAAAATGCAATTTTGTTTCATACAGTGATACACTGGGCTGTGACCTCAGTTCAGCTCAATTTCTGCTGAATGTGGTCGTGTTGAAGCATCACTGGATCAGATTTTCTTTCATCCTCGCATAAGCCCCTGCTAGATGCTTGGTCCGTGCGTTTCCAGCCCATCTCCACTTGGCAAGATCGAAGGCATCTTTGGGGGGGTGATGTCCACTATCTTGATGTCATCCTTGATCCAGTCAAGCTTCCATTTCTTTGGCCATCCTCGTGGATTTTCTTTATATTAATAAATATCACTTGTTGATCTGGTGAATAAATAGAGTGCAGAGTCAAAGATGCCTTTTCTGGGTATTTATTTACATCTTGGCCCAGAAGGGAAAATGTCACGTAGCACTACATGCAGGCAGCGCAGCGGAAAATGTTCAAAGTCTCAGAACAGAATAGAGAGTTTTAATACCGTAGACCAAATAGATAAGCATTGTTTTG
Organism: Pholidichthys leucotaenia; assembly: GCA_020510985.1. Lineage (NCBI taxonomy): Eukaryota > Metazoa > Chordata > Actinopteri > Cichliformes > Pholidichthyidae > Pholidichthys > Pholidichthys leucotaenia. Next base: position 410,039,234 of record CM035842.1, on the reverse strand, counting down.
AGAACACCGAGTCAGCAGAGCTCAAGGCTGGGCTGGATCCTCACTGTCTCATGGGAAAGGTACTGGATGTAATGTCATTTATGGTTACAGGAGACAGAATGAACGGGCAATAATAAAAAAAAAATCCATAACAGCTTCTTCCCACTTGGGCGGAGGTGCAGAGCCATTCACAGTCGTGCCTCGCGCATCTTCCTAGTGATTGTTGCCACTCCTATTATGCTCTTGCACATCCTTGTTCTTCTTATGGGGGCGGCTGTGGCACAGGTGTAGTGTGGCCGACTACTGATCGGAGGGTCAGGGATTTGATTCCCGCTCTGTCTGCAGGCTGCATGTCAAAGTGCCCTTGAGCAAGACACTGAACCCTCAGTTGCTCCTGGTGGGTCAGGCCAACACCGGTGCATGGCAGCTTGCCACCATCAGTGTGTGAATGTGTGGATAGCAGGATCTGTAAAGCACTTTGGTCATCTAGAGATGAGAAAAAGTGCTATATAAGTGAATGCCATTTACAGTCGTGTGAAAAAATTAAGACACCCTATTAAATATTCAGTTCTTTATTAAAAAATGTTCACATATCTATGTCTAACCTTGTTTTTGTATTTATTTGCATTTTTAACATTTATTTTAGCCATTTTAAGTGGGAATGAATGTGGAGGTGTCCAAAAAAGATAGGGGGTGTCCTAATTTATTCCTCAAAATTTTTTAGAATTACATTTGACAGGAAATTTGAAAAAAAGTCTTTAATTCATTGTTAATTGTTTAGTTTTAATGCATGAATCTCCCAGTATTTTTAACATTGATATTAAATATCCATATGTCTAAATATGTTAAAAAAAAAAAAACACACACACACAGGTTTACACAGGGTGTCCTAATTTTTTCACATGACTGTACCATTTACCATGTGATCGTGCAGGTCAGGCCAAGGCTCCAGCGTGTGATACACACACCATTGTAACGGGCCCCCATTCACATCCGTGAGGATCGCAGTCATAGATCTTTCCTTTGAGACACACATGCATCCGGCGGCCACAGAGGACACCAGTCACCTGCCGCCACTTGGCCCAGGCGGCGCTGACTCGGGTGCAGGCGGCGGGGGAGTGTGTCTCCGTCACTGCTGAGTAAACCAGTTTTGTTCTTCTATTCAGACAGAGAGATGTTTCAAAATGCAACGTAGTTCATGAAATACCGTGCAAATCGTGTGGAAAAAAAAAATACATAGGAGAAACAGGGAGGACATTTGCTAAACGGAAAAGGGATCGCCAAAAGAATGTGAAAAAGAAACAGCAGCGTGACTCACAAGAACGCAAAAAGAAAAGGTAGAACAGAAAAAAAACTCAAATCGGCAATATCATGGACTGGGACAACACCAAAGGAAAAGGAGCCGTGCCAACAGGAAGCAGAGACGGTGGAAATGAGGCACGGCAGCCAGGCGAGGTGGTGCGGTGGCGTGGAGAGGCTGTCGAGACAGGTAGAGCAGCAGATCAACGTGGGTTGTTGGGCTCCGTGTTAGGACTGCTGGTTCTAGCTTTTAACTTGTTAAAAGTCTCCAACCTCTGTAACGTCAAATGTCCGGTGAAGCAAACAAAGAGGAGCGAAAAATGTGAAAAGAGGCATCATGGCAAACAACAAGTGTCTCTCTCACAACAACAATCTGACTTCAAACAGCAAATATGCATATTATGTATGTTCTGCTGTGGATTACTGAGCCTCCCAGTGGTGCATTCATATGCCGAGAAAAATCAAACACAGACAATGGTAGGCCACCAACAACTCTTTCCAATGGGTATACAGAAGTTTGGCTTTGGATACTACACTAACACGGTAATTCTGGATAATGGTCTTGCAAATGCAAAGACTATAAAACTAACAAGACAATATCATCATCAAATCAATAAAATGCACAAACAGACTAAACGTTTTACAGTTTACTTCTTATCGATACTTCTGGCAGGGGATATCCATCTGAATTCAGGGCCCGTTGTGGAACCGGAGAGCCCTCAGCTGACGGAGGCCGCTGTCAGCGCACCTGTGCCAGGTTGTGTCACTGAGGACAGAATCGCCGCATCCAGGCTGGCTGTGTTAGATCAGCTGATTGTGGAGCCAGTGATCAGAAAGACTGATCGGGTACACACGACTGAGGGGCCCATCTCCATCCCAGTCACTTGCGTGGGCAATTGGAACGCCACAGCTGCAGAAGTGGAGTTGGTTGCCAGTGTAGAGGGGCCGGAGAGGACGCCTGCGCCCAGCGTGGTAGTGCGGGGCTGCTCAGCCCAGGAAGTGGCATACGGAATCCTGGCTGAACCGGCACATATAACCATGAGGAGGCAGATGGAAGTGAGACTTGTAGCTGCTGGGCAAACAACTGAGACCGTGGCAGCTTCTGCTCTGGGGGAGGAGGATAGTAAAGCCACATTTGGAGCTTTGGCTTCCCCAAAACTTATACGAAGAAGTGAAGAGGATTTCATAACCAGTGTGACTAACTTCACATTGGGCTCACAGAGCAGGCATCCAGACTCTCAGAGGAATATATCCAAACAGTTGGTGAGTAAACATAAACTCCAATATATTTTTCCTACTGTGAATAACGCAAAAATTATAAGGGACGATGATATCAAACCCAAGGGCATATTTGGTGGACATTTGGACATTCGTAGTCTACTCCCTAAACATGATGAAATTAAAACACTGTTGCTAAATTCAACTTTACAATCCTTGTGTCTCAGTGAAACTTGGCTTTACAGTAGAATTCAAACTAACTTGATTGAAGTCCCTGGGTACACATGCTTTAGGAAAGACAGAAAAACTGGTATAGGACGAGGGGTTGTAATTTACATTAGAAGCTCCATTAAATGTACAGAAATTTCTATGGATTGTGAAGTGCAAATTGAACATCTCTGTCTGAATGTTTATTACCCCAAATGCACTTTTGAATCATGGTTTTGTATAATGCCCCTTCATGTGATAATGCCTTTTATGATAATTTATTGAAATTGCTAAAATGTTTCTCCCATAAATCTGAATTGCTAATACTAGGTGATTTTAACATTGACTGGTCTGACAAAAGGAAGAGAAGAATGCTTAAAATGGTGATAACAAAATATAATTTTAATCAAAATGTAAAATGCAATGCAAAAATTACACAATCTACTAGATCATAAATTGATTTAATTTTCACTAATAGGGAGGAAAGGATAACCAAGTCTAATAATTTTTTGACTGGTTTGTCTGATCATAATATAATTTTAATAACAAGAAAGCTAACTAAAAAGCATTTTTTAAATTTTAATAAACCAGAACCTTACATGTCAACTATATTAAAACGTGATCTTCCCATTTTGAAGAGTGAACTAGAAGGGATGAATTGGGATACAGTCATGGACAATGATGATGTGCATACTTGTTGTGATGAATTAATGAACAAAGTAGAAGGGACTAATGGCAGGTTTTTAAAAAAGCGTAAAAACCCAAGTAGGAAATTTTCTTAACCTTGGGTAAGTGATTCAATTAGGAAACTTATGAAACAAAGAGATTTAGCTCTATGGACAGCAATTAAAAGCCAGATAAAACATGATATGACTGTATATAAAAGTTTAAGAAATCGTGTCACCAAAGAAGTCCAAAACGCAAAAGCTGAATACTACATCTCTGCAATCATGGAGACCAAGGGAAATTGCTCTGCGATGTGGAAGCAAGTCAAGAGTGTAATTAAACCATTGGGTAAACCAACGACTATATGAGCTTAAAGTGGTACTTGGCATATCTCTGACAGTAAAGAAATTGCTCATGAATTTAATATATTTTTTTTTTATTATTTCTTCTGTGGAAGAGATTGCTAATGAATTCAAAATCCCAACTATGGAGTTAACTGTCTCTAAAAATGCAAGTGATGATGGTACTGCATTTACACTGCAACAAACAAATGAAACGGAGGTTATTGGAATAATAAACAAACTGGCAAATAGTCATTCTAAGGATCTTTTTTATACAGATTGTCACAAGGCTGAGCGCGGTGTGTCACTGTGCTCAGGCTCTTAATTCATTCCTGAGTGTTTCCTGCATTTTTTCCAGTGTTGTATGTTTATTTTCTTGTGTGTTGGTTTAGGACGCATTCTCAGTCATCAGTTGCTCTGTTTATGTTTTCATGTCATTATTATTCTGTCGGTTCTTCAGGCATCTTTTCCCATTTAATCCCTAGTGTTCTGTGTGTGATATGAGTTCCCCACCGTTTCCTCCAGACACTCCCACCCTGTTATTATCTCATTTGTGCAGCCCTGTTTTCCATACTCAGTAATTAGGTCTACCTGCCTGCTCATGTGACCCACACCTGCTATCACTCGTGATCATCCGTTTCTGGCTCTATTTCCCTCATTGCTGGACTCTCAAGTTTGATCCCCCGCCAGAACCCCATCCTGTTCTGATGGTCTACCTGCCTACTCCTGTTCACCTTGTTGTAAGTTTTTATTTTTGTACACTGTATGAACTTTTCCTAGTAAATGGAAACTCGTAGCTTAAAACAGAAGACTCGTCAATTAGAAAGAAAATGGCGCTCTACTAATTTAGATGAAATCTATTTAGCTTGGAGAAATCATCTTTTAATTTATAAAAAATCTCTTAGAAAAGCTAGAACGAGTTATTACTCTGCATTAATAGAAGAGAACAAGAATAATCCCAGGTTTCTTTTCAGTACTGTAGCCAGGTTGACAAAGAGTCAGGACTCTGTCAATCCTAGCATTCCCTTAGAGCTTACTAGTCAGGACTTTATGAACTTTTTCAATAATAAAATTTCATCCATCAGAGATAAAATCAATCAGATTCTTCCCACAGTTAACTTAAATACTGTAACTACTACAACTCCTTCAATTGATGTCTGTCTTGATGAGTTTACTCCAATCGACCTTTGTGAGTTAGACAAAATAGTTTCCTCATCCAGACCTTCAACTTGTCTTTTAGACCCTATTCCTACCAGGTTATTTAAAGAAGTCTTCCCACTTATTGGTAGCTTTATTCTTCATATAATCAATTCTTCATTAACTTTAGGCCATGTACCGCAGGCTTTTAAAACAGCTGTAATTAAACCCTTACTCAAAAAGCCAACGCTAGATCCAGGAGCTTTAGCTAACTATAGACCAATCTCTAATCTCCCTTTCATTTCAAAAATCTTAGAAAGAGTTGTTGCTACGCAATTATTTGACCACCTGCAGGGAAATGGTTTACTTGAAGAGTTTCAATCTGGGTTTAGAATCCATCATAGTACTGAAACAGCCTTAGCGAAGGTCACTAACGACCTCCTCATTGCATCTGATAATGGACTAGTTTCTGTACTTGTCCTTTTTGACCTTAGTGCAGCTTTTGATACTATCGATCATAATATTCTACTTGATAGATTAGAACACTATGTTGGACTTAATGGAACTTCGTTGCAGTGGTTTAGATCTTATTTATCTGATAGGTTCCAGTTTGTTCATGTAAATAATGAGTTTTCTTTCAGCTCAAAGCTTAGTCATGGAGTTCCACAGGGATCTGTGCTAGGCCCTACTCTTTTTAGTTTATATATGCTTCCGTTAGGCAACATTATTAGAAAGCACTGTATACATTTTCATTGTTATGCAGATGACACACAATTATACCTGTCAATGAAGCCAGATGATAGTAATCAATTAGCCAAGTTAGAAGCCTGTCTTAAGGAAATCAAAGCTTGGATGACTTGTAATTTCCTGCTATTAAATTCAGATAAGACTGAAGTCATTCTTGTTGGTCCAAAAAAACCTTAGAAATTCCTTTCCAAATCAAACTTTCAGTTTGGATGCAGTTACTCTTTCTCTTAATAGCTCTGTGAGGAACCTTGGAGTTATTTTTGATCAGGATTTGTCCTTCAATTCACATATTAAATTTGTTTCTAAGACTGCCTTCTATCATTTGCGTAATATTGCCAAGATTAGGAGCATCTTGTCTCAGAGTGATGCTGAGAAGCTGATCCACGCTTTTGTTCGCTCGAGATTAGATTATTGTAATTCTTTATTATCAGACTGTCCTAAAACATCTTTAAAAAGTCTTCAGCTGATCCAAAATGCTGCAGCAAGAGTTTTAACAGGTACTAGAAAGAGAGATCATATCTCTCCGGTTCTGGCCTCCCTTCATTGGCTTCCCATAGAGTTTAGAATTAAGTTTAAAATCCTTCTTCTTACTTACAAAGCTCTAAACAATCAGGCTCCTTTTTATTTAAAAGATCTGATACTACCGTATTATCCTAACAGAGCACTACGCTCCCAAAATGTAGGATTACTTGTAATACCTAGAATCTCCAAAAGTACAATGGGAGGCAGAGCCTTCAGTTATCAAGCTCCTCTCCTGTGGAATCAGCTGCCAATCTGGATTCGGGAGTCAGACTCGATCCCTGTTTTTAAGAATAGGGCTAAAACCTACCTTTTTGATATAGCCTACAATTAGGGAGGGGTCATGTGTTTCTGAACCCTCCCTTAGTTCTGCTGCTAAAAGGTTTAGTCAGCCGGGGGACCTCCAGTAATGCACTGGGCCTCACTCCTTTCCTCACTCTCTATGAAATATTTTTTTGCTGGTCATTAACATTTGTTTGTTCTCTCCCATAGATTGAGTCCCCATCGTGCTGTTTGCTCTCTACATGTCTGTTCTTTTCTTCTTCTCTATCCCCTCACCCCCCAGCCAGTCGCAGCAGATGACTGCCCCTCCTTGAGCCTGGTTCTGCTGGAGGTTTCTTCCTGTTAAAAGGGAGTTTTTCCTCTCCACCGTCGCCAAGTGCTTGCTCACAGGGGATCGCCTGATTGCTGGGGTCTTTCTGCAACTGTGGGGGTTCCCCCTACAGTTGATAGTGCTATGAGATCACTGTTGTTGTGAAATGGCGCTATATAAATAAAGTTGAATTGAATTGAATTGAATTGAATTGAACTTGTGTTTCTTTCATTAAATACCACAAACTAGCAGCCCAGCGTCTGGATCTTCCTCTTTGCCCCACAGGGGCCAATTCATGACATAGATACTGCTTTTCTGAAACAACATAAAACTGCTCTGCTAAAACCCTTAACACATCTCATCAGCCTTTCCATTGCTAGTGGAAGTTTTCCTAGTAAATGGAAACAAGCAAGAGTCATCCCAATATTTAAGTCAGGAGCAGCTGATCAGGCATGCAACTATGGGCAAATTAGTATTCTGTCAGTATTTTCTAAGGTCCTAGAAAAAGTCCTGGCACATCAACTGCTTAAGTATGTTGACTCAAACAACTATCTACACCCTTTACAATTTGGTTTTTGTTCACATTATTCAACAGAGACAGCAAATTGTTTTTTTATAGACTCTTTAAAATCATCACTTGATAAAGGTGAAATAGTCGTGGCAGTTTTCTTGGACCTTAAGAAAGCATTTGATACATTAAATCATGATATCTTAATTTCTAAACTTTCCAAATTTAATTTTTCTGATATAAGGTTACAGTGGGTTAAATCTTACCTTTCTAACTGTGAGCAATGTGTTATCAATAATGACAAATCTACATCTCTGGAGACCAGAACAGGAGTCCCACAGAGCTCAGTTCTCGGTCCACTTCTTTTTAGTTTATATATTAATGATCTACCACACTCGTGTTCTGAGGCAGGTTTTCAGATGTATACAGACAACACTGTTGTTTATGTGTCAGGCAAAAACATCCAATCAGTCTCTTCTCAGATGTCATGTTATTTACAGTCTGTAGCAACATGGTTTGAAAAATCATGTCTTACACTCAGTGTTAATAAAACTGTGTCTGTTTGCTTTGCCTCCAGAGCTCAGTCTGCTCAGTCTGCAATAGAGGCTAGTGAGTTAAATTTAAAAATTGGTGGACAGTGCATCAAACAGGTTTCAAAAGTAAAGATAAGCAGAGTGGCAAAAGCAAACTTGCACACTTTCAGACTTATTAGAGATTGTCTACCATTTTATGCTGCAAACACTTTTATGCATGCTATGATACTTTCACGTTTAAGTTGCTGTGTCACTTCTTGGTCACAAGCAACATTAACAACAATTAAGCCTCCTATGATGATATACAATCGGGCAATTAAAATTCTGGACAGGAAGCCAATAAGATCACATCATTGTCATGTTTTAAAGAAATTAAATATGTTGTGTTTTGAACACTTCATTAAATTTGCAAATTTAAAACTCATTTATAAATGTCTTCATAATCGGGCTCCTCAGGTCCTTAGGGACATTGTGGTTCCTCTTAGAGATGTAGGCTCAGTAACAAGAGGAGCGCCCAGCAGGAACTGTAAGGTCCCTTTACATAAATCCTCATTTGGACAAACTGCCTTCTCCATTCATGGAATTAAGATGTGAAATGTTTTGCCTTCAGATCTCAAATTGGATACAGACTGGAATCATTTTTAAATTGAACTTGAAACAGTTTTTAAAGAGGGAACAGTCATGTTGTCATGAATAATTTACTATTAGTTTTGTTGTGTCTGATCTTGTTTTTTTTCCACAATATCTTTATTGAACCTTTTTTTTTTTTTTAACAAACATGATACAAACAATCAAACACTAACACTAAAGTACTACAAAAAAAAAAAAAAAAATGCACTAAAAACACCAACAACCACCAACAAAATCAAGTCTTCAACAATGCTCCTCTGTTTAGTCTAGACAATCCAATACATAAGTATACATATTATGTTCACCAGTTTGGAATTTACAAGGTCCACACACATCATTCACCTTCTTCTTCAAGAGTTATGTTTAAATTTTTTACATAATCAATAAAAGGTCTGCATATATTCTCAAACACAATTTCCTTTGATTTTAGTATATATGTTATTCTTTCTAATGGAAGGTTTGTTAACATCTGTCTTAACCACTGAGTCACATCTGGTCTATGAGTCTTTTTCCATAATAGTGCAATACATTTTTTGGCATTAAGCAAACTGAGGTCTATGAATGTTCTTTCACTTTTATTAAAATTATGCTTTTCTGGGTACAGACCCAACAAAAACAGTTTAGGATTCAATATGATTTGTTTTGAGATTATTTTTTCAATTGTTACCCTCACCTCTTCCCAAAACATTCTTATTAATCTACATTCCCATAAACAATGAAATAGGGTTCCTTTACTTTCCATGCATTTTGTGCATGTATCTGGTATATTTTTGTTATATCTATTTAACTCCTCCGGTGTAACATACATCCGCATTAACCATTTGAAATGTATCAATTTAAGGCGTGCATTTATTGATTTGGTTTGAGCTTCTGTACAAGCCAATTCCCATTGTTCCTCTGAAATTTCAATTTGCAGATCTTCTTTCCAGTAGTTTAATCTTTTCAGTGAATTTTCACTTGAAGATAGTGTCAGTGAGTTATAAAACTCTGAAATAATACCCTTTCTTTTACTATCTTTCATCATCATTTTTTCCAAGGATGAATAAATAGGTCGAGTGAGAGCTTTATTTTGATTTGATCGAATAAAGTTTCTAAGTTGAAGATATTTAAAAAAATGTGTTCTATTGAGATTAAATTTGATCCTCAGCTCTTCAAAAGACATTATGTTGTCTGCACATGGCAAATATAAATCCTGAATCTTTTGTATCCCTTTTAAATTCCATACTTTAAATACAGCGTCCGCTCTCCCTGGTTTAAAATATTGATTACCCCATATTGGACTAAATTGTGACAATAACTGTGGTTCTTTTAAATAGTTTTTAGCTTCACACCATATTTTGATCATATGCTTTACAAATGGATTTTTAGCTTGTTTTTGTAATTTTTTTGCCGAATCTGAGTATATGAATATGGGAAGAGGTAAAGGTAAATTGTATGATTCCATTTCAGTCCAGTGAGGGAGATCATTTGATGAAAAATAATATGTCATAGACCTCAGTTGTGCCGACCAATAATACAACATAAAATTTGGACATTTCAGACCTCCACGATCAAATGGTAAATATAATAAAGACAAACGTAATCTAGCCCTCCTGTTGTTCCATATAAATTCCACTAACTTTTTTTTTATTCTTGAGAATAGATCTAAAGGTGGTGATAAGGGAATGTATTGAAATAAATAAAGTATTTTAGGTAAAATATTACTTTTAAGTATATTGATTCTCCCGATCATCGACATTGGTAGTGACATCCATCTCTGAGTTAACTCATTGATATCTGACATTAAGGCTTCATAGTTGACACTGGCGACTGATTCTAGCTTAGGCATAATTTGGATTCCTAAATATTTAAACTGATTTACAACATTGAATTGATTTACCTCAGGGGCTGGGTAATTTCTCTGGGTCTCATTTAGCATTAATATTGAAGATTTAGTTTTATTTATTTTATATCCTGATATTTCCCCAAAATTCTTTATTAAATTCAACAAGGTTGGAATTGATTTTTTTAGATTCGACATAAACAAAATTATGTCATCGGCGTACAGGGAGATTTTATGTTCTGTTGGTCCAACTTTAATTCCATATATTTGTGAATGTAAACGTATCGCTATCGCTAAAGGTTCAATTGCCATAGTAAACAGTAAAGGTGAAAGTGGACAGCCTTGTCGACATCCTCTATTGATTTTTATTGGTTTTGAAATATTGTTATTTGTTAGGATTTCTGCTGTAGCATTATTGTATATTATTTGAACCCATTTTATGAAATTATTTCCAAGTCCAAACCTTTGTAGGACTTCAAAAAGAAAGGGCCATTCAACTCTATCAAAGGCCTTTTCGGCGTCCAATGATAGGAGAGCTGTATCCGGTGCTTCTTTATTAAAATAAATAATATTAAATAGTCTTCTTACATTATGGAAGCCTTGTCTACCCTTTATAAAGCCATTCTGATCTCGATTAATAATATTTGGTAAAATTTCTTGTATTCGTCTTGCTAAAATTTTACAGATTATCTTAAGGTCGGCGTTTAATAGGCTTATTGGTCTCATATTTTCACATTTATTAGAGGGCTTACCTGGTTTTGGCAGCAGTATAATTAAGGCATTATTTATGTATGATGGTAAATTATTATTTTGAAATGCTTCTAAAACCATTTCCAAAAAAGGTTTTATTAATTTATTCTTAAATTTTTTATAAAGGTCAACTGGAAGACCATCTGGTCCTGCACTTTTTCCTGATTTCATATTATCAATGGCTAGCCCAACTTCTTCTTGACTAATTTTAGACTCCAATATCTCCCTGTTTTCATTTGGAATACACGGTATAGATAGTTCGTTCAAAAACCCATTTAGTTTTGTTAAATCAGGTTCATTTTTGGTATCATATAATTTTTCATAGTAATCTCTAAAGGCTCTAGTGTCTGATCTTGTTGGTTTGTGTTGTGTAGTATTATTGGGACTGTGTATGTATTTTGTGTAGCTGTATATTATGTTTTGTGTATTTTAAAAGCCCAGCTAGGGATTGGTATTGCAAATTAGCCTAGGCTACAAATGCTTTGGTCTGTAGTAATAATTTATGCTACATACTTGTCGCTATACAAGGGGGTGACTGTGGCGCAGGTGTAGTGTGGCCGACTACTAATTGGAGGGTCAGGGGTTTGATTCCCGCTCTGTCTGTAGTCTGCCTGTCGAAGTGTCCTTGAGCAAGACACTGAACCCCCAGTTGCTTCTGGTGGGTCAGGCCAGCGCCTGTGTATGGCAGCTCTTTCGCCATCAGTGTGTCAATGTGTGTGTGAATGAGTGGATAGCAGGATCTGTAAGGCACTTTGGCCATCTGTGCTGTATAAGTGAACGCCATTTACCATACAAATAAACAGTAAATAAATAAATAAATAAAAATAATTGGATCAGTGGGCAAAAAACACAAAGGCTGGATCAAAGAAGCAATTGAAATCAGGAAGTGAGCCCACAACACCATAAACCGAGATGATGAAGCCTTTATGCTCTCACACACCTGGGACTCTCTCCTCCAAAGACTACTGCACAACGGGAAGCATGACCAGCCTGGCGGATCTGTCAAATCTGTCAGGTCGGTCACGCCTATGGAAAGGGTAAAACAGCTGGTATGACATGTCATGGATGTCAGATAACATTTTCTGAATAAGGCTGCAGGTGAGAGTCGAAGCATGTCAAGGGATGAAACATCTCTCTACTTTGAATAGAAGAACAAGACCAGTTTTATCACTAAGAAGACAAAATGAACTTGTTTGCGATATCACTGTTGAGTATTGAGTCGAGGTAACTGAAGTGCATACTCTTACACATCAGCTCGTTTTCACCAGATGTGATGAGTAGCAGCCCGTATCCGGCTCACCGCAACAATTCACAAAGTTTTACAAAAAATTTACTTTCCAGCATATAATTTTTTCATCTAGCACGCAAAAAAGTAATGAAATGTTATCTGGAAGATACTGTTGTTGCCTGTTATCGTGTGATTTCTCATTCTCCTTCTCCTTAATCCGCTTTCCTTTACTCTCTTTATTAAGCTAAATTGTACATCCTGGTCTTGTTAATGTTTGATGTTCAATGATATTAACTGAACAACTGAATGTATGTACATTATTCTTTAAAATAAGAGAATAAATTGTATAATCTGTGGCGGATTGCTATCATAAAGGTGTGTGGACGGGCAGATCGGTTTTCCGCTGAGGAAAAGGATACGCTCATACTAATATCATCTATGGGAGCACCACTGTTCTCCCTAAAGCTCGATTTATACTTCCACGTTAAATTGCCGCCATAGCTACACCACAGTTGTGCATCGTACGCTGTACCTACACCGTAGCCTGACATGCACCTCTGCAGAAATGAAGCAACCAGTCGTACTGATACAAACTGCAACAGCTGTGATTGCTCTGCTAGGCTCTAAGATGCGTTAAACATTAGCATCAGTAATTTTTGCCTGATTGCGAGTGCAGGGCATCAGCCACTGATCCCCAGGTTCTCTGGACATTCTGGACATCCCTGTCTAAACTTGTCTTCCTGGTGTTTTGTTTGGCCTCTGCGGCACTCACCTCATGGACTCCACTGAAGCACTGACTTTTTTAATCGAGTTGTCTGGTTTCCGCACTGTGTCCAGCTCAGCACCATCTTCCGGATGGCGATCTCAATGAGCTCTTCTTCAGCCAGTGGCAGGGCTTTCTCTGTCATCACTCTTCTTGGCCCCCAAATACTTACAATGAAATGGAGCCCCCTTGTTCAAGAACACTTGAAGCGTTTGTGTGGTTTGTTGGGTGAGACTCCAGGTTTCACAACCACACAGCAGTAAAGACTTTACATTGGACAGAATGATGCGTAGTTTGGTATAAAAGGGCAGATTCATCAATCTCCAGATGGTCCTTGAGCATAGTTACAGACATAAAGTTTGGTTGTATTTGGAGCTTGGGAAGATGGACCCAAATGCAGGCAATGTCCAGTTAGTGAGGATTTATTAATTACAAAGGCTGCGGCAAATGGTGGAAAACAATCAGTCAAACTAAACACTGATTAAACTGAAAACAAACAGCATGCGATCTGCAAACAAAGCATGAGCATAATAAACTAAAATAGCATGCCAGGAAACAAACAAACAACAACAACAACAAACAAAAAAATACAGGTAAACACAGGAGGAAAACTCCATAACAGGAACTGTGTTGCTGCAAGGAGCGGCAAGGCAAGAGTGACTAAATAAGGGACAGCAGATTGCAAAATGGGAAACAGAAGGAGCCACAGGCGTGAGGAAACATATTTAGGGTGCGTTCAGACCAAACGCGAACGGGTGGCACGGATCCATACAAAGTGAATGGGAAGACGCGAGTATGCGTGAATTTGCGCAGTTACACGTTCCCGTCCCAGGCTAGCTAGCTAGCTAGCTTTGAGATTTCTTCCGTCACCGGAGTAAAGGTATCACCATTGCAGAGTAAACTAGTTTGAAAATTTGACTCACTCACCTGGAGACTCAGGAGGACTGGGAGCCCTTCAGCTGAATCACGATGTTGTTGTTATTTACCCACGGTTTCCTGTCACGGACAGGCTAGCAAGCTAGCAACGTAAACACCGCTCATCTTGTGAACTTTTGGAGGCTTGAGACAACATTTTCAGGTGAGCCTCCGGTCGGATAATGTAAACATAGGCATGACGTTATTTTGGGAATTTCCACAGCAGGTTAAACACAGCTGCAGAAGTTTTAAAGGCAACTTCGCCTGTCTGCATCTCACTCAGAAGGGGGACTCATGTCTGTTTGCGTGTTTACATTGAGTTATAATGTAATCGTGCTGTGCAAAAAATTTGCCCGTTCGCATTTGGTGTGAACGCACCTTAAGAGGTTACCTAATCACAAAAGATAAAGCAGAGGATCATAACAAAGAATAAACAAACAGGAAGAGCCTACCAAAGCACAACTAAATAGAACCAAAACAGGAAGCACTTTCAACATAAACCTAATAACAAATGAGACAAGAAAACTATGAGGTTAACACAGGGAGACACAATTAGAATACACAAGGAATATAACAACATAAATAGAAAACAGAGCAGACTGAATCAAAATAAAAAGTTCAGAATAATAAACTCAGAAGTGGGGATTTGTGATCATCGTTACAAATGCAGGAGTATAAACTTCAACCTTCAGCCTTTTGAGGTGAACCATGCATGGGAAAAGTGCTGGCAAGTGTACTGGCACGTGCTTTAAAATAGCAATTTATAGTGCACTACTGAATTTAGACACGTTTTTGCTGGTCAAAAGGGCGATGTCACTGTACTGTCATCAACTTCCAACACGGCAACTTTACACCCACCTGCGCCATTTTTACAAAGCACCGCCACTACAAGTGCAATGCACTTCTGAAGTTACTCGCCATTTGGATGATGAGGCTAATGTGCCTCCAGAACTGACCAAAATCACTGCTAGGAGGGGGAAAATGGGGTGTGCGTTCATGCAAGGAATTCTACTGAATGGTTAAATGGCTAATGTTCTGCTGATTAGCAAGGTTTACCTCTGGCTTCATTTGGCTGAATACTAACAAGAAAACAGCAAACTAAACCAGGAATTAACATTAGAGCTGGGTGGTGATGGGCTGGAAATTCAAGGCCAAAACTGTGCTCATTAATTTTGTTTTTCATTAATTTTGTTTTTGAGTCCAGAGAGAGCATGAACTGAGCCAGCTGAATTAGTTTATTAATATACGTATGTATATTTTTTTTGCATATATATTTGGTGCAACAGATTCTACTCCATGTTTGTTTGTGGGAAAAAATCGTGAAAATTTCTAGTTTAGTCAGTGAATCACTTGCAGAAATGTGGCTCAGCTGTGACAGCAATGCGACTGACTGCTGAAGCTACATTTAAATTCAAATATGACGATGAAGGAGAAACCAGACCATGAAATGAGAAAAACTTGGAGAGCTTAAACCTATGCCAAAGTACCAGAATTCCTCTATTCAAATCTTAAATTAAATATAAATTGTAATAAATACATACAAATTGCAGACAAATGAAGCTCCAGATCACAGTCACAATCTAATGGATTGCTCCACTTCGGCAGCCCTAAAAATTTCATCATTTTTTTTTACTCTCCCTAAATAAATGTGCTAACAAACAAATAAAGCATGAGCAAAACTTTAACATCAATAGCAAAGTTTTAGAAAAAGAAATATTTTCTTTAGACCATCTCTGGAAAAAGCTAAAACTGATGCCAATAAAACGAGGAAGAAAAACCGGAGGAATTTCTGGCTCTCAGTGTGAACAGCATTCATGAGGGAGTTTCCAAAGTGTCTTGGAACTTTCACAGAGGTTCTCAATTCCCTCACGAGTGTCCTGACACTGGAATTTTGTCTACCCATCTCAAACCCTTCTCAATTTTATTTCTTGAGTCAGAAAGTGCAGGAAATGAGAGACAACTCTGTGAAGGGGTTGGCAGCCTATGAAACTAAAAACTGTCACTGACTGGAGGCAAAACTGAGAACGCTTCAGGTGCAAAAAGATGTAAAATGCCCAACTGAGAATAAATTGCAGATAAATTGTGACAAAAACTTTCCACTGCATTTGCACAAATGCAAATGTCACATTTTATTTGCAGTATTGCAATGTGTGCAGCATACACAAATGTGTCATAAGCACCAATTCAGCATGACTGCAAGTGAAAACTGTCACTGCAATTTACGTATTTTCTCACAATTTTATGTCTCCAACAACTCGCAAGTTAGGAGGGTAGGAACCTTTCTGTGTGGAGTTTACATGTTCTCCCTATGCTGTGTGGGTTTACTCCAGGGGCTCAGGTTTCCTTCTACAATCCAAAGGCAGGCATGCCAGGTTAACTGGTGGCTCTAAATTGTCTCTCGGTATGTGTCTGTGATGGGCTCTTAGAACAGAGGGTTAGTGTAGCTGCTAGCGAAACGCTTCCCAGCCAGCATGTCCATATGGGCCCCACAATGGGTTTAAGCTGGACTGTCTTATAGGACTCATGTGGGTTTGTCCGTGGGTTCAGTGTTGGCCCCATCTGTGTTTGTCCACATGGACAAGACTTAAAACTTACTTGGAAAGAGTTACAAACTTACAAGAACAAATTAGCAAAATTACAAGAAAAAAAGTCACAAATTTATGAGAAAATTTTTGAAAAAGCTGCAAATTAACAAAATAAAAACAGCAAATATTCTTCTTCTTCTTCTGGCTGCTCCCTTTAGGGATCTCCACAGTGGATCATCAGCCTCCATCTCACCCCATCCCTTCAGCTTCCTCTGTAACACCAACCCTCTCCATGTCCTCCTTCACTACATCCATGAATTTTCTCTGTGGTCTTCCTCTTCCCCTCCTGCCTGGTAGCTCCGTCTTCAACATCCTTTGTTCACTATCTCCACAATCCCTCCTCTGCACATGTCCAAACCATCTCAGCCTTGCCTCTTTTACTTTGTCTCCAAACCGCTCAACCTGAGCTGTCCCTCTGATATACTGTACTCATTTCTAATCTTGTCCCTCCGAGTCACTCTCAATGAAAATCTTAGAATCTTGCCACCTCCAGCTGCATCTCCTGTCTTTTTGTCAGCACGACCATCTCCAAACCATACATCATAGCAGGTCTCACTAGTGTCTTGTAAATCTTCCCTTTCACTCTAGCTGTTACCCTTCTGTCACAAATCACCCCTGACACCGGTCTCCACCCGCTCCACCCTACCTGCACTCTCTTCTTCACCTCTCTTGTGCTTTTTCCATTGCTTTGGATGGTCGACTCCAGGTATTTAAACTCATCTACTTTCACTACCTCTACTCCTTCCATTTTTACTGTTACACCTGCTTCCTTCTCATTCACACTTGTCATAAGCCGCCTTTACGCAGTGCACGGAGGAGGAGAAGGAGGAATGGACTTAAGTGCAGGTTGCACTACACACACATTTATTGACACAAAAAAACAGTTCAAAAATAACGACTTTACAAAAATGCAACAGTTGTGCACAAAAGGGCTCACACGAATAGCGTGCAGCAGGCTGACCACTGTGCACCGTTGGCCACAAGACGAACAGCACACCAAAACAATAAGACAAATCGGGCCACTTAGAGTCCTCCAGGACGCTCAACTGACACAAGAGAGGAAACTGGGCAACTGTGCCTAAGCGTAGCAGCCTGACTGCAAGGGGGAATGCAACAACTTGTACTCACAGTGCAGGAACAGTCCAAATAGTCCAAGTGTACCGGCGAACACACACAAACAACAGCTACACTGAGGGGAATGGCGACAGTGTAGCCATTCCCTCAACAAACAGTACAACCATGCAGCAATTAACGTCCGCATGACATTGCTCAATGGTCCAGCAGTGTTTGACTGGCAAGGAGCCGCCTGAGTACAAACTTTGCTGACGTGACAAATTGGACACACCTGGGCAAGGCGCAGGAAAGATAATTACTGGGGTGAACAGCTGACTGTCAAAAGAGAGAGGGGGTGTGGTCAGACCGGCGAATGTTAGACAGCGCCCACCTGAAAGTGGGTCAAAACGGCTGCCCAACAACCGCCGGCAGAGCGGCGGCTACAGGCATGGAAAAGAAAAAGAACACAGACATAAAAACAACAAGAACTCAAAAGATAACAATACATAATAAACCCAATGCCTGAGCCACAGAGAACGGTCAGAACTGAGCCTACAGGATAACACAGGCTCGGTTCGTGACAGCACTCATGTATTCTGTCTTGCTTCTACTGACTTTCATTCCTCTTCTCTTCAGAGCGTACCTCCACCTCTCCAGGTTCTCTTCCACCTGCTCCCTACTCTCACTACAGATCACAATGTCATCTGCAAACATCATGGTCCACGGAGACTCCTGCCTGACCTCATCTGTCAGCTTGTCCATCACCATGGCAAACAAGAAGGAAAACCCGGATGTAACCCTACCCCCACCTTGAACCCATCTGTCACTAATACAGCACACCTCACCACAGTCTCACTGTCCTCATACATGTCCTGCACCACTCTCACATACTTCTCTGCCACGCCTGACTTTCTCATACAGTATCACACTTCCTCTCTTGGCACCCTATCATCTGCTTTCTCTAGATCCACAAAGACACAGTGCAACTCCTTCTGACCTTCTCTATACTTCTCCATCAGCACTCTTAAAGCAAACATTGCATCTGTAGTACTTGTTTTTGGCGTGAAACCGTACTGCTGCTCACTGATTGTCAACTCTCCTCTTAACCTGGCTTCAACAACTCTTTCCCATATCTTCATAGTGTGGCTGATCAACTTTATGCCTCTGTAGTTACTACAGCTCTGAGCATCACCTTTGTTCTTGAAAATTGGTACCAAAACACTTCTTCTCCACTCCCCAGGCATCCTCTCACTCTCCAAGATTGTGTTAAACAATCTGGTTAAAAAGTCCACTGCCATCTCTCCTAAACATCTCCATCCCTCCACAGGTATGTCATCTGGACCCACAGACTTTCCATTCTTCATCCTCTTCAAAGATGCCCTCACTTCCGCCTTTCTAATCCTCAGGACTTTTTTGTTCACCCATTGTTCCTTCATCCATCCTCCTCTCTCTCTCATTTTCTTTATTCATCAGCTCTTCAAACTATTCCTTCCACCTTCTCAACACACTCTCGTCATTTGTTAGTACATTACCATTTCTGTCCTAAACCTGTACATCCTTTCCAGCTCAATCTCTCTGTCTAGCCAATCAATACAAGTCCTTTTCTCCTTCCTTAGTGTTTAGCCTCTCATACAACTCACTATATGCCTTTTTCTTTGCCACCTCTCTCTTTGCCATGTGCCTAGATTCCAAATACCCCTGTCTACTTTGTTCATCTCCCTGACTATCCCACTTTTTCTTTGCTAACCTCTTCCTTTGGATACTTTCCTGTACCTCCTCATTCCACCACCAAGTCTCCTTGTCTTCCTTCCTCTGACCACTGGATACACCACATAACTTTCTACCCATTTCTCTCAATACTTTTGCTGTACTTTCCCAGTCATCTGGTAATTCTTCCCTACCACCCAGAGCCTGTATCAACTCCTTCCTCAACTCTGTGCGACCTTCTTCCTTCTTTAACTTCCCCCACTTAATCTTTGGCTCTGCCTTGACTCTCTTCCTCTTCATGTTTGTAAAGTCATCCTACAGACTACCATCCGATGCTGTCGAGCTACATTTTCCCCTGCCACCACCTTGCAGTTTCCTGTCTCTTTCAGATTTCTCTTTCTGCACAGGATGAATCGAAAAAGTAGCAAATATATGAGTAAATAAATTGGAAATTTATGGGGAAGAAGTCCCAAATTTATGAAAAAAAAGTTGGAAGTTTACAGCAAAAAAATTTTGAAAATGTTTGAGAAAGTTCCAAATTTACAAAAAAAATGTCATAAATTTATGGGAAAAACTCACAAATTTACAAGAAAATAGCAAATTTACAAGAAAAAAGTAACAAATTTATGAGGAAAAAGTTGCAAGATTACAGCAAAAAGTGGCAAATTTATGAGAAAGTTCCAAAATTACAAGAAAAAGATAGCAAATTTGCAAGAAAAAGTCACAATTTTACAAGAAAAACTGACAAATTTATGAGGAAAAAAGTTGCAAATTTACAAGAAAAAAAAATTCTGAGGAAAAAGTTACAAGTTCACAGTAAAAAAAAAGTTGCAAATTCATGAGAAAGTTTCAAATTTCCAAGGTAAATTTATTAAATTAGGGGGGAAAAGTCACAAATTTATGAGAAAATAAGTTGAAAATAGGTAAACAGGTGAAGTCCATGTGGGCAAACACAGATGAGGTCAACATGGAATTTATGGACAAACCCACATGGGACCCAGAAGACAGCCCAGTTTTAAACTTTGATGGGGCCCAAAAGTTCACCAGGATAAATCCTCATTTTTAAACAACCGCATGGGTATCCCACAAGGGTCCATTCTTGGTCCTTTACTTTTCAGCATTTTTATTAATGACTTGCCGTTACACTGCTCAGCTGCAACATGCCAACTTTATGCAAATGATGCAGTTATTTACACAGCTGCCAAGACTCCAGCACAGGCTGCAGATGTACTGTCCACAAGTATGGTTGATGTCCAAGAGTGGCTCCTCCAGAACCATCTATTGCTGAACCTTCAGAAAACAGTCTCAATGTGCTTTTCAATCAAAAAATGTAACCTGCAACATTTTAAAGTTAATATACATGACCATGACATCAGTTTAGCTACAGAATTCAAATACCTTGGCATTGTACTAGATCCTCAACTCAAATTTAATCTTCATATAAAGAAAATTTCAAAAACAGTAAAAAAAAATCTGAACTGCTTTAAATTAATTAGATATTACTAACCTTACGAAGCAGCTGTACTGTATATGCATTCTATGGTTTTTTCTCATATATCATACTGTTTGTCTGGGCTCAAGCAACCCCTTCCACAATAAGACATATAGGTTCATTATATAATCAAACCCTAAAAATCTTGGACAAAAAGCCCATTAGGTGGCATCACTGTAATGTTTTAAAAAAAATGCAACCTATTGAGTTTTGAGAGTTTCATTGACCTCTGTCTTCTGAAATTAACGTTCAAATGTTTCCATAAATCAGCACCCGAGCCACTTGCTGGTTTCGTCCAAAGACAGGACAGCAGCAGAGCCACCAGGAGTTCTGTTAACAATAACTGTAAAATATTCCACCGCAGAACCACATTTGGACAAACAGCTTTCTCTATAAAGGGCAGTCACATCTGGAACACAATGCCAAATGTAATTAAAATAATAACGGACTTTAAAACATTCACTAAAAAGGTTAAAAACTGGCTGAAAAATAAACAAGAACGTACTCATGTATGAATTGATTGTCTGCAAAGTGAGAGTGAATGAAGGGAAGGAATGAATGTATTTGTTTATAGTGAGTGACGAAGGGAGGGAGGCCTGAAATAGGCAAATGTGAGTCAGGTTGTTATATTTGTGTATTTATAATATTTACAATATTTATAATATTTATAATTGTGTATTTATAATCTTTTTGCATTGATGTATGTGGTTATTGTGTATTTTTTTTTCTTTACTTGATTCTCTTTTCTAAAGCCCATCCAGGGACAAGAGTTGCAAATTAGCTAATAGCTATACACTCTATGTGCAACACATCAGATTGATTGTCATTGATTAATTGTCTATGTTTATTGCACTGTCCCTGTCAAATAAACTAATCTATCTATCTATCTATGGACATGCTGGCTGGGATTAAGTAGAAAAAGCATTACTATAGAGCTAATTAATTTAGATAAGTTATTGCTCTTTCCAAAAAATCCAACCGTATCAAACCAACAGCAAAATAGTGGTTTGTGGAGATGGAAAAGAATAAAAAAAACATACAGCCAAACCTGCCTGTTTATTTTGCATAACAATATAAGATAATACAGCTGTCATGAGCATGTTCTCATGACATGGCTCAGTTATTCAGGTATTATAGATAGCTCTATGGCTAAAAACATATGTGTGTGTGTGTATGTACAGTATGTACAGTGCATTTTTCATATATTTGTATTCTGCATGTGCATAAACACATTTCAGATGAAAAGCCAAATACAGTGAGGAAAAAAAGTATTGAGCACGTCAACATTTTTCTCATTAAACTTATTTCTGATGGAGCCATTGACCTGAGATTTTCACCAGGTATCAGTAACAACCCAAGTAATTCATACATACAAAGGAATCAACGCAACTGTGTTCACAAAATAAGTTCTATTTAATAAAGTGGAATGCCATAGGGAATAAGTATTGAACACATGAAGAAAAGAGGTACCAAAAGGCATAGAAAGCCAAGAAATCAGCTGAAATTCAAGATTCAAGATTCAAAGATTTTATTTGTCAATACTACTATATGTACAGGACATACAGGAAAATTGAAATACCGTTTCTGTCTGTCTTCAGTGGTGTGCGCAATATAAAAAAAGGAATAAGGCTGGAAAAACAACAACAACAGTCTTCGTACAGTAATGCTACCCATAGTGCAAGTAGCGACAAAGATAAAACCCAGACATCCCATAGTGCAAATAAAGGTAAACAATAAAATCCAGCAATCCTATATACAGAAAAAGTAGAGTAGTAATACTTGTAGTTGCGACTTTGATGCAGTAGTGTACTGTAGGTGCAGACAGTGACAGATAAGACTGCACATGATCAATATTGCAATAACACACAGCAGCAGGTATGGCATTTGTGCAAATGGTTGCAGTAAGGTGCAGAGGCATACAGCAGCAGATGTATTACTGTTGGTGTACCAAGTCTTTCTGTGCCAACAGCTGAGGTAGTCATTGTGCGGGTAAGTGTGTTACGGTCTGGCGGGGGGTGGGGGGTGGAGAGGACAGAGTTCAGGGTCCTGATGGCCTGGTGAACAAAGCTGTTTAGCAGTCTTTCTAAGGTACTTATCTTATAAGTACTTTCTATAAGTACTTATCTTATACATACTTTTCTAAGGTACTTATCTAACCCCAGTACCTTTTTCCTGAGGGCAGAAGGCTGAAGAGGGAGTGTGAGGTGTCGCCTGCAATATTGATGGCTCTGTGGGTGAGGTAGATGTCCGGGGGGGGGGGGGGGGCAGAGGGGCAACGATGATCTTGCTGGCAGCTTTCACTGTGCGTTGTAAGGTCTTCCGGCAGGAGGTGGTGCAGCTTCCATACCACACCATGATACAGCTGGTGAGGATGCTCCCAATGGTGCCTTGGTAGAATAAGCACATGATGGGGGGTGGGACTCGTGCTCTCCTCAGTTTGCAGAGGAAATAGAGGCGAGCTTGAGCCTTCTTAGCCAGTGATGTGGTGTTGTGTGACCAAAAGAGGTCCTCAGAGATGTGCGCCCCCAGGAACTTGGTGCTGCTCACCATTTCCACAGCTGCTCCATCGATGATCAGAGGGGGATGTTGTGTGTGTCCCCTCCTGAAATCGACCACAATCTCCTTGGTTTTTCCCATGTTCAGGAAGAGATTATTGTCTTTACACTACTGGACCAGTTGACTCACCTCATTTCTGTAGTTGGCCTCCTCATTGTTGGTGATGAGGCCCACCACCATTGTATCGTCCACAAACTTGATATGTGGTTGGTGCTGTAGGCTGGTACACAGTCATGGGTCAGCAGGGTGAAGAGCAGCGGGCTGTGAGCACATACCCTTTTGGGGCCCCTGTGCTCAGTGTGATGGTCTTGGAGGTGTTGCTGCCAACCCACACGTTCTGTGGCCTCCCTATGAGAAAGTCCAGCACCCAGTTACAGAGAGAGGTAAATTGTGTTCATTTATATGAACACAATGTTCATTTATATGTGTTCATTTATATATATAAATGTGTTCATTTATATTTCACTCTGTCATCACCCACCTGGACCAGAAAGACACCTACACCAGACTCCTGTACATTGATTTCAGTTCAGCATTCAACACCATTATTCCCCAGAGACTGATGGAGAAATTACTCCTTCTCGATCTGAACACCGCCACATGTCTCTGGATCCTGGATTTCCTGACTGAGAGACCTCAGTCTGTCCGGGTTGGAAACAACATCTCCAACTCTGTCATGCTGAGCACCTGATCCCCTCAAGACTGTGTACTCAGTCCACTGTTGTTTACACTTCTAACACATGACTGTGTATCCAGACACGAGGGGAACCAGATTATTAAGTTTGCAAATGACACCACGGTGGTGGGACTTATTCAGAGGGATGAGGAATCAATGTACAGGGAAGAAGTGAGAGACCTGGAGGGCTGGTGCAGGGAGAACAATCTGGTGCTCAACGTGGACAAAACGAAGGAGATGATTATCGACTTCCGGCGGTCACAGCCTGAGCACGTCCCCCTCAGCATCGGCGGCCGTTTAGTGGAGAGAGTAGAGAACATCAAGTTCCTCGGAGTGCAGATCTCGCAGGACCTGACCTGGAACAAGAATTCCTTGGACATCAGGAAGCGGGCTCAGCAGAGACTGCACTTCTTGAGGAAACTCAAACAGGCCTCTCTCCCCATCTGCATCCTCAGGACCTTCTACAGAGGTGTGGTGGAGAGTGTTCTGACGTACTGCATTGCTACATGGTACTCCAGCTGCAGTATGTCAGACAAAAAAGCCCTGCAGAGGATAGTCAAGGGGGCTGAGAGGGTAATTGGAGTCTCCCTCCCCTCTGTCCAAGAACTTTTTCAGAACCGTTGTAGGAGCAGGGTACTGAACATTGTCAAGGACCGTTCTCACCCTCTGCATAAACACTTTGAACTTCTTCCATCTGGTAAACGATTCCGGAGCATCAGAGGCAGAACCACCAGACTGATCAACAGCTTCCTTCCACAAGCTGTCAGGATGCTGAACAGTTGACCCGGAATCTCTCATACACACTACTGCACCTACGGACATTTTGTATATATTATAGTTAGTTAGTTTTTTTTTTTCCCCAAGTATGTCTCAGGGATGTGTGAATGGATGGGGGGGTGGGGGTGGGGGGTGGAGCTATGTGGGAGTGTGTCTTAAATCATGCTACTTCTTATATGGATGCTGAGAGAAACGCAATTTCATCTTGCCTGCACTACAGTTGTATGTACAGCAATATGACAATAAAGTTTGATTTGATTTGATATAGCGCACAGAGGCGCTAGCCTGACCACCAGGAACAACTGGGGGTTCAGTGTCTTGCTCAAGGACACTTCGACATGCAGACTGCAGACAGAGTGGGAATCGAACCCCTGACCCTCTGATCAGTAGTTTGCCACACTACACCTGCGCTACAGCCACCCCAAGGTTTTGAGTCCCAGGTGTCTGAGTTTTTGTGTTAGGTGCTGGGAAATGATTGTGTTGAATGCTGAACTGAAGTCCAAGAACAGCATTCGCACGTAGGAATTCTTTGAGTCCAGGTGGGTGAGGGCTGGATGGATAGCAGCAGAGATGGCATCTTCTGAGGATCTGTTTGACCTGTATGCAAACTGAGATGGGTTGTGGGAGAGAAGGAGGATGGACTTGATGTTCTGCATGACCAGCCTCTTGAAGCACTTCATTATGACGGGGGTCAGTGCTACGAGCCGGCAGTCATTGTAGCTGGATGGGTTGGACTTCTTTGGAACTGGTATTATGGCAGCAATTTTGAAACATGTGGGGGCAACAGCTTGACTCAGGGAGATGCTGAAGATGTCGGCCAGGACATTCTTGAGCTCCTCCGCATAGTCCTTCAGAACGCGACCCGGTATGTTGTCTGGTCCAGCTGCCTTGCGTGGGTTGATCCTACAGAGGGTCCTCTTCATGCTAGCTGGATCAAGACTTATGGCCTGCTTGTCTGGGGGAGAAGTGGTCTTCTGTGCTAATGTGCAGTTTCGTGTTTCAAAGCGGCCAAAGAAGTCATTTAGGTTGTTAAGCAATGTGATGTCACTCGCAAATTTCTGAGGTGGAGGTTTGTAGTTGGTGAGGGTCTGTATGCCACACCAGAGGGAACGTGCATCTCTGGTGTTGCTGAAGTGTCCAGATATTTTCTTGCTGTACTGTCGTTTTGCCTCCTTGATGCCATGGGACAGGTTGGCCCTAGCTGTTGTTAGTCCTGCAGTGTAACTGGCCCTGAAGGCTGCATCCCGAGCCCTCAGGAGCCCGTGAACCTCTGCTGTCATCCATGGCATTTTGTTAGCATGAACAGTGATGGTTTTGCAGTGAGTGACATCATCAATGCATTTAGCTATGTAGCTGCAACAACCTCAGTGTACTCCTCTATGTTTGTGTGTCCATTGTGAGTGGCTGCATGCTTGAAAGTGTCCCAGTCTGTAGTGCTGAAGCAGTCTTTGAGAGCATCCGAGGCCCCCTCTGGCCACACACGTACCTGCTTTTTTGTTGCTCTGATTGTTTTCACTCTGGGTCTGTATGCAGGCCTTAGCAAGATAGTGATGTAATCAGAGAGACCCAGGTGGGGAAGGGGGGAGGCTCTGTATGCTGTCTTGTGAGTTGTGTACACCAGGTCCAGCAAATTGTCTCCTCTTGTTGGAAAGTACACATGTTGGTGGAGTTTTGGTTGGAGGGCCTTTAAATCTGCATGGTTGATGTCTCCTGCTGTGATGAGGAATCCATCTGGATGTGCTGTTTGTGTCTCACTGATGGCTTGATAGAGTTCATTTTGGAATGGAATTTCCCCATTGTGTGACTAATAAAGGCTTATCTTAGTGCTTTACTACTCTCACCGATGGCGGTGGGCAGGACACACACGGCGACTAGCAGAACAGATGTAAATTCTCTCGGTATGTAAAAGGGATGACACTTGATGATCATAAACTCCACGAACGAAGAACAGTGTTTACGCACAACAGCTGCATCTCAGCACCAAGCATCACTGATGTAAACACACACGCATCCCCCGCAGGTTTTCCTCCCTCCATGAACACCCAATAAGCACAAAAGCATCTTAGCCCTGCTAACTGAATTGCAGAGTCTGGGATATTGTTATTTAACCACATTTCTGTAAAGATAAAAACACAACAGTTCTGTGCATCATGTTGCGTAGTTCTCAGGAGCTGTATGCGGTCTATTTTGTTGTCTAATGAGCATACGTTGGCCAGAATGACAGAAGGAATCAGGAGTCTCTGTGGGCAAGCGGCTAGCTTCCTTCAGATACCTCTACATTTACCTCTCTTTTGTCACTGCTCACACCATCTATGGCGTCTCCATTTGGGATGGGACACAGCAGTCGAGTCCAGGGCTGTGGAGGTCTGGTGGAGAAAACCTAGGCCATGGAGTTCTTCTGTAATGATCTGATCCAAGACGTAAAGTTTGATCATATTTCTTATCTCCAGAAGGCTGTGGCAACTGAAACTTGTGCGCAGCATCGTATATGGACATTAAACACATGAATACTGTATATACTTAGGCATAATTTAAACACCACTAAATGGCACAAAACATGAAGAGAGAAGGGAGGCTGCTGCGTGTTCACATGCCACCTAGTGGAGCTTCCATCAGAATTTAGGAAGCCATCCCATCCCTCATCAGTGCAAATTAATTTCAGCTGGTTAAGTCCTGACTGATAGCCTTTAAAAAGGTCTGTGAATATCAGACTGACATACCACAAAGAATTCCTGATGGGTAGAAGCAAAGAGCTCTCTCTAGACCAGGGGTGAGCAATCATGTGCCATGGAGGGCCATTCCACTGCAGGTTTTCTGTTCCACCCAGTCTCTTCAGCAGGTGTTTTCACTGATTAGCAATCCTTGAAGCTGATCAGAGCAAGCATCTGCTGAAGAGACTGGGTGGAACAGAAAGCCTACAGTGGAATGGCCCTTGCTGTCTACTCCTGTTCTAGACCTTTGTAATCTTATTGTTGCAAAACATAATGATGGCATTCAGGCACATTTCTAAACTGCTGAATGTTCCAGTGACCATTGTTGGAGCCATCATTCGGAAGTGAAAACAACATCACTTAAACCGGCCATGACCAGGAGCTCCTTGCAAGATTTCCGACAGGAGGCGGCAAAAGAATTATCAGAAGAGTTATCCAAGAGCCAAAGACCACTCATGGAGAGCTCCAGAAAGACCTGGAGTTAGCAGGTACTGCTGTTTCAAAGAAAACAATAAGTAATGCACTCACCCGACATGGGCTCTATGCCCACTCACCTCTCAAGACTCCATTGCTGAAGAAAAAGCATGCTGAAGCTCGTTTAAAGTTTGCTGCACAACATTTGGGCAAGCCAGTAAAATACTGGGAGAATAGGAGAATACAGTCTGGTCAGATGAGACCAAAATTGAACTTTTTGGATGCCACAACACACAGCATGTTTGGAAGAGAAATGGTACTGCATATCAGCCCAAAAACACCACATCAACAGTAAAGTTTGGAGGTAGGCGCATCATGGTGCGGGGGTGTTTTTCAACACATGGTACAGGCAGACTTCATATACACTCCGGTGACCTCTAGGCCACTGGAGTGGTGGCTTAGAAGTAGAGCATCCGCCCCATAACTGGGAGGTCGGGGTTCAAGTCCTGGCCGGGTCATGCCAAAGACCAAATAAAAAATGGAACTTCCTGCTGTTCAGTTTGGTGTTCAGCAAAAATGGAACAGAGGAGGGAAGTGTGGGTGGCAGTGGCTCAGGAGGTAGAGTGGGTTGTCCAATAACCAGAGGGTTGGCAGGTCGAATCTTGCTCTCCCCAGCCATCCTGTCATTGTGTCCTTGGGCAAGACACTTTACCCACTTTGCCTCCAGTGTCCATGACACTGGGTATGAATGTGTATAAATGTTTGGCAGTGGTCAAAGAGGTCGTTGGCACGGATTGGCAGCCACCTTTCCGTTAGTCTGCCCCAGGGCAGTTGTGGCTACAGTAGTAGCTTACCACTATCAGTGTCTGTCTGGAGTGAATGAATAATGGACTCATTGTAAGTGCTTTGAGATGTCACTTGACATGTAAAGCGTTATATAAATCTAATCCATTATTATTATTATTATTATTATTACTGTAATTGAAGAAAAGATGAATGGACAAATGTACACAGACATCCTTGATAAGAATCTGTTGCCATCTGCCAAGATGCTGAAGATGAAACAAGCGTGGACATTTCAGCAAGACAATGATCCTAAACACACAGCCAAGGAAACTCTCAACTGGCTCCAGAGAAGGAAAATAAAGCTGCTAGAATGTTCCAGTCAGTCACCTGACCTGAATCCAACTGAAAATCTATGGAACAAACTGAAGATCAGAGTTCATAGAAGACCTCCACGGAACCTTCAAGATTTGACAGTTTGTGTGGAAGAATGGGTGAAAATCACTCCTGAGCAATGCCTGCGCCTGGTTTCTCCATACTGGAGGTGTCTGGAAGCTGTTATTATCAACAACGGCTTTTCTACTAAATATTAAATGAATTTCACCAAGCATGTTTAGTACTTATTCCCTGTGTCATTCCACTTTATTAAATATAACTTGTTTTGTGAACACAGTTGCCTTGATTTCTTTTTGTGTATGGATTACTTGGGTTGTTAGTGATATCTGGTGAAAATCTCAGGTCAATGGCTCCATCAGAAATATGTTTAATGAGAAAAATGTTGACGTGTTCAATAGTTATTTTCCCCGCTGTAAATGACTAGAAGAAGCAGTGAGAAGGAGATTTCTGGTCTATTCTGTTCTGACAGAAATTCAAACAGAAGGGGAGAGAAATCAGAAAGAACCAAAAGCCAATAACTTTGTGGGGCAGATTTGTTGAGAACAGTCCAGCAGAGCAGGTAAGGTGGTCATTTATCAAAGTAACTGTTTTCAGTCCCCCCAGAAGCCGAGAGAGCCAATCTCTCGGCTTCTAAAAATAACATTTTGATTTCAAGGCATCAGAAACAAAAGCAGTCATAAAAATGTTAAAGCTCACATTAATTGACATTTTGAAGACCAATTCCTGTGTTTTTCCTGTTCCTTTTCCAAGTCTTGTGTTGTTTTACAGCTTATTAAAAATAACTTGCCTCTCATTTTCAGATACTCTTTTCTGCCTACTCATTGACATTAATGAGCCACTAATTCGGCCAATGTTTTTTTTCTTGGTTAAGAGCAGTGAAAGCCATTCAAAACAAAGAACACATTGCTAAGCTGCTAGCTAACTGTAGGGTTGCCAACTGTCCCGGTTTGGCTGGAATGTCTCGTTTACTGGGCTAAATATGTTTGTCCTGAGTGGAACGTGTGTTGCCGCGTATATTCAACGCCACCTTAATGAATGGGCTAGGCTGGGCTGAAGCCCAGGGGCCTACAAAGATCAGGGCCTATCATGAGCCAATGTAAACAATCACTGGATATTCATGTGTGGCTGCTGATTGGTCTAATTTACAAGTGCTCCATGTGGGTACCAGTAACAATAGTCTATCAGAGGAATTGTTTTGACATGTGACTATGCAAGCACCAGTGAGAGGTAAGAAGTAATTAGCTCGGTCAAAATGTCTGGAAAAAAGTTTGAAAGTGGTGCTCATAAAATTACTGAGAGGAAAAGAGCTTAGGGAAAGCAAATTACTCAAAAAATCCCAAAGTGTAAAGGATTTTTCTAAGCTGGAGCATCAAGTGGAGGAGGCTGTCAATTATATACGGAGGAGACAGGTGGGTCGTTAAAGCACTCACCTGGAGGAGAAGGGCGAAGAAAGGTCATGAATGCTTACATCAGATAGCTGTGCGTGGGACAGTGGACTCCAAACTCGGTAAAAAGCAGACTGGATCAAGCATGCATCCATAGAGTATGAGGATATTCGTGAGCTGGACTTAAAGGATATAATGAAGGATTTTTCTTTAAAGCAGACGGACAGTGACATTTTTTTATTGAACCAATCAACAGATTGTATGAAAATATTCTATTCTGTCTATTCCCGCGATTTAATATGTGTCACCAGCTTCCATAAATGACCTTATTTGCTCATAGCTCAGCCTTCACTTAGTGAGGCTGCAGTACCGCCATCTCTCGATAGGTGCGGGCATTGGTGACGTCACAACAGCAATACATAGTAAATGGCAGAACGAGAGCAAAGTGATTCAGACAGCGATTATTTTCTCGAGTTTGACGACCTCAATATAAATGATGACATTGAAAATGAAGAATCGGATGATGAAGTAGTTTTGGGTGGTGCTGAGGGGGTATTCAGCCTTATTTGTGGGAAAGAAGTGAGGGTTATGTTGCCTGCCTGTGCGGTGAGCCTCATCAGAGAAACATTCCCATCTGATCACTACAAGGGACTTTGCCTACCAAGATTAGATTTGTGAACAATGATATGTAAATAAAGTTTTGTAAAATCATATATTGAGTTTATTAATGTTCATGTCAATGTTATAATTCTCATAGTTCAGCATTCATCAAAGTCGCATGTCATATACATTTGAATAATTTGAACACACTAAATTCTTCTCAATTTGAAAAGAAATATTACATACTATACCACCTTTGTATGAATGTTAGAAAACACAGCAGAAATATACAAAGAAATACAAAAATCAATGGAGTATCACTACAGATTAAGAAAATAACTAGTTTCCAGATATAGCAATTATTATATTCCAATAAATAACATTTCACAGTTATAATTTTCTACCATTTTATGGTAGAAAATTGGGGTTCCATTTTTAAAAGCACATTTCTCTTACAATCTTAGGCTTATATTTATTTTTCTTAGCAAATATGTTGCTTCCCTAAAAATTGAAAGCTGAACTGTCATTGGTAATTACCTCCGCCAGGCCACAAAGGCCAGGAGGAGGTTATGTTTTTGCCGGGGTTTGTTTGTCTGTCAACTCCGCGTTCTTCAACGTTTTAGGCACAAAAGCACGCGCAAAACACTGGTGGCCTGGGCCCGCCAGCGCGCCTCTGTTTGCGCGACGCTGCAAAACCTGACATGGGCACCTGTCCGCCGTCGCATTATTTCCCAGAAATAATTTGATTTTGAAAATCATCCATTGCTTGGAATTCATTTAAAATGTTTAGTAAACATTTGCAGTGAATATTAAAAATACAAAACTGACCCTCTTTACTTCTCGTTTTGTGACAGCTGATCGCATCGGTAGATCACCGTGGCTTTTCACGCCACTGTCACTGACACTTGTCTCAGAGTCAGACTAGGGAATCGAGGGATATATAGTTGGAATAGCCGTTTTCTTTATCACCAATCTTTTTGCAAATTGCATCTTATTCTCTAAATCGCTGTCAACGAAATGTCTACTGCACATGCAGGGCGCTAACGAGGTGCAGGTGTGCGCGCAGCTGAGGCAGATGCCTGAGAGCGGCGAGCCGTGACACCTGCAAAATATATGTGGACAAGAAAGACTGACAAACCTGGGTACTATTTCACTGGAGTCTGCTTTAATACAGAAGCTGAAGCAATAGGGAACACTGGATGTCTCTGTAATTGAGAACTTTGCTTGTAAAAAACACAGGAGGATGGACTTCCAATATAAGTAACCGGTGAGTTAAACTGTCTTTCTTCAGCATGTTTTTCCCCCCTAACCGTTCTTATGATCATGAAAATATTTGGTAATTCCGAGAAATATCCGTAATCGCCGATTTTAAAACGTAAACATCAAGTGTTGCATGAAGCAAAACACAGCAGGACCATCGCACCCATAGACAACACAACGCCAAACCATATTAATTCGATTCCTGAAATCCTAATCTTCATAAATAATCTATTTGTAATCCACAAGTATTCCGAGAAATATCCGTAATCGCCGATTTTAAGACGTAAACAAGTGTTGCATGAAGCAAAACACAGCACTGGCCGCCGACCGTGTGCGTGTGTTTGGCTGAGCTGACGTCACACAGTCAGTGGCCATCTTAGCCGCTGATCGCTTGGCTGGGTCAGACAGCTCTCCACAACAGCGTACTTCAAGAGCGCATTGTCACCTTATGCGACATTTGTTGACACCAAAACATGTGCGGTTCGACTTAGCTCATCTCAGACAACAATTTGAAATATGAATTAGCGATATTGAATTTTCGTCTGTCCATCTGCTTTAAAGAAGGCCAGAAGAAAGCACTTCTAAAAAGGGAAGACATGCTCTTTGCAGTGTTTCCAGCCACCTGTGCAAGTTTTTGATTGCTGCTGTTGTCCTTGTTTGAATAAGGAATACTTCACTGATGTAATTTTATGCCGAAGGCAGTATCTGTCACACTGTAAAATGGGAAATCTCAGTAAGATAAAATATCCTAAATCAAGGCTTTATGCATGTTTGTCTCTCACAAGATAATTTTGACAAAACAAGAATTTTTTTGTTGTGCGGTTTTCTGTAAGATTTTACTTGCGTTACGAAAGTTTTTACTTGTTTTAAGCAATTTAATCTTACTTTGTTGGCAGTTTTTTTTAAATATAATTTTAACTAGAATTTTCTTTTGCCAGAATTTTTTTGTTTATTTTAAGTAAAATTATCTGCCAACACAGCAAGAAAACAAGTTAAAACCATTGGAAAGCATGTAAAATCTTCTTACACATAAACTGCACAGCAAGAATAAATATTTTGTCAGACAAAAAAAAAAACAATGAAAAGCCTTAATTCATTTCATTTTACTTATATTTTACTTTTTGTAGTGTAGTTGTGTTTTCTAGCTCAAAATTGCATTATTTCTCAAAGAGAAATAAAATTGAGGTTGTAGTGGCTCAGGAGGTACAGCAGGTCGCCCAATAACTGGAGGGTTGAAGGTTCAAATCCCACTCCCCCCACCTTGCTGTTGAGTCCTTGGGCAAGACACTTTACCCACCTTACCTCCAGTGCGTTCATGGTTCATGACACTGAAGTATGAATGTGAATAAATGTTTGGTGGTGGTCAGAGAGGCCATTGGCATGGATTGGCAGCCATGTTTCTGTCAGTCTGCCTCAGGGCAGCTGTGGCTACAGAGGTAGCTTACCATCTACTATCATTGTCTGTGGAGTGAATGAATAATGGACTCATTGTAAAGTCTTTTTGTGTGATGATCAGGCGAGCGTGCTCCCCCTCCCCTCCTGTTCCTGTCTTCCCGGCTCCGGAGTAATTACCACACCTGCGTGATTGACACACCGCTGGATCGTTGGTTATTGCTGCCCGAACTAACGCTCTAGTTACACAATACCGACGCACTCTACAAGAAGGGACAGCGCAGGCTGTTCCTACTGAGGAGACTCAGGTCTTTTGGTGTACAAGGGGCGCTGCTGAAGACATTCTACGACTTGGTGGTGGCATCAGCCATCACTTTTGCAGTGGTCTGCTGGGGCAGTGGCATTACAGCAGCCAATAGGAAGAGACTGAACAAACTGATCAAGAAAGCTAGCTCTGTCCTGGAGCAGCACCCTGACCCAGTGGAGAAGATAGGAGAGAGAAGGATGGTGGCTAAACTGTCATCTCTGCTGGAGTCCGAGTCCCACCCTATGCAGGACATACTGAATGCACTGAGGAGCTCATTTAGCAGCAGACTACATCATCCTAGGTGCGCAACCGAGAGGTTTCGCAGGTCCTTCCTACCTACAGCTGTCAGACCGTATAACCTAAGCAGGGCTGCTCGCAGAGATAGCAAAAAAACGTGACGACCTAATAGTATTGAATGCAAAAGACGCAATAGACTTACACAATGGTCCCCTCCAGTATACAACTAGGACAATATCAGTCGCTACGGAGGGTGACAATATGTATGGGTACATATTCATACTATGTAGGATAACTAAGTAGACGGTTATGCTGTTTATTCCATCTTGCTACAATGCTCCACACTTTGTATATATATTTATATATTTATGTGTATGTATGTATATCCACTGCTCTTATTTATATCTTCCGTATCTTCTTAATTATTGCTCTGAGTGTTGCTATCCCTGTGCTGCTGCAATCCTGGAATTCCCCCATTGTGGGACTAATAAAGGCTTATCTTATCTTAGTTATTGCTCTTTTGTTTGGTCTGTGTTTTCTCATTCCCTTGTCTTCTCCCTTTCCTCAGGTTTGCTGCCACCTGTGTGTTTATATATTCATATATCTATCCCATCTAGCTACAATGCTCCGCACTGTGTTTATATATATATCAATCCATCTAGCTACAATGCTCCGCACTGTGTCTATATATATATATATATATATATATATATATATGTGTACATATGTATACTTGCTGCTCTTGTTTTTTTTTTCTCTTGCCTTCTGATTGTTGCTCTGAGTGTTGCTATGCCTGTGCTGTTGCAATCCTGGAATTTCCCCATTGTGGGACTAATAAAGGCTTATCTTATCTTATACCTCAGCAGTGTGTACTCTGGGGCTGATCACACTCGCCTGACCCGAAGACACCGGACATCCACCCAGGTCTTCTGTCTTGCCCCTGTCATTCCCTGGTCCTACGCAGGGGTTTCCTGTCGGGCTCCTCTGCTCATCGTAGTAAGAGTGTTCTCCTTTTCTTATTCTCCTCTTGTGGAGAGTCTGCCTCTAATCATCTCTCTCTGCTCTCTTTTCCCAGGCTGTGTGCACTCCAGCGGGCACCTGTTTTTGTGTACAAATTTAAGTGTGTGTTTTTGTTGCACTTTTCTTTAGTTGTGCATTATATTTAGGTTTGTGTATTTTGGTTTGTGGTTTCATTAAAGTGGTGTAACTTTTACCATCTGAGTCTGAGTGCTCGTTTGGTGTGGCAGCTCAGTGTTTGAGCCTCACACTTGTATTGCATCATGACAGAACGATCCAGCCAAGATCGAGGCTCAGCGAGCACCTCGCCAGGCGAACAATCGGCACTCTCACATTTGGATGCTACGGAATGCCAGGTTATGTTTCTTTTCGAACAACTTCAAACCATCACCCAGCAACTGGCGACCGTAATCGAGCATTTGTGTTGGCTTCCTGGTGCGGCGCTTCCTTCTGCACCTGCTGCTCCGGCAACTTCTGCCATCTGCAGGAACATTTCTCTTCCTTTGCCTGCCCCCTATGGGGGAGAGATGGGGAAATGCAAAGGGTTCCTGCTCCACTGCCGGCTTTATTTCCAGCAGGTGGAGGGGGAGTATAGGGACGATTTGGGTAAGATCCACTTCATAACCTTGTTGCTGTGGGACAGGGTGCTCAAGTGGGCACAGTCTGTCTTGAGTAGTCCAGACGGGCCCCTTTACACATTCGAGCGATTTGTGCGGGAATTCTCTGAGGCCTTCGACCATACGGAGAGTGAGGGGAACATCGTGAGTCAGCTGATGGGACTCCGACAGGGAGACCGGTCTGTAGCCGATTTCTTCGTCGAGTTCCGGGTCGTTGCAGCAGACTCCAGATGGAATGGCATTGCTCTATGCAGCGCCTTCCTCTGGGGTCTGAATGTGCATCTCCGCGATGAGCTGGCTATCTGGGCAACCTCCTCCTCCCTGGATGTGCTTATTGCACAGGCGGTGACCCTCGATAACCAGTTTAGGGACCGTGCAAGGGAGCAGAAGGCCACTGCTTCCCCTTCGCTCCATGGCCAGTCCCTCTGGCCTCTGACGCTGTTCCACCAGCGACATCCTCGGTAGGGCTCGTCTGACTCCGAGGGAACGCCGGCACCGCAAGAGGGTGGGGGTGTGTATATATTGTGGGGTCTCTGGCCAAGTAATATTGAAATGCCCAATTTGGCCCGAACGATCTGGCCCACCAGTCGCCGTCGGGTGGTCTGGTGGGAGGGTCTTCGCAAAATCATCCCAATCGTTCTGAACTCCTGTCCCTCATCCAGTTACCGGGGGCCGAGTTCAAAACCTCTGCCCTGATTGATTCGTGGGCAGAGCAGAATTTCATTCAACTGGCATTGGTCCAAAAATTTCAGATTCCCACCAGGAACCTCCCGATGCCCTTGAATGTCTCGGCAGTTTCAGGCAGCAGCATCGCAGCAGTTACTGAACAAACTGAGCCCATTTTGGTCAGTTTGTCCGGTAACCACCACGAGACTGTCCAGTTCTATGTGCTGCATCAATCTACTACCCCCACGATTCAGGGGTATCCATGGCTCCAAATTCATAACCCTATAATAAATTGGAGCCAGAACTCCATTTCGTCCTGGAGCTCTTTTTGTCTCCGCTCAGCCGCATGCTCGCCCTCTCTCCCGATCTCCTCCCCTCTGGCTGAGCTGGCGGATCTCAGCTCCGTGCCCGAGTTCTGTCATGATCAGTGTTGGGAGTAACGTGTTACTGTAGCGCCACTACTTTTGCAGTAACGTCCTGTGTAACGAAATTACTGTTTAAAAATTCAGTAATGCGTTAGTTACTGAAATTTGATCAGATGCGTTACTCGTTTTATTAATATGGATAGATATTTTGAGCGCAAATAGTCAATCATACAACTTGCACCTGCTAGACACCTTCCTCATCAGCTACCAACTGGGGATGAATACTTAGTTTCGGTGGCTACTGGCAGGACTGCCATCCCCAGCGCCACCAGAGGCCTCAAGCCACTGGAGGTTGTCATGCCAAAGGTAAAGGCAAGCAAATAAATAAGCAAATAAATATAAACTGACCCTACAATAACTGACGCAGCCGTCACACAATCTCCTCTGCGAGTCCGTTTCCTGTCCTGCCCCAGTTCACATCACAACCCGGTGAAGAAATGCTGTGGCAGTGGCAACTTCTCATATCAAGCCCTGATCACCTGTTGTCCGAGCAGTGAGTAGCCCCTAAAAGCTCCTACCTCAGTGGTTAAACATGAGTATTTTTTGAGCAAGAAGCTCACATTTAATGTCCGCACTAAATGCATTTAAAGTTTTCTTACGCACAGAGAAAAAGTGACTGTGATTTGTTGCAGTAAAAAACAGCTTCTTCTAAGCGGTGAACTTTAACTTATCTGTGCTTTCTATTTTATTTTATCTCATTCATTTACATGCTGTTGTGATATGCAACTATTTTATGGAAGTAAATCCTCTAAATATGAGTTTTTAATGGGCTGGTCCAGGGGTGTCAAACATATGGCTCGTGAGCCAAAAATGGCCCACCAGGGGGTCCAAAATTTTCTCTGTGAATTTACAGCTTTATTTCTAGTAAATTTCTGAGTTTCTACTGATTACAATAGTTTGTGTAAATCTGAGACATTTTTTTCTCTGTAAGATAAGACTTTTTTCTCATCAGTTTTCTTTTTCTTCTTTTTTCTGATGAGAAAACGGGGCCCTTGATCTTGCTGTGTGTGCAAGATGACTTAACCCTTTCACATTGTTGACTGCATGAACGGATAGCGCCACCACTGTGACAGGCGCAGTGCTGTGACGTGCACTGCACCCGCGACTGTGACGTGCCAAACACTCCCCAGTTGTACTAAGAATTCTACCTCACAAGGTGGCAGACACCTATAACTTACTGCTCTTGCCTTGGAGGAATTATGGCGGACATAGAAGCATCTTTATTTACACCAGAGAGGAAGAACTTTTTAGACAAACACAAATGGACGTTACCAATTGCTGTGGACGTACTCAGTCGCGGACGGAGGAGCATTTGCTCCCAAACTTGCCAACTATGATTCAAAAAAGAGATTATTTAGCTTATGAAGGTAAATGTTTACATTTTGTTATAACAGAGGGTGGGCGAAGCTGCCTGATGTTCACGTGCTGCCCCCCTTCCCCAGCACCATGTGACTGGGGAAAACAATCGCTCCAGTTCCATGTCGCCGTATAACATAAATAGCGGCGGAATAAAAGCAAAATTGAGGTAAGATAATCATATCACTTTCTGGATGTGGGAAAGAAAGCAAAAATGCCTGACAGAAGAGAAAATAACGGCCAAGATGCCGCAAAAAGGGCGAAGCGAGCCGCCTTCACCAGCGGTAAGTGACGAATGTCTGTGTTTGTTTATTGTTTTGTTTACATTGTACTGGTTCCAAGGTTGTCATAGCCAGGAGCGGCACCGGGGTTAAGCTCCCAGTGCTCATAAAATGCTCCTTATGGCGTGCGTCTCGAAAAGCCTCTGACAACTAAGTCCAACTCCTAGCCTGCCCGTGTGGTTTAGTCTCTAAGCCCAGCGGAACTGCTTTTACTAATAGGAGAAGGGGCGAGGGCGGATCTCTGGCGCCTTAAAACCAGATGCTTCGGGTAGATGGTGGCTCGTCAACCTGGGAAGGTAGCCCATCTAGGGGAAGGTAAACCCTGATTTCAAACCTCCGCTGCCTTGCGGCATACCCGGTCACGGGAAAGGCTTCGGGAGTCAACCCTGAGGAAAAATCCGGAGTGGGAGCCCCTAAGGCAGTTCTATGTTGTGCTCAACATCGTTCTGGCAGCTCCTGCAACGGAGCTGGTGCCAAACTGTAGCAGCCCTGCTGTTCCTTTGGATTCATCAGTGACGTGGAGAGGGGGGACATGCTGCATGGGCAACATCTTATCCTCCATATCTTACTGCCCAGGCTTGAATCCTACCAACGCCCAACGCTGGAAGGTAGAACACCGGATCACTGGAGAGGACACTCCAGCTTCGCCTTTGGCGTAGACAAAACACGGGGAATGACAGTTACCGGTTATAAGCCACCGCTCAATTGGCATAGAGCTCGGCGCCAGGGGTTATTCCCGACGGTGGGAGGAATCATCGGATCTCACTGGACAGCTACCGCCCGCCTCAAGCTGGGCAGCCCCCAGCCAATAAGGTGATGTCCCGCCAGAGCTTGCTTTCCTCATTGGGTGCATGGGGATGAGGAGAAGTCCGAACAGCAGGCTGAGAACTTTCGCACCAGGCAAGACAATAAAACAAAAGAGACCAACTCTAAAACTGGGAACTTGGAACGTCCGCACTATGATGACAGGACTCGCTACTAACCTCAAGGACATCAACGACACCAGGAAGACTGCCATCATCAATAATGAGCTGAAGAGACTGGGAGTGGATATCGCCACTCTCCAGGAAACACGGTTGGCTGACGCAGGCACACTGAGAGAGAAGGACTACACGTTCTACTGGCAGGGAAAGGGCAGTGACGAACACAGGGAACACGGAGTGGGCTTTGCAGTGAAGAACACCTTGCTGAAGATGGTGGAACCGAGCAGCACTGGCTCTGCACGACTCCTCACCCTCCGCCTGAACACCACTCAAGGCCCAGTCACCCTCGTCAGTGTGTATGCCCCAACACTGACAGCCACACCAGAGGCAAAAGACGAGTTCTACGAGAATCTCGCAACAACTGTCAGGATCGTCCCCAACTCTGAACAACTCATTCTCCTTGGAGACTTCAATGCCAGAGTGGGTGCTGACCACAACTCTTGGCCCTCCTGTCTTGGACCTTTTGGCGTGGGCAGAATGAATGACAACGGACAGTGGCTGCTCGAGTTCTGCACATATCACGATCTGTGCATCACAAACTTGTTCTTCAAGACCAAGCCCCAACACAAGGTTTCCTGGCAACATCCACGCTCAAAGCACTGGCACCAGCTGGACTTGATCCTGACCAGGCGCACCTCACTGAAGAACGTGCTAATCACCCGCTCGTTCCAGAGTGCAGATTGCGACACAGACCATTCATTGGTGTGTTGCAAGGTCAAGCTGCAGCTGAAGAAATTCCATCGTGCTAGACAACCTGGAAAGGCACGGATTGACACCAGCAAGATGGCTCAACCAGAACTTGTTGAGCAGTTTGCCTCCACCTTTGAGAAGGAACTTGGTGTACCACAAGAAGGAGAATCTGCAAAGTAGAAGTGGGAAGAGCTGCGAAACACCATCCACCGCACAGCCTTGGCTACCTTTGGGAGGAAGACCTCGAAGTCACAGGACTGGTTTGATGCCAAGTTGACCGAGATGACCCCCGTCATTGAAGCCAAGCGCTCAGCACTTGCTGAGTACAAGAAGTAGCTAAACGAGAAGAATCTCCAGATTCTCAGGGCTGCGAGAAGCAAAGTTCAGCAGACTGCTCGGCGCTGTGCCAACGAGTACTGGACTCAGCTCAGCCAAGACATTCAAACCGCTGCCATAACAGGGAACATCCGTGGTATGTACGATGGCATCAAGAAAGCACTTGGTCCGGCTCAGAGCAAGACGGCCCCCCTCAAATCCTCCACTGGGGAGATGATCACAGAAAAGAACAAGCAGATGGAGAGATGGGTGGAACACTACTCCGACCTCTACTCCAGACAGAACACCGTGACACAGTCAGCCCTTGATGCCATCGACTGCCTGCCATCCATGGACGAACTTGACGCCGAGCCAACCATCGACGAACTCAGCAAGGCCATTGATAGCTTGGCCGCTGGCAAGGCACCCGGCAACGACGGCATACCCCCCGGCCTGATCAAGCACTGCAAGACCGCCCTACTGCTGCCATTGCATGACGTCCTCTGCCAGTGTTGGAAGGAAGGTGCTGTACCACAGG
This sequence comes from Pholidichthys leucotaenia, assembly GCA_020510985.1. Classification (NCBI taxonomy): domain Eukaryota; kingdom Metazoa; phylum Chordata; class Actinopteri; order Cichliformes; family Pholidichthyidae; genus Pholidichthys; species Pholidichthys leucotaenia. The sequence continues at coordinate 409,998,161 of CM035842.1, read as the reverse complement.
ACATGAGGGACGCCAAGATCATCACCCTCTACAAAAACAAAGGGGAGAGAAGCGACTGCAACAACTACAGGGGCATCTCCCTCCTCAGCGTTGTTGGCAAAGTCTATGCACGAGTTGTTCTCGTTCGTCTACAGAAGCTTGCCGAACGTGTCTACCCCGAGTCTCAGTGTGGCTTCCGCGCTGAGCGATCGACGGTAGACATGATATTCTCCATCTGCCAACTCCAGGAGAAATGCAGAGAACAGAACATGCCCCTGTACGTCGCCTTCATCGACCTCACCAAAGCGTTCGATCTGGTCAGCAGAGAAGGCCTTTTCAAGATCCTGCCAAAGATAGGATGCCCACCACAGTTGCAAAGCCTCATTGAATCGTTTCACACCAACATGCAGGGGATAGTGCAGCACGATGGCAACATCTCAGAGCCTTTCAACATACGCAGCGGAGTGAAACAGGGCTGTGTACTTGCACCAACCCTCTTTGGGATTTTCTTTGCTATGCTCCTGAGGCATGCCTTCAGCACAGCAACAGAGGAAATCTACCTGCACACAAGATCTGACGGCAGGCTTTTCAACCTCGCCCGCCTGAAAGCCAGAACCAAAGTACGCGAGGCTCTAATCAGAGACATGCTGTTCGCAGACAACGCCGCAGTCGCAACCCACACACAGCAGGAGCTTCAGACCCTTATGGACCGCTTCTCCCAGGCATGCAAGGACTTCGGGCTTACCATCAGCCTGAAGAAGACTAATGTCTTGGCACAAGGCACGGAAGCACCACCAACCATCACCATTGACGACTACGAGCTGGAGGTCGTGAATCAGTTCACGTACCTGGGGTCCACGATCAGCAACAACCTCTCCCTTGATACAGAGATCAACAAGAGGATTGGAAAATCAGCCTTCACACTCGCTTGCCTCACCACACGAGTGTGGGAGAATCCCAAACTCTCTGTCAAGACGAAGATGGCAGTGTACAATGCCTGCGTCATCAGCACACTGCTCTATGGGAGTGAGACGTGGACAACATACGCCCGGCAGGAAAAGAGACTGAACTCCTTCCACTTGCGCTGCATTCGCCACATCCTGGACATATCCTGGCAGGACAAAGTGCCCAACACAGAAGTTCTGTCCCGCGCCGGCCTTCCCTCCATGTTCACTCTACTCAGACAGCGCAGGCTCCGCTGGCTAGGCCACGTTCACCGTATGGAGGATGGCAGAATCCCCAAAGACGTCCTCTATGGAGAACTGGCAACTGGCAAGAGAGACGTTGGCCGCCCACAGCTGCGTTTTAGAGACGTCTGCAAGAGAGACATGAAGGCCCTGGAGATCAACACAGAGCGCTGGGAGGACCTTGCAACGGACAGCTCCAAATGGAGAGGCACCCTGACCAGACAGCTCAAGGCGGGTGAAGAGAGACTGACTGCTGCTGCAGATGAAAAAAGGACCCACAGGAAGAACCGCCACAGACCCAGCAGCACGGAGACCACCCACAAGTGCGACCTGTGTGACAGGGACTGCCATTCGCGCATCGGCCTGTTCAGCCACAGGCGGTGCTGTTCCAGCAGAGTAGACGTTTAGGATTCTCTTCCATGGTTATCATAGACCGACGGAGGCCGACGACATTGTACTGCATTGTACTGATTTTCTGGTTCATGTACTTTGAAGATAAGATAACAAAATGCCCAAAACAAGAAACGGTGACAAAAAGCAGAACCATTCTTTGCGTAAATATGTCCAAAGTCCACTTTTGACTGAAAGTTATGTAATTCAATATGGCTGCCATGGCATTATGCAAATTAGATGTGTAAATTTACTCCTATCTCAAACTTTGGATCATATTCTACATCTTTCTAATTGATAGTAAGCCATTATCTCTTACCACTTTCAAGTTATAGCTTTGGAAATCTCTGACATCTGAACTGAATATTTTCTTGAAAAAACCTTCACCACTAGGGGCTGACGGTGCAACGGAGCGCCAGCCACAGTCATTGGGTTAAGTATGCATTTAAAAGTAACGTGAAAGTTACTTTTCCAAGTAACTAGTTACTTTAATCATGCAGTAACTCAAAAGTAACTCAGTTACTTTTGAAAAGAAGTAACTAGTAACTGTAACTAGTTACTATTTTTTAGTAACTTGTCCAACACTGATCATGACTTAGGGGAGGTCTTTAGCAAGTCCAGGGCCCTATCTTTACCACCTCACCGGGCCTACAACTGTGCTATTGACCTCCTCCTGGGTGTGTGGCTGCCATCCAGCCAGCTCTACAGTTTATCTGGGCCGGAGAAAGAGGCGATGGAGACCTACATAAAAGACTCAGCGCCGGCCTTATTTGTCCGTCGTTCACCCCTGTCGGTGCTGGGTTCTTTTTTGTAGGGAAAAAGGACGGGACATTGCGGCCGTGTATCGATTACCGTGAATTTAATGCGATTACACTTAAGGATAAATATCCACTGCCCCTTATTAACTCAGTGTTTGAGCTGCTCCAACGGGTGCGTTTTTTCACCAAGCTCAACCTCCGTAATGCGTACCACTTGGACCACATTTGTGAGGGAGACGAGTGGAAGGCAGCATTTAAAACACCTCTGGGCCATTTTGAGTATTTGGTCATGCCATTCAGGCTGACCAACGCCCCAGCCGTCTTCCAGTGGCTAATCAATGGCATCTTGCGAGACATGGTGAACCAGTTTGTTTTTGTTTATTTGGACGATAGTCTGATTTTTTTCCCGCACACTGGAGGAGCACGTAGTCCGCGTTCGATCCATCCTGCAGCGACTGCTGGAGAATCAGCTTTTTGTGAAAGCAGAGAAGTGCGAATTCACCACTCTCTCAACTTCTCTCCTGGGGTTCATTACCAAGGACGCGTTAAAGGCTGATCCAGTGAAAGTCAAGGCGGTTGTAGACTAGCTTACCCCCCAGTCCAGGAAGCATCTCTAATGCTTCCTGGGCTTTGCCAACTTCTACTGTCGATTTATCCATGATTACAGTAAGGTGGTGCAACCCCTGACGCAGCTGATGTCGACCAAAAGCCTATTCAAGTGGTCCGAGGCCGCTGAACGAGCTTTTGTGACCCGGAAAGACCTCTTCACCAATGCGCGTGTCCTGGCACAGGTGCATTCCCTGGCACAGTTCGTGGTCGAGGTGGACACTTCCAATTCAGGGGTGGGTGCTGTCTTCTCCCAGTGCTCCAGCTCTGACCAGAAGCTCCATCCATGCACGTACTTCTCCCAACAGCTGATGCCAGCCGAGCGGAATCATGATGTTGGGGACCGCGAACTTTTGGCCATTAAGCTGGCGTTGGAGGAGTGGAGACACTGGCTCAAGAGGGCTAGCCAACCGGTCATTGTCTGGACTGATCATAAAAATTTAGATTATCTTCGATCTGCCAGACAGTTGAATTCACGGCAGGCTTGGTGGGCCCTGTTCTTTAATAGGTTCAATCTTTCCATCTCATACTGACCAGGGTCCCACAATGCCAAGGCTGATGCCCTCTCATGCCAGTTTTCCCCCCCCCGACTCCTCTTCTTCCACCTCTCCCTCCGCAGCTGCTGTATCTCCCCCGGAGACTATTCTCCCCTCCTCCTGCTTTCTCGGGATGCTCTCGTGGGAGATTGAGCAAAGGGTCCGGCAGGCCCAGTCATCTGAACCCATCCCGGAAGGAGGTCCATCCAACTGGCTGTATGTGCCCTCTATGCTGCGCAGTGAGGTGATCAGGTGGGGGCACACCAGCTTCTTCGTCTGCCATCCTGGCATTTCCTGGACCACTGAACTGCTTAGGAGAGCGTTTTGGTGGCCCGCACTTGGGAGGGATGTGCGGGAGTACGTTAAGGCCTGTCACACCTGCGCCACTAAGAAGACGGACTCTTCCACTCCAGCTGGCCTCCTCCATCCCCTCCCAGTGTCGAGTCGTCTGTGGTCCTACATCGCTCTGGACTTTGTCACGGGCCTCCCTCCATCCCAGGGTAACACAGTCATACTCACCATCATCAACCATTTCTCCAAGGCCATCCACCTTGTCCTTCTCTCTCTAAACTGCCATCGGCTGCGGAAACAGCCGACCTATTGACTCAACATGTTATCCACCTGCATGGGATTCCCATGGACATTGTCTTGGACCGGGGTCCACAGTTTACATCTCAGGTGTGGAAGGTGTTTTGTCAATTTCTGGGTGTTACAGCCAGCCTGACGTCCGGATACCACCCACAGAGCAAAGGTCAGGCCGAGAGTGCTAATTGGTCCGTAGAGGCCACCCTGAGGTGCGTAGCATCCTGCAATCCCACCACCTGGAGCTCCCACCTGACCTGGGTGGAGTATTCCCACAACTCTGCCGTCTCCTCCGCCACTGGGCTGACACCATTCAAAGCCTCGATGGGCTACACTCCGCCTCTGTTGCCCATGGCTGAGGGGGGTCTCACCGTCCCATCTGTGGAGGCCTACACATGCCGTTGCTGCCGTCTGTGGAGGACCATGCGAGCTATCTTCCTCTGCTCTGCAGAGCGGAACCAACAGTACGCAAACCGAAGTACACAGTGGGACAGAAGGTTTGGCTGTCCGCTGAGCAGATTCCGCTGAAGACGGAGTCTCAAAAGTTGTCGCCGAGCTATCTGGGCCCGTTTCCCATCAAGCACATCATAAATGATGTAAGTGTTCGGCTGGACCTGCCACCTTTGATGCGGATCCATCCCACCTTCCACATGTTCCGCGTTAAGCCCCTCCCCACCAGCCCTCTCTGCCCTCCTCCAGATCCCCCTCCTCCTCCCAGGTCATTGACGGTCAGACCACCTACACCGTGGAGAAGATTCTGCACATCCGTCAATGGGGTTGTGGCTGCCAGTACCTGGTCCATTGGAAAGGGGACAATCTGGAGGAGAGGTCATGGATCCCGGGCTCCTACATCCTGGACAAGCGGATGGTGCAAGCATTCCATCGGGGGCACCTGCAGAAGCCCAGTGGGACTGGGTGGGAGGCAACCCTTGGGGGGGGGGCACTGTGAAGATCAGGCGATCATGCGCCCCCTCCCCTCTTTTTCCTGTCTTCTCGGCTCTGGAGTAATTACCACACCTGCGTGACTGACGCACCTGCTGCTTCCTGGTTTTCCAGCATATTTAAGAGCCAGTGTGTGAAGAGCTCACTGCAGGATCGTTGGGTATTGCTGCCCAAACTAATGCACTAGTTATTGCTTTTTTGTTTGGTCTGTGTTTTCTCACTCTCGTGTCTTCTCCCTTTCCTGAGGTTTGCTGCCACCTCAGCGGTGTGTACGCCGGGGCTGATCACGCTCGCCTGACCCGAAGACATCGGACGTCCACCCAGGTCATATATCTTGCCCCTGTCATTTGCTGGTCCCACGCAGGAGTTTCCTGTCGGGCTCCTCTGTTCATTGTAGTAAGAGTGTTCTCCTTTTCTTATTCTCCTCTTGTGGAGATTCTGCCGTCTAACTAACTAACTAACTAACTAACTAACCTGCACTATATAAGTGCAGGTTAGTTAGTTAGTTAGAGATTCTGCCTCTAATTATCTCTCTCTGCTCTCTTTCCCCAGGCTGCATGCACTCCAGCGGGCACCTGTTTTGTGTATAAATTTAAGTGTACAGTATGTTCTTGTTGTGCTTTTCTTTAGGTGTGCATTTTATTTAGGTTTGTGTATTTTGGTTTGTGGTTTCATTGAAGTAGTGTAACTTTAACCATCTGAATCTGAGTGTTTGTTTGGTGTGGTAGCTCAGCGTTTGAGCCTCACTCTTGTATTGCATCACGACACATTGGGTGTCATGAAAAGTGCTGTATAAATGCAATAGCTATTACACATTTTTAAACTGTGATTCTGCACTCTGTAAAATCTAAAATTTCTAGGTATACATATGTGGTATTCTTTTCTTGTAGTATTAAACATGGCATTGAATACAGTATTTTTTGAGGTATTATCAAGGTTAAAAAAAAATCCCAGTATTATGACAATACTAATGTCCACAACATCGTGGCACTGAGCAATAGTTAAAACCCTCTGCTCCTTGTTAAGCTGTGAGAAAGTTGGCAACCCTAGCTAACTGTTAACACTAATTGTTAATCACCACAGCTGGTATTTATAAGCGTTAAACAGAAGTTCCAACAATAAAAAATGAATCCACCATCAACTCAATCATAGATAGAAGAGCATATGTTTTCTCTTATTTCAACAACATATCAGTGCTAGGCTAGCAATGCTAGCCACAATGCTAGCTTTTTTTACTTTAGCAGTAAAAAAAAAAAAAACCCTCTTTTTATTCTGCCTCACCAATAAAATATTTAAATAATTTACTTACAAGTTATGTGAGGCATAGCTCAATAATGTGGAGGCAACAGCATCTCAAAGAAGTAGCTCCACAGTGGAAAAACAAACTTTGTTCTAGGAAGCCATTAGCTAATGTTAGCGCTGATGCTAAGGACACACTGCTAAGCTAAATGCTAACACTAACTGCTAATCATCACAGCTGGTGTTTGTATCCACCTTATTCCTGGGGGCACCGCTGTAGGAACGATTATGGGCAGAACTTCCGGTTTCGGCTGAGTTAGTGTTAAATCAGTTAGCAAGAGTGGAGTAGCAGGGGCATTTAAAATAGCGTTTTAAAAGTTTTTCAAATTCATTTTAATGTATAGTCCACATACATGTTTTGCACTCAAGTGGCAGCTAATTTCAGCGCTTGTAGTTTTTGTATTTTCTGAATGTTTTGGCATAATTCTGATACTTGTTGCTGGTGTTTGTGGTTGTGCCATAGACTATAAATGGAGGCTTCCCACCGGCAATGCGTAGATGATGCACTGAAAATGTAATAAGACTGTTCATGTGATCGGTGGTACAGACACAAGAGCACAGCAGGTATATTTTCACTTGTATGGATGTCACAGATCTGACGTTTATGTGTTATATATGTCACCAGAATGAAGGCTGCATGAAGTAAAATAATACATAAACTAGAAAAGCACTCGGAGAGTGCAGACCTCCGCCAAGCGGCACAGTTCCGCCCATACAGTGTTTGTGTGTACGTTTTCAGATTCCTTGACCATGAAAGCATATGACTAGCAATAGCACGGTGATTCTCCGCATCGTCTGTGTTATCTTCCTGCCTTTTTTTCTTTCTCATGCACTCTGCACTCTGTTGCCTTCTGTGTTTCACACTTTTAGACTTTGAACAAGGCATGACTGGCAATATGGAGCAGATCTTCTTTTAAAAAAAAAAAAACATAACCTCCTGGCGGAGGTAATAAGAAAAAAAATAAATAAAAAAAAATAAATAAAAGTAAGCTCGACGAGCTTCAATAGCGCCTGAGTCGCTGCATTTCTTGTGTCGCTGCAGCACGGTGATTCTCCGCATCCTGTGTGTTGAAAATGGCCCTATGTCACAATGTTAAAGAATCCTTTAAAAAATTCCTGTATCCAGACGGTGATCCGGATCATCCCCAAAATTTAATCAGTTCTTCCTTGTACCATTTGCAACAACGCCTGAAAGTTTCATCAAAATCCGTCCAAAACCTTTTGAGTTATCTTGCTAACCAACAGACAGACAGACAAACAGACAAACCCGGCAAAAACATAACGAAGTAAAAATAGTAACACTTTGCTTCCTAAGCCTTAACGATTTAAGAAAGATATCAAATAGTCTTTTGGGGTTTTTTGCATTCGTTGCACTGCCTTGGAACAACATGGACTAGCAGCTTCAGCATGCATTAATTTTTAAATTATCACAAAATATAGATCAATAAAATTTTGAACACTTGTCAGAAAAGGTCTGTAGGTGTTAAGTTAAATAACAAGCATTCAGGGCATGACAACAGCATGAGCATTTTAATTTCAGGTTAAAACGAACAGCTGTAGCTGTCTGTTTTACTCCGACATTTAAACATCCAAGCACGGTGTTGTGGATCTTTGTGGCTCTGACTAGACTCTACATCTGCTCTAGGGTAAATTTGATTATGTCCAACATCTTTTAACAAAATGCATCCGACTTTATTGCGGTGGAGACATTGATATATCTCAGAGCTTTTATTTGTTTACAGCGTTAGCATCTTAGCAGCGGCACTAACAAATGGAGCTACTGTCTGCCAGGCCACTTTTTGAGGTCATCTTCTCATCCCTCCATGGTTGTGGGAAGTGGTATGATTATATTACTGTTTTTGAGGTGCAAAAGGACGCGTTCCCGCATTTTTGATGCTGAAGTCATTGTTTTTTAACAAGGAAAAGTGTCCCATTTCAGTGACAACCCCACTTTCTCAACTAGTACCAGAAGTTGCGCCCATAATTCACGCAAGGCATCAAGGGGACTAGGAATAAGGTGGATATAAAAGGACAGCAGAAATGTATATATACAGAGAAATATATATATATACAGTATTTAAAAAAGCAGGAACCCACCACCAACACAGTCACAGATAGAAACACATACGTCTTCTCTTGTTTCAACAGCATATCAAAGCTAGGCTAACATCTTTAGTAGTAAAAACCTCTTTTTAGTCAGCCTCACCAATAAAATACGTATTTAAATAAGTTACTTGCAGGTTTTGTGTCTGAAGCATAGCTCAATAATGTGGAGGCAACAGCATCTGAAAGAAGTAGCTTCACTGTAAAATGCAAACTTTGTTCTCGGAAGGCATTAGCTAATGTTAGCTTTGATGCTAACAGGCCTCCCAACATGCGGAAAAAACATGCACAATAGTTTGCAAATCTCCTGCACATTGAATGAATGGATTAATTGAACTCTCAAGGTCCCTTAATTGGGCACTTTGGGTGCATGATTATAAATGACTATCATGTTTCTGAGTTCAAATATTTAATTATTTTTATGCCACCACCTCTATACCCACATACTGCACTGGAATGTTCTTACAAGGCAGTGTTATTCTGCTGCTATCCAGTTATTAGCTCCACAGCCTCCACTGAGTCAGTTTTTAATCAGTTTTTATCAGTCAGTTTTACAACTATACACATAGTATAGAACTCATACAACTGGACTTCAGAAAGAACAGATAGGCCCACACCCCCCCCTCCTCATAAATGGCGACCGCGTGGAAACCGTCCCCACCTTCAGGTTCCTGGGTACCCACATCTCCTCTGACCTCTCCTGGTCTGTCAACACCAAGGCCCTGGTGAAGAAAGCCCAGCAGTGGCTGCACTTCCTCCGTGTCTTGAGGAAGAACAACCTGGACCAGAAGCTGCTGTTGGCCTTCTACCGCTGCTCAGTGGAGAGCGTGCTCACCTACTGTCTGGGTGTGTGGTACACGGGCTCCACGGCTGAGAACAGCAAGGCTGTGCAGAGGGTCATCAACAGTGGTGGGAGTAACCTGTTACAAAGTAACGCAAAGTAACACAGTATCGCTCTACAAAGTAAGGAGGGAACATGTTACTCTAACACCACTACTTTTGGAGTAATGTGTTGTGTAACAAAATTACTGTTTAAAAATTCAGTAATGCGTTACAGTTACTGAAATTTGATCATATGCATTACTAGCTACTCGTTAGATATTTTTAGAGAAAATAAATGAATAACAAACTGACACTACCGTAGCGCAGACGAGCCATCAGTCGACGTGACTGAATGGAGGAAAAGCTGAAGCTACTTTGTTTATGTGGACATACACAGATTATTTTTCCTTTGTCGTGGTTAAGGACAAAAAGATATTGGTGGGTTGCAAACTAAGTGCCGATGGAGTCCTGTTCAGAAGTGCCTGAAAACAGCAACAAGCTCTGACAGAGCTAGTGCTAAGTAACTGCTAGCTATGCTAACAACTAACACCGTGAAGTGGATCTCACAGCAGGATGTAAAGTGGAAATACTCTTATTTGAACACCCACGGTTGGATTTAAAGCACTGGTATGCATCTGGACAGTTTGTGACCCAGCAAGAATTAAACTGACTGATTGCCAGATACATCATTACAGAACGAAGATCTGATAAACAGCCATGTTCCATCAAACAGCTGAGGCCGTGATCCACTGACGTTAAAACACATTTACTTGCTACCTGGATAAAGATTATTCAAAAATGGATTTCATTTGAGGGACTGGATCATGTCTCTGTCACAGCAGACATTTGGACTGTGGAAAATTAACATTTTCTTTGGATCACTGCACATCATATGAATCCATAACATAAAGGTAAGATAAACATGGGCAGCTTTCATGTCCCACACTGACACATGTGCAGCAACACCAGCATTAAAAACTGTCTGTGAAGCTCTGTCTGAAACAGTCTGTTTTCAGCCTGACATTAATAAGCCCGTAATGTAATCCATTAATTAAAATATTTTGCTATGTGTGCAAATCATGCATGATTTAAGTATGCATTTAAAAGTAACATGAAAGTTAATTTCCAAGTAACTAATTACTTTAATCATGCAGTAATTGATAAAGTAACTCAATTACTTTTGCAAAGAAGTAACTAGTAACTGTAACTAGTTACTACTTTTTAGTAACTTGCCCAACACTGGTCATCAACACCGCCCAAAAAATCATTGGCGGCCCTCTGCCCTCCCTGGAAGACATCTCCAGATCCTCCTGTCTCAGAAGGATCAAGGCCATCACAGGAGACCCCTCACATCCCGCCCACCGCCTGTTTGACCTGCTTCCCTCTGGACGATGGTTCAGATCAATCAGGTCCCACCTCTCCAGACTGACAAACAGTTTCTTCCCCTGGGCCATCCGGACTGCAAACAGTCAGAGGCCCCAGCCCCCTACCTCCAAACACTCACATGCACACAACTGAGGACCTTTTTAATTATCATAATAACACACCTGTCTTTGCACTCCTCACTTTCATGTATACTAACCCATCCATGAAATCACTACCATACCTGTGAATATTTTTCATAATCCTGGGCTATTTTATTCAATTGCGTGTTCAACTGTGTGTTCTGCACTCAATCCGTGAAGCCACTACCATTCCTGTGTATATTTCCATAATCCTGGGCCATTTTTATTTCAGTTGTGTGTTTAATCGTGTGTTCTGTAACTGTGTTTTATCTAATCCTTCTCTCTTACTTTACTGCACAGTAGCCTGGTGGAGCACCCACAATTTCATTGTACTGTACAACTGTACAATGACAATAATCTGCTGCTGTATGTCTCTGAACCTTACTGCAATCCTTTGCACAAATGCCATACCTGCTGTTGTCTCTGTTATTGAAATATTGATCATGTGCAGTCCAGTCTGTCACTGTCTGCACCTACACTACCGCATTGAACTTGCAATTATGGGTACTGCAGCTCCACTTTTTCTGTATAAAGGATTGCTGGGTTTTATCTTTTATCTTCATTTGCACTACAGGTAGCATTACTGTACATAGACTGCTATTGTCTTTCATCCATATTCCTTCTTTTCTTATATATTGCACACACCACTAAGAGAGAGCGAAACAGCATTTCAGTTCTCCTGTATGTCCTGTACATATAGAAGTATTGACAAATAAAAATGTTTCAATCTTAAAGCCTATTCTATTCAATTGCATTCTATTCTATAGCACAGGGGTCAGCAACCTGTACTCCACAAAGGGCTATTTTCACTTATTTTTGTCTAAAAAAAAATCTGCATGAAGTCACAACGTCAAATTTAGTAATTAATTAATAAATATCTTTTTCACATAAATTTGCAACTTTTTGATTGTAAATTTGTTACCCTTTTTTCACAAAATTGCAACTTTTTCTGGTAAATTTTTGATTGTATGCACAACAATTTGTGGCTTTTTTCTCTCGCATGTTTGGGTGTTTTTCTCATTATTAATTAAACTGCAATGTTTCTGTTCCAAAAATTTGTTATATTTTTGGCACTGTGGAGTAAAATTAAAGACTTTTTCATGAACATTTGTGATATTTTTCCCAGTAAAACTACAATTTTGCATATTCTCCCTGTGTCTGTGCGGGTTTACTCCGGGTACTCCAGTTTCCTCCCACAGGCCAAAGACATGCAAGTTAGGTTAACTGGCATCAACTGGGGATTATAAATTGTCCTTAGGTATGAATGTGACAGTGAATATAAATAATGCAAGCTCACACCTTCTAAGAGTCACCTTCGGTGTACCACACTTTACTTTTTATATTTTATATGAATGATTTATATGACACGCCTCTGCAATGCTGCATGGAGGTCAGGGACAGTGTCTTTGGCATAGCAAAAAAAAGGAGGACTGGAGGGTGTGCTCCAACTTTAGGGGGATCACACTTCACACTTCTCAGCCTCCATGGGAAGGTCTATGCCAAGGTACTGGAGAGGAGAGGTCGACCGCTGGTCGAACCTCGGATAAAACCTCTTTACCCTTTCGAGAATCCTCAAGGGTTTGTGGGAGTTTGCCCAACCTGTCCACATGTGTTTTGTGGACTTGGAAAAAGCATTCGACCTCGTCCCTTGTGGTCTCTTGTGGGGGTGCTGAGGGAGTATGGGGTATCGGGCTTGTTGTTACGAGCTATTCGGTCTCTGTACAGCCGTTGCAAAAGTTTGGTTCATATTGCCAACACCCAGTCAAACTCGTTTCCATTTAGAGTTCGACTCCACCAGGGCTGCCCTTTGTCACCAATCGTGTTCATAATTTTTATGGACAGGATTTCTAGGCACAGTCAAGGAATGGAGGGTGTCATGCTTGGTGACCACAGGATCTCATCTCTGCTGTTTGCAGATGATGTTGTCCTGTTGGCTTCATTGAGCAGTGACCTACAAGCATTGCTGGGACAGTTTGCTACTGAGGGTGAAGCGGCTGGGATGAGAATCAGCACCTCCAAATCCGAGTCCATGGTCCTCAGCTGGAAAAAGGTAGATGGTCCTCTCCAGGTTGGGGACAAGCTCCTGCCCCAAGTGGAGGAGTTTATATATCTCGGGGTCTCATTCACGAGTGAGGAGAGAATGGAGCGGGAGATGGACAGCCTCTGCGGTGATGCGGCTGTTGTGCCGGTCTGTTGTGATGAAGAGGGAGCTAAGCTGTAAGGTAAAGCTGTCGATTTACCAGTCAATCTATGTTCCTACCCTCACCTGTGGTCATGAGCTTTGGGTAATGACCGAAAGAATGGGATTGTGCATACAAGTGGCTGAAAAGAGCTTTCTTTGTAGGATTGCTGGACTCACCCTTCGAGACAGTGTGAGGAGCTCAGTCATCCGGGAGAGGCTCAGAGTAGAACCGCTGCTCCTCCACATTGAAAGGAGCCAGTTGAGGTGGTTTGAGCATCTGATCAGGATGCCTCCTGGACGCCTCCCACCTGAGGTGTTTCGGGCATGTCCCACTGGGAGGAGACCCCGGGGCAGACCCAGGACTCGCTGGAGAGACTACGTCTCCCAGCTGGTCTGGGAATGTTTTAGTATCCTCTCTGAAGAGCTGGAGCAGGTGGCTGGAGAGAGGGAAGTTTGGGCTTCTCTGCTTGAACTGCTGCCTCCGCGACTCGGACCTCAGGAAAATTGGTAGAAGATGGATGGATGGCTGGATGGATTTATGTAAAATATTTAACAAGTTAAAATATATTCTATTTGCAGATGATACTACTGTATTTAGTCGTGCAGACAATCTGGAACAACTACTGGATACTGTTGAGAAAGAATTAGGAATCGCCAAGAAATGGTTTAATACAATAAATTATCACTGAATTTAAGTAAAACAAAATTCATAATATTTGGGGATTGATTAATATATTTGAATAGAATACTAATGATAAATGACAATGAAATTGATAATGTATCAGAAATGAAATTCTTAGGTGAGTTATTAAATTAAGTAAGTAAATTAAGTTGGAAACCTCATAGAAAAGATATAACAACAAAAATATCAATGTCTATTGCATTACTACACAAAGGTAAAGATCTACTGATTCATTGTATACATTATACTGTTCGCTTGTAGTTCCATACATGATATATGGTGTGGAAGTATGGGAAAATACATATAAAGCAATCACTAATTCAATATTTTTATTACAAAAGAAAGCAATAAGACTTGTGTGCAGAGCAAATTATTATAATTCTACAAATCTACTGTTAAATTAAAAAATTTCAAAATTTTACAGATTATGTTCAGGTTGAAAAACTGCCAGTTACCTCCTAGTATCCAGGAGTTGTTCCAGCTGAGGAAAAGCAATTATGACTTAAGGGGAACATGTATTTTCTCAGAAACCAAAGACAAGAACCAATGTCAAAATCACTGTTTTTCTGTTACAGGGGTGAAGTAATGGAGTAATGTTATTGCTGATTTGAAGTTATGTGGCACATTTAATATGTTTAAATATTCAACAAATATTATGTTAATGAAGAGATACAATGGTATTTAATTTATTTAAATTCAGTATACTTATGTAATTAGATTACAGATTGATTTTTTCTTGCTGCTGCTATGTGGCTGGCTCAACATTTGTATAGTGTATGAGGGGTAGGCCTTAATAAGCTGCTGCTCCAGCCTGTACCCTTTCTGTCTGTAATATGATTTATTGGTTTATGGAAAATATAGTTTGGTATGATCAGCCAGAAATAAACTCGAATGAGTGAATGGTTGTCTGTCTCTCTGTGTTGGCCCTGCAATGGACTGGCGATCTGTCCAGGGTGGACCCTGCCTCTCGCCCAAAGATGCTGGGTTTGGCTCCAGCCCCCCACGACCTGAAAAGGATTAAGTGTTAGAAGACTGATGGATGGATGGATGGATGGACGTTTTACATAATCTTCAGCTTTTCTCCTAAATTTGGCACTTTTTTGTAAATTTGTTACCTTTTCAGGTAAAATACAACCTGTCTCACATAAATTTGTGACAGTTTTCTAAGAAAATTGTAGTTTTTCTTGGAAATTTGTTGTTTTGTTAAATATTTTTGGCATACAGTTTCAGCTGTTGTCATAAATTTATTATATTTTTCTTCATAAATTTATTATCTATCATGGGTAAAACTGCAGCATTTTTTTACATAATTCTGTTCCATTCTTCTCATACAATTCCAACTTTTTCCAGCAAATTTGTGATTTTTTTTGGAGAATTTTTTGATTTTTTTTATTTCTTGAAAATCTTTGGGTATGTTTTCCTCACACAATTTCAACTTTTTCCCCTAAATTTGTAAGATTGTCTGCATACATTTTCAGGATTTCTCACTCTCTGCAATTTATTGTATTTTTCTCATGAACGTGTAACCTTATTTTCCTCAAAATTTGTTTCTTCTTTTGTTGGAAATTTGTGATTTTTTTTTTTTCAAAGCCTCAAGGAGCCACTGGTTTTGGCCAAAAGAGCCACATGTGGCCCCAGAGGCGCAGGTTGCAGATGTGGCACGGCGGTGGATTTTTTTAAACACAGAGCACAACAACGCCACCTGGGCAATTTCGCCGCAGGAAATAGTTTCTATAAACCAAGACCAGTAAGGTCACGCAGGTTCGTTACACACACAGAGCCAGAGATGTGATCCCATTAATAACAGATTTTATTAAACAAATAAAAAAACAATCATTTAGTTCAGAGTTAAAACCCACAACACTTGCTTGTTGCCTACAGTGAGTCCAGTTACAGCCTCGATCTCCCTTAAGCAAGGGCCGGCCTAGGATCAGGGCTGGGGCTTACCGCGAGGCTAGCCGGAGAAGGGGAAGAAGGGTCTTAAACTAAACACTGCGTGAATTGCTACGAAGTCTGATCTCATCCTTCGCTTCCCCTTCCAAATGATCAAAAACAAAGAAGGCCTGGCCAGCAGAGGAGAGATGACAGGCATGCATAGACGCCTGAATCTCCTCAGTCCACTCATCTATATTTACGCCTGTTCTGCCATTAAACATGGGACATTTACGGTCTCTGGGTACGATGCGGGTTGCACACCCCTGGTATAGCAAGACAAATGAGGGCATGAAGCACTGGAAAAATAAAATAAAAAAACTGTGATTATCTGCGGGCGTCGGCCTGTACAGCACACGTATCGCTACTGTATCCTTGCAGTTTGTCAGACATTTTGAGCGGCTTTCATCTGGAGAAAAGGAACGCACGATCCCTTCAGCCCCTCTGACACATCTCCAAACCCATTCTGATTCCTGAGGTGATGGGAATTCGGAAACTGGAGTTTTTCTGGGTGCAGCGAGGAACGTCTTCCTGACTGTTTTTCAGCCTGAGGGGAATAAGCAGTGGGGCTGAATATTATATTGCCCACATGAAAGAGCTGTGAAAACGAGCCAATGAACTATATCTGTTATACCTAATCCCTGCTTTTTTGTTTTTCCATTGAGCGTTGCCCAGCATCAGTTATAGAAAATCCACATGTTGTTAAGATGCATATGGAAATCTACCAACGTGAGAATGCATAGAAACTAAAAAAAATGGAAACAACTTGTCCACCATTGCAAAAGGTTGCATCATTTCCTTTTGCTGTGGTCAACAGAGTGGCTCAAGTCATTTCCCAAAAGTAAGTTTAACATGGCAACATGGCTGTGCCTGGCTCTCCATATAAATGTCTTTATCCGCTGCTTTTTATTCTCATTGTACTCAAATAACGATGAACGGAAGTCATAAGTAAGTCCAGCTGCTCATTAAAGATTTCCCGTCTTCCGATTATTGTAGGAGGCTGAAACTGCACACGTGTAAGAATCCATAACTCTATAGGGGTGTCTATGAAAACATGGAGCAGGTACTGTACACGTCCCCTACCAAACGTCCTGCTACCGGTCCTGCCTGCTGTCACTTCTATCTCCGTGCCCAGCCAGCACGCCCATGTGGGCCCCACCAAAGGTTAAATCTGGGCTGTCTATGGGCCCCATGTGCCCACATGGACTTCACATGTGGCGGGTAGTCTGCTGACCACCCGTCTGGGCCTCACAGGAGTTAAACGCGGGTGTGCAGGTGAGAAAAAAAGTTTTATGAGGGTTATGAGAACAAAATTGGAAAATTTATGAGAAAAAAGTCACAAATTAAAAAAAATAGTAAATGTATGAGAAAAGTCAAATTTACTAGAGAAAAGTTACAAATTCATGAGAAAAAATGAAAATTTAGGAGAAAAAAGTTGCAAATTTGCAAGAAAAAGTGTAAATTAACTTGAAAAAAGTTACAAACTTACAAGAAAAATTTAGCAAATTTACAAGAAAAAAGTCACAAATTTAAAAGGAAAAATTGAGAAAAAGTTGCAAATTAACAAAAAAAAAAGTGGCAAATATATCAGTAAGTTAAATTGAAAATTTGAAAGTCACAAATTTATGAGAAAAAGTTGCAAGTTCACAATAAAAAATGTTTAAATTTTTTTAGAAAGTTACAAATTTGTAAGAAAAAATGCTGTAAATTTATCAGAAAAAGCCACAAATTCACAAGAAAAAAGTAACAAATTTATGAAAAAAGTTGCCAGAATACAGTAAAAAAGTGGCAAATCCATTAGATAGTTTCAAAATTATAAGAAAAAGTTAGCAAATACGCGAGAAAAAAGTCACCATTTTACAAGAAAACAAAACAACAAATTTATGAGAAAAAGTTGCAAGTTTACAGTAAAAAATTTAGAAAAATTATGAGAAATTTCAAATGTACGAGAGAAAAAGTCAAATTTACAAGAAAATAGAAAATTTATAAGAAAACAAGTTGAAAATAGAAAAACAGGTAAAGTCCATGTGGGCAAACACAAATGGGGCCAACATGGAACCCATGGACAAACCCAGATGGATCATTAGGGGTCATCATTAAACCCAGTCATAACAACTGTACACAATAAGAGTCTAAATCAAAGAAAAACACAAACCTCACAAAAAGGACAGGGTTTTTTCTTCTTCCCTTTTTGTTTCCATGCAGATCCCATTTTTACTTTAATTTCTACTCCGTTTAGTTTAAGCATTAAATATTTGACTAGATTTGGCCACTAAAACTACTTGGTTGGGGTTGCTTTAAACATGCCTCTTTACAGTTGTAACCCCGCCGGTTGTTACAGTGATACAAATGACTCCAAACAAACGGCAACACACTGCTCCCATTGGTCTACTTCAAACTACAGTACTAGCAGTGTTGGGAGTAATGCGTTACTGTAACACCACTACTTTTGCAGTAACGTGCTGTGCAACGAAATTACTGTTTAAAAATTCAGTAATGCGTTACAGTTACTGACATTTGATCAGATGTGTTACTCACATTACTGCCATCCCCAGCGCCACCAGCGGCCTCAAGCCACTGGAGGTTGTCATGCCAAAGGTAAAGGCAAGCAAATAAATATAAACTGACCCTACCACAACTGACGCAGCCGTCACACAGTCTCCTCCGCGGGTCCGTTTCCTGTCCTGCCCCAGTTCACATCACATCCCGGTGAAGAAATGCCGTGGCGGTGGCGACTTCTCATATCAAGCCCTAATCACCTGTTGTCCGAGCAGTGAGTAGCCCCTACCAGCTCCTACCTCTGTGGTTAAACATGAGTATTTTTTTTTTTTTTAGCAAGAAGCTCACATTTAATGCCTGCATTAAACGCATTTAAAGTTTTCTTACGCACAGAGAAAAAGTGACTGAGATTTGTTGCAGTAAGTGGTGAACTTTCATTTATCTGTGCTTTCTGTTTTATTTTATCTTATTCATTTACATGCTGTTGTGATCTGCAACTATTTCATGGAAGTAAATTCTCTAAATATGCATTTTTAATGGGCTGGTCCAGGGGTGTCAAACATATCGCTCGCGGGCCAAAAATGGCCCACCGGGGGGTCCAAAATTGTCTCTGTAAATTTACAGCTTTATTTCTAGGAAATTTCTGACTTTCTACTGATTACAATAGTTTATGTAAATCTGAGATATTTCTTCTCTGTAAGAGACTTTTTCTCATCAGTTTCTTTTTTTTTTTTTTTTTGATGAGAACAAGGGGCCCTTGATCTTGCTGTGTGTGCAAGATGACTTAAGTATGTGTTTACAAGTAACATGAAAGTTACTTTTCCAAGTAACTAGTTACTTTAATCATGCAGTAACTCAAAAGTAACTAGTAACTGTAACTAGTTACTATTTTTTAGTAGCTTGCCCAACACTGAGTACTAGTAGTTCCTTTTTGCAGTGTTGCAGTTGGTTCTACATGCAACTCTCACTCCATTACTCTTAAGTTTTCCCACAAGTCGTCTGTAGACCTCAGGAAAATATAAAATACAAGCCACAAAAGCTGGGTTCAATTTGCACTAAAAACAGAGATTAAGTCCATGGAGATGGGACTGCACAAACGCAGGAGAAGTAAAAATGACGGGAGGAAAAATTGCTCACTTCAAATCTGTTCTAAATCTGAAACAGTGTAGCTGATGGAAAACTGATATATTTGTTAAGAGTTCTGCTCTTAAATGGAAAGAAATCAGTCAGAGCTTCTTGGATGAAACCAGAAGCTCCTAAAAGAAATCAGGTGAAGGCTGTTTTCCTGAAGTAGGAACAGACAGCTGAAAACAGATTTGCAGGGAAAGGCAATATCAGATTTCTGAATGTCTTCTGAGCTTCCTTTTATGATTGTAGTTTATTTCTTTTATCTCAGTAGTAAATAAACAATGTTTTGATTGTATGAATACAGATTAATATCTGTATTCATACAATCAAATGACAATCAAATGACAGATTTTTTTGTTTAAAAGAAGGTATAATAGCTATTGCATAGAGGTCCATTCAGACCAAACGTGAAAGCGGTGTGATTACATGTTAACTCAATGTAAACACATGAACAGACCATCTGAGTGAGTTGCAGACGGGCGGAGCTGCCTTCATAACTTCTGCAGCTGTGTAGAACCTGCTGTAGAAATCCCCAAACACCATCATGCTTAGGTTTTTGTTATCCGACGGGGCACACAGGCGGGATCCAAAACTTCACCTGGACGAAGGTTGCTCACACTGCTAGCCTGCGAGTCCTCGTTAGCACATCCGTGGCAGGAGTCCGTGGGCGCATAACTCCAACACGCCGATTCAGCTGCAGAGCTCCCGGTCCATCTGTCTGCAGGAGAGTGGCGGTCTCATTTTCAAACTAGTTTACTCTCCAGTTTTGATACTTTAACTCCGATGATGGCAGAATTTCAAGGCTGATTACTAGCTAGCGCTACCAAATCCCTCGGATGCGCAAATGCCCAAATTTGCATGTTTTCCACATGTTTACATTAACTACATGTATTCGTATCGCGTTTGGCCTTAACGCATCCTAAGATATGTCCGAGTCAAAACTAAAGAATGATTTAGTAAACAGCAGAGCTGCGCTTTGGTTTTAAAAATGTAGCTAATTAAACATCTTTCTATAATTAATTATGATAAATTTCTGAACTCGTGAGAAAGAATCAATGAAAATGAAGTTTACTTTGGCCACTTTTTCCTGCGTTTTATTCATTGGATATAAATGTCCCCTGAGTGGATCGACACCTTATCGTGGTGGAGGAATTTGAGTGCCCAAATGATCCCAAGAGCACTGTTGTCGGGGGCAACTTGTTGCTGGTAGGGTCCCCCAAGGCAAACTGGTCCTGAGTGAAGGGCGTTCCAGTGGATCTCCATGAAAAACATTACATCCGGTGGGCTCAGCACCTACGGGAGGGATCGTGGGGATCACGTTGCTGTGCAAACCAGGCAGGAGTCTGGGCTACTCTGCCTGGGCTGATGCCCCCGCGACCCGGATTCCAGGATAAGCGGTAGAGGATGGATGGATGGACGGACTGTGACACCTCCTGCTCACTTTTGGTGGTGGCTTTTCCAGTTTTTAGTCACCCAGTAACACACACAGCCAGCCTATTCTGATGAGTATTAGTGGCTACAGCCACAGCAGATAAAGCCGCCTTGTGGGA
The DNA here is from genome assembly GCA_020510985.1 of Pholidichthys leucotaenia. Taxonomy (NCBI): domain Eukaryota; kingdom Metazoa; phylum Chordata; class Actinopteri; order Cichliformes; family Pholidichthyidae; genus Pholidichthys; species Pholidichthys leucotaenia. The sequence continues at coordinate 409,977,479 of CM035842.1, read as the reverse complement.
CGAGCGTTTGTGCCCATCACTGATGCTTCCGGCCTTTGTTGTCAGGTGGAATCTGTAATTCATTTATTGTTTGCATTTGGCTTTCCTGCTGATCAGAAGGCTTCTCCTCCTGCTCTGAAGCCATTTTCCAGACAGATGGTACTGTTTACCAGCATTCATATCTATGTTGCAGTTTCAAATGGAAAAAAGTCTTAAATTTACAACAAAAAATTGCAGATTTATGATGAAGCTAGTAGTGAATTTATGAGAAAACAATAGCAAATTCATGAGGAAAATAGTTGCATGTTTATAAGAAAAAATTGAACATTTAAAGAAAATAGTTGCAAGTTTATGAGCAAAAAAGCTGCAAATTTATGGGGGAAAAAGATGCAGATTTAAAAAGTCATAATTTGATTTTTAAAAAAAAGCTGCAACTTTACAACAAAAAAGTAGCTAATTTTTGAGAAAAAAAATGCAGACTTGAAAGAAAAAAAATTGCTAATTTACAAGAAATGTTCCAAATTTTGTATTTTTTTTTTTTTAATTTAGCATTGGTGCTTCAAAGTCTTCAGTAACATGATATTAAAGGTTTACAATGACATTGGGGCAGGGGGACAATCTCTGTTTTTTTCCAGGTGGGGTTAGGGACATGCCCCCCCCCACCCCCGACTGAATTACACCTGTGTCTGGGTCATAAATTCACATCTTTTTTTCTCCTCAGTATTTATAACTGTTCTTGTAAATGCGTTGCTTTTCTCTTGTAATTTTGCAAAGCCAGACAAATGTAGCCTTTGGATGAGCGTTAAAGAGACAGGCGTGTCTTCTGGGGTGGGGGGTGGGGGGTCTTAAAGGTAATCGCTGGCCGTGGACTGGGAGTTTGCCTATCCAGTCACAAGTGAGCACCCTGGCAGGCAATCAGAGCAATTGAGAGGGATGACATAGAGTCTATTTCCCCCTTCACTGGTCTTTATATCTGCCCCCGCTCTGTGCTAGATCATTCTCATTGATCCCACCCCCACCCCCCGTCCCCCCCTAGCATCCATGCCAAGTGCATGCCGTAAAGCTGCACTGTAGCACCGGCTCGAATCCCGGATGAGCTCTCCATCCGCCCCCGCTGCCTTCTTTGTTTATTTTGAGGGGGACACTAGGTAGTCGGGGCCCGATGCAAGACTGTGTTTAGGGCTCTTATTTTTGTAACAGGGAAGAGTTCAAACCCTTTAAAACAAAAACTTTATAGAAATAAGCTTGAGTCATTGTCTAGATGAACAAAGAAAATTTAAGGCATTACATACCATAAAAACTTAACCAGCATTCAGATGAATGCTGGTTAAGTTTGAGAAAAAAAGTTGCAAATTTGTGAGAAAAAAAAAAAGTTGCAATTTTATGAGGAGAAAAAAATTGCAATTATTTGCAAAAAAAGTTGCAAATTTACAAGAAAAAAGTTGCAAATTTACAGGAAAACGTTGCATATTTATGAGGGAAAAAATAGCAAATTTTTGAGAAAAAGTTGCAAATTTGTAAGAAAAAAAATTGTAATTTTAGGAGAGAAAAAAATGCTAATTTTTTGAAAAAAGTTGCAAATTTATAACAAAAAAGTTGCAAATTTGTGAGAAAAATAGTTGCAGATTTACAAGAGAAAATTGAGAAATTTATTGGAAAAAGTTGGAAATTCGTGAGAAAAAATGTTGCAGATTTAAAAGAAAAAAATCACAATCCGATTAAAAGAAGTTGCAACTTTAAAACAAAAAAGTTGCAAATTTATGAGAAAAAACTTGCAGATTTAAAAGAAAAAGGTTGCAAATTTATGAGAAAAAGAAACAAATTTACAAGAATAAAGGTGTTAAATTTATGAGAAAAAAATTTAAATTTATCGCAAAACAAGTTGCAAATTTATTGGAAAAAACATTGCAAAGTTATGAGAAAAAAGTAACAGATTTACAAGAAAAAAGTGTCAAATTTATCAGAAAATGTAGCAAATTTATTGGGAAAAAGTTGCAAATTTATGAGAAAAAAGTAGGAGATTTAAAAGGAAAAGTGTCAGATTTATTGGAAAAAAGTTGGAATTTCAAGAGAAAAAATGTTGCAGATTTAAAAGAAAAACGTTACAAATTTATGAGAAAAAAGCTGCAAATTTACAAGGAAAAAAGTGTCAAATTTACACATTTTACTTTAGCGCCGACTCAAATCCTGGACGAGCTCGCTATCCAGCCCTGCTGCTTTTTTTAGGGATGAGATGGTTTTCAGGGTGACAGCGGTCCAAAGGGGAGCTGATGATAAGGCCTAATGTCATTATATTGTTGTCAGCACTTCACTCCCTTCCTGCCTGGCGTCGATACGAGGCTGAAGGAGGAGAGGCCGATACGACCCGGTCCGTCTCCACGTCAGGCAGGAGGTGGAATGAGCCGCGTTATTACGCCGCCGATAAGTGGAAGGATAATGTGTTTGTTGACCTTCACCTTGCCGGTCCGCCTCGGCTGTTGTTTGTGTAATCTTTGCCCCCTTCGCCGTCCTGCCTTGCATAAATCTGGTGCGGCAGGTAAGGGAAGAAGGAGCGAGGGTGGGTGGGTGGAAGAAATAAAGAATGTGGGGGAGTGGGGCTGGCGTTCTTCAGTAGGTAGGGGGAAAAACAGCCATGCATCATGCTGGACAGGTCATTTGAACGGCGCAATGCTGCGTCTGAGTGTTCCTGAGATTAGGGAGGCTAATAATTTCTGAAGGCCATGCTTTATGTTAATGTGACAGGCCACGCTGTATATTTCTGCTGAGGCGCCGTCTTTGTGGCTCTTAATTTTTCTTTAATGGAACTTTTGTGGTTGTATCAACCGCCACCCTCTGAGATTTTGACCGGCACTGAATTAAATGTTTTTTTAAAGAGGACGTCCTTGGGTTATTTCTCGCAGGCGGAAACCAAGGACACTGTTGAGGCACAAACTTCACTGAAAATAAAGACTGTAATTTAAACACATCAAATAGCTTTGAAATGGCAAATATAAGAATATAACACTTAACATACAAAAAAAGAAGCATATACTAGGGCTGGCATCATTAACGCATTAACTTTTTTGATTAATGTGGATCAATTAATGCATTAAAAAATTTGATGCTGTCAGGTCACTTCCTGGGGCAGCTGGCTCAGCTTAAAACAAGAGTAGATCTTGTTTTTCAGGGTTTAAATTTGAAAAGGTAACAACATTCAAGGTGCAGTCACACCAAAAGCAAAACAAATTTTTCACAGTTAACTCAATGTAAACATGTGAGTACATGTGAATTTGTGCATTTGCATCCGAGGGACTTGGTAATGATAGCTAATCATCCGTCACTGGAGTAAAAGTATCAACACTGTAGAGTTAACTAGTCTGAAAATGAGTGTAGCGGAATTGGTACCGGAAGGACTTGGAGACTTTATGGCTACAGAAGAAAGGCCATGAGGAACAGCTGCTTACACCGATTCCCCAAACTCTTTCGTCACTGAATAAACAGAACAGAACTTTTTAGAACTGTGAAAAAACTGTCAATACCACTGAGGTGAAAAACAGACGGTTCTCACCTCGCCTGGCCGAGAAGCAAAAACACTCAAACTATCCTAGATCCACGGCACCACCCTAAGGATGAGTGGTGACGCTTCACTCAGATAAGACAATGTAAAACTTCACTGGGCATATCTGCCAATAGTCTGCCTTCCTTTTGCCTAGACAGTGAGAACTGTAATTTTACTTTTCAACTTTCATAATTCCATTTTTACATAGAGCTGCATGAAGTTTTCTTTTCTACAGGGTAGTTGTACAGACCCTAGCTTAAGTACAAGTGTTTTAGCTGCAATAATGCTGTGGTAACCATAGGTGCCTGTAAATATCCATGTTTCATACTCCTAACCTGTTACTATAAAGAGAACTAATTATTGCTCCCTCTGCTCCCTCTACTTGTTGTAACTCCACCTATGTGTGGGATGGCTCATGTGGTTCATTAAAAGAGTAAACAAAGCTAAAGGTGTATTTCTTTGTCCACTATTAGAACATTTCAAAGTCAAGAATTCATGCCATGGACTGAGATTGGTCAACTAATTGTCAATAAAACTATTAATAAATGCTTAGCTTATTACTTACCAAATTCTTAAGCTAAATTGTTTCTTAATAGAGCCCTCATTGCTCTTAAAATAGTGAGTGGTGCCCCTTGTGGTCAATCGAGATAATTACATCTAAAAGTTATTAATCCTTAAATAGATATATCCATATACTGTAGCTAAAAGCCCTAACGCTACATGAGACTGCCACTCACCTGCAGCCAGATGGATCGGGAGCTCTTAAGCTCTGTTGTTCATCCACCGACGTACTCCTGCTACGAATATGCCAGGACTAGCAGGCTAGCAGGTAGAAAGCAACTGCAGAAGTTGTGAAGGCAACCCCACCCCTATGCAAGTTGCTCAGACACAAATTTACGTCTATTCGCACGTTTACATTGCGTTAACGTGTAATTACGGCACCCAAAAAATTTGCGCTTTGACGTTTGCTCTGAATGCACCTTAAGACTGATAACCGACCCCCCTGTACTCCGGGGACCTGAAGTGCATGATCTCATCCTGTGCACACTACCCACTTCAAGCCCGCACACCTGATGCAGCGCTCATTGATTGGTGCTGTTCACACAATAGTGTAAAAATTGGAGGAAAACACCAACTCCAGCAGACCACTGACTCCCCTCCATCCATCCATCCATCCGATCAAATCTGGGTCTTCATTCATGATTGGACAAGTCTGTCGCATGACCAAACAATGCTTAGTGGCTCAAAGAATGTTGCACCAGATTGCAGAGGCACTATGTGCCGGCAGGCAAGGCAGGCAAGTGCTTGGGGCCCCAGGCCAGAAGACCCCCCCAGGACTGACCAACTTTGAATCACTACAGCAGTGACAATGTGGAGAGTTTGGGATGACAGTGGTAGGCTGTGCAGAACTCCCTAAAGGGGCCCCACCCCCACCTCTCATTCTCGCAAAGTACCGGTGCACTCCTTGTGTAAACAAACAAGTGAAAATGGCTGTTTCAGAATGAAGTGAACTTATCCATCTGGCAGTGAGAAAAAAAGAAGAAAAAAGAGGAAGAGGAGAAAAAGAAAGACAGTGCAAATAATGCAGAAGTTAATTTAGCTCAGAGCAGCTTAGTGTGTCTCGCACACTAAGGTGTCCTTACCACATTGCAGTAAGGACACCTGTACTCATCTTCTGCCCCGGATCATGGCAAGGGCTCACCAGGGCAGTAGTCCAGGGCCCCAGCTTGTGTGGCCCCTGGAAGAAACTATTTTTTTTGTCTTGCTAATTCTCCCATGTCTAGCGTTAATTGGAGGGTTTGTTTTGGCATATCAACTCTTTATTGAGGTATACGTCTGTTCCGCCTGCTTAATTTAATTGGTTTAGAGTTGACATTTGACCTGATTAAGGCTGGACATGGGCTGGTAGTGAATCCGTGGACGAATGAATGAGGGAATCATAATGGCGGACGTTAGGAAGTATGACAGCAGCACCCAAAAGAGAAAAAAGAAGAAAGAAAAGCACAAACGTGAGAAGCTGATTTTAGAAAAGACTCCTAAATTGACAGGATTTTTTTTTTTAAGTAGCGATACAGCCAGTCGTCAACTTTACAGTCACAACAAGATGTTTGTCAGACTGTTAGCATTACAAAGGCTAACACGGGATGCACTGGCGGAGCTGCTGTCTGAAAATCCGTCAGTCACAGAGGGCATAACTTATCCTGCCACAGAAACTCCCGGTCATCAAAGTTGTAAAACACCGTAGAAAGTGTTAAAGATTTGTACACACCGGGAATACTGGGCAAAAAAGGATCAGAGAGCTGCCAGAATAAGGACGCTGATATCAGAACATCTGAACGTTCCTAAAAACGGCAGAAACATTTTTTCTCCAAGTGTCATTTCAATCGCAAACTTGCAAATGGTGAGTACATTTTAAGACAATGGCTTCAATACCCTCCTTTCACTGGCTGTTTGTATTGTTTTGCCTGCCACATATACAGTGAATTTTTTTCCACTAAAGGCCCCTGTGTTGTTTTGCCACAGTTTCCAGTCTTGGAATAAGGATGTTTCTATTTGCTTTTATAAAGCTCAGACAGTACAGTTGTTATGAATTTTAGAGTGTAACATTTTGAGTAACTGATACTGCTTTGTGATGTCATGTTGCTTCATTGATGCTAGTGTTGCCTTTTTCACATTTGTCTGATTAACTCAGGAAATTAGATGATGTCACTGTTGCAGTACAGTGCAGACTGACTGTTCTCCTTTTGTAATGGTTTCATGGTTCATTTGTGCTTGTGGTCAGCGCAGCAGCACCTAATTAAAGTTGTGGGTTGATATAAGATATTTGTCGGTTGTTAGTCCTGATGGCGGTAAAAAAAAATTTCTGCTATTCAAGCTAAACCTATAACTTTGTGGTCATTCACTTTATTTGGTAATTTAGGACCTTGAAGGTCAAGCTGATCCACCAGTGACCCCGGCTACATGGCCACAATAATCTGATATTCATCCATCCATTTTCTGCCTCTTTTCCGGAGGTCCGGGTCACAGAGGCAGCAGCTCAAGCAGAGAAGCCTAGACTTCCCTCTCCCCAGCCACCTGCTCCAGCTCTTCAGAGAGGATACCAAGTTTGAGCCCAACTATATCTAGCCGGTATCGCTCAACCTCATGCACCAGCTCCAGCTCCTTCCCCACCAGAGAGGTGACGTTCCACATCCTAAAGGCCAGTTTCAAAAGCTGGGGATCACACCGCAAAGGTCTCTGCCTTCGCCTGCTACCTGATCCGCACAGCACTGGACCCCCATGATCCCCCCTGCAGGTGGTGAGCCCACTGGAGGGCAGACCGATGGACCCATGTAACTCCTTCGGGCTGAGCCCGGCCAGGTCCAATGGGCAGAAACCTGGCCACCAGGTGCAAGCCATCGAGCCCCTCCCCCAGGCCTGGCTTCAAGGCGGGGCCCCAGCAACTCCATATCGGGTGGGTTACACTGGATCCTTGATTTTTTTGTTCATTATGGCAGTAGATTGGATCACTCTTAGTCTGGCCCTTCACCCAGAACCAGTTTGTCTTGGGAGACCCTACCAGAGGCAAATTGCCCCAGACAACATAGCTCCTGGGTTCACTAGAGCATGTGATCCATGGGGGCACAATAATCAGATAATGGCAATAATGTCATGATCTGAGCATGGGGGGTTCCACCGTGCTCAGTCTCTTTGTCTTTTTCCATATTTGTATATGTGTTGTATTTTTGAGTTCTTAGTTTCCTGTCATTTTATCCTTGGTTGGTTTTCATATATCTTGTATTGTTTCTTAGCTCTACTTATTCTCCTGTTTACATTCATCGTCATCGTGGTTCCCTCTCCTCTACCTGACATCGTTGTGGTCCCCTCTCCTCTGCCTGATGTCGTCGTGGTCCCCTCTCCTCTACCTGACGTCATGGTGACTCCCTCTCCTCTGCCTGACGTCGTCGTGGTTCCCTCTCCTCTGCCCGAGGTCGCGGAGGGTTCCCCGTCCAGTTCCCCATCCAGTTCCCCCGCTGGTCAGCCATCTTCCTCGCCGGACTCCCATCTCTTAGCTCTTCTGGTCTGCAGTATGCAATGGTTCCAGCTGCCGCCTCCAGGAAGGGGTGTGCCATGCTCCGCCGCCCACTGGCTCGGGGATGTTGGGAGGCCACCTGGCGAGTCCTTCCTGCCATTTAGGTGGCTCTGGAGGCCTGGGAGACCACCCAACGAACTCTTTCATTTGCTTGGGTGGCTTAGGGACTCAGGGAGACCACCCAACGAACCCTCTGGGTTGCTTGAGTGGTTAAGGGACTCAGGAAGACCACCTGAACTGGACATTAAGTCTTCCCAACATCATTTGTATTCTGTGCCTCTTATTCTGGGTGTGAGTCATGAGTGTTTTTCTTATTTCTCTGGTTTGTTTTGGTCCCCCCATGCCTGGGTCCCCCTCCCCCCGCCCGGGGTGGGTTTTGTTTCCTTGATTTTTGTAGCATGGGTCTTCTATGTGGGTGGGTCCTTTTCCTTTTCTCTAGCTATTACCCTGGGTGTCTGGAATCCATCCCTTGAGAGGGGGGCTCTGTCATGATCTGAGCACAGGGGGTTCCGCCATGGTTCAGGTTCCTTTATTTGTACCCGTAGGTAGATTTGTTTTGCAGTCTGGTGACATCCATATTTACAAGCCACAATTACATTCAACATAAGCACAAACACAGGCACACATGAAGCTGACTATAAACATGATAAAAATACTCAAGGCTCCATCAATCAGGGTATAAAGACAAAGAGATGAGAGAAAAACCAGAGATAAGAGAGAAGGGTCATATTAAAAAGTTAAAGACTAGTCAAAGAGGTTAAAAACTCAAAGGTCTAAAACCCAATAAAAGATTTAGAACCCAAATAAAATCCTAGAAAAATAAGTAAATATAAAATGGAGTTAATACATAGGTACCTAAATTATGTGCAATATATTGTTACAACTCTTTGACAGCAGCAGGAACAAAACTGTTTTTGTAGCGCTGGGTTTTGCTTTTTGGAACAGCAAACCTCCGTTTTGAGGGAAGAAGCTGAAAGTTGCAGTGCAAAGGGTTGGAGTCATCATTTAAAATGGAGGTAGCCATCCTCTGTACTTGTCTGGTGTACAAGGATGTCAGGCTCAGCTGTGACTCACCAAGCAAACGACTGGACCATCTAACTACCTGATCCAAGGATTTCCTCTGTTTCAGTTTTATCTGACCAAACCATGACACTAAAGAAAAGGATAAAACAGATTCAATCGTCGGCCTCCGTCGGTCTATGATGACCATGGAAGAGAATCCTAAACGTCTACTCTGCTGGAACAGCACCGCCTGTGGCTGAACAGGCCGATGCGCGAATGGCAGTCCCTGTCACACAGGTCGCACTTGTGGGTGGTCTCCGTGCTGCTGGGTCTGTGGCGGTTCTTCCTGCGGGTGCTTTTTTCATCTGCTGCAGCAGTCAGTCTCTCTTCACCCGCCTTGAGCTGTCTGGTCAGGGTGCCTCTCCATTTGGAGCGGTCCGTTGCAAGGTCCTCCCAGCGCTCTATGTTGATCTCCAGGGCCTTCATGTCTCTCTTGCAGACGTCTCTAAAGCGCAGCTGTGGGCGGCCAACGTCTCTCCTGCCAGTTGCCAGTTCTCCGTAGAGGACGTCTTTGGGGATTCTGCCATCCTCCATACGGTGAACGTGGCCTAGCCAGCGGAGCCTGCGCTGCCTGAGTAGAGTGAACATGGAGGGAAGGCCGGCGCGGGACTGAACTTCTGTGTTGGGCACTTTGTCCTGCCAGGATATGTCCAGGATGTGGCGAATGCAGCGCAAGTGGAAGGAGTTCAGTCTCTTTTCCTGCCGGGCGTATGTTGTCCACGTCTCACTCCCATAGAGCAGTGTGCTGATGATGCAGGCGTAGTACACTGCCATCTTTGTCTTGACAGAGAGTTTGGGATTCTCCCACACTCGTGTGGTGAGGCGAGCGAGTGTGAAGGCTGATTTTCCAATCCTCTTGTTGATCTCTGTATCAAGGGAGAGGTTGTTGCTGATCGTGGACCCCAGGTACGTGAACTGATTCACGACCTCCAGCTCGTAGTCATCGATGGTGATGGTTGGTGGTGCTTCCGTGCCTTGCGCCAAGACGTTAGTCTTCTTCAGGCTGATGGTAAGCCCGAAGTCCTTGCATGCCTGGGAGAAGTGGTCAATCAGGGTCTGAAGCTCCTGCTGTGTGTGGGTTGCGACTGCAGCGTCGTCTGCGAACAGCATGTCTCTGATTAGATCCTTGCGTACTTTGGTTCTGGCTTTCAGGCGGGCGAGGTTGAAAAGCCTGCCGTCAGATCTTGTGTGCAGGTAGATTCCCTCTGTTGCTGTGCTGAAGGCATGCCTCAGGAGCATAGCAAAGAAAATCCCAAAGAGGGTTGGCGCAAGTACACAGCCCTGTTTCACTCCGCTGCGTATGTTGAATGGCTCTGAGACATTGCCATCGTGCTGCACTATCCCCTGCATGTTGGTGTGAAACGATTCAATGAGGCTTTGCAACTTTGGTGGGCATCCTATCTTTGGCAGGATCTTGGTTCCAAGGTTGTCATAGCCAGGAGCGGCACTGGGGTTAAGCTCCCAGTGCTCATAAAATGCTCCTTATGGCGTGCGTCTCGAAAAGCCTCTGACAACTAAGTCCAACTCCCATGTGGTTTAGTCTCTAAGCCCGGTGGAACTGCTTTTACTAATAGGAGAAGGGGCGAGGGCGGATCTCTGGTGCCTTAAAACCAGATGCTTCGGGTAGATGGTGGCTCGTCAACCTGGGAAGGTAGCCCATCTAGGGGAAGGTAAACCCTGATTTCAAACCTCCGCTGCCTTGCGGCACACCCGGTCATGGGAAAGGCTTCGGGAGTCAACCCTGAGGAAAAATCCGGAGTCAGAGCCCCTAAGGCAGTTCTCTGTTGTGCTCAAAACAGATTCAATAAAAGCCCGATAAAACATTGTCATTATGGTTCGGTCAATTTGGAAGCATGCAAGTTTCCTCAAGCAATGCAAATGTTGCTGACCCTTTTTGCACACCCTTTCACAGTTCTCTTCAAATTTTAAATTACTATCAATAATCGTCCCAAGATATGTGCATGATTGTACACATTCAGTGGTCTGACCTTTTAGTACGGTGACTTTGTGCCTGGGAGTTTTCCTCCTAAAGTCAATAATCATATCTTTAGTTTTTGTCGTATTCAGCTGCAGGTAGGAATCCTCACACCAGTGAACAAAATCATCAACTACTGGGCCGTGGCCACTCTCACCATCCTGGAGGAGACTGACAATAACTGAATCATCAGCATACTTTATAATGTGTCTGTTGTCATGTCTGCTCCGACACATGTTTGTGTACAGGATGAAGAGTAGTGGTGACAACACACACCCCTGAGGAGAGCCAGTAGACGAGCACTTTAGGTCAGGCAATGTACCATTGACCCTTACTCTCTGCGTCCTGTTGGTTAAGAAATCCAGAATCCAACCCACCAGATTATTGCTCACATCAAATTGTTGCAGGAGCCTCTCAACTAAAATATGAGGTTGGATTGTATTAAAGGCGGAGGAAAAGTCCACAAATAAAAGCCTGGCGTGTGTCCCATTAAAATCCAGATGTTTAAAAAGCGTGTTAAACAGAGTGACAGTGGCATCCTCCACTCCTCTGTGAGGCCTATAGGCAAACTGCAGAGGATCCAATGCATATTCAGTCTGCTTTATAAAATCTAATTATAAGTTGTATATATAGAACGCCGGGAACCTGCATTGAGACATTCAGAGATAAATTAGTTGAGCTGTACAATAATATTACTAGTAAGAAAATGGTAGTAATTTGTGGAGATTTCAATATTGATCTACTAAATCCATATCAACAAAATGTAATTACAGAGTTCATGAATTCTACACTACCGTTCAAAAGTTTGGGGTCACCCAGACAATTATTTTGTGTTTTCCATGAAAAGTCACACTTATTTACCACCATGAGTTGTAAAATGAATAGAAAATATAGTCAAGACATTGACAAGGTTAGAAATAATGATTTGTATTTGAAATAATAATTTTTTCCAGATACTAACCTGCTCAAAGGAAGGTCAGTTTTATAGCTTCTCTAACCAGCTAAACTGTTTTCAGCTGTGCTAACATGATTGCACAAGGGTTTTCTAATCATCCATTAGCCTTCTGACGCAATGAGCAAACACATTGTACCAATAGAACACTGGAGTGATAGTTGCTGGAAATGGGCCTCTATACACCTATGTAGATATTGCACCAAAAGCCAGACATTTGCAGCTAGAATAGTCATTTACCACATTAGCAATGTATATTAGATATTAGAGTGTATTTCTGATTAGTTTAAAGTTATCTTCATTGAAAAAAACAGTGCTTTTCTTTCAAAAATAAGGACATTTCTAAGTGACCCCAAACTTTTGAACGGTAGTGTATGTACAGCATGAGTCTATATCCCACAATAACACATCCCAGTAGAATCATAGTTCACACTGCTACACTTATTGACAGCCTGTCTGTTAATATTATTGATAAGAAAATAGAAAGTGGATTATTGATAAATGATATAAGTGACCATTTGCCAACTTTTGCACTTATCCATGGCCACACGGGGGCCAATAGAGAAAAAATTTTAAAATCGTTCAGATACAAATCACAAAATGCAATCAGTTCTTTTAAAGAGGACTTGCTGAAGCAAGACTGGACAGAAGTCTATGTATCAGATGTAAATGAAGCCTATGACACATTTATAAACATTGTAACCACTCTTTATGAAAAAAATTGTCCATTAGTAAAGAAAAAGCTTAAACATAAATTTGCTGATAAGCCATGGTTAACCAAAGGGTTACAAAAGGCATGTAAAAAGAAAAATTTATTATGTAAAGCTTTTCTAAAGAAAAGGACAAAAGAAGCAGAGCAGCGGTATAAAACATACAAAAATAAGTTAACATATATAATAAGATGTAGTAAAAGAGACTATTACAGTAAAGAACTGGAGAAAAACAGAGACAATATTAAAAATACATGGACAATACTCAACAGTATCCTTGGAAATAACAGAAATACAAGCTACCCAACCAATTTTTCAAAAAATAATAAAACGGCTCAGAGTGTGAATGCAGCTTCACCTGCAGATGAATTTAATAACTTTTTTGTTAACATTGGTCCTAATTTGGCTCGAGAAATACCCATTACGGCACCCACAGGTGATACAATAAGCAAAAACACTGCTATAAAAGACTCCATTTTCATAAAGAACACAGACGAGAGAGAGGTCTTTGAAATTGTTAAATCGTTTAAAAGTAAAACATCTATGGACTGTGATGGCATTGACATGCTCTTAGTCAAAACTATTATTCAATGCTTAGTGAAACCACTGACGTTTATCTGTAACCTGTCTCTCCAAACAGGTATATTTCCCAATGCAATGAAAATAGCTAAAGTAATTCCGATATACAAGACGGGTGACAGAGGGGAACTTTCAAACTTTAGACAAATTTCACTATTGCAGCAATTTTCCAAGATACTTGAAAAAATATTCTATGAGAGAATTGACAACTTCATACTGAAGAATAATTTATTGTGTGAGCAGCAATATGGGTTCAGACACAAGAGGACAACTGAATTTGCTTTAATGGAATTTATAGAAAAAATATCAACTGCCGTTGAAAATAAAGAGTATTCAGTTGGGGTATTCCTGGATCTTAAAAAAGCATTTGATACAGTGGATCATAACTTATTATTAAAGAAACTACAAAACTGTGGTATTAGGGGAGTAGCACTGTCCTGGTTATGTAGTTACTTAAAGAATAGATATCAGTATGTATGTGTTGGTAACAAAAACTCACAGTTACTGAAGGTTACTTGTGGAGTCCCACAGGGTTCAGTTTTGGGGCCATTGTTATTCAATATGTATATAAATGATATATGTAAAGTTTTAGAAAAAATGCATTTAATATTGTTTGCGGATGACACTAATTTATTATGCAGTGGAAGCAATTTGGAACAACTTTTGGATACACTCGGAAAGGAATTAGGAAAGCTTAAACTGTGGTTTGATTCAAACAAATTAACGCTCAATTTAAGTAAGACAAAATTTATAGTTTTTAACAACCATCACAACAACTTAGTATCTAAACTCAGTGTAAATGGTGTAGAGATTGAAAGGGTATCCGAAACTAAATTTCTTGGTGTAATAATTGATAATAAACTGTGTTGGAAGTCACATATTAATTATATTAAAGGTAAAATATCCAAATCAATTGCAATACTACACAGAGTGAAATATTTGCTGAATCAACCCACACTATATACCTTGTATCATTCATTAATACTCCCATACATGACATATTGTACTGAAGTATGGGGAAATACATATAAAACAAACATATATCCAGTCTTTATGCTTCAGAAGAGAGCTATTAGAATAATAAACAAAGCAGCTTACAGGGAACCAACAAACCCACTTTTTCTTAAATTAAAAGCTCCCAAGTTGAAAGATCTGGTTGACTTTAAAACTGCAGTAATAATGTTTAAAGTGAAGAATCTATCACTGCCCGCAAATACCCAAAAGCTGTTCCAAATAAGGGAGAAACAATATCATTTCAGAGGAACATGTATATTTCAAAAACCTTCAGTGAGAACTACCACCAAGCAACACTGTGTTTCAGTGCAAGGAGTCAGATTATGGAACGATTTTGGACCTGAAATAAAATCATGTACAACGCTTGGAAAATTTAAACAAAAACTAAAGGAAAAAATACTCCAAACATAAATACAAGATGACATATAAAATCACATAAGGATTGTCATATCCAGTCTGCGTTGTGCTGTTGCTTAGTTTTGTTTTTTTTTTGTCACATTTTGTTTTAGCTTTGTTCTGAATTGTAATCGCTCTTTTGTTTTTCTTTTGAATTCTTGGATGGAATATGGGTGGGCAATATAAGCTGCGGCTTCAGCCATCACCCATTTCGGATACCCATTTTGAACTGTATAATCAGAGGAGTTATTGTCTAATTTGACCTTGTTGGATTTTCTTTCCCCCTTTGTTATATTATTCTGTTTCTTTTAATCTGTACTTTTAGTCTATCCGAAATAAAGATTGATTGATTGATTGATTTAGGACCTCACATCTGACCAGTTTTTCAAAAATTTTCATTAAAATTGAAGTCAAAGCAACTGGTCTAAAGTCATTTACCATTTTAGGACAGCTGGATTTTGGAACGGGAACAACCACGGCATCTTTCCAGATCTTGGGCACATGTTGTGTCTGTAAGGACTTATTGAAAATGTAATGAAATACAGGACTCAGTTCATGTGCACAGGACTTTACCAAGCGCCCACATATATTATCAGGGCCCTGACTTTTGTTCACTTTTACAGCACAGAACTCCCTTTTAACATCCTGCACCTCAATATTAAAGTGCTGATTGTCTTTGAGTTTCTGTTTCAAATCTTGGGTTTCAGTGCTAAAATCAAAGGAGTCAAAACGACCATAAAAACAATTAAAAGCATTAGCCAGCTCTGTGTCTGAATTAAAACCATCTAAAAACACACGATTACTGCACTCTGTGCTCTGAAGGCCTGCAATAGTTTTCATACTGGCCCAGGCTGAACCAAGTTTCTTTGTTGCCATCTTACTTTCCAATTCTGATTTATAATTCTGTTTTGCTCTTAAAATTTCGGACTTCAGCTCTTTTGTGGCAACCTGTAGCTCAGAAACAGACCCCTGTTTAAAGGCAAGTGCTTTCCTCTGTAAGCAGGATTTAACTGATTTTGTAACCCATGGCTTGTTGTTGGGATATATTTTGACACGTTTACTTGGAATGATCATATTTTTACAGAAAGCCATGTATGAGCATGTGACGTCCACCAAAGAGTCCAAATCATCCCCGCAAGACAGTGTGAAAACCTCCCAGTCCATACAGCTAAAGCATTCCTGGAGGCAGTGCACTGAATCCTCTGTCCACACATCTATGTCTCTGGTCTCCACCTTGCCTCTTCTGAGAGCAGTTTTATATGTGGGCAGCAAATGTACACAGTTGTGATCTGAGGATCCTAAAGGAGGAAGGGGGAATGATTTATAGGCCCTCTCTATGGATCCATAGCACAAGTCCAATGTCTTTGCCTGGTTGGGCAGGAGACATACTGATGAAAGTTTTTAAGTGTCTTCTTTAAAGAGACATGGTTAAAATCCCCAAGAATAAAGTTTGACGCCTCTGGAGAAATTGACTGCAGCCGCTGGACCACATCAAAGACGGTGCTGGAGGCGGAGTCAGCGTCTGCCCTCGGGTGAATGTACACAGTCGTGATGAAAAGTTGGGGGAACTTGCGAGGCAGATAAAAGGGGCGTAGCGATACGGACAGAAGCTCCACATCGGGTGTACAGATGCGCTCTCTGACCGTGACAGATGTGCAGTACTGTTTATTAATGTATAAACATACACCGCCCCCCTGACATTTCCCCGTTACCTCTTCCTGCCAATCCGAGCGGAGTGGGGCTCCAAAGCCGTCAATCCACAGGTCCGCGTCTCGGTCATGCGCAGTAAGCCAAGTCTCCATGTAAGCCATGACACAGCAGTTCCTGAAGTCCTTCTGGTAGCGTACATTCTGGTAGCGTACATTCCCTTGAATTTCATCCACCTTGTTCCTCAGAGATTGTACGTTCCCCAAAATCATGGAAGGAAGAGGAATGTTACCAAACTGACGTTTCCTCAGGCGTAATTTCACGCCTCCACGCTTTCGGCGCCTCCTTCTCTTGTCTCTCTTTTCATTGCTGTGTCCATGAACGTCTCTCAAAATAAAGTCCGGCAGTTGCGGCATAGACTCAATCACAGATGGTGCATCATCTGTGTTTAAATGCAGCAACATGTCCCTGGAATATTGTATTCTCCCGGCATGATCACGATCACGATCACGCTCACCTCAGAGACACAGAGCCGGTGGGGAAGAAGCAGCAGTGCAAAAATGGGAAGGAAATCCATATTGATGGAACCAGGGAGCTCTTCGCCATACAGTCCACAAACATTCCAGGACAAAAACGACACAGAGAATTTCGTTAAAAACACATTAAAGTGCGTAAAAACAGACACACAGACGACGGACTTTTTTCACCAGCTGCCGGTCACTGTGTGCGCATGCGCCCAAAAAGCTCATGCTCAGTCTCATTGTCTTTTTCCATATTTATATACTGTATTTGTTGTATTTGTTGTATTTGTTGTATCGGGCTGCACGGTGGCGCAGTGGTTAGCACTGCGGCAGCACAGTTTACCCTTGGCCGGGGGATTGTGGGGATCGTGGGTTCGATCCCAGCCCCCGACCAACAGTGATCTGTGTGGAGTTTGCATGTTCTCCCCGTGTTGCGTGGGTTTACTCCGGGATTTCTCCGGTTTCCTCCCACATGCCAAAAACATGCATGTTAGGTTAATTGGCTGTTCTAAATTGTCCCTAGATATCTGTTTCCTATAGGCCCTTAGAATAGAGGGTTAGTATTAATGAAAGCGCTTTGAGTGGTCTTTGTGACTAGAAAAGCGCTATATAAGTGCAGGTTAGTTAGTTAGTTAGTTAGTATTTTTGAGTTCTTAGTTTCCTGTCATTTTATCCTTGGTTGGTTTTCATATATCTTATATTATATTATATTACGTTCATCGCAGTCTTGTTATTTATATACTTGGTATTTGCTTGTATTTATCCTTCAGTCTTTATTTGTCTTTATTTTAGTTCCCGTCTTATATTTGTATTTTTGCCAGTAACTTTTTGATCCTGTGTTCTCTCTTTCTTTCTCCGGGGCTGCAGCTGTCAGTGGCACTTCCGGGTTTTGCTCTGGTCTGGGCGGTGCTCCTGTCAAGCTGTCGGTCCCGTGTCCTCTCCTCTCATGACTCACAGCTGATCTTAATTGTGTCCTCACTGTCACCTCCTGCCCGTTCATGTGGTTCACACTTGATGACACTTTGTATGCTTGATTACCTGCATTATTTAAGACTGTCTGTTCCGTCTACGGATTGTCAGTGCCTCAAAAGTTGTCAGCACTGTTTCTCTTACTCCGCTGGAACTTCTTCCCTGTTCTGATGTGCATTCCTGCATTTTCTCCTCACCATTTACCTGCACTTCTCTGTAAGTTTATGTTTGCTCACTGTTTGGACTTTGTGTTTTCTTTAATAAATCACACAACTAGCAGTTCAGCGTCTGGGTCTCCCTTTCTGCCCCGAAGGCCCAATTCATGACAAATAATCGGATTTGACATGTTTACATGCACTGAATAAATGGATTATTGAACAATAAACTATGTGTGCTAATGTAATTTATAATATAATAATTACCTTTTATCTGATTGTTTTACATGACTACTTTAATAATCAGATAACTCCACAAATCTGATTATAAACGGTTTATTACCGTGCATGTAAATATAGCCATTTTGCATATCATACTCCCATAAATAATATGTGGGAGGGCCCCAAAAATTACTATAGCCCAGGGGTCCACAACCTCCTTAATCCGGCCCTGCTTATCATTTGCTCAGCTAGCAGACTGAAAATAAAAACAGCTAACTTGAACAATAATTTTTCTTTTAGTTATTAAATGAAAGCTGTGTCTGGCCAAGCTTAACTGTTAAGCTAAGAATCCTAAGATACGGAATTTATATGAAAGGAATTTGGATAATGTACTGCCACATGACAACAACAAGACTTCTGACTGGTTGTAAAACAGGAAGTGAAGTACAGAATAACAAAGTGGCTAATGTTAATAACATTCAAGAAACGTCTCCACAGTATTCTTTCTAAAATATATAAGAAGCATAACAATGAGAGTTCATATTCACAATTAAAAACAACTTTTCTCTCTACAAGAGCCGAAATTTGGTCCAGCAATAAGAGGTGGTCTCAGTCCAGGTCAAACTGAACCTTGGTCCAGTTCGTTTAGAGCAGGGGTGTCAAACTCACTTTAGTTTGGGGGCACATATGACCTGATTTAGGGCAAAAGCAATTTTCTGTAAGGTTCAAACCAAACAGAAAGTTAAAGCAGCCAAAAATATGGAAAATGAGCTGCGGTAACACGCGGAGACACGAAATATGGCCAAGTAGTCACTTTAAAAAAAATCATAAAAATGCAAGAAAAGAGGGAAATGAAAAAGAGGAACATCAGATTCAATATGGCCACCGGGTTGCTATGTTTGTGATGTCACGCCGCGGCCGAGAACAGGTCAGTTTTATTCAGTTTTAGTTTAAAGCTAATTATTCAGTTTTAAGTTACATTGCTTACAACTAGGGTGGTGAGGTGTGCTGTCGGAGTGACAGATGGGTTCAAGGTGAGGGTGCAATTACATCAGGGATCGGCTCTGAGCCCCTTCTTTTTTGCCATGGTGATGAACAGGCTGACAGATGAGGTCAGGCGAGTCTCCGTAGACCATGATGTCTGCAGATGACATTGTGATTTGTAATGAGAGTAGGGAGCACGTGGAAGAGAACCTGGAGAGGTGGAGGTATGCTCTGGAGAGAAGAGGAATGAAAGTCAGTAGAAGCAAGACAGAATACATGAGTGTGAATGAGAGGGAGGTAGGTGTAACGGTGAAGATGGAAGGAGTAGAGGTAGTGAAAGTAGATAAGTTTAAATACCTGGGGTCAATCATCCAAAGCAATGGAAAATGCACAAGAGAGATGAAGAAGAGAGTGCAGGCAGGGTGGAGTGGGTGGAAACAGGTGTCAGGGGTGACTTGTGACAGAAGGATAGCAGCTAGAGTGAAACAGAAGCTTTACAAGACGGTAGTGAGACTTGCTATGATGCATGGCTTGGAGATGGTGGCGCTGACAAAATGACAGAAGGCGGAGTTGGAGGTGGCAGAGTTGAAGATGCTAAGATTCTCAATGGGAGTGACAGGGAGGGACAGGATTAGAAATGAGTATATCAGAGGGACAGCTCAGGTTGAGCGGTTTGGAAATAAAGTAAGAGAGACAAGGCTGAGATGGTTTGGACATGTGCAGAGGAGGGATAGTGGAGGTATTGGACAAAGGACGTTGAAGATGGAGTTGCCAGGCAGGAGGAAATGAGGAAGACCACAGAGAAGATTCATGGATGTAGTGAAGGAGGACATGGAGAGGGTTGGCGTTACAGAGGAAGATGCAAGGGACAGAGTGAGATGGAGGCAGATGATCTGCAGTGGAGACCCCTGAAGGGAGCAGCTGAAAGAAGAAGAAGAAGAAGAAGAAGAAGAAGAAGAAGAAGAAGAAGAAGAAGAAGAAGAAGAAGAAGAAGAAGAAGAAGAAGAAGAAGAAGAAGAAGAAGAAGAAGAAGAAGAAGAAGAAGAAGAAGAAGAAGAAGAAGAAGAAGAAGAAGAAGAAGAAGAAGAAGAAGAAGAAGAAGAAGAAGAAGAAGAAGAAGAAGAAGAAGAAGAAGAAGAAGAAGAAGAAGAAGAAGAAGAAGAAGAAGAAGAAGAAGAAGAAGAAGAAGAAGAAGAAGAAGAAGAAGAAGAAGAAGAAGAAGAAGAAGAAGAAGAAGAAGAAGAAGAAGAAGCTTTTAAGATACAACCTCCTGCTTTGAGCTAATTTAGCTTTTAAGCTAACATTCTCACATTTTCTTCAGGAAATACAGTATAAAATGTCTAGCTGGTGTTATTATTTCACTTCTGTGAATAGGAAAACATCAATATGAAAAGCAGCAAATTCTAAGGCAAAGCTGTCGATTTACCAGTCAATCTACGTTCCTACTCTCACCTATGGTCACAAGCTTTGGGTAATGACCAAAAGAACGAGATCGCGGATACAAGCGGCTGAAATGAGCTTTCTCTGTAGGATTGCTGGACTCACCCTCAGAGATAGGGTGAGGAGCTCAGTCATTCAGGAGAGGCTCAGAGTAGAACCGCTGCTCCTCCACATTGAAAGGAGTCAGTTGAGGTGGTATGGGCATCTGATTAGGATGCCTCCTGGACGCCTCCCACTTGAGGTGTTTCAGGCACGTCCCACTGGGAGGAGACCCCGGGGCAGACCCAGGACTCGGTGGAGAGACTGTCTCCCAGCTGGTCTGGGAACGCCTTGGTATCCCCTCTGATGAGCTGGAGCAGGTGGCTGGGGAGAGGGAAGTCTGGGCTTCTCTGCTTGAACTGCTGCCTCCGCGACCCGGACCTCCAGAAAAGCGGTAGAAGATGGATGGATGGAACATGATTTACTAGCGCCGACGTGTAAGTGTGTAAAACTGCTGAGACGTTCAGCTTATTCGCCATATCTTCCTTTAGAATGCGAAGTACATTTGTGTCAGAGAAGGACCACTTCTTCATCCTTCAGCGACGCCATGAGCTGATGGTAGGTGGTATGAAGGAGTGCAGGTACTGGAGGTTGATATCTCTGAGAGCGGGAGCTCATATCCATCACGAGCGTGTCACACAGCTCAGGATGAGGAGACCGGCAGAAGATGAAGTGGTGCAATAAGACGATAAACGGCGTCCCATGACTGACCAACGGTGGCTGAGAAATGGATATGAATGAAGCATGGGAAATACGACAGGGCGCCTCCACTGTGAGTACGGCCCGGGACTGGGATGATTTATTATTTTATGTCTGGCTTTTTCTGAAAGAGAAGTTGAGCGATCCGTTATACATACGGAGAGAAAAGAGGAACAGCCCACTTATATTTTATAGCTCGGTCAGTAAAAGTCTTCCATATATATATCTGGATCCAGATCTCTGACATCACAAGATTGGTTTTTGGGGGTTTGAGGTGTTTTGATGGAAAAAAAAAAATCAGCACATTCTCACACCGAGTGCGTGATATATTGCCATTCAATCACAGCCATCTGCATCAATATTTAAGGCTGAGTACCCACTTTTTTTAAGAGAGCCACAAAGTCCTCACAAGGAGGTTGAAGGGGTGATGGTGGCAGAGACCCGTCCTCTGTTCTGCAGTAGACGTCAGATTCTGTCTCACAGCTGATATTTTTCTCCTTGTTTTAACTGGCAAATATGTGCTACATAGGTTTAGGCATTAAACCAACAAACTATTAGGTTTAGGAGCTGAAATGACTTGGCTTCTCTTTGGAAAACACCCCCTCATTGTTCTGTGACCTCCCAGACGCGTCAGTATATAAAAAGAGACTGTGACCCAGACCTTCTCATGACCTCACAAACGTGCTATAGCCACCCTTTGCAGGGATAACAACTTCGACTCTTCAGGGAAGGCTTTCCATAAGGTTTAGGAGTGTGTTTAGGGGAATTTTTGACCATTCTTCCAGAAGCGCATTTGTGAGGTCAGGCACTGACATTGGATGAGAAGGCCTGTCCACTGTAATTCATCCCAAAGCTGTTCTGTCGGGTCGAGTTCAGGGCTCTGTGCAGGCCGATCAAGTTCCTCCACACCAAACTCGCACATCCACATCTTTATGGACCTTGCTTTGTGTGTTAGAGCCCAGTCATTTTGGGGGGGTGTCCCAGTACTGTGGAAATATAGTGTGATGTGGTACTAGCTCAGATGTATCCAACATGTGGTCATGCAGCTTGATTGACAATGGTCAGATCAGAATTCCCACAACTTTTTACCTCCTTATGCATATGGTGCTGCTGAGCTGTCATCCCTTAGTGCCGCAGTTACCGTCCGTGGTAACACTTCCTGCCAAAACAGATGTCTGTTGTTGTCTTTGATGCCCACAGGGTGACATTTATGCAGCAGGTTATATGGAAGTATTGTTCATTGGCCAGTCGGGAACCGAAGTGGGAAAAGTTACGCAAACCTGAAGTATGCTAAAATCCAAAATCAATTTGTCTGCATTCCCACAAGTGATGCAACCATGCATCAACCGAGGGACAGCTGCCCGTTTCAAAGGAAGATCTGAGGTGTCCTGCCCACATTCATGTGTCAACGAATGAGGCTGGAGACGGGGACTGCACACACTTGCCTGTGGCTGCAGACATTCTGAACTGAAGGAGTTTCCGTTTTGCATATGGGTGAGCTGTTTACACTGGGGGGAAAGAGCCTTTCAAAGGTTTTCTCACTATTCCTAATTAAATTTAGAGGAAGAAAGACATGGACAGAAAGGTGTGGCGCATCAAAGAGCAGATTTCTTAAATGCATTTTAGGTTTCAGGCTGAATGTGAGGTTGTTTATGATCAAATGACTTCTGATGCATTTGGTTATGGAGCCACTGCTAACTTTGATCTTGATGCAACTGAGGCTCAGTATTGTTCGCTTCACATTTCAGATCACATTAGTCCATCATGACAGGTGACACTGGCAATTACAAATGACTTTTACCCGACTCCAGTATTACATCTTCTACTTCTTCTTCCGGCTGCTCCCTTTAGAGGTCTCCACAGTGGACCATCTGCCTCCATCTCACTCTACCCCTTACATCTTCCTCTGTAACACCAACCCTCTCCATGTCCTCCTTCACTACATCCATGAATCTTCTCTGTGGTCCTCTTCTTTTCCTCCTGCCTGGCAGCTCCATCTTCAACATCAAATCTTGTCCCTCTTAGTCACTTACAATGAAAATCTTAGCATCTTCAACTTTGCCACCTCCAGCTCCACCTCCTGTCTTTTTGTCAGCGCCACTGTCTCCAAACCATACATCACAGCAGGTCTCACTACCGTCTTGTAAATTTTCCCTTTCACTCTTGCTGCTATCCTTCTGTCACAAATCACCCCGACACTCGTCTCCACCCACTCCACCCTGCCTGCACTCTCTTCTTCACCCCTCTTGTGCATTTTCCATTGTTTTGGATGATTGACCCCAGGTATTTAAACTCATCTACTTTCACTACCCCTACTCCTTCTATCTTCACCGTTACACCTGCCTCCCTCTCATTCATACTCATATATTCTGTCTTGCTTCTACTGACTTTCATTCCTCTTCTCTCTAGAGCATACCTCCACCTCTCCAGGTTCTTTTCCACCTGCTTCCAACTCTCACTGCAGATCACAATGTCGTCTGTAAACATCATGGTCCATGGACACTCCTGCCTGACCTCATCTGTCAGCCTGTCCATCACCATGGCAAACAAGAAGGGGTTCAGAGCCGATCCCTGATGTAACACCCACCCCCACCTTAAGCCCATCTGTCCCTCCTACAGCACACCTCACCACTGTCTCACTGTACCACCCTCACATACTTCCCCGCTACTCCTGACTTTCTTAAGCAGTACCACACTTCCTCTCTTGGCACCCTATCATATGCTTTATCTAGATCCACAAAGACACAGTGCAACTCCTTCTGACCTTCTCTATACTTCTCCATCAACACTCAGAGTAAACATTGCATCTGTAGTACTCGTTCTTGGCATGAAACCGTACTGCTGCTCATTGATTGCCACCTTTCCTCTAAACCTGGCTTCAACAACTCTTTCCCATATCTTCATAGTGTGGCTGATCAACTTTATGCCTCTGTAGTTACTACAGCTCTGAGCATCACCTTTGTTCTTGAAAATTAGTACCAAAACACTTCTTCTCCACTCCTCAGGCATCCTCTCACTCTCCAAGATTGTGTTAAACAGTCTGGTTAAAAAGTCCACTGCCATCTCTCCTAAACATCTCCATACCTCCACATATATGTCATCTGGACCAACCAACTTTCCATTCTTCATCAAAGCTGCTCTCACTTCCGCCTTGCTAATCCTCGGGATGTCCTTGTTCACCATCGTTCCTTCATCCATTCTCCTCTCTCTCTCTCTCATTTTCTTTATTCGTCAGCTCTTCAAGGTACTTCTTCCACCTTCTCAGCACACTCTCGTCATTTGTTAGTACATTACCATTTCTGTCCTTAATCAGCCTGACCTGCTGCACATCTTTTCCAGCTCGATCTCTGTCTAGCCAATCAATACAAGTCCTTTTCTCCTTCCTTAGTGTCCAGCATCTCATACAACTCACTATATACCATTTCCTTTGCCACCTCTCTGCTTGTCATGCACCTAGATTCCAAATAGTCCTGTCTATTTTCTTCATTTCCCTTACTACCCCACTTTTTCTTTGCTAACCTCTTCCTTTCGCTACTTTCTTGTACCTCCTCATTCCACCACCAAGTCTCCTTGTCTTCCTTCCTCTGACCACTGGATACACCACATACCTTTCTACCTGTTTCCCTCAATACTTTTGCTGTACTTTCCCAGTCATCTGGTAATTCTTCCCTACCACCCAGGGCTCCAATATTACATCTGCTCTACGTAATTAGTTAATTAGTAAGTAATTAGTAATTAGTAATCTAACTAGCCTTTCTTGAAGTTTAAGCTTATATTTAGCATTTTAAGCTAAATTCTTACAACTGTTAGCTATTTCTGTGTTAGCAATCTAGCTTTTATTTTTTTTAAAGTTTAACCTTAATTTAGCATTCTGAGTTAACTTCATGCAACTACCCCAACAGCACACATACGCCTGGCCTACGTCTGCCCAGTATACAACGTTTGCATTGGGAATACATCTTATAGAGGTTGTTTGCACATTGGCAAGACATTGGGTAGACGTTGACATCTAGCCAATATCTTGCCAATGTGCAAACGACTACTATATGTAGTCCCAGTACAAACTTTCTGACATTGGACCAGCATATGTGTGCTGCTGGGATATTATTTTTGCTTTCCTGTTAATGCTTATAAAGCTTAGACTATGTTAGCATTCAAGCTAGCTTTCTTAACGTTCAAGTATTTAGTATTAACCTGCTTGTTGATATTTTAAACTATGCATTTTTTTTAAGTTTTCAACGTGTAATTAGCATTTTTAAGCTAACTTTGTGCAACTTCAAACTATTTCCATTTTAATGTTAACATTTTAAATGCTTAGGCAAATTAAGCATTTATGATTACTTTAAAGAAGCATAGTGTATTACAGCCTTTTTAAGCATTTCTGTAAAGCATTACAGCCAGTGAGATTCACATGACCTTTTCATTAGGAAATGCAACTTCTAGTTATAACTGACTTCTACCTGGCTCCAATATACACCTGCCCTCCGAAAATGCATGCATGTACACATCATCAACTATGGTGGCAACTTTGAGCTATTTACTCTTTTATGCTAATGTCTTTAATGATTAGCATACTTGAGAAAGTTTTGAAGGTTAAACTTTATATTTAGCATTTTTAAAAGGGTCATTGACTGAAAAATGGTGTTTGTAGGTTTTAACTGTATAAAATGAGTCTACCACTCACCTAATTTTCCAAAAATTTTCAAAACAGTCAATTCTCTTAAAAAACGCAGCCTTTATCTTGTTTTTCTCTCCCAGAAATGACAGAAATGTTTTTGACTTTTTTGTGGAAATCGTTAACGTCACGTTTGGAAAAAGCCAACTCACCACCATCCTTGAGACCAGCCCACTGCTCGATTATTGGCCCGCCTAGCTGTCTGTCATGTATATGGAAGTGGTGCTAAAGGTAGCCTATTAGCCCCTGAGCTGTTTGCCCCCAAGCTAACACTGGTAACAAGAAGTTCGAACCGAGCGTGACTTATATTATTTTCTTCAGATTGTAGTCACCCTAACACTAGAAGTCCCAGAGAGGGGCCATTTGGCCTTTTTGGCTAGAAAACCCATAGGGGGACCATCAAGTGGCCACAAGAGGGCTAATGTCTGGGACTTCTAGTGCTAATAACCATCCCTGTTACCACCTGGTTCACCGGTCTACAGTCCACAACGAGCCTTCTGTCATCCGGCAGCGGTTTCGCAGCAGACGCTGGCATGCCGGTCACTGGAGCTGGCAGCCAGCTGCTCCAGGCAGTATCCCTGGGTTGCGGCAATTGCTGGCGCAGGCAGTTACCACAACCCAGGGATGCGGCAACTGGCCAGATCCCGTGACTCGGCCAGCGGCCTCAGGTTGCAGCGATCAGTCGATCACCAAGTGCTGGCAATTGGTTGTGGCATCTCAGCAGGGTTGTTGGGGGGTAGGCCAGGATGACACGAGATGCACAAACAACTGTGGATCAGTGAACCAGCACTGCTCATCCAAGCTGGAAGGAGCCGGCTAGAAGCTGCTCAGCTATTGGCTAACTAAGAGGGAGGGAGGAGTTGAACAGCTTAACTCTTTAGCTGTCCCAGTCGCTGTATGGCGACCCCCCCCCACCCCAAATATCCATCGGCACCACCATCACCATTGTCCCAAATTATGCCTCAAACAAGCTGCTACCTCCTTGTGTTTGGATCTTATTACTAACACAATGCAGCCAACACATGTGCATGATTGAGTTCCCTGATTTATCCACAACATTCTGCTGGATCTGGACCCAAGTTATTTGAAATGTGCAGAAGATAATGCAGCAGTGCCTGGAGTTTATTCATGCTTTTAATGTTCTTTTTGTGTGAAATGACACACATACCTCTCCTATGATCAACGTGTAACAGAAGATGTGGTGCCTGCTGGAAAACAGAGAGAACTGTCCCCCAATATCATCATAACACTTTTTTTTATCATGTTACATAACTGAATAAAATGAATCTGAAGCACCAATTCTAAGCAGAAATACAAAAAAATATGACTGCAAATTTTATCTCAAAAATGTGTAAATTTTAAACAAAATTAGCAACTTGTCCTGTTTCCTGTTCAAGTTTTTCTCATAGATTTGAAACTTTTTTCTCATAAATGTGCAAAAAAATGTCATAAATTTCCAAATTTTTCCCTATAAAATTTGGATTTTTTTTTCCCTGCAAATTTGCAATTTTTTCTCATTAATTTGCATTTTCCTCCTCTAAATTTGCAAATAATTTTCCTGTATATTGGCAAAAAATATCATAGATTTTTTTTCTTGTAAATTTTCAATGTTTTTCTTGTAAATTTTCAGCTTTTTTCTCAAAAATTTGCTACTTTTTTCTTAAAAAATGCAACCTTATGTCATGATTCTGAGCATGGGGGTGGGGGTGTGCTGTGCTGTGCTCAGCCTCTAAGTTGTTTTATGCCATTTTCTGTATTTTTGCATCTCTGCTTATTTTGTATTTACTATGGTTATCTTAGTTTGGGGGTTTCATGCATTTCTGTATTTTGTCTCTGGGTTGTTAATTGTTTTATTTATGAGTTGCCTTGTATTCTTAGTTTTGTTATTATAGTCTTGTCTATGTATTTGTGAATCATCTTGCATTTATTGTATTTTTTTCCATCTCTTGGGTTTGTGTTCTTTTTATCCTCGCCTTGATGGGTTTTCCCTTTTTCTGTATTCTCCGGTTTGTTGCTCATCTTGTTATCATGGCTTAGTTATTTCATTATTAGTTAATCTTGTACATCCTTTTTTTATCCTTGGTATCATTGTTTATTCTTCCAGGTCTGTGCTTTTATTTTGACAGCGCCCCGTGTAACTTCCTGCTGTCAAATGCTGATTTGCGGGTTGCACAGTCGTCATTGATTGTGCTGATTATTTCCTCACTCATGTACCCACACCTGATGTCATTTGTTTTTCCCTATTTAAGAGCGGCTGCGAGGCTTTCTCCTCGCAGCGGTCTCCTGGTCTATTTTTCGTATCCGGAGTCCCCGTCTGTTTGTATTCCTTTGCATTATGGTGTTTTTCTGTGGAGCTGAACGGGTGTGCTCTGTCTTGAACTTAACCTTTATTCCTCCCTTTTTCCTGACGTGAGCTCCATTTCCTTTCGGGAGTGACTCTGTCTTTTTTCTTTTTTACTCAGACGTGAGCCCCGTTCTCCTTCAGCATCCTGCATACTTTTCTACCCATCTTTTCCGGTAAGTGTTTGTGTATGTTACTTTTGTGTGTGTTGTTAAATGTGCAAAACTCAGTCTACTTTTCAGTCCGCCCTCACCAGGGCAATTCATGACAGAAGACCACTGCCAAGCTAGACTCCAGAAGCTCTGAGTTTGCTCTTTTTTCTTTTCCCCTCCTCATTTTTTGTTAAAGTCCATTTTTGCAAGGATGTCAGTCCGCACGGACTGTAGTGCTTTTGGGCTAGATGAGGTGAAGTGTTGGGCAGCGGAGTTATTGGAGGACATTGTATCGGACGCTCGCATTTCCCACACTCCCGAGGAGGTTCTGCAAGTTTTTCACAGTGCAGCACGTCATAGAGGCATACCCCAGTCTGTGGAGCTATCCGGAACTCACGTCCCTCCTCGTGTCAGTCTCCAACTCCCAATGAATGCGCCGCAGGCTGGAGGGGGGCTCACTACTGTCTATACCTGAGCCGACGAGAAAGCGTCCCCGGGTGCAGAGTCAGCCCCTGCTCCGCACTGTGTCCCGTCTGTACCAATGCCAACAAGGAAATGTCCCCGGGTACGGAAGCCTCGCCCTCCTCGGCAGATGACCTCCACAGTTTCCAAAAAGACCTCGCCTGGACCTGAAGCAGCAGTAACCATCACGTCCCAGGAATTAAGGCAAGTTTCTTTTCATTATCCTTCACATAAAAATGAAATGTCTTGCCTTATTCCCGGTGGTGAGGTTCAGCAACAGCAGCCTAATTCAGCTGAGTCCTCACCATCTGCTGCTGCTGCTATCTCATCCTCACCTGCCTCTCCTATGTCTCCTCCTGTTTTCTCTGAGCGTCCGCCGGTCTTGGGATGGAGCCGCCGGATGCCAGAGGAGCCCGTGACCTTGGAAGATTCTGTTCCAACCCCGCAGCTACATCCTGGATGGGAGGAGAGCGTTACTTGTGCCCTGAAGCTTGAGCCAACAGAAGAATGTCCCCCTGGTTTCAGCGGCACGGGAGCCAGCACCATTGGTGAGGCCACCTCCAGCATCAGCCACCACGCCGGGAGTTCTACCAGCATCGGTCACCACGCCTGGAGGTCCTCCAACTGCACCCACCATCATGCCTATTGCCGGGGTCATCACAGCAGTGTCACCGGAGACCTGGACAGCAGTGGAGCTAGAATCCAGGCAAGTACTCTGTTCTGTTTTAACACCTGCAGATCTAGAGATATCTTGTCTGGCTCATGGTGAGGAGAATCAGCTGCAGATGTCCTCTGTTCCTGAGCTCTCCTTGCCAGGCTCCACTGCTGCTGGTAATTTTCCGGTGTTTTTCCCTTCCTCCCTGTCTGAGGTGGCCGTGCCAGGGTTGGACCGCCTGATGACCAGATTCGAGACATCCCAGCCTAATTCGTCGGAGTCCTGGATGGCGGTAGAGCTCGAGGTCAGGCAAGTTCTCTTTTTTGTTTTCACTTTGTTTTCACTATAACTGTTTTAGACAGCGGCAGTGCGGTGGCGGAGTGATTAGCACTGCGGCAGCACAGCAATTCAGCCTTGGCCGGGGATCCTGGGTTCGATCCTAGCCCCTGGCCAACAGTGATCTGTGTGGAGTTTGCATGTTCTCCCTGTGTCTGCGTGGGTTTACTCCGGGATTTCTCTGTTTTCCTCCCACATGCCAAAAACATGCAAGTTAGATTAATTGGCATCAAACTGGGGATTGTAAATTCTCCTTAGGAATGAATGTGAGAGTGAATGGTTGTCTGTCCCTCTGTGTTGGCCCTGCGATGGACTGGCGACGTGTCCAGGGTGTACCTTGCTTCTCGCCCAAAAGATGCTGGGATAGGCTCCAGCCCCCCCCCCCCCCCCCCCCCCGCAACCCGAAAAGGATTAAGTGGAAGAAGATGGATGGATGTTTTAGACAGATCTTGCTTGGCTCTTGGTAGGGAGGACCAGTTGCAACCATCAGCTGCACCTGAGTTCCCCTCGCCGGGCTCCACTGCTGCCGGTGATTCTGACCCAGTGTTTGTCTCTTTTCTGTCTGAGTCTTCACCTGAGTCAACGAAGTTCCTCCATCTCCACCTGAGGTCATCATGGGTCATCGCCGTGGGTCCTCTGCCTTTGCCCGAGGTTGCCGTAGTTCCCCCTTCTCCGCTTGAGGTCGCCGTAGTTCCCCCTTCTCTGCCTGAGGTTGCCGTAGTTCCCCTTCTTCACTGGAGCTTGCCAGTGATCAGCTCATCTGGTTCGCTCACTGGTCAGCCACCCTGGTCAGTAACCCTCTTCGCCTGCTTTCTCTGCAGGGCAGTCGTCTTTTTCACCTGTTTCCTCACTGGTTACCCATTCATCTGCCTGGTTTCTTCATTGATCAGTCATCCTCTCCATCGTGTGTCAGCTCTCTGTAATCACTGATTCACTCCATCCACACCACAGTCCCTGTGGTCTGCGGGAGGCACGAGTTCCAACTGCCGCCTCCGGGAGGGGGCGTGTCATGCCCCGCGGTCCGTTGGCCCAGGGTTGTTGGGAGACCACCTGATGGGCTATTCTGCCTGTTTAGGTGGCTCAAGGACTCTGGGAGACCACCTGAACTGTGTTAATTTTTCACTTAATATCACCGGTATTCTGTTGGCACCTGCTGTTCAGTGTTGTGGGTCATGAGTTTTTTTCTTGTTTTTCTGGTTTGTTTCGGTCCCTCCATGCCTGGGTTCCCCCTCCTCCCTCCCAGGGTGGGTTGTTTTTCTTGTTCTCGTTGGGGGGGGGTCTTGTTTGTGGGTGGGTTCTTTTTTCTTTTCTGATGTTATATCAGGGTGTCTGGTCCCACCCTCAAGGGAGGGGCACTGTCATGATTCTGAGCACACGGAGTGGGGGGGTGGGGGTGCTATGATTAACTTCATGTTCCTGGGGCACGGGTTAGAGCCGTGCCCAGCTTTTCTGCCCGGTGAACATTTTGTTGTTTATTTTCTGTTATCTCTTAGTTTATTATTATGTTTTGAATTTTGCTGTATTGTATTTTCTGTTTCCGGTTTGTTTATTTTGACAGCGCTGTGCAGCTTCTGGTTGCCAGTTCCTTTGGAGCTGCACAGCTGCTGCCTATTGATCACTCATGAGTTACACCTGTCTGTAGTATTGTGTTGGGTATTTAAGGAACACGACAACTTCAGCTGTTGCGGTATCCTGCTACTCTCTTTCTGCTGTCTCCTGCCGTGACCTATTTTCATGGTTAGGTCCTACTACTGAGGTAAGTTGGTGTGCTCCGTCTTGGTGCCTCTTGCTCAGGCGTTCCTTGTTTTTTGGCACCTCTGACGTTGAGCCCAGCTTGCCTCCAGCATTGGTTATGTTCCATTTCACTTCGTCATATTGTATGTAATCTCAGTTGCTCGCCAGTTTGCAT